>OU015614.1:5752315-7179815 GCA_907165245.1 Habrosyne pyritoides
TAAATATCACAATCATGTTGCGAAGGGATCTCAATTTGTTTAATGAGGCTTCATTCGCTATACTGAGGTTTCGGAAAAGATTATCAAGGCTTTAGGCAGGAAAATAATAAAAATATTTTAATACAAGCTTTTTCATGTCTATGCTGTTGACCGTTAAGGAGTTCCCTCGGAAGCCAATCCTGAGAATCAGGTCATGCTCATAAAAATGTATTGTCATTGTAACTGAACAAACTTGTCAAATTTCAACTCTGTAGCATAACAGATAGTGGTTCTAATTCAGCTTGCAAGATTTGACCTGAACTAACTGACATACATTGCAATTTATTTGACTTGTAAAATTTTGATTAACCATAATAAGTATAAAGGGTTCTATGAAGAAAAGTGTCAAGTCTATTAGCTATATTTTAAATATGTCAAAAAAAAATCGAAAAATGGACCCCCGGCATTCCGGCCCCTGTCTAATCCGGCGCCCCCTGTAATCCGAAATGCCTTTCATTGTTTAATGTACAGAAATTACAGGCACATGAGACTTAACAACTTCACGTCTCAGGGTCGACAACGTAACGATGCCCCTGCCGTTGCAAATGTCCATAGCCGGTGACCACTTACCATCAGGTGGACCGTATGGTTTGTTGTACGACTTGGTCGTATAAAAAAGATGGAATCTTATCATTTTCATCTGTAATTTGTCAGTATTTTGTCTCTTTTTCAAAAAATAATGGCAAATAGGGGTTTTAGGCATCTATGAATTCGATAGGACACTGCACTGCGAAACCGTATCCAGTGTTCAGTCAGTTTAAGCCTTAGAAGGTCATTTATAAAGCTACTGATGCTAACACAGGTTCGCAGTCAGTCTTCAACTGAGAAGAACCGGTGAGAAACAGCAAAACTTTTAATCATGTTCCTTTTTTGCCAATCTCAAAATACTGAATTTAAATTAAATACAAATATACCTCAATAGAAGGTATGGAGAAGAGAAAGTCAAGAGTAAGAGTGAGTAAGAATAACCTTAGCTCTTTTTTGGCAAATAACTTTTATAATGTTCAAAAATGTCTTAATTTTTCAAAACAAAAAAACAAGAAAAATAATATTATAAAAAAATAATAAACCGTGATTTCAAATAATTGAAGCGATTTTTGTAATTATTATCGATATCGATACTTCATGATATCGATTATCGATAAATTAAACACATCTCTAATAAGCGCCCCAATTGTACAGGCAAAATTCTGTCAACCGTACAATTTCAAGTAATTGAAGCAGATACGCTATTTTGTGATTATTATCGATATCGATACTTTATTATATCGATTATCGACAAATTAAATCTCTAATATACGCTTTCATTGTACAGGCAAAATTCTAACACCCGTAAAATTTCAAATAATTGAAGCAGATACGATATTTTGTGATTATTATCGATATCGGTACTATATTTCTTCGACAATCGACAATTTTCACTCATCCCTAATAGGCCTTCTTCAATATCCAAAAATATTTTACAGCGTCATGACAGAATTGAAAATTGAACAATAAATTTTATATTAACAATTTAATCAATAAAATCATGAATAAGCCATTTTTAAGTCTATCCCCTACCTCTAAGGTTAACGGGCGTGAAGATATAACGATAACAAATAGTTCAACAGCCTTCCATGTTGTAAATTAGTTTTAATATACTGTAATTTAGTTTATAATATGTTGTCTATATCACGAAGTCTGTTTTAATGTATTTTTTGTTTTGTGACTTTGCTGTTATGGAGTTTGTTTTATTAGCAGGAATTTGTTGCTTTGTAAATTATGCAAAACCAGTGTTATTATTTATAAATTGTTATTATAAATATCCTGGGACATTCTTTACACACGACCATCAGGGGCTCGATTCTGTAAAGAAAATGACACTCAACTCGAGCATGTTTCGTCACGGCCTCTATGCTCTGTCTCTGTCGCTAACTACGCTAATACTACTAATCACGTGAGAGGTAAGCTCTCCGAGGCCTCCGTGAAGCGGCTCGGCGATGAAGTTTGTATTAGCTGAATTAGGGGGCTGATCCCAAACTAAGCAGAGCTTGTACTATGGAAACCTGATGACTGATATACTAAATTTGTTTTTTAAATACCTACTTATAGAGATATTTGCACTCACAGAACAAACAGACATGTTCATGCACACAAATGTTTGTTCTGTATGGGAATCGTACCACGACCGCGTGGCAGTCATGTCCTCTAACCATGTCAAATGCTACCTAAACTACTTTTTTTTTTATAAATACATGTTCCAATAGATATTTACACCCAGATTCAGAACAGACATGTTCATGCACACATATGTTTGTCCAAAGTGGGAATTCACGACCGTGTGTCAATAAGAATCTAACCAACAGGCCAATGGGCTCCACAAAATTTTTACTTTGAAAAAATACTATAAACAGACTTTGTGAAATAGTTATGAAATGCAAAATGTACAAAATAGTAGTTTTATATCCAGTATTTTTATAACGATATATACTTGTAAGTCTGTCCTTTTTGGCATTTAAAAGTGTTATTCAAAAATGAACTATAATATTCTGAAGATAGGGTTAAAATTCCATCGTAATACAATTGTCCTTCCGATCTATAGATGGGCCGTATTACCTAAGGCACAGAGTTGATTTTACAATGGCATTCTCAAATGGTAAAAAGGACTTGATATATGAACAGTCTATTTAAATGCATTTACTAGAGTAAGTATCATGAAATCACAATAGATACCAAATTACGTCAGTATTAGTTGTGTATAGTTTTTTTTGCGTTTTGAGACTCCAGGTTTTCTTCTATATGCTTACTAGCTGTCCCCCGCGGTTTCACTCGCGTTTATCGATATCATATAGCCTATAACCATCTAGGGAAAATTCCGCGTCGAATGGTAGCAGTCCCATCCCGATATGTTCAGTAGTTTTGAGGTGACGATGCGTCAAAGGGACCTAAGGGTCAAAACAAAACAAATCAGCCCAAACTCGATTGGTTTACTAGTAGCCACTGAAGAATTCCACTATCCACCTCCTCCATCATCAGATCAGCTCGATGGCATCAAATTATTGTATTGTCATCCATATCCCACATACTTGCAAAGTTTCAAATCGATTGTATGATTAGAAGTAGGTTAAAATTGACTTGCAAGATTTTTTTTGTTAGTTTGAAATTATTGATATCAAAAGTATACGAATTTAAACACCTGGAGTCTTTAAAGCGTTTTGCAGGTTAAATCGACGCATTTGTCTGCCTTGTACCTAAACGTTAGTGGTCGGCGTTATGTCTGACTCTCTTTGGGAATGGTCTTGTTCCCCATTCGGTTAAAGTGCACGTGGATATCGATTATCGATCTTTAGTACCCTTTTTTTCGAGAAAATAAAAACCAAATTCAAAAAAAGATTTTTACTTCAACTGAAAAGCAGTAATTAGTTATTAAAAAAAAACCTTCCAACTTCACATGTGATTAAATTTACATATGGCAAAATTATCCAAATAGGTCCGTTTTGATAGATAATAATACTTTAGAAAAATGAACTCTATTCCTCAATTATAAAGTACATTTTCATTTACCATACAATTAGCCAATAAAAAAATAGATGGACCTTATACTTATAGTAATAAGATTGATTTTTCTTTAACATTTATTGCTGTCAAAACTGACCAACTTATTTTGATAAAACAAATGCGTCGATCTTTTAAAACGGGTAGTTTTAGTTGTAAATAATATTAAAATGTAATCAAATTAATTTTAAAAACATATGGCTGTTAATTGGCAGCAATTTGAACTCTATTGAGCCCGCGTTTTGGTATGGTCCAATCGTTTTGCTTATACAATTGAGATCACAGTGAATTATGTACCTTATTTCAAATAATTAAACTTCATTTTAGTTTGTGTTATGTTTATTTTCCTTTTAATGACAGTGATTGGAGCCAAATTGCACCTTATGATCGAAGCTTTAAAGTTCGGAATTCAATGGTTTGAATTTAGAATTAAATACAGAAATTCAAATGTATGTCATGTTCATTGGATTATTGTATGATTATATGATACAGTTAAACCATATTGTGAAGGAGTAAGGTTCAGTTTTGATTGACATTATTTAAAGTTCTTAATGTTGGATTTGAAATTAGAATCATAAATCAGAGTTTTAAAGGAATGTCATGTTATTTGAATTATTGTTTGATGATTCAGTTGAACCATGTTGTAAAGTGGTAAGGTTCATTTTTGTGTGACATTATTTAATGTTTTTAATGTTAGATTTGAATTTAGAATCTTGAACTGTTTTAAAGGAATGTCATATTAATTGGATTATTGTACAGTTGAACCATGTTGTAAAGGAGTAAGGTTAATTTTTGCGTGACATTTAAAATCATAAAGAATGTATTTTTATATTGCTAGTATTTGATTGAATGTAAAAAAGGAAGATGCAGTTTTGATGTTCGAGAATGTCATTGGAAAATGAACCGTATCGCTTCTTGGTAAGTTTTTTTCTCGACTTTTATAAGCCGAAGTTTTCCGGAAATGCACGAACTGTCACGAAAGCGTGATGTCATTATCTCAGTGTTATTATTTTTTACAAGTTGCAAGTTATTTCACTTTGTTAAGTTATCTTTTAAAAGAAAACAAACTTTTAAAATACAGTGTAAACTCTTTATAACGAAACTCAAGGGACTGAGCATTTTTTGTCGTTATAGAGAGTTATCGTTATATGGAGTGAACAAAAAAAAACAAAACAAAGTGAACAAACCAACCAACTTGGGCTCACTTCAACGTTATAGGGAGTTTATCGTTATAAAGGATAACGTTATAAAGAGTTTACACTGTATCATTAATTTATTTACTTTTAGTCAATATTGAACTGAATTTGTGTTAAACCGGAAATCGATTTTCAATCGATTATATTTTAGTCGATTTTAAAGATAATGTATCGATTTGATAATGCATATTGACTTATGAAAATTGTGCCTGTATTTAAATGTATGTAAGTTTTGAAAATTAATAGATATTAAAGTCCGAATCAGAGGCCTTAATATTAACATCTACCGCAAGCGTGTCGTCATCGTATCGAGTGCGCCAAAAACCAATGCAATGGGAAATTGAACATCGCGCAACGTCACGGTGTGCGCAATGTCAAATTTTCTGGACAGACCAGAGACCTAAGTACTATGGAGTGAAGAAGTAAAGGGGGACCATCTCAGTGTACTAAAAAGTGTCCGTTGAAAGGGAACAAATTAAGGTGGCACTACTGTAGCAAGTGGAAGAATTTGAAATAGAGCGCCACAAAATATTAGAGTAGGATACTAAATTAATAAAAAGGGAAAGAAACATTTCCGTTTTGTAACAGCGCATTTTTTTAAATTATTATAATATATAGACAAACATGAGTATGGAATAAAATTGTACAGTGTTTAAAGTACCTCAATTAATTGTAAATAGAAAATAGTATTAAAGAATTACCGGAAACCAACCCAGCACACTTCACTCTGTTCATATCATTTCCACTTGCTACACTAGCGCTATTTCGGTGAAAATTCGAAAACTAATTTGCTGTTTACAAGTGGACACTTTTTCGACTAATCCCGCATACTAGATGGTCCTCCTTTACTTCTACAGTCCATACTAAGCACGATCATCATACAGCAAGAGTATGGTCATCGTATCGAGTGCGCCTAAACTTGCGGCACGCTGTGATGGCCACATTTTCACGTTTAACAATGACAAAGAAAAATAACCTTTATTCCTTAACTCATAAGGTGCATCTATTGATCCAACAGCTAATATGATGATGGAAATCAACCTTATTCCAAAGCAATTAAGTTTATTTTCCTATGACAAACTGAAACGTCAAAACGGCCATCATAGCGTGCCGGTATAATAGCTGGTTTGTATTGAAAATTGAACACCGCGCATACCGTGACGTGGCGCGATGATCAATTTCCCATTGCATTGGTTTTTGGCGGACTCGATACGTTGACGATACGCTGGCGTTAGATGATCGTACTTAGGGCGTTGATCACTTGTCCGAGAGATTGCAACAAAGCACAAAACATGTTACGTTGGGTCTTGAATTGGGATGTGTCCTGTATTAAAAATAAATGATCAAACACTAACCAGTGTATTGTACATCCAAAATTATACGAAAACATTAAATATGATCAAAATTAAATCATTTATGTGATTTTTCAGTACCGATCTAATCATAAAGAGTATGTTATTTGATGCTGTATTATGACGTCACAACTTGCTATTTCATACAAAACTCCATACATTCGATCGTTTTGACATAAAGAATTGCTGATTTGACATGTCAGGACACATCCCTATTATCACTAGTGGAATGTGTCTTTTTGCTGAGACTGCTTTCCACTGGGGAGACAATGGGAGTGAAGATATGTTCTGTTATGTAATATGAAGGGATCGTCTGCTGTATCTAGGGTTGTCAATGTCTATAAATACTACAAGTTAAAAAAAAAAAAAATTTGTTTTGGTTTAGTGAATTTTTTTAATAACTTTTTGAATTTATCTTTGTTTTTGGGTTTTTTCTTGGTTTTTTTAATATACTGTACAAAGCACTAAAACGTACATGTAGCCACATAATTAATGTAATATTTAAATTGAATGAAACGTTACAGTGTTATTTAGGGCTGCTCGTGTGACAATACTATTTGAGAACGATGAAAGGTTTGTTTTTTTAATTTATAATTTTAATTTGGTGAAACTTCTTAGGGGGCATCCATTAATTACGTAAGGTAATTTTGGCGATTTTTCTCCCCCCTTGGTGAGATGTCGTGAGATTTTGTGCGACCCCCTCCCCCCCCCCATTAATCTCACGTAAGATTTGTTACTCCTACTTTGTTCCGTTCGTATAACACAGTATTCGCGTAATTTTACAGTTTCTCGCAGCAAAAAATATTACATGATAGAGTAGGTTAGGTTTTGCTCGCCCCCCCCAAATACCTCACGTAATTAATGGACGCCCCCGTATCCGACTTTGAAATTCTGATCCACAACCTTTTTGTGTGACGAAAAATAATTGTATGATAAACACAATGTATGCTATTTAAAAGTGATTGATGAACAATTAAAATGTTTCCCTGTTATACTAAAGTTTCACTTCTATCGTGTCGTTACGACACACTGATTTTTTTCTGCTAAGTCGTGTATGTGTAAAGTATTGATTGACAACCCTAGATTTTGATGAGCGATTGACATGTGACCTCTGCCCACCCCTGTACGGTAGCGTGAACATTGTCACAAGACTATGAAATACTCCAGTAGTTTTATAAAACAAGGATATAAGACATTTCTGTGTAAGCATATTGATATAACTTTTTGTACAAGTACTTTGTAAATAAATACCGCATTTTATATAGTTCTTGGTTTTATTTGAGTCCTCCGCGTTCCCGAGGGATGTGACATATTCCCAGGGATAAAAAGTATGTGTTATTATAGGTCTGTGCCAAATTTCATCCAGATCCAATCAATCATTTCACGAATCAACGCATTGGCGATGCCCCTAGTGTTGCAAATGTCCATAGGCGGCGGTGACCACTTACCATCAGGTGGACCGTCCGCTTGTTTGTCGGCCCACGTGGTATAAAAAAAAAAAAAAGATCCGTTCAGCAGTTCTGGCACGATTGAGTAAAAAACATCCATGCACATTTTCGCATTTATAATAATAGTAGAAAATATTTTGGCACATCTCTGATTGGGTCACTTTCGCGCTGAGCGGGGAGGGTGGGTCCCGGTGTTAAAGAGGCTGAAGTATCGGTATGCTTATTCTATCATTAAATTGACTATGTTTTACTATTCATCGGATAGAGCGTACTTTGTTTAGTCTCTATGATCGTCCATTACGCAAAATTTTAAGTTAAGCCCTTATCGTACTGAGGGTACGATATATAAGCAGTCTTTTTATCAGTTATCTGGTTTCAGTACAAGCTCTGCTTAGTTTGGTATCTGATGGTCCTGTATAGAGAATGTCACGGAAGTTTTTTTTTATATATTTATATATGTTTTTACTAGGAAACCTGATAACTGACAGAATACTTTCTAAAGTCTATTCTTGTATAGACTGACACAGATGAAACAGACATGTTAATGCACACAATTGTTAGTCCTGGGTGAGAATCGAACCCACAACCTGTGTGTTGGCGGGTAGGGTATCTAACCACCACGCCAATGGAAAAAAAGTTAATAATTTGTGTCTCAAAACTTTAAGGCAACAAGTATACTATGTAATCCAGAAACATAATATCCCTTTGAGTAAATTAAAAATACATATATTTAAGTGTTTATGTATATCATGGTTCTTGCACTTTTCTCAGGGCCTTCTTTACCATTGAGCACTCCGGGCAAGTGCCCAGGGCCCCGCGATTCATGGGGCCTTCAGGTCCGAAAGGAATGGAACCCATTGGACGTCGATTGTGTCGTCAAATCGGATCGGTGTGTCGCGCTCTTAGAGTTCTCATAGAGTAGTCTTAGGGGGCCCCCTTATCCTTGTGCCGGGGCCTCCAATAGTTTAAAGACGGCCCTGACTTTCCATAATTTACAGATATGGAGTAAAAGACACTAAATGTTCTATTAATATTTATTTACATCATTCATAAAACAGAACAGCTTTATTATAACAATTGTTTATAAATAGGCTGATAGTTATGGAGTGTAGAAGTAAAGGAGGACCATCTTGTATGAGGGATTTGTCGAAAAAGTGTCCACTTGTAAACAGCAAATCAGGTTTCGAATTCTCACCGAAATAGCGCTAATGTAGCAAGTGGAAATGGGTTGGTTTCCGGTAATTCTTTAAAACTATTTTCTATTTACAATTAATTGAGGTACTTAAAAGCACTGTATAATTTTATTCCATACTCATGTTTGTCTATATAATACAATAATAATAAAAAAATACGCTGTAACAAAACCGAAATGTTTCTTTCCTTTTCTATTAATTTAGTATCCTACTCTAATATTGTGGCGCTCTATTCAAAATTCTTCCAGTTGCTACAGTAGCGACACCTTAATTTGTTCCCTTTCAACGGCCACTTTTTAGTACACTGAGATGGTCCTCCTTTACTTCTTCACTCCATACTGATAGTGTTACAACTAAAGCCTTATTGCAAAAAAAAAGTTAACCATGTTTTGAAGGATGACATTTCAAATAATGCCTATCCAGATTATGAAGTTTGACATACGACACGCCACAGATCTCACAAATCAACAGTTTATCATGATTTTGTTTATGCATCAACAGCCTCTCTTCGACATGTGTGGCGTAAGAACAAACTTCGCAGGAGACATTCTTCACTTTACTATAATGCCTTATTAACTCTTTCAAATCTTTACCACTAAATGGGCACTCAATGCATTTATATGGGGTCCCATTTGTATGGATTTTCATGTGTTTTTTGAGGTTCAGTTTTGTTTTTGAGAAATAACTGCATTTTGGACATTTCACGTATCCAGTCGGAATCTCATTTACTGTACACTTCCCACATTGTACATATTTTTTTTTTTTTCTTTCATGTACATTCATACGTGTGCCGATGACATCTTTGTTCATAGTTGGGAAGCCGTATATTTTGCAGTTAAATACAGTTTTAATGTTATTTATTTTCACTTCTGGTTTTTTTAATAGTATATCTGTATTATTTTTTGATTCAAGTTTGTAAAGCAGTAGAAGGGAGTTGTTTTTTTTCCTGTAACTGAAACAAATCATTCATGTTACAGTCTATAATATCTTTGTCGTTAATTAAATAAAATTATTTTATTCGGACAACAAAGAATTCATTTTTTAAAACTACACAGACAAGTAAGAGTTATAAAATAAATAAATTTTATACATACACAAAAATTATCAGTTTACATGTATAAAAAATTTGATAAACATCAAAGTGTAGAAGTAAAGGAGGACCATCTTGTATGGGGGATTAGTCGAAAAAGTGTCCACTTGTAAACAGCAAATTAGTTTTGGAATTCTCACCGAAATAGGGCTAGTGTAGCAAGTGGAAATGATATGAACAGAGTGAAGTGTGCTGGGATGGTTTCCGAAATTCTTTAATAGTATTTTCTATTTACAATTAATTGGGGTACTTAAAAACACTGTATAATTTTATTCCATACTCATGTTTGTCTATACAATATGTAACAAAAACCCTGTTGTTCCTGTTGGGTAGGACTTCTACATATTATTTGTGGTTTCGGGTCATCGCCTCATGCAGAGATAAGATATCAGGATAACATTTCAAATATTAATAATTACAGTTTTTTATTAATTACTGCTTTATTACGTATGTATACCGATTCTTACAACGTAGGTAGAAGGAACAACAGGGTTTATGTTACATATTGTATATTATAATAATAAAAAAAAATGTGCTGTAACAAAACGGAAATGTTTCTTTCCTTTTTTATTAATTTAGTATTCTACTCTAATAATTTGTGGCACTCTATTTAAAACTCTTCCACTTGCCACAGCAGCGCCACCTTAGTTTGTTCCCTTTCAACGGACACTTTTTAGTATACTGAGATGGTCCTCCTTTACTTCTACACTCCATATGCAGAACACTATCACATCTGCCAGCCAGAGCTTTCAGCACCTTGTTAGAGCTAATGTTTTGACAGTTTATGTCATAGAAAAATGGTCTTTATTGTTTTTGAGTTAAGGTTCATATTGATGGTTAATTGTAAGATAATGCTGATGGACCTTATTATAAAACTATAGGGTTCATTTTTCTATAACACTCTTAGCTGTCAAATAGGCCCTATTAACCTTTAATTAGGCGCGCCAATAAACTAACATTGTTAGTCGCGCGGGGTCTGCAGTTACCAAATTGATAGGTATGAAATTAGAAACTAGACCTAGAACTAGGGGACTAGAGAGTTAGGAAGCTAGCAAGAAATTCGGGTTGACAGCGTTAATAGGTATAAAAATAACTTAACTTGAAGATCACTTGGGGTCGCGGCGACCCCGCGCGCCTAATTAAAGGTTAAATCTAAACATTGTAGACTGAGACGCAGGCCACCTGATGGTAACTGTTGCCTAAAGACTTCATGAGAAAAATTCATAGTATGTGTATAAAATTAATTCATTTTATCACTTGCAATTTTCAGCTACACAACTTTCACATTGAAAACAACATAAATATGTATGTGCTGTTATGATAATTGTTGACAAGCATGGAAAGAGAGAAAGGAGGCCTGGGTCCAGGGTACCAGATTATTGGACAGACCAGACTACTGAAGTGCCAAATAAGTCAGACTCTACTGTACATACTTATATAGATACTAGCTGTCCCCCATGGTTTCATCCACGTTCCCAAGCGATGTAACATTTTTCGGGCACAAAAAGTAACCTGTTACTTCTAATACCTCCAAGAATATGTCGACGGGTGAAAGGCGACTTGACTCAACCGCCATTTTTGATGAAAGTAACATTTTTCTCAATGAATTATACTACTATGATGATGGCCGATGCACAAATTCGTTGAAGCTTACATTTAGTTTTAATATTCAACAGCTTCGATGTGGAATGTTAAGAAGTTTAGATCCAGTATCTGTTTTTAGGTTTTAACTTTTCAAATTGCTCTCCTGTAAAGTTTTCAAAATGGCGCTTGAATCAAGTCACCTTTTAACTGTTGATGTGTACAAAGTTTCATGATGATTGGTTAAGTAGACTCGCGTGAAAGCATAACAAACAAACTTACATTCACATTGGTGATATTAGTAGGGATTTACACCCAGATACAGAACAAACAGACATGTTCATGCACACAAATGTTTACTGATGTGGCAGTCCGGGTTCAATCACCAAGCCAGCTGGCTCATCAAAATATGTCCACGAATTTAAAAATATGAAAATAAAAGACAAAAACTTACGTATAATCATGATCATTCAACGGATTGACAAGCAATATCTCCTGGCCACTGAAAGTAGCTTCATTCGTATTTAAAGCCACTTTTTTTGTTTTTGGTGTCATTTTTATTGCTGAAATTTAAAAAAATCATTATTTAAATATATATTTATCATAATACAGATAGATCAAGGCTTAAGAGACTGAGCACCCATAGGTGCCTGTGTTTGAATTCATATAAAAGGGACACTATTTTGTGATTACTTTTTTCTTACAAATATTGATTGCGACTAGAACTTTGAAAGATTTCGAAACGTAAATAGCCAAATCAGTTAAATGTTATTGTGTATTACGTGTACCTTATTCTAGAAGATAGTATAAAAACTTGACTAGCATTGTCATCTCTATTGATTTTAATCAATTATTATTTATTTACTTTTTATTTCGACATTTGAGATCGATTCAAAATGGCACTGACTGATTTGACGTTAAATGCTTTTTTTTTTTTTGTTCCTTGTGGAACAGGCTAGGGTCAGAGACCATGCTGCCTAGTCATCAGTTCGTTTTTTTTGTCAGTTTAATTTATCAGTAAATTTTTTTGTTCCCCTGACTTTAAACGCCTGACCTGACAGATATTAGACAATTTCCAATTCAATGTTGCCAGTTTATTAAATTGATATTTGAAAAGCAGAAAAATGATTCGGTCTAATAAAAATGTCTTACACCTAGTTCCTCATCTGGATACGAGATGGCGCTACAGATTTTAAAATAAATTTGAATTATAATTCCTATCTGCAGCTGCAATAGATTATTTTATTAAATATTGCTGATATATTTTTGCTAAGGGGTAAACATGCTGCATTCTTACCTTTGTCAATGAATTTATCTGTTAAAATCCAATTGAAATAAAAAAAACACTTCTCATAAGACATTTATTTAATAATAAAATAAGTACCTACAATATCATAATAATAACTAGGATAACAATCATTAATTACAAGGATTTGCAAAGTTATAGAAATTACAATAGTCAATAAATCAAACTTAGTAAAGATATTAATTATCATAAAAACAACAATTAAAATTATTTTAATGACATATTCGTCTGTAAATTAATACAAGAGATTCGTAGACATTTTACATACAAACATAGTTCATGTATTATTTTTTATTATTTACGCGATTAAATTAATTAATTAAATATTTTAACAGTTTTACGTCACATCTTAAAACATACATTACGCGAATTAGATTCTAGCTTTCTATCACCAAATTTATACATTATAACAATATATATTATAAGCGACCCGCCCCTGCTTTGCCTGAGTAGGATAAAATAAATAAGTTATACACAAACCTTTCGGAAGATATTCTCTAAATGATGATACAAACTGCATCAAAATCCAATGCGTATTTTTAAAGATATAAGCAGACAACTCTTATACTACCGGCACGTCATAGGAAAAGAAACTGTATTGCTTTGGAATAAGGTTGATTTCCATCATCATACAATTAGCTGTTGGATCAATAGATGCATCCTTATATTTAAAGAAATAAAGGTAATTTTTGTTTGTTATTGTTAAACGTCAAAACGGCCATCATAGCGTGCCGCAAGTTTAGTACTTGCTATATCGTATACCAATCATGCATTTTATCTATTAATTTAAATACCAGATTTAATCATAAAAAGGTTTGAAAATAACTAAAATAATAAGATAGGTAACATTAATTTTCAGTATCTAAAGAGAAAGATCATGCTTATAAAATAGAGTACCGACCTTGCAACAGTAAACACGTAAAACAGCAGAAAAAAAAACACAAATGTATCATATAAATTGTGTTTATAATTAGTAATCCTAGAATCAGCATTTAACCTAAATCATTTCGAATTCAAAACAATTCTATTTTCACTTACAAATTACCGATAAATTACATTGAAACACACATAAAAGTGTCCAATAAAATCTTTTATTAACACAGATTATTAGGTGTAGTTTTAAGACGCCATCTTGGCCGCAGCGGCGGCGGCTACGGCCGCGGCCTTCTTTTTAACAGCGAGCGCCGTCCGCTGTTTCGCTTGAATCTTAGCTTTTTGGCTCTTGGATAATTTTCGTTTTTTGTTCGCTTCGTTGGCTGCTGCAGAGAGATAAGATATGTTAGAGCATGTTTACTTTAAGTCAGAAGCAGATATGCATTCTTTATAAACAGCTTTTGCCACTATTACATGTTTAGGCACGGGTATGAGGTATTATTAGGAACAACACTTGGCAATGTTTCGCATATTTATATGTAATTATCAAAAGTTATTAAGTACAACTGACACCGACAATATACGGAGAGATTGTACCAAAAAGGCTTAGCCTAATATGTATTAGTACAGCAGAAATTACTTCAGAATGACTGACAAACTGAGTTCTAAATAGTTTCCAGCTATAAGTGGACTTTGGTTAAACACATGTTTAGGGGTTCTGAAAGTGTTTATTTCCATTATGAGCTATGTAAGGCTCTCTATGTATCCTTCTTATATAAGAATGCATATACTAGTCTTTACTACAATGAGATAATAGTCAAGAACAAGTCATATTGCTGAAAAAGGTTATTTGGATGCAATGATAATTGTAATTCGATTACGTATAAATTCACGCAACAATGACTATACGGATTTGTATGAAACTTGGCACAAAGATAGTAATATAATTTGGATTAACACATGATACTCGGAGGAGGGCGCCCTCCAGCTAGATGGAACGATGATATACGCAGGCTGGCAGCGGTTGGAAACAAAGAGCTGAAGATCGAGCTCAGTGGCGTGCCATAGGTGAGGCCTATGTCCAGCAGTGGACGGAGATAGGCTGATGATGATGATACGATACTTCTTGTCCCGGGAAAATCGGGGAACGGGGGTGAATCCGCGGGGGACAGATAGTCATGCAGAAACGGTAGAATGGATTGAAATTAAATGGAATAAATTCGATACACAGGGATAGTTTTAATTAGAAAACATAAGATATTCCGGTATGTTTAAAACCGTGGGACAGAAGCTTAAAAATATGGCTATTTAAGCAATAAATTGATTGTTTATGATTATGAATATACTGTTATAGTTTTCAAATTATAAAACCCCTTTGACGTTTAAAAATGTTATTGAAATATTATCCTTCTGTCTTTGAGATAAGGTAGATCTACATGATTTTACAATTAACAAGACCATTTATTCAGTTTTGGCCCGCGGAGGGCACTTGTGTAGGTCAAAGCTAATAAAGTTACCACCGGATTGGAAGTCAATCTTCAAGTGAGAACCGCCAAGAAATTCATAAAAGATTTTTATTAAGCGTTTTTATTATTTCAAAATTATTAATTTTAAACTACAGTGTAAACTCTTTATAACGAAACTCAAGGGACTGAGCATTTTTTGTCGTTATAGAGAGTTATCGTTATATGGAGTGAACAAAAAAAACCAAATTAACAAGAATTTTTAATATGTATGTCATAATAAATGCTTGTATAAATTATTGTTTACACATATAGTCTGATAACTTTGTCTGACGTTTTTTGCTATGCCAGTACTGGTTTTGTATTATTTTATGTATTCTATTCATATCTAGATATGTGGTGGAATCGTCTTGATAAAACAACAAAAATTTTTCTACCAACTTAGCGGCATCTAGGGCTTGTTGAATTGTTGGTGGTGATTCGGCTTTGTCCACTTGATCGTCTTCTTCATCTTGATTATCGGGTGTTTCCTGACTTTTTGACACTAAATCAACAATTTGTTCATCTGTAAGTGTACCAGTTACGGCTACATCCTCATCTATATTTTCGTACGATTGTAGATCTTCGTTAAAATTGTTTGGTATGTTGAACTGGCTTATCCATTCACTCAGTGGTAGATTGTCTTCACTGTCAAATTGGTTCGTTTCTTGGCTACTACATAATCCAGCATGTCGAAAAGAATGTTGGATAGTGGCCGCTGTTTTTTTTTCAGCACAAACTTTTTCGTCAACACTAATCGCTTTCCGTTTACTGGCCATGTTAACAGTTTCAAAGTAGGTTTACGACTGATAATACGATAGGTACCCAGTATGCTTGGTCGAAGACCATCACTTCCGAGAAAACAATGTGTCATACTGCACGTGTTCAAGGCAATTAAGGATAACAAAAGCTAGACCGACCTCGGATGTTTCGGAGCTTCAAAGTCTTTTGTTACCTGATAACATAACATAAACAATAATACCGATAATAAATATTTACTGTCTAAAAATATGAACACATTTCTTCGTAATTCTTCGTAATAGAGAATGGCGTATCGCTATAAAGAGTGTTTCAATATGTGGGTTTTAACGCAAACCAACCAACTTGGGCTCACTTCAACGTTATAGGGAGTTTATCGTTATAAAGGATAACGTTATAAAGAGTTTACACTGTATATACATATTGTAACATAATAAACATAATCATAAACCAAATGGTTATAACAAGAAATATAAATAATAATCAATAGATGAACCATATTTCAAAAATAATTATAAATTTCTAAAAAGTTTGCTATTGGTCAGATTTTTTAATATTATTTACCGGCAGCCATGACTTGTCTGTTAGAAGCAGTCCTTGCGAGATCCCCGAGCGTGTTGGCGAGCGCCGCGCCGAGCCGCACACACTCCGAGCGAGCGGCTGTGTGTGCGCGCAGTGCCAGTGTTGCTAGCCTATAATTGTATTTTTAATAACAATAAGGTTTTAATCTAAACAGCTTGCAAATAATTTTGTTTCTTATTATACTTGGACATTCCTTACACACAAATTGTTATTCCATACTATGGAAATCAGATAACTTATAATATATACTTCTAGTTTTTTCCTAAAATTAAAATAAATAAATATCCCGGGACGTTCTCTACACACGGCCATCTGATCCCAAACTAAGCAGAGCTTGTACTATGGAAACCAGATAGCTGATATACTACTTTATACGTAGGTATATTAATATTTAGACCCAGACACAGAACAATTCATCCACACAAATGTTTGGTCCTGGGAATCAGTACCAGGTGGCAGTCAGGTTCTCTAATCACCAAGTCATCTGGCTCTTCTAATAATGTACTGAGAACCCTTGGGATGTGATTCAGTAAGGACACAATTTCTACAATGCATCATCGCAGCCTCTATCTTCTGTCTGTTACCGTTAGAGTAATAGACTCTTAGTGCAGGGTTCGTCCGGGGAAGTACTACCACCAGAACCATTTCCGCTGTGAAACAGTAACACTTGTATTAGTGTTTCGTTAGAAAGGAAAGGCCGGTGAAGTTACAGGTACATGAGACTTAACAACTTCACGTATCAGAGACGACAACTCATTTGCGTTGCCCCTGAATCAGGAGCCCTGATGTAGCAAATGGCCATAGAAAGGCGACCACTTACCATCAGGTAGACCGTCTGCTTGTTTGTCGGTCTATGTGGAGTATAAAAAAAACTACACAATTAAAAAAAAATCAAAACCATTTATTCAGTTTAGGCCCTCGGAGGGCACTTATGAAGGTCAAATTTAAAGTTACTGAAGCTACAATCACATGAGAGATTCACTCTCCAAAGCCTCATATCGTTGGATCGTCAAAGAGGTTTGTATTATAGTATTTATTCCAAATAAGAAAGATGTCTACAGTCCTATTAATAAATATAAACGCGAAAGATTGTGAGTATGAATGTTTTTTACTCTTTCACGGAAAAACTACTGTACAGATTTGGATGAAACTTGGCATATAGATAAATCATATCCTGGAATAACATACAGGTTACTTTTTATCCCGGAAAAATGTGACTTCCCTCGGGAACGCTTATTTATACGAAGTTATTTATGTTTCACTGAATGCTGCCGAGTTCTAATAGGTCCAATTTGACAGTTCAGAGTGTAGAAAAAAAGAACTCTATGGCGTCATCAAAAGGTTCAACAGCATCATCATACAAGTAACCATTGGACCAATAGATGCACCTTATCCCAAAAGAAATACAGATGCTTTTTCCATAATATTACCTGTCCAAACGTCATTTTAGATCTGGACAACTTAAATTAGTAGCCAGCAGTTTACAGATTTGGCAATGAATCTTCTTAAGCGTCAAGACCCATTTCCAGCATTCTAATTCAACGTTTCCACCATCAGAGATATTAATAATAACATGAATTGATTCACCAACCTGCCGGCCAAGTCTTCTTGGTCCGCATCCAAGTCACAAGGGACAGTGGTGATGTTCTTGTTCTTATTGCCCAGAGGCATCTGCAACCAACGAGACTATGTGAAAATATTACAATACTCATTGGCGTATCAAGGGATATTTTCCAAGGAAGCCTGGCCCCTGAGATGCCATGGCCGATGTGATCAAGGAGAGATATAAATTGTCGTTATGTACCTAGGCAGTAATAACTATGCGTCACATTAAAAAAAAACATCCAGATACATCAATAAAAAGGTCCAACATCCTGGATCGGGCACTAGACCATACTAACCCCCCATATGCCTATGTTTTTTTTTATTTCTTTTTAGATTTTCTACGGACTCTTAGTCCGTAATCTTTGAAGATTCTACGATCAATTATTTTAAGATTAATTGTATGGTGTTTTTATAAATTAACATCTTTCCGCGCTTGCTCAGCTCGTTGTTTTGAACTGAGGCTTGTGATTCCCATATGCCTATGTTAAAAATAAATCTAGCGACAGAAATTCATTTTTAACATTGTCTCAAGACTAAAATTCATGCATGCTAAATTTATCCATAATATATAAATTTTTAATTCTTTTCGTATTTATGTTAGTTTGTTGAGGTCGAGTCTTGCAAGCTGAATTAGAACCAGTTCCTCTTATGCTACGGAGTGCATTTTTATGGTAAGCATGACCTGATACCTAGGTTTGGCTTCAGAGGAACTCGTCAACAGTCAACAGCACAGGACCGAAATTATGTAAACACATTTAATTTCTATTACCCCATTTTATGGCATCATTGCGAGGTTACTGCACATGCACATGAGACTTAAAAACATCACGTCTTAGGGTCGATAACGCATTGGCAATGCCCATAGGCAGTGGTCACCACTTACCATACGGTGGACCGTATAATAGACTAATTAAAATTTATAACTACATACATAAATAGATGTATAGCCTAGAACAGTTCTCTGTAACCAAGATCGCGATATAATTGATTGCTGCCTACAGCTATTCCATAGAATTTTGTTTTTGATTTTGAATGTTACCTATATTAAGTATTTTGTAATTGTTAATATATAAAATTTATGTTATAAAATAGCCAAAAAGTCAGAATAGATAACATTTATATAAAAAATATTTAATAAAAATAAAAAAGAATGTAAACTTGCTGAGTTTCTTGCCGGTTCTTCTCAGTTGAAGGCTGACTTCCGAACCGGTAGTAGCTTCAGTAACTTTAAATTTGACCTTCATAAGTGCCTTCCGAGGGCCTAAACTGAATAAATGGTTTTGAATTTTTAATTTTGAATATTAAGCAGAGCTACTATGGAAACCAGTTACCTGATGTACTTGTTACATACAGTGCCGGATTATCCACGTAGCAAGAGCAAATGCTACGGGCCCCGCACATTACGGGGCCCCGCGTATCTATGGCCGCCCACTTCCGCCTGAGCGGATATATATCTACTAGCTGACCCCCGCGGTTTTACCCGCGTTCCAGGGAGATGTCACATGTATTATAGATATAAACCTTCCTCTTCAATCACTCTATCTATTTAAAAAAAACCGCGTCAAAATCTGTTGCGTAGTTTTAAAGATTTAAGCATACATAGGGATATAGGGACAGAGAAAGCGGCTTTGTTTTATACTATGTAGTGATACTAATATTATAAAGACGAAAGATTTGTATGTAAGTATGTTTGTTACTCTTTCACGCAAAAACAACTAAACGAATATGGATGAATCTTGGCACATAGATAGAGCATATCCTGGAAAAACATATATGATATCCCTCGGGAACCCGGGTAAAACCGAGGGACAGCTAGTATATAAGTAATATTTTGAGTGAAACTTATTACGACGTTTTATTGAAATTACTTGACTTTTCTACAAAAAAATCAGACGTAATGCGGATTTCAAATTACACGATTCTTTCAAATACTCGAACTCTCAAACTCGACTCGAATTTTGGAATTGTCTATTTATTTATAAGACTTAAAGAACATTAAATTTAAAAGTGTCACATATGACTCTTTTGACATGATATTTTATACAAAAGCACTTCATGATTAATAACCCATAGCAAAATAAACTCCACTCGATAGAATTTGCTACGAGCACTTGCTTAATCCGGCACTGCTTACATATCGGTACCATATTTATTTTACAGATATACTAGCTGTCCCCCGCGTTTTTACCCGCGTTCCCGTGGGATGTCATATGTATTATACATAAAAACCTTCCCCTTCAATCTATAAAAAAAAACTACATCAAAATCCGTTGCGTAGTTTTAAAGATTTAAGCATACATAGGGACATAGGGATATAGTGACAAAGAAAGCGACTTTGTTTTATACTATGTAGTGATAGCCTATAACAATTCTCTGTAACCAAGATCAGACGATTTATTAAAGCCTACAGCTGTTCTATCAAAACGTGGAGATTGCGAAAAAAAAAAAAAAAACCATTTATTCAGCTTAGACCCGCGTAGGGCACTTATGAAGGTAAAGTTACTGAAGCTACTTGGATGAAAAATCAAAATTATATTCTTAAACTCGGTAAAACTGAGCTCTTTCGGTTCGCCAAAGTAAATAATCGTTAAAAACTTTGTTTGGTTCAACAGAACACCTCACTCCACTATTAAATGAACAGACATAAATAAATACAATTTAATAGTAGTTACCTTGTAACTCTGCGGGCATATACCGAATAAATATCTTTCTAATGTTTGTTTGAACTCGTCAGCAAACATTAGAGCTGCACCATCGCTCATCTGTAAGAAGAAGAAATATTTTAAATTTTATCGAAAACAGTACGCTTTTATTTATTACGTATGGTAACATTCAATATTTTTGACCTCTGACGTCTGTGTACGGAAATCCTTTCCCCAAATGATAAAAAATACGAATTTATTAACTATTATTAAATATCAAAGTTAAATTAGTTGTAGCTTCAGTAACTTTAAATTTGACCTTCATAAGTGCCCTCCGAAGGCCTAAACTGAATAAATGGTTTTGAATTTTGAATTTTTTTTTTTTTAAATTAGACTAAAATTAGTTTAATTTGGTTAGATTTTCAAAAGTATTTCATTAAACGAAAGTTTCATAATACCATAGTGATGAAAGCAGTTTTTTAAACCGGGAAAACATTAATTCTCTCAGGAACGTGGCTGACACAACAAGTCGGACGCTAGTGTCTTATGAGAAACAGAAAATCAAGGATAATTTATTGTAAACAGACTCCGTATCTAAGACTACACAATAACCATTTGGTAGCTCATTTTAACAATTCGGGCAATACCAGCATAGGTTTTGAGGCTTCGTCCGCGTTTCCGAAAGATCTAATATATTTTGGAATTATAACATAGCTTCTGGATAATGCAGTTTTCTAATATTGCAAGAATTATTAAAATCGGTCCAGTAGTTTTGAGGCTATTCATTAAAAACAAAAAAAAAATCTCTATGTAATATTAGTGTAGACACGGTATTCACGCACAAGTTTTCCCAACCATAGAGCATTTTTCCCAATTTTTCCTTCCCTTGAATCACTACTGTATAAATCTGTAGGATCTGTCTGTACATGTTTTTGTAAAATTTTGTAATAAATATTCCAATTTTTTTGAATTGTTGTGTGTTTATCCTTTTGCATGTCCTTTATAACTCATGAACGATTAACTGATCTTGATGAAAATTGGTATATAATCATGTGATTGTGCTGATGATAGAAATATGGCTATATATACAATATATCACTACATAGTATAAAACAAAGTCGCTTTCTCTGTCCCTATATCCCTATGTATGCTTAAATCTTTAAAACTACGCAACGGATTTTGATGCGGTTTCTTTTTAATAGATAGAGTGATTGAAGAGGAAGGTTTTTATGTATAATACATGTGACATCCCACGGGAACGCGGGTAAAACCGCGGGGGACAGCTATTATCAATAAACGAGGGTGCAAGCGCGGGGAGAGAATATTGTTTACATATACATTTAAACGTTTTTATCGTCTCTGACAGAAAATGTATGAAAAAAATATAAGCCTGCTAACGTAAAACTGTGACGCATCTTCGCGCGTAATGTATTTAAAAATTTGCAAATTTCCCAAAACTAATATCAACGAACAACATTTTACGAGTTCATAAAAACAAATTTAATTTCGCTTCAAATGTTTTAAAAATTAAAAAGCAACAAAAAAAAACAACTTTCAACAGCTTCTGCTGTAATTGCGAAAGACATGTGGTAACATTATTTATGTTTTTTTATTACGCTGCATGAGTATGAGCCAAGGCGATGTACTTACAGCCGAACTGAATTTAAAAATATTTTTATATTTGTAATTTTAACATGTTTTGAAGCGATCTTGTGTTAACTCGACATTGTTGAAAGAAGTAAGAGATCTCTGTAGATTTATCATTTATCAGTATGAAGGTTGTATATGTATGTTTCTTTTTTTTATGGAAAAAGTTTAATGCTGATTCAGCCTGTAGGTTGAAGTGCGAATCTGACTCGTACACAAAAATTTCCAAACCACCGTACAATATTTATCGAAACGCCGCAAAAAATATGAGTCATGAATTTATATTATTAATATATTTATTGTTTGTTGTTATTGCGGCCGTTGACCCACGCTCAGTAAAAGTTTCAACTGTCTACATATTACAGTTCATGAAATACAGCCCTCTGGCAGAGAGACGGACGGAAGACAGTTCCTACAGAACTCTAAAAATCAATTAAAATAAAGACACGCGATAGAATTTAAACTTTTGGGAAACTTTTTAATTAAATTTTATTCAAACACTTTTGAATGGTATAGATTGTGTTTATCATTCATTTATTTTTCGGCAGACAAAGTAATAAATGTAATTCTTTAATAATTGTCGATATTTTCTTTAGATTATTAAGAATTTTTTACAATTTTAGAAAAAAAAAACATTTCATGTAAGTACTTGAAACTCTATGTCTCTCACGTAAACGTGTAAGGTTGCGGATTAGAATTACAAAGCCAAAATTTTAAGATTCACTTCAAATAGTTAAAAAAAAACAGAAATTATTTCTGACACCTACAACAATATCCGAACACTATTCTTGATCTATTTTACCGCCCTTTTTTACGAACTGTCAAATGTTGTTTTTTCCGCGCGAAACCATAAGAAGTTTCTCATCAAAAATCCGGTCTACAAATCTATAGAAGTGTTTGTATTAACCCAGAGTTGTTCTGAAGTGTTTCTAATTAGAGAATGCTAGTAGAAACGTGTTTTATTCGTAAAACAACAAGATTCATACAATGCACTAAAATACTCACCGCCCACTGACTCTTTGTACTTGTACATTCTCTCAAGGACATGGGTTATTAACCAAAATGTTAATACAGTATATTATTTTAAAACGAGATCTATATTTATACCAATAATAAAATTCTAGTGCTTGTCTGTCATATAAAAAAAGGGTAAAGACACGATAGAAGTGAAACTTTTGTATTACAGGGAAACATTTTAATTATTCATCAATCACTTTTGAATAGCATACATTGTGTTTATCATTGATTTATTTTTCGTCACCCAAATACGTTGCGGATATGAATTTCAAAGGCCTCCCATTTCACTTTAATAAATTCTGAAAAAAAAAAAGAAATGGGTATGGTGGTAGTACTTTTCGGGACGAACTCTGCACTAAGAACACATTTTGATTTTCCGAAAATATTTCAATAATTGTGTGAAATGAGGGAAAAAACAATAAATGTACAACATACGCATCTGTTTCTTATTCATTACGCGTTATTATTAAAATGGGTCGAAATTATTTAGTGTGACCTACTATATTATGAGATTTAAGAAAATTAACTAGGGTTGTGCTGTACCATGGAGGTTGAAACCTACCATGATCTTTCATTAAAGGAAAAAATCGTAAAAAAAAACAAAACAATGATATGGTTTCTCACTTTCTGTCCGCCGAAGTCTGTTGTGCTAGTACGTCGACTCAGTGACAGCGGGTCTAATACGTCCTGAAGATGCTTCGTGTAGAAGCGAAACACGTGTCGATTTCCTGTTGACTTTCCTTGTTTGGGACTTGACAGAGAAGGAGATCCAGCGATTATTTTAATGTCGACAATGCGCGTGTGTAGCGCTCGCTCTAGCAGGACAAAATTTAGCAAAATCTCTAATTTAGAATACAGTAATTGCTGAGTTTATTACCGACTCTTATCAGTAAAAGCAACCTTCCGAACTGTTACCATTCGTAAGTTCCTGTGAGGGCCTAAATGAGGTGAATAAATATATGTCATTTCATTTCATTTGCCGGTGTATCAAAGGCATCTATTACCTTTGGCACATCACTCACCACGACTATTGCAAGCCTCCTCTATCAAAAGGAGAAGTACCACCATACCCATTTCCGCCGTGAAGCAGTAGTGCACTGTTTCGATTAGAAAGGTAAGGCTGGTGAAGTTACAGGCACATGAGACTTAACTACTTCTCGTTTCGGGGACGACGTCGCATCAGCGATGCCTTCTATGGCAGATAACTTAGCGTCTGTTGGAAGTTTTGTCAGTATGTTGTCTTTTTTTAAAAAGTGGCACGTCTGCTGTGCCGACAGAAGTGAAAACTGATATATTATTTAAGTATATTTCTCAATGTATTTCAACCCAAACTCAACTCTCGTGTTAGACGGGGCCAATATTTGTAGAAATATAATGTCAACAGAGGGGTCGGGGTGACAGTTTCGAGAGTTCAATAGTACTGTCCCAAAAAATGCCCAACACGCCTAAATAAGATTTCACTTCAGAAATAACTAAAAATATTGGGCAGCCCTAAAATTTCAATCAAAAGCTTTAATATTATAAATTATTAAATATCTGGATGGCTGCCAAAATGGAGGTGTTCTAAATTATCGAACCACGGTTATCTGTGCGGTGGATTTGTGTACAAGCTTTATTACACATTTAGATTTGTTAATATCGTAAACAGGTCAAGTTTATAACGAAGGTCCACCCACGGGATGTGGATCGGGTTTATCGATCGGTGGATTTATTGATGGCTTTTTATAGCCGTGATGGCGTACATAAGACACCTTGTCGTCATGCTGAGTCTGAAATATTGACTCTACAATGTTGTTCAACAACTGCTTCATAACGCAATACAATGAAACAGCTGAAGTATTGATCGATTGCTAAAGTAAAGTTGGATTTCATTGTTTCTTAGTAAAATATCCGCCATTTTTGTTGACAGGTGAACTGACAGCGCGTCATTTATGCATAATAAATTTGAGAAAATCTAAATTGAATGCATCCATAAATCCCGGTGTTAGAAAACAGATTTTCTTAAAGCATAATATTGATAATACTTTATCAATTACGTAGTCAATAATTTTCAAACCAATGATTTGTATAGTGAGTAATTCTCAAGTTTATATTCCAGTGGATCGTGACTCATGTTTCTGTTACTAAATATATTTTTGATAAACGCTTTTGCGTGGGATTGAAGTATTTTCGACGTTTCAATGATTTTACGATTGCATTAAAAAAAAGGCTGAGATACACGTGTACATTTGATTTGAAGGACGAGTTTTATATTATCTATATAGATTTTTTATAATCTACATAAAAAAATATTATAAAAATTGCTTTACCATGTGACGTAGAATCAATGGCAGGGATTTTTTGGCGCGAACTTGCAAAATGACGTTGCATATTCTTTTTTATTTTCTTAATAATAATAATTTCGGTGGCGTTTTATATTTTAAATATGATTATAAGAACACTTTTGTAGTACCTTTTACCTTTAGAGTAGTAGAGCTCTTAGTGCAGAGTTCGTCCGGGGAAGTACTACCACCTTACCTACATTTCCGCCGTGAAGCAGTAGTGCAATTGTATTAATGTGTTTCGGTGAGAAAGGTAAGGGGGCCGGTGAAATTACAGGCACATGAGACTTAACAACTTCACGTCTCAGGGTCGACAACGCATTGGCGATGCTCCTAGTGTTGCAAATGTCCATAGGCGGCGGTGACCACTTACCATCAGGTGGACCGTTTGCTTATTTGTCGGCTCAAGTGGCATAAAAAAAAAACCTATATCAAAATAAATGAGTGAAAAAAAATATTTCACAAAAAGTTTTAGATTTCGAACTCACATTTCGGATCGAATCTTCTATTTCACTAGCTATCTTCTTCTATAATATAATACAACTGCTGAGCCGTCGTTACTGTACATTGAAAACATCCTTCTTTAGCTCAACTAACTTTACCAAAATATTATGTTAAAATTTGTGGTTTCTGAAAAAATGTACGAGCGATTGAAATAGACTAAAGATGTCATCGTGAAGGATCTATGTACCGCCATTTCAATAAAAGAAGGAAAGAGAATATCATTAGGAGTTTAAATGCGAAGAAAAAGAGTTCCACCGAGTTCCTAAAGGATATAATGTATATATTATCACATAGCCCATATTACGCTAGATAAAGAAACTTTCTAACAGTGAATTGATCCAGTAGTTTTTGAGTTTATTAAAAGTAGAGTCCAGTTCCGAACCGAGTTCTGTTTTTTTTCAGATTATAAACTTTTATTTTAAATAATTATTTAAATTGAAATTAAAGTAACCACAACAAAAATGACATAAAAATATATACAATAAAAACAGAAAGGTAAGAAAAGTTAGATGGTATATTACTTACAAAGAAAAATACAAATCTTTTTTTCATTATATTAGTGTTGACGATTTTTTTTTTTATTCGTTTATTTAATATACTGTACAAAGCACTAAAACGTACATGTAGCCACATAACGAAAACCTCAAGGGGCTTATCTGTAAGTGGCGAGGTCGTTCGTTCGCACGAAAAATAAATTCAAAGGAAAAATTTAATATGAATACTAATTTGTGTTAATTTTAATTATTTTTTAAATTAATTTATTCTATATTTATTATATTGATCCGATGCTTAATTGTATGAGGATGCTTCTAGGCACATTACCCACGAGTAGTGTTGCCAGGTCGCCAAACCTAATAACCGGACAGGCTAGTCAGTTTAACAGAGACATTTGGTTGAAAAGGCCGGACACCCTACATTATTGAGGGTTTTGTGGCTCAGTATAGGTACGATAAAAAAAAGATGTAAAATCAAGCTTCTTTGATTATTACCAACTCGTTTGCGAAATGTGAAAATCCTAACAAAAGCCGGACGAGCCGGATACCGTTTATTTTGTCCGGACACGCAATAAAAAGCCTAACTACAAGCCTGGCAACGCTACCCACGAGAGACCAAAACTCAATATTCTACTAAAATTAATGAAATCTATATCTGGTGTCCGGACAGCCGTTGGCCTGTCGAAATAAGACCATACAAAAGTTTCATAAAAACATCAATACAGGAATTCGATCGCAGCGCCACCTACCGGGTCCAATTGTGAAACTAAACCATTCTCGAATCCACTGGCACACACACAAAAGTTTTCGTCATAATCATTCCAGCCGTTAGGAGGTGTTTACTATTATGTATGCTTAAATCTTTAAAACTACGCAACGGATTTTGATGCGGTTTTTTAAATAGATAGAGTGATTGAAGAGGAAAGTTTTTATGTATAATACATGTGACATCCCATGGGAACGCGGGTAAAACCGCGGGGGACAACTAGTTAAGATATAGAACACAAAAAATGTTTATATCTATTTTCGCCTTTCCAAACCAATTTCATTAGAAAGGCAATAATGCGATGATGATTTAAAAAAAAAACATTCTTGCTTAATTCTCGCTCAATGAATTCACAAATCACAATTAAAAGTCGCAGAAATTCAATCGGAAAATGAAATTGCTCTATCTGTAGTGTGGAATCCCTAGAATGCAGAATAATATAAAAATATTGTTTATCCGCTAGCATTTTTTTTTATACCACATGGGCCGACAAACAAGCGAACGGTCCACCTGATGGTAAGTGGCATCGCTTCCTATGGATTTTTGCAACACTAGGGGCATCGCCAATGCGTTGTCGACTCTGAGACGTGAAGTTGTTATGTCTCCTGTGGCTGTAATTCCTTTTCTTCCCACAAATACACAAAATATTTTCCTTTTTTAGGGTAGTAGCACATGCCGGGTATTCGCTAGCATATAATACAACAGGACAATAAAAAAACATGTCAACATTTTTTATTAATTTACTTATATAATATACTAGCTGTCCCCCGCGGTTTTACCCGCGTATTATACATAAAAACCTTCCTTTTCAATCACTGTATCTATTAAAAAAACCGCATCAAAATCCGTTGCGAAGTTTTAAAGATTTAAGCTCAGAGAAAGCGACTTTGTTTTATACTTTGTAGTGATAATCATAAAATCTCCACTTTTAACTCCAAGATGCAGTCGAACCATATCTCTCTAATCTCTGTCCGTCCCAATTATGCATGTAAAATGCATAATAATACCAATACTTTAGTAATGACTTCATGACCGATGTGCGAAGAAACGTAGTACTCAATGTTTGTCGAAGATGTGTATTATCGTGTAAGTGCAACCAACAACCGAAAGAAAGCGCTGTTTATATTGAAAAGCACATGAACAGGTTGCAAAAAGGTTTTAAATTTTCTTTGACATTTTAAAACGTCAAACTATCATCAAAGCTTCCCGCTCGTTTGTGAGTCAGGAAACAGATGAACTTTCAAAACAAGCTCACATAATGCTCTCAATCTGTTAGCGTTTAAAAAAGCAACTTTATTGCATAACGCGAGCGGAAAATTCTAGAATATCACAATAATTGCCGTCATGTCGCACATAAAAACGTGAGAGACAGCTATTTCTAACACTATGTAATAAAAAGTGTCACAAAAATTATATTTTCGTGCGCTTTTCACAGACAATTTTATAGACTATAGATTTCTCTTGTCTTCCGCGACGTATTTTTTTCCAGTTTCAAGGCGACTCGGCCAAAAGCTCCTGTTGCAATTGTGAAGTAACATTTTCAATTTTATTCAATTATTTGTGGGAATATGTGCAATTATATTTGAATCTAAAACAATTGTTTTACTATAATCTAATTCACATAGGGTGGCGGTTTTTTTTCTTACGGTGTTGCGATTGGCCTCAATCTCACCTGATGGTAAGTGAAGATGAGGCTGAAGATGGAGCTCGCATTCCCGTTAGTAGCCTATTCACTCTATGTGACATTTGAAGGTGTTTTACCCGTATCTAGCGAAATATCACTTGATTACTCTGAGATACTACACTAAATGCTTCACGAGACCTTGCTCTGTTACGGTATCCCCTTATTATGTCGAAAAAAACACAAACCATTGAGAAATCTTATGAAACATCATGTGTCACACAACTCATGCCATAGTATTATAAATGCGAAAGTTTGTATGTATAGATGTTTGTTTCTCCTTCACGCAAAAACTATTGATCGGATTTAGATGTTACTTGGCACACATGTAGATAGTTTATGTATCCAACAAAATCTTATATACCTCAGGAACGCGGGTGAAACTACGGGAGAAAGCTAGTACATATATCTATCTATCTAATACCTTTAAACGAGCAATAATAATAATTAGGATCTCGGAAACGGCTCCAACGATTTTCATGAAATTTAGTATGCAGGGGGATTCGGGGGCGTTAAATCGATCTAGCTAGGATTCATTTTCAGAAAATGTCGTTTTTTCCGTGTTTTTAGGCAATGAAAATTGCTACAATGTCATTGGAAGGTAAGGTTTTCAAGTTACATCTTTTGTGAGAAATACTGTTATTGGGAGCCCTTTATTATCGCATCTAATTCATATCTAGGTATATATGACAGTGGTTTAATAAAGAGAATACGTTAGAAGTCACGTTAGTAAAGAAATCGCGAGCAATGCTCGGTCATCCAGGTACTCTCATTTTAATAGGTGACTGATGACAAACTAATGGATAATTTATGAATTCTCAAAGTGGTTCGGAATATTATTATTATTCCTTCTGAATAATTAGATTTCTTTTAAACGTTTGTTTGAAATAGTAGAGCTCTTAGTGCAGATTTCGTCCGGATTCGACGGGTCCACCCAATGGTAAGACGGCTTCAGAGACGTGAAGTTAAGTCTCATATGCCTGTAACTACAACGGCCTTACCTTTCTAACCGAAACAGTAATACTCGTGCACTACTGCTTCACTGCAGAAATGGGTAAGGTGGTAGTACTTCCCCGGACGAACTCTGCACTAAACACTCTACTACTCAAACTCATACTAATACCTAACTCATAACTACATTTATTATAAATCGATGATAAGAAGTAATTAAAGAATAAATTTATTATTTCAGAAAATTCTGTTTATTGTGAGCTTCATGCCAAAATTTGTCTCCTACAAATGAACACTTCAACTTTGGCATCAACAAAATTTTAGGGTTGCCCACTCAAAGGGTCCTAGCAGTTAGACAAACTGACCGCGACGCCGCTGGTCGTGGGTTCGATTCCCACTCAAGATAAACCTATATACGCATTAACATGTCTGTTTTCAGGGTCGGGGTGTAAACAAGTAGGTATATATATAAAAATGTGGTATATAAGTTATGTGGTACCATTAGTTCAACTAAATGTTTGTCGATGTCGAGATCTTAAAGGCCCGTCATGACAGTTAAGAAAGTCAAAGAAAAATCATCTTTATTGCATGTGATTTAAGGTCCATCTATTGATCCAATGGTTATTTGTATGATGATGCTGATGGACCTTATTGTAATGGCATAGCGTACATTTTTCTCTAACACGAAGCTGTCATATAGGCTATTTATTAAGTCTCGACAATTTTAACACTAACACAAAAGTCAAGTTTTGTAAAATGGTGGCCGGTATCAACCTTTTTTTACTGGATCTATGGTACACTACTTGAAAATTCGATTTCACTTTAATTCATTGATGTATACTAATAATAATCATCTTTAAAAATAAAACGCCACCGAAATAAAGTTAAACAAATAGGCAACGTCACTTTGCAAGTTCCCGCCAAAAAATCCTGACATTTACTCTACGTCAAATGTTAAAGCAATTTATATCTCTATTTTTTTTAAATGTAGATTATAAAATATGATATTTGAAAACTTAACCCGTTTTTAATATCACTCTTAACTGTCAGCATAGGCCTTATAAAATATCGTCCACTTTAGTTTGTGATAGGAAGTGTGGTTTGGGGTTTAAAATAAGATAGGGTTTTCGAATGATTTTACTTTAATTATTAATTATTATGATTTAACTTTAAGTCGATAGTTTTTTTAGAAATGCGTTCTTAATGTCTACATAAGTGTTGGGTGGAAAGCCTGAAATAAATTAGGGTTAGAAGTAGAAATTAAAAAACTTTTCAAAGAAAATTTGCTTGAACAAGATAAGTTAAGTAAGTAAGTTTTTGATATAACCGGTATTTTCTTTTTGAGTTCAACGACTGCAAATTATAACATTGTATTCCATTCTACAGAGGCGGCCTTACCCATTGCGAGGCTCCAGGTGGCAGGTCATTGCGAGGCCCTACGTGAAAAGTATGTGATGCGAAAGTATGTCTGGTTGTTTGGTCTAGGTAGATCTTTGTCATGTTTGACAAGAAATGCTAAAGTTATACAAATATATAAAATTTAAAATCTATATTCTTTTTTAATTTGCTTGGGTTGCGCGAGGCCCCTTCAAGAGCGAGGCCCCGGGCGATTGTCCCGTTCGCCACCCCCTAAGGCCGCTTCTGCCATTCTATCATTGTACAATTTTATATTGTGATGAGTACATGATAGAAATACAAAATTATCTTTTGTTAAAGTTAAAATACCAATCCATGAACAATATATTCAGAACAGACTAAAGGGCCCCAAAGAGTCCCAAAACCAGAAACGTGTTTATTCCGGCGTTTAGTTAAATATATTACAGTGCTACGAAACCCTTTGTCCGTGTTTCCTAAATTTACAACTTGGGGCTCTTCAAGAAAAGAGTGAATAGGCTACAAACGGGAAAGCGAGCTCCATCTTCGGCCTCATCTTCACTTACCATCAGGTGAGATTGAGGCCAATCGCAATCCCGTCAGAAATAAAATTAAAAAAAAAGTATTTGGACGCTTCTTTTTTGTAATGTCATTCCATCTGTAGCGGTTCATAGCAAAGTAGAAAATCTTCCAAATATTATATTATATATAATATATAGCCTAAGAGATGAATGCCTGTGATATATAGATACAGATGGACAGGACGAAATAATATGCTTTTAATCCACCCATCGCGGAAAGAGTAGTTTTGATCTTCGATATCTTAATGCAAAAGCCGTTTTTATCTGCTCGGGGATAAAGTCAATTGAATTTAGAACATCGTGTGCACTAACTTTGTGAATTTAAAACATCATTAAACCTATTTACTTCTACCTCTATGGTGCCGAATTTATCATGCAACCTCTTTTAATTTGTTAAAATTTCAGACTGGGAACCTTCTTGGTGTACTTTTTAATTAGCTTTGCGCGCGCCATTGTCTTGTTTTTTACATTTAGTCATTTTCTGACTGAGGTGGGATGAAATATGCTTTATACAACATTTCTAAATATGATGTTTTAAGTTTTAAAATGCTAGTTTATCTCTTATAAATTAAATGTTTTATTACTTTCATTTAATAATATGCGGATTTAATACCGTTTTATTGCATGGTAGCTAAGTTTTTACAATAATCTAGCATTCTGCATAGATCACTACATAGTATAAAACAAAGTTGCTTTCTCTGTCCCCATATCCCTATGTACGCTTAAATCTTTAAAACTACGCAACGGATTTTGATGCGGTTTTTTTTAATAGATAGAGTGATTGAAGAGGAAGGTTTTTATGTATAATACATGTGACATCCCACGGGAACGCGGGTAAAACCGCGGGGGACACCTAGTATATCTTTATAAGAGGTGATATCGGAAATGTTACAGTAATGTATCCAACCGACGTACTATCCGTTTATGCTATATGCCTACGGTATCCTAAAGCGCTGAGTGTGTATCTACGTCGACGTAATATACTGATATCTTGAGGCATATTTTTTTTATAAAAAAAAAACTAGAAATATTTTCTTATATCAACCAAAGGCTGTAATTAAAAAAGGTAAGTTAAAGGAGTATGTATCTATAGCCTTTAATTTATAATCAACTAGCAGCGCCCTGCGGCTTTGCCCGATTTCAATCCTGGTTACAAACCTTCCTCTTGAATTACTCTATCTATTGCTGAAAACTGCATTAAAATCCGTTGCATAATTTACGATTCTATAGAGGACATACAGACAAATATTCATTTGTATATTAGATTAGTTATAGACAGGCTGTCCCCCGCGGTATCAACCGCTCTCCGCATGTCTGTAATCTGCGAACTGTCAAACGCGCGCAGTTAAAATGTCACAATTTTTTGATATATATTTTTCTTTGCTATAATATGCATGAAGGTATTAAATTAAACCTTTCTCTTGAATCATTCTGTCTATGAATGTAAACCCGTTTAAATCCGTTACAGTTTAAAAGGTCTAAGCGTACAAACGGCGGGAAGCGACTTTGTTTTATCTATGTGAAGATGATAAAAAATATGGAATAAAACCTTTTTTGTGCGTGGCATACATAAATTATACACACATAAATTAACAAACCCTTCTAAAATTTTATTTAGGTGCAGGAACTTATTAAAATTAATTATATCGGACTTAGGAAAAACATTATACTTTAATTGTATTTTTTTTTTATGCATAATAAATGCCCGCAAACGTGAAAGTTGACACAATATTTTTTAACCATATAATAGAGCTGTAAATATATGAAAACTAAACATAATAAATAATTTAAAAAAAAGAGGATACTTTACCTTTTTCGGAATTTTAACTTCAGCCGAGTGGTTATCATTTGTTTTGTTGTTATCCGATAATTTTGCGTTGCTCTCAACACACAAGTAAATTACTAATATTAACACTGACAGTCTCAATCCAGCTGATACTTTATGCGATGCCATATTTAAAAAAATTAAACACCGAACTTTTTTTATTTCGATTTATTCACTTTTTACCAGTGACATTAAGGATACGTATCCGAATTTTAATTAAGTGACGTTTAAAAGCGCGGGAAGGTTATTATAAAATATAATCTGTCAAATCGCTATGACCGATTCCAGACGACTGGAAAACATTTTACAGACTGCAAGACGCGGTTATTTTTAGATATATATTGAAGGGGCGTTGGGTATTAGCTTCGAGTCTTCGTGTGCGTCAATAAACGATGTTTCGCCGAGATAAAAATATTTTTTTGTTAAAGTTGATGATTTTTCTTTTCTTTAACGGACATTAATGGCTTTTTGTTGTTTTATGATGGCGATTAAAAGTTATCTCATCATTATAATAGTCCTTTGAACATGTTCCCTTTAAAACGACGTGATGTAGTGGCACAATTTGCGTAATACCAATTGTATTTTAATATAAATTTGTTTAGGCTAGTTATTTTAATTGATATTAATAACAAAATTGTTCCATTAAAAATTTTATTTTTGGCTTTTATCTATCTCGAAGTTATAAGAAATGTAGATACAATATTTATTTGAGTATGCCGTGTGTTTTTCTTTATTTTTAATGATCTAATTTATGTATAACCTCTGTTGGCGACCCTAATAACTTAATGAATTTAAGAACTAAAAATGTCTATTTTCAGTTTAAATGTTAGAGTGATTCGGGATGGGATGAAAGCTAATATAGTATTTATACTTAATTCAAATATTACTTCTACATATTTCTTTTTGCCGCCGCAAACTGAACTTATTGTTGTTTATTCATTAAAACGATATTTATTTTGATTTCCCGCCTTCCAAAATAGCAAACGCCAATAATCGTATATCCACGGGCTATTAAAACTTCAATACAATTTGTTATGGAGTTCAAAAAGAAATCGCTTTTAATGCATTGACGTTAGTTGAAAATCGAACGCAGATTTCTGTGGTTACGCGCGAAAAAATAACATTTGACAGATCGTAAAAAGCGCGGTAAAATAGACATTTAAAAATTTTATGTTCGGTGTAGATTGAGATGATGTTCAGATGCCATGATTTTTTTTTTAATAATTTTTGAAGTAACTTCTTAAAAGATTTACTTCCTTCGCGTGTCTTTACGACACACCCTGTTTTTAGGGATCCGTAGCCGTACTCAAGGGTAAAACGGGACTCTATTACTAAGACTCCACTGACCGTCTGTCTGTCTGTCACCAGGCTGTATTTCATGAACTGTGATAGTTAGACAGTTGAAATTATCGCAGATGATATATTTCTGTTGCCGCTATTACAACAAATACTAAAAAACTAAATAAAATAATTCCTATACAACAAACGTGTTTGTTTTTTACCGTTTTTATAGATACTGGTACGGAACTACGATCGCAACTCGAACTCGCACTTGGCCGGTAATTTCAGTCGGTTTGTGACTTTCAAATAAATACCACCTTTTGCCTTTGCAATTGATTAATAGATGAATAATTTTGTAGGAGTGTGAGATGGTTGTTACACTACACTACTGTTATATTTACGTGCAGGCAGAATAAGGTAGCTTTATGGCTGCCGGGGTTGATGTAAATAAGCAGTCCAAGTTAAACACTAACAGAGTTTATTGCAAAGCACAAGAAATATAGTTTTAGAAGGAGAAACACAAGCGGAACAAGCAGAAAATAATTACAAAACAAAAAAGCAATATATGTCAGTATAAAACAATTCGCGGTACGATGACAGAACTCTGTCATCGCCACAAATAGGTTGGAATGTACAATGGAGGATCTATGTAAATATTTTAATGTACCAAAAATTTTAGTTTAAATATAAGTTTACAAATAAGTAGCTCCGCTACAATTTTGTAATTGTAATTAGATAAAATTTTAATTATTTTATTCAGATAAAAAAGAATCCATTTCTTAAAACTACCAAGACATGTAAAACTTATATAACAAATAAATTTAATACACACACAAAATTATCAGTTTTTATAAAAAAAATTGCTGGGCATGAAAAAAAAAAAAAAAAAATTGATTAATTAAAATAATATCACTATTTCTACCATTCTGTTTTTAAACTAATATCGTTTAAACTACGCAATCAATTTTGATGCTGTTTTCACCATAATTTTTAACATTTCTCAGAGAAGCTTTTTGTGTATACACTTTTACTGTCCCACTCAAGTGATGCCAAAATAGCCAAGCTATTCATAATGAGTAAATAAGCTACTAACTGGAAAGCGAGCTCCTTTTTTGGCTTTATCTTGACTTACTATCAGGTGAGATTGAGGCCAATCGGTATCCGGTCATAAATAAAAAAAAAAAAAAACGTGTGTGTGTGTGTACGCACGTAAAAAGTTATTCTCGAAATTATTGATGAGAAAAACTGCACTAAAAGCATTTGTCTTTACTATTCTATATAACAAGAAGAACGTGATAATACAACATGTTACAAACTAACTATCCAGTAAAAATATAATTAATTATCAAGGCCAACCCTAGTAAGCTGTCATGTCAGGGAACCAGATTATTTAACAGAAAGGCCTACGCACTTATTTTACCTAACAATTGTCTACTTTAATAGTTTTTCTATATGTCATTCATAAAAATCAGCTTTTTTAATTTTTTGTGGTATGTTATACAGCGTTTCTAAGGTTCTTAAATATTGTGAATGGACTCGTTATAAGGCCCCTTTTAACCTCCTTTCAGCTTCACGGATAGTTTTGTAACAGCCTGTATAGATTACATAAAAATCATTATATTGACATTTTTTTATCTTCTGACGGCCGTTTCTTCTCATCGAATACTCTAATGCCTTTAGAAGGTTACTTAAAATAAGGATTAAAAATGATGTAATTTCCAAACAAACTTTCATCCCCTATTTCAACCCTTTACACTCCTTTTTTCGCATTAAAAAGTAGTCGTAGTAGTAGGGTTCCTTTGACGCATCATCGCCTCAAAACTACTGAACATATCGGGATGGGACTGCTGCCATTCGACGCGGAATTTTTCCTAGATGGGTATATATGATATCATTGTGAGGAGATCACAGCATGCAAAGGTTAAAATAGCCAAACAGTTCCTAAATTAAATTAAGTCAAATTCATCATAATTTAATCCAATCCAATGATACTAATATTATGTAAAATTTAGTTTTAAATATCTAATATTTCTTTCTACGCAAGAACTACTAAACTTGGGGCGCGCTATGGTGGCCGTTTTGACGTTTAACAATGGCAAAGAAAAATAACCTTTATTCCTTCATTTATAAGGTGCATCTATTGATCCAACAGCTAATTGTATGATGATGGAAATCAACCTTATTCCAAAGCAATACAGTGTATTTTCCTATGACAATCTGAAACTTCAAAACGGCCATCATAGCGTGCCGGTACTATAAATGGATTTAGACGAAACTTGGCACATAGTTTATGACATGGATTAACAGATTGGATACTATTTTATCCCGGGAAAATTCCCACGGGAACGCGGGTGAAACCGCGGGGGACAGGTTTAAGTAAGGCATCTAAGTTTTAAAACTATAATTATTTGTCTAGTTCGAATACCGCGTTTATCCTGCACAGATCTAAGTAAATTATTTTTATCTGTGGTTCTAATATAAAAATTAATGCAACTCGTCGATTTGAATTTCGATATTACTTACCAGAGAAAATACGTTCGGATATCTCTCCAATACGAACTAAAAGAAATATTGCAACGACACTTGAAGGAATTTTGGCCTGCAGCCAACTATCCAATGTTGATACAGCGGCGAAGATTTGATAATTTATTAGTATTGCTCTATTAGATTTGCTCGAGCTTTTTCAGACATCATTGCCGCGCTAAGTACTGAAAATAAACAGGTTGGATGCATGGAAAATGTTTTCTTTTTAATTTAATTACAGTATGCTGTTCTGTGTCAAAGATTTTGAAAGAGTATGTGTTCGTTTACAACCTCCATGCGTAGTGTTGGAAAAAGTGTTCGAGATTTAAAAACGTGATGACAGCTAATAATGTCATGGAAAAATATCCTTTATTGCTTGAAATTAAGAATCATCTATTGATCCATTGGTTAATGGAACTCGTTATGACGGTATAGAGTTCATTTTTCTATAACTCCTGTGCTGTCAAAACGGATCTTTTATTTCTAGAATGTACCTTCAGTACATCATAGTAAGCCACAAGTTTAAATATTTACGCCTGTGTAGATAATTAATAACAAAGATTCTATTTAACCATGACGCGTAAAAGTTGATGGAAACTGGCCTGGGATTCTGGAAGGTAAACACTCGGAACTGAGAGACGAAAATAGCTTGATTTATAATGAATTAGTAAACATACAGTGAATTTTGTACCTAACTACCCTAAAATCAAACTAAATTAGACCTTATCATCACCCTTCCAATCGTTTATATGGTTGAAGGTAGTAAAGTACAGGAAACTATCACAGATAAGTTTTCTATTAGTAAGTAGTAGCGCTCTTAGTGCAGAGTCCAGCGTGAAGCACTTGTATAACTGTTTTTCGGTTAGATGGGTAAGGGGCCGGTGAAGTTCAGCACATAATACTTAACAACTTCACGTCTTAGGGTCAACAAGGCATTGGCGATGCCCAGTTGCAAACCGTCTGCCTGTTTGAGCTTACTTGACATTCAAATAAAAGAAATATCTATGTAGGTGGTACCTAATCGTCTGGCTCGCATAATACCGAAGATGTGCAGAATCAGTGTGAAATTTCGGCAATTTAATTGTATTTTATTCAAGCCATTTTAATAAAGACTTTACTGGCCATCTATAGGATTTTTTTTTAAGTTAAGACAATGACACTAATTTAAAGGTTAAAGTATTACAAATACTCACCACTAGATGGCGCTGTTCAATATTGCAATAATTATAGAATAGCTCAATATTGGACACTACACTAAACGTTTAGATGCTAGAATTCTTCACCGCTAGATGGCCTTGTTAACTCAATTTCATGTTACAAGCGCATCTCTTTTGACGTAGTCTCCGTTTCGAGCATTATTTTAATGATTTACTAGTTTCTACCCGCGGTTTCACCCGCGTTCCGGAGCGCGCCTACATTCCTTGGGATTAAAAGTATTCTATGTTTTTTCAAGGCATCCGTACATCCTCACAAACTATTAATATTAGAGATAAATTCTTAAAAACTATCCAATTCTGTACATTAAAGGCCATAATAATAATAGATGCATGTTTACGGCCTCTAGCTATGACATCTAACCATAATATTTCCAAACTATAGAAATCTAATCTTTTGCAATTCATAAAAAGTTGGTCATTTGTAAGTTGATAATAAATAAACAAATCTTAGATAATGAACTGACACAATTATTATCATTAGCTACACACTGGCGTCATGAGATGCAAAAATATCTGTGTAGAAAAGGTGAATTTATCAATCTGCGCTGGGTCCACATGGTTGACTTGACTACCTACTTAACCCTCATCAATTGGGAAGGATTTTGTGCCCCTGCAGCAGAGCCAGCCCTATAGCCTTTGCTGGTGGAGCGAGATTGTCTCTCGGCACCCGTTGGTCGATGGTTTTAAATCACATAAATTGTATTTCAGTCATTGCCATATTGGCGTATCTAAGGATACTTTCAGGAGGGGGGGGGGAACAAAAGTTTCGTTTATCTGGTGTATAGTTATTGTACAATTTTGAATCGGTCCAACATCCTGGGGTAGACACTAGACAATACTGGAGTGTGCACAGCCCACTTTATTTTAGTGTACATAAATTAAATTCAGTTAAACTTGCGACACGCTATGATGGCCATTTTGACGTTTAACCATGACAAAAAATAGCCTTTATTCCTTCATACATAAGGTGCATCTATTGATCCAACAGCTAATTGTATAATGATGGAATTCAACCTTATTCCAAAGCAATACAGTTTCTTTTCATATGACAACTCTGAAACGTCAAAACGGCCATCAAAACGTGCCGGTAGTATAGTGAAATAAAAATATACTTTATTATTTCACTAACAAACAATATGTAAATTTGTGACCATAATAACTAAAGACAGTATCTAAATAAAGTAAACACAACCATTTGATTTTTGTATAATCACCTATATTTCATTAAATACAACTTTAAATAAAATGATGGAATAAATTGCCAGGTCAAAAATCTTGAATTCTCTGCACTGGCAACATTTCTCAAAGATGGCGGCGTTCACTATAACTAGATTGGTGTTCTTCTAGCTTACTTCTTGGGAGCAACCATTTCTTCTAATGATTTGATTTCGGCTGAAAAAAGAAAACATATGTTTTGAGTATTCTGTATGTAGCTTATACTTGTAAGAAAACCAGCCATAAGCTGAGGACATAGGGTACAAAATAGATTACTGCTAATCAACAGTATTTTCTATGAAAAAGAGTGCTGTGTCTTAAACACAGCATATTGTACTGTATTGTGTACAGCTGATTGATTTTAATGCTTTTTTAAATTGCATATAGAATAAATGGTTAAAATGGTATTTTTAGCTTTTTTTTCATAGATGAATGGGTTATTTTCATACAAAATTTTTACTAAATCCTAATATGATAAGCCTTTACTTTATTGTTGAGTTACTATTTATTGTTACTTCTTATTATTGGAATAATTTTTGTAATAAAAAAATACACATACTCCACATTTTTAAGTCAGTTTAAAACTATAATATATTCTGCATACTTTAGGCTACCAATTCAAGGAATTCAATCAAAATCTGTTCAGTATATTTGAGTTCATATGCTTTATCAAAGTAGCCTATGTTCCTGTCTACAGTTTAGGCCCTTGAAAGGCATTTATGAAGGTCAAAGCTACAGAAGTTACCATTCAGAAGACAGCTTTCAACAAAGAAGGATCAGCAAAAACAAAACTACTTTATTTCTTATTACTGTGAGGGTTTTGAGTAGTAAGATAGTGGCATTATCGCCGGTAAACTGTTGTCCATACTGTCCAAACTGCATGATTTTTATTGAAGAATAGAAATAGGAGAAATCTTTTTCAATATCAACTAAGGTGTCTGCACAACATTGATAGTTAAGTTTTGGAGCTTACAGATAAGCCAGTGTGGATACCCAATACAAAGAAATCCCTTCAAGATAAATAATCTGAGTTTGTTATCCTTCATTCTGCCATTTCTTCCCGTGAAATGGTTTCTTATATGATGAATAAATGAAACTAACAGTGGGTCACAACTGGAGAAGAGTTGCAAAGTATATAAAACAGGGGAAATCGTAAGAGGCCTCCTCTTTGCCAGGAGGCACACTAAATTCCGGGACATATTATAATAAATCCTATATAAGAAAAAAAAAACAATTATAGATAAAATAAGGAATATTGGGATATAAAGGCTATATTATAATATTTATTTGGAATATAGAACAGATACATACCAGCAGCTGCTCTTGCCTTCTCCTCCTTCAGCTTAGCATCCCTGATGATCTTCTCCTTGGCTTCTACCTCGCGGAAGGCAGCTTCCTTCTTGGAGAGCCTGCCCTGGTGGAAGGCTCCATAGAGGATTCCTACTGATAGGAATGACCAGCGGCCGAACTGGAATACAAAATTTATATTGGTGACCATGGTTCAACTAACCTACTCTAAGATGGCTGTTTCAACATTGAGGAATGTTAATGAAAAATTAACTCTATTGCTTGTAATATAAGGTGCTTTTTTATTTAATAGTTTATAGTTTGATGATGTCGATATTTATTGTATAATTAATGACATGATTAATATTACTGTGAAATAAAAAGTTAAAAAAAAAACTTGATGAAGATATTATCATTATTTTAATATTCAGTGAAATCACACAATAAATAATTCTTGGAATAAATATTGGTTGGTTACGGATGTATTAGCGTTTTAATTAACTTATATAAATGAGTTTTTATCTTTTTAGAAATCTACTATCGAGTCCTGAGTTCGTAAGGTTAGGGTGCAAGCAAAAAAATATATATTACAAGGTTTGTTACTGGCTGAATTGTACAAAACAATACAATTTCCTAGCCATAAAATTGAAGTAGATAATTTAAAATGAAATAATCTTTTGAATAAGGAACTTACGTTCAAAAACACTGTTACATAATTGCATATAAAATAATATCTACTATGTAAATAAAGTGATTATTACCCTGATGAGTGGTGACACACGCACTGGGGGTCCAAAGGGAAGCTCAGACATTTTAATTAATGTAATTTAAGGATCTTGATCTGAGGAATCCAAATAGGATTTATGTAAAAATCCCAAGGTCCCTTATTTTGCAGAGGTTATAATTCGTGTGGGTTGCCACAAATATAAAAATGGGAAATCGAATATTTCCAAATATATTTATGTTCAATTATTATTTTAAATTAATTAAATAATTTACAGATAATAAGAATTTGTTTCAATATATTATTTTTGGTATCTCAAAGTTTACAGCGCATTTAGTATCACCAAAAAATTTATTTATTCATATTGATTCTTTCAAATGACGTAAAGTGAAACGAAAGATTTTCTACACTCGCAATAAAACACTAATGTCAAAATAAATTGATAAATGTGACAGGCGTGAGCCATGGAATGAATGAATGTCACTGCCCGGCTATTTTTCATTCAACAAAAAAAAACCCAATCATCAATCAAATCAATCAGTCAGTCGTCAAAATGGCGTTGATTATGTCGTTCGTGTCTGTTGCAATGTCAATACTTTACACGCCGTTCCTTCTGTTAATTCTGTGTGTGATATTCTTGGCGTCTATCGGCAAATCACTGGGTGTAAGAAAACTTTACGTGAACATACTCTTGAAGCTTTTCGAGGTGAGTCCTTTACCAATAAAAAAAAAATACTTAAATATTTTTTTAATATTACGATTTATGAGGAAAGAGGCGTTTAGAACTACGCAATCTACCGTAAATGGAATAAATCGTTTACGATTGATTTCCGTTAGAATGCAATCTGAGCGAAAATAAATAGATATTCTGTTAGGTTATGTCCGCAGCCTAGCAATACATCAGTTTTCCGATATTCTACGCATATGAGTCATTTTACTCGAATAACAACAGTCATAAATTCGGCAATCGTGTTTTTAGATACATACCTACTTCTTTAGCCTCCTACGGCTTGATGAGATAACGTTAATTTACACTTATCCCATCTCAATTATCGCAATTACCAACGAACATATTTCGGCCAAATTTAATCGAAATCTCTGGCCCTTTTTAACAACTAATAGTGTTATAGGAAAATTAACTCTGTCCCGTTACAATAAGCTTTATCATCGTCATTATACAAATAACCATTGGATCAATAGATGCACCTTTATTATAAAAGATATAAAGATGATATTTGAATGACATTAGTAATTGTCAAATAGGACTTTGTTTAAAGTAAGGTTTCTATAGAACCTAAGCAATAATGTAACCTTCCCATTCTATGAATATTTTTATTTTACAAGCCAGTTGGTTTTGTTAATTATTTATTAACTATTTATGAAAATAGCAGTTTTACCAAAAAAACTCATTATACTAATTCTGGTGTAAAAAATATCTATATGTAAGTATATATAAAAAAAAAACAGTAGTATGTTGTCTCTGTTATCTGGTTTACATAGTACAAGCTCTGCTTAGTTTGGGATCAGATGATAATAAATATATATCCCAAGACATTCTTTACACATGGTTACCTGATCCCAAGTTAAGCAGAGTGTACTGCTTGTAGTAATACCAGGTAACTGATATACTACTTTTTAAATACATACTTATATAGATGTGTGTAATCAACAAATTTTATAATTAATTTTTATTTAATAACCATTAAACATACATTTATATTTACAGGCAAGCCTAATGCGACAGAGTAAACTTTCGGCACTATGATGGCCATTATGATGTTTAACAATGACAAAGAAAAATAACCTTTATTTCTTCAAACATAAGGTGCATCTATAGATTCAACAGCTAATTGTATGGTGATGGAAATCAACCTTATTCCAAAGCAATACAGTTTCTTTTCCTATGACAATCTGAAATGTTAAAACTGCCATCATAGCGTGCCGGTAGTATAGTTGATCTTATTATCTATGTTATATCTAATCTACTATTCCTAATATTACATTGTTTTTCCCTAAAATCTAATACAAGTTAGAGTAATTTAGGTTCTGTAGAGGCAATAAGGGAACGTACCCATACTACGGGACCCATTTTACAATTTGTAAGGGCCCTTGGTGACCACGCGTAGTATATGCCAAGACTAATTTGTACATAGTAATTTATAAATACGGCTTTCAACGATATTTCGCAAATAGAATGAAAAAAAAAAAATTGCGTAATAAAGCTCGCCATATTTGAGATTAGATATAGATTTATAGAGGTTATTGACTACATGACTCCCCTGTGACTAAGCGTGGTATTCTGAAGACCTCCTTCCCCCCCCTGAATGGTCACGTAGTATAGGTACGTTCCCTAAGCAGCTTTTGTGAGTTCGTTCAGTGAACATGAAGCCTACTATACTTAAAAATCATCTTGCTGTACCTCAAGCATTCCATAATCATCATTGTATGCACCGAAAGCTTCACCCTTAAAAATCTCTCAATCAGTGGTTAACGGTGAAATGAAATATTTACTCAAATAGGCCTTCACAGGCACTTATTAATGGCCAGACTCTAACACCAGTTCTCCCTTTTTCTTGTATTATAATGGATATTCATTTTTAACTCAAATCTTCTTGTATCTATATATCAAAATAATATTTTTAATAAATATATAGTGAAAGTGACATCATTATATTCATTTCCCTAATTTAATCTCATGGTGATTCATAAGGACCCATACTAGAAATTGCACCTATTGCCGTTTTTGGCCTATAAATTTAATATAATATTAAAGTACCATAGACCAAGAGGCCATGAAAATAAACTGGACATCTAAATCTATATCTTTTTAAAACATTGAAATAAAAACTTATTTAATGTGTTACATTTGTTTTATGAATCAATATTTAAAAAAAACTACAATCTGTTCAGAATGACAAATAAATAAATATTCCGGGACAATCTTTACACACGGCCATCTGATCCCAAACTAAGCAGAGCTTGTACTATGGAAACCAGATAACTGATATACTACATATACTTTTTTTTTCTAAATACATACTTATATAGATATTTTACACCCAGACACAGAACAAACAGACATGTTCATGCACACAAATGTTTATCCTGGGTGGGAATCGAACCCACCACCTTCGGCTTGACAGTCAGAGTCGCTTACCACCAAGCCAACTGGCCTGTCAAAGGCTTTCTATATACCATAACAATTAGTGCAGACTTCGTTCGGGGAAATACTACCACCTTACCCATTGCTGTGAAAGGTAAGGCCGGTGAAGTTACAGGCACGTGAGATTAAACACCTTGATGTCTCAGGGTGGACAATGCATTGGTGATGATGCCCCTAGTGTAGGAAATGTCTATACGCAGTGGTACCACTTACCATTAGGTGGACTGCCCTGCTTGTTTGTATCTCGTATAAAAAATTTACAGAGATAAATAATTAAATAATGATTATAGAAGAATTAGAAAAGCATAGATTGTGTTTATCATTAATATGTTTTTCATCCCAAATTAGTAGCGGATCAGTATTTCAAAGTACATACTTCTTATGGTACCACAAGAAGTTTAACTTAAAAAAAAATCTAGATGACTCAATAAACAGAATGAACTTTGTTACTCTGTGACTTAATTATTTATTTATGCTTATGTAAATTATATTGGCGGGAATTTGTCGTCGAATTGAAGGTAACTTGTACAAAGTAATTGCAAATTGCTGGTAAATTATGCGAAGTCAGTATTATTTTTTTTATATTCTATTTTATTCAGAAGCCCAGTACAATATTTATAATAATTAGCTGTTACGACAGACTTTGTCTTGCGGAAATAAGTCAATACAAAAGTTCCTTAAAAAACGCAGGAATTATATCACAGCGCCACCTACCGGGTGCAATTGTGTTACCATAGTACAAGTTCTTAGTTTGGGATCAGATGGCCGTGTGTAAAGAATGTCCCAGGATATCTATTTTTATTTAAAAAAGAAGTCAAGTTTGTATATCAGTTATCTGGTTTCCATAGTACAAGCTCTGCTTAGTTTCGGATCAGATGGTCGTGTAAAGAATGTAACGGGATATCGATTTTTATTTAAAAAAGTAATATATGTCATATACCAGTTATCTGGTTTCCTTAGTACAAGTTCTGCTTAGTTTGGGATCAGATGTCAGTTTGAATAATGTCCCGGGATATTTATTTTTTTATTTTTAAACTAGTTTAGTTTCAAAGAGCTCGAGAGATGAGCCAAAGAGCTGAAGATAGAGCCAAAGAGCTGAAGATAGAGCCAAAGAGCTGAAGATCGAGCTCAGTGGCGTGCCATAGGTGACGCCTATGTCCAGCAGTGAACGGAGATAGGCTGATGATGATGATGATGAAGCTAGTTGAGTTAGTGTATTATTATCAGTTATCTGGTTTCCATAGTTCAAGCTACAAACTAAGAGAGTTTGGGATCAGACGGCAGTGTAAAGAATGTCCCAAGATATTTATTTATTTGTTATCCCGCCTGCAAACGGAACTGCTGATGATATATGTCTCCATTTAATCTTGTTTCTATAGAATCTAATCACAAATCGGAGTTGTTGAGCAAGTGTGATTAAAGTTAATTATAAATAACGATGCTTATCGCCAGCAATAAATTGATATGGTTTAGTAAATAAATAATATTCTATCAGTAGGTAACATGTGATAAGAAACCTCTTACTGGTTGTAAATAAAATGATTTAGAAACTTTGTTATGAAATAAAAAAAAAACGAATAATTTTTTTTTAATAAATTTTAGATAATAAATATGAATAGTAGCTTCAGTAACTTTAAATTTGACCTTCATAAGTGCCCGCCAAGGGCCTAAACTTAATAAATGGTTTTGAATTAAGCACAGTGTAAATAAGAAAAAAAAAATTATTTATTGTAAAAAAAGAGCGTATTCATAATTCAATTCATAGTTCAAAAGCTGAGTCTGCCTTCAAAAATACAGGATTTTGATTTTCATATTTACCAAACAGAATCTAAAGCCTGTGAAATTTTTTACTAAATTTATTCTCGCAATTTTACACTGTTTCTTGTGGGTTTAAAAAAAAGAAAAAAATGTATTTTATTGTAGAAAAAACGTGGGGCGCATGGTGTCAATAGTTATAAATATTATATTGACAGATATGAGTATGAGGATTATCATTTTGATAATATCTTAAAAAGCACCCCACGCTTTGTCTACAATTAAATACATTTTTTTCTTATTTTAATTATTCTTAATTCAAATTTATTTTAAACCGTTTAAAGTGGGTCAAAATCGCGCACAAAGGAGTCGGTCACAAATATACAAACATACTAGTGAAGCTAATATAAAGCGTGTAATAAAATAAATAATAATAATTATTCTAGGACATTCATTACACACGCACGGCCCTCTGATCCCAAACTAAGCAGAGCTTGTACTATGGAAACCAGATAACTGATATACTACTTTTTTTAATTTTCTAAATACGTACTTATATAGATATTTCTGTAATGTATTATTTTTATTTATTATTTATATTATTATTTAGATATTCATTTTTTTTCTTGTAGGTTTTTTAATCGAGTTTCAAGTTACAAAATATTAAAAAAGGTTTTTCTTTAAAAAAAAACAACGGGTTGCACTCCGGGAGTGCCGGCAGAAGTGAAAACTTGAACATTAACGTTGTGCATTTTTACCGTCTTACGAATTTTCGATTTTAACATTTTATACCCATCCCAAGAAAAGTGCTCAACGCCACTAAAAAGGTTTCACTTTAAAAAATGTTTCGTTAGAAAACGTGACACTTGTGCGATCAATTGATAGATAAATAAAATGTTAGCGCCCGCCATTAACATAAACGTCAATGTCAAAAGTTCAACGCGACACTGATGATGTTTCAAGTTTGTGACGTCAATATGTCAATGTCGAATCCATTCATGGTCTGGGATTCGTAATAAGTAACAAGTCACTTTAAAATTAATGAAATAGTTTTTACTATAAATCCTACAGGACATTTGGCTTGGTGGCTAGCGCCTCTGACTGCCAAGCCGAAGGTCGCGTTCGATTCTCACCCAGGACAAACATTTGTGTGCATGAAAATGTCTGTTTGTTCTGTGTCTGGGTGTAAATATCTATATAAGTATGTATAAAGAAAAATTTAGTAGTAAATGTAGTATATTATTAATCTGGTTTCCCCGGGACATACTTTACACACGGCCATCTGGTCCCAAACTAAGCAGAGCTTGTACTATGGAAACCAGATAACTGATATACTACATATACTCCTTTTTTTTTTGTCTAAATACTTACATATATTGATATTTACACCCAGACACAGAACAAACATGTTCATGCACACAAATGTTTGTCCTGGGTGGGAATCGAACCTTCGACTTGGTAGTCAGAGTCGCTAACCACCAAGCCAATTGTCCTGTCGTGGGTGCTTATTACAAACAATGATATTAAACATATTATAATTTCATAATAAATCTATAATAAATAGATCTGAATGAAAATTGGCATAAAGATAGGTTATAGTCACATAGACTTTTTTCCGGGAATATGTAACATCGCTCGGGAACGCGACTGTACCCTGTATGTGTTCTTGTCAAATTCACTGTCTGTGCAAAAATAATACTAGAAACAAGTATCGAAACAATAACAGTAAATTATTCCGCGGTATCGACTCGACTTAATGTGCGAAGGTCGCTCGACATATGTTACAATTCTCACGCGCTACGGCCGGCAAACGAGCGCGTGGTCTCTGTCAACCTTTACCCTCAAGATAAAATAATGTGACATATAGACCTTGCGTGATATAGACCATAGACCTAAGGAAGTAAACAGCTTTGACGCGCCTGTTGGGTTGGTGGTTTGACCCTGACTGCCGCGCAGGTGGTGCGTTCGATTCCCAGGGAAGTGTGTAAAAACTATTTTACGAATTTGGATGAAAATTGGCACATTGATAGAGCATCTCCTGGAATCTATGTATATAAAAGCTGACTGACATATCAACGCAGGGTCTAAACTATAAGAGATTGCACAGGGGTTCCTTTTATAATGCAGGGCAGCACTAAGGATTTTTGAAAATTCACCCCTAAGGGGGTAAAACGTCATTGCAAAGTTAGTATAGAACGTGTTTTCTGGGTCTGATTGACTTCAAATTTTACCTGGGTGAAACCGCGGGGGACAGCTAGTAATATAGGTTTTTTATTCAAGAAAAAAACTGTAATAAAAATATGAAAAAGATTTTTAATATAAATAAAGAAAAAAGGTTAAATTATTATTTATTTAATTCCAAAGCCACACCCACAGATACCTATTAAAAAAAATGTCATAACACGTTTTGTATTTTTGATAAAGTATAAATAAAAATTATACCATTTAATCCAATGTATAAAGATAGTACATTTATCGCATAAATTTGGATTAATTCACAATCGCAAATGATTATTTTCCATTCTTTATTATCTTTCAGGTTTTCCTTGTTGATAGTCTTTGTTCCGGTTTCGCTGAAAATGACAGGGAATTTGGCCTGAAGCCAAAGCTTTTAAAAGCTTTGTTAGATGTAATTGTACCTTCTTAAAGGGCAACACTTGTGCAAAGAGAAATATTAATAATAAATAAATATCCCGGGACATTCTTTACACACGGCCATCTGATCCCAAACTAAGCAGAGCTTGTACTATGGAAACCAGATAACTGATATCCTTACAAATATTATAAATGTAAGTTTCTTTGTTGCGCTTTCACGCGAAAATTACTGAACCGATCATCTTGAAACTTTGTACACATATTCTTGGAGGTATAAGAAGTAACAGGATACTTTTTGTGTTGGGAAAATGTGACATCCCTCGGGAATGTGGGTGTAACCGCGGGGAACAGCTAGTACTATATATGTTGTGGTACTTTTTTACATTGCATACTTTTATAGATATAGCTGTCCCCCGCGTTCCTTAGGGATGTCACATTTCCTCTATCTATGTGCCAAGTTTCATCCATATCCGTTTGGTAGTTTTTGCGTGAAAGAGTAACAAACAAACTTACATACAAATATTTCATCTTTATAATAGTAGTATAGACCTGTCCGGACAGACGTTGTCTTGTCGAAATAAGCCCATAAAAAAGTTTCATAAAAAGAAACAATGACAGGAGTTTGATCGCAGCGCCACCTACCGGGTATGATTGTAAATTTAAACTAATCTCAAGTTTGAGTAGTAGAGCTCCTAGTGCAGAGTCCGGTCGTCCGGGGAAGTACTACCACCATACCCATTTCCGCCGTGAAGCAGCAGTGCACTTGTATTACTGTTTCAGTTAGAAAGGTAAGGCCGGTGAAATTACAGGCACATGAAACTTAACTTCACGTCTCAGGGTCGACAACGCATTGCCTCTGGTATTGCAAATGCCCATAAGCGGCAGCGACGACATACCATCAAAAGAGGTGGCTCGACAAAAAAAATGTTTCAGATTTTTTTGACAGCTGTCATCAATCTAAGTCGTGCAATCAGCCAGTTTTGAATGTCCTCGTGTTACCTAAATTGCAAGGGAATTTGATTAACGCCGTCAATTGACCGGGTTATAAACGAAAGAGTATACCGATGATCGCTTGGGGTATTGGAGAATTGCTGAAAACCACCGCTGAGTATTCGTTCTTCCCGGTACTTACTCAGCACATGCTGATACTATGCTAAGTCAATTTTCTTACAGTAATTAGCGTTATGACTTTGTCTAGAATATTGTCTTGTATCGATAAGCTGCAAGGAATAAATGTCTATTCTTTCTTTTCTTTTTCTATGAAACATGGGGGGCAACAGTAGCCAAAGTAGGTTGGCTTCGACCAGAATCTACCTTCAGTCAGACACTACTATCGCATCAATAGATGCACCTAGTTTTGAAAGTAATAAAGTTAATTTTCCTGTGACATGTTTATGTCAAAACGGCTACCGTAACTGGCCGCTTGTCAGACAGCTGTGTGAAGAATAAAATAATAAATCTTTATTTTATTCTTTATTTTTTTTATATAACCTTATGTAGTTAGGAACGTAATAATAATGTAACTAAAAAAAGAAAACTTGTTTGCATAAATTGTAAACATGAGTTGTACACCTTGAAAAAGGTTGGTATAGCCTTTAAAGCGAAAAAAAAATATGTTGATAATATCATCTGTTCAATGGCTGTTTAATGGGCAAATAAAAAAACGCAAGACGTAGAACTGATATCTAGGTTATAGTTAATACGAATAGCCTTTAAAAATGAAAAAGAAATGTTGATAACATAACAATTTCAAATGCTGTTTATTTTGGTGGCAATTAAAAAAAAGACTTCGAACTATGATCTAGGTTATTGTTATTAATAGTAGAGTGACTCATAAGGTAAAATAATGTGTAATCTGTGATGTCAATGAAATCGTCTATGATAATGCTGCGTGAGTCCAGAATAATAGTCTTTTATTTCTAATTTTTTCTTTCTTTGTAAGGCACATGTGGACATGCAATAACGAAATATTAACTCTGTAATATTGTACAACGTTTGTCTTACGGCATAACATAATGATATTGCAGAAATATGCAGAGATTACTGAGATACAGGCAGATTAAAAACAGAAATATGTGAATAATTTCGCCAAATACTCTCGTATTTAAGAGGCAAAAGCTTGTGAAAAGTAACTAACTCAATAATTTTAGTAATTTCTAAGCGGCCTCGAAATTATGACCAAATTAACTAAGGGTACCCGTATATGTCACAATTATTTTAATTGGTCTGCTCTACTATTTATTAGCATTCCCTCACGGTTTCACCCGCGTTGGCGGGATAAAATTAAGTATTATATATTATATCTCCCCATTATATCACTTTAAAAGCGCGGCGTGACAAACAAAGTCACTTTCACATTTATAATGTTAGCTAGGATTATGTTGGGTATGGTTTTATGAGTACTAGTAACTCCGCGGTTTCACCCGCGTTTATATCATATATAGCCTATAACCAGCTAGGAAAAATTCCGCGTCGAATGGTAGCAGTCCCATCCCGATATGTTCAGTAGTTTTGATGTGATGGTGCGTCAAAGGAACCCTATTTTCCTTTTATTTAAATAGACTGAGGGCCGAATTCCCGCGCTTTATACAGTGCTGTCACATTTGACATGTTCGTGTTTTTGAGACCTAGGCAAGGGTCGTAATCTATACAGCCTTTTCTTTTGTAAAGTGTTATATTATTATGAATTGTTTACGTAAATGAATACCAACATAAACCCTTAGTTATTTGGTGGCCGTTTTACTAGAACTTCCCGCGGAAATAACGTTTGGAAATACATTTTGCTGTCTATCAAAATATATATTTTTAATTATATGTCTCAACTAATCAAGATGTCTATGGTCAAAATGACACCATGGTTGTCGACATTATGTCGAATTAATTGTTTTTTATTTTTAAAATAAACGATATCTCACCTTCTAACTAATATTATAAACATAGATAGTATTTCAATATTATTATCTCAAAACAAGGTGTGTCGTTAAAACACTGAAACTTTAGTATTACAGGGAAACATTTTAATTATTCATCAATCACTTTTGAGTAGCATACATTGTGTTTATCATTCATTTATTTTTCGTCACATAAATAGGTTGCGGATCAGTATTTCAAAGCCCTCCCATAAAAGTCACTTAAAAACTTCCACATCAACACTTTTGGCATGGTTGTATTCATACCCAAGCCTAACTAAACTTGCGGCACGCTATGATGGCCGTTTTGACGTTTAACAATGACAAAGAAAATTAAACTTTATTTCTTCAAATACAAGGTGCATCTATTGATCCAACAGCTAATTGTATGATGATGGGAATCAACCTTATTCCAAAGCAATACAGTTTCTTTTCCTATGACAATCTGAAACATCAAAACGGCCATCATATCGTGCCGGACCAATACCCGGGAGCAAGCTATTGTCATCAATATCTTAAGATTTGTTCTTTATTTTTCAGTATGGTCGACAACACATCGAAGTTGCGAAGAAAATTATACGCAACGACAGTTCAGATGAAGATGAGGAACCTCCTGTTCCTCACGATAAGCCACCTTCGGCCATCATCAAGGAGAATGGATCAAATGGTGAGCATCCTCGCCAACAAAACTCTCCTGAGAAGTACAACCCATTTCCGGCGTGAAGCAGTAATGCACTTGTATTACTATTTCGGTTAGAAAGGTAAGGCCGGTGAAGATACAGGCACATGAGACTTAACTTCACGTCTCAGAGACAACGTAACGATGCCCCTGGTGTTGCTAATGTCCATAGGCGGTGACCACTTACCATCAGGTGGACCGTTTACCTGTTTGTTGACTTTATTTGACATATAAATACAGCAATTTAGGTTTAAGCAGATACAGTATTGTCACGTAGAAATTAAAGAAAAGCACAAATTATTTTCATTTCGACAAAAGGCGGCAAATTATGAGACCATAGATTCTAAACCCTTGACAGATGCCACAGATAAACTATTATACAAACGTTTTGTCATAATTTGCCAATACTCCGACCTCTTTTACCTAATACATACTTTTTTCAATCCCACTAATATTATAAATGCGAATTTATGTATGTATGGATGTTTGTTACTCTTTCACGCAAAAACTACAAAACGGATGAAACTTGGCACATAGATGGGGGGGCATATCCTGGAATAAAATGTAGGTTTTGAATCCCGGGAAAATGTGACATCCCTCGGGAACGCGGGTAAAACCGCGGGGGACAGCTAGTCACTACATAGTATAAAACAAAGTCGCTTTCTCTGTCCCTATATCCCTATGTACGAGTATGCTTAAATCTTTAAAACTACGCAACGGATTATGATGCGGTTTTTTTTTAATAGATACAGTGATTGAAGAGGAAGGTTTTCATGTATAATACGTGTGGCATCCCACGGGAACGCGGGTAAAACCGCGTGGGACAGCTTGTTATACATAGGAACATCATTGTTTCTTTACTACTAACAGTTTTTTGCGCCTTCAAAAATGAATAATGTAATTCCTTTTTAAAGAAACCTCAAAAGATGACGCATTTAAATTGTTGAGAACTAAAAAGTCCGTTGTGACAGTTAAGATGTTATAGGAAAATCGTCCTTATTTATTTTGGAATAAGATTCAACTATTAGTTCAATGTGTTATTGTACGATGATGATAATGCACTCTATATCATTGGCAATATGATTTATTTTTCGATAACACTCTTGCCTGGCAAAACGGACCCTCGACAACTTTAGTTCTTATTGTTCTTATCGAATGGTATTATTGTCGATTCTCCAAAATCTTACGTGTCAGCAATTACGGTAATTCAATATTTTCTTAAAATATGCTAAATTAAACGACACCTGCTGTTTAATATGAGTGACAGTTAAAAGCAAAAACAAAAGTTTATTTTTTTTCAATAACTTTTTTTATAAGAGGCCTTAGATGGGCGCTTATTAAAATTAAAGCTTAATTTTTATCCCTGGAACATGTAACATCCCTTGAAAACGCGGGGAACAGCTGTAATATATTAATAGTGAATTCTTATTTTTACGTATGGCAATCTAAGCATTTTTTAAATGGATTTATTTTTGCCAGTATCATGGTCTCATCGGTCACACAAGACTCAGGATTTAGTTAATTGGTGGCCGTTCTAAAATATTCACAATTTTTTTTTATACCACATGGGCCGACAAACAAGCGAACGGTCCACCTGATGGTAAGTGATCACCGCCGCCTATGGACATTTGCAACACTAAGGGCATCGCCAATGCGTTGTCGACCCTGAGACGTGAATTTGTTAAGTCTCATGTGCCTGTAATTTCACCGGCCCCCTTACCTTTCTAACCGAAACACAGTAACACAAGTGCACTACTGCTTCACGGCAGAAATGGGTAAGGTGGTAGTACTTCCCCGGACGAACTCTGCACTAAAAACTCTACTACTCGAATAACGCGAATATAATACGTACGTGGAAAAAAAACCACAGCAATCTATTGTTAACCCAGCTGGTACTAAATATATTACTATTCTTATTTTTACGTGTGGCAATCAAACTCTTATTTTTTTAATAAAGATTTATTTTTGCCAGTATCATGGTTTCACCAGTCAATATTTTGTTAAATGGTGGCCGTTCTGTAAAAAATCTAAAATAATACAATACGTTTAAAAGAATATCTACAGCAATCTACTGTTAATTCTGATATCCTTAATATATACCAATTCATACCTACTTCTCATGACAATAAGATATATTTTTTAACCTTGAGATTATCTGGGTTCACTGACCGCAACAGCTGTTTTGGCAATAAAAGAATTTGTTGTAATAAATAATAATTTTATGATGTCTAGGGTATTAAGAAATTAATTAGTGGAAATTAGACAACATTTTCTTACCCATTTCATTCAAATGATGGGTCCATGGGTCGTGGTTTGGTTCCTAGCCAAAATAATTGTCTAGGAGTATATCACTACATAGTACTCGCTTAAAACAAAGTCGCTTTCTCTGTTTCTATATCCCTATGTATGCTTAAATCTTTAAAACTACGCAACGGATTTTGATGCTGTTTCTTTTAATAGATAGAGTGATTGAAGAGGAAGGTTTTTATGTATAATACATGTGACATCCCACGGGAACGCGGGTAAAACGGCGGGGGCAGCTAGTATATCTATATAAGTAAATATGAAGGAAAATTAAGAGTATCTAAATGTTGTATGTCAGTTATCTGGTTTCCATAGTACAAGCTCTGTTTTGTTTGGAATCAGACAGCCGCATAGAACATTTATATTTTGGATGGCCGTGTGTAAAGAATGTTCTAGCATATTTTTTATTTGTCACCTCCAGCCTGATAAATGAAGCCACGACCCCCTCCATCATGCTGAGTTTGGACCTTTTTGTGACGGATCTAATTGTTTTCCATTATCCTACGTAATTTTTAGTTTTCCTTTGAAGTGAATTTTCGTATGGGAGGGCTTTGAAATTCTGATCCGCAACCTTTTTTTGTGACGAAAAATATACGAATGATAAACACAATGTATGCTATTCAAAAGTGATTGATGAATAATTAAAATGTTTCCCTGTTATACTACAGTTTCACTTCTATCGTGTGTTTACGAAACGCCCTGTCTTTGTGTAAATGTTTTTTGTTTCTTTTTCAATACCACATCGGCCGACAAACAATCAGACGGTCCACCTGATGGTAAGTGGTCACCGCTGACTATAGACATTAGCAACACCAGGGGCATCGTTACGTTGTCACTGAGACGCGAAGTTAAGTCTCACGTGCCTGTAACTTCACCGGCCTTATCTTTCTAACCGAAACAGTAATACAAGTGCACTACTGGTTCACGGTGGAAGTACTTCCCCGGACGAATTGCAGTAAAGGCTGAACTATTAAATACAAAATCATATCTCATTAACAACGAAATGAACTTAGTCCAACCGTGTTCCACGACACTCATGTTTGTTTTACAATAAGATAGCTGTCCCCCTCGGTTTTACCCGCGTTCCCGAGGGATATCACATTTTCCCGGGATAAAAAGTAGCCTATATGTTATACCAGGATATGCTCTAACTATGTGCCAAGTTTCATCCATATCCGTTTAGTAGTTTTTGCGTGAAAGAGTAACAAACATATTACATACATACACACCTTTCGTCTTTATAATATTACAAGCGGTCCCCCGCGGTTTTACCCGCGTTCCCGTGGGATGTCACATGTATTATACATAAAAACCTTCCTCTTCACTCTATCTATTAAAAAAACCATATTAAGATACGTTGCGTAGTTTTAAAGATTTAAGCATACATAGGGATATAGGGACAGAGAAAGCGACTTTGATTTATACTAAAGACTTTTTTACTTTATTTTACTTAGGACTGTTTTAGTACAAAAGGCTTTCTACAACACAAATGATTATTTTAATGACGACAATGCTTGGGTGTAGCGCTCGCTCCAGCAGGACACATTTTTATGTACAAAATCTTATTTTGAAAAGACTAATTGCTGAGTTTATTGCCGGCTCTTCTCAGTAACAGCAACCTTCAGAACCGATGTTAGAGTCTGACCATTCATAAGTGCCTGTGAAGGCCTATTTGAATAAATATTTTATTTCATTTTTACTATGTAGTGATTAGTATAGATTACATTCAAATATTTTATTCTAATTATATTATACATTAAATTGTAGGAACGAAGAATACGGTGATAGAAAGAGATGAGATCCTCGGTCCATGGCCAGAGCTGAATTACAAGCGAAGCTGCAGTCAGGAGCGCGTGCAGAATGGACACAAATCTGACCAGGAGAAGGGCGAGGTAAGATCTTTGTTGCATTTGAACATTTGGCTTGGTGACTCTGGCGTGACCTTGCGGAAATCCATTGTCAGATTATACAAAAACAAAAAAACAATGGTATCCAAGGTACGATTTAACATGTGTTTTGGATACCAAGATTCTCTCTACACAGGTTTGAACAGCTTACAAGTAAGTTAAAATTAAAGCTAAAGTGATAAACATCCTAACCTATTTTAAGAAATATTAAGGAGGTTTTCAGTCTTAATATAATTTATAGTAAAAAGCCAGTTTATTACTTTATTTTTGCATTTAAATTTGTTTAGGGAGTATATTGAACAAATATCTAGTAAGTAATTCCGCTGGGTCTCCTTCTCTGTCAAGACCCAAACAAGGAAACTCAACAGGAAATCGCCACGTGTTTCGCTTCTACACGAAGCATCTTCAGGACGTATTAGACCCGCTGCCACTGAGTCGACGCACTAGCACCACACACGTGTTACCTCACCTACCGCCGGACAGAAATTGACAGTTTCGCCTTTTTTGTTTTTTGAAGGGACGAAGGTGTTAGCCTCAGATGGCTCTTACACCCTTACGCGGACAATTCCGGTGAGCGCTTAGGGCTCTCAACCGAAAAGCACTTTCGACTCAGTGACAGCGGGTCTAATACGTCCTGAAGATGCTTCGTGTAGAAGCGAAACACGTCGATTTCCTGTTGAGTTTCCTTGTTTAGGACTTGCCAGAGAAGGAGATCCAGCGGAATTAGTTACTAAATATTTGTTTTTGTATAATCTTTTTTGGCTTGGTGGTTAGAGAACCTGAATGCCAGGCCACAGGTTCTGGGGGATGCACACAATGCATGAATATGTTTGTTCTGTGTCTCGATGTAAATATCTATATGAGTATGTATTTAGAAGAAAATAAGTAGCATATCAGTTATCTGTGTTCCATAGTACAAGCTCTGCTTAGTTATGTAAACAATAATAAATATCCCGGGACATTCTTTTCACGCGGCTATCTGATCCCAAACTAAGCAGAGCTTGTACTATGGAAACCAGATATACTTATATCGATATTTACATCCAGATTACATCCAGACACAGAATATACAGGCATGTTCATGCACACAAATGTTTGTCATGGGTGGGAATCGAACCCGCGATCTGCGACTTAGCAGTCAGGGTCGCTAACCACCAAGCTAACTGGCCCGTCAAATATCAAAACGACAAATTTCTGGGTCTATTTTCCATAGTACCCGCTCGGCTTGGAGGATTGCTTCGAGACATTTGCTTGAATTCCAGGTGAACCTTGAGTTCCACCTGTCCCACTGCCTTGACCTGGTGAAGGCCGGCATGGAGTCCATCATCGAGGACCAGGTCACGTCCGTCTTCGAAGCTGAGGAGTTGAGGAGTTGGAACCTGCTCACTAGGACTAACAGGTAGGTTTGAGTTTGTTGAATTTTTGGTGGTTTTTTTGACTATTGGTCGAATTGCGACTGTAATTTGGTAAACTTTTATTTGTATTTTTGTTCCCTGCGGTTTTATTCGCGTTCCCGAGGGATGTGCATTTTCCCGGGACAAATGTCCTATATGTTACTCCAAATGTCCATCCTTAAAAACTTAGCATATGTGCTATTCCAGACTATAATCTACCTCGGTTCCAAGTTTCATTCTGATCCGTGCAGCCGTTCTGGCGTGATTGGTTAACAAATATCCATCAATGGAAACTATCACTTTTTTTTTGCGTGTCGATCGTTTTGGCTAAGTTTGTTTAGACCAGAATTCTGCCAGACGTACTGTGTCGCCTGTAGCATTATACAGGTCTTCTGGCGTGCAAGATGAGGGGCATACAGGGCACGACAATAGATGTGCCATTGTCTGAGGGCGCATCGCATTTATAATACTCCTTCTCCATATAGACTATTAACTATGCCAAATCTCCACCATGCCCGCTGGAATAGAGGTACCAAGTTTGTTGTCTGGTTTCCATAGTACAAGCACTGCTTAGTTTGGGATCAGATGGCCGTGTGTAAAGAATGTCCCGGGATAAATGTTTGTTGGTCTCCTGCGATACAAGCTGTGCATGGTGCAGTGACCGCTGTCATATGTAGACATATATATATAAAAAAAAGCATTTATTCAAATATAAAAAAAAAATAAAAAAAATAGAAATAATTACAAATATTTTTTTAATAAACAATAATTATTATAATGAAATATTATTATAATAAAATAGTTTTGACTCAGCATATATCTACTGAGTGTAACATCATTATTATCTTTATTTGGGACAGCAACAGTCTTAAACTATAAAAAAATACATGGTTTGAACTTATAATTATGAGACCAATTACAGCTATCCAAATATCCAATACGTACTAAAATGGAATTCTTACCAATATCTTACATAACACTAGTTTGAAGCAAACAAGTAATATATGTATGTATGAATATTATACAAAAAGAAAGAAAACATTACAATAATAACAGCTATATGCTTTATATTTATGTATGTGAGTGTGAGTGTGTGTGTGTGAGGGTGTGTGTGTGTCTTTCTTATATCTAATCTATAATATTCCTAATATTACATTGTTTTTCTCTACAATCGAATACAACTTACGTACTGCAGAAGCAGTAAGCATTATATTCGTGCTTAAAACTTTTTATGTGAAATTATGGAGGAGCGAGGTATGAGACTCCTCCATTTAAAAGGGAAGATCTTTCGCTGCTAGGTGACCATGCCTGGGGACCGCGGTCCCACTGCTAATGTTGGATGCTTGTATATATGTCGAATCCTGAGAGAATCTCGATATCGCGATGTAGGATTCTCGCGTGTTTCTACTCGTTCATAGATGTCGCCACATCACTGTAGTGCGGGCGGTGTAGGATTGTAGGCGTGTTCATAGATGTCGCCACAAAATAAATGATTAATATTTATTTATTTATTTTTATTATTTTACAGACAATACGAGTTTCTGACATGGCGTCTCACTATTATATGGGTAATGGGCTTCATCGTCAGATATTTCTTCTTATTGCCGCTTAGGATACTCATATTCTTCATTGGGGTAAGTTATAATGCATAATTTGTTAAATCTAATTATTAATTTTGTTATACAGGGTGTTACAAAACTACCCGTAAAGCCGAAAGGAGGTTAAATGGGGCCTTATAACGAGGCCATTCACAATATTTAAGAACCGTAGTAACGCTGTATAAGATAACCCAAAAAAATAAACTGATTTTTACGAATGATTTTTTTTTAAATATGTATTTAAGTAACAATTATTAGGTAAAAGACGTACGTAGGCCTTTCTGTTAAATAATTTCGTGCCCTGACATGACAGCTTACTAGGGCTGTTGGTTTTGATAATTAATTATAATATATTTTTACGGGGTATTTTGTAACACGTTGTATATGGTGTTATAACATTTTTGCCGAAACCGAAAACCAAATAGATTCAGTTCGGGAATGAACAATAACTGATTCTAGATGTAGGACTTAGATGTTAAAAATAGGGCCAATCTCAAGCAAGTTATCATTTCTAATGAAGAGACTTGTGTACCATGTTGGATCTAGGAAAGGAACCCAGAACCTTCGGCCTCTAACCAAGCTGTATACCGCTCGACCTCGACCACTAATAAGTTTTGTAACAATTACAGAAAAAACAATTATGTAAATCCCTTCTAATATTATAAATGTAAATGTTAGTTTGTTTGTTACGCTTTCACGCGAAAACCACTTAAACGATCATCATGAAACTTTGTACACCTATTCTTGTAGGTATTAGAAGTAACATAGGATACTTTTTATGCCGGGAAAATGATACATCCTTCGGGAATGCGGGGGAAACGGCGGAGGACAGCTAGTATATATATAAATAAATTTTAAAAAAAACTATGACATATATATATAATATTTTCAAATTTAATATTCTCACCAAAGTCGATTTATTATATACAAGCTGTCCCCGACGCTTTTACCCGCGTTCCCGAAGGATGTCACATTGTTCCGGGCTAAAAAGTAATCTATATGTTATTCCAAGATATGGTCCATCTATGTGCCAAGTTTCAGCCAAATCTGTCCGGTAGTTTTTGTTTTTTAGTAACAACCAGCCATAAATACAAACATTCGCATTCATAATATTACAAGGATGTGTATTAAAATCACAATACATTAAACGCTAAAGCATAATTTTAAAGTAGTAACAAATAATAATAATTATTGTTAAGTCCAGCAAAATTTGTGATTTTCGGCATCGCTTAAATTAATAAACACCATGTATACTACAATTATTAACGTTGTAAAATTAATGAACACCATGTATACTATAATTATTAACGTTCTTAAATTATTATCATGGAAAGTTCAAGAAGAGTATCTACATTAGAAAATAAAACCTTTTTCGTGTAATATTTCTTTTTGCATCTGAATGACTATCAAAACTTCGACAAGCAATAATCATTGATGCTTTTAAATCATGATTTTAATTTTGCAACGTATACAATAGACATATACTTTATTCACGTAGGCCTTCACAAGCTCTTATAAATGTTTTTTTTTTTAATATTACACAGAATGATATTAAAACAATAATTTTACAATAAAAATACTTGACTGTGTATAGCTTGTCAGGCGAGAAATTCATTGCCAAAGATTATTATCCTCTAAATAATCAGATATACTTTAAAATTCCATTTAATATAAAGTATTATCTACTACCTTTTTAATTTTATGTTCGGGTAATTCTTGTATGTCTGTAGGTTGTTTATTAATGGTATACATTGCCCTTTAAAATATTTTTTTTACTTTAGTGAGACGAGATACAGGTACAGCGAGTTTGTGTTTGTTACTAGTGTTAATTCTGTTATAGAGAAACGTCTGAATATTATGAATCAATATAAATAAATAAATATTAGAGTCAGACTATTCATAAGTGCTTGTAAAGGCCTATTTGAATAAAAATATTTTCATTTTGTTTCAATAATTATATTTTGTTATGATATTTTTTTTGTGTTTTTATATTTTTCTTTATCATTTCTTTCCTTTAACTTTTCTAACATATCCTACCTTTTTTTTATTATTTTAATATCTTTATCAGTGTATTGTATTTGTGTAGTTTAATTTTGTTTTTTAAAAGGGTTACCCATATTAAAAAAAATAAAAGACACATTAAATATGAAAAATATTTGCACAAAATTACAGTGTGACAATATGAAAGTTTAACGTAATATATGGATAATCCCTTTTCATGTCATGTACTTTCTACTAATTTTGTTTTTTGTTTCTCCCTTCCCCATTCCTTAACTAACGCTCTCAAAACCCAACATGGCTGACTCAACATCGACTGGCAATACAAAAACAAATTTTCAAAAATCCTACCATTTTCTACCAAAAAAATTGGCAACACTAGGTGCTGACTATGTTGACAACAACAATGTGTGTGAGTCTTCTACCTCCGAGTAGGATGCAACGCTACCTTGGAAAAGTAGCCTATAAGTTATCCATCAGAGTCATTATAAGGAGCATATCCTGTGTTACGACATTCCACGACACCCAATACATGCCACAGTACAACGGTTTCTGTGTTGCCAACCACACAAGCCCGATCGATGTTGCCGTACTCAGCGTGAATACATGTTTCTCTTTGGTAGTATTTTTTTCTTTTCTTTTCAAGGGTTGTGATGTCTATGGTACTTGTGAATGTCTCTGTTTACTCATTGTGTTGTCTTTTTCATTCTTAAGGTGGTATTTTTGATGGTGAAGTCAATGTGTTTTCAAAATTGATTTAATTTTTTCTTCAACAAGACATTGTTTTTTTCATCAAAAATAATTCCATAATATGTGTTCTATATTTCATAGTGATGTACCAATGTTCATGGATTTCGTGTTGATAGTTTATAATTGTTGGTAAATTATGTCGGATTATCTCTGACAATAATTTACAGCTTGTTTATCTTTCAAAATGTTCAGTAAAAATGTTCCTTTATTGATTTTTAGTAAGTTTTGATAATCTCACATCCGTCAGTTATAAAGGTTTTCTAATATTTACTAAAATAATTTATAGATACATTACTTGAATCGGGATTTACATAAATATAAGAGAAAATGATTCTTAACTATTTAGTTTTTGCCTATTTATTTAAAATAATATGTAATTAATAATAATCAATATCTGGGAACATTCTTTATACACCATCTGATCCCAAACTAAGTAAAGCTTGTACTATGGAAACCAGATAACTGATATACAACAACTACATATTTTTTTTTCTAAAAAACAATAAAGATCTTTTTGTTTATTATTATTTATTAATTTTTTGAGCCTAATAAGATACAAAGTCTATTTATAAAAAAAACATTTTTTTTTAAGTTTTTGAAAAACATAAAAATATTAAAAATTATATTTTTTTACAATTTTGAGCCTTAAAGACTAAACAGTCCAATTTATATAAGTTTTATATCTCAAGAAGTATACAATAACATAATTTACCAACAATTCTGAACACATTACATATCAACGCGAAATAAAACGCTTCGTGACATAAAAGGTGGCATTCCCTCATTCGTCCAGGTGTGGTGGCTTGTACTGTGCACAGCATGCGTCGGCACACTGCCTGACGGTCCATTCAAACAGCGGGTCAATTACACGGTGTCCCTCATGTGTTTCAACTTTCTGTCGCGGTGCATGTCGGCTGTGATAGCTTACCACGACGGACACAACAAACCACGCGGCGGTATATGCGTCGCTAATCATACAAGTCCTATCGACGCTTTGGTGTTGATGTGCGACAACTGTTATTCATTGGTGAGTGATTTTTGTAAAAAAAAAAATTTTTTATTTTATTAAAAAAAAATTTTTTTTTTAATTTTGATTTCATTTATTTTTTTTTTCTTTTTTATTACTTACAAATTTTGTTGCTTTAGTCTAAGGTAAAATTAACATATAACAAGATATATAATTAAATAAAGTATATAAGAACAAAGCATATAAACATACAAAAATTGAGATTTCGGTTTTTGTAGTGTATACATTATAGTATATTAGCTGTCCACCGCGGTTTTACCCGCGTTCCCGAGGGATGCAACTATTTCCCGGAATAAAAAGTATCCTATATGTTATTCCAGGAAATGTTATATCTATGTGCCAAGTTTCATCTAAATCTGTCCGGCAATTTTTACGTGAAAGAGTAACAAACATCCGTTATGTAGGTCAACAGTAGGTTATATTTTTAATTGTAAGAATTTATCGATAGTTTAGTATTTTAACGACATCCACCGACATATTTTACGACATGTTTTGGTCGTTAAATAATCGATATTTTTAATTACTGTTACCTAGTTTGTTAGCTATTTGTGCTCATTTATTTATTTAGACCATAACAAGACACGCACTAAAACATTAAAAAAAACTGGTGTCAATTTTTTTAATCATAAATGGTGTCCGCCACATGCATATTTCTAGAACTAAAATGTGTATCTTAATATATATATTTCTTGTGTGCGTGTGTATGTGACTGAACTCCTCCTAAACGACTGGACCGATTTTGATGAAATTTTTTGTGTGTGTTCGTGGAGATTCGAGAATGGTTTAGATTTACAATTGGACCCGGTAGGGGGCGCTGCGATCGAAACCCTGAATTTTTGTATGGACTTATTTTGGCAGGACAACGTCTGTCCGGACAGCTAGTCTAAGTATATATTTAAAAGATTGAAAAGATTTCTTAACAAGGACTACAAGAAACTTTTTTGAGTAGTAGAACTTAGTGTAGAGTTCGTCCGGGGAAGTACTACCACCTTACCTTACCCATTTACGCCGTGAAGCAGTAGTGTACTTGTATTACTGTTTCGGTTAGAAAGGTAAGGCCGGTGAAGTTACAGGCACGTGAGACTTAACTTCACGTCTCAGCGACAACGTAACTATGCCCCTGGTGTTGCTACTGTCCATAGGCGGTGACTTACCATCAGGTGGACCGTCTGCTTCTATGTCGGCCATCTTGATAAAAAGCAGTTTAAACTCTTCTTCAAACTCTAGTTATTCTGAGCGGTTAACTCTTTTGTCACACGTATTATGCATAATAATACCAATATTTTAGTAATGACATCATGACCGATGTGCGGAGAAATGTAGTACTCAGTGTTTGTCGAAGATGTGTATTATCGTGTAAGTGCAACCAACAACCACAAGAAAGCGCTGTTTTTAATTAAAAACATCTGGAAAAGGTGGTTAGTGACACTGATCACTATGGCAAGAAAGAGTTAAATTATATTGGTTAGAATAGTCAATTTAAAAGGTCTGGTTTGACAGTAAAGAATGTCATTGCAAATTCAACCTTGTTGCTTTGTGGGGTACATCTCCATAAACATACAATAGTTGCATTAATAGATGTACCTAATGTTTATAGACATACTGTTAACTTTCCTTTAACATTCTTACCTGTCGAAGCGACTCAAAAAATGTGTTAATAATACAACATGGAATAACATTTTGGTATCAATAGGGGTGTGTCCTGACATGTCAAACCAGCAATTCTTTATGGAATGTCAAAACCATCGAATGTATGGAGTTTTGTATGAAATAGCAAGTTGTGACGTCATAATTATACAGCATCAAATAACATACTCTTTATGATTAGATCGGTACTGCAAAATCACATTAATGATTTAATTTTATCATATTTAATGTTTTCGTATATTTTTGGATGTTCAATACACTGGTTAGTGTTTGATCATTTATCTTTAATACAGGACACATCCCAATTGCATGACTCCATATCCGCATAAGGACTTTATCTAATCTATGTGCATCTATTTCTATTTCAATCAAAGAGAATCTTGAATTTAGTCTGTGGCGACATCTATGAACACGCATACAATCCTTCACAGCCCGCACCACAGTGATGTGGAGACACCTTTGTATGAGCGAGAATCATCGCGATATAGAGATTCTCTCAGGATTTGACATACAAGCATCCAACATCACCTAGCGGCGGAAGATCTACCCTTTTAAATGGAGGAGTCTCATATATGCATGTCAAACGCTTTTGCCATAGTATTTTCATGATTAAATGGTCTTGTTCAAACAGCCAAGACTTAAATTCTCCTTCTCTTTTCGACTTTAAGCAAAGAAAGAGATGTGCATAGATTTATGTTAAGTTTAGTTTTATGCACAAAAGAATTATTATTTAGTTCATATGGGTATCATGTTTTTAAATTAATATTTTAAAAAGCTTTTCATTTATGTCGCGGAATGTTTGGGGATTTAAAAAAGGTCAGATATGGAATACTGGGGTAACCATAGACTATAAATGTTTGCTTTTAAATAGTCTTAAGTTCTCTATGGTAAAGTCTAAAGTTGATTTGTCTATCTGTGAGACATGATAAAATAGGTATTTTTCAAATAGCATGAGTTGTGTGACACACGGTGTTGTATAAGATTTCTCAATGGTTTATGTTTATTTCGACATAATAAGGGGATACCGTAACAGAGCGAGGTCTCGTGAAGCATTTAGTGTAGTCTCTCAGAGTAATCAAGTGCTTCACAAGATATGGGTAAAATCCTTTGACTGTCAACTCATTGTATGTGAAATAGATGACTGACTTCGACTCTTAAAGATGAAAATCTGTCACCATCTATCTAATGGTGTGTTCCGGAAGCTTTACCTGAGAGCCAGTTTACCTTCTTGACTTTGCATTCAAACTAGTCTTTTCAATTGGTTAAAAGAAACAACTCAATGTCTAAGAATATTTCATAAAATTTTGGTTCATAATTATTTATCCAAAAGATTGTCAAATTTATTCAAAATTAAAGTATATCTTCACGCTCATTATCCTATAAGAGGTAAGCAGGTTAAGAAGGTATTTCAAGTCCAAACGTGAGATGGGGAGTGCATTGCCGCCGTCTCCCGCACGTTGCCATGTCCTGGCTACAGATATTTTTGACATTACAGTGTAAACTCTTTATAACGTTATCCTTTATAACGATAAACTCCCTATAACGTTGAAGTGAGCCCAAGTTGGTTGGTTTGTTCACTTTGTTTTGTTTTTTTTTGTTCACTCCATATAACGATAACTCTCTATAACGACAAAAAATGCTCAGTCCCTTGAGTTTCGTTATAAAGAGTTTACACTGTATATTCGAAATATTAATTCTATAATAATAATTTTAGATTGGACAAAGACACGGAGGATTCTTAGGGCTCCTACAAAGGGCTTTGGCTAGGGCTTCGCCCCACATATGGTTTGAACGTTCAGAAGTTAAGGATAGACATGCTGTAGCTAAGAGGTACGTATTTATTTTGTAACAGTTATTTATATTAGGTTATGTGTACTAGTATTTGAGTAACAGATATTATTAATGAGGTATCTTTGGCGGTTACTTTCGAATTGAGGCTGCATCTTTTTTTTTTTCTTTTTATAATGAAATTTTGAGTTATTTCACTAATCAAAGTGAAATTATTGCGTGTATCGACGATTATTACTAAAATCTCATCATAAGTGTATTGTTTTGTTTTATTTGTTTTTTCTAACATTCCCTTTACTGTAATGAATTGCTTATGTGAATTGTTACTCATACCAATGTTCTATTTAATATCGAACATCGTTTCTAGATACATATTTATTCACAAAAATTGTACTATATTTTTATATGCAATGTATTGCAAAATCCATTGAGTCGGGACACTGGTGTCTTGTAATACAGGTTTGGCCCACCATAAGCACCAGCTCTCTCACAAAGCACATATGCATTGCACTGTATGCCAACTAGGCGTTGTGTTATATTAAAAAACCTTTTGTAAGAGGCAAATATATAAAATTTTATTTTTCAATCATATTTCTACTTATAACTTACAGGCTGAAGGAACATATATCAGTACCGGACAACCCACCAATTCTGATCTTCCCTGAAGGCACGTGTATAAACAACACGTCCGTTATGCAGTTTAAGAAGGGATCCTTCGAGGTTGGAGGCACCATCTACCCTGTCGCTATTAAGTGAGTTTTCAACCTTATTTTTTTGTAGTGAAAACTTCTTTTGGCGCACTGCACACATATTTTTTCGTGAGTGAAGCAGACCCGTCACGCTCTGAGGTGAAAGGCTCGATCGGGTAACATCGGGACTGCCGAGAGTACCCGAAGCTGTCCCCCGCCGTGTTACCCCCGTATCGAGGGATATCACATTTCCCCGGAAAAAAATGTATTCTATGTGTTAATCCGAGTTATATACTATCTATGTGCGAAGTTTCATCAAAATCCGTTTGGTAGTTTTTGCGTGAGAGTAACAAACGTCCATACATACAAACTTTCGCATTTATAATATAACTTTTATACTTTCCTTTACGCGGTGTGGTCGACAACACAAAGCGTAGACAACTGGTCTACGTCCGTCAACGGATCGAGTGCAGCTATCAACCAGTTTGTCAACTTAAGGATGGTGACTAGCGGATACTACAAAGTTCCCTACCGCCATGCCATGGTTCTTATGGTGTTAGCTTTAATTGGCTTGGTGGTTAACGACCTTGACTGCCAAGTCGAAGGTCGCGGGTTCGATTCCCACCCAGGACAAACATTTGTGTCCATGAACATGTCTGTTTGTTCTGTGTCTGGGTGTAAATATATATGTATGTATTTAGAAAAATAAAAAGTAGTATATGTAGTATATCAGTTATCTGGTTTCCATAGTACAAGCTCTGCTTAGTTTGGGATCAGATGGCCCTGTGTAAAGAATGTCCCAGGATATTAATTTATTATTTATTGTGACATTCGAGAACATGACTCGCCTATGCATTCGATGTCTACCACGATGAGCTATCACCGCATTAATTAATCAATTTTCACTTAGATACGACCCACGTTTCGGTGACGCATTCTGGAACAGTTCTCGCTACGGTATGCTCCATTACCTGCTGAACATGATGTCATCGTGGGCGATTGTGTGCGACGTATGGTATCTGCCGGCAATGCATCGCGACCAACACGAGACCGCCGTCGACTTCGCCAACAGAGTGAAAGCGGTTGTCGCTAGGAGGGGCGGCCTCGTCGACTTGATGTGGTCAGTATGACTTATACTATACATAGTTTAAAAAAAATATTTCTCAAAAGACCGTTCTATTCATAATCTAAATATATAGGAACAGATATTAGTAACTGTTATTTGATTGTTGAAGTAGTTATTATTTACTGTTACAAACTATAATATTAGGAAATTTTCGGGCTGTATTTTGCCTTATTAAGGTCTTATTAACAGTTTTGAGGTTAATTTGGAAGATCTTTGAGATCCATCGAGTACAGAAGTATTTTTATTTCCCTTCATAGAAATTCTAGTGTTAACTCTAATCCTTAAAGTTGATATTTCAACTACTCCAGTACTTATTTTAAGCTCTTTGTTTTCCAAATATAATAAATTCAAAACCAACATAACTTTTCAGGGATGGACAATTGAAACGCATGAAGGCAAAGAAGGAATGGCGCGAGTTACAGCAAGAAGAATTCAGTAAGAGGTTAAAAGGCGAATAAAAGTAACGCCTGTTATTTTGGAACTGTTCCTTTCGTCACTGCTCATTTGGATCAGTTACTGTGATCGGAGCGTGTTAGTAAAATGTGTTGTGATTGACTATTTATTTAAAAAAATAAAAACTTGGTTGGAAAAATGAGATTTAAGTTTTGTTTTTCTGGTTTTCGGTTAGACAATATTTTTGCAGGCATTTTTTGTTTTTCGTAAAATTATGATGCCATTAACTCTAAAAAGGTTTTGTTGATTATTTCCAAAGAACAACGCCTACAACGAAAAATGGCTTAATGAAGAAACTATTCAAATAAAGTGGTGAATTCTTTTTTAAAATAATAGTTTTAAAAGTTAACGGAATTCTCATTTTTTCAACCAAACGACGGACAAATTAGTGTTGATAGCAATAATATATTTTTGGAGTGCTCAATTGTGATGGAACATTTTTGAACGAGAAGAATTCGGGCTATGTATTGTATTTGTAAATGTATTATATTCTTGTAGCAGTTTTAATTGTTGATCAATCTATTCAATTTTGTATACTAGGCGTCCTGTAATTTTTTTAATAATAAACGATTATTGTAATATTTATTAAATAATTAGTCGATATATATCGGACGCGCTCGCGTCTGTTTAATTCTTTATTTTAAATCGAATTTCCTTTTGATTTGAAATGATCGAAGTTTTGAATAAACTATGGCGGACTAATATTTTTAATCCGTCTATATCTCAGCAATCTCTGCATTTTTTAGCAATGTGATTGTATTGCGCTTCGAGACAGTTGTTGTACAACATTGTGGAGATGATATTTTTAATGTATGGGGATATAATTATAATTTTAAGATCCAATGTAACAGATATATGTTCCCCGGTATAATAAGCGAATATAACCCAAATGGGGTGTATAATACCCCAATGTACGAATTTATGGGTACTAAATACCCGAACTTATCACTGGTGGGGTCTGTGAGCACCCCATCGTTTTTTTGTTGCATTTCTATGTATTTTCTTAGGAAATAAACCTTTGATGAGCCAGAATTTAATTCAGACTGTATTCAAAACCTTTTCTGATCAAATGTAACAAGAACTGATAGATTATAGACGCTTATACGATTTTTCATTCATCAACTACAATAATTTTATTAAAATCTTGTAGATTTTTGTTTTATACGCATTTAGTGTTAACACCGTACGCAAATATGCGGCGGTACTTTTATGAAGGAAATAACGCAAAAACTAAGTCATTTATAAAAGTAATTAATACTTATTATACTACCGGCACGCTATGATGGCCGTTTTGACGTTTCAGATTGTCATAGGAAAAGAAACTGTATTGCTTTGGAATAAGGTTGATGTCCATCATCATACAATTAGCTGTTGGATTAATAGATGCACCTTATGTGTGAAGGAATAAAGGTTATTTTTCTTTGTCATTGTTAAACGTCAAAACGGCCAACATAACGTGCCGCAAGTTTAGTATATCTCATTGCTTGAGAACGGAAAATGGATGCGCAAATTTTGGATATACAGACTCTATTGTGCATACCGAAACTATGTATCTCTTTCTATTTTAATACGATGAAGAGAGATAGTCGTAAAAGATAGTTTTGCTTGTCAAACTTGCTTTTGTCGTAGTATTTTTTGGGGAGATTAAAATTCAGTACATAAAATCTCCCTCTCTTTTTATCATAAGGAAATGATAATAGATTCAAATTACGCAATAGGGTCATTGCATTTTGAAATTTATACTCAATTGTATAAGGTACAAATTTTATTATAGATATTAAATCAATTAGAGTTGATTTAATAGTTGAATTGAACTGTGGTTTATGCGTTATTTTTATCATAATTTGTGTTACTTGTTACTTATGTACATACAGAACTTTACAATACGGTTTTTCTTATCAATATTTGTAAGATTGTGTAAAAAAAAAATTGTATTCGTACATTTCTACTGTTTTATTTATTAGTTGTAATATTTAATATTCAAATAAAAAGAAAATGGAGGCCTATAAAAGTATTTGGTGTTTTTTTCTCGGGTGTCTGGTAACCCCAACGACTATAATAAAATCCCTACTGAAATTTTTAATCTGCCTTCACAAAAATTTAAGGAAAAATTTTATAAAAAAAAAGGCTTTCTACAACACAAACGATTATTTTAATGACGACAATGCTTGGGTGTAGCGCTCGCTCCAGCAGAACACATCTTTATGTACAAAATCTTATTTTGGAAAGAGTAATTGCTGAGTTTATTGCCGGCTCTTCTCAGTAACAGCAACCTTCCGAGCCGGTGTTAGAGTCTGACCATTCACAAGTGCCTGTGAAGGCCTATTTGAATAAATATTTTATTTCAATGCCACCTTTTTAATGGGGATGCTTTTTGTCATGTCAAACAGGTAGACAGTACAACTCTCAATCTAATTGCTACTGAGATTGACATATTCCACTGTACTCTGAGTGAATTCACAAAGATAGCTACCAAAATATGCTTTAGAAATATATAATATATTGAAAATATAGAAAATCAGTTGTCGACACTGCATTAGGTAAGTATCCTGTAAAAGTAGTTGTAAGTGAGGATAATTAAATAAATAAAAAAAACTGATGGTAAGTGGTCACCTTCGCCTATGGACATTTGCAACACCAGTGGCATCGCCGATGGGTCGAACCTGAGACACATATAATTTTGGGTTTTTATGACCACAGGAAAAATGATAATAGAAATCATAGTAATATAACATTTAATTCTTACAGACATTTATACATATTTAAAATAATATTTGACTTTAAAAAACATGAAAAAAACTTAAAATTCGTCGTTCTCAAAAGGATGGAATTTGTGACCGAGAGACCTGGAAAAGAAAGAATGAAATTAAGATACAACATATAAAAATAGCCTCAAATCTGCTGTTCCCAGACAGAAGGTATCTCTTTCACATAAAGTATATTATTTTTACTCTAGGACACTCTACACACACCATCTGATCCCAAACTAAGCAGAGCTTGTACTATGGAAACCAGATAACTGATATACTATAATACATAAAAAATACAATTTTATTTTTATTCTATACATATTATAGATATTTACACTCAGACATGTTCATGCACACAAATGTCTGTCCTGGGCGGAAATCGAACACACAACCTGTGGCAGTCATGGTCTCTAACCACCTAGCCACCTGGTCTATTTTTAGATCCCAACATCCTACAGTTGATTTGGGGTGATAAGTTACGGCCACCGCACAACTATGGTTATAGCCGCCGGTCCTGGGGTAGAGCGAGACGGGCAGTCTCTAGACGGCAGGTGGCAAAGGGCGCCAAAATAAATAACTAATTACATAGCGGTAGGAACTATGCTTATAAATATCCCAAGACATTCTTCACACATGGTTACCTGATCCCAAGTTAAGCAGTGTACTGGTTGTAGTATGGCTACCAGGTAACTGATATACTACATACACTACTTTTTAAATACATACTTATATAGATATTTACACCCAGACACAGAACATACTGACATGTTCATGCACACAAATGTTTGTCCTGGCTGGGAATCGAACCCGTGACCTTCGGTTTGGCAGTCAGGGTCTCTAACCACCAAGCCAAAAGGCCCGTCATGCTTATGTAAAAGCACCAGTGTTATATTTAGAGCTTCTTGATTTAACTTGAATAAAAGTTATTAAACTAAAATGAAATACAATTTTAGAATTTAACCATTAACTAAAGGGTGCTGAAAGACAATCTTGCAAGGGCAAGGGCCAGGGTTAAAGGTTGTAAAAAAGGTATACATACGCAGTCATTGGCACCAGCCTGCCATTGCAATCGAAGCTGTCAATCAAATCCAGGTCTTCCTTAGACAACTTGAAGTCTAGAACATCAAAATTGCTTGCTATGCGTGACTTTGTCACTGATTTTGGTATAACAATGTTACCGCTATCAATCTGGTATCTGTAATATAATAAAAAGTGGTTAGTGGTAATCGCCTATGGACATGTTTTCGAGTAGTAGAGCTCTTAGTGCAGAGTTCGCCCCGGGAAGTTCTACCACCTTACCCATTTCTGCCGTGAAGCAGTAGTGCACTTGTATTACTGTGTTTCAGTTGGAAAGCCGGTGAAATAACTGGCACATGAGACTTAACAACTTCACGTCTCAGGGTCGACAACGCATTAGCGATGACCCTAGTGTTGCAAATGTCTATACGCGGCGGTGACCACTTACCATCAGGTGGACTGTCCGCTTGTTTGTGAGCCCATGTGGTATAAAAAAAAAAAAAACATTTGCAACACCAGGGGCATCGTTTTGTCGCTGAGACGTGAAGTCTCACGTGCCTGTAACTTCACCGGCCTTACATTTCTAACCGAAACAGTAATACAAGTGCGCTACTACTTCACGGCGGAAATGGGTAAGGTGGTGGTTTCCCGGGACTTTGCTCGCATTAAGAGTTATTTCTAAACCCTTTTTCGAAATAAAAATATACATTACATATTTATTATAGTACATTTGTTTAAATTACATAATACAAAAGAAGTTACGATTTTAGAATTACTGTGTGAATGATATAAAGATGCGTAGAAAGGAACGTATGAACGCGAGCAAGAGCTGTATATGTGTGACAGGGATGAATATAAAAAGGAGGTTAGACAAACGATGACCTCGAGCGGTTTGCGTACAGTTTAATGAATTTTATACAATTTAGGTATAATTGTTAAGAAAAAGAAATGGAGACTGTTTTATTTCACCACCCGATCCCACGTTACCATTTACAAATCTTAATTCTTATAAATAAATATCCCGGGACATTCTTTACACAGGGCCATCTGATCCCAAACTAAGCAGAGCTTGTACTATGGAAACCAGACAACTGATATACTACATATACTAATTTTTAAATATATACTTAAGTAATTATTTACACACAGAAATGGTCACTAATCACTAAACCAAATATACTGTGAATAGATCCTAGTCTCACCTGATGAGCACTTGAGCGACTGTCTTCCCCAGCCTGCTAGCTATAGCCTTGAGCTTGGGATCTTCCATCAGCTGAGGGTCGTCGGGCTTCGCCCACGGCCTGTCCGGAGACCCCAGCGGAGAGTACGCCGTGATCTTAATGTCTCGGGCTTCGCAGAACTCCTTGAGGCGCTTCTGGTTCAGGTATGGGTGGCATTCTACCTGTGTGACAGAATAAAAATAAATAAAAAGATATTATTGTTTCTCATACAAATGTTAACAGCGCAAAATTGAGGCAACCCCGGTAAGTTATAGGGATGCTTGTGATGGGGTTACTTTGCAACTTCCCATGGGTTACAATTTACAATGTTGAGACATAACTAAACTATAATGAAAATAACAAAAAATTTTATAATATAAGCTAAATTTAGATTACAAGATCATTACGTAAATTTAGATTACAAGATCATTACATAAATTGTTGTACCAAGTTCATAACGAAAGTTTCTTAAGTTAGATTGAATTGCTACATAGTATTAAACAAAATCGCTTCCCTCTGTCTATCTGTCACTGTCAGCGACGTAATAATATAATTAAGATTTTGTTATATATTTTGTTGAATGTTATGTCATGTTATATTGTATTGTTATCTAATTGTATAACTAGCCTTCCAATATTATTATTAAGACTAGTTTTAAGGCCTAGAAAGGCAACAAATAAAGATATTTCGGGTTTTGTAGTTTAAATTAGCCCCAAAAATGGACCTCAAAACGAGGCATTACCAAAACGAGAGCCGTTTTACATTTTTGTCAATATTTATCAAACTAATTGTCATATTGTAATAATTGTTTTTGTAAAACGTTATTGTATATAAAGGCTAACGTAAGAAAATGAAAATTGTGAAGGAAAGTCAAAACCCAAGGAAGTAAAAAGGGAAATCTACTTCACCCTAAAATGGGCGGAGCTTAACAACGTAAACATGGACTGATCCATTTTAAGTAGGCCTTTTCATTGGCTGACTCAAATTAATTCCGCGCCTGTGATTGGTCGCAATACATAGGAAAAATGAATAAAAAAGAGGCAACTTCCTTGGGATTGGCACTCCTACCAGAACAGCTCTACCAGTGTACAACAAATTAGAAGAAAAGAAATAAAGGAACATATAGTGAAAGTAGTGAGTTTTCTTCGCCAAAAAGTGTGGTTCCTGAGTATCCCGAGTTCCAGAGTATCCCGAGTTCCAGAGTATCCCGAGTTCCAGAGTATCCCGAGTTCCAGAGTATCCAGAGTATCCCGAGTTGCCGAGTTGCCGAGTTCCCGAGTTCCCGAGTTCCCGGATAAGGATCAACGAGGCACGGTGCCAGAGTTAGGCTTCGTAATCCCCCTCCCCCCCTTCTCCCCCCAGACGCCGTCGTCTATCCCCGCCGTGACCGTCGCTTCGTTCACCGAAGTCTTCGGCACGTGTGCGCACGCCCCTCCTCTTCTCCCCTCCAGCCGGCGCGAGAGAAGATTCGAAAAATACAGTCCACGGAAGTTCGCCACAGTCACATTAAACTACGTAAAAAGAAACGTTTACTAAGTAGTATGAAGTGTAATGAAATATTAATTCAAATAGGACTTCACAGGCACTTATGAATGGTCAGACTAACACCGGCTCGGAAGGTTGCTTTTACTGAGAAGAGCCGGCAATAAACTCAGCAATTACTCTTTTCAAAATAAGATTTTGTACATAAAGATATGTCCTGCTGGAGCGAGCGCTACACCCAAGCATTGTCGTCATTAAAATAATCATTTGTGTTGTAGAAAGCCTTGTACTAAAACAGTCTTAAGTCAGTGTGCGACAGGTTAAGAAGCGTGAACAACATTCATACACTAACTACCTTGAGGCTTTAGACAAATCCGACAAATAGAGTAGTAGAGCTCTCAGTGCAGAGTTCGTCCGGGGAAGTACTACCTTACCCATTTCCGCTGTGAAGCAGTAGTGCACTTGTATTACTTTCGGTTAGAAAGGTAAGGCCGGTGAAGTTACAGGCACATGAGACTTAACTTCACGTCTCAGCGACAACATCGGCGTTGCCCCTAGTGTCGCAAATGTCTATAGGCGGCGGTGACCACTTACCATCAGGTGGACCGTCTGCTTGTTTGTCGGCCCAACTGGTATAAATACTAAAATATTACTCACCTGATTAACAACAGGCTTGATGGTGGCGCTCTCCAATAGCCTAGCGACTTGTTTAGCGTTGAAGTTCGATATCCCAATGCTCTTCACCAGACCTTCGGTTACGAGCGGCTCCAGAGCCTTCCACGTGTCCACGTAGTCTACTTCGGAGTACTGGATCTTGCCAGCCGCGTCTGCTGGGAAGAGTTCCCCGTCTTCCTATACACACATAAAGTATGAGATCTTATGTTACCCCAAGTTATGGAGTGTAGATGTAAAGGAGGACCATCTCAGTGTACTAAAATGTGTCCGTTGAAAGGGAACAAATTAAGGTGGCGCTACTGTAGCAAGTGGAAAAATTTAAATAGAGCGCCAAAAATTATTAGAGTGGGATAGAAAATTAATAAAAAAGGAAAGAAACATTTCCGTTTTGTAACAGCGCATTTTTTTTTAATTATTATAATATATAGACTAACGTGAGTATGGTATAAAATTATATAGTGATTTAAAGTACCCCAATTAATTGTAAATAGGAAATAGTTTTAAAGAATTACCGGAAACCAATCCAGCACACTTCACTCTGTTCATATCATTACCACTTGCTACACAAGCGCTATTTCGGTGAGAATTCGAAAACGAATTTGCTGTTTACAAGTGGACACTTTTTCGACTAATCCCCCATACTAGATGGTTCTCCTTTACTTCTACACTCCATACCCCAAGGTAAAAGTGTGTGTCATTGTTGCCATGTTTTACAATATTTTGCAACTTTATTAACTTGTTAATTTTCTCAATTTACAAATCTATCTATCTAATACCTTTAAACGAGCAATTCTTGTATATACATTCCATTATATATAATTAGGATCTCGAAAACGGCTCCAACGATTTTCATGAATCTTAGTATGCAGGGGGTTTCGGAGGCGTTAAATCGATCTAGCTAGGATTCATTTTCAGAAAATGTCGTTTTATCCGTGTTTTTAGGCAATGAAAACTGCTACAATGTCATTAAGTAAGGTTTTCAAGTTACATCTTTTGTGAGAAATACTGTTATTGGGAGCCCTTTATTATCGCATATAATTCGTATCTAGGTATATATGACAGAGCTTTTGAACCCGCGACCTTCGGCTTGGCAGTCAGAGTCGCTAACCACCAAGCCAACTGGCCTGTCAACTTACCCTATAAGCCTGGGGCCAATGTATAAGGTACAAGTCCAAGTAAGAAAGATTCAGGTTCTTCAAGCTGGTCTGAAGAGCGCTGCGTACGAGGTCGGGCCGGTGGAACGTGTTCCATAGCTTGGAGGTGACGAAGAGATCCTCTCTAGAATAATCAATACCAATTTTGATATGTATTATGTGCTGTTGATGAGACTCCATGTAAAAGGGAAGATCTTCCGCCGCTAGGTGATCATGCCTCGGGACTACTGTCCGTTGGATGCTTGTATATACAACGTTGATAAAAGCGAGAGGCATTAAATAAAACCACATATACTATACGTGCTTACGATTAATTTGAAACTAATAAAAAAGTTTACGTGAAAAATACGAAAAACTTTTTCCAAAGAAATTAAATAGCTGAATAGTCAAAGTAAAACTTAAACATCCTTTGCAAAAATGTCCTCTGACCTGCGTATCGGAATGGCAACATCGCATAGCGTAGCGCCTTGTTTGTATTGGGAACTTATGATGAAGAGCGGCATCGCCGCGTGAATTTTGTCATTTTAAGGTGAATGACTCTAGGTAGCTATGCCAATGTTCTTGGTCAGCTGCTAGGGAAGATACATCGTGTTTTATCTAAGAAAAATCCTGTGTGCTAAACTGTTGCTTCTATTGCTCTGATTTTTGGTGTGTGGCCTGAAAATGATTCAGGTTCAATGTTTCATTTAATGCCTATCGCTTTTATCAACGTTGTATGTCAAATCCTGAGATAATCTCGATATCACGATGTAGGCTTGTCGCGTGTCTCTCGTTCATAGACGCCGCATGACTGTGGTGCGGGCGGTGAAGGATTATAGGCGTGTTCATAGATGTCGCCACATGAACAAAAAATTAATTACTCAACTGGGGTGTCCCCACACCCCACGTTTTTATGCAATATAAATAATAAATAAATATCCCGGGACATTCTTTTACAAACGGCCATCTGCTCCCAAGCTAAGCAGAGCTTGTACTATGGAAACCAGATAACTGATATACCACATATCTTTTTATTTTTCTAAATACATAAATATATAGAAATTTACACCCAGACACAGAACAAACAGCCATGTTCATACACACAAATGTTTGTCCTGGGTGGGAAACCAACCCGCGACTTTCGACTTGGCAGTCAGGATCGCTAACCAAGCCAATTGGCCTGCCAATTTTTCTAGAATACAAAATTACATGTCCCTTTCTATGTCATAAAGTTCGTGGGTGACAAAAAACATTCCATCTTTCTTACACTATCTTTCCGCGCCGTTTCATCCACGTTCCCGTATGAACTAATGCATCCCGGATAACATAGGCTGTGTACCTTTATATAGTGGCAGAATATTTTAAATAATCATATAATAATACTAGCTGTACCCTGCCACGCTTCGCTGTGGCACATTGTGATTGAATGGTTGAGAAATGAGAAACAAAACAAAGACGGTCGCGGATATGTGACTGATGCAAAAAAAATGATAAAAACAATCCTTGATGCGGATTATATATCATGCTAAAATTTCAGCTCGATCGGTGCAGAACTTTTAGAGTTTTTGAAGCGTACACAAACCAACATGACATTTTTATATATACTCGTATAGATAATAAAATTACAAATTGTTGTTTTAGTTTAGTTCTGTCTTTGGGAAGAGCACTGCTTATCCTAAGCTACAGGGTTCTACCCCTTTTTAGGAAGTAGTCTCTCTTGTCATTTATATTGTATTTTTCTCATGTGTGTACCCTTGAAAGAAGGCATATTGTTTTGTTATGTTTTTTTCTGGCAATAAATTATTATTTATCTCCACAAATTACATGCAATGTTAAAATACAGTTGACAGGAAGTTTGGGAAAAAAATGCAATTTACGGGAGATCTGGAGTCCAAACTAAGCCTGGGCCTGTATTTTTGAGCTCCAGGCTCCCATTTTCTTTAATTAATTAATAAGATAAGCATCTATAGTTTTTCATAACTCTGAATAATGGTGCTGGTTGCACATGTATACAATACTGTGTTGTAAAACTTTAATTTTATCATTGTGTACACTTGTTTGTTGTCCTCAATAAAGGAAAAAAAAAATATCTAAATCGCACTCTGATTTGAAATTGAACGGCCAAGTGACTTTATCTGGGGTGCCCCCACACCCGGCCAAGTGACTTTATCTGGGGTAACCCCACACCCCAAAAGTATTTCACTTACCTTTTAACCACACCCTCCTTTATCTTGGCGGTGATAGCATCCCCAACCTCCTTTTCATTGCCATAGACAAAAGCGCAGTCAAGATGCCTGTAGCCAATGTCAATAGCGTCCTTAACAGCTTGCGTCACCTCACCCGGTTTTGACTGGAATTGACAAAACATTCATCAGTCACAGTTCTTATAGCTTTAGAAATAAAGTCTATTTTACAGTGACATTCCATTGTATCGCTTTACTATGACCTTTACTTCGTTAAAGAATGACTCAGAATAAATAAGAAAAAAAAAAAATTGTAAAAACAACACTTTAGAACAGCTGTAACTCTACCTTGAGTTGCTATCGAAACTTACTTTAGTCACTAGCGAGTAAACTACTATCGATACAGTATTTCTCGATAGCAACTGTCAAATTTGTGACTCATGGTACCGAATTTCTATAGCAAAGGCTAAAAAACATTACTCGCTAGTGTTTACATTTCGATTGGTTTTTTACCTATCGACTCGTACTATCGATTTTAGTTCTTTAGGTGACCGCTAGTGGCGCTGTACACATTTGCCATAGAAATGTTTTACGCCGTCGCTAGCGAGTATGTACGTTAAAAACTCATGGTAAAGGCACTGAGCCCGTTCAAGTCTTAGCATCGTAGTTTTGACTGAACCTCCCCAGTCGGTGATGCAGTAGGTTATGATACTCTGTGCTAAGGAATAGTTGATGGTTTTCAAAAGATTGAAACTAATGACCGCTCTTATGTTCTTAAAGACGAAAATCAGCTTTCTAATGCGAGACTCCGTGGAATTTATATGCTCTTTTCAGGTCAGTGTACTGTCCACTAACACATCAAGATATTTAATAGAAGCCAGTTCTAAATTAAAACAATTGCAGGAGACTGGGACAGCATCTTTCGATCATGAAAAGAGTAATTGCTAAGTTTATTGCCGGCTCTTCTCAGTAGAACAACCTTCCGAACCGGTGTTAGAGTCAGACTATTCATAAGTGCTTGTAAAGGCCTATTTGGATAAAAAATATTTTCTTTTCCATTAATAATCTATTTTGTTACATAAATAAATAAATATCATGAGACATTCTTTACACACGGCCATCTGATCCCAAACTAAGCAGAGCTTGTACTATGGAAAACAGATAACTGATATACTACATATACTACTTCTTTTTTTCTAAATACATACTTATATAGATATTTATACACAGACACGTTCATGCACACAAAATGTTTGTTCTGGGTGGGAATCCAACCCGCGACCTTCGGCTCGGCAGTCAGGGTCGCTAACCACCAAGCCAACTGGCCTGTCAAATGATCTATAACAGATACTCGAGTTTAATACTTTGCTTATCTATTATTTACGCAAAGTACGCCTACTGTAGTGTCAGATAATTTTATATGACTTTTAAACTGATAAACGAAAGATAATGCATGACATCGGTCGCTTTGTAATAAAACTATATTGAATATCATTTTTCAAGTAGGTTAGGGTCATGTTTTTTTACCACATGGGCCGACGACCGATCCACCTGATGGTAAGTGGTCAGCAGCGGCGGCCTTACCCATTGCGAGGCTCCGGGCGGCAGGTCATTGCGAGGCTCTTTGTCCTTCGTGAACAGTATGTGATGCGAAAGTAAGTCTGGTTGTTTGGTTTAGATATTTGTCATGTTTGACAAGAAATGCTAAAGTTATACAAATAAATAATTTGAAATCCATTTTTTTTTATTTGCTTTAATTGCGAGGCCCCGGGCGATTGCCCCGTTCACCACACCCTAAGGCCGCCTCTGGTGGTCACCGGCGGATGGACATTTGCAACACCAGGGGCATCGTTATGTTGTCGCTGAGACGTGAAGTTAAGTCTCATGTGCCTGTAACTTCACCGGCCTTACCTTTCTAACCGAAACAGTAATACAAGTGCGCTACTGCTTCACAGTGGACTCTGCACTAAGAGCTGCTACTCACTACTTTGTGGTTACCACCTTCACACCATCACTTACATACCATGGTGAGTTTGTGATTAAACAAAAGCCTATACTAAAAATATAACTAACCATAGTGAAATAATTTCCTCCCAGTTTTTAGTTCATGTACTCCTATATAAAATAGTACTTTAAATTTAACTTTCCCAATATCTCAGATTAGGGTAGACTATTGCAAAACATAAAAAAAATATAACCAAAAAACTGCATTTCATTTTTATATAAATCTGTGACATTCTCTACACACGGCCATCTGATCCCAAACTAAGAGGTTGCACTATGGCAACCAGATAACTGATATACTACATATATTTTTTCTAAATATTGTACATACTTAAACAGATAAATATCCCGGGACATTCTCTACACACCGCCATCTGATCCCAAACTAAGCAGAGCTTGTACTGTGGAAACCAGATAACTGATATACTCGTACTATATATACTAACCAGTGTATTGAACATCCAAAAATACACAAAAACATTAAATATGATCAAAATTAAACCATTAATGTGATTTTTCAGTACCGATCTAATCATAAAGAGTATGTTACATTTGATTGTTTTGACATTAAATAAAGAATTGCTGATTTGACATGTCAGGATACATCCCTATTATGCAGATAAACATGGCCTGAATTATTTAATAATAACATATTAGACAACACACTTGTCTGTGAAGTGTTATAGAACATATCGGACAGTTTAAAACTCTGATAAAAGCTTCAGCTAGTATTAAATATGGATTGTTGTGATAAGAATTATATTGGTTGCCTGTCACATTGATGTTTTCTAATCATTTAGGTACCTATTTTAAAAAGCTGATAATTTAGAACTGCTTTTATTTAAGACTAGCTGTCCTACACATTCCTAAGGGATGTAACATTTTCCTAGAGCAAAAAGTATCCCATATGTTAATCCAGATTATAAACTATCTAATATATTATTTTTAGAGTAGTAGAGGTCTTAGTGCAGAGTTCGTCCGGGGAAGTACTACCACCTTACCCATTTCTGTTGTGAAGCAGTAGTGCATTTGTATTACTGTGTTTCGGTTAGAAAGGTAAGGGGGCCGGTGAAATTACAGGCACATGAGACTTGACAACTTCACGTCTCAGGGTCGACAACGCATTGGCGATGCCCCTAGTGTTCATCACCATAGTAGGTGTGTAGATAAATAATATAACCACAAACCACTTACAAGAGCGACAAAACGCCATTTCTAACAATTTACAATACTATTGACTTATTTACCTTCCAAGTCCCAAGTCCTAGGATAGGACATTCGATTCCATTGTAGAACTTTACTTTAAGCATTTTAGACGCCATTACAGTGATAAAGAACTATGACAAGGCTACGTAAGCAATTAAAACTTGTGATAAACTGAATAATGCAAATTGCAAAAGATTGTTTACAAGATAATTACTAAGGTAAGTACCTACTAATGTTCTTTGACAAATAAAATCGAAAACCCGGCAAAACAATGTAAGGTTATGCAAGTTTTACCGGATTTTTTTTCTCCCTTTCTCATTATAAAGAAGTATCGCCCTATCCCCTATTGTCGTTTGCTAGATGCTTAAACAATGGTCATGACTTGTGAAAACGGATGGAACGCGAGATTAAAGGCTTTTTGGCGGGAAAATGCAAGGTCGTTTACGTTTTAATTTTATTCTCATGAAATCGTGTAATTTTGAGTTTTATATATATTTTTTTTATTATTTGGGACTTTATTGGCTTTTGCGTTGACTTTACTGACTTGACTTGATTGAGATAATTACTAATTAGAAAATATAAAGTTTCTGGAACGTTATTAATATTTTTTTATTTTTATCTAGTTTTTCGGTATGCGTTGCTATGCGACATTTCTTTTTTTTGTTTTTTCAGGAACTTTTGCGTATGGAGAGCAACTCATCAAAGTTACATCATAATCGTACGAATATTTTAGGAATGCATAGAAGATTAACATACTTACCTTGATTTTTATTTATATATATATATTTAATATATGTAGATAGATTATAAATAAATATTTCTTCACATCTGCGGTAATCATAGGTATTGTCAGTGAGTATGTTCTAAAAAATAAGTTCGCTTTTAAAAAGAGTAATTGCTGTGTTTATTGCCGGCTCTTCTCAGTAAAAAAAAACCTTGCGAACCGGTATTAGATGCAGGCCTATTTGAATAAAACGTCATATTGTACAGAAAAGTAAGTGTTAGGTATTATTTATGTTATTTAATGTATTTTTAAAAATATTTGAAAAGCATTGTGACGACCTAGTGGATACCTAACGCTTACAGGATGTAAATTTTTCGAGTAGTAGAGCTCTTAGTGCAGAGTTCGACCGGGGAAGTACTACCACCTTACCCATTTCCGCCGTGAAGCAGTAGTGCAATTGTATTACTGTGTTTCGGTTAGAAAGGTAAGGGGGCCGGTGAAATTACAGGCACATGAGACTTAACAACTTCACGTCTCAGGGTCGACAACGCATTGGCGATGCTCCTAGTGTTGCAAATGTCCATAGGCGGCGGTGACCACTTACCATCAGGTGGACCGTCTGCTTGTTTGTCGGCCCAAGTGGCATAAAAAAAAAAAAAAAATATTGAAGGTTAAGGTCAGTTAAATAAGCATTGATTAGGTGTCCCGTGTCAATTTTTATTTAACTCCTTACGGCGTGAGTCTACAGCCAAACACAAGCCCAATACAGATTTAAACAAATAAGTTGTCATTTGGAGTAAATGATAAATAAATAATTGAATTTCCATTCTAACTTACCTTCCAAGTTCCCAATCCTAGAGCGGGAATAGTTTTTCCATTATTCAACGTGACAACCGGAACACGCGACATTTTTAAATCTATTTTTCTGCTCACAACCGCTCCTCTTGGCTCAGGAACTTAAAGTGTTTTATCTAAAGTGCGAGGTTATCACTTATCTATAATATTACAAGTTTTTACAACTTTATTATATAATATGTTTTTCATACTATCTATTAACATGTGAACTCAAATTAAACTTACAAGATAAGACTTGGGGTCTTTTATTTTGTTGAAAAAAAAAATCGATAATTTTTTTTTACCTTCCGTACTTTTTTATCTGTGTTTAATTTAAAATTTCGTTACTTAGTTGCTCGGTATACCCATGATTATGCCAGCCAATATATTGTTTACTACATATTGATATATTCTATAATATTGTCGAACATTTTTTTGTCCTATCATTAATACTCTTCGCAGCGTATGCGATGAAAGACATTTTATGGCAAAAAATTTTACACCTTCTCGGTTGCCTTTAATAGGAATTTCTAAAGATTTCTATAGTAATCTAGTACTAAAAAGTAGCCTATGTTACTCAGGGATAATGTAGCTTTCTAATGAAAAAAGAATGATTAAAATCGGTCCAGTACTTTTTGAGTTTATTCGTTACATACAAAAATACAAATCTTTCCTCTTTATAATATTAGTGTAGATATTTTCCCAGGGTAAAACCCTTTAACACTCAGTCAGAGATAGTGTATTCTATCAGAAAAAGAAAATTCTGAATCGCATCAATAGATCCATAGATATAGAAGCAAAACAAACAAACGACATCTTTATTAGATTAGTATAAACCTCCGCCAAGCGGTTAAACCGCGTTCTCGAATGTTCTTTTAAAATAATTTAATGTTTTGAGTCATTTTTTGACACAGCGCCATCTGATTCCAAACTAAGCTGCGTGGCACTTCCTGGCAGGGCCACCATCACGGATTTGAATTTCAAGTCTGTCGCTATTTTGTCCTCGAATATCAGATTTTGTCGCGCCCTGGTTCAAAAGTTAGGTATATGGGTTATATCTAGAGAACTAGAGCACCTAGTGGAGATATGTATGCTTCCAGAATTAGTCCCTAATTTGTCCAATTTTGTGCCCGAATCCCAGATTTTGTCACGTCCTGGTTCAGAAGTTATAACACATTTGTTTTTGTATGGAGTAGTCCAAGAACCAGGAAGTATGCTTCCTGGCAGGGCCACCTCATATCTTTAAAAACCCTTTTTACTCTTGAACCAGGGCGCGACAAAATCTGATATTCGAGGACAAAATAGGACAAATTAGGGATAAAATAGCGACAGACTTGGAATTCAAATCAGTGATGGTGGCCCAGCCAGGAAGTGCCACACAGCAAAGCTTGTACTATGGTAACCAGATAGCTGATATACTTACTGCTTTGTTCTTTTAAAAATAAACTTAATAAATATTTACGCCCAGACTTGCTTGTCCTGGTAATAATGGACATGTAGTGTGCAGGGCCTCTAAAAACCATGCCAACTAACCCGTCGAGTTCTTGTTCTGTCTCATCCTATGATAAAAATGCATGTGTTAATTTAGAAGTACTCATTTTGTCTCTCAAATCTTCAGGCTGCAGGGTAAGGCATGCGCTTACCAACTAACAGCATTTCAATTTTTTTATCTATATATTAATACGTGAAGCGATATTTTTAAGACCCCTTTTTAAGAATATTGTGCGAACGGATGAACTAGAAATTTGACACAGTTAAAGTTTGTATTGAGAAGAAATGCATGAAGCTATTTTCTAATATAAAATCCATTTGAAATATTTTCAATTAGTTAAAATAACCATTACACCCACTACCATACGTTCGACACACACGCATATTTAACAATATACTCGTAAACAGCTTACGTTCATACAGCTAATGTCAAACATAATGACGTAATTTTGAGACGCTCCAAGCTGACGTCACAGTATAAATACTGTGCTGATGTAAAAAAAGAACATTAAAATAGTGCTATGCTCTATCTTAGAGGTTATATACTCTGTCAAAAAAAAACATTTGAAGTTCAAATTTATATAGAATTAGCTGTCCTCCGCGGTTTTACCCGCGTTCCCGTGGGATATCACATGTATTATACATAAAAACCTTCCTCTTCAATCACTCTATCTATTAAAAAAACCGCATCAAAATCCGTTGCGTAGTTTTAAAGATTTAAGCATACATAGGGATATGGGGACAGAGATAGCGACTTTGTTTTATACTATGTAGTGATTAAGGTGTCGAATTTCAATCGCTATAAGACCTCTAGTATAGATCAGATACATACTTGAGTTTAAAAGTCATCGAGTGTTGAGGATTTAAAATAAAAAAATAAACAAAACGAGAAAGAAAATAATTTATTTTTAAATACAAAAAGAATGTCTTCAAATACTTTTATTTCATGCTCACTTATGAACTAATAACATTTTATAAGCGCCTAACTAAATGAATGCACACATCCCTTCATTACTCCAGCATTAGGGATGTCCCGTTGGATATCCGCAAAAGTTTCGGATATTTTATAAAAATAATTTCAAATGAGATTAAAATGCAGAATCCCTTCTGGTAAATATATCCGCAAAATATCCGAAATCAAAATATAAATACGCATAATCTCACCCTCCAGCTACATTCTTTAGCAAATATTTTCTCTGATTATTTTCATCTATGCTAAAATAAATGTACTTCTTTATTATATTTGAAGCTGCAATTGTTAAAAAAAATATTAAGTTACTAACAGTGCCTTTTGATTACAACCACGTTATCGGATATTAAAAATATCCCAATCATAAAGTTCCTTCCAAATTACCTGTCTCGTTAATAACTTTAAAATCTTGTTCATATATAAGCAATATCCGCAGCGAATACCTACAGGGTACGCGGTAATCATAATTTTCAAAACTAAGTGCAAATCGCTTACTTTAGTTTCTTTAATCGATATGAAAGATTGCGGTATATCGCTAACCACTATGGTAAGGAATATCGTTTATATCTGAATAGATTTTTGAGACTTTCCCATTTCCCGTACTAGAACACGCTCCCCGATGTCACCTGCGTTCCCAAGGGATGTAATGTTTTGATGTAATCCAGAATTTATTCTGTGTACAGAATTTTATTGAAATCAGAACCTAAGCATCCAAACTTTCACATCAAAATTATTACAAAGAAGTAATGTTTAGATTTAGGAGGTAATCTCCAAAACTACTGAACCGATTTCAAACATTCTGATACTGATAGAAAGCTACACTATTGCCGAGTGACATAGGCCATATTATAATCATACAATACATATAGAATACATCAGATCCCCCGGGAACACGGGCAAAACAGCGAAACGGGAGCTAGTACTCTGTAAGTATCGGCGTTTGAAAACCCCACGCGACCTTTCAACTTAGTGTTAGATGTAGGCAGTTATTAAGCCAAGGAAATCTCCACGATTATAATTATCTTTTTAAGATACAATAAGAAATATTATGATATGAAACAATTATACAACGCAAATGATTGATAGACAAGACATAAATCAATAAATATTAGTATAGATATAGCTAAATGCAATGACTTTAAGTGATCTCGCTCTTACCAAATCTTTATATTGCAGTCAGGCTGTTGAATCGGACGTTTGGGATAATGTCTTGAGCATTCTATGTAAAAATGTCGGTTTACTTTTGAACTGCAGCAATAGCTATGTAAAAATGTAAAGAGCAAACTGGTTTATATCTATTAATCGATCTAATCATATAGAGTATGTTATGTGATGCTGTACAATTATGACGTCACAACTTGCTATTTCATACCAAACTCCTTACATTCGATCATTTTGACATTTCATAAAGAATTGCTGATTTGACATGTCAGGACACATCCCTATTGAACAGACTTTAGTCAGTTCGACAACGCATAGCTATTTTGCAATGCCATTTACACAAAATTGCCCTTTTAACATTTCTCCTCTGTGAAGAAATCATTATTATATCAAATTCAACAAACTAACCGCAATATACGACCCTACCTCCAACTTGAGACTTTTTATGTGTTCGTAAGCTTGTGTTTGACCACGTGGTAAGTAAGGTAACACATATCCTAAAAGGTAACAAATGTGTCATTTTCACATAAAAAGCATCATTTAAAAAAAATTGATAAATTAAAACGTTTTCCTATGAACAGCCCTGTGCCCTTCCTCGTCGTATTCCTTCTTGGAAACCCACATTTTACGGAATGTGTCGAGAGACGCGAGAATCGAACCACCTATCCACGTGGAGTAGAGGCGCTCTTGTGGTGCTGAGATCTGTGGACAAGAAATTAGTTATGGCATTAGGTGTGGAAAAAATTATTTGCTGAAAAAAGCTTCTACTTTTTTGTTTGTTGCAAATAATTCTTTTTTTATTGTTTAGGTGTGTAAAAGACATAAGTGACTTCAGCGGGTAAACTTGGAATTTTAAATTACCATAATAATCAAAATTTATTTCAGTCGTGTTTGTACTTAGTTTTCTTTAAGATCTACTACATCAATAATCACAATTTAAGAGTAAGTTGCAAGTATAATGGTACTGTAAGTTTTTCATTCCTTTAAATTAGGTAACTTTAGGTCAGTAATAATACAGCACACCTGCAACGTATACGAAATATACCTGCAACCCATCCTCAAATCACCTGCAACCTATTCCAATAACATCTGGTTTATATCCTACAATAACCACCCCATTCCAGAAAATATTCAACATTTTTTAGAAAAATATCCGCCACGTTTTCAAAAAATATCCGCCAAGTTTTTCAAATAATATCCGCAATAAAATATTGACCGTACCCTAATCTTCATGTCCTTAGGCGCCAACCGCCTGATCTCCGCCAGCAGCCTGTCCCCGAAGCCGCGGAACAGCGTCGATCCGCCGCTGAGCACTATGTTCTGATATAAGACCTTACGGAGATCCATATCGGACTTCTGTATAGCGAACATTAGGACTTCGTGGAGGCCTGAAGTAAGAGATAGAAGTAGAAACATAAATAATAATAATAATAATTATACTTCTTTAAAAGAAAAAATTATGAGAGTGAAATTTTAAGATGCGCGCTCATCACTGTAACACAAAAGTAACAGGTTGAAGTTAGCTGATAACGGTCTCTCCGGAACATCGCACGAATCGCAACTATCACATCATTTTTTCATAACGCGCCTAACTAAGTATAACTTCAAAAAGCACAGAAAAAATTGTGATATGCACTCCATCAATACAAGAAATAAAAATGTCACTTCTGCATATAGACGGCAAAAATATTTAGGACTTAGTGCACGCATCTATAATAAAATCCCTGCTGAAATTTTAAATTTGTCTTTACAAAAATTTAAGGAAAGAATTAAGACTGTTTTAGTACAAAAGGATTTCTATAACACAAATGATTATTTTAATGACTACAATGCTTGGGTGTAGCGCTCGCTCCAGCAGGACACATCTTTATGTACGAAATCTTATTTTGAAAAGTGTAATTGCTGAGTTTATTGCCGGTTCTTCTCAGTAAAAGCAACCTTCCGAGCCGGTATTAGAGTCTGACCATTCATAAGTGCCTGTGAAGGCCTATTTGAATAAATATTTCATTTCACAATATGATAATGATCACATTTAATAATTTTTAAACCTCAAACAAGACTTGTTATAAGAAACATAGTAAACAACTGTGCTATTCACCTTCACACTCTTCACCAATAAGATCTGGTCTGAAGAGAACTTCTGGAGCCCTAAATCTTGCTGGTCCGATCTGAAAAAAACATAATAATGATGATATTCTTATCGTTCTCTCATAATCACAAATACAGTACAAAGTCAAGGTAACACTAGGATTTCCCTCCATTGACAACTCACTTATATGACCTATGACTGTAATAAATGAACATACAGGTTGTACATAATAAAACACTATTACAAATTAATAAAACGAAAGTGAAACAAAAATGGAAAATTACAATCTGAAGCAAAACAATTCTGGTGCCAAAACTAGCTGACATTATTCTAGTTTTAGTATCTGTAAATAAATATAAATAAATAATAATAAATATCCCGGGACATTCTTTACACACGGCCATCTGATCCCAAACTAAGCAGAGCTTGTACTATAGAAACCAGATAACTGATAATATACTACATATGATCCTTTTTTTTTATCTAAATACATACAAATATATATATTCACAGAAACAGAACAAACAGACATGTTCATGCACACAAATGTTTGTCCTGGGTAGGAATCGAACCCGCGACCTTCGACTTGGCAGTCAGTCACTAACCAAGCCAACTGGCCGGTCATAAAAATGACTATATATTATATCCGTAATCTGGTTTCCATAATACAAGCTCTGCTTAGTTTGGGATCAGAAGGCCGCATGGAGAATATCCAGAATATTGATTACATATCACTACATAGTATAAAACAAAGTCGCTTTCTCTGTCCCTATATCCCTATGTACGCTTAAATCTTTAAAACTACGCAACGGATTTTGATGCGGTTTTTTTTAATGGATAGAGTGATTGAAGAGGAAGGTTTTTATGTATAATACATGTGACATCCCACGGGAACGCGGGTAAAACCGCGGGGGACAGCCAGTTATTCATATATTAGAGAATAACATACCTCCAACTGCGTCCCATCAGGGAGGGAATATTGAGCCCTCTCTGTATCAAGTGTCTCCTCTTTGAGAGGGTTTGGAGACAGGTAGCAAGCTCGTTCCTTGATCGCCTTCACGATCTCCAGCTCTGCTGACGTGCGGAGATTGACTCCCTCTTTACGGAGTAACAACCTGGATGGAGTAGAAAAGAAGTAGAGCGAGAGAAGGAGAATAGAGTGGAGTAGAAGAATGAGTAAGTTTGTGCAGTTCTGGAGAAGTACTACTATTACCCATTTCTGCCGAGAAGCAGTATGGTAGTTGTATTACTGTGTTTCGGTTAGAAAGGTAAGGCCGGTGAAGTTACAGGCGCATGAGACTTAATTTCATATCTTAGTCCACAGAGCATTGGCGATGCCCCTGCCCCTGGTGTTGTAAGTGACTGTAGCTTTTTTATTTTTTTTTATTAAACAGTTTAGCTTTTAAATAATAATTTATCACCAAACTGTTATTACAGTTTGTAGCTCTTAATATTTTTCTATATTCAGTAAAACTTAATATCCCTAGAAACATATACCCCAAATAAGAAACCTTCTTTTTTAAAGTAGGTAAATATATAGACAATAAACAGCCTTTCAAAGGAACAAAAAATCCATATCGACGGGTAAAAGGCGACTTGACTCAAACGCCATTTTTGACGAAAGTAAAATTTTTCTCAATGAATTATACTACTATGATGATGGCCGATGCACAAATTCGTTGAACCTTGCATTTAGTTCTAATATTCAACAGCTTCGATGTGAAATGTTAAGAAGTTTAGATGCAGTATCTGTTTTTGGGTTTTAACATTTTCAAATAGCTCTCCTGTAAAGCTTTCAAAATGGCGCTTAAATCAAGTCGCCTTTTAACCGTCGATAAAAATTTTCATAACAATATTTTTACAAATTATTCAATATTGTTTTCTCAACTCACCTAAGATACCTGGTGACGTCACGTCCGGCCACGTCCACCCTCATGATGCTGTGCGGCATCGCGAACCCTTCGTATATGGGGACCGCGTGAGTGACTCCATCACCAGAATCCAATACAACACCTGTGGTACGGCCTGTTGCGTACCTAGGACAAAAAAAATCGTGAAAGTTCTTTAACATTAGCATAGCCTCTACTGGGTGTAAGTATGGAAGAGCGAGGTATGAGACTCCTCCATTTAAAAGTTTCGCCAGGCTAGGTGACCATGCCTGGGGACCACGGTCCAACTGTTGATGTTGGATGCTTGTATATATATCAAATCCTGAGAGAATCTCGATATCGCGATGTAGGATTCTCGCGTGTCTCTCGTGCACCTATAGATTAACAATAGAAATACCAACATGTATGCGCTCAGTCTCTACTTTAATTAATTTTGATTTTGTGTTTTCATGTTTCATTTTGTATTTGATTTTTTTTTGTAACTTTCAGTCTATTAATACTTTTGGATGCTGTGGTCTCCTCTAATTGAAGGAACACGCCACCTCACATTCACTGTGTGTTATAATAATGTAATGTTAGCGCGTATCTTTTGTTGGAGATTCATAAATAAATAAAAAATAAAAAAGATGTCGCCACATCACTGTGGTGCGGGCGGTGAAGGATTGTATGCGTGTTCATAGATGTCGCCACATTAGTTTTAACTCACACCTTTAGAAAGCTTCTCATTTCTCAATCTCATTCTCCTATCTCATTCTCCGGCAGACTAAAGCCTATAGATATACATGTCGAAAGAGTCATTAGTACGGGAGTTGATTTGACAACGAGGCGAAAGCGTTATGACGTCAGCTCTTTGACAGTCTGGACTTGTGTTCGCGCGAGCCGAGATAACGAAGACATTCGACAATCCCGAGCACGCACTTCTCTGCTGGCCGCCGCGCGGACAACTAGTCTAGGAACTGTCTCACGTTTCGTTGTGTTTAGTGTGATTGTATTGAAGTACCTAAGCAAGTTAACCTACCTACGACTTTCATTTAACATATAATGTCTAACGGTGATGATACTACCCATGATCGGCCTCATATCCCCTCATATACATACATATACAGGAATTTTTTTTAAGCAATGCGCAAAAGAATTTTGGTGGTTCAGTGTCAGTAACAGAACACATTTCCATTATTTGTTTAATTTTTTTTGTATTTTTTTTTTCGACTTTAAATACAACAAACAATGGACACTATCTATTCATAATAATATCAAAGGGCGCACGCGGCGGTAGAGCCAGCTGTTGCCAAGGCCACGGCCGGGGTGGGCGCCCGGCCCGAGCGAGAGTAGCCATAATATCAATTTTAAAGTCTATATCTTTCGTTAACGATAACTTTATTTTTTTTTTGTACTAAAACTTATCGAAATAAAAATTTGGTATTTAATAGAACTCATTTAAGTTTAATTTGTCAAAGTTTGCGCACTGAATATAAAATATTCCTGTATAAAAAGAAAATGAAATAAAACTCACAAACTAAGCACAGCCTGCATGGACAGGAACAGAGCTGGTACATTGAAGGTCTCGAAGAACACTTCGGCTGCCTTCTCACGGTTACGTCGAGGATTGAGCGGTGCTTCCGTTAAGAGGACCGGATGCTCTTCGGAGAATGTTGATAATTGATCCTGTGAATGTAAAACAAAATATTTTGGAAATGTCATATGCATTACTGAAACCTTTATTTGTCATTTTTTTGTAATCTATATATACCGGATGTTACAAAAGTACCCGTAAAGCCGAAAGGAGGTTAAATGGGGCCTTATAACGAGTCCATTTACAATCTTTAAGAACCGTAGTAACGCTGTATAAAAAAGCCCAAATAAATAAAAATAAACTATAAAGACAATTATTAGGTAAAATGGTACGTAGGCCTTTCTGTTAAATAATCCGGTTCCCTGACATGACAGCTTACTCGGGTTGTTGGTATTGATAATTAATTATTATTTTACGGGGTATTTTGTACCACATTGTTTAAAAAGAAAAGCTTACTGACATATAAACGCAGGGCCTAACCATAAGAGTTAGAAACTTGAAATTTTGCACAGGGGTTCCTTTTATATCGTAGGAGAGCACTAAGAAAGGATTTTTGAAAATTCACCCCCAAAGGGGGTAAAACGGGGGTGCAAATTTTGTATGAAACAACGTGTTTTCTTGGTCTGATCAACTTAAAACTTGGCATTTATATTCTTTAAAATAAAAGTTTCAATTAAACACATGTTTCATCGTTTTTTTATATTGTTATATTCCTCGGGAACGCAGAATCGTGGAAGCGCGAATAAGGAGCTTTTACTGTACAGTGTGCAGCCATGAACATGTCTGTTTGGTCTATGTACAGTGTACACCCTGACACAGAACAAACAGACATGTTTGTCCTAAGTGAGGTACCCATGACCAGCAGTCAGGGTCTCAAACCACCAAGCCAACTGGCCCAAGTTTTGGGTTCAATTATTATAATATTATTTTTCCATGCACTATGTCTATTCTCTATTACTCTCTTCTGTCAGTTAAATAGCAAATAAGTTTGGTTTCTTTCTATATGGGCTATTCATAAATATGGTTGTCTTATCCCAAACTAAGCAAAGCTTGTACTATAGTAACCAGAAAAGTGATCATGATATGGGACCAGAAAGCTCCTGAAGTAACCACTAGTACAAAAGACCAGGTGAACTGGAAATGGGCAAGAAATGTAGAGATGTTATTAAGCACGAAAATCTATCGTAAGCTTATCGTCATGGTATTGAGTGCGACAAAAACCAATGCAATGGAAAATTTTACATTATGCAACGTCAGTTTTATTTTTTATACCACTTGGGCAGACAAACAAGCAGGCGGTCTACCTGATGGTAAGGTGTTGACGCCGCCTATGGACATTTGCATCACTAGGGGCATCGCCAATGCGTTGTCGACCTTGTGCAGTTGTTAAGTCTCATGTGCCTGTAATTTCACCACCCCCTTACCTTTCTAACCAAAACACAGTAATATGAGTGCACTACTACTTTACGGCAGGAATGGGTAAGGTGGTAGTACTTCCCTGGATGAACTTTGCACTAGGAGCTCTACTACTCTAAGAGTAACAGTGTGCGCTGTGTTAAATTATTCATACAAACCAGCTGTTATTATTACTTTCGAAAACACTAACCTTACTATAAATGTAGTTCCAAACGCGTTCCATATCATTCCAATCGGTAACAATTCCATGTTCCATTGGATACTTGATGCTGAGCAGTCCTCTGTGTTCCTCGGCACGAGGGCCAACAAATAACTCGCCTTCTAGGGCTCCAGCCATCACTCGTACATGCTTCGGTCGGCCAATACTAAAATGAGGAAAAAAATAAAAAATGTATAGTCTATACCAAGGTTTCTCAAACTATTGGCTTCACAAACCCCTTTAAACTCTTTCAGTCATAGTGGTTAGTGTCACTAACCACCTTATCCAGATGTTTTTGATTAACAGCGCTTTCTTGCAGTTGTTGGTTGCACTTACACGATAATACACATCTTCGACAAACACTGAGTACTACATTTCTCCGCACATTGGTCATGAAGTCATTACTAAAATATTGGTAATAATATACATTTTACCCTGTTCTACAGTATACTTTAATGTCAAACAGAACTTCTTGAAGGGAACTGTCAGTTGCTGGTTTAATTGGATTTTTCTTCGAAAAGCAGTTTTTTTCCGAAACTTTTTGAAAAATTTGAGGTTGACTTAAGGAAATATGTACTCACTAGTTTGGAAATCTGCATTTTGGTATCTGATCACCAGCGAAACCAGCTTTTATCACCCCGGAGCCCTGAGCAGCACCGGCACCGAAAAAAAATGGTCACAGTATATGGTAATGGTAGTTGACGTCAATTCGTGACTCATAATCAATAGTAAACTATACGAAGTTATACAAGAAAACTATTATATACACATAACAATACATTTTCAATGCCAAATGCATTAACCTAAATATAGTGAGTTTTGAAATCGATTTATAGAAATTTTTGAATAATACTCGAGGAGTGCCACCTAGAAGAATATTGTAATTTTAATAGTGAAAAATAAATTATTACGTTATCTATAACGACGGGTTGATTGACTATCACGTCATTCAGCTCCATTTTAGTGAAATCGAAATGTATAAAATTGTTTTTCTTTGAATTTTAACAATTTTACTTGTGTAGAAAAAGCATTCGGAGTGCTTTCTTTAACTTTTGAAATGTCAATGATTCAGTGTTGCCAGTGAACTCTTCTCCATAGATAATGCAATATTACTCTTGTCAAATGTTACCTTGGGTCCCGGTGTCGGACATAATACAAAAATTATATTGTCTTCAACCAAAAAAGACAGATCTCCTTTTTGATAAGTTTTGGATCGTTATAAAATCGTAACTTTGGCCAGACTGACAAGTTGCGCAAAATAAATTCACAAAAAACTTCACACAAATCTATATTATTCAAAACGTAGTCTTTTTTTACAACTGAGTGAGTGATTTGTCACCATCAAGTTTTTGACTGGCACATAGTAAATACACAGATTTCAGATTCCTATAAGGTTTATATATTTATTCCAAATATCGTTAGCAACACTAGGTAATATGTAGTCAATTTACTTGATTTCTGTTTCATAATATCGTCAACATTTTTATTTTATTAACAGTACAAATAGCAGTACTTTTTCTTTCTTATTTTTTACAATTTAAAGTTATAAAAAGTATCATAATATGTGTTATGCCAGCACAAAGCAGTTGCCATTAAAAAAAAATGGTAGGTACACAATACATACTCAAACCAACTTTTCGGTTTAAATAAATATTTAAAATAAGAAAACCTATTGCATTAATTACTAGCTATAGTCCCTTGGTTTCACCCAAATTCCCCAGAGATCTATTGTATTTTAGCATTAAAACATTACTTATATTACTTTAAAAATAATGGTAAAATGTAGCTTTCTGTCAGAGAAAGCATTTTAACTCTCAATAAAAAAAACTCCATTTAAAATATAGGTAAAAATGTATTAAATATTTTTATTACAAAACATTTAGTAAAATGTACTAATATTATTATTTATATATTAATGCTTAATCTTTGGTTACAGTTAAAAATGGTATTACTTATTAATTATGTAAAAATAATATTAATAAGCTAAAGCTAAAAAGAAGATCAGAGATTTCTATCAATTTAGAATTAATGTACAATTGTCCATCGGGAAGGCTTTTCACAAAGTCCAGAGTCAGGACAAAGCCTATTAAATGTTGTACTGCTATCAAATCCTAAAATTTCCCTATCTTCTTGTATTCTATATGAAAATGTGCTCTCATGTGTACCAATGAAGAACACACTATGTGTACATATTATTTGCTCAATAATGGCTATTCCACCATCTTTATGCTCATCTATTTGTTCCTTACTTGGCAAATAAAAGTGTACTTTATAATTAAGTGCTTTGAGTTGAGTCTCTAACTGTTTGAGTTCAGACTGCGGTGCATCGGAAGCAATGAAAATCTGATTTACTTCTGGAGTATTTTTCTTGATAGTTTCATCAATTTGTTTGGCAGTTCCTTTAACAGATGGAACCTTGGTTCTTCTGCTACGTGCAAAGTCTTGTCTTCTCCAGTGTACGCTCATATAATTATCACATTTATCGACTATACAGTTAAAGTTTTCATTCATGTATTTCAACGCTATTTCCTCGAGTTTGTTATTGAATTTCATGCTCTTACGACAATCCCAATAATTCTTTGTACCATATTCATCATGAAGGGGTATTTCTCCATGTGAAAACATCACTCTTTTGTCAGCGGGATGTATTTGAATCAATTCATTCAACATAGAAATTCTGCCTTGGAACTGAACACAGACTATCTCTTTGGCTGTCACATTGTTGTAGCCCCAAAATTTACCTTCATAGTCACATTCAGCGCTACTTACCTCCCATTTGTCTCTGAAATCCCCATTTTCAAAAGGATTTTCGTAATTCTGAAGAACATACAGAGTATCAATTTCTAGAGTTTTTGACTGGATTTTACTAAATATTTCATGCAGTTCTATAACTGGAGCGTATGCTTTGAGTGATTTAACGTCGAAAAACATTCCCCATGGTTTTGGTTTAGTTTCTGTTCTCCAGTGGTAGAGGTTATACCATGGAGGCAATACAAGCGACCAATTCGGCACTTTCCCGCTCTTTTTTAAACCCGATACCATTATAGCAAACCTCATGTAAACATCTCTTCGTAAATTAAAACCTTCTGCTGGATTGACATCGTAAAATATTAGTTGTGAATTATCGCCAAAGGTTTCATAGTTTTCACATGATTTTGTCTCTTTATCGCAGTACCCGGATTCTATATTTATATCAGCAGCCGAGAGAAGTAAATTCAACATTAATATCGCAACCAAAATCATTATCTTGGTACTCAATTTATTTCCTACATTTAAAAAAGTTTTACTAACTATTGTGTGCACAGATACAGAATGAAATGACCAGAGGGCGGCAGAGGGAGTCGGCCAGACTAGTGATGTGCGTTGAATCAATGAACTAGTTGAATTAAACGCTGATCTCCTGTCAACGTAAACATGTTCCTAGTTGAATTCGTCAACGACATTCATGAATTTAACTCGAAACTTACCTTGAAAATAACACCACATATTGTTAGTGACGTTTGAATTTGAACTCTAAGTAACATAAGCTAAAGTTGATTTGGAGATCTTATTTGCCTATTAGAATAGTGGAAAAAACATAAATTTGTATACCCTAACCTAAACGAAGTATTAGTGAAGCACTGCAATATAGTGGCTATGTCCGTTTCTTGTGAACGGACTTTCTCAAGAGCTGGTCTTATTATCAACCAATGATCTATAAGACTGACGAGAAGCAAAGTGGAGCAAATCATGTTTCTCAACGTAAATTCACCTCAGGGCCGGCTCAAGAGGTATGAAAAAAAACTGAATAAAACATTTTTTTAGTATGGAAATACATTTAAAAATAATCCACCCAGAGATGTAAATATTGTAAAAAGTAATTTATGTGTGTACATAGAATCAGATGATCTTTTCAAAGCGTCGAGTAGAATTATGTTTTCTCGTGAATTGTTTTGAGTCAGTCCTAAGGCAGAAAAAGTATGAAGGGAAGGTCATCTTAGCATCAACCAAACGTTTCCATTAATACGTTGAATCAAATAATAAAATATCAAGTCAGTAGATTTAAAAAGAAACGTTGAATATTTTAACCGTCGTAACGTTCAAAATATTCAATGACATAATGCGTAGCGTTAAAAATAGTTATTTGTGCGAACGATAACCTTGAGTTTGCGAATGGTTTCATAACTCAATATTGGCTATAATTAAGATCCAGAATTGATTTATGATAATACTTGCCATACATAAAATAAATAAGTTGATTATATGTTTTGTTGCGGAAATGTGTTGTAGCTGGCAACAGTCACCATTTAAACCAAAGAAGATTTTTAATAGTAAATAAACATTTTATAAAGATCTTGTGCCATTTTAAAAAGAAGTGAAGTGAAGAATGAATTTCTATTAAAATTCACAGGACAAGCAATCACATATTGATAGAACTGACAAAATCGCTTAAATCTACACCAATTTAACATTGATTTAAACTACAATAACGTTTGGATATGTCGAAAAATAACAGAAATTTTCCAGAAAACGGTAAGAATTGTTACTATATTCGTAAAATAGATCCATTGAAACATTTGTGGCGTAGTTTTAGAAGTCAGCTATGATGCGCCAAACACGTACGCACCGGTATCTTCCATAGAATTATTCTATATTATTTCGCCGAGAGCCAGCTGCGCGTTTGGCACCTATTTTTATTACTTAGCGAGTGCCGTCCGCCGGTTTCACGGATCACGCGGTTCTAATATATTTGTTTAGATTCTGGTATTATAACATAACATTTGGTAATAGTGGAGCTTTCTATCAGAATTTCTTTTTAATTAGGGCCTGTGGTTTGAAATATAAAACCCCCAAAATTCGTAGACTTTTTATTGGTTGAGATTATTAAGTCTCTTATAGGGTTCCCAAGTCTTTGTACGAGAAATAAATAGAATAGTATTTTACAAAAGAAAATATTTTTTTATTTTTTAAAATCATTTTTTTAGAGCTTCTTGCACAATTTTTTAAATATTAATAAGCCTCTCCACTCAGTGGACATAAATATATTTTGCATACTTTGTTGTAGAGTAAAAAAACAAACAGAAAAAAGGATAACCCTAGTCTCTAATAAAGATCTGTACCTCTACCATGAGTTGCTATCGAAACTTACTTTAGTCACTAGCGAGTAAACTACTATCGATACAGTATTTCTCAATAGCACCTGTCAAATTTGTGACTCATGGTACCGAATTTCTATAGCAATGGTTAAAAAATGTTACTTGCTAGTGTCTACATTTCGATAGGTTTTTTACCTATCGACTCGTACTATCGATTTTAGTTCTTTACGCGACTGCTAGTGGAGCTGTACACATTTGCCATAGAAATGTTTTACGCCGTCGCTAGTGAGTAAGTACATTAAAAAGTCATGGTTAAGGCACTGAGCTATAAGAGGTCCTTTTATGCGAGCATGGGAATTGTAAAAAGTGACTGATTCAATTTTATAGTCTTAGATACATACACCATCCTTCTAATATTATAAATTCAATTTTTTATTATATTTTTAACTATATTTTTCAACACCGACTCAGCTTTTGGTTGAAATTCCAATAAGTACTAAAATCACATTAAAATTTTGAGATTTTGATTTAAGAAAGTGTTAACTAGAGTCTAGTTCAGGTATGGGCAACCAAAGACATGTTGAGGGCCAAACTTTAGTGTGCAAATACGTTCGTGGGCCACGTTTAAAAATACTTAGTGCATTTACTACTGCAGTACTTAGTGACTATAATTACCTAATGTAATATATTTTTGATTAGGTTTTTCAAAATGTCTCGTGGGTCAGATCATATCTTACAGCAGGCCGGATCCAGCCTGCGGGCCTGTTGTTGCCCATATATGGTCTAGTTTATATTTTGTTACTATTTTAATATCTAATTTTGAGTAAGTACTAATCTCATCAGATAAATACCTGTAGATTCCATTTGAAGCCAGCATCTAGCTGGTGGGAGTTGGCCGTATAGCTGGAGGTTCACCATCTAGAATTGACTAGAATTGTTACTTAAGTATAGAAGTGGATTGTGGTAGACGTGGGTAACTCAACCAAAATGCGTGAGCTGCGGTTCAGCTCACGTTTGTGAGCTAGAGCTCTAAACCAGTTCACAGATCAGCTTAAATATTACTGTGCGATCACAGTCTCTACGCCGCGCCGCAGTTCGGCAACAATTCAATATGACAGAATAGATCACAAATTTTATACAGGCTGTAAAATAATAAGTGAGCCATGAGTTGTTTAGTTTGCTCTTGAGCCGCACCTCGACAGTTCAAGTAGATGTGATCTGATCTGTTGTACCGGTTCAGAGCTGAGTTACACATGCCTAGATTTTGCAGGGATACTAAATACTAGATACTAGTGCGCCTCAACATCTAAGATTGCATCACTGCTTACCATCAGGTGGGATCGCAGTCAAGCACTAGTTTATATTATTAAAAAAAAAAAAAGTTTGTATGTATGGATGTTTGTTACTCTTTCACGCCAAAACTACCCAACAGATTTGATTGAAACTTGGCACATAGATAGAGCATATCCTGGAATAACATATAGGCTACTTTTTATCCCGGGAAATTGTGACATCCCTCGGGAACATTAGTATAAAATAAAATAGATATAATCAATCTCTACTACTAAATACTATTGAAGAGAAAAGCCAAAGACCCGCACCCGCTGCAAAAAAGATGGAAATTCCTCAAAGTACTCAAAGAAAGATGTTCATGCTTAGGGCACTGGTTATCATATCGACGGTTAAAAGGCGACTTGATTCAAGCGCCATATTGAAAACTTTACAGGAGAGCTATTTGAAAATTTTAAAACCCAAAAACAGATACTGCATCTAAACTTCTTATCGTTCCACATCGAAGCTGTTGAATATTAGAACTAAATGCAAGCTTCAACGAATTTGTGCATCGGCCATCATCATAGTAGGTAGTATAATTCATTGAGAAAAATGTGTAATTTTGTCAAAAATGGCGGTTGAGTCAAGTCGCCTTTTACCCATCGATATAATTACTACAGGGCCGTATGCCTGATAAAATAGCCTGGACAGTCAACATGTTAAGTATATTGTAGAGAAATTAACCTAAAGGTTATGGTTCATTTACAACATCATAGTACCTACCTATATTGCTTTTTTTTTAATATGGTTGCCTTTGGCCTTCGACTGACCCAGAAGGAGTTATGACGAGGCTGGGGATGTAGTACGCTTACCCAGAACATGCCTTCACTCTGGCCTTGAACATATCCAGCCCCCTTATTCAGCTAATACAAACTTCGTCAGCGAGCCGCTTCACGGAGGCCTCGGAGAGCTTACCTTGCGGCACGCTACGATGGCCGTTTTGACGTTTCAGATTGTAGAGAAATAAACCTAAAGGTTATGGTCCATTAACAACATCATAGATTTAACTATAGGATATATAGATACAACTTTATTTCAAAATCAATAAAGTTCATTTTTTGATGACATTTTAAAATGTCAAAAGGGGGGGTACCCATGGGGGGGCAGCTGGATGTGCAGCCCCCCCTCCCCTGGATAATGTCGACGTCCCTACTAACTATTTACTTTTGTTGATAAAAAATAAGAAAACGAACTTTGACAAGTAAAGAGGATGATGAACCATGATATTCTGCAATCAAACTCGACGATGAATTCACGCAGTGAATATTCCTTGTCTCTTCGCAACTCAGATTAAATGCAATTAGACGAGAGGTCTGCTCTATCCGCGTGTTCACCTGAGCTTATAAAAATTCTGGTTTGCCCCCCCACCTGGCCCAGAACCTGGGTACGCCCATGTCAATATTATTCTTAGACAGGAGATGTAATTTAAGCTATGTAGTAAATTAACTGAAAATGTATTTCTTTTTCAGATATATCAGATTGCCCGGTAAGTTAAATAATTGTCCCGGGACATTCTTTGTGTTCGTGTGAGGCCAAAAGGGCACCTAACTCAGCATAAGCTGCTGCCGTAGATACCGCAGCGCTTATATTCTGATAGGGCTAGCGGTGCCACGGACAGTCGCGGCACAGGCATCAAAAAATAAAAAAAACTATTTCTTTTTTCTAAATACATACTTACAGGACGTTACAAAACTACCCGTAAAGCCGAAAGGAGGTTAAATTGGGCCTTATAACGAGTCCATTCACAATATTTAAGAACCGTAGTAACTCTGTATAACATACCCAAAAAAAACTGATTTTTACTGAATAAACTGATAAAAGATAGAAAAACTATTAAAGTAGTCCATTATTAGGTAAAATAGGTACGTAAGCCGACTGTTAAATAATCTTTTTATTTAATTAATCTAATTTTAGAGTAGTAGAGCTCTTAGTGCAGAGTTCGTCCGGGGAAGTACTACCACCTTACCCATTTCCGCCGTGAAGCAGTAGTGCAATTGTATTACTGTGTTTCGGTTAGAAAGGTAAGGGGGCCGGTGAAATTACCGGCACATGAGACCTAACAACTTCACGTCTCAGGGTCGACAACGCATTGGCGATGCCCCTAGTGTTACAAATGTCCATAGGCGGCGGTGACCACTTACCATCAGGTGGACCGTCAGCTTGTTTGTCGGCACACGCGGTATAAAAAAAAAAAAAATTACATTATTAATTTCGGGCGTTAGTCACTAGCGAGTAAACTACTATCGATACAGTATTTCTCGATAGCAACTGTCAAATTTGTGACTCATGGTACCGAATTTCTATAGCAAAGGCTAAAAAACGTTACTCGCTAGTGTTTACATTTCGATAGGTTTTTTACCTATCGACACGTACTATCGATGTTAGTTCTTTAGGTGACCGCTAGTGGCGCTGTACACATTTGCCATAGAAATGTTTTACGCCTAGCTAGCGAGTGCGTACGTTAAAAACTCATGGTTAAGGCACTGGTTAAAGGAGCTCGCTCTTCTAGATCAATAAATGTAATCAGCTGTTTTAATCATATTTCTTCTTCAGGCAAACATCAATGCTATCACTTCAACAACAGTCCGTGACGGTGACGTCACGATGCTCACAAATAAGATGAATAACCAAAATAAAAGACCATTTAAGGGTAATAAATGTAAGTATTTAATATCGTTGTCTAGTTCTAGCAAGGCCGTTTTGACAGGTAAGAGTGTTATTGAAAAATGTACCTTTATGTATCATTATTTTAGATGTTGACATTAAACTAACATAGGTGTTTTTTGATAAGAAAGTGTGTTATTGAAAAATATACTTTAAGACTTTGTAATAAGTTATATTATTCTAATGGTTCATTGTATGATTATGCCAAACCACATAAGGTCTATTTTCGTATAACACTTTCTGAGCTGTTAAAAACGGACATATAAGATACTAGCTGTCCCCCGCGGTATGTCACATTTTCCCGGGATAAAAAGTAGCCTATATATTATTCCAGGATATGCTCTATCTATGTGCCAAGTTTCATCCATATCCGTTTAGTAGATTTTGCGTGGAAGAGTAACAAACATACTTACATACAAATCTTTCCTCTTTATAATAATATTATTAGTATAGATGACTTTGTATTAAGTTTTATTGTTCTAATGGATAATTGTATGATTATGCCAAACGTCATAAGGTCTATTTTCGTATAACACTTTCTTAGCTGTTAAACAGAGCTTTGAATGTCATATTTTCATCCCCACCTTTCCACACTTTACAACCCCTTTTTCACATTAAAAAGTAGCCTATGTTGTTGCTCAGGCTCTAGACTATCTCTGTTCCGAATTTCATTTAAATCGGTTGAGCTATTTGGCGTGAAAACGCGACAGACAGACTTTCGCATTTATAATATATACGACTTTAGTAATGTTACCACAATGGGTAGCAGAGGACAATGGATCTTATAGACGAAAGTATAAATACAGAATTCCCTTATCCATTTCAAGGAATTAAAATAATCTATATCGTATTCAATTCATATAGTATGCCATTGTGCAGGCACTTCAGTACGTTCTTTTTTATCTTTAAAAGTGTCAAAGGAAAATGAACCGTATGGCTTTACTCAAAGTTTTATCTGCATCATACATTAGTCATTCAAGGGGAAGAAGCCTGTTCTAAACCTTATAAGGTTATAATAAAAGTGCTTTTTGTTTGACAAAGTGAAACGTAAAAAATCATTCACACAATGTGATCAATTTATATGTGCTGGTGGTCAAAATTCGAACTAATGTATACAGTACTAGCTTTCCCCCGAGGGATGTGACATTTTCCCGGCACAAAAAGTATCCTATGTTACTTCTAATATCTCCAAGAATATGTGTACAAAGTATCATGATGATTGGTTAAGTAGTTTTCGCGTGACAGCGTAACAAACAAACTTACATTCACGTTTATAATATTAGCAGGCACATGGGGTTAAAGTGACAGTTAAAAATTGGCAAAGTCTTGACAACTAGCGACGCCGTCGGCTGAAAATATAATTTGGTTGCATTTTAACAATTTTATTATTTAACTAGATGTCCCCCGAGGTTTCACCCGCGTTCTGGACTGTAATACGCGAATTGACAAACGCGTGCAATTAAAATAGTTGTGATTCTTTAAAATTCTCGCTTTTTCTCAATTATAATATGCATGTATTATACATTAAAACCTTCCTCTTGAAACACTCTATCTATTATTAAAACCGCATCAAAATCCGTTGCGTAGTTTAAAAGATCTAAGCATACATATGGACAGACAGACAGCGGGAAGCTACTTTGTTTTTTACTATGTAGTGTTGTTTCGAACTCCGGTAAAAAATATTGAGGGTACATGTAATTTTTTGCGGTGAGGTTGTTGAGTTAAAATCAATTAGTGATCAGTGTCTGCCAGGAATTTGTTTAATGAAAGTAATTTAGAAATATTAATAACTTTTTAACAAGTGATTCGTAAATTGTGTTATATTTTTTGGTTCCTGAATATATTTAATAAAATGTGTGAAGTAACAGATATATCGTTGAGATTGGAAGGTAATGTTTTTTTAACACGTATCACTACATAGTATAAAACAAAGTCGCTTTCTCTGTCCCTATATCCCTATGTATGCTTAAATCTTTGAAACTACGTAACGGATTTTGATGCGGTTTTTTTTATAGATAGAGTGATTGAAGAGGAAGGTTTTTATGTATAATACATGTGACATCCCACGGGAACGCGGGTAAAACCGCGGGGGATAGCTATTCTGTTATAAATCTTGGTTCGCTAAAGACTAAAAACTAAATTTAAAACTAATAAAGACGAAAATACACTAAAAAGGGAAACTCTATTCATCCCTACTAATATTATAAATGTGAATGTAAGTTTGTTACGCTTTCACGCCAAAGCAACTTAACCGATCATCATGAAACTTTGTACACATATTCTTGGAGGTATTAGAAGTGACATAGGATACTTTTTGTGCCGGGAAAATGTTACATCCCTCGGGAATGCGGGTGAATCCGCGGAGGATAGTATTTGTATAAACAGATAAGGGTCCAAGAAAACATTCTTATTTACAACAATTTACCGATTTTTAATCCTATTTTCCAAATCATAAATGCGAATGTTTCTGAGAATGGATGTCTAACAAAAGGATATCGATACAACTTGGCACATAGATAGAGCATATCCTGGAATGACATATAGGCTACTTTTTATCCCGTGAAAACGTGAAATTCCTCGGGAACGCGGCAGAGGCGGCCTTTGGGGGTGGCGAACGGGGCCTCGCTCTTAAAGGGGCCTCGCGCAACCCAAGCAAATTAAAAAGAATATGGATTTTAAAATTTCATTTATTTGTATAACTTTAGCATTTCTTGTCAAACATGACAAATACCTAAACCAAACAACCAGACTTACTTTCGCATCACATATTTTTCACGAAGGACAAAGGGCCTCGCAATGACCTGCCGCCCGGAGCCTCGCAATGGGTAAGGCCGCCGCTGGAACGCGGGTAAAACCGCGGGGGACAGCCACTTTTATAAATGCGAACGTTTGTGCGAATGTATGTATCAATGTTTGTTACTCTTTTACGCAAAAACTATCGAAAAGATTTGGATGAAACTTGGCATATAGATAGATTATTACCTAGATTAACACATATGATATTTTTTTTTCCCGAAATTTGTTACATTTTTTCGGGAAAAAATGTGTTAATCTAGGTTATAAAGCTAGTCAATCACCATTTCTCTATTCTGCGATGCAATTTTAGTAAGGTTTTCTAAAAATAAAATTAACAATGATTACTAAATTAAATTATAATTATTTTATTCAAACAACAAAGAATCTATTTTGTAACTACACAGACAAGTAAGAGTTATAAAATGAATAAATTTAATGCATACACAAAATTATCAATTTATATAAAAAGTTTTAAGAGTAAAAATTAAGTCTTTAAGTTTTATTATAGCAAAATAATTCTCCCTTGCAGTTACACCCGCGTTTCCGAATTACCCGTGCATAAATTTACAAAGGTAGTACATAAATAGCAAATGTCATAATTAAAAGGGAATTTATAGTAGATCTGATTTTTAAGAGCATAATATGTACTTTGGCAATTAATTGCTCGCCTGACAAGAATACCATTTAAGTATTTTTATTGTGAAATTAATTTTTTTTTATATCAATGTTTGTATTATATTAAAAACAAAAATAGTTTAAAAAAACTAGAAAACACGCTTTGTAATTTAAAAAAACGCATTTTTTAATAAAAGCATTTTGAGTGCCCCAAAGAGTAAGTCTGGTAAGTAAAACTGCACGCACGCGTAGTTCGCGCACTAGCTCTATCTCTCTTACTCGCATGCAAAGGATACGGAAAGAAATTAATTAATCCTGGCGAATCTAATTAGGATAATCGGATGCTTTGATCGGATTATTGCATTGTCATCGATCTTTGACAGGTGTGGCAAAGTTTGAATAAAATCTGATGCTTCAAAGTAGGTCAAAATCGAGCTCAAAGGGGTCGGTTACATACATACATACAGGTGAAGCTAATATAAAGCGTGTAAAAACATGTAAAGGCGAAATATAAGAGCCTATGAGAACTAACAATATTTCTATTGTATTGTAATCCACTTCTATACTTAAATATTTTTTTTATTCTATTGTAGATGGTGAACCTCCAGCAAAACGACCAACTCCCACTATACAGCTTGATGCTGGCTTCAAATGGAATTTACAGGTATTTTTCTGATGAATTTAGTACTCAAATACAGCCGAATTGATCAAAATTAAATTTTAAAATAGTAACAAAATATAAACAAGATTAGTAAAAATTTTCTGAAATCATAATCTTAAAAAATATAAAAAAAAATATGTTTTTTGATTTTAGTACTTACTCAAAATGACTCAGCCGAATTTATCAAAATTAGATTTTAGAATAGTAACAAAATATAAACAAGATTAGTAAAAATTATCTGAAATCAAAATCTTAATAAAAAAAAAAATAAGTGCTTTTAGTACTTACTCAAAATGACTCAGCCGAATTGATCAAAATTAAATTTTAAAATAGTAACAAAATAGAAACAAGATTAGTAAAAAAATTCTGAAATCAAAATCTAAAAAAATATAAAAAAAATTTTTTTTTTTGATTTTAGTACTTACTCAAAATGACTCAGCCGAATTTATCAAAATTAGATTTTAGAATAGTAACAAAATATTAACAAGACTAGTAAAAATATTCTGAAATCAAAATCTTAATAAAAAAAAAACATTAAGTGCTTTTAGTACTTACTCACAATGACTAAGCCGAATTGATCAAAATTAAATTTTAAAATAGTAACAAAATATAAACAAGATTAGTTAAAATTTTCTGAAATCAAAATCTTAATAAATATAAAATTTTTATTTTTTTATTTTAGTACTTACTCAAAATGACTCAGCCGAATTTATCAAAATTTGATTAAATTAGAATATAAACAAGACTAGTAAAAATTTTCTGAAATCATAATATCAAAATTTTATTGTGAGTTTAGTACTTATTCAAAATTTAACCAAAAGCTTAAAAAGCACCCCACGCTTTTTTTACAATAAAAAAAACATTCTTTTCTTATACACTATTCTTTTTTTTTTTTTTAAATATTATTTATTTTTAATTTTTTAGTTATTGGGAGCCCTTTATGATCGCATCTAATTCGTATACTGGGTGTCAGGGAAACGCTTCCGAAAACGAAAACAGGTGATAAGGTTGCTGATTGTGAATACAAATCCATGAAAAAAAAACCGATTTTTTTTTGTAAATTTTTGGATTTTTTCTTGCATTATTTACAGAAAAATGTATCAGAACAATTAAATGAAACGATTATTTTATGTTAAACACGTATTTTAAACTTTTTCTAAAAAAAAGCAATGTAAAACACATTACTAATCAGCTGACGGGCGGTTATTGAACTCCAGCGCACTGCCCCGGCCGAACAGCTTTGACGTCACAGTGCGGGCGAATGCAATGTATGAAAGAGAGGACTATCTCTTTCACCGGGCATGTGATAAGTGTGAACAGAGGTGTCAACTCTCTGGAGTTTTGAATTGTGCCTACGCATCAGCTTTCAATGACAAATTATTTTCTACTTGGTTCAAAATTACGTAAATGTTACTATTTAATTCAATAAGAAGATTCTTTCCAAGAATCTTCGGTAACATTTTATTGAATTAAATACTAAGTCGCGAGTAACATTTGACGTAATTTTGAACCAAGTAGAAAATAATTTGTCATTGAAAGCTAATGCGTAGGCACAATTCAAAATGTCGCCCATCCTAATTGCCGTACGTACGTACCTAACCTACCACTGAATGTGTTCGCTCGTCATTGACCGCGAGAGTTGTCCGCTTTTCATTGCGTGTTAATGAAATATCACATCTTTAAAAACACATTTGCGGAGAAAATTTTTATTTGTATCAATTTAAGTTTAGGTAGTATATTAATTACCTCCTGGCTTCGGGAGCGTTTCCCTGACACCCAGTATAGGTATATGACAGTGCTATAAAAAAGAGAATACGGTAGAAGTCACGTTAGTAAAGAAATCCCGAGCAATGGTCGCCCATCCAGGTACTATTTATGTGTATATAATAGATTACAACTTACTGAATCTCCCACAGGCATTGGCGAATGCCGCGGACGCTGTAGAATCTGGGGGCAAGTCTCCGGTGTCTGCACTCAACGAACTTGGTGTGAAGGTTATGTACAAAGTCGTTAGGCAAGGTGGGCCGGCTCACTGCCCCAGCTTCAATGTCGCTGTTACGGTGAGTCTTGTCAGTTTTGTTCTTTTGATAGTTTTTTTTTCAATCTAGCTCCCATCAACCCGTCTGTTACGAACCGAACTTTTTTACATCATCTTTTTGGATTTTATATTGTCTTCTAAATTCAAAAGGTACTGACAGTTAGTTACACTAGAGAAGTTCGCTGGTTTTCTCATTTGCCTTGTAAATTAATTTAAAATATAAACTGTGGCTTCCATCCAGCGCCCTCTTTCATTTTGTATAGTTACGATCCGTGTTACCGAAATAATGTATTCTCGGGGAAAAATTTTGTAGTAGAGCTCTTAGTGCAGAGTTCGTCCAGGAAGTACTACTTTACCCATTACCACCGTGAAGCAGTAGTGCACTTGTATTACTGTTTCGGTTAGAAAGGTAAGGCCGGTGATGTTACAGGCACATGAGACTTGACTTCACGTCTCAGGGTCGACAACGCATTGGCTATGCGTAGTGTTGTAAATGTCTATAGGCGGCGGTGACCACTTATCATCAGGTGGACCGTGTGCTTGTTTGTCGGCAGATGTGGTATGAAATAAAAACAGCTCCACTATCAGTTCTTTTTTGATGTCGGAGTAGCTTCGATGATGGCCAAACCTTACTTACTCGTCTTTAGTCTAGATTTCTAATTGACTCAGACCTGGCCTTGTGAAAATCCATTATAAGATTTAAAAAAAACAATTATCAAGACGGGCCAGTTAACTTGGTGGTTAGAGACCCTGCCATGCCTAAGGTCGTGGGTTCGATTCCCACTCAGGGCAAACATTTATGTTTATGAACATGTCTGTTTGTTCTGTCTGGGTGTAAATATCTATATAAGTATGTATTTAGAAAATAAAAGTAGTATATTAGTTATTTGGTTCCATAGTACAAGCTCTGCTTAGTTTGGGACCAGATGGCCGTGTGTAAAGAATGTCCCAGGATATTTATTTAATATCTATGCAAGTAATAACTGACTCGGTAGACGTTGTTTTGCCTAGTAGTTGGTGGTATGATCTGTAAGTTACTACAGCGCCATCTATTGTCATAGTTAAAAGCAGTTAGAAATAAAAAAACCTAATTCTCGATCGCACCGCCAACTCCAAATGAAAATCGGTCCAGTCGTTTGGAAATAGGTCAGCGACAGCATGATATAGTAATAGTAACGTGTTACAAAATACCCCGTAAAAATATAATTAATTATCAAAGCCAACAACCCTAGTAAGCTGTCATGTCAGGGAACCAGATTATTTAACAGAAATGCCTACGTACCTATTTTACCTAATAATTGTCTGCCTTTTAATAGTTTTCTATTTTTCACTCATAAAAATAAGTTTCTTAATTTTTTGGGGTATGTTATACAGCGTCAAAAATTGTTTTTCATTACTACAGACAAGTGTAAAGAGTTTGGACACTACAATTTCACGACTGTATAGTTAAAAATGCTTTTAGTGCAGTTTTTCTCACCAATATTTTCGGGTATAACTTCTTACGTGCGTACACACACGCGTTTTTTCTTATCTAAATGCATACATAAACAGGTTCCTTTTTATATAAATTGCCCAGCTCAAATGGCTGATGATAGAACTACATTAACATTTAAAATACTTTGACCTAAGTAGACCTTGGAATAAAAACAATCGTTGTTTAAAACATTTTCTGTTATGATGTAACGGAACGTTATTTTTTTATCTGTGGCTATTGTTTACCTCAATTTTTAGTTTTGCTTGACTTTAGCAAGTAGTGTCAAATTCTTGTGTACTTTTTTTTTGTAGTTTTCCTTTTCCGTGTCTAATTGGATTGAGGTCTAATTATTTAAACAATAATTTGTGATTGTAGTTACAGTTCTCTCGTGAAACTGTGTGAAGAATTTTAATATAATAACAGTTTTAATGTGTTTAGTGGCAGTGTTTCTATGATGACGGCATATCTTGTTTTTGGGGTCGAGTTAAATAAACAACATTATTAAAAAAAGTGAAGTGAACAGAACATTAGTAAATGGTTTAAACTCGCGTGTTTGATGTAGCTATCGTGTTGTAAAATCTCTTACTTGTAATCTTTTGTTTTGTTCAATATTGCCAATTTAACTAGGACTACAGTTATAAAACTTCCTAGGGACTCAATTACAAGGCTTCTGTTTATCGCAGGGCATTAAAACCTTTTTAACACACATCTATATATACAATATATAAAAGGAGAAGCTGACTGACTGACATATCAATGCATGGGGTTAGAAACTTGAAATTTTGGACAGGGGTGCCTTTTATAATGTAGGAGAGCACTAAGAAAGGATTTTTGAATATTCACCCCCTAAGGGGGTAGGACGGGGGTGCAAAATTTATATGAAACAATGTGTCTTCTTGGTCTGATCAACTTAAAACTAATAGTGGGTGAAACTGTGGGAGACAGCTAGTTTACTGAAAAATCTAGATATTTTTAATGTTTCACGATTCATATACATCCTAATTATTATAGAAAACAGGTCTAAATCGTGTAATAATTTGAGGTATAAATACCTTTTTTAACCTGACGTTTCAACTGACTTACATCAAGCTGTGGTCACAGGATGACCAAGGGGATGACCACAGCAAAAATTGAAAAAGGCATTTATACTTCAAATTATTATTACACTAGCTGTTCCTCGCGGTTTCACCCGCGTTCCTGAGTGATTTACATTTTCCCTGGATAAAAAGTAGCCTGTTACTCAGTGATAATGTAGCTTTCTAATGAAAAAAGAATTATTAAAATCGATCCAGTACTTTTTGAGTTTATTCGTTACATACAAAAATACAAATCTTTCCTCTTTATAATGTTAGTGATGATTTAGACCCCTTGTCTATAATAATTAGAATAGATATTTTTCTTCAGACACTTATTTGTGTATGCGACTTTCCTTGTATATTATTGTTACATATTCTAATTTACATATACAGTGCAACCTCAATATAACAAATCTGAGGGGAACAAGTAAATATTCGTTATGTCAAGTAATTCGTTGAACTGAGGTTTGTTATGTTGAGGTTAGGATGGTCCAAAATTCGTTATAAAGAGGTAAAAAAATAGTTTTTTTTTTCTTACATTAATAATCAAAATTAAATGCAGTAAAAACCGTGACAGTAGGTACATATCTTTGTCGGGGGTACATACATTATGTAGGTAATTTAATGTTGATTTCAAAGATTCGCACAACAAACCTCACGAATTAAAGGTAAAGAATCAACAATGTGGTTATACATATGTAGTAGCTTGATCTCAATTTTGTTCATTTTGATTAGAAAAAATCAACAATGATTGGTTTACGAACAAAAGCGTGTCGAAACATGTCACGACATGAATCACATACTATGAGATTAATAGTTGAATGTTATGTTGAATGTAAATACTTGATTGTTGAAAATTCGTTATAAAGAGGTTGTTCCCAAAAAATGTTCGCAATGTAAAGGTATATTTTATATTGACTCTTATGGACAATTCAAGGGGATTACGAAGAATTTGTTAAATCGAGGAAGTCGTTATATTGGGGTACGTTATATTAAGGTTGCACTGTATAACACACAGAAATTAACTATAGGTGTCTGAAATGGAAGAGGCTGGTTAGTTATAGTTAGTTCTACAGGGCTTCCTCGCTTCTTGAACGGGCCATTGTGCGTCAGCCTCTTACTCCAGCCATCCCAGGTTGTCCCAGAAAGTTACCAACCTTTTTAGATTGCTGCATGCTCCTGGGAGCCATGCTGGGGATTAGAGTATCTGTGCCTGTTGATCTCCCATGTTGGAGCAGTCTATAAGCACATGTTGTGGCATTTCTTCTGCATGCACCCTCTGCATAGGGGGGCTAGTTGTTAGATAATACCTACTAGATAATAGGTTATGATGATTATTTTTGAAGAACAAATATCTTCGAAATTATTGTCAGGCTAAATGGCTTGGTGGCTAGCGACCTGACTGCCAAGTTGCAGGTCGCGGGTTCGATTCCCAACCAGGACAAATATTTGTGTGCATGAACATGTCTGTTTGTTCTGTATCTGGGTGTAAATATGTATATAAATGTGTAATAAAAAGTAGTATATATAGTTTATCAGTTATCTGGTTTCCATAGTACAAGTTCTGCTTAGTATTTCTGTTATTAATGAACGTCCACCTTGCAGACACTTTGCATTCACTGTTCCCCCCACGAACCAAATTATAAAAAACTGGCTCATGATTCTCAGTGTAATTTCTCTATTTAATTTTATGTATTTTTTTTGTTATAATAACTTAATTTGATTGCAAAATAAAAATAGTAGTTGACTCAATAAAAGTCACCAGAAACCGGACCCGCCTTAAAACTACTTGCCAACCCTTGATCTGGATCAGAGCTTCCCAAACTTATTTGTACTGTGTCCCCTTGGGACATTCCCTTTTTTTACGACGCCCCTGAATTCGGCCTCCACAGATACTTACCAATTTTAGTGACTAGCTTTTGTAATCAGGTTTGCGATTAAATATATCGACGATATATATCAATTTTAAATTCAAAATAAATTTACAAGCACTTATGAATAGACAGACTCTAACACCGGTTTGGAAGGTTGTTTTTTACTGAGAAGAGCCGGCAATAGGCTCAGCAATTACTCTTTTTAAAAACGATCTTAGATTTATTACAAAATATTTATTTAGTCTCTGACAAAACCTGTGTGTAATCGCAGAAGTGAAGAATTATTAAACAATAATAATATGAATATCTAATAATAAAAAAATACAAACAAACTAAAGATGACCAGCCTCCACAAGCAGCACCTGTTCACAAGCATAACGCATGTGGCACCCATCGCCCTCCTCGCCATACTGTAGGGAAGTGAGCGACCCGCCACACAACGCCACCGCAAGCAAAGGCATTTAAGTGAGCATGACTAACTTAAGCTTGTTAACATCATTCGATAATTGTATGGAAAAATATTGATATTTTTTGGCCATGCCTAGCTCGGCGCTCACTCGACTCGGTCGCATGAAGTTGCATCGACACGCGACGCCCCTGGGACAATGCCGGGATGCCCCAGGGCGCCGCGTCGCACAGTTTGGGAAGCCCTGATCTAGAGGTTATCTATCTATATAGCTTGTTGCTCTTTTCTTCTTAGTAACACGCATTAATCAAGATGGACGAAATATATTGTATGATTGAGTCAAGTTGGCACACAAAGCATCCGATATCAATATTGAACGAGGTGGCAAACATTTTAGGCAAAAAATTTACTTTCAATGATAAATATTGGTATGGTGAGCAGCATAAGCCTACGTTCATTGTTCGTGTTACGGTTAGTATTATTTTATTCTATAAATTTGTTGGAATAATATTAGCTCAAAGGATTAGCAACCTGAAGTGGTAGTGGGCTGGTCACATCTGCCGATAACCGTTGGGGTAGACGTGTTCTAGAGTGGAGACCACGGCTCGGTAAACGTAGTGTAGGGCGCTCTCCAGCTAGATGGAGCGATGATATACGCAAGCTGGGAGCGGTTGGAAACAGAGCTGAAGATCGAGCTCAGTGGCGTGCCATAGGTGAGGCCTATGTCCAGCAGTGGACGGAGATAGGGATTGAACGCCATGCCATAACGGCATCTCCACTTCGTGGCCAAGCTATAAAATCGATATAAATATCTGTACCAATAAAACACATTAAAGTGATGATTTAATATGTTTATGTAGTATTGTAGTGCTCACTGTTTACTGTCGAGTATAGACGACAATGGCGCACAGGGCACGCCGCGCATGGCGAGTGTAGCCGACATTAGCGGACAAAAGGTTAATATTTGATTAAATCGTCCCGCTGACGCTTTTTGTTTTTATACCACACGTTATCGACCCTGAGACGTGAAGTTAAGTCTCACGTGCCTGTACCTTCACCGGCCTTACCTTTCTAACCGAAACAGTAATACAAGTGCATTACTGCTTCACGGCGGAAATGGGTAAGGTAGTACTTCCCCGGACGAATTTTGCACTAAGAGCTCTACTACTCAACGCTTTTTGTTTTTATACCACATATGTTGACAAACAAGTAGACGGTTCTGATGGTAAGTGGACATTTGCAACCCCAGGGACATGGTAACGTTGTCGACCCTGAGAAGTGAAGTTAAGTCTCACGTGCCTGCCTTACCTTTCCAAAAGTCAAAGATACCGACGCTGCCATCGATTCTTCAATTAAGAAGAACCGGCAAAAAACTCAGCAAGATTCTCATTTTTCTAACATCTCTCATCGCATCACAGGTAGCAGACATGACATTCGAAGGTTGTGGCCATAGCAAGCGAGACGCCCGCGCGTCTGCCGCCCGCGCTTGCCTCGCCGCTCTCCTGGCCCGCGCCGGCCGCGTGCTGCCAGCGCCGAGCCAGAACCAGGACTTCACGAGCGATGAGGGCTTGAAGTACCCTGGTGAGTACCCTAAAATTATTATGTGATTATAGAATAGAACGGTGTTGATGGTGAGTTAAATTAGATTTATTGGAACGAAGTTCCTTATCGCGCGTTGTGAAAGGTGGCTAGACGGAAAAAAATCATACGAAGAGTTGTTATGACACTTTTTTTCGAAATTTAAATGATATGGTTTATTATTGGGTTTGTTTTTTTCATAATTTATTTAAAGGCTACATACAACATGTTTACAATTCTGTTCCATTTATAAATTAGTATAATTAGTTATTATTAGCGCAGTCTTGATCTTTTATTGAAGACCTAATACTAAAGTACAAAAAATAAAAAAAACTTATTTTTATGAATGAAAAATAGAAAAACTATTAAAGTAGACAATTATTAGACAAAATAAAGGCCTTTCTGTTAAATATATATATATATATTTTTAACAGAAAGGCCTTTATTTTTATGCCACTTAGGCCGACAAACAAGCAGACGGTCCACCTGATGGTAAGTGGTCACCGCCGCCTATGGACATTTGCAACACCAGGAGCATCGCCAATGCGTTGTCGACCCTGAGACAATATGAGATAATCTGGTTCCCTGACATGACAGCTTACTAGGGTTGTTGGCTTTGATAATTAATTATATTTTGTGACACGTTGTATAGATAAAGATAATATGTAAGATGTAGTATACTCGTATATTGTGTTTAATCAGTATCGGGTTACTTCGAACAAGATTGATTAGTTTGGGATTTGATGGCCATGTTGAAAAAAAATCTAGAACATTTATTTCTCTGAATAAAATAGAGTAGTAGAGCTCTTAGTGCAGAGTTCGTCCGGGAAAGTACTACCACCTTACCCATTTCTGCCGTGAAGCAGTAGTGCAGTTGTATTACTGTGTTTCGGTTAAGGTAAGGCCGGTGAAATTACAGGCACATGAGACTTAACTTCACGTCTTAAGGTCGACAACGCATTGGCGATGCCCCTAGTGTTGCAAATGTGCATAGGCGGCGGTGACCACTTACCATCAGGTGAACCGTCTGCTTGTTTGACGGCCCAAGTGGTATAAAATAAAATCATAGAAAATATAATAGTTCTCTTGGGTTACCTGACGTCAATAGTTCCATCGGAGAACCAGCTTTAAAGAGATGACATTTTGTTACAGTGTCTGACTTCCAGTGCCTGGAAGCGAAAGTGAAGCCGCCCGTCGTGCTGCCGAAACCAGATATTGTTACAAGCCGTGGTATGTGAAATTACCCAAAAATTTTGGGTTTATTTTTTAATAAGTAAAGCTTAAGATATTAAAGCTCTACTTTCTTATCTTTTTTCTTTTATGTGGCTAAAAATAAATAAATTATAAACACTGTTCAAAAGTGATTGATGAATAATTAAAATGTTTCCCTGTTATACTAAAGTTTCACTTCTATCGTGTATTTTCGACACGCCCTGTTTTAATAAACTTTTTTTTTTTTCTTTTTTTTTTTTTTTTACTTTTGGGATGGATGGATGTCTGTTTGTCAATGACGCCAGAACGTCTGGATATTTGGCATATATATAGAATATAACATAATTGAATATATTGAATGGTATAGCACATAAACTTTTTATTCTGGGAATATGTATTATAACATCCCTCGGGAACGCGGGTGAAACCACAGGAGGCAGCTAGTCATTATATATCCTTTTCTTACAGTGCCGTCTCCCCCATCGCCCAATCAACAGTCCCCATCAACGGCTCTATTTGGGGCCAGCGTTGTTCCATCAACAAACAAAAGCCCCATAAACACACTGTACGAGAACTACCCTGGACTTACTTTTATATGCACCTTTGGGGATGGATCACCGCTCGAGTCTGCTCAGGGTACGTGTCTATCTTCTATATATCGCACCCTTAGAACGATAGGGGCTTAACTCAAAAAATCACTTTTGGCACATCTCTGATTGGGTCACTTTCGCCCTGAGCGGGGAGGGTGGGTCCCGGTGTTAAAGAGGCTGAAGTATCGGTATGCTTATCGGATAGAGCGTAATTTGTTTAGTCTCTCTATGATCGTAACTCTATTTCGCAAAATGAGTTAAGCCCTTATCGTACTGAGATAATGTATAACGTTATCGTATTTTAGTATTATATATGCATATATCGATACTAATATTATAAAGACGAAAGATTTGTATGTAAGTATGTTTGTTACTCTTCCACGCAAAATCTACTAAACGGATATGGATGAAACTTGGCACATATATAGAGCATATCCTGGAATAACATATAGGCTACTTTTTATTCCGGGAAAATGTGATATCCCTCGGGAACGCGGGTAAAACCGCGGGGGAATGCTAGTATCTTATATGTCCGTTTTTAACTGCTAAGAGTGGATATAGAAAAATAAACCTTATGTGGTTTGGCATAATCATACAATGAACCATTAGAACAACATAACTTATTACAAAGTCTTAAAGTTCTGTGGATGTTGTGAAATAAATAAAAATACCCAGGACACAATTGTCCTTGGGAATAGTGAGTGACCCCAAGAGACATTGGTCCTTAGAATACAGGTCGCCCAGGAGACAATTGACCTTTGGTAACAGTGAGTGATTTAGGAGACATTTGACTTAGTAGGGTACTAATAATATGTTCCTAATTAAAATAAATAATAAAAATCACTTGCTTAATTTTTACATAGATTTATATTTGATTTGAGTTTTGAGAGAAGTGTGAAGTTACAATTTTATTAATATGAATGAAAGAAAGAAAAGAATGAAAAGAAAGAAAAGAAAGAAAAGAAAGAAAAGACAGAAAGAAAAGAAAGAAAAGAATGAAAAGAATAGAAAGAAAAAAAAAGAAAGAAAAGAAAGAAAGAAAACATTTATTTTGGAATCACACAGCATCCACATAGACAATTTCATTGACATCACAAATTACACAGATACAATAAAGCAATAACAACACAATCATACAGTATATATGTTATAGTCAAACATCGAAGCTTCGGCGCTTCTAGGTTTGGCTAGTCAAACCCTAGGTCTGACATAAAGTCTTAGGCAAAGTCCAAACCAATATCGTTTTTTTACCTTTGACTAACAAATTTTTGTCTAATCCTAAGAGTGACTAGTTTGGACAGTCAAACGCCGAAACTCATTTTAATAAAATCGGGGTTTGACTAGTCAGATCTAAATTTGGTACAGGACTGTGTTAGTTTGTGAGATTAGGCATAATAAGAGCATATCTTTAAATTTGAATGTTTATTGTTTCAATACTATAAGAATGGATTGACAAGTAATCAGAATAAGTAATAATATTTTTTGTTATTTTGTATTAAGACAATAATTAATGAACAAATTACTATTTATTTTGACAAGGTGACGCGTTATGGCATTTTGAGTTGCACAATACGTTTGATCTTTTACATTTACACAATTTTGAGGAGCATTTTTTATTGCAGTGGCATCTTATAAAACCTTGGCCCCCAAATTTGGAATCTTTTGTACTGATCTCCCTTAGAGACAGCTGAACGTCTGGCACATCTTCGAAATTAAGAAACTTTACTTTGCATTCTTGTATAATAAATTTTTTTTCGTCTCCGAAACACACAACTTCATATCGGTTGAGACGGTGATATTTTAAAGAAGTTTTCTTGCTAGCAACTTTAGCAGATTCTACTTCACAGATAATCTCCTCATGAAATGAACACTTATCTTTATTTAAATTATTAATTTTCTTCATAAACTTCGCTTTTAAAGCTTCTTCATCCCCATTTTCAGTCACAGCACAATTCGGTTCACTCATCTTTAAGCTTACACACCTGCACGTTCAATGTCCAAATATTGAATAACAAATTAATTTATTAGAATATCGCAAAGAGTTAGACTAACATGTATAAACCTGTTTGAACATGTAACAAGTGCAGTACAAGTTAACGTTTGACCGCATTTGCCTTAGTCGCGTCTAGGATAGACTAGGCAAAGCCCGAAACACATGTTTTACTTGCAACGTTTGACTAAAAATTTAGGTATTTCTAGGTTTGACCAAAAATATATCAGTTAAAGGCCGAAATTAAAATATATTTCGTAGTTTGCCGAAAGGCGCTGGTCAAACCTAGGATGAACCAGTTATTTCGCGAAGAGACCGCACATCGATCTTTGACTATAACATATACACTGTGTGAGGCCAAAAAGACACCTATCTCAGCAATGAGTGTAATAAGAAGTAAAAGGGCGCCATTATCATCGACAAACTGTTGTACAATTTGTTTAATTTTGTTTTCCAAGTTAAATAACATCCACTGTAAAATCTTGCTACATAGCACAATAAATGTTCTTTGCTATGATGTTTCCATTGACATGAATTAGGAACAGTGTCCCACAGGAGACTGAAAAAAAAAACACCTGGTTGGACTCCGGGAGTGCCGGCAGAAGTGAAAACTTGAACATTAAGGTTGTGCATTTTCTTTGTGAATTTTCGATCAGCTCTCGTGTCACGTGAGTTTAATATTTTATACCCATCCCAAGAAAAGTGCTATACGCCGCTAAAGAAGTTTTCACTTCAAAAATTGTGTATGTAGTATATCAGTTATTTGGTTTCCATAGTGCAAACTCTGCTTAGTTTGGGATCAGATGGCCGTGTGTAAAGAATGTCCCGGGATATTTATTTTATTATTAATATAAACTTTTGTTCACAGTTCCCCTTCAACTGAGTCACAGTATGAGATTCAAAGTGGTATGTTACATCAAGGATCAGAAGTATGAAGGATATGGTAAGTTTGTCAGACTATTCATCATCATCAGCCTATCTCCGTCCACTGCTGGGTATAGGCCTCACCTATGGCACGCCACTGAGCTCGATCTTCAGCTCTTTGTTTCCAACCGCTGCCAGCTTGCGTATATCATCGCTCCATCTAGCTGGAGGGCGCCCTACACTACGTTTACCGAGCCGTGGTCTCCACTCATAAGTGCTTGTAAAGGCCTATTTGAATAAAAATATTTGAATTTGAATTTGATCATTCCAAAAGTACATGTTAAATCAATTTTTTTTTACCTGTATGTTTGTAACCGACTCCTTTGGGTGCGATTTTGATCCACTTTAAACGGCCAGATTTCATACAAACTTTGTAGATTTATCGAGGACCGATGACAATTCAATATTTTAAACGGTTACACCCGATATCTTACTTGGATAATCAGGATTGGCGGTTTAACTAAGAAATGAAAAATAAATATTAGTTTAAAAAAGACACGATTTATTGAAAATTCAAATAAATAATAGAAAATAAATTTAAATTAAGAAAAAAAATTTTTTAATAGGGATGTGTCCTGACATATCAAATCAGCAATTCTTTATGAAATGTCAAACCGATCGAATGTATGGAGTTTTGTATGAAATAGCAAGTTGTGACGTCATAATTGTACAGCATCAAATAACATACTCTTTATGATTAGATCGGTACTGAAAAATCACACGAATTTATCCTATATATAATTCCATTTTCTTTAGACTATGAGGATGTAATATTTTCAGGGTCGAGCAAGAAGCTGGCGAAGCTAGCGGCGGCGCGGTCCGCCCTCGCGGTGCTCGAGGAGGGCATGGTGGAGGCGCCGCCGACTGATAACGACCTCGACTATCTACCGCAGACACTCGCCGATCATGTTGGCAAGTGAGTTACTACTGGTCTCTTTGTAACCTTGGCAGTAGGTACTAGATTAGGGCCATTTAGGAGTGTTGAATTCTCAGCGCAGAGAGTGGGAGAGAGAGAGAGAGAGAGAGAGAGGGGGAGAGAGAGAGAGAGAGAGGGGGGGGGAGAGAGAGAGAGGGGGGGGGGAGAGGGAGAGAGAGAGAGTGAGATAGGGGGGGGGGGGTAGTTTGTCCGGAGAAGTACTACCGCTATGTAACATCTTCTCATATATGTATTAATGTATTATTATATACTAGCTGTCCCCCGCGGTTTTACCTGCGTTCCCGTGGGATGTCGCATGTTTTATACATAAAAACCTTCCTCTTCAATCACTCTATCTATTAAACAAAACCGCATCAAAATCCGTTGCGTAGTTTTAAAGATTTAAGCATACATAGGGATATAGGGACAGAGAAAGCGACTTTGTTTTATACTATGTAGTGATGCGAAAGTTTGGTTGCATGGATGTATGTATGTTTGTCACTCTTTTATACAAAATCTACAGAACTGATATGAATGAAACTTGGCACATAGATAGAGCATGTTATTGAGTAATATATTTTATCCCGGGAAAATGTGACATCCCTCGGGAAAGCGGGTGAAACCGCGGGGGACAGCTAGTAATAGCTACTAAGCTAGTATTACTATAAATGCAAAGGTTTGTGAGGTTAGATGTATAAATGTATGTAAATTAATAAATATCCCGGGACATTCTTTATGGCCGTGTGGCAGAGGTTTATGGAAACCAGATAACTGATATACTACATATACTACTTTTTTTTCTAAATACATACTTATATAGATATTTTTTTTTGTGTGTGTTACTTTCTATATATCTATGTATCTGTTCTTTTATCCAGGGAAAATTTAACATCCCTCGGGAAAGCAGGCGAAACCGCGGGGAATAGCTAGTAATAAATGTTTGATTGTCAACAGGTTAGTGAACGAGAAATTTAACGAAATTATGAAGAATGACATTGTACATTCGAAGCGTAAAGTGTTGGCTGGCATCGTTATTACTATCAACAATAAGATCGAGAATGCGAGGGTGAGTTTTTCTTGCTACCTGTACCTCTACCATGAGTTGCTATCGAAACTTACTTTAGTCACTAGCGACTAAACTACTATCGATACAGTATTTCTCGATTGCAACTGTCAAATTTGTGACTCATGGTACCGAATTTATATAGCAAAGGCTAAAAAACGTTACTCGCTAGTGTTCACATTTCTATAGGATTTTTACCTATCGACTCGTACTATCGATTTTAGTTCTTTAGGTGACCGCTAGTGGCGCTGTACACATTTGCCATAGAAATGTTTTACGCCGTCGCTAGCGAGTGCGTACGTTAAAAACTCATGGTAAAGGCACTGTACTCAATAGACCAGAGGTTCCCAGATTTTTTTCTCATAGTCCACTTTCAAAATTTTGCTGGTAGGTGGACCCCCCGCCAGCATCAGGTGGACCATGGGCTTGTCTGTGGTACACGCGACACTGTTACCGTTACTGACACCTCTCTGCATATTAATCCCCGTTTACGTTTTAAGCAATAAGATAGAATTTTTGTATAAATAGATATCCCGGGACAATCTTTACACACGGCCATCTGATCCCAAACTAAGCGGAGCTTGTACTATGGAAACCAGATAACTGATATACTACATATACTACTTTTTTTTCTAAATACGTACTTAGGTTTTTTTTATTTTTTTTTTATTTATTTATTTATTTATCCTCACTTACAACTACTTTTACAGGATACTTACCTAATACAGTAGTGTCGACAACTGATTTTCATTTACACCCAGACACAGAACAAACAGACATGTTCATGCACACAAATGTTTGTCCTGGGTGGGAATCGAACCCGCGACCTTCGGTTTGGCAGTTAGAGTCGCTAACCACCAAGCCAACTGGCCTGTATGGAAGATAATATGCATTTTTAATGGAAATTGTGATTTTTTTTTTCAGGTCATAGCTGTGACTACAGGTACAAAGTGCGTGTCAGGGGAGCACATGTCGGTACGGGGCAGAGCAGTCAACGATTGTCATGCGGAGGTAATTTGTAATTTGTAATAGTACAAGCTCTTATTAGTTTGGTATCACATTTATTTATTAATCCCTACTAATATTATAAATGTGAATGTAAGTTTGTTTGTAATGCTTTCATGGGAAAATTACTTAACACTAATCATACCAACATTTACTAGGTACCTATTTCTACCATAGCGGGTCAAATGTGACTTTATATTTCCTGCTTGAATGTATGAAATATGGTTGCTAGGAAGGGAAATAAATAGAATAACTGTATATTAATTAGTAAGAAAAAGTGATGAAGTCAAATGTGCAAAAGAAATAAGATAATACATGCATTTTCAATGCAAAGTTCAATATGGGTCATTTGACCCGGTTATGGTATGTTTAGTGTTAACAGATCATCATGAAACTTTGTACACATGTTCTTGGAGGTATTAGAAGTGACATAGGATACTTTTTGTGTTGGTAAAATGTTATGTCGCGGGTGAAACCGCGGGGGACAGCTAGTTAAGAAATAAATGAAACATTTATTCCGTTTATTTATTAAAAAGGTACCAAACTCGGTTTTGAAGGGCCCCCTTTTCTTTTTTTTATACCACTTGGGCCGGCAAACAAGTAGACGGTCCACCTGATGGTAAGTGGTCACCGCCGCCTATGGACATTTGCAACAGGGCATCGCCAATGCGTTGTCGACCCTGAGACGTGAAGTTGTTAACATCACCGGCCCCCTTACCTTTCTAACCGAAACACAGTAATACAAGTGCACTACTGCTTCACGGCAGAAATGGGTAAGGTGGTAGTACTTCCCCGGACGAACTCTGCACTGAAAGCTCTACTACTCTAGAACGCCCCTGCTAAACATTAATTCATTGACAGGCCCCAAACTCTGTATTAAAGATTTTTGTAATTATTTCCAGGTTGCAGCTAGAAGGTGCTTGCAGCGACATCTATACGCTCAATTGCTGGAATACGCAGCCAAAAAAGGTATTATCATTTTCGGGTATTTCTTATTAATATTTTTTTTAATATGATTCGGACTGTATTAGACCTTTTAATAGAAAGATACTGTTTCACAAATGAATGTTTATTTATAAAATGTATTAAATATTTATCAAATTAGTGCAGAGTTGTTGGGAAGTACCACCTTACCCATTCCCGTCGTGAAGCAGTAGTGCACTTGTATTACTGTTTCGGTTAGAAAGGTAAGGCCGGTGAAGTTACAGGCACATGAGACTGAACTTCACGTCTCAGGGTCGACAACGCATTGGCGATGCTCTGGTGTGGCAATTGTCCATAGGCGGCGGTGACCACTTACCATCAGGTGGACCGTGTGCTTGTTTGTCCGCTCTTTGCTCTTTGACCTTTACGCGCGATTGATGTAAAACTTAATAAAATTAATAGGTTAATCATATTATAATTTAATTATATTTATTATTCATGTGCCTTACAAAGACTATTCAAATGTTATATTAATATTATTCATTCCAAATAGGTACTTTAATGTCATCATAATATTACAAAATGTGAGGTTATAATATTTTCGGCCAGCTGCACGTTATTCATGTATTATGTATATAGCTACACGTAGATTACATCCTCATTTTAAGTATGCCTTCTATAGACATTAGAGTATTTGATGAGATAAAACGGACGTCAGAAGAAAACAATTAAAATGTCAATATAATTACTTTTAAGTAACAGAATATAAACTAAAATGAACTAATGCATTAACTATTATAATATAAGACTGAAAATTATATACATATTATACATGCACAAAGCAAAGTAAGACTACTCCCATAAATAAACTATACATTATTATTCAGAACGTTATTTCCGTCAGAAAAAAAAACTGAGTTATTCCCTGGTCGCGCCTAAAGAAGTTCAGTCTTCTATATACTTAAGAAAAAGGGTATCTTTGACGCACCATCACTTCAAAACTACTGAACATATCGAGATGGGACTGCTACCATTCGACGCGGAATTTATTCTAGTAAGTTATACGCGGGTGGAACCGTAGGGCCAGCTAGTTAATAATAAAGCTGTCAATTTATCTAAGAACTTACTTAATTTTACATAAATAAATAACAAATAGATATCCCGGGACATTCTTTACACAGGGCCATCTGATCCCAAACTAAGCAGAGCTTGTACTATGGAAACCAGATAACTGATATACTACATATACTACTTTTTTTTCTAAATACCTACTTATATAGATATATTAAAATATAGTAACAATAATATTTATCTGCTGTCAATAAATAATTTGGTCTCTTTCCCCTACGCTGCCTGGTGGGGACCAGACCCGACCGAGACGATCCCCGAGTCGGACCTGGAGCCGGTCCCGCGGGCCGGCGGCTACCAGCTGAAGCCGTGTCGTCAGCTGCACCTGTACGTGAGCACGGCGCCCTGCGGGGACGGACGCATCTTCAGCCCGCACGAGAACAATCAGCTGGAGCCGGACAGGCATCCCAACAGGTCAGCTTGACCAAAGTTTGAACCAACGTTGGTACAAACGTTTGTTCAAATGTTTGACAATTTATAAGTAAAGAAATAAATTTTGAACCAATTAGTTCAGTGTGTACAAATGTTTGTACCAATGTTTGATCAAATGTCAGGCCATTGATTAAAGATATAATTTTAGAGCCAATTAGTTCAGCTTGTACAAATGTTTGTACGAATGTTTGCCAATTTATGATTGTATTCAGATTAGAATCTTCGTTAAGTTACCAACGGTTTGGAAATCAAACTCGTTATACTTATCACTACATAGTATAAAACAAAGTCGCTTTCTCTATCCCTATGTACGCTTAAATCTTTAAAACTACGCAACGGATTTTGATGCGGTTTTTTTTTTATATATAATAGAGTGATTGAAGAGGAAGGTTTTTATGCATAAAACATGTGACATCCCACGGGAACGCGGGTAAAACCGCGGAGGACAGTTAGTTGTTTATAAATTGAAGTGATAACTTCTTTAGCACAAAGCAGTATTTTTACTCTTAATTATGTAGGAAGTCTGTAGCCATGACGTTAACACCAATCATACCAACACTTACTAGGTACCTATTTCTCCCATAGCGGGTCAATGTGACTTTATGTTTCCTGCTTGAATGTATGAAGTATGGTTGTTAGGAAGGTAAATAAATAATATAACTGTATATTAAATAATAAGAAAAAGTCATGAAGTCAAATGTGCAAAAGCAATAAGATGATACGTGCATGTTCAATGCAATGTTCAAAATGGGTCATTTGACCCGTTATAAATAAATAAATATCCCGGGACATTCTTTACACACGGCCATCTCATCCGAAACTAAGCAGAGCTTGTACTAGAAACCAGATAACTGATATATACTTATGAATATATTTACACCCGGACACAGAACAAACAGACATGTTCATGCACACAAATGTTTGTCCTGGGTGGGAATCGAAACCACGACCTAAGGTTTGGCAGTCAGAGTCGCTAACCACCAAACCAACTGGCCTATCTTATGGCATGTCGTTGAAAAGGTTAACCCGTTAGAACTCCCTTACCATTTACCATACCATGTTTTGACCACAGACTCGCCCGTGGTCAGCTGCGAACGAAGATCGAATCTGGTGAAGGCACAATACCGGTGAAGAACTGCAATAATGTAGTACAAACTTGGGATGGCGTTTTACAGGTGAATATGAATTTTTAACTATTTTTTTTTATACTCTGGTACCTCTACCATGAGTTGCTATCGAAACTTACTTTAGTCACTAGCGAGTAAACTACTATCGATACAGTATTTCTCGATAGCAACTGTCAAATTTGTGACTCATGGTACCGAATTTCTATAGCAAAGGCTAAAAAACGTTACTCGCTAGTGTCTACATTTCGATAGGTTTTTTACCTATCGACTCGTACTATCGATGTTAGTTCGTTAGGTGACCGCTAGTGGCGCTGTACACATTTGCCATAGAAATGTTTTACGCCGTCGCTAGCGAGTACGTACGTTAAAAACTGGTGGACAGAACCATTTACTGTTTAATGAATTAATTTCCCAAAAGAACATTACACAGTTCACTCAATATGAGAAACTGATTGACTGATGATTGCACCTGTTTTGTCAAATATTTTTAATGAATGCATTGATCAGGGTTGTTTTCCTGATTTAATGAAATATAGTAAAATAGTACCTATTTTCAAGTCCGGTTGTAGGGAGAATCCATCTGATTACAGACCAGTTTCCGTTCTGCCAGCACTTAGTAAAATCTTTGAAAAATTGCTGCTTAATCAAATGTCAAGTCACTTTACTAAGCATAAGGTATTGCATGGTCATCAGTTCGGTTTCACGAAGGGAAGATCTACATCCGATGCGGCAGCAACATTGCTGAGGCACATTTATGGCGCATGGGAGGATTCACAGGATGCGATTGGCATTTTTTGTGATCTGTCCAAGGCATTCGATTGCGTTGACCACCGTACGCTACTACTAAAACTTGACTTCTACGGAATTCGTGGAACTGCTCATGATCTTGTTTTATCTTATTTATCAAATCGCCAGCAAAAGGTAGGGATTACCGGCACAACATCCAAGGGCTCTTTAGTCGAAATGGGGGTACCCCAGGGTTCAATTTTAGGTCCATTTTTGTTTTTAGTATATATAAATGATTTGCCATATGTTGTAAATGACCTCACAGATATTGTCTTGTTTGCTGATGATACATCATTAATTTTTAAAGTTAATAGAAAAGACAAAGATCTAACTAAAGTTAATCATACTATGTCAATTGTCTGTGGGTGGTTTGCTACAAATAATCTATTACTAAATTCAAAGAAAACTAAATGCTTAAGGTTTTCTTTACCAAATGTAGCACAAGTAGATAGCCAAATAATAATAGATGGGAGCCATATTGATCTTGTAAATAAAACGGTATTTTTGGGTCTTACATTAGACAATAAATTGCAATGGGGACCTCAGGTTGATACTCTAGCTGCTAAATTAAGTTCGGCTGCTTTTGCTGTTAGGAAAATTAAACAATTGACGAATGTTGAGACGGCCAAATTAGTTTATTTTGCATATTTTCATAGCCTCTTGTCCTATGGTATTTTGTTTTGGGGAGCAGCAGCGGATATAGAATCAATATTTATTATACAAAAAAGAGCAATTCGTGCAATTTACAGTATGGGTCCCCGTGAATCATTAAGAGATTTATTTAGGGAAATAAATATAATGACATTACCTTCACTATATATTTATGAAAATATAATGTTTATACATAGAAACATAGGAATGTTTGAGTCAAAATTAGATATTCATAGTATAAATACAAGACAAAGGGAGAAGTTAGTTGTTCCATACTTTAGACTAACTAAAGTTAACAAGTCATTTCTTGGTAATTGTGTTCGATTTTATAATAAGATACCGCTTTCAATAACCAAAATGTCTGATCATAAATTTAAAAATTATATTAGGAAAGTTTTGAAAGAAAAAGCGTATTACAAGGTAGTTCATTATATTGAAGATAAAAATGTATGGAAATAGCTGCTCTCTGCACAGTGCACCTCTAAATCTCTTGTTTAAGTTGTAAGTACCTAATTATTGTTATTTTCTATTTTGTAGTCTTGTCATATTTTTTTTTTTTTGTTTTGTTTTTATTAATGTTACCTATAATAAGTATTTTGTAATTGTTAAATATAAAATTATGTAAAATTGAAATTATAAAATAGCCAAAAAGTCAGAATAGATAAAAATTTATATAACAAATAAAAAAGAATGTAACCTTGCTGAGTTTCTTGCCGGTTCTTCTCAGTTGAAGGCTGACTTCCGAACCGGTTGTAGCTTCAGTAACTTTAAATTTGACCTTCATAAGTGCCCTCCGAAGGCCTAAACTGAATAAATGGTTTTGAATTTTGAATTTTGAAAAAAAACTATATACAATTGGAATGTGTCCTGTATTAAAGACTAGCCGACCCGACAGGCATTGTCCTGTCTTAACAATGAATATTGAATTCGAATCTTCCGATTGAATCGACTGTGAAATGTGCAATAAGAAATTATAAATTAATTCTTTTATCAATATAATTCCGACTCATTCCGATAAAGGATATCAATCTTGAAACTGTTAAACGACTGACAGTTAAGCCAAAGGCTTACACTAATAGACGTAACACGAATAGGCGTCAACTATTAGAATAGTTAATATGGTCATTAAGATTTCTTAAATTTCCTAATTTTCCGCGCAATTTTCTTATTTTTTTCATTCATAAGAACCATCTCCTGACAATAACAAACACAACAAAAAAGGAATTAGCTAAATCTGTCCAGCCGTCCATGCGTGATGCCGTGACCAAGGGAAATAGGGATTCATTTTTATATACGAGTATATAGATAAATGGTCAAACACTAACCAGTGTATTGAACATTCAAAAATATACGAAAACATCAAATATGATCAAAATTAAATCATTAATGTGATTTTTCAGTACCGATCTAATCATAGAGAGTTATTTGATGCTGTATTATGACGTCACAACTTGCTATTTCATACAAAACTCCATACATTCAATCGTTTTGACATTTCATAAAGAATCGCTGATTTGACATGTCAGGACACATGCCTATCGTAAAATATAAGTGTTACATTTGTTATTCGATCTGTCGGTTTTATGGTTAACAGTTATTATTGTTTAAAAGGTACTTTTTTTAATCTAGTTTTAAAATTGTTTATGGTTATTGAATCTTTAATTGTAAAGTGTGCACTACACCTTAATTTTTTGTAGAGCTCTTAGTGCAGAGTTCGTCCGGGGAAGTACTACCACCTTACCCATTTCCACCGTGAAGCAGTAGTGCACTTGTATTACTGTGTTTCGGTTAGAAAGGTAAGGGGGCCGGTGAAATTACAGGCACATGAGACTTAACAACTTCACGTCTCAGGGTTGACAACGCATTGGCGATGCTCCTAGTGTTGCAAATGTCTATAGGCGGCGGTGACCACTTACCATCAGGTGGACCGTCTGCTTGTTTGTCGGCTCATGTGGTATAAAAAAAAATCTTGTATAAGTATGTAATAAAAAAATGAAGAAAAAATAAGTAGTATATGTAGTATATCAGTTACCTGGTAGCCATACTACAAGCAGTACCCTCTGCTTAACTTGGGATCAGGTAACCATGTGTCAAAAATGTCTTGGAATATTTATTATTATTATTTTGGAAAAAACATGTTCTTTTTCTTTGCTCATTGGCTAGTTTAAGCAACGTTAACGGGCCTTTACCAAGTCAACGTAGCGTGTGTGTAGGGGTTGTATGATATTTAATTTCCTCGTTGTAAGACCTTCCTCGTGTATTTAAAAGTACCTGGATGCCCGCTGCTTTGCTCGGTATTTTTTTTTTTTGGTTAATTATGTAAAGTTGGTTATTGGCTTAGTGTTGCTAACAACGCCATCTACTGGAGTAGCTTTAATGTTGTTGTGTCGTTAAAACAGTTAATATCAGGAAGTAATTTTTTCAGGTTATGTTTAAGTCAATTATCGATTTTTTTTTATACCACATGGGCCGACAAACAAGCGAACGGTCCACCTGATGGTAAGTGATCACCGCCGCCTATGGACATTTGCAACACTAAGGGCATCGCCAATGCGTTGACGACCCTGAGACGTGAATTTGTTAAGTCTCATGTGCCTGTAATTTCACCGGCCTTATCTTTCTAACCGAAACACAGTAACGCAAGTGCACTACTGCTTCACGGCAGGAATGGGTAAGGTGGTAGTACTTCCCCGGACGAACTCTACACTAAGAGCTCTACTTATCGATAAAGTTGATCATTGATAACACGGATAAAACGACGTTTTCTGAAAATGAATCCTAGCTAGATCGATTTAACGCCTTCGAATCCCCCTGCATACTGTATTTCATGAAAATCGTTGGAGCCGTTTCCGAGATCCTAATTATATATATATGTATGTACTCGTATATACAAGAATTGCTCGTTTAAAGGTATTCGATAGATTATTTTCATTTAAATGTACCTATATTATGTTTCGTTGCAGGGTGAACGTCTTTTAACAATGTCCTGTTCGGACAAGGTGGCTCGCTGGTGCGTCGTCGGCATGCAGGGGGCGCTGCTGTCGCGGCTGCTGCGGCCGGTGTACCTCACGTCTCTAGTCCTCGGTTCCTTGCTTCACCAGGATCACATGTACAGGTTAGTTGGTCATTCAGTTGGCTTGGTGGTTAGCGACTGTAACTGCCAAACCGAAGGTCGCGGGTTCGATTGCCACCCAGGACAAACATTTGTGTGCATGAACATCTCTGTTTGTTCGGTTTCTGTGTGTAAATATCTATATAAGTATGTATTCAGAAAAAGAAAGTAGTATATGTAGTATATCAGTTATCTGGTTTCCATAGTACAAGCTCTGCTTAGTTTGGGATCAGATGGCCGTGTGTAAAGAATGTCCCGGGATATTATTATATACACGCTCTGCTTAGTGTGGAGCTTTGTCAGGAAATTCTTTATCTATGTGTCAGGTTTCATCTAAATACGGTGGTTTTTGCGTGAAATAGCTACAGACGTTCATACATTCATCCTCAAAAACTTTCGAATTTATAATATACTAGCTGTCCCCCGCGGCTTCACCCGCGTATATCGATATCACATATAGAATATAACCATCTAGGAAAAATTGCGCGTCGAATGGTAGCAGTCCCATCCCGATATGTTCAGTAGTTTTGAGGTGATGGTGCGTCAAAGGAACCCTATAATGCTACAAAACTACCCGTGAAGTCGAAAGGAGGTTAAATGGGGCCTCATAACGAGTCCATTCACAGTATTTAAGAACCGTAGTAACGCTGTATAACATACCCCAAAAAAATAACAATGAAAAATAGAAAAACTATTAAAGTAGACAATTATTAGGTAAAATAGGTAGGTACGTAGGCCTTCTGTTAAATAATCTATGCCTCTACCATGAGTTGCTATCGAAACTTACTTTAGTCACTGCCGAGTAAACGACCATCGAACCCGATCGACTCATACTACCGATTTTAGTTATTTACGTGAACCGCTAGTGGCGCTGTACACATTTGTCATAGAAATGTTTTACGCCGTCGCTAGCGAGTGCGCACGTTTAAAACTCATGGTAAAGGCACTGGTTCCCTGACAGCTTACTAGGGTTGTTGGCTTTGATAATTAATTATATATTTACGGGGTATTTTGTAACACGTTGTATAGATGTATGAAGTAGGATATTTAAAATAAATTTTATTATATTAATTTTCATAATAATGAGGTGCATTCTTCATAAATATCATCTTGAAATCACTACATAGTATAAAACAAAGTCGCTTTATCTGTCCCTATATCCCTATGTATGCTTAAATCTTTAAAACTACGCAACGGATTTTGATGCGGTTTTTTTAATAGATAGAGTGATTGAAGAGGAAGGTTTATATGTATTGGTATCTACATTGCACCTGAGTGAAGTCGGGGCGGGTCGCTAGTAAAACAATATATCATAAAATCATTTTTATTATTGTCTACAAACTTATTGATAGCTAATCTAGATTATGATTAAAATATTATTATTATAATTAAGTACAAAATAAAATATCAGAAACATATTATTAACAATTTCTAAGATATTTTCATTTAAGTTAACTAAACATGTTGATATCTAAAAGGTCCGTTTTGACAGATAATAATGTCAAAGAAAAATCATCTTTATAGCTATCAATATAAGGTTTATCTATCTATCCAATAGTTAATTTTATAATGAAGCTGAGGACCTAATCATTAGGCCATAGGATTCATTTTTCTATAACACATTTAACTGTCAAAACAACAGATTAAGTACCATTGTATAATAGTATTTATTATTATAACTATAAGCTATTCTATTGAGTACGGCGGTTGGCGATGGGTCATGACATAAAATGAACCCCGAGCCCTGTGTGAAAACAATATTATATAAGTATATTGGATGGCAGACGACGTGATGGTAAGTGGTCACTGCCTATGGACATTTGCAACACCAGTACCTCCACCATGAGTTGCTATCGAAACTTACTTTAGTCACTAGCGAGTTAACTACAATCGTTACAGTATTTCTCGGTTGCAACTGTCAAATTTGTGACTCATGGTACCGAATTTCTATAACAAAGGCTAGAAACCGTTACTCGCTAGTGTCTACATTTCGATAGGTTTTTTACCTATCGACTCGTACTATCGATTTTAGTTCTTTAGTTTACCGCTAGTGGTGCTGTACACATTTGCTATAGAAATATTTTACGCCGTCGCTAGCGAGTGCGTACTTTAAAAACTCATGGTAAAGGCACTGGGGTATTGCGTTATCGACCCTGACACGTGAAGTCGTTAAGTCTCTAGAGCCTATCTTTTAAAATGAAACTGTATAGTACGAGAATAGATCAATTCAGCCGATTTTGTGCTGATCACCTTTTCGGACCTCCTGGCCGATGACAAATTCACTTAGCGAAACGAATTACCGTTGGTAACTTAACGAATGTGACAAGAATAAATTTTACCCCTATCTAGTGGCCGGAATAAAAACTTTTTGGTGATTTTAAATACCGCCAACAGCTAGTAAAAAAAACCTTCCGTACCGTAATTAATAGTTATTTGTTATACAAGAGTGCAAAGTTGCTTTTTAACCGCGTGCTCAATTTTGATGACCGAGCAAGCGAAGGATTCTAAAATAGAATCCTGAGCGTTAGCGAGGGCATCAAAAGAGCTCAAGGTGAAAAATCTTTGCACTCGAGTGCAACACGTAACTTTTCATCCCACCTCAGCGAGGAAATGACTAATTTCCAAAAGAAAAGAAAATGGCGCGCGCAAAGCAAATAAAAAAAAAGTATGTACAGAAGTTTCCGTCTGAGATTTTAACAAATTAAATAGGTTGTATGATAAATTTGGCACAATGGAGGTAAAAGTAAATAGGTTTAATGATGTTTTGAATTCACATACACACGTGACACGATGTTCTTAATTCAATTTACTTTATCTCTCTAGAGGATAAAAACGGCTTTTGCACTCAGTTATCGAAAATATTCTTTCCGAGATGGGGGATGAAAAGACTGTTATTGCGTGTTCAGCCTACATGCAACGCGGCGACACCAACATTATCATGATGTATCGATCATGAGACGAGAAGTTAAGTCTCATGCGTTTCAGGTTTATGTTTAAATTATCTTACTCAGGCAAAGCCGGGGCGGGTCGCTAGTAAGTTAAAGTTCATTAAATAATCTATAAAATTGTCAATATATAAAATAATATTTTATTAGGCCTCTGACCATCCATTCTAAGCATTGAGTGCTACCATCTACAACACCGTCACCACATGATTGTGGTCAAACCTAAACCGAACCAAAAATACTTAAAATCTAGCTACTATTAACAGTTAATCTACCGCCTTTAGGTGCCAAACCGAAGAGCCTCTTCAAAAACGACACAGCCCTCGATTCGCTACCCAATTCCAAAGAATAATTGATCGGTGGCAGCAAAGGTGCAGTACCACCAATGTAATTATTCCGCTCTTTTGACACTTGATTCAATTCCCCATTACCACTCTTCACCAGTGTATTAATTTCACGCATTACCGTGAACACTGGCAGTACGTTTTTACGATTTTTCAGCAGAAAATCAAGCATTTTGAATAGGAAATTATCTTCGTCGTTATTATTGTCTCTTCTAAACAGCTGTATGAAACGCTTCTGTCTTTTGTGTATTCTGTGTTCTGGATTTTGGACTACTGTACGAACAGGTTCTGTTTGTGGTTTGTTTTCTCCAATAACTTGTTTGATTATAACTACAGGACTGTCTTGTGTTATGGCTTTTAAATCATCTAATATCAATGATTTCGGTTCAGAATCAACAGTTTCTTGCTCTGGATTTCCAATAACTGGTCCAATGTTTATTAGTAAAAGTTTAAGTAGTTCTTTAAAGTCTTTTCTGGTTGTTGCATTGGGTTTTTGTTCTTTATGTTTAGAGTGTTCAGGTTCATATTTGCTGTCAACCAATTTTGATATTTTATAATTATTACTGTTCTCTTTTTGCAATTTGTTTTCAGGATCAAAAGTTTGTGTATCTTTTGTGTCATTTTGAGAATCATTTCTATTCATTGAATATGAATCATGATCAATTCTATCTAATAGCTTATTGGCTTTTTCTTCTTTACTGCTATTCTTAATATTTTCTTCTTTAGCCATTTGGTTTAGTTTCAATAGTTTTTCTGGAGTTATATCTTCAATATTTGCCATAGTGTCTAAAGCTTTTAAATGGTATGTGAAAAAGCCACGCGTTTGTTCGTGAGGATCACCTGTAACAGTGCAAACAAGCTGTGCATAATATGTGCATATATACAGTTTGTGAACTAAGTGACGTATAATATGTGCATTTATTTATACAGTTTGTGAACTAAGTGACACATGATATGTGCATTTATACAGTTTGTGAACTAAGTGACACATGATATGTGCATTTATACAGTTGGGAACTAAGTGACACATGCTATGTGCATTTATACAGTTTGTGAACTAAGTGACACATGATATGTGCATTTATACAGTTTGTGAACTAAGTGACACATGATATGTGCATTTATACAGTTTGTGAACTAAGTGACACATGATATGTGCATTTATACAGTTTGTGAACTAAGTGACGCATAATATGTGCATTTATACAGTTTGTGAATTAAGTGAGACAAACAAGCGGAAGATTCACCTGGTGGTAAGTGGTAACCGAGGCCTATGGACATTGCAACACTAGGAGCATCGCCAATGCGTTGTCGGCCCTGAGACGTGAAGTTGTTAAGTCTCATGTGCCTGTAATTTCACCGGCCCCCTTACCTTTCTAACCGAAACACAGTAATACAAGTGCACTACTGCTTCATGGCAGAAATAGGTAAGGTGGTAGTACTTTCCCGGACGAACTCTCCACTAAGAGCTCTACTTCTCGAAAAAATCCGCATTTATACAGTTTGTGAACTAAGTGATACATCATATCTTTCCCTCGTCAAGCAAATTTTACGTTAACAACCCAGTGACTAAGTATTCAGCAAGTTAGGCTCACAAATAGGCAGATGGTATGTGGTCACCGCTGCCTATGAATACTTACCATGAAGTTGCTTGATGTCTCATGTACTTGTAACTTCACCGGCCCTACCTTTTTAACCGAAATATTGTAATACAAGTACACTACTGCTTCACGGTGCAAATCGATATGATAGAAGTACTTCTCCAGACTAAGAGCTCTAGTTCAAAAGCTATCTGCCACCTGCTCCTCAAAATTGAACCCAAAAACAATGTGCTTAAAGTGCAATACTGCTTTACGGTGAAATTTTAGGTGGTACTACTTCCCCGGACTGCACTAACTTAAGAGCTATACTCCAATAACAACCTGCTACCCCCACCTCAAATTTGAACCCAAAATCAATGTGTTTAAGACGTAATTTAGCCCACGAATCTTACTTGGTATCCACCCCGTAACCCATATGAGTGTGCTGCTGATAAGCGCACCCTCCACTCTTGTACTTGTTCCACGATGGACATGAAGTGGCGACGAAAGACGCTGGCCGCAGGACAGACTCTGTGTAGAATTGATAGGATCGCCAGTGGCTGCAGAAAACTGGTAAAGGGTTGTTGGTTAGTTTGGGTTAGAACTGTCTGAGATTAGCAGGAAGGTTTATTTTTGATGTCTATTTTAATTAGGGGGAATCGACTGATTACTTGAGGCGATTTTGGCGATACCACCTCCCCTCTCCCCTTGGTTGATTTAAAAGCTAGTGTTAGTCAATTAACTACGATATACTCTTCAAAGAATTAAAAAATGTAAAATGGCAAGAGACAAATGACATGAACTGCCCTAACGATATTTATAATTTTATTCATAACTCATTTCAAAATGCCAACAAGTTAGCAACGTATTCTAAAACCTATAAATTTTTAAAAGATAAACAATCTACCAGTTTTAAAGTACCCTGGATTGATCGTAATGTTATTCGACTTTGTGAGAAACGCGATAAATTATATAACTCTTGGAAGGTTAGTTCGAATGATCCAAAATTGAGACTTGAATACAATAAAACCCGTAACAAAGTACATAAGATATTAGAAACTAGGAGAAATATGTATTACACCAATTATATAGAAAATAATTTTAAAAATACAAAAAAAGTATATAAAATCGTCAATCAAATGCTGGGTCGAATAACATTATCAATAGATGCGGCAATTAACAAAGCTTTCGATGCACAAAGACTCACTACTAAAACCATTGCTGAAAAATTTGCAACAGGATTCGACAAAGCAGTAAAAGATATCATTCCCAACTGTAGTGTGAAATTAGTAGACCCAAATACATATAGTAAGCCAATTAGTTCTAGTATTCTCTTCTTAAAAGCATCTGGTGATAAAGTTCACAAAATTATTCAAAACTTAAATCCCAATAAAAGTCCAGGACCTGACAACATTAAAGTGTCCGATATTAAAATTATTGGAAATGATATATCGACAGCCATTGCTAACCTCATTAATTGTAGCGTTAAATCTGGTTTATACCCAGACGAGTTAAAAGCTGGTTGCGTGAGGCCAATTTTTAAGAAAGGGAAACGCGATGTTTTTTCCAATTACCGTTCGATTACACTGCTTTCTTCGATTGACAAAATTGTGGAAAAGTACGTTTGTGAACAAATACATCAATTTTATAAGAAACATGACGTAATATATCCAAATCAATTTGGATTTCAATTGGGTAAGGGCACAACTGACCTCCTATCGCGGTTTACTGATGAAGTCAATGAGCATTTAAATAATAAAAGACATGTACTAGCTTTGTTCATTGATTTCTCGCGTGCATTTGATACGCTGGACCACAAACAGCTGATAAATAAGCTAGATGGCTGTGGAGTACGGGGCCCCTTGCTCCAATGGTGTGCAAATTATCTAAATAACCGAACGTATACTGTAAAAGTTGGCAACGCGTACAGTGAACCCGTAATTGCTACGGAGGGCACGGCACAGGGTTCGGTCCTAGGTCCGCTACATTTTCTATCATATGTGAATGAAATGAGTAATTGCATTAGATTCTGCACATGCTACCAGTTTGCGGATGACACGTGCCTTGTTGCAGTTGACAAAGATCCTTTAAAGGCCCGTGAACTGTTACAGACTGACCTTGATGCATTAAGTGGATGGTGTCACGATGCTGGCCTGGTACTAAACGCAAATAAAACCAAGCTGCTTGTTATAAAATCTCCATATACAAAAGATTGCCCCTTAAAAAATATTGTAGCTCACAATCACGGTTGTCTGCATACCATAGGACAAACGTCGTGTTGCTGTCCTCATATAGAAATTGTTAATAGCCAGAAATATCTTGGGCTAATAATAGATAGTAAATTTAATTGGTCCAATCATATTGAGCATGTATGTGATAAACTAAGGCAATTTTTAGCAAATATCATAATTCTCAAAGACCGCATCCCGTTCAAGGTAAGGGTAATGCTTTATAACTCGCTCGCTGAGTCTTATATCCAATATGGTCTCAGTAGCTATGGTCGTACATACACTACGTATCTGAACCAAATATATAAACTCCAATTAAAAATCTTAAAAAACATAGTGTCTTCCAAAATTAAATTACAATTCTACAATAATGATTTTGGTCTTTTCAAGCATTGTAAAACATTACCGGTTCACTCTCAATTTGACTACATGCTACTCAAGGAACAATTCTTTGTTGAAAAGCAATGGCACAAAATCAATCACTCTGTATACACACGCGCAGTTGCCCGAGACCGTCTACGTACAACCCGAGCTACTAATACTTACGGAGAGAGAACAGTTGGTTATTTGTTCCCTCGGTTAATTAATAAACTACCCACCGATTTACGAGATAGCATTACGGAAAAAAATATAAAACTTAAATTAAAATCTCACTACCTTACAGACTTAACATAATCAGAAATAACATAATAGTATGAATAGATCTACTTACCTAACTCCAAAAAAAAAAAAAAAAAATTATGATTAATTCTTTACTGTCATTAATTCATTTTAAATATTATATACAATGTATAACCGCAGATAGGTATAAACTGCCTATAATTGTTTACTAATGGTAACTATTAAGCTTAGTCAATCGTTTTTCACTAACAATAGCACTAGACGCACAAACCTTTGTGGTTTTTATTAGAGCTATTTTACTTAAGAAATTTATGTATACTGTTGAAATGATAAATAAATAAAAAAAAAAAAAAAAAAAAAAGTTAACGACGTTGATCCAGCACAGGGCCAAAATCATCAAGATCGGTCAAATTAGCATTGGCGCTGGTGCATGAGATCCTACAGATTTATATAGCAGTATAGATATAATAGATGATCATCTCCCATCCCTTTCTCACACCTCCATTGGCATATTTAGAGTTAATTTCCAGGGGGGGGGGGGGGGGGCAGTAGCTCTTTTTGTCTTTTTGGAGCGTCTTTTGTTTTCGTACTTACATTTATTGAGCAATAACTGCTGGGGTATGACCACCTCGAGCTCGCATCCCGGCTGTGGACTCTTGCCGCCGTTGGGGAAGAAATCCACGTGGCCAAGAGGTTGCTTGTAACCTGTTTAGAATTAATAATTTTTTTTCTTTCACAAAGGTTGCTTAATAACTAGATGGACCAGAAATAATAATACAGTAATAATCTATTAAAATTTGGCCGAGAGATAGATTATAGTCTGGAATAGCACATATAGCCCAGGAGTATGTGTCATCCTCGGAAGACCCGGGTGAAACTGCGGTAGATAACTAGTCATAAATAAATATCCCGGAACTTTACACGGCCATCTGATCCCAAACTAAGCAGAGCTTGTACTATGGAAACCAGATAACTGATATACTACATACAACTATTTTAATTCGCTTTTATTAGCTTCAGACGTATGTTAGTATGTAACGGAATCTTTAAACATGATTTTGTACCCCTTCAAGACGTCGGATTAACTCGAAATTTGGCATTCTAATTAAGGACCGATGACAATTCAATATTCTAAATAGTTTAACCCGTTATCCTTACTAGGATGATCAGGTATAGCGGTTTAACTAAAAAAATAAAAATAAACAATAGTTTAAAAAACACGCTTTTATAGAAAATCCAACAAAAAAATAGAAAATAAATTTGAATTAAGAATAGTGTAAAGAAAAAAAAATGTATTGTAAAATTTTCTTTTTTTATGAATACGTACTTATATCGGTACTAGCTGTATCCCGCGGCTTTACTCGCGTTGTCGATGGATGTAACATTTTCCCCGGAATTTGTAGGTATATAGAATATAATTGAGTAACAAAATTAACATTCATCCAAACCTTTGCTTTTATAATAGGATCGTTTCGAAAGCTAAGAATGTCATTCAAAAATGATCTTTATGATATTTGAAATTAGGTACATCTATTGATCTAATTGTTAATCGAAATGAAATATTAATACAAATAGGCCTTCACAGGCACTTATGAATGGTCAGACTCTAACACCGGTTCGGAAGGTTGCTTTTACTGAGAAGAGCCGGCAATACACTCAGCAATTACTCTTTTCGAAATAAGATTTTGTACGTAATGATGTGTCCTGCTGGAGCGAGCGCTACACCCAAGCATTGTCGTCATTAAAATAATGTTTATGTTGTAGAAAGCATTTTGTACTAAAATAGTCTTGATTCTTTCCTTAAATTCTTGTAAATCTTGTATGAGAAATGAAAATGAACTATAGGAGCTACAGGGTCCATTTTCCTATGACATTTTTATACGTAAAAAATTGACAAACTTACCGAAGATACCAACGTCAGTGTGTATGACGTCCACGAATTGTGCGTCGCTCGGGTCCAGGCGTTGCTCTAGTGGTAGATGAGAGAAGAGTGGCAGAGCTGGATCTAGACCGGTAATTCTTGCTACGCGACCTAGAACAGAATAAAATATAAAAAATGGTGTCGTGGGACACCAGATAGGAACGAAGTTTTCATTGACATAATACATGCTTCTTTCAATTCAGTGCGATTCAAAATTTACTTTTAACTTATTCCTTTTCTTATAATAATTACTAATTATACTAATTTATAAATGGAACAGAATTTTAAATATGTTGTATGTAGCCTTTAAATAAATTATGAAAAAAACAAACCCAATAAACCTTATTATTTAAATTTCGAAAAAAAGTGTCGTTACAACTTTTCGTATGATTTTTTTCCGTCTAGCCCCCTTTCACAACGCGCGATAAGGAACTTCGTTCCAAAAATACTTTCAATAGCAGCGCCCCGCGGTTTCACCCGCATAGTTCCAGTTCCTGTGAGGTTACATCTCAACGAACTCAAAATGAGTTATAATGTTATGTCTATAAGAGTTACATTTGTTAGTCACCTGATTTCAAGGCCGTTCCAGCAACACCAGCCGAATGAGCCCCGAGGCTGTGCCCTACTAGATGCGTATTATTCAAATTAAGGCCTCTGAAACAAAGAAACAGGGTGTCTCATAAAGACACGATATAAGTGAAACTTTTGTATTACAGGCCAAGATTTTAATTTTATTAATCTCTATTAATTAAATAGAATAGAAAATTAAATATAATAATAATAATTATCCTTGGACAATCTTTACACATGGCCGTCTGGTTCCAAACTAAGCAGAGCTGATAACTGATATACTACATATACTACTTTTTTTTCTAAATACATACTAATATATTATAGATATTTACACCATCATCACTACATAGTATAAAACAAAGTCGCTTTCTCTGTCCCTATATCCCTATGTATGCTTAAATCTTTAAAACTACGCAACGGATTTTGATGCGGTTTTTTTAATAGATAGAGTGATTGAAGAGGAAGGTTTATATGTATTAGTATTTACATTGCACCTGAGCCAAGCCGGGGCGGGTCGCTAGTAACGTAATAAAAATAATAGGATTGCAAGATGGCAATCGAATATAATAATTATAGTATGATAAATTTTCATGTATAGTTTATAATACAGTAAATATGGCAAAACAACGTTTGCCGGGTAGTCTATCCGCTAGTCTATGTAGGTTTATTTTTCGTTACACAAAAATGTTGCGGATCAGTATTTCAGACCCAAAAGAAGTTTCACTTTAAAGTACTTATTATCATCATCTAGTGATGGGCCAGTTGGCTTGGTGGTTAGAGACCCTGACCGCCACGCCGGAGGTTCTGGGCTTGATTGCCACATAGAACAAACATTTGTGTGCTTGACCATGTCTGTTTGTTCTGTGTCTTCGTGTAAATATCTATATGAGTATGTACAGTAAAGTCTCCGTATTCGCGCTTCTTTCATTCGCGGATAAAAATGCGAACCAATTCCTATATTCGTGTATAAAGATTAATTTATTCGCGGATCTAATCGGTACATATGTATTTAAAAAGGATTCGGTATCCTTTGTAAACGCGTAGTCAAATGGACTAATAAAAAGGTAAAATATACCTTATTACAACTGCGCCTAAAGTATGTTGTTAAATGATATCGCCGCTGTATTGGTTCCTTGGTTCGGCTTTTCCTTTGACATAGGTCGCGCCGCTGTATTGGTTCCTTGGTTCGGCTTTTCCTTTGACATAGGTCGCCTTCGCCGCGGTTGGTGTTTTTAAGAATGTAAACAAACAGAATGTTTAAGTAAAACAACCTTATTGTTCAATGTTTAAAGTATGTTGTTCATTGCTGCCACATATTAGACGTTAAATATGGTCAAAAAGTTCAATTCAATTGTTTTTTTTTATATATTTTATCACCTAGGAACGTATCCCCTATAATCCCATATAAATTACCATTCTATATTCATGGTTTCTGTATTCGCGGCATATTTACGGAACGCATACCCTGCGAATAACTGCTGCGCTTTTACTGTACTTAGAAAAAACTAAAGAAAAGTTGTGTATGTAGTATGTTATCTGTGCCATGAGCACGAACATGTATCGTAAGCATATAGTCATCAATTTTCAAAACCAACCAGCTTTTTGGCGCACTCGATACGATGACGATCCGCTTGCGATGGATGTTAGACCTCTGGCTTACATAGTACAAGTTCTGCTTTGTTTGGGATCAGGCCGTGTGTAAAGAATGTCCCAGAATATTTATTTGCTTACTTCATTTGAGATTGGTGTATTCGTTGTCCCTACCACATCATAGCACGTCCTAAAATCAGTCTTACCTAGAAGCAAGGTAGTCTATGAATTGCGCAGCAAAACGTCCAATGAACCAGGTGTTCTGAGCTGCGGTCAAGTACCAAGGCCCAGCTTCTAGGTGATGGGCGTCCACCATGATGACGTTGGTGTCGCCGCGTTGCATGTATGCTGGAATAAAAAAAAACGTCTAAGGCATTACAAACAATAGTAAACACTAATACCGGCTCGGAAGGTTGTTTTTACTAGCTGTTGGAGCTATTTAAAATCACCAAAATGTTTTTATTCCGGCCATTAGATAGCGATAAAATTTATTTCATCCCATCTCAGCGAGGAAATGACTAAATGCGAAAATTAAGAAAAGGGCGCGCGCAAAGCAAATAAAAAAAGTACACCTAGAAGGTTCCGAGTCTGAGTTTTTAACAAATTAAATAGGTTGTATAATAAATTCGGCACCATGGAGGTAGAAGTAAATAGGTTTAATGATGTTTTGAATTCACAAACTTGCGCACGATGTTTTAAATTCAATTTACTTTATCCTCTAGCGGATAAAAACGGCTTTTGCACTGATAACTTGCACTGAGATATCGAAGACCAAAAATATTCTTTTCGAGATGGGGGGATGAAAAATTTATTCGTGTCACATAATTTCGCGTGAATAAGTGAATATGCCATCGACCAAGGAGGTCCGAAAATGTGATCAGCACAAAATCGGCTTAATTGATTTATTATCTCGTACTAAGCAGTAGTCATTTTAATAGAGCTCTTGAGACCTAACAACTTCACGTTTCAGGATCGACAACTCATCAATGCCCCTGTGCCTTTACCATGAGTTTTTAGCGTACGTACTCGCTAGCGACGGCGTATAACATTTCTTTGGCAAATGTATACAGCGCGACTAGCGGTCGCCTAAAGAACTAAAATCGATAGTACGAGTCTATAGGTAAAAAACCTATCGAAATGTAAACACTAGCGAGTAACGTTTTTTAGCCTTTGCTATAGAAATTCGGTACCATGAGTCACAAATTTGACAGTTGCTATCGAGAAATACTGTATCGACATTAGTTTACTCGCTAGTGACTAAAGTAAGTTTCGATAGCATCTCATGGTAGAGGCACTGGTGTTGCAAATGTCCATAGGCGGTGACCACTTACCATCAGATGAACCGCCTGCATGTTTTAGACAAACTAGACTAGTTTCTTTTTTTTTTATTTGTCATAAAAAATATTTCAAAATTCACCTTCTCTGACCATAACCCCGCTCCCATCCTCTGGCTGTTCCATGAACGCGTGGAAGTATATGACGGTCCTGTCGTGGAAGTCCATGTTGGAGGCGAACAGCTTCTCGTCGTCGTTCACCATCAGCTCTTGGTATACCGTCGGGTTGTGTCTGGGGGATTTAAAAGACCGTTTTTTGTACTTTTTATAAAAATCCTGGTGCGTTCTTAACACACGGCCATCTGATCCCAAACTAGGCAGAGCTGGAAATTAGATAACTGATATAAATAAATGAATAAATATCCTAAGACATTCTTGACTCATGGTTACCTGATCCCAAGTTAAGCAGTGTACTGATTGTAGTATGGCTACCAGGTAACTGATATACTACATATACTACTTTTTATTTCTAAATATACTAATATACTAAAAATACTTATATAGATATTTACACCCAGACACAGAACAAACAGACATGTTCATGCACACAAATGTTTGTCCTGGGCGGGAATCGAACCCGCGACCTGCGGTTTGGCAGTCAGGGTCTCTAACCACCAAGCCAACTGGCCTGTCAAAGTTGTTTATGTTACATAAACAACTTGTTTTTGTTATTGGGGTATGTTATTGGGTATTTGACAAACGAAACAGACATGTTCGTTCATGCACACAAATTTTTGTCCTGGGTGGAAACCGAACCAACGATCTGTGACGAGGCTGTCTCTAACCTGGTAAACAGCTGGAAGGCCACATCGTTTCCGTCCTTCATGAAAGGGCATTTTGATTTGTCCACCGGTGCTATTTGGAGCAATGAGCTCTCGTACTGCACTCCTGGAGGACCTGGAACAGATGCATTCTACATTACTATTGGTTCATTATATTCATTCGGCCTGAGGCCTGCGGCCTGAGGACAAATTGAACGAGCGAATGAATAAAGGAATAATAAATAAATATCCCGGGACGTTCTTTACACACGGCCATCTGGGGCTCGATTCTGTAATGAAAATGACACTAACTAGAGGATGTTTCGTCGCGGCCTCCATGCTCTGTCTCTGTCGCTAACTACGCTAATACAACTAATCACGTGAGAGATAAGCTCTCCGAGGCCTCCGTGAAGCGGCTCGCCGACGAAGTTTGTATTAGCTGAATTAGGGGGATCCCTAAGATCCCTTACTAAGCAGAGCTTGTACTATGGAAACCAGACAACAGAAGTCAAACAACGAACATTTATTGCAAGCGTAGCGTCATCGTATCGAGTGCGACAGAAAATTGGTTTGTATGGGAAATGGAATATTGCGCATACCGTGACGTTGCGCGATGTTTAATTTCCCATTGCATTGGTTTTTGGTGCACTCGATAACGATGACGAAATCTATATTTGATGTACAAAAAATATTATTTTTTGCGAACAATCAACAATCTCTATTTTGGGTCCCACTTCACTGTTCTAAATAGTGATGAATCAAACACATAATGATGTCACCTGGATGGTATGTGGTCACCGCCTGTGAACATTAGCAACACCAGGGGGATCGTTACGTTGTAGCTGGGACGTGAAGTTAAGTCTCATGTGCCTGTAACTTCACCGGCCTTACCTTTCTTACCGAAACACAGTAGTACAAGTGCGTTGCGTGATGTTAAATATTACATTGTATTAGTTTCTGGTGCAGTCGATACGATGACGAGACGGTTGCGATAGGTGTTCGTGCTCAGGGTACTGACCTCAGTAACCCGCCCGCTTGAACTAATCTATACTAATATTATAAAGCTGAACTTTCTTTGTTTGAACGCTAATCTCAGGAACCGCTGGTCCGATTTGTAAAATTCTTTCAGTGTTGGATAGTGCATTTATCGAGGAAGGCTATTGGCTATTTTTTTTTTTTTTTAAATTAGGATCCTTACTAAAAGTCCCATATATGTATAAGATAAAAGGAGAAGCTGACTGACTGACATATATATATATTTTTTTTTTTATACCACTTGGACCGACAAACAAGCAGGCGGTCCACCTGATGGTAAGTGGTCACCGCCGCCTATGGACATTTGCAACACTAGGGGCATCGCCAATGCGTTGTCGACCCTGAGACGTGAAGTTGTTAAGTCTCATATGCCTGTAATACATATTACCGCAGGGCCTAAACTATAAGGGTTGGTAACATGATATTTTGCACAGGAAATCCTTTAATATCGTAAGGAAACACTAAGAAAGGATTTTTGAAAATTCAGCCCCTAAGGGGGTAAAACGGGGGTGCAAAGTTAGTATGGAACATCGTGTTTTCTTAGTCTGATCAAATTCAAACTGAACGCAAGTGAAACTGCGGAGGACAGTTAGTGTAACATAAGTTAAGTACTATATGTGGTTATCTGCAACTTGCACACTAAAACTAACCACATATGTGCAACTTCGTGACTTCAAAGTTAAATTACATGAAATGACTTCCGTGCTTTTGGAAATTGTGAAAAGTTGAGGTTTTCATTGTGTCTTTTGTGATGCCTTGAGTCGTAAATATATTCAATAAATGTCCCAGGACATTCTTTACACACCATCTGATCCCAAACTAAGCAGAGCTTGTACTATGGAAACCAGATAACTGACATACTACATAATATGAATTTACTACCTTTTTTAAATAGATCCTTATAAAGGTATTTACATCTAGGCATGGAACAAACAGATTGATGAACATGCATGCACACAAATGTTTGTCTTTGGTGGAAATTGAACCCGTGACCTTCGATTTGGCAGTCAGGGTCTTAATTCCGCGGCAAATCATTGTACAGGATTCTTGATTAATTCAAATTAAAGGGCATTAAATTGTCTAAAAGACCTATTATAACAAACAGTGGAAATAGAAATTTAAGCCCGTAGACCTTTTTTTAGATGAGAATTTTTTTTGATAGTTTTCTTAGATTCTCCCCAGACTCGAACATGATAAAAAAAAACCATGGTCATATCTTAAAACTAAAGCCTTGGAGCTATAATATCCTTTTTTTGTGCTGTACGATAATTTTCCTCGAAGTTGTAAACCACACAAAAATTTGGTCCTTTAATTTTTGTGCCTAGTGTATTTTTACGGGGTATTTTGTAACACGTTGTATAGATGGATATAAATATAATAGAATATTACTGTATATGTTAAATTAAACGTAATCCTATAGAATTATATAGGTACCTCTTACAAACAAGTTGTTACGCATTACCATCCGCCTATAATTGGTTCTATTAATGCAGTTAGTTTCCTAGATTTTCCACTCCTAAACGAACTGACTGAACTCGTTTTAATATTGCGTCATAAGGAGCTAGGTGACATATCCCACTAATATTATAAATGCGAATGTTTGTTTGTATGGATGTTTGTTACTCTCATGCAAGAACTACCAAACGGATTTGGATGAAACTTGGCACATAGGAAAATGTCCTTTTTCTTTATACCACTTGGGCCGACAAACAAGCAGACGGCTATGGACATTTGCAACACTAGGGGCATCGCCAATGCGTTGTCGCTGAGACGTGAAGTTGTTAAGTCTCGTGTGCCTGTAAATTCACCGGTCTTACCTTTCTAACGGAAACACTGTAATACAAGTGCACTACTGCTTCACGGCAGAAATGGGTATTTTTTTTTACAGTAAAATTTTTTTTTCTTATTTATTTTCTTATAATTTTTTTATTTCTTTGTTTTTAATTTTTTTTTAAATCTAATCCTGTTTATCCTAGTAAGGATAACGTGTCAAACTGTTTAAAATATTGAATTGTCATCGGTCCTCGATAAATCTACAAAGTTTGAATGAAATCTGACTGTTTAAAGTGGAATTAAAAAAAAGTTAAATTACGCTCAAAGGAGTCGGTTACAAAAATACAGGTGAAGCTAATAAAAAGCGTGTAAAAAAGGTTGAAATTTGCTCGTAAATGACTTTAATTTTGCTGGATGTTATTCCAGGATACGCTCTATCTATGTGCCAAGTTTCATCCGTCAAATCCGTTTTTGTAGTAGTTTTTGCGTGAAAGAGCAAAAAACATCCATACATGAAAACTTTCGCATTTATAATATTAGTAAGATTAGGGGTACCCTGCGGTTTCATCTGAATTTCCGGGGAATGCTACGGTTTCCCGGGAAAAAAAATATCCCATGTGTTAATACTACTAAATGGCAAGCTTCATCTAAATCCGTTTAATAAAAAAGGTTGAAATTTTCTCGTAAATTAATTTAATTTTGCTGTTACGCACTAAACACTTATACAATCAAATCATTTGTCTGCATGACACACATTCGTTAATCAGACGGTAATAATAAATCAGTTAGTTAATACGGTTACATAGTACGGTTTAAACAGGGCCGGATTTAGGTGGAGGGGGCGGGCAATGAATATAGGGGGCTTTAATTACGACACCCGATATAAAGTAGGCGAAAAAAAATTAAAGGAGTAATAATAATAATAAAAGCCTTTATTCGCTGACCTTTGTAACTTGTATGCTATTCTTATAAAACAGAAGTATTCTTATATCTAATTTACATAGGAAAACAATTATTAACTTATTAGCAACTACTTTGGTCAGGTTGTCTGTGGACATAGGCCTCTAAAAATGTAAGGAGTAATCAGTACTGAATACGTGTTTTATAGGTTTTTTCATTACGATTAGCAATGGATAATCTTGATTAAGAACTGACCAAAATATATATACTGGCTGGCTAACTTCATGTTGAAAATCGGTCACCACGCATCTGTCGCTGTGCTCCGATAGCTGCACATGAGAGCCACCGGCCACATAATCATTTAATAGAGATTTAAAAAAAACAACCGGTTGCACTCCGGGAGTGCCGGCAGAAGTGAAAACTTGAAGATCATTTTGTACCCATCCCAAGAAAAGTGCTCATCGCCGCTAAAGAAGTTTTCACTTCAAAAAATGGGGAAGGCTATATGATATCTGACTACCTATCGGAGATCACTGGCGTGAGAATTTCAACTCAATTAGGCTATTGTTATGATGCTCAATCTTTGTACATAAGTTTTGTAGCCCCTTGACGATGCTTCAGTGAAATTGACTTTCATTGAGTAACAGCTGAATTCATGATTTAGAAATTTAAAAGCCCCTAAACATTTTCTGTTGCTCCTAAATATATTTGCCGTTGCCCCAACCTAACTAAAGCCCCTACAAGTTTTTCCACACATATAAATTGTTGAAATCTAAATGACCCTAATAATTTTTTGTTGCCCCTAAATATTTTTCCTGTTGCCCCAACTTAACTAAGCTCCTACAAGTTTTTCCACACATATAAGTTGTTGAATTCTAAATTACCCTAATTATTTTTGTTTGCCCCTAAATATTTTTGCCGTTGCCCCATCCTAACTCCGGCCCCTGCAAGTTTTTCCACACATGAAAATTGTTGATAATTTAGCAATGGCCCAAGCAATCATGATACGCTTCAGCTGACAGGTATTCAGCGCAAAGAAATGATTATTTCGTAATATGCCCACAATACGAGTTTATAGAATATGTAACCAATTTTCGTATAATTATACATGATTAGTTTCCGCACAACGGTTTCATCCGCGTTCCCGAGGGATTTCTCATATTCCCGGGGTAAAAATGCCCTATACCTCCTCCTGTAGTCCTCTATCTATGTGGCAGTTTTATTCGAATACGTTTAGTTGTCTTTGCGTGAAAGAGTAAAAAAAAACCATACATATTTTCAAACGATTTTTTTATAATTAGCTGCCCCCCGCTGTTCTGCCCGCACGCCCAAGAGTTGTCACATTGTCCCGGGATAAAAAGTATCCTATATGTTAAAACACCCCGGACATTTAGGTGAAATTTGGTGTTCTCCAGGACACGCCTAAAAATATTTTTACACTTACAGTTTACATTTACGAATAAATTTTTAACTGCTGATCAAGGTACTAATTAATTGGGTTTCCCCTGACAGCGCAACCGAACCCTCCCCGGACACCCTTTAAACTAGGACAAATCCGGGAAACCCGGACGGTTGGCATCTGCTTGGTTATATGTAATTTCTTAACAAAGAAATGTTGCCGATTATAAAAAAGCAATTTTACAATTAAATATTATTTAATACTTACGTATTATGGACAGGAAACACGCTATAGGCACAGCGGCTTGCATGATTGTTGGCGCACACAAAAAACTTAATCACCACTTTGTTATTAGATACCTACCAGAATATATCCCTTTTTTCTAATAATTGAATGTTGAAAACGGTCTAAAGAAATTGAAAATGGAATTGCATTTTTGAAATGTAGAATTTGGATTGACTTTTATTTTTATTTAAAAACAAATGGCTATCAAATTTAAATACGACAAGTGAAATGGAATCGCATTTTTTAAATTTAGAATTTGAATTGACTTATTTTTATTTAAAAACAAATGGTTATCAAATTTAATTTCGATTAATGAAATGGAATAGCACTATTCGAATGTAGATTTTTTATTGACCTTTATTTTTGTTTAAAAACAAATTACTATAACAATTTAATTTCGATAATTGAAATGGGTGTGCATTTTTAAAACGTGGAATTGACTTTTAAATTAATTTAAAATAAAGGCTATTTTTGATTATGAAATTAGATTGCAAAGTTGTCTTTTTATTCGCGGGATACATGCGCGTGCTAAAGTTTAGTCTGAGTGTTTTCGACTCGTTAATCTTTTGGTGGCATTCCCTCCATAAGTTTAGTTGAGTGGTTTGCTCTATGGAGGGAGTGTTACATGGCTGGAACAGCCTTTTATGTTTCGTTTCTTAGATATTATTAAGGAAAAATTGTAGTCGCGTTCGCCCGATGGCCGGAATTCTTCCATAAATCATGATTGATTTTTTTAGAGCACATGTTAAACAGAAAATAAACTGTACCAACTGTATATTAACAAATAGTTGAGAAAATAGTACTTAGCTACGTATTTTGTGTTTACCATGATAACTTCAGTGGATCTGTCCACCTCTTCACGGTTAATATACTTGAAGTTATGTAAAATAAAGTTTCTAAATTATCAGATTTAACCTGACTTCGAAACAGGAGTGTTTTATGATAGGCCAGTTGGCTTGGTGGTTAGCGACCCTGACTGCCAAGTCGCAGGTTGCGGGTTCTATTTCCAGGACAAACATTTGCATGAACATATCTGTTTGTTCTGTGTCTGGGTGTAAATATATTTATATGTATGTATTTTGAAAAATAAAAAGTGGTATATATGTTACAAGCTCGTTACAAAATGCCCCGTAAAAATATAATTAATTATCAAAGCCAACAACCCTAGTAAGTTGTCATGTCAGGGAACCAGATTACTTAACAGAAAGGCCTACGTACCTATTGTACATAATAATTGTCTACTTTAATAGTTTTTCTATTTTTCGTCCGTAAAAACCAGTTTTTTGGGGTATGTTATACAGCGTTACTACGGTTCTTAAATATTGTGAATGTACTCGTTATAAGGCCCCATTTAACCTCCTTTCGGCTTTACGGGTATTTTGTAACACCTATATAATAAACAAAGGCCATCTGATCCCAAACTAAGCAGGGCTTGTACTATGGAAACCAGATAACTGATATACACAACATACTACTTTTTAAATAAGTAAATAGAGTTAAGTACCTAAATTAAATATATAATAGTATTGTTAACGAGCGTATCTTGCCAACAAGCTATATAGCTTGCCAAGGAAAATTGTATGTTTATTTTTTTATTTTTTACTTTAAAATAAATGATTTAAAAAAAATATATATACTTATAGCACAACAGACATGTTCATGGACATAAATGTTTGTCCTGGGTTGGAATCGAACACGTCCTGCGAGGTAGTAATCAGGTACCTAACCACAAAATCAACTAGCCCATTCCATTTACTCAATTAAAACCAGTAGTTTGCGACACAGTCCTCTTTTCTCAACCTGTTATTATAATTTGTACGTTGAACTCACGTTTATTAAATAACTACCTGGCCCCCGCTGTTTCACTCATTTCCCGAGGGATATAACATTTTCCCGGGATAAAAAGTAGCCTATATGTTACTCCAGACTGTAATCTATCTCTGTGCCAAAATTCATCCAGGTTCGTTCAGCTGTTCTAGCGTGATTAAGTAATAAATATATATGTAAGGGACATACAAACATTCGCATTTATAAATAGTAGAATGATTATGTGCAATTATGTATATATACTTCACGAATACCCGACACATACATAGCTATATACAAACCCAATGAACTGAAAGAACAGCTGCTTGTGGGGGCTGGTCAGCTTTAGTTTGTGTGTATTTTTCAAAATTAGATATTCATATCGACGGGTAAAAGGCGACTTGACTCAACCGCTATTTTTGACGAAAGTAACATTTTTCTTAAATTATTATACCACTATGATGATGGCCCATGCACACATTCGTTGAAGCTTGCATTTAGTTCTAATATTCAACAGCTTCGATGTGGAATGTTGAGGCAAAATTAGATATTCATAGTATAAATACAAGACAAAGGGAGAAGTTAGTTGTTCCATACTTTAGACTAACTAAAGTTAACAAGTCATTTCTTGGTAATTGTGTTCGATTTTATAATAAGATACCGCTTTCAATAACCAAAATGTCTGATCATAAATTTAAAAATTATATTAGGAAAGTTTTGAAAGAAAAAGCGTATTACAAGGTAGTTCATTATATTGAAGATAAAAATGTATGGAAATAGCTGCTCTCTGCACAGTGCACCTCTAAATCTCTTGTTTAAGTTGTAAGTACCTAATTATTGTTATTTTCTATTTTGTAGTCTTGTCATATTTTTTTTGTTTTGTTTTTATTAATGTTACCTATAATAAGTATCTTGTAATTGTTAAATATAAAATTATGTAAAATTGAAATTATAAAATAGCCAAAAAGTCAGAATAGATAAAAATTTATATAACAAATAAAAAAAATGTAACCTTGCTGAGTTTCTTGCCGGTTCTTCTCAGTTGAAGGCTGACTTCCGAACCGGTTGTAGCTTCAGTAACTTTAAATTTGACCTTCATAAGTGCCCTCCGAAGGCCTAAACTGAATAAATGGTTTTGAATTTTGAATTTTTTGAATTTTTGATGTTTAAATGCAGTATCGGTTTTTGGGTTTTAACATTTTCAAATAGCTCTCCTGTAAAGTTTTCAAAATGGCGCTTGAATCTTTTCGGATTTTAACCGTCGATATTATTATTGTTTTATAATACCTCACTTCTGCTATAACACACAGGTTTTGTCAGTGACTCTAAATAAATATTTTGTAAATAATCTAAGAACGTTTTTATAAAAAGAGTAATTGCTGGGTTTTTCCGGCTTTTCTCAGTACAAAACAACCTTCCGAACCGGTGTTAGAGTCAGACTATTCATAAGTCCTTGTAAAGGCTTATTTGAATGAAAATATTTTCATTTCATTTCAAGAAAGGCCTAAGCACAGACACCGGTCGCAAGCGTATCGTCATCGTATCGAGTGCGCCAAAAACCAATGCAATGGGAAATTGAACATCGGGCAACGTCTCGGTATGCGCGGTGTTCCATTTTCCTTACAAACCAGCTTTTTGGCGCACTCGATTCGATGACGATACGCTTACGATAGCCGTTCGTGCTTGGGCCTCTGACGACACTATCTGTTTCTATAATCTAAGGTCTATTATTGCCTAGCATTCCTTGCGTAACATTGGTTGTCTGTTGGTGATCTGACAGGGAAAAGAGGCCCTTAGGATCACGGGGCCCTGGACACTTGCCAAAAGTACCCAATGGTACAAGAAGTCCCTGACTTCCCCGGATGAAATCTGCACCAAGACCTCTATTAATGTTTCAAGATATTAAAATTCCCTTTGTCTCTCGTTTTACAGAGCTATCTGCGGTCGCATAGAGAAGTACATAGCGTTCTTGCCGCCGCCGTTTCGGCTTCAGAGGCCACTGTTGGCGCGCGCGGCCAGCACTGAGGCACGCACTCCAGCGAGGGCACCGTCCTTCAGCGTGTGTTGGTGCTGCACGACACCAGTGAGTGGCAAACAACAAAATCTAATCATTTATGTAAAGGTTCTAGGGCATTTTCGAGCAGCTGGAGTAAGATGGCTAACCCAACAGTAAAATTGGGCCAATGTTTGTTCAAATGTTTGGTGATGGCAAAGGGATGATTAAAGAAATGGTTTAAAGCGTCTAGGTGATTGATCAAACGTTTGTACCAATGTTTGATCAAATGTTTGTACCAATGTTTGATCAAGTGTTTAGCCATCTATGGGTAAAGAAATAGTTTTAGAGAGGTACGATTGATCAAATGTTTGTACCAATGTTTGATCAAATGTTTGACAATTTATGATTAAAGAAAGAATTTTGAGCCATTTGTTCAGTTTTGGACTTTATATCAAAGCTGTTGTTATTACCACTTGTTCGGAAGTCAGCCTTCAACTGAGAAGAACCGGCAAGAAACTCAGCAATGCAAGTATACAGTAAGATACTGTTATTTTAGTCTTATATTTACACTTTGAAGGTAAATTAAAACTTATAACTTCTCATAACTTAGTAAAAGGAAAGCTGGCAAGAAGCAAAGACTGTACAAGTTGCAAAAAAAAGAAATACATACAAGCTATTGATTAATTAAGAACCATCCTACTCATCCCATAAGTATTCGACAAAAAATAAAACGATGATAAGACGAAAAATACGAGTCGATAGGTAAAAAATCTATCGAAATGTAAACACTAGCGAGTAATGAGTCACAAATTTGACAGTTGCTATCGAGAAATACTGTATCGATAGTAGTTTACTCGCTAGTGACTAAAATAAGTTTCGATAGCAACTCATGGTAGAGGTACTGGTCACTTGCTCTGACGCGAGTTTAACATTTTGTACCCATCCCAAGAAAAGTGCTCAACGCCGCTAAAGAAGTTTTCAATTCAATAATCATCGAAATCGGTACCTAATAGCAAGAGAAATATATTACTTGCTGTCCCCCGCGGTTTCACACGCGTTCCCGTGGGATCTAACATTTTCTCGTCACAAAAAGTATCCTATGTGTTATTCCAAGGCATTTTTGTATGTGCCAAGTTTCATACAAATCGGTTTGGTAGTTTTTGCGTGACTGTAACAAACAACCATACATACAAACCTTAGCATTTATAATATTAATATTATACTCGTATATTTATTTTAAGTAATACTTCTTTAGGCGCGTTATGAATAATTGATGAGAGTAAAATTTTAAGATGCGCTCGCATCACTGTAACACAAAAGTAACAGGTTGAAGTTAGCTGATAACGGTCTCTCCGGAACATCGCACAAATCGCAACTGTCAGTGTCAATGAGTGAGTAATGATGTTATTGTCAATAATAACCTAACAACGTCAACGATTGTTATTCGTTGCTACAGACAGGCAAAGATTTTGGACACTACAATTTCACGACTGAATAGTAAAGACAAGTGCTTTTATTAATTTCAGGTATAACGTCTTACGTGCAGACACACGTTTTTTCTAACTGCGTACTTATATAGATATATATAATATATTTTCAGATGCCAGAAATAATAAACGCGACAACTGGCAAGCTCGAGAACGGTCAGCCTTCACTTTTGTGCAAACAGAGCATGTTTGCGAGGTGGCAGTACCTCGTCAAGCGTTTGCCTCAGTTGCAACAGGTGACTATACCGTCGATAAATTATCTGTAGGGTGTTATAGACTGTTGATGCTTTAGATTTATGATGATCAGGAAAATAGGATGCTCTTCAATGAGTATGTTTTATTATATAATATGAAAACTATATTTCTTTGATACTGCGTAAGTAGGTACAATAATTTTGATACTGACAATGTTGCTATGTCGATGCCAACAAAAAAGTACTTAGCACCGAAGCCCCCCCCCCCCCCCCCTCAGCCGCCGTCCCTTGTCGTCCCCGCGCTCGCCGTCGCTTGGTTACATTTGCGTTAACATAGACTAAAGAGTAAAACAAGAGGATTTCCAAAGACAATTGGAGTTTGGCGCGGAATGTAAAACAGTTTGTTATATATGTGCAAAATTTTTTTTTCACGATTTATTGAAAAAATTGAAATACAAAATATCAAAAACAGTCTCGGTGAGACTTCACCGGTCGAAGAATGAATCTATAAAGGAGAAATTCTACTAGATTATATAACGTGATAGTACAGCATAAACAATTTTAGTGAGCCAACCGGAGACAGGAGGTCCACGTTCGCCCCGACTGCATTTGTTAAGGCATTTACGCTTATTCTTTTTAGATAATCAATAAAATTTTAACCGCGGGCTCAATTTTTATGACCGAGGAAGCGATGGACTCTAAAATTTGAAAAGCGTTAACGAGGGTCAAGAGCACAAGGTGAAAAATCTTTGCACTCGAGTGCAACACGTAACTTTTCATCCCTCCTCAGCGAGGAAATGACTGAATGCAAAAAAAAAAAAAGAAAACGGCGCGCGCAAAGCTAATTACAAAAATGTTTTAAAAGGCTTCGAGTCTGAGTTTTTAACAAATTAAAAAAGGTTGTATGATCAATTCGCCACCGTGGAGGTAGAAGTAAATAGGTTTAATGATGTTTTGAATTCACAAACTTAGTGCACACGATGTTCTAAAATCAATTTACTTTATCTCTCTAGAGGATAATAACGGCTTTTGCACTCAGTTATCGAAGAGCAAAAGAGCTCTTTCCGAGATGGGGGATGAAAATAATATATCTATTCTAATCAAATTAAAATTGTATGAAGTGAATAATAAAAAATCTTCTATACAGCTGTAACACCTGTCTAACCTTTCGGACGCCATGCCATAACGGCATCTCCGTGTCCTGTACAAGCGCGAAAATCAAAAAAATACCTTTGTCAATAAAACACAAAAGTAATTAATTAATATGTTTATGTAGTATTGTAGTGCTCACTGTTTATTGTCGAGTATAGACGACAATGGCGCACAGGGCACGCGCGCATGGCGAGTGTAGCCGACATTAGCGGGCAAAAGGTTAATGTACAACGGCATATTATATATAGTACCTGAATGCCCGCTGCTTTGTTCGGTATTTTTTTTTTGGTAAATTATGTAATGTTGATTATTGGCTTAGTGTTGCTAACAACGCCATCTACTGGAGTAGCTTTAATGTTGTTGTGTCGTTAAAACAGTTAATGTCAGGTAGTCATTTTTTTTTCAGGTTATGTTTAAGTCAATTATCGATAAAGTTGATCATTGAAAACACGGATAAAACGGCATTTTCAGAAAATGAATCCTAGCTAGATCGATTTATCGCCCCCGAAAATCCCTGCATAATAAATTTCATGAAAATCGTTGGAGCCGTTTCCGAGATCTTAATTATATGTACATACAAGAATTTCTCGTTTAAAGGAATTAGATAGATTAGACAAAAACAACATTATTCATTCCATTTTAGGAATCCATTGATGTGGAAACTGTCCAGATCCCGGAGAACATCGATAACTTGCCGTACAACGAGGCAAAGCTCATGTGTACCACATACCAGGTATGATTTACACTACCACTGTGAAGCAGTAGACATGGGTAACTCAACCAAAATGCATGAGCTGCGGTTCAGCTCACGGCTCACAAACCGGTTCACAGATCAGCTCAAGTATTGCAGATCGATCACAAAGTCTCTACGCCGCTGCCGCGCTGCAATTCTACGACTCAATATGACAGCATAGATCACAGATTGTATACAGACTGTAAAATAATAAGTGAGCCGTGAGCTGTTTAGTTTGCTCTTGAGCCGCAGCTCGACGGTTCAAGTAAGTGTGATTTGATCTGTTGAACCGGTTCAGAGCTGAGTTACACATGCCTATGAAGCAGTAGTGCACTTGTATTACTGTTTCGGTTAGAAAGGTAAGGCCGGTGAAGTTACAGGCACGTGAGACTTAACTTCACGTCTCAGCGACAACGTAACGATGCCCCTGGTGTTGCTAATGTCCATAGGTGGCTACTTACGTTTTCTGCATTCTTTCTCTTTATAAAGTTTAATTGTACCAAATTTCATACTCCTTGCTAATAGGTAACTTTCCATTAACTGCCGACTTTTTTTGAGTGAGTTTTAAGTGAAATGGAACTCAATGCAGTGTTTTGACTTAGTGGTCATCGCCGCCTATAGACTGTTGCAACTGGGGCATCGTTACGTTGTTGCTGTGACGTGAAGTTAGTCTCACGTGCCTGTAACTTCACCGGCCTTACCTTTCTAACCGAAACAGTAATACAAGTGCACTACTACTTCACGGCGGTAATTGGTTGTCATTTTGATTTGATTATAATAAGGATTGATTTCAAAGATCACTATCGACTCAGATTTGAAGGATTTAATTACTGTGATGTTGTATTTCTTTTATAACACTGTGTTTTCTTTAAACGTGGTGGTTAACTCAAAATACTACACCGGTCACACACTGTATTTGACAGGCCAATTGGCTTAGTGGTTAGCGACCCTGACTGCCAAGTCGAAGGTAGCGGGTTCGGTTCCCACCCAGGACAAACATTTGTGTGCATGAACATGTCTCTTTGTTCTGTGTCTGGATGTAAATATCTAAATAAGTATGTATTTAGAAAAAAAAGTAGTATATGTAGTATATCAGTTATCTGGTTTCCATAGTACAAGCTCTGCTTGGTTTGGGACCAGATGGATGTGTGTAAAAGAATGTCCCAGGATATTTATTTAAAAAATAGTTTTAATAAGTTTTAATTTGATCAATATTTTTAACCTCTGTACTTAAATAAATGTTTGTCACGGATGGGTATTGAACCAAGGACCTGCGGCTTAACGGTCGGAGTAACCACCTCACCTATAAATATAAATTCAAGACAGGCCAGTTGGCTTGCTGCTTAGGGAACATACCCATACTACGTGACCCATTCTTTTACAATTTTTACCCCCCTCCTCACTCTTGGTGACCATGCGTAGTATATGCCAAGACTAATTTGTACATAGTAATTTATAAATACGGCTTTCAACGATATTTCGCAAATAGGATGACAACAAAGAATTGCTTAATAAGGCATATTTGAATAAAGCTAAAAGGCGCGAGATTTCCTTAGAGGTTATTGACCTCCGCTGTGACTAAGTGTGGTATTCTGAAGAGCCTTCCTCCCCCTCCCTGAATGGGTCACGTAGTATGGGTACGTTCCCTTAGTTTGGGATCATTTGGCCGTGTGTAAAACATGCCCCAGGATATTTATTTATCAATTGAATACAGGTCGCGAAAAACAACCTAGCATTGGCATTCCAGAACGCGAAGCTGGGAAGCTGGATAAAAAAACCATTAGAACAGGATCATTTTCTGTGCGAGCTGATTGACGCGGATGTCGGAGCTCTGTTTGCCTAGGCGGGTTCCAGTCTACCTGTATATAGTACTGTGCAGGATAAACGCTACGATGGCGGTGTATTCGGAGATTTAATTCATAAATTTAAATTAGGGCATAAAACTGATGTAGGAAGGCTTACAATTGGTTCAGAATTAGATAGAATTGATACGAAAGGGTATAGAAAGGATCCAGAAGGGGTTAGAATTGATGTAGAAGAGCATATTCATGATTTAGATCGTAAAATTAATGTTGGAGGACATAAAATTGATGTAGAAAGTCACAGAATTGATTCAGATGGGCACAGAATTAATGTAGATCATAAAATTTGTCTAAAGGGCCACAATGATCATGTAAGAGGGTATAGTAATGATTTTTATCATAAAATTTATTCAGAAGGACACAAATTTGATAAAGAAGTTAAAGATAGACTTGTAACTTCTAGTACTAAAGGAGAAATACGTAATAGTTTTAATGTTAATGAACAGAAGATTGTTAGAGATAATATATACGATGACAATGTTGCTGCTGAATCGATCAGTAATGTTGCCAATGGTAAAAATTCTTTGTTGTTGAATCATTTAAGAAATTTAAAACTTAATACAGATACAGTAACAAGTAAAGATGTCGATAAAGGTAAAGTACATACTCAATTCGTTTGCGATAGAAAAGAAATAACATTAAGGTCTGTGGGCAGTGATATAATTAAAACTGTACAACTCAACGAATCTTTTAGATACGTTAAGAATATTAATAATAATGCTGCCAGCTTGAATATTGATTTAAATGAATATGACAATGATACTACAGATGTTAAAGTAAAAAGCGAAAAAGTACCGTGTAATAGACAGTTATTAAATAGATTCAGGAAACTGAAACTTAAAGTTGATAGACATGACGATTCTGTTACTAATATTGTTGTAGCAAACGATAATGCAAACAAAATTAAAGATTACGCAATTAAATATAATGAAAGTAATGATGATACAACAAAACTAGTATTTAAAAGCTCATTGCTGGCGAGAAAGCTTGAAATTCACAAGAAAATTATTGGGAAGCAATGAAGAATGCGAAATATCTTCGGTTCTCGAATACGCGGTGCGTAAAATCAATGAGATGTGGCGTTGTGTAGTCTAAATCTACTCTGCAAGGTCTCTGACGTTGTATTACATGGATCGTTGTACTGTATGTGCATCTCTTTCTATGTTTATATAATTGAAAGAGAAGGTATGCCTTTTGTTAGTGTTTTGGTTGTGGTCGGATTGGGGCACTGTTAGAAATGTAAAAAAGAAGTTTGGTTCCGTCAATGACTTTTGCCATAATGTTTTAGTTGGTACTCAAATATTGGGGCTCTTTTAGATATCTCAAAAATTTTGGTCCGTCTATAACTTTTGTAATAGTGTTTTAGTTAACACCCAGAGTTTGGGGCCCTTTTTAGAAACCTACAAAAGAAGTATAGTTTTATCAATGACTTTTAGTAAAGTGTTTTAGTTAGCAATCAGAGTTTGGGCCTCTTAAGGAATTTCAATTTAATTAGGTCCGTGAATGACTTTTGCCATAATGTTTTAGTTGGTACTCAAATATTGGGGCTCTTTTAGATATCTCAAAAAAGTTTAGATCAGACCAAAACTTTTGGTCATAGTATTTTAGCATGATATATAATCCGCATCAAGGATTGTTTTTATCTATTTTTTGCATCAATCACATATCCGCGACCGTCTTTGTTTTGTTTCTCATTTCTCAACCATTCAATCACAGCGAAGCGTGGCAGGGTACAGCTAGTGGTATATAACAAAATAAAGGTCTACCTCACTCTTTTTAACATAAACAAAAGAACGAGAGGTTCATAGATTTAAGCTCAGTTTATCACAACTCTTGATTGGAGTTTTTTTTTTACCAAAGATGTTAGAATATAGATTATTGACTCTTAATCTCCGAATCCATCGACCGTACTTGTGTGGTCATTACAAACGCCAAAATGCTAACGACTGTTTACCACAAATGTTATTTTAAGTAGGAACTATTAGCCCACGTATGCCCACTGCTGGGCAAACGGTATTTTAGACAATGGACTCTCCAGGGCTTCTGAAAGGTGACACTAGGTGGTTAAGTGGCTAGTCCACTGAAGTATCTGGTTTTTGTCCGTTTTGACAACAAATAATGTTATAGAAAAATGATCTTTATTGATTAAGAGTTTAGGTTCAACTATTAATTCAATAGTCAATAGTATGCCGACGCGATTGTACTTTAACACAACGGTATAAGGTGCATTTTTCTTTAACACTCTTTGCTGTCAATACGGTCTTGTTGAATTTGGATGATTGATGTAGATGGTCGTTGGTGTTTTAAATTATATTGATACTGCATAGTTCTATAATATGATAGTTTGAGACAAGCCTTGGTATCAGAATGTAATGGTGTTTTTTTTTTTTATTATAACTATTTTAAGATAATTATTGTACTTTTTATTGGTAGAGGGCGCTGCTGTAATTTAGTATCAGTCATTTTAATAGTTTGATTTAATTAACTACAAAATTATGTTTCACTTGGCTGAGCCGATTTTGATGGAATTTTGCACGCGGATAGATTAGGTTCGGGATAATTATATGTAAGTATCCCACCGCCTGTGCACGAAGCTGGGGTTAGTGTAAGTTAATATAACTTTAGTTTTTTAAATCTGTATCAATCAACTGACTAGTAGATTTCTTTTTTTTTTGTCACTGTCCCTTCCACTCTTTCAAAGGTCTCTCATCTCTATTCCACACCGCTCGATTTTTTCTTTACTCTACTAAATCTCGGTTATTAACTATCTGTGCGCAAATTTTCATTAGTTTCGATGCGATGAAAATAATTTTCCACACATACATTTTCACAATAATGACAATAGTACAAGTGGCGCCCTCTCTGTTTGAGTATTACAACAAATTATGTTTTAGCTTTAAATAATATAATTCTAATGTAAGAAATAGGCAAAGTAATTCTAGAACATTGTTTTTAAACCTTCGAATATCATATTTAACTTCCAATGAAATAAGTAGTTATTTTACGGAAAAAAAAGAAAAGAATTTTTTGGTGGCAGCAAACTTTTTTTTTTTTTATGCAAGAATAGATTTATATAATGTCTCATTAAACAATAACGGCGTGTCATAAAGACACGATAGAAGTGAAACTTTAGCATAACAGGAAAACATTTTAATTATTCATCAATCACTTTTGAATAGCATACATTGTGTTTATCATTCATTTATTTTTCGTCACACAAAAAGGTTGCGGATCTGAATTTTAAAGCCCCAAGAAAAGTTTCACTTCAAAACCACTGTTTATCAATCAATTATTTTTTTTTAATATTGCCGGGGATTTTGTAAACCTTTTAACGAATTTTGAACAGACTTTAAAGATTCTTGTCTCTGAAAGTAAAATGTGTATTTTTAATATTATGTATTAGGTGTAAATCCCGTAATTTTGATAAAAACAATGTGTAAAATAAATAAATGTTATTTTGAATAATGTTACCTTTAAATTATTAATTTCACGTTTAGACGTATGGCAACAACATTTTTCTAAGTTTTATTCCAGCCAGTGTCGAGGTGTATTCTACTTTGTCATTTAATAATAATGTAATTTCGCACATTTCATTAAAAATATCTATTTTTAGCACTGTCTCTTTCTTTTGTTATACAATAAACAAATATGGAGATTTTTTTAATTTTTTTTTTGTAGTATTTGTATTTGCTAATGAGTATATTAATTAATATTGTGATTCTTAAGGAGTAAATATCCGTACCAGACGTAAATAGGTTGGTAAGTCGAAATGGCATACTTTACAGAGCAGCCATAGCCAAATGCAATTTTTATGAATATTTTAGGAATTACTGTTTTTATCATAAAAAAATTGTGCGTAACCTTTATGCGGGGTTGAAGTAAAACTTCTTTGGCTGTTAAGGTTGATATTACCAAAAAGAATAATCAAAAAATAAATATATTAATGTCTAATAAATGTATCTTATTAGAATATAACTAATCGACTCGAGCTTGACCTTGCGGAAATCCATTCTCAGATTATACAAAAACAAATATCTAGTAACTAATTCCGTTGGATCTCCTTCTCTGTCAAGTCCCAAACTCAACATGATATCGACACGTGTTTCGCTTCTACACGAAGCATCTTCAGTGCCTTTACCATGAGTTTTTAACGTACGCACTCGCTAGCGGCGGCGTAAAACATTTCTATGGCAAATGTGTACAGCGCCTCTAGCGGTCACCTGAAGAACTAAAATCGATAGTACGAGTCGATAGGTAACCAACCTATCGAAATGTAAACACTAGCGAGTAACGTTTTTTAACCTTTGCTATAGAAATTCGGTACCATGAGTCACAAATTTGACAGTTGTTACCGAGAAATACTGTATCGATAGTAATTTACTCGCTAGTGACTAAAGTAAGTTTCGATAGCAACTCATGGTAGAAGTACAGGACGTATTAGACCCGCTGTCACTGAGTCGACGCACTAGCACCACACACGTGTTACCCCGCCGACGTGTCGATTTCCTGCCCCCTTATTCAGCTAATACAAAATTCGTCGGCGAGCCGCTTCACGGAGGCCTCGGAGAGCTTACCTCTCACGTGACTTGTTTTTTTTTAAACTTGAGCGCATTTGACTGAATCTCACCTGATGGAAAGTGACGATGCAGTCGAGGATGGTACACGCGGACTCAAGTAATACCTATTCACTCTTGCCGTTAAGACTCCTAGATTGTATGAATCGGGAAAAACTGACGCCGGCAATGAGTTCCACTCCTTCGCTGTCCGCATAATGAAAGAGGAAGCAAAAAGCTTCGTGCGGATAAACAGAATATCAACAACAAAAAGATGAAAGGATATTACCGGAATTAGCGAACGAGACAGAGCCCGGAGGCCGCGACGAAACATCCTAGAGCTAGTGTAATTTTCCTTACAGAGTCGTGCCCCAGTCGAGTTTCTTAGTTTGGGACTTGACAGAGAAGGAGATCCAGCGGAATTAGTTACTAGATATTCGTTTTCTGTAATCTTAAGTCTATTATGATGTTAAAAATTTGCTAATCGACTTGTCAACGTATCGTGGTACGGATATATGAAATGCGATGTGTGTATTTATTTATCTTTGACTTTTTTGTGATAGATTTATGGTTCGACGCCCCAGCGGTATGAGACAACACTCGTAGCACCGCCAATGTATTACAAAATTATGATAAAATTAAATGAAAATATTTTTATTCAAATAGGCCTTTACAAGCACTTATGAATAGTCTGACTCTAACACCGATGTTAGATATTCATAATATTATTGTTTAATAACTCTTCATGTTCGCGATAACACAGGTATAAAAGTTAAAAAAAAAAGAGTAATTACTGAGTTTATTGCCGGCTCTTTTCAGTAGAACAACCTTCCGAACCGGTGTTAGAGTCAGACTATTCATAAGTGCTTGTAAAGGCCTATTTGAATGAAAATATTTTTATTTCATTGACTGCAACAACGACTAGAGTATTACGGGGTAGTTGCACTTCATAATTTAACTTCTAGGCTTGATAGGTCTGCAATTAGATGTCCTTTACTTTCGCTTGTCTGTAAGGGACAGTGACCACTTACCATCAGGTGGACCGTCTGACAGCTCGCCATGCTACTGACAAGAAAAATCAAACCTTTAAATTGTATAAATTTAAAATAAGTATAACTTGCTTTTTTTGTAATTTTGTATTATTAATATATATTTGTGATATTTTTGTTCTTATTGAACTAAAACTAATATCAATGTAAAATTAAACTTAAGTCTTTATAGAATATGATTCAATTTAGTTTGGTAGCTGTTTAATTGATCATTTGTCGATGTGAGGTTTGAAATAAATTATTGGAATTTAATATAATGTTTTATTTAATTATTTACATATATTACTGTGTTTAGGGTTGCCAGGTCGCCAAACCTCATAACCGGACAGACCAGTCAGTTTGGTAAAATGTTAAATCAAGCTTCTTTGATTTATTACCAGCTCGTTTGCGAAATGTTAAAAGCCTAACAAAAGCCGGACGAGCCGGATACCGTTTATTAGGGCCGGACACACAATCATAAAGCCTAACTATGTCCGGCTTTATCCGGACGCCTGGCAACGCTAAACTGTGTTTATCTTTCATTTATTTTTCGTCAAACAAAAACGTTGCGGACCAGAATTTCAAAGCTAAATAAGAAGTTTCATTACTAACATAATTCATAATTAAAATTTATTTTCAGATTTTTAGTTTGGTTTTGTATATAAAGCGTGTTTCTTTTGTTTTTTTTAACTATTATTTATTTTTCATTTCTTATTAAAAAAAATTTGTGTGCCCGAAAGAGTAAGTCTGGAACTGCACGCATGCGTAGTTCGCGCACTAGCTCTATCTCTCTTACTCGCATGCAAAGGATGCGGAAAGAAATTGATTAATCCTGGCGAATCTAATTAGGATAATCGGATGCTTTGATCGGATTATTGCATTGTCATCGGTCTTTGACAGGTGTGCAAAGTTTGAATTAAATCTGATCGTTCAAAGTAGGACAAAATCGAGCTCAAAGGGGTCGGTTACATACATACACACATACAGGTGAAGCTAATATAAAGCGTGTAAAAAGTGTATTATTCTTTTATATAAATTTTGTATTGTATGTATATAATAACTAAAAGAGACCATAGACTCCCAGAAAATCATTTTAATATGACTCTGGATGTTAAATTCTGAATTGATGTAATTTTTAATACAAAAAATAAATAGAAAAAAAAAACTTGTTGATTTTATTCCCTGCCAGTAGTCTATGACCCTTCAATCACTTATAAAAGGATTTTTTATAACCAAAATAAATAAAACAAAATGAGTACAGTATATTGTATTTATTGATGCAATAAATTCAATTAATTAACTATTAGGAATAAAATACAAATGCTTATAAATACATTATTTAACAAAAAGGAAATAAAACCTGACCAGAGGCATAAGCACGAATATTATCGAAAGCGTATCGTCATCGTATCGAGTGCTCGAAAAGCTGGTTTGTATGGGAAATTGAACACCGCGCACACCGTGACGTTGCGCGATGTTCAATTTCCCATTGCATTGATTTTTGGTGTACTCGATACGATAATGATACGCTTGTGATAGATGTTCTGTGCCTTTACCATGAGTTTTTAACGTACTCGCTAGCGACGGCGTAAATCATTTCTATGGCAAATGTGTACAGCGCCACTAGCGGTCACCTAACGAACTAAAATCGATAGTACTAGTCGATAGGTAAAAAACCTATCGAAATGTAAACACTAGCGAGTAACGTTTTTTAGCCTTTGCTATATTATATTAAATTGGATGGTAGAGGTACTGGGCACGATGGGCATGCCCACCACCCTAGTAGACTTGTGACTTCACACTTCCACGATCTATTGAGGTTCATAGGCTCTAGATATTATATCCCAAAGCCTTAATAAAATTAAGAAAAACTTTGTATCGATCATGAGCGAGTTTCGAATCACATTTGACTGATTGCGGATGGCTGTGACTAAAACCTTTTTTGTGGGCTGGATTCGCACCAAGGTAAGATTATATTTAACACTAAACATACCATAACCGGGTCAAATGACCCATTTAGAACTTTGCATTGAAAATGCACGTATCATCTTATTGCTTTTGCACATTTGACTTCATGACTTTTTCTTACTAATTAATAATAATAATAATAATAATAAATATACTTTATTGTACACTGAAAGAAGTACGGTACAGAATTGATACTTAAATAAAGGTACAATTGGCGGTCTTATCGCTAAAAAGCAATTTCTTCCAGACAACCATTGGATGGAAAGAATTACATAGGAAAAAGTAAAGGGTAGTTAGCAGTGTACTAAATACATATAGCAATATATACCAAATATATATACAATATTAAAATTATTAATATACAGTTATACTATTTATTTCCCTTCCTAACAACCATGTTTCATACATTCAAGCAGGAAACAAAGCTACATTTGACCCGCTATGGTAGAAATAGGTACCTAGTAAGTGTTGGTATGATTAGTGTTAAAAATATGGATTAAAAACAAAATGGTTTTTCAATTTGACAAAGCTAAACTGTAACTGGTCGAGCGAAATTTTAAAGGTACTTATGTATCACACAGTTTTCTATTGAAATAAAGTATTTACAATTCTTATTTGTTAATATTCGTTTGCTTAACTAAAATGGTAGCTACCAGCCATACAAGTAGCTTAACAGGCACTGTGCTCTGTCTCTTTCGCGTACTACGCTAATACTACTAAGGGGGCGTCCATTCATGGGAAGGGGGTCAAACCGAATCTCACGTGGAGGAGTGGGGGGGGGGGGGGGGGGGTCTAGGCAAATATCACGTAATTTTTTATTACCAAGAAACAGTGTAAATTGCTAGAAGAGGGTTATATATAGTAGTAATATTTTTTCACATCTAAATCTAAATCTCACGTGAAATTAGGGGCGGGGAGAGGGGGTCGAGCAAAATCTCATGACATCTCACCAAGGGGAGTGGGGGGGTCGAAAAATCGCCAAAATCACCTTAATCACGTGAGAGGTAAGGTCTCCGAGGCCTCCGTGAAGCGGCTCGTCGACGAAGTTTGTATAAGCTGAATAAGGAGGCTGCTCTGTTTAGCTACTTATATTGCTCACTGTACTGGCTCGACTGTACATGAAACTAAACATAAATCTATCTGCCTCTCTTTCTTTTCCTTTTGAAAAGAAGGAGCACATAGATTTAATTGGCTTTAGTGATGTACTACATATTCGGTAATGTATAAAATAAGTATAATTTTATCTAATTTTAAATATCTTGCATCAAAGATGTACTAGATTGAAGGATAAGGCAAAAACGCCACATTTATGTATCTTGAATTCTATTAATTTTACTCATATTTTTTCAAAAAGATTGCGCGTGATGCAAGGAATTTTAGGTAATTTTTTACACCTATTACATTATTGGAGTTTTAGTAAGGATCCCAATTTTTTTTCAAAATATAATATAACCTGTGTCACCCGGGGATAGTGTGGCTTCACAACGATGAAAGAATTTTTCAAATCGGAACAGTAGTTTTAAGTTTATTCGTTACTATGGAGTGTAGAAGTAAAGGAGGAGCATCTCAGTGTACTAAAAAGTCCGTTGAAAGGGAACAAATTAAGGTGGCGCTACTGTAGCAAGTAGAAGAATTTTAAATAGAGCGCCACAAATTATAAGGGTAAGGTACAAAATTAATAAAAAAGGAAAGAAACATTTCCGTTTTGTTACAGCGCATTTTGAAAAATGAACAAACATTAGTATGGAATAAAATTATACAGTGTTTTAAAGTATCCCAATTAATTGTAAATAGGAAATAGTTTTAAAGAATTACCGGAAACCAACCCAGCACACTTCACGCTGTTCATATCATTTCCACTTGCTACACTAGCGCTATTTCGGTGAGAATTCGAAACCCTAATTTAGCTGTTTACAAGTGGACAGTTTTTCGACTAATCCCCCATACAAGATGGTCCTCCTTTACTTCTACACGCCATATTCGTTACATACAAAAATACAAATATTTCCTCTTTATAATATTAGTGTAGAAAAAGAAGACAGCTACTCAGATATACATTGCACCTACAATCTTGTACATCTCTGCGTACACACCATTCATAAGTGTCTGAAAAGGCCTATTTAAATAATTATATTTATTTTCATCACTTCAATGGAATAACACCTTTATCACTGACATCTGCATTTGTTCAACGCGGCTCGGATCAAGTCAGTAAGCTCCGTGTAGAGAAGGCAATGCCTACTCGAAGGTTTGCATATCTCCCTGTGGTCCACTGAGACGCCGCTTAGGGACCCAATACCGGCATCTACATAAAAAAAATAAAAGAAATAAACATCCCGGGACATTCTTTACACACGGCCATCTGATCCCAAACTAAGCAGAGCTTGTACTATGATCTAGATAACTGATATACTACTCTACAACTTCTAAATATGTACTTGTAACGGGCTAGTTGACTTGGTGTTTAGAAACAATGACTGCCACGCCACAGGTTCGATATGTCTCTGTGTCTGGGTATAAAATCCATTATTTATTTTTAGATGAAAAAAATATGTAGTATATCGGTTATCTGGTTTCCAAAGTACAAGGTCTGCTTAGTTTGGGATCAGAAGTCTAGGCACAAATATTTATAGTTTAAAAATAATAATTGATGAGTTTATTGCCGGCTCTTCTTAGTAAAAAACAACCTTACGAACCGGTATACGTCAGCCTATTTATAAGTGCTTGTAAAGGCCTATTTAAATAAAATATTTGAATTTAAATAAGCGTATCGTCATCGTATCGAGTGCGCCAAAAAGTTAGTTTGTAAGGAAAATTGAACACCGCGCACACCGTGACGTTGCGCGATGTTCAATTTCCCATTGCATTTGTTTTTGGCGCACTCGACAGATGTTCGTGCTTAGACTCCTGATCCCAAACTAAGCAGAGCTTGTACTATGGCAACACCAGCCTTACCTTACTGATCGACATACAGTTATACAAACAGTGCCGGATTAAGCAAGCGCGGGGCCCGCAGCAAATTCTGTCGAGAGACCTTTAGTCTGCTATGGGTTCTTAAATATGAAGTGGTAAAAAAAACAATCGGTGGTGGGCGGCCTTAGACACGCGGGGCCCCTAGCAATTGCTAGTCTTGCTACGTGGTTAATCCGGCACTGAATACAAGTGTACTACAGTTTCACGCAGCGGCCCTATAGCCCTTGCCGGTGGAGCGAGATAATATTTTAGTGCCCTTTAGTCTATAGTTTAAAATCACATTTGTATACCAGTTTAGTTAAATAACTTTTATTGCAAAACTCAACATTTATTAGTTAACACTAAACATACCATTACCGGGTCAAATGACCCATTTTGAATTTTGCATTTAAAATGCACGTATCATCTTATTGCTTTTGCACATTTGACTTCATGACTTTTTCTTACTAATTAATATACAGTGCTGCTATTTATTTTCCTTCCTAACAACCATATTTCATACATTCAAGTAGGAAAAGTAGAGTCACATTTGACCCGCTGTGGTAGAAATAGGTACCTAGTAAGTGTTTGTATGATTAGTGTTAAATCAAGAAGCTCTAAATATAACACTCGTGATTGCACATAAGCATAGTTCCTAACGCTATGTAATTAGCTATTTATTTGGGTATATAATATGTTCCACACTACAAGCTCTTGCTTAGTTTGGGATCAGATGGCCGCGTGTAAAGAATATAGGATAATAAGTATGCCTTTTTTTACTTTTTAAATTACTCTTAGTCCGTACTTTTTGAAAATTCTATGATAAATTATTTTAAGATTAATTGTATTGTGTTTTTATAACTTAACATCTTTTCGTGATCGCTCAGCTCGTTGTTTTGAACTGAGGCTTGTGATTCCTTAATATATAGTATTTCATTTAATTTTAAATTTTTTTTTAAATTTTTTATATTAATTTTTAATTTTTTTTTTTGTTGAATGCATGGATTATAACTTAAGATTTACTTAAATTAGTTAAACTTATATTCATCAAAATTTTACATTCTAAATATTATCTTTGTTTAAGACCTTATTATGCCTTCAGCAACACTTGTTGTGGCAGAAAGAGGGAGAAACTGGGGAAACTGACCTGCGGAGTCGACGCTGACGATTCGCAGCCACAGGACGGACATGAGCGTTCGGCAAGTCTCTACCAGGCTGCGTACCAGAGGCCTCGAGCCTGCTGCACTCGCCACCAGCCAGCGCGCCTGCAGCGACAGTACCAGCCCACAATCTGTTTTAATCATAATGAAAATGAAAACATTTTTATTCAAATAGGCCTTTACAAGCACTTATGAATAGTCTGACTCTAACAACGGTTCGCAAGGTTGTTCTACTGAGAAGAGCCGACAATAAACTCAGCAATTACATAATATTTGTTTAGTCTCTCTGACAATACCTGTATGTTGTCAGTTATCTGGTTTCCATAGTACAAGCTCTGCTTAGTTTGGGATCAGATGGCCGCGTGTAAAGAATGTCTGAGGATATTTATTATTTAGGTATTAATTCACGCTACTACAACGATATCAAAATTATACATAGCTTACAATATATAGTGCAAAGGGGTCAGTGAAGTTACAGGCACATGAGACTTAACTTCACGTCTTGCAAAAGTCCATAGGCGGTGACCACTTACCGTCAACCCCCAAGTTTGTATTAGCTAAATAAGGCTAATATACAAACTTCGTCGGCGAACCGCATCACGGAGGCCTCGGAGAACTTACCTCTCACGTGATTAGTAGTATTAGCGTAGTAAGCGAAAGAGACAGAGCACGGAGGCCGCGATGAAACATCCTCGAGTTAGTGTCATTTTCCTTACAGAATCGAGCCCCAAGACCGTCTGTTGGCGCTGTTACTTACCTTTACTTATTTCTAGCAAATCTATGCTCCTGGCTGTGATGGGCGTCTTTATATCAGCTAATGGTGACCCTCGATGCGGAACGGAATAGAACATGAACCCGACGCTGTTCGTCCAAATCGAGGATTTAATCTTCAATGAATAGTTCGTGTCTTCTGTAAGCAGAAATGGTGGTAAAGAAAACTGGCTACCGCACAAAAATATCAAAATTCAAAACCATTTATTCTATTTGTCTATGCTGATGCTGTGTGAGTCAAAAATAAATGTTATTTCTTTCTCTATTCAGTTTAGGCCCGCGAAGGGAACTTATGAAGGTCGAATTTAATTTTATTCGTATACTAGCTGTCCCCCGCGGGTTTACCCGCTTTAATCGATATCGTATATAGCCTAAATCCATCGACGAAATATTCCGCCTTGAATGGTAGCAGTCCCATCCCGATATGTTCTGTAATTTTGAGGTGATGGTGCGTCAAAGGAACCCTATTTTGCTTATATACATACGAGTATATACGAGTACAACGTGTCACAAAATACCCCGTAAAAATATAATCAATTATCAAAGCCAACAACCCTAGTAAGCTGTCATGTCAGGGAACCAGATTTTTTAACAGAAAGGCCTACGTACCTATTTTACCGAATAATTGTCTACTTTAATAGTTTTTCTATTTTTCATTCATAAAAATATTATTTTTATTTTTTTGGGGCATGTTATACAGCGCTACTACGGTTCTTAATTACTGTGAATTATAAGGCCCCATTTAACCTCATTTCGGCTTTACGGGTAGTTTTGTAACACTGTATATAAAAGATAGATAGATATTATTCCTTAATGTTACTCTTACCTTCGTTTTCCGAAGACACCTCAACTACCTTGTCATTGACTAAGCCATTATCTATACACACAGAGCTTGTATTGTTATCAATTTTGTATCTATCACTTTGATTATCTGTGGACACTGCGTTTGTTTTGTCTCTGCTCATTTCTAAATAAGCTTCGAATGCTGTAAAAAAACAGGTGCGTCGTAAAGACACGATAGAAATGAAACTTTAGTATTACAGGGAAACATTTTAATTATTCATCAATCACTTTTGAATAGCATACATTGTGTTTATTTTTCTTCACGCAAAAAGGTTGCGTATCTGAATTTCAAAACCCTCCTATACAAGCGCGGATCCACCGTTGTGGGCACGATGGCCCATAAGCTCTGCTTAGTTTGGAATCAGATGACCAAAGAAGTCCCATATTTAAATAAACGAATCACTTCCTTTTTTGGTTCTGACTAAAAGGTGACCCTTAGAAAAATTGCCTGTGTTGCCAAAAACTTGGATACTTACCATCACAGTATATTTGTTTTATAAAAAGTCCTCCTTTCGAATGCCCGACCCAGATAATCGGCCGATCCCCGACACCCAGCTCAAGTAGCTGTTCCATCATCTGATCAGCTCTCTCGTGGAGTCGCAGCCTGGAGAAAAGACAGGCTACTGTTAGACCATAATGGTTGAGGTTGTTGTTGAAGGTAGTATGTAAAGGTAGCCAGCAATTGGCCTGAGACATTTTTTGAGTAATAGAGCTCTTAGTGCAGAGTTCTGGGGAAGTTCCACCACCTTACCCATTTCCGCGTTGAAGCAGTAGTGCAATTGTATTACTGTTTCGGTTAGAAAGGTAACGTCGGTCAAGTTACAAGCACATGAGACTTAACTTTACGTCTCAGGGACGCATTTGGAAGCCCCTGGTGTTGCAAATGCCCATATGCGGTGACCACTTACCAACAGGTGGACCGTCTCCTTGTTTATCGGATGTGGTATCAAAAGTCCTGCCCTTACCTTTTATTCTCTTTCACCCATAGAGGTCGCCACAAATATGGATCGCTTGTATAGTTAATAGAAATAACTCTAGCGCCCGGGAAGTCCACTTTGATCCAATCTTTGGGCCAACATGGCGAATAACATTGGTCGCAAACACACCCACAGCCAATAGCGCACTCTCTAGCACAGTTACATTCAACATTAACTTCCACATCACATTTACATTTTATATTAGAATCTTTGGTCTCATTCCGGAACAGATCGCTAACGAACTGCGCCTGACTCTCATAATTGTCGACTATTTCGATTTGATTCAGCAAAGTGTTGCTGTAGAATTGTTCTGTGATCAATGTGTTCTCGTTTGGTAGAATTTTTAGTAGGCTCTTATCGATTTCGTTCATTGTGAACTCGTTTACAAATTGGTACGCATCATTCGAGTTGCAATTGTTATCGTTTACGATCGATATGTTTTTTAATGTGTCTATGTTGTTTTTGGCACATTTACAGGGATTCGATTCGTGGTTCCTGAGAGATGTCTTGCTCGGACCAGTTTTGTATCTGGGCCTCCAGTCGCCTTGGCGCCATGTGTTGCCGAGTGACCCTGGAATAGAAAGAAAAATTTATATAATCCTTCAATTATTACAACCTAGCTGCCCCTGCGGTTTTACCCGCGTTCCCGTGGGATATCACATGTATTAGGTATACATAAAAACCTTCCTCTTCAATCACTCTATCTTATTAAACTAAAACCGCATCAAAATCCGTTGCGTAGTTTTAAACATTGAAGCGTACATGAAAGAAGCGTACATAGGGATATAGGGACAGAGAAAGCGACTTTGTTTTATACTATGTAGTGATGCGAAAGTTTGGTTGCATCGATGTTATTTACTCAATCATGCCAGAACTACTAGGGGCTCGATTCTGTAAGCAGATGACAGTAACTCAAGGATGTTTCGTCGCGGCCTCCATGCTCTGTCTCTGTCGTTTACTACGCTAATACTACTTATCACGTGAGACGTAAGCTCTTCGAAGCCTCCGTGTAGCGGCTCGCCGACGAAGTTTGTATTAGCTGAATAAGGTGGCTGATCTGGATGAAATTTGGCACAGAGATAAATTTTAGTTTGCAATATGACATAGGTTTTATACTGGGAAAATATTACATTCTTCGGGAATGCGGGTGAAACCACGGGGAACAGCTGGCTAAGTATACATGCGAAAGTTTGCGAGGATATATGTAAGGATGCTTATAATTCTTTCACGCAAAAACTACCAGAAGGATTTGGATCAAACGTGGCAAATAGATAGCATATAACCTAAAACACGCAGGATACTTCGCATGCCGGGAAAAGGTAACATCACTCGGGAAATTAAGTACAGTTAGTAAAGTTAAATTTAATAACAATTCTTCATTTCTCCGATAACACACAGGTATTGTGACAGGCCAGTTGGCTTGGTGGTTAGCGACTCTGACTGCCAAGCCGAAGGTCGCGGGTTCGATTCCCACCCAGGACAAACATTTGTGTGCATGAACATATTTGTTTGTTATGTGTCTGGGTGTAAATATCTTCACCGTGAAATTTAGCTGGTTGTTTTCCCGCGGTAGAACGACTTGCCATAGGGACTACTTTTGAAGCATAAAGTAAAATTTATAAAATAAAGATGTTTTTGTATTAAAATAATTAAAAAAATATTCATCAACTCCAAAACGTGAGAATCAATAGTACCAGACGAAACTTGGAGATTTTACTCGAATCGCACGCGCCGCCGCCAAAGGGAACAGCATACATTTTCAAAGTAAGTTATCAACTGATTGAACAGCACGCGTGTCAACGGCCGCGCGGCGCGGCCTGTCGGCACCCGGCTTGCGCCGAACGTAGGTTCAAGTTCGTCGGGAGGTCTCAGTACTATTGTTTCGTTGTCGTTTTCGAATTTTGTTTTTCACAATGCTATATCTGCCATTTTTGGTATTTGATGTTTTATTTGTAAATAAAACGATTGTATGACCAAGACAAAACCATTTCGCTGCGGGAAAACCACCACTAAAATTTCACGGTGTATATAAGTGTGAATTTAGAAAAAAAATAGTATATGTAGTTTATCAGTTATCTAGTTTCCATAGTACAAGCTCTGCTTAGTTTGGGACCAGATGGCCGTGTGTAAAGATTGTCCCAGGATATTTATTATTATTATTTATAGTCAGTGTAACAAAATAAATGTTATGCAATAAATCTAAGTTCGTACTAAAAAGAGTAATTGCCGAGTTTATTGGCGGCTCTTCTCAGTAGAACAACCTTCCGAACCGGTGTTAGAGTCAGACTATTCATAAGTGAAATGAAAATATTTTTATCAAATAGGCCTTTACAAGCGCCTATTTGATAAAAATATTTTCATTTCAAGTAAAATAATAAAAGGTTTACCATAAAGACCGTGTACAAATATGACGTCCAGGGTCGGTGTTGTGGGCTGGTGAAGCACCACGCACTCCACCCGAGGCTCAGGGTGCAGGTGATCAGTTCCAGCTGGTCTCGGCTTGACCTTGGGCGACGATGGTTTTGAGGAGTTTGGCGGCTTTGAAGCTGTAATTAATAAGAAAAATCTACTACTATTATCGATTTGAAATTTTGGGTGGATATTTGTTCAATCACATCAGAGCTGATCGGATTTGGAGGGGATTCTTTTTATCCCCGGGGAAATGTAACATCCTATGGGAACGCGGGGATATCAATACGCAATAATACAATCTAATACCTTTAAACGAGCAATTCTTGTATATTCATATATATATATAATTAGGATCTCGGAAACGGCTCCAACGATTTTCATGAAATTTAGTATGCAGAGGGTTTCGGGGGCGATAAATCGATCTAGCTAGATTTCATTTTTAGCAAACGTTGTTTTATCCGTGTTTTCAATCAACGAAAACTGCTACAATATCATTAGAATACGAAGGTAAAGGTTTTCAAATTCTGTCTTTTGTGAGAAAAAATATTATTCTAGGCATACGAGTATATGACCGACTTTATAATGAAGAATACGTTAGTAGTTACATTAGTAAAGAAACCCCGAGCATTGCTCGGTCATCCAGGTACTATATTTTGTTTGCACAACACATAACAAGAGAAGAAGAAACATAAATAGGTGGTTAAAAAGGCAGCCGGGCTGACCCTGCCAATTACCGCCCCATTGCAATCACCTCTATAATCTGTAAGATTATGGAGCGTGTATTGAACACCCGCATCCTAGCGTGCCTAGAAGATAATGACATCCTCAGTGATTGTCAATACGGATTTCGCCGTGGCAGATCTACTGGGGATCTTCTAGTGTACGCTACGCATGTATGGGGCGAAGCCATTGAGAAACATGGAGAAGCTCTAGCCGTGTCTCTCGACATCTCGAAGGCTTTTGACAGGGTTTGGCACGCTAGCCTTATAGGCAAGCTTCCTTCATATGGGCTCCCTGCAAGCCTGTGCAACTGGGTATCTGATTTTCTGAGGGAACGGTCGATCCGAGTGGTCATCGATGGCTGCTCGTCTGACCTAATGGCTATCGACGCCGGGGTACCTCAGGGTTCGGTTCTTTCCGCAACTCTATTTCTGCTGCATATTAATGACCTGCTGAAGCCCGGTATAATTGGGTATGCAGATGACAGCACAGTTGTGGACAGATATTTATCCAGTGCACGGGCCACCAGCGCCGAGACGCAGTCCCTGAGAGGGGCCATGGTAGAGCGCATGAACCTTTCACTTCAGGCAGTGTCTGAATGGGGTGACAACAACCTCGTAAGGTTCAATGCCTCTAAAACACAGGCTTGTCTTTTTTCCGCCAAAAGGAGTCCCTTCACCTTGACTCCCACTCTCCGAAGTGAGTCCATTAAAATATCCGACCACCTTGAGCTCCTTGGTGTTAACATTACATCAAATTTAAATTTCGGCCGATATATTGAATCTAGGGCAAAAGTCGCTGCAATGAAGCTAGGCATCCTCTCTAAGGTGAGAAGGTACTTCCCACCTGGACAGCTTCTTACTTTATACCAGGCTCAGGTCCGCTCCTGTGTGGAGTACTGTTCTCATCTTTGGGATGGATCAGCCCGCTACCAGCTAGAAGCCCTGGATGCTATAGATCGCCGAGCAAGGAGACTTATAGGCGACGTCGAGTTAGTCTCGAGTAAGCTCCAAAATCTTGAGCATCGCCGCAAAGTTGCCTGCCTATCGGTGTTTTACCGGATTCATTTCGGAGAGTGTGCGCAGGAGTTACACGACCTCATACCCCCTGCTCCGTTCCACATGCGGGCGACTAGGCGCCGGCTGGGGTTCCATCCTTTTGTTGTTGATATTCCGTTTATCCGCACGAAGCGTTTTGCTTCTTCTTTCATTATGCGGACAGCAAAGGAGTGGAACTCATTGCCGGCGTCAATTTTTCCCGATTCATACAATCTCGGAGTCTTTAAGGCAAGAGTGAATAGGCATTACTTGAGTTCGCGTGTACCATCCTCGACCACATCGTCACTTTCCATCAGGTGAGATCTAGTCAAATGCGCTCAAGTTTTTATATATAAAAAAAAAAAAAAAAAAAAAAAAAAACAGAACAAGTGTTTACAATATAGGCGGTCTTATCGCTAAAGCGATTTCTTCTAGACAACTTAAGGGTAGCAGGATACAGAAGAGGATAGCAGGTGTTGGACGTTCAGACATATGAAGTAAAAAAGATTAAAAAAAAAACCTACATTAAATAAATTAATATCCCAAGACATTCTTCACCCATGGTTACCTGATCCCAAGTTAAGCAGAGTGTACTGCTTGTAGTATGCCTACCAGGTAAGTGATATACTACATATACTACCTTTTACTGATAACTACATATACTAGTTCTGTATTTTCTAATCTCCAATGAGACAGTCGCTCGGTACACTTCGACTGCCGCAGCATCAGCGTGCATTACGTACGATACTACTGATCGAAATAGCAAACGAGTGGTCTGGATAAGGGGGCACCTAACCCAAAGAAATACTAACACAATAGCCATCTCTGTTGTGAAGTAGTAGAGCTCTTAGTGCAGAGTTCGTCCGGGGAAGTACTGCCACCTTACACATTTCTGCCGCGAAGCAGTAGTGCAGTTGTATTACTGTGTTTCGATTAGAAAGGTAAGGCCGGTGAAGTTACAGGCACATGAGATGGCGATGCCCCTAGTGCTGGAAATGTCCATAGGCGGCGGTGGCCACTTACCATCAGGTGGACCGTCCGCTCGTTTGTCGGGCTATGTGGTATATAAAAAAACAACTGTTTCGGTTAGAAAGGTAAGGCCGGTGAAGTTACAGGCACATGAGACTTAACTTTACGTCTCATTGAAAAATATATATAAATACCTACAATTTGATTGATAGCACACCCAAAATAACAAATGTCGGTCAGTTGTCTAGATATAGCTGCTTTGAACACGTGAATTGATTTCAAGTACTGTTTAGAGATAAACGATTATTGTTATTACATTTTGATAAAATAATTGTAAAATTGACAGGCCAGTTGGCTTGGTGGCTAGCGACTCTGACTGCCAATTCGAAGGTCGCGGGTTCGATTCCCACCCAGGACAAATGTTTGTGTGCATGAACGATGAATGTATGTTCTGGGTCTGGGTGTAAATAAATGGCTTTTAATAGCTTAGTATGTATGTAACGGAATCATTGAACGTGATTTAGACCTCCTTGAAAACGTCAGATTGATTTGAAATTCGCACACTTATCGGGGACTGATGACAATCGTATATTCTATACTAGCTGTCCCTCGCGGTTTTACCCGCGTTCCCGTGGGATGTCACATGTATTATACATAAAAACCTTCCTCTTCAATCACTCTATCTATTAAAAAATACCGCATTAAAATCCGTTGCGTAGTTTTAAAGATTTAAGCGTACATAGGGATACAGGGATATAGGGACAGAGAAAGCGACTTTGTTTTATACTATGTAGTGATACAGTCCGCTACCCTATTACGGTAGAAGATTTAGTTTGTTGTACAAACATCAGAATTAGGTATTTCTTACCAGTTATGGATGGTAGAGGAGTTGTCATTAGCCGATGTAGCAGCACAGTCGCTGTACTCCATAAGCATGAGACGCACCATCGCCTGCGGACAAGAAAATGCATAAATTAAATCAGAGATTTTATACGATTATTAAATTGTAGGCATTTTAAGATAGAGTTCTCATCATCTCAATCTTCACGTCTGCGGGGTAAATAGCCAATGTCCTCAAACCATATGGCTATGTGTGTGCGAAATTTCAGCAAGATGGGATCAGGCGTTTAGCTGTGAAAGCGTAACAAACCAACTCACTTTGAATTTATATTATACTAGCTGACCCGACAGACCTTTGCCTTTACCATGAGTTATTAACGTACGTACTCGCTAGCGACGGCGTAAAACATTTCTATGCCAAATCTGTACAGCGCCACTAGCGGTCACCTTAAGAACTAAAATCGATAGTACGAGTCGATAGGTAAAAAACCTATCGAAATGTAAACACTAACGAGTAACGTTTTTTAGCCTTTGCTATAGAAATTCGGTACCATGAGTCACAAATTTGACAGTTGCTATCGAGAAATACTGTATCGATAGTAGTTTACTTGCTAGTGACTAAAGTAAGTTTCGATAGCAACTCATGGTAGAGGTACTGGTCCTGTCTTAACAATCAATATTGAATTCGAATCTTCCAATTGAATCAACTGTGAAATGTGCAATAAGAAATTATAAATTAATTATTTTATCAATATAATTCCGACCGCCACCTTTTTTAAACGATATTTGCAGAGCCCATTCTGGCAATCGCGCCAACTGTCAAACGACTGACAATAATGTCAAGCAGGTTACATTAAAAAAGTTTACATTGTCAAAAGCGCTCATAAAATCGTAAAGTTTTCGTAAATTTTCTAATTATTCACGCAACATTCTTATTTTTTTCTTTCATAAGAACCTTCTCCTGACAATAACAAACACAACAAAAAAAGAATTAGCGAAATCGATCCAGCCGTCCATGCGTGATGCCGTGACCAAGGAAAATAGGGATTCATTTTTATATATATAAATAGATTAGGATAAGTAAAGACCTAGACCTGGCTCATTAGCTTCAGAGATAAGGGAAGACTAGCTTCGGAGAAAATAGAGGTCAATATTAAAAAAAAGTCTTTAAATTTTATTTTAATAATTATACTTCATCTATACTAATATTATAAAGAGGAAAGATTTGTTTGTAAGTATGTTTGTTTTTCTTTCACGCAAAATCTACTAAACGGATATGGATGAAACTTGGCACATAGAGCATATATCCTGCAATAACATATAGGCTACTTTTGATCCCGGAGAAAAGGTGATATCCCTCGGGAACGCGGGTAAAACCGCGGGGGACAGCTATATAATAATGTTAGCGCAGTGACGGGAAATCTTTCACGCCTGCCACGCCACAGAGTTCGATTCCCATCTATGACAATCATTTGTTCATGAACATGTTTGTTCTGTCTGGGTGTTTATAGCCCTAGCTTTGCGCCGCAGTTTCATCCGCGTTCCCGAAGATTGTAGTTTCTGCCCTCAGAGAAAGCGTTGATACTAAATGTTTACAAAATATTTTTCAAAAAAAAAAAACAATTTTTGTCTGTGTTTGAATTGTTATATCCCTCGGGAACGCGGGTGAAACCGCGGGGGACAGCTAGTAAGATATAAATCTATGAATAAATGATCTACTTTGTTTAAACTATGCGCAAATAAGATAGAGACAAATTGCGACTTTGTTGATTCTTTTAAGATAACGAATCACGATTATTTGGTGTGAAAAATATTTTGGTATTGTTTTGAATACAGTGAACCCGCGGTAATCCGACAAACGTTTTGCAGGGCAGTGTCGGACTATCGAATTTGTCGGACTATAGAGTACTGCTTAAGAGTCCCGAAATTTATTTATTTAAAATTACAGATAAAAATGATTAGATACTATCTAAAGATTTGCCTAAATAATGTTTGTGTACCCAAATTCAAATGGAAATACTGAATTAAACAGTGGTTATTTACCAGGAACATTTATTGCTTGTGTCAAAGACACTTGAACACTCAAAGAACAACACTCAAATATCGAATAGATTACAAACACGTTGCATTTATACTGTGCCAGTATATACCCAAATGCATATGGCCTCCAACAAATTCAACAGTGGTAGGCATGTCGGATTATAGGGGGTGCCGGATTAGACAGGGGCCGTATTAGCGGGGGTCCACTGTAATACTTTATTGTGTGACGGAAATAACTTTTACTTACTTACAAGTAAATTTAATAACAATAATACTTTGAATTGTTATTTTTCAAACAAAAGCCAGCGTCTATATTGTTTTTAGAGTTCCATACCTCAAAATGAAATGAATTATTTATTCAAATAGGCCTTCACAGGCACTTATGAATGGTCAGACTCTAACACCGGTTCGGAAGGTTGCTTGTACTGAGAAGAGCCGGCAATAAGCTCAGCAATTACTCTTTTCAAAATAAGATTTTGTACATAATAATGTGTAAGGAATACATCTATCTGGGACAGTTAATGACACAAAAAGATCCAGTACGCAAAGAAGTAGAGAGAAGAATAACCAATGGCTGGAAGAGATACTGGAGCTTTAGAGAGATTATGAAAGATAAAAACTTCAACGTAAAAATAAAAAGTAAAATATTCAACACCTGCATACTACCTGTCCTTATGTACGGTAGTCAAACATGGGCTTTAAGACAGGACGTAACAAACAAACTTGCAACCTGCCAGCATGCAATGGAAAGGAGTATGCTAAATGTGAAGAGAGCAGACAAATTGAAAAACTGTGTCATTAGAAACAAGACCAAGGTGACGAACATAATACATAAAATCAAAAGGCTCAAATGGCGATGGGCAGGGCACATGATAAGAGGACAGGACAAATGGAGCAAGATTGTGACGCGATGGTATCCTAGAGAAGGAAAAAGGAAAAGAGGCAGACCACCGAAAAGGTGGGATGACGACATAAGACTAGTGGCAGGAGTGTCGTGGAACAGAGTGGCTCATGAGAGACACGAATGGAAAAGGTTGGAGGAGGCCTTTGCCGACTGGCAAACAGATTTACAGGAACTAAGGAAGAATCAACTATAAGACTAAGTTCTCTATGTTTTTAAGCTTATTATGTTTATAGATAGGTATAAGGTATTCTGAATAAAGGCTATTTTATTTTATTTTTATTACATAATAATGTGTCCTGCTGGAGCGAACGCTACACCCAAGCATTGTCGTCATTAAAATAATCGTTTGTGTTGTAGCCTTTTGTACTAAAACAGTCTTAATTCTTTCCTAAAATTTTTGTAAAGGCAAATTTAAATTTAAAATTTCAGCACGGATTTTATTATAGATGCATGCACTAAGTTCTAAAAAAATGAATAAGGGAACTCTTATAGGATCAAGGTGTAAAAAAATCACATTGGAATTATTACTGAGACCAGCGGCGGCCTTACCCATTGCGAGGCCCCGGGCGGCAGGTCTTTGCGAGGCCCTTTGTCCTTCGTGAAAGTATGTGATGCGAAAGTAAGTCTGGTTGTTTCGTTTAGGTATTTGTCATGTTTGACGAGAAATCAAGTTATATTATACAAAAAAATAAAAAATAATTTTATTTTAATTTACCGCTATGTTAATAAATAATTAAGGATCAATATCAAAAGATTAAAATAAAAAACTATTGTTAAAAAAAATCTATATTTTTTTCAATTTGCTTGGGTTGGTGCGCGAGGCCCCATGCAAGAGCGAGGCCCCGGGCGGTTGCCCTGTTCGCCACCCCCTTTAGCCGCCACTGACTGAGACCTCTGCCTACTTCCTCGGGGATAGTGGGCATGAAGATCGATGTCTAGTTTCATGTACTACAGAATCTCTACAAGCGTCTCACATACCTATACAAATAGAATGCCCCACGTATTCCTTATACAGTCACCACCAAAGGTCTATGACCATATCTATATTTCTAAAAATCCCTTTAAAACAAAACACAAATAAGCGGCTTAATAAGACTGACTTTGGACTGGATACATCGTGTAAAAGGTTACTTGAGGTACTAAAGGTAATTTGAGAATTTGTATATTATAAAAGTCACTAAAGAAATATAGAGTAAAATAATAAAAAATATTGAGTTTCCTTATGTAAAATAATTTTTTTTTTCATAATATATGTATATTATATTAGCTGTCCCCGCGGTTTTACCCGCGTAAAAACCTTCCTCTTGAATCACTCTATATTAACAACCGCATCAAAATCCGTTGCGTAGTTTTAGAGATCTAAGCTTACATAGGGACAGACAGAGGGCGAGAAGTGATTTTGTTTTATACCATGTATAGTGATATATGAAATCAGCGGTGAAGAGGGGACATTACGGCATAAGAGAGCGTCACGCCCCACGCCGTCACGGCATACAAGTCAGTTTTACTTAGGAAGCGTGCCAATAGATGTTTCACATCAAAATCATTTTTAAAACAAGCTGTTTCAAGTCTATGTCTACTGTCAAACTATGTGCCAAGTTTCATCAAAATCCGTTAAGCAGTCTTTGCGTGAAAGAGTAACAAACATCCACACATCCACACATCCATACATCCACACATCCACACATCCACACATCCACACATCCACACATCCACACATCCATACATCCACACATCCATACATCCATACATCCACACATCCACACATCCATACAGACTTTCGCATTTATAATATTAGTGGATTAACATCACATAGTCTATCGTCTAGTTTTATTAAAGCTACATTTTAAAGGGAGTTTTGTAAATATGAATGGTCATAGACTTTTGGTCCAGACTGTACCTGCCATTGATACACGAGGATTGTAATAGCTTGCAATTACTAGAGTGACATCAATCCTAGAGGACTACAGCTCATGTTAACGAAGAGACGCGTTGCACTGGAAAGAAATAATTGTTCCCTGTCCCTTGATAAATACTCCAAAAATTTAATAAAACCAATTTTAATAGACTTAATTTACTGCTGGCCGTATTAATAAGCTTTTTTTTTCATGGGCTTCGGTGTCAGCGTTTTACTGTGGCCACCATGCCAACGCGGGCAAAGAAGTATGGTAACTCATTACTTTGCCGCACCTCAAAAAATGGAATCCCCTCCCTGCACACGTTTTCCCTCCTTCCTACGACACGGAATCCTTCAAACAAAGCGTGAAGAAGCATCTTGCGGGCCGGCAGGGTGAGGGCGGCTAGTGTTGTACACTCCTGTACTGGCACTAGCGGTGCTCGCATTCGGACTACAGTTCTACTTTACATCAGGTAGAATGCAGTCATCTGCTTTCTCAAATATAAAAAAAAAGCTTAAGGTCACTCAGCGAGCTATGGAACAGGCTATGCTCAGCATTTCTCTACGCGACAGGGTCCAGAACGAGGACGTTCGTAGAAAAACATTTTAGACATAGCTCGTAGAGTCAGCCAGCTGAAGTGGCAATGGGCAGGTCACATCGCTCGAAGAAATAAAAACCGATGGGGAAGAAAGATTCTCGAGTAGCGACCACGTACAGGAAAACGCCGAGTGGGACGACCTCCCACCAGGTGGACCGACGACCTGGTCAGAGTCGCTGGTACCGCTGGATGCAGGCGGCTGAAGTCGCTCACTCAACAGAAAATTACAGACTTTTTATTTTTTATACCGCATGGGTCAACTAACAAACAGACGCCTGATGGTTAGTGGTCACCGCAGCCTATGCACATTTGCAATGCCAGGGGCATCGCCAATGCGCTATCGACGTGAGACGTGAAGTTTTTAAGTCTCATGTGTGCCTGTAATATCACCGGCCCCCTTACCTTTCTAACCGAAACACAGTAATACAGGTGCACTACTGCTTCACGGCGGAGATGGGTAAGGTTGTAGTACTTCCCAAGAACGCTGCACTATGAGCCCTACTTCTCAATACTTGATCAAACTCTTTTTATTTTGAACTATAGGTAATTTGACACTTTTCTCTGATCTCTTGTTTTTCAACTTATCCAGAGTCTATGTAGTATATCAGTTATCATTATCAGTTGGTTTCCATAGTACAAGCTCTGCTTAGTTTGAGATCAGATGGCCGTGTGTAAAGAATGTCCCGGGATATTTCTTATTTATTAGGCATATTTGCAGTCTCCTGCGGTTTTACCCGCGTTCCTGAAGGATGTGACATTTTCCAGGGATGAAGGTGATCTTTTGTTTTAGAGCATGCTCTATCTATGCACTAAGTTTCATCCAATTTTATTCGGTAGTTTTTGTGTGAAAGTGTAACACATCCATACATCAATAATTAAAAATTTTCGTATTATAATTAGTAGGGTTTAGAAAAAACAAAGTAGTATATCAGTTATTTAGTTTTATAGTACAATATCTGCTTACTTTGGGATCAGATAGTGTGTAAAGGATGTCTCAGTATATTTATTATACCCGCATGATCTCCTCTGCGGCTATGATCCGTGAACCCGGACCCTACTTGTATTATTATGTGATTGAAGCTGTATTATCCTTAACCGTGCGTAGGTTCTTGCTATTTCCTAATGTTACATGAGGTCTTGATTTACGTTATCTATATAAATATGTGAAGAAAAAACCTTGTACCCATTTTTGAGCTTATTGCGCACACAGAGTAGTGATGGATTTGGTGTAGGCGTTTATATGGAGAAGGAGTGCAGAAAGCTTAAATTTATATATAACCAGCTGTCCCCCGCGGGTTAACCCGCGTTCCCGAGGGATGTCACATGTATTATACATAAAAACCTTCCTCTTCAATCACTCTATCTATTAAAAAAAACCGCATCAAAATCCGTTGCGTAGTTTTAAAGATTTGAGCATACATAGGGATATAGGGACAGAGAAAGCGACTTTGTTTTATACTATGTAGTGATAAATGTTAAAAATACATTAAATTTATTGAAATAAACATTAAACACATTAAAATACGTTTGACACAAGTTTTTTTTTAAATAAAACACATTACTGTAATTAGTAAAGAATCTATATGTATATAAAAATGAATCCCTATTTCCCTTGGTCAAGGCATCACGCATGGACGGCTGGACCGATTTCGCTAATTCGATTTTGTTGTGTTTGCTATTGTCAGGAGAATGTTCTTATAAAAGAAAAAATTAAGAAAGTAGCATGGAAAATTAGAAAATTTAAGAAAACTTAACGACCATATTAACTTTTCTAATGTAACCTTACCGCTTTTGACAATATAATTTTTTTTAATGTAACCTTATGATGTTTGACATAAATGTCAGTAGTTTGACGATATCGTTTAAAAGAGAGGCATGGGTCGGAATTATATTGATAAAATAATACATTTATCATTACTTAATGCATATTTCACAGTCGATTCAATCGGTAGATTCGAATTCAATATTCATTGTTAAGACAGGACAACGTCTGTCGGGTCAGCTAGTTTAGCATTAAAAATACAGGTAATTAAATAAATAGATTATATAGAATTCGGTATAATCACTACATAGAATAAAACAAAGTAGCTTCCCGCTGTCTGTCTGTCCTTACGTATGCTTAGATCTTTAAAACTACGCAACGGATTTTGATGCTGTATTTTTTAATAGATAGAGTGATTCAAGAGGAAGGTTTATTAGTATATAGCATCCGTGTAAAGCCGGGGCGGGTCACAAATTTAAAAATAAATTTAAATGTATGCGCACGGGTAATTCTTGAATATATTTTAGTTTGCTAAAGAAACGCATACGTTGCCTCCTAGATGATATTTTTACTCTTAAAAGTAGAGTCTCAAGTAGGTATAGCGAGTTAGTGCAAATTTAAAGAGTTAATACTATATTTAACAAAAATTTGTTAAATTTATATTAAATGGGTAACTCGAGGATGTTTCGTCGCGGCCTCTATGCTCTGTCTCTGTCGCTAACTACTCTAATACAACTAATCACGTGAGAGGTAAACTCTCCTAGGCCACCGTGAAGCGGCTCGCCGACGAAGTTTGTATTGGCTGAAAAACCTGGCAAATGGCCGTGTGTAAAGAATGTCCCAGGATAAGGCTTCGAAGAATCGTCGTTTGTTCTTTAAAGTTTACCTCACCTTGAAGGACATAGGGCAATTTATCTTGAGAAAACATCAATTCACTCGGGGATGCTAGCAAAACCTCGAGCTCAAACGACACTAGATCAACATTCTGCAGTCATTTAAAAGGCTAGACCGTGTAAAGGCTTTGGATGTTCTATAAATACCGTGATCAGTGGACTCGAACATGATCTTACCAAGTAGAACGTTAGGATGGCATTCCACTTGTAGGAGTAAGCGATGCTATGTTTTTTTTTAGTAGTAGAGCTCTTAGTACAGAATTCGTCCGGGGAAGAACTACCGTACCCATTTCCGCCGTGAAGCAGTAGTGCACTTGTATTACTATTTTCACCACTGTCACCGCCTATGGACATTAGCAACACCAGGGGCATCGTTACGTTGTCGCTGAGACGTGAAGTTAAGTCTCACGAGCCTGTAACTTCACCGGCCTTACCTTTCTAACCGAAACTGTGACAAACACTTACTGACATATTTGTGACACGCTCCAAGCTGACGTAAAAGAATCCTAGTTCTATGCAATGACCATAGAGGTTATATACTGACAAAAAAACCTCAATAACTACTTTTAACTTAAAATATATTTAGATTTACGGTCGAATTTCGCGCGCTAAGCAACCACTAAACTTGCGGCACGCTATGATGGCCGTTTTGAAGTTTAACAATGATAAAGAAAAATAACCGTTATTCCTTTAGACATAAGGTGCATCTATTGATCTAACAGCTAATTGTGTGATAATGGAAATCAACCTTATTCAAAAGCAATACAGTTTTTTTTCCTATGACAATCTGAAACGTCAAAACGGCCATCATAGCGTGCCGGTAGTACAGGAGTTTGAATAGCTTATAGCACGTATGGGCGTTTGACATGTTGAGGGCCAAACTTTAGCGTATAATTACCTAATGTAATATTTTTTTAATTGGGTTTTTTCAAAATGTCCCGCGGGCCGGATCCGGCATTAAAGCTGTTTTACAATTGATTTTGCACAGGTGATTTATATATTGAGTGCGTATTGATTTGTCATTTACATCAGAAACATTTTTAAATAAATGTGGATTAGTTTTTACAAACAATGCAGTTTCTAGGATATACAATGCCGGCAGAGTCAATATTCTTAGCGATTTAAAATATGAAACACAGCTGTCTGACGTTTTTAGACTACACATGGACTTTATATATCTTTTTTGCAACCTAAATACAAGTTCTTAATCAGTCGATTGTCCCCAAAAAATAATAACAATAATAACCGGCTGTTGCCCATATTAATAATGTATATTATTTGTAATTGGGTTTTTTCAAAATGGCCCGCGGCCGGATCCGGCCCGCTGTAAGCCGCGGGTTGCACGGTTGTTGCCCATATATAGCTTTATCAATCGATTGGAATGATGCCTTTAAGGTATATTATACAATAATCTTCTACATGTAGTGCCAAGGTCGGTTAAGAGAAGCCTTATTAAGTCGCATTCAGAACTGCGCTATAGTGAAATATAATTGACTACAGACGCGTCATGCCTTCCTACGTATTGAGAAGCCTGGGGAAGTACTATCTTACGCATTTCCGCCGAAAAGCAGTGCACTTGTATTACTGTTTCGGTTAGAATGGTAAGGCCGGTGAAGTTACAGGCACATGAGACTTAACTTCACGTCTCAGAATCGACTTTCCTGTGTTGTTAATGTTCATAGGTGGTGACCATTTACGAACCCCCTTATTCAGCTAATACAAACTTTGTCGGCGAGCCGCTTCACGGAGGCCTCGGAGAGATTACCTACGTGATTAATAGTATTAGTGTAGTAAGCGACAGAGACAGAGCATAGAGGCCGCGACGAAACAAGCTCGAGCTAGTGTAATTTTCCTTACAGAATCGACCCCCAGATTCTAAAGCCGGTTCGGAAGATTGCTTTTACAAAGAAGAGCAGGTTAAATAGTAGGTTGTATTAATATTTATAAGAACTCTATGATCCTAAAATTATCTTTTGACGGGCCAGTCTGGTTAACGATCCTAACTGCCAAGCCGCAGGTGTGATTCCCACACAGGACAAATATTTGTGTCCATGAACATGTCTGTTTCTTCTGTGTCTGTAATGTACCGTCTGTGTGTGGGTGTAAATCTATATATATATAAATGAATCCCTATTTCCCTTGGTTCCATTTTTTTGTTGTGTTTGTTATGGTCAAGAGAAGGTTCTTATGAAAGGAAAAAAATAAGAAAGTTGCGTGGAAAATATAAAATTAAGGAAACTTAACGACTTTACTAGCGCTTTTGACAACATAACACAAGACAACGTGTGTCGGGTCAGTTAGTATGTATTTAAAAAGTAGTATATGTAGTATATCAGTTACCTGTTAGCCATACTACAAGCAGTACACTCTGCTTAATTTGGGATCAGGGGCTAGATTCTGTAAGGAACATGACACTAACTCTGCCACTCTGTTTGTTTTACGCTTAGTTCTTACGATTTATACTAAAAAGTTGCGCTTTTTTCAGGCGTCCCTAGACGGCAGACCCACGTTGGGATTTAAAATATATTTCGTGGAAAGTTGATATCATTACTGATATCTTCCTACCTCTTTGGAGACAACTAAACTTGCGGCACGCTATGATGGCCGTTTTGAAGTTTAACAATGACAAAGAAAAATAACCTTTATTCCTTCAAACATAAGCTGCATCTATTGATCCAACAGCTAGTATAGTATGATGATGGAAATCAACCTTATTCCAAAGCAATACAGTTTGATCCTATGACAATCTGAAACGTCAAAACGGCCATCATAGCGTGCCGGTAGTATAGTGTCTTGTAGGTATAATAATATATATAATATAGGGTTGAGTTATTCTTAATGGCCGGTCATTATGTAGAACATGACAGTCCGGTAATAACAGTATTACTTATGCTGTGTGTAGAACGACATGGTGCTATAATTTTTACTATTTATTCTGATCAATGTAAGTTAGTTTTGTAACGAAGTTCCTTATCGCGCGTTGTGAAAGGGAGCTAGACGGAAAAAAATCATACGAAGAATTGTAACGATACTTTTTTTCGAAATTAAAATTATATGGTTTATTATTGTGTTTGTTTTTTTCATAATTTATTTAAAGGCTACATACAACATGTTTAAAATTCTGTTCCATTTATAAATTAGTATAATTAGTAATTATTAGCACAGTCTTGATCTTTTATTGAAGACCTAAAAAGAAGAGACGATAAGGACGAGAGATTGCAAGTTTTTCTCAACACTGGACCTAAACACAGCGTTTTGGTCAATTCCAATGCGTATCTTCGTTCCATCCGGGTGTCCCTTGACACCTCAAGTTTTTTAATTTTTGTAAGCATTGTTGTTTATTGAAGTTATACTTCTTTAGGCGCGTTATGAAATGATGAGAGTGAAATTTTAAGATTCGCGCGCATCAGTGTAACACAAAATTCTCACGGATCAAGTTAGCTGATAACGGTCTCTCCGGAACATCGCACAAATGGCAACTGTCAGTGTCAATTAGTGAGTAATGATGATGATGTTATTGTCAATAATAACCTAACAACGTCAACAATTGTTATTCGTTGCTACAGACAGGCGCAAAGAGTTTGGACACTAGGTATATAGAAAATGTTGTTTTTATTTACAATAGCTATCCCCCGCGGTTTTACCCGTGTTCCCGAGGGATATCACATTTTCCCGGGATAAAAAGTAGCCTATATATATTCCAGGACATACTCTATCTATGTGCCAAGTTTCATCCATATCCGTTTAGTACTTTTTGCGTGAACGAGTAACAAACATACTTACATACAAATCTTTCCTCTTTATAATATTAGTATAGATTAGCTGTTCCTGTCATACGTTGTAATGTGATTTTTTTTTCTTATTTTGTAATGGAATCTTCTCAGTTAAATACACAAAATTTTAATCGCTATCGGATAAATAATATGAGAAAGCATAGGACAAACATATGTTACGTTTTGTACATATTGAAAGATAGATAAAGTATAAATGCGTGTACAATAGCATACTAACGTTCTTGTTACAATATGACATCACTTTAATTCCATAGAGGAATCTTTTTTTTTATAAAGACTTTTATTTCCACTAACCTATACCTACTCTTGCGTTTTTTTAAGTGATAACTGTGGTGGGCTTTTAAATTCTGATCCCCAACCTTTTTGTGTGACGCAAAACAAATAAATGCTAAACACAATGTATGCTATTCAAAAGTGATTGATGAATAATTGAAATGTTTCCCTGTAATACAAATGTTTCACTTCTATCGTGTGTCTTTACGACACGCGCCATTTTTTTTAAATGTCAGATGTCAAACTTTCATAAACGGTTCTGATGGTGATGTGTTTTGACAACTAACCCGCCATATTAATAAATCTATGTCATATGTGACATTAATTAAAGCGCGAATCTGGGCCCTGAAATGGAATAAAGGGGGGGGGAATGTCTAAAGGCGACATAATTAGGCCAGTTGGCTTGGTGGTCAGCGACGCTGACTGCCAAGCCGAAGGTCGCAGACAAGTAGATGCCGTTATGGCATGGCGTTCTATAAGTTTTTAATCATCATTATCATCAGCCGATCTCTGTCCACTGTTATACTGGACATAGACCTCACCTATGGCACGCCACTGAGCTCGATCTTCAGCTCTTTGTTTCCAACCGCTGCCAGCCAGCTTGCGTATTAGACCAGGGTAGAAGCCTTTAAAAATAATAAAAAGTGAAAAAAAATAATAGTAGGATGAAACCTATTAGAAAAGGAGGGGAATATTATAAAAATGAAAGGAAAAATAATTTACGGGCGATCTGAGGTCGGGAAGAGGGTGGGGGTGAGGTCTTAAGGGTAAAAAACGGTTTTTCTCGATTTCCGGCAAAATAAAAGTCCTATGGAAAAAAGTCAAACGACAAAGTTGTAGCTAATAAAAAGATCTAAAACTTTTGTACTTACTCTTTTTTTACATAACCTCAAAATTTATGTGAAAAATTCAAAAAACCAAGTTTTTGGTTTTTTATTTTTATCTTTTACAAAAAAAATCTTTTTTTCACGAAATTTGGTGAAAACTTACCTGCCGGAAAAAACATTTTTTACCCTTAAAACCTCACCCCCATCCCCTTCCCGACCTCGGATCGCCCGTAAATTATTTTTCCTTTCATTTTTATAGTATTCCCCTCCTTTTCTAATGGGTTTCAGTCTACTATTATTTTTTTTGGTTTTAAAAATTATCGACCCTGGTCTATATACCATCGCTCCATCTAGCTGGAGGGCGCCCTACACTACGTTTACCGAGCCGTGGTCTCCACTCTAGAACACGTCACCCCAACGGTTATTGGTTCTACGGCAGATGTGACCAACCCACTGTCACTTCAGCTTGCAAATACTTTTAAGCTATGTCGATAACTTTAGTCCTCTGACGGATGACTTCATTCATTTATTTATAACTAGCTGTCCCCCGCGGTTTCACTCGCGTTTAGTTTGAAGTTGATCAGACCATGAAAACACATTGTTTCATACAAATTTTGCACCACCGTTTAACCCCCTTAGGGGATGAATTTTCATAAATCCTATCTAGTGCTCCCCTACGTTATAAATGGAACCCCTGCAAAATTTCAAGCTTGTAGTTTAGGCGCTGCGCTGATATGTCAGTCAGTCAGTCGGCTACTCCTTTTATATACATAATGTTACAAAACTACCCATAAACCTGAAAGGAGGTTAAATGGGGCCTTATAACGACTCCATTCACAATATTTAAGAACCGTAGTAACACACATAACAGACTCAAAAAGAATAAAAAAACATTTATTTATGAATGAAAAATAGAAAATCTATAAAAGTAACAATTATTAGGTAAAATAAGTACGTAGGCCATTTTGTTAAATAATCTGGTTCCCTGACATGACAGCTTACTAGGGTTGTTGGCTTTGATAATTAATTAGGTATATTTTTACGGGGTCTTTTGTAACACGTTGTATAAACATATAGATGGCCTTAACAATAAACCATTATAACTTGATACCCGCCTACTTACATATTTACCATTCTCATGTACTTTGATAAAACTTAACACGTGCCACATAACGTATATATTTAAAATACATGTCCCAAGATACAATGTATTCATCTAACATTGATAAGCTATCTTAATTGCATATTAATAATCACAATGAATCATTCGTAACACAATGATGAAAGACATGTGTTATATAAGACGCCATCTTGACTTTTATACACGCGCTAGAGTTCATTGACCGTTGGCATTGTGACCGCGTGTTGGCCAATTGCCAACATTGCAAAAATTGATAATTGTGTTCGAAATATAAACTCGTTCAATGTATGTTCTGTGGTGAGCTGTAGCTGTCAACTTTGTAACAATTTTTTTTATTTAGACCACAGATTATAGAGCTTGTTTTTTATTCATTAGTGAACGAGTAAATGGGCTCGTATATTGATGTCCACATGCACTTTACATCTTACATTCTAACAAATAAGGGTACTTTATTGAAAAATACAGCCAAATAATTGGATAGTGGACTGGGAAAGGATGGTGATCAGTTACTAGGTCCTAAAGCTATCAAATCCCCGTTTATTCTCACAAAAGTATGTCTAACTACGGAGGTATGAGCACACTAGAAGGAAAATGACCAAAAACACTCTATAGACTCTCGTTACCGAATATTATGTACAGAACTCGTCAAAACAAAACAAATGAGCCCAAACTCGAGGGGTTTACTAATAGCCACTGAAGAGTTCCACTATCCACCTTCTCCTCCATCATCAGATCAGCTCGATGGCATCAAATTATTGTATCGACATCTAGATCCCAAATACTTGCAAAGTTTCAAATCGATAAAACAATTTAGAAATAAGTTAAAATCGAATTCAAATTTCGATTTACGAAAACTAAAAGGTCGGATTTGACAAAGAGTGTTATAGAAAAACGAACTCTATGAAGTTATAAATAGGTTTATCAGCATCAAATACAATAAACCATTGGATCAATAAACTTTATTACATAAGCAATAAAGACTATATTCCTATAGCTTTTAATTACAAGAGAAACGAATAAAGTCGTGTTGAAAAAAATATCTATTGACAATTATATGCTCCATTTACATCATTACTTGATAACCTAATTGATAATCGCTTAGTAAAATAAAATGGGCTAGTAATCGTGCAAGTATAATCTTTATTTACTGCCAAAGAAAAATATACCTCAACCACATTACATTTAAAACGAATATAATTAGGTTTGGATGGATGACCTAGATTAAAACATAATATAAATTTTATGCCTGAGAAAGCGAACTCCATCTTCCGCCTCATCTTCACTTAACATCAGGTGCAGCGGCGGCCTTAACCATTGCGAGGCTCCGGGCGGCATGTCTTTGCGAGGCCCTTTGTCCTTCGTGAAAAGTGTGTGATGCGAAAGTAAGTCTGGTTGTTTGGTTTAGGTATTTGTCATGTTTGACAAGAAATGCTAAAGTTACACAAAAAAATAAAATTTGAAATCCATATTTTTTTTTATTTTGCTTGGGTTTCGCGAGGCGTTCGCCACCCCCCAAGGCGGCTCTGGTCAAGTGTGATTGTCAATCACAATACCGCCATAAATAAAAAAAAAGTTACAAAAAAAACGTGTGTGTGTACTTATGTACGCACGTAAGAAATTATACCCGAAATTATTGGTGAGAAATACTGCACTAGAAGCATTTTTTACTATTCAGTCGTGAAATTGTACCTACAATTCATACTTAAACTTAAAAACCATGGAATTAAAAAGTTTGCCTCATTTACGCAATGAACAATAAAAAATAAACAACATTACATTTCAAAATTCAAATATAGAATGACGTTATGTCCCAATAAACCCTCACGTAATAAAATAAAAGGCACGATTTTTTTTACTATACTTTTTCATCACAAATTTTAAAAACAGAATTTAAAAGTTTAAATTTGGAACGTCACGTGCCCGATTCACGCACACGCATGTTAGTGTGTGAGTACCACGTGCTGGGTTGCCATGCCGATAGCGCTTCGCAATAAATCATCTATTTAAATAATTTGTGAATTGCCTGTTGCGATTTTTAAGACTATGAAGGTCAAACAATTTGGATAGTAGGCAAAGAAAAATAATCTCTATTGCTTAAAACATAAGGTGCATCTATTGACTTATAATAACGTGCGAATAATTATGCTGTTGAACCTTATCACAACGACGTAGGGTTGGTTTTTTAATAACATTCTTTAGCTGTCAAAACATGCCTTTGGTTAGATTATAGTGTAGAAACTAGAAAACTAGAATACTGATTTATATTTTACTAGCTGTCCCCCGCGGTTTCACCCACGTTTCCGAGGGATGTAACATTTTCTCGGCACAAAAAGTATCCCATGTGTTATTCCAGGGTATCACTACATAGTATAAAACAAAGTCGCTTTCTCTGTCCCTATATCCCTATGTATGCTTAAATCTTTAAAACTACGCAACGGATTTTGATGCGATTTTTTAATAGATAGAGTGATTGAAGAGGAAGGTTTATATGTTTTAGTATCTACATTGCACCTGAGCGAAGCCGGGGCGGGTCGCTAGTTTACTATAAATGTGCCAAGTTGCATCTAAATCCGTTTGGTAGGTTTTGCGTGAAAGAGTAACAAACATCCAAACTTTTGCCTTTATAATATTAGTAGGATTGCCTGTATATTTTTTGTAATTTACATCTTCCATTCCCGAGGAATATGATTTCCAGGATATGCTCTATCTATGTGCCAAGTTTCATCCAAATCAGACCAGTAGTTTTTACGTGAAAGAGTAAAAAACATTCGCATTTATATTATTAGTAGTATTTGGGTCTATGACATTGTGATCCGCAACCTTTTTAATAATAATAATTTATTTATTTATCGGACAACAAGATCCACGTGATAGTTACAGATACTTAAATTAATAGGTTAGTGTTAATATCTAAAAGTAAAAATATAATTGTTATCCTACTTAAAAATACTTTAAATTCTACCTAGCTTACTACTAAAGCATTTCCATGAAGTGATGAGTGACGAAAAGTGGTGGAGGTAAATACTGTGTCGGGTAGAGAGGGAGCCGTGTCTCGCTGTATTACAAAAGTTTAACTTCTTTCGTGTGTCATGAGACATCCTGTTTTTTTATAGGAAAAGGATACCTTCTTATATTTCACCCACGGTCACAGGGAGGCAGCACCCCAGTATGTTGCCTGTGGTCTAGTGTGACCACAGGATGTTGCCATTCTATAATATCTAAATAGCTTCACACAAGATTAACGAAACTTTTGGAACGAAGATTCCTTATTGCGCGTTGTGAATGGGGGCTAGACGGTAAAAAATTCATACGAAAAGTTGTAACGACACGTTTTTTTCATAATTTATTTAAAGGCTACATACAACATGTTTAAAATTCAGTTCCATTTATAAATTAGTATAATTAGTAATTATTATAAGAAAAGGAATAAGTCAAAAGAAAATTTTGAATCGCACTGAATTGAAAGAAGCATGTATTATGTCGATGAACTACTAAGTTGACAGCCCGTCTGATGGTAAACGGTCACCGCAGCCATGTTTTATTTAAATAATCACAAAAATTATACTTTCTCATATTATTTATTGTTTTTTTTATGGGGCCAGGCCCTTTCCTACAAATGATCCTGGATACGCCAAAGCCTGCGGTCGAGGAATCTAACGTATCACCCAGGTATGGTAAGCTCATCAGTGAAAGCATTTTGGAAATCGAATGAGATGTTTCGGAGATTACATCTTACCACCAAACTTTACCTCATTACAATATTAGTATAGATATTTATACATTAACGTAAGAAAAAAAACTATTTCTTTTTTCATTCAACTTTTCAAAGTTTGCCAAGGTCAAATTTAAATCTAGTTCCAATACACGAATGGAGCTTGGCACATTTTTTTGTAATCGTTCGACCAAAGACACGTGATCGGCAAACCAATTGTAATTACTCTCATGGTCACCTTGTGTTGCGAAGTAACGAGCACCTACACAATGTCATTGGATCACGCACCTAATGGCCTATAGGTAGACTTGAACCCGAGTCTTTTTGCAAAAAAGTCAAATATTTTTTGTAACGATTTTATTTACAGCCAGCTTTAAGCTATAAAATAAATGAAACTGACGTTGCGTATTATTGGAAAACCCTGTAATTTGACCCTTGACATGGAGTTGGTTTATCTATCACAAATGAAGAAAGTTAAAGTGTCTCTTTGTAATTTAAAAATAACAGGAATAACAAAATAAAAATCTTTTGTTAAAATTTGTTCCGGTTAATCTCTGAAACGGCTGGACCGATTTTGACGGGTTTTTCACTGGCAGATGAGCTGATGATGTAAGGACTAACTTGGGATAGAAATAGATCTCGGGAGGTGGGGTCATCTCGTCACGTCCGCCATATTGAATTAGAATGGCGTCACTTAGCTAATCGTGTAATGTCAAGAAAAACAACATCGCAAAATTTCAGCTCGATCGTATGGGGGAGCTGGTCTGAAATTCAGTTGCAAGACATTTCCCAAACATACTAACAGGTGAATTCAAAAGCTTGTATAATTAAAATTCTCGGTTTAAATTCAGAATTTTAAACTGACAATTGAGGCCATGTCACTTCCGAAACAGATATTGTGTTGTTCAAACTTTTAGTTACGTAATCAACCAATCAAGGTGTTATACTAACGCATTCTAGAGTAGTAGAGCTCTTAGTGCAGCGTTCGTCCGGGAAAGTACTACCAACTTACACATTTCTGCCGTGAAGCAGTAGTGCTCTTGCATTACTGTTTCGGTTAGAAAGGTAAGGCCGATGAAGTTACAGGCACATGAGACATAACAACTTCACGTCTTAGGGTCGACAACGCATTGGGGATGCCCCTGGTGTTGCAATTATCCATAGGCGGCGGTGACCACTTACCATCAGGTGGACCGTCTGCTTGTTTGTCGGCCCAAGTGGTATAAAATAAATGCGACATTTTGTGAGTAAGAATGTTGTTACTCTTTCACGCAAAAACTACCCAATGGATTTGGATGAAGCTTGGCATATAGATAGAGTATGCCCTGGAATAACATATAGGCTACTTTTTATCCCGGGAAAATTTTACATCCCTCGATAACGCGGGTGAAACCGCGGGGACAGCTAGTCCATAATAATAATAAATGAATAAAATCGATTATTTGAAAATATGGAAGTGCATATTTGTCAAATTATTTAGCCAAATTAACTATATTTGCGTTGAAAATGATATCGTTTGTAAAAAGTTTCCTGCATAAAATGACACAATTTAAAAAGAAGAACATTCACAATGCCTTTCTTCGGAAAGCGAAAGAGTTTATCGAGAATCTATCGGTCAGGGGAAGTGACAGCTGAAAATTAATCTAAAAAGGACATAGTTAATTCACTGGAAGGTTTAAATTAATTTAACAAATTTCTCAACGCTTGTTATTCTGAATTGTTTTACTTTTTTCCCCTTTTAATGCCAAGAACCAATCGAATCGATTGCACACCATTGTTTGTTTTATCTGTGCCATTATTGTCTTCTAGCTTTGCTCTTTATAAAGATTAAAAGGTTTAAGAATCCATGAGAGGTGACTAAATCAAAACTAGTACATAATTAAAATCGACTTACACTAAAGTGACCAAGTAAGGATGCAGTTTCGCGCCTTGTCCGCCATCTTGCACGACGGATATGTCGCCATCTTGCGCGACGGTAATGTCGCCAGCGGCCATTTTGTGACGCAACTTAGGTGCCCCAAGTGTCTGCAGAGAGTTAATGATGGGTTAGGTAAGATTTCTTTGAAGTAGAGCTCTTAGTTCAGAGTTGGGCCGGAGAAGTACTACCACCTTACCCATTTTCGCGGTAGTACTTGTAATAATCTGTTTCGGTTGGAAAGGTAAGGCCGGTGAAGTTACATGCACATGAGACTTAAAACTTCCCGTCTCAGGGTCGACAATCTCCGTCGTGAAGTAGTAGTGCACTTGTATTACTTTTAAGAGTAGTAGAGCTCTTAGTGCAGAGTTCGTCCGGGGAAGTACTACCACCTTACCCATTTCTGCCGTGAAGCAGTAGTGCACTTGTATTACTGTGTTGCGGTTAGAAAGGTAAGGGGACCGGTGAAATTACAGGCACATGAGACTTAACAACTTTACGTCTCAGGGTCGATAACGTATTGCCAGTGCCCATGGTGTTACAAATATCTATAGGCGGCGGTGACCACTTACCATCAGATGGACCGTCTGCCTGTATATCGGCCTACTTGGCATAAAAAAACGGTGGTTTAATGGCGAACTACCTCTGCTATTGAGACGGAATAAACAGAGCCGTCTTTAAACTATTGGAGGCCCTGGGCACTAGGATAATGGAGCCCCTAGACTATGCTATGAGACCTGTAAGACCGCGACACACTGATTTGACGACACGATCTGTCGCATGCGTTCTCTGAACAACGGCTTCCATTACTTCCGAACTAGGGGGCCCCCATGGATCGCGAGGCCCTGGGTCCAGAGTGCCCAATAGAAAAGAAGGCCCTGGTAATAAATGTCCCACTAAATGCTTTACACACGGCCATCTGATCCCAAACTAAGCAGAGCTTGTACTATGGAAACCAGATAACTGATATAGGTACTACATGTACTTATTTTTTTCTAAATACATACTTATGTAGGTATTTACACCCAGACACAAAAGAAACAGACATGTTCATGCACACAAATATTTGTCCTAGGTGGGAACCGTAGTAACGACCTGTGGCGTGGCACCCAGGGTCTCTAACCACCAAGCCCGTAATAGTTTTAATGGTGATGATTGATAGTAAATTAATAATTAATCAAAGTAGTAGAAGTTTTCAAAGTCCCTGCAGTCTGTTTATCTAGAAAATCAATTGCTTAGTAGGTAGGTACCTACTCATGTATTACTTGAGTCTCTTGGGAGCTTGTTAAGTTATGAGTACTTCTTTTGGCGCTATTGGGAAAATATCACAGTGAATTTTTACGATGCGCGCGCACACCGACACCAAAAACTCATGCAGAAAAATGTTGAAGAGTGAATTTTTGAAGTGAAAACTTCTTTAGCGGCGTTGAGCACTTTTCTTGGGATGGGTATAAAATGTTAAACTCGCGTCAGGACACGTGACCTGATCGAAAATTCGTAAGGGGGCATCCATTAATTACGTGAGCTGATTTTGGCGATTTTTCGACCCCCCCACACCGCTTGGTCATGAGACTTTGCTCGACCCTCTCCCCACGCCCCTAATCTCACGTGAGATTTGATATTATCATAAGTAAACGATTTAGATGTAAAAAATATTACTACTATATACATATAACCCTCTTCTTGCAATTTTACACTGTTTCATGCTAATAAAAAAATTACGTGATATTTGCCGAGACCCCCCTCTCCTCCACGTGAGATTCGGTGAGATTCGGCTTGACCTCCTCGCCCCCCTAAATGCCTCTCGTAATTAATGGACGCCCCCTAAGACGGTAAAAATGCACAACGTTAATGTTCAAGTTCAACGTTCAACCCGTTGGTTTTTTTACTGGTATAACTTACCATCATGTTGACATATAAGACAAGCAGTTAACTGTTACTAGGTATCTTCAGACTGACAAATATTTTCAAAATAACTGCATTTTTATACTTGTAATATCAAAATTAATTATCAATTTCAGTATTTATTGGATTTCGAATTTCATATCGTGATTTCTAGATATATTTTTTGGGTCAAAGATAAAAATATATTCGACTAAAATAACTGTCAATTTTAAGTATTTTCAAAGATTAAACGGATTAACGACCTGTCAAAATTTCAAGCACCCGCCTTTTAGCTCTTGAAAAAGATAACATGACATTTCTTCATACCTTGCACACAGTGCACCTTTAATTTTCTTGTTTAGGTTATTATTATAATTTATTTCTAATTATTATATTAAGTACTAGCTGTCCCCTGCGGTTTTACCCGCGTTTCCGTAGGATGTCACATGTATACATAAAAACCTACCTCTTCAATCACTCTATCTATTAAAAAAACCGCATCAAAATCCGTTGCGTAGTTTTAAAGATTTAAGCATACATAGGGAAATAGGGACAGAGAAAGCGACTTTGTTTTATACTATGTAGTGATTTTGTAAAAGTTGAATTTATAAATAAAAAAATGGGTGCGCTTGCTTACTTATATGCGTTTTTTTACCTCTTACCAGCTCCACATATTTTATAGATTAGAGAAATAAATTCCATCTATGTTGACAGGCCAGTTGGCTTGGTGGTTAACGCTCTGGCTGCCAAACTTAAGGTCGCGAGTTCGATTCCCACCCAGGAAAAACATTTGTGTGCATGAACATGTCTGTATGTTCTGTGTCTGGGTGTAAATATCTATATAAGTATGTATTTAGAAAAAAAAAGTAGTATATCAGTTATCTGGTTTCCATAGTACAAGCTCTGCTTAGTTTGGGACCAGATGGCCGTGTGTAAAAGAATGTCCCAGGATATTTATTTATTTATTTTTCTATCTAAAAAGCAAAGTTCTTCTGGGGAAGTACTACCTGTCATTTCCGCCGTAAAGCAGTAGTACAATAGGGATGTGTCCTGACATGTCAAATCAGCAATTCTTTATGAAATGTCAAAACGATCGAATGTATGGAGTTTTGTATGAAATAGCAAGTTGTGACGTCATAATTGTACAGCATCAAATAACATACTCTTTATGATTAGATCGGTACTGAAAAATCACATTAATGATTTAATTTTGATCATATTTACCTAATTTGTTCGTATATTTTTGGATGTTCAATACACTGGTTAGTGTTTGATCATTTATCTTTAATACAGGACACATCCAATTTGTATAACTGTGCTTCGGTTAGAAAGGTAATTACAGGCTCATGAGACTTAACAATTTCACGTCTCAAAGACAACTTTAACTATTTTCAAAATAGCCCCACAAGACAAACAGATATATTCATAAACGCACGTTTGTCCTGGGTGGGAATTAAACCCTTGACCTGCGGCGTGGCGGTCAAGGTCACATAACCAACAAGCCTGTGTTCCCAGAAACTTACAACTTGGGGCTCTTTAAGAGAAGAGTGCATAGGCTACTAACGGGAAAGCGAGCTCCATCTTCGGCCTCATCTTCACTTACCAACAGGTGTGATTGAGGTCAATCGCAATCTCGTCCGATATCATAAAAAAAAAAGCCAACTGGCCCTTCTTCACGCCATATAGCGTCATGTAAAAGTACACCATCATTATCAGGCTACTAAGCACAAAATCATGAAATAAAAGTTATTTTATAAGCAATAAAAATTCTATGGCATTCATAGCTGTCAAAACGCTATTTAAATATCGGCAACTAAATCACGGATATCTTTTACGTTTTCATGCTTAAAATATAAATATTATTTATTCATGGAGGCCTTCACAGGTTCTTATAAATCGTTTTTACAAAAATTTTGGTATAATACAAACAATGATATTAAAAAATTTATAATTTCAAATTAAAAATACTTAAATGGAAGACAGCAATTCATTGCCAAACTTTATTACCCTCTAAATAATAAGATATACTATAAAATCACTTTTGACATAAATTATTCTTTACTAACTTTTTCAATTTATGCACGGATTTGACGTATAGCTCGGGTAGCCGCATATGTTATTGCCTTATTTGAATCTATGGTTGCCAGGCGAATTATGGGTTCCAAATTCAAAATCGTACCTTTTGGCCTATATGCAAATGCACTTACCAATAGGCCAAAAGGCTAGGTGACCAGTCTTTTTCATCACAACGTAATGCCTCAGGAAACAGTTTGAGGAACTGTATTAGATGATCTTTGACATAACCTACATAACATAATGATTTCCTCATTTTATTGAGTGGTTACGACACAATAGCACAATGGCCATTGTAATTCACGACATTCAATGAATTATAAGACAGTTTTATAAACATTTTTTTTACTTGGTATTAAACTATAAATATTATGTAAAGTATTGTAAATCAATATTATCTGCTATTCATCATCATCCAGAATTATGTTCAGAGCTGTTAGGAGACGAACTTAAACCTTATTGCACCAACCTTAAATTCAATTTCGAAGTTCTATCACCCCCATTCTATGCTTATGCTGAAGATCTGAAGAGCTTTTCGTTTGAAAAGGCAAATTTTTGGATCTACAAGGATTGGAAAAAATCTGATAAAAAGTTTTTTTATTAGTAGTTTTCGTTAAATGTGTAAATGGGCTTTCCAAATAAGAAAGGTAACTTAAGGTCATTGTATTTTATTCAAAGGTTCAGTAATTAAATGAAATACAGAAGCGCCTTGTGTTTTTTTATCAGTTAAGTATGTCTGAAGTCTGTCGTAGCAATGGAACTCGATTTTTGGCGGTAAATTGTCAACGACAGGCTGACTGTCCAGGCGGGGACCATAAAGTAGATAAAATTTATAAGATAGATAAGACTATGTAAAAGTTATAAAAATGCTGTTGGATATCCTAATAAATAAACCATCATGCTATTATTCCAAACGACAACCATAGACACAGTATTTGACGTCACTACTATAGAGCTGTCATCCCCATTTTGAATTAGTCATTTATTTTTAATCTTGCCATTAAACGGTCATTTACTCTTTTTTTTAAGCCGACTCATTTCAGATCGTTCAAAACTCGACTAAGAGACTATTTCTTTTTTAATGTCAATTACACAGACAGACGATTCACCTGAAAGTAAGTGGTCACCAACGCCTATAGACATTTGCAACACCAGAGGCATTACCTATGCGTTGTTGCCGGAGACGTGTAGTTGTTAAGACTTTTGTGCCTGTAATTCCACCGGGTTGTTGCTACTAAGAGCTCTGTTACTCGAGATATCCGCCAATGCGTTATTGTATGTTATCATTAAACTCACATTCCATTGGTAAAACGTAATTTCCACTTTACTGTCGTGAACTTTAATTGAGGACTCGTATAAGGTTTAATATCGTACAGCAAACGTATACCTAAAGAGCTATTTTAGCGTGTAAGTTGGTAATTTTTTAACAAGTTTTTTTTTTTCTTTATATAAATGCTTGAGCGCATTTGACTAGATCTCACCTGATGTTTTTGACTCACGTTTCTAAAGCCACTAATCGAAAGGGCCTATATTGACAGCTAAGAATGTCATACAAATATCAACCCAATAGCTTTGTGATACAGTTCATCTGCAATTAACAATAGGATCCATTGATAGCAAAGGTTATAATATATATTTTTTAATTTTGTTCTTGACTGTCAAAAATAATTAGATTTTGACGTCTTTAGGGGCCAATACTTTGATAAGCTAAACTCGACCTTATTGCATTGTGAGTGTACTTGAATATAGTGTCACTTGAATATACGAGTATCTAGGAAATGGGTCGCATGTAGAAGTTAGCGACTGTACCTAGACGGAAACTGACTCTCAGTGCAGCTGCCGGAACACACCGACAGGTGCTTGGGGATAGACATTTAACTGCTGGGTTCTGTTAGGCGAGCAGGTACTTATTTACAATACTACCGGCACGCTATGATGGCCGTTTTGACGTTTCAGATTGTCATAGGAAAATAAACTGTATTGCTTTGGAACAAGGTTATTTCCATCATCATACAATTAGCTGTTGGATCAATAGATGCACCTTATGTGTGAAGGAATAAAGGTTATTTTTCTTTGTCATTGTTAAACGTCAAAACGACCATCATAGCGTGCCGCAAGTTTAAATTCTAAAATGATTTTGACAGCTAAGAATTTTATAGAAAAAACAACTTTATTGCTTTTGATTTGGGATATGGTTTTTGATTGTATGATGATGCTGATTTATAAAAGCGAACCCCATTCGAGTAACTGACGTACCTCCACTTTGAAGAGCCTAGTTTTAAAAAATAAAGACTATAATGTTGTAGGTACTTAGGTGTCATCTATATTGTCAAGACAGAACTTTGTTTATCAAATGGTTTAAAGTCTATTTTGTTATAATACGTAAAATGTTTTCATGTAGGCGAAATTCGCCATTTTTAGTCACCAATACCTAAGGAGGTTTCTTACTAGGTATTGATGTTGTTTTATCTGGCATATATTAGTCATTTGTAAGTGAAAATAGATTTAAAGTTCGTAATAGGTACCAGCATATCTTATCTAAATATGTAGTTTATGAAAGGAGTACCTATTCTTCTGTTTTAAATATGGCAGCTAAATCTTTTTATAGAGAAACTAGCTGTCCCCCGCGGTTTCACCCGCGTATAGTTTGAAGAACCAAAAAAAGAATGAAGGCCAAGAAAACACATTGTTTCATACAAATTTTGCACCCCCGTTTTACCCCACTGGGGGGGGGGTGAATTTACAAAAATCCTTTCTTAGTGCTCTACGTTATAAAAGGAACCCCTGTGCCAAATTTCAAGTTTCTCATCCGTATAGTTTAGGCCCTGCGTTGATATGTCAGTTAGCTTCTCCTTTTATATTAATACTAGCTGTCCCCCGCGGTTTTACCCGCGTTCCCGAGGGATATGACATTTTCCCGGGATAAAAAGTAGCCTATATATTATTCTAGGATATGTTCTATCTATGTGCCAAGTTTCATCCAGATACGTTTAGAAGTTTTTGCGTGAAAGAGTAACAAACATACTTACATACAAATCTTTCCTCTTTATAATATTAGTATAGATTACTTAAGTTTTCGTAAGAATCCTTAATCTTTTCTAGCAATAAATGTAGCCTATGTTACTCAGGGTGAATGTAGCTTTTCAATGAGGATATAATTTTTGAAATCGGCACAGTAGTTTTTGAGTTTATTCATTACAAACATAAACACAAAAAATTAAAATAAATCCTCTTTATAATATTAGTGTAGATAACTTTGCCAGTATCGAGTAATTAATATTATCGAGTTGGTCACATAAGTTAGCACTATCACAAAGCTAAGTTGTACGTACAAATTCGGATTTTATTTATATGGCAGTTAAAATAAATCTACAAAAACTTTCAAACCTAAACTTCATGCTTATGAATAATCCTTCTATAAAATTAATAAAGATTAAAAAAAAAAAAAAAACTTCATACTTAGGCATAGGCACAAGACACACGCTTACAATAATATTATTATACGTAAATCTTTATTATTCCACTAAACAATTCTTATAAGAATAATACATATATTTAATTCTAAGTTATTTGCTTTGTTATGTGGTCCCCCTATGGGTAAAAGCCTCTTCCATTTTTTTACCACCTTTCTCTGTCTTTGTATGCATCCAGCTATTTACGCTGATACGCGCTTATTTTACTTTAATTCACTATTATCTTGTATCAATGAAATTAAAAATAATATGAAAGAAAAAAAAACGTAATCGTATACTGACCATTGATTTAATCAATTTGTAATCAAAACATGTTTTAAGTTCTAAAGGGCTAAAAGACCTTGTTTCGAATCAGTTCCGTAATCTATGCCAAGGTCTTTTTATACGTAAATTCTTAAGTTACAAAATGTGTTATATCATCTTATTGGTTGAGTTATCTCATATGACGTTATGACGCCGTTCTCGTATTGAGTAAGTATTGACAAAGTTAGTTTTTGTTTCTAATGCGTAGGTAGAGTTTATAAAAAAAAACATTTATATTCTGCATAATTGACTTTAAGTAGCGAAAAATTGTGCATGAATTTGTGAAAAAAAGAAGAAAAAAAAGGAAGTAAATGTCTATGAAAATACTTAATAAAAAAAAATATATTTACCTTCACGAAATTCACTTGGTAACAAAGCCCAGACAACCATAGCTATTATCTATTTATTTTACACTCAACTATTCAGTCTTAATTATCATAACTTTGCACTAAAACTTGATTAATAACCTTATGATACCACATAAAAAAAATTGTTATAACTTTTGAAAAAACCTAGTGTAAACAATACCTAACAACTTTTTAAATCAACTTTTTTTCAATTTGACAGCACGTAATGGCGCGAAGCCGCGTCCGAACCGCGACCGTCCGCAAAGCGGTTTCCCGCGCGACTGTTTTATAAATTTCTGTCACATACCAACATAAATATCCACGTAATAATCTTTTGTATTACTCTTATGCTTCTAAAGATAAAGTTGAAAATCATTTGAACGCTGTGCAAATATAATTTTGTCTGGCGTCATTATCAGTTGACGTTTGTGCGACAACTTTAGAAATGCGGTCGTAAAGTCGTCAACTACCTTTGTAATAATTCAGTGTTTTTGTTTCGTAGCGGTAAATGTAACATGGTTTTTATCAACAACATGAAATTGTTTTGTTTTGAAATGGATGCAATGGTTTTTCTTTCGATAGATATTGAATTAGTCACATTGTTTTTACGCTTACTATACCAATAAGTTTTTGTCGAAATTACGACCTTAATCATAAAACATAAGTAACTATATGAATTTGCTAGTAAAATCAAAAATCTATTTAAAAAAAATATCTGACACTAAAGCTCGTCAATAGATAGCTACTAGATAAAAGAACAAGAAAACAAACAAACCTAGCCGAAATCGATTCAAAAACAGATGAACTGAAACGAAAACGAACAAAAATGAACTATTTTGTCTATGACAATTTTTATAAAGATTAAATAAAAAAAATGTGTATCTGTTTCAAAATAATTACCTAAATTTGAAATTGAAAACTGCTATTACAGTTTCTATGTAATTATAAATGATCGTAGGTATGTATCTGTCTGTCTGAAAGTTTGTCTAGAATAGGTTTCGGAACGGCTGATTGGATCTAAATGTAATTTGGTACACATATGTAGGAGCGAGGTGTGTGACTCCATCATTTATAAGGGAAGATCTTCCGCCGCTAGGTGAACATGCCTGGGGACCGCGGTCCGGCTGTTGATGTTGGAACCTTCTATAAATGGACAAATCCTTAAGAAACTTGTATAGTACGATGTAGACGTATACTACGATTCTCGCGTCATAGATAATATAGACATTAGAGTAGTAGAGCTCTTAGTGCAGAGCTCGTCCGGGGAAGTACTACCTTACCCATTTCCGCCGTGAAGCAGTAGTGCACGTGTATTGTTTTGGTTAGAAAGGTAAGGCCGATGAAGTTACAGGTACATGAGACTTAACAACTTCATGTCTCAGTATCGGCAACACATTGGTGATGCTCTGGTGTTGCAAATCTCCATCGGCGGCAGTGACCACTTTCCATCACGTGAACCGCATGCTTGTTTGTCGGTACATGTTGTAAAAAAAAATTATGATTAAACATGACTTTTTTTATATTATATTCAATAGATACATTATATCAAACATCTCTTTTCAAAATCAAATTTAGGGTTATTTTCAGTTTTCGAATAGACAATAATTCGTTTTGAATAGATTATTGGAACGAAGTTCCTTATCGCGCGTTTTGAAAGGGGGCTAGACGGAAAAAAATCATAGGAAAAGTTGTAACGACACTTTTTTTCGAAATTTAAATGATATGGTTTATTATTGGATTTGTTTTTTTCATAATTTATTTAAAGGCTACACTTTTGGAAGTGCATAATTTCCATTTTTACATTTCGGTTGAGAACTCCAAGCGCTCACCGGAATTGTCTGCGTAAGGGTGTAAGAGCCATGTGAGGCTAACACCTCCGTCCCTTAAAAAAAAGCTTTTTGCTATATATTTTACTAGCTGTCCCCCGCGGTTTTACCCGCGTTCCCGTGGGATGTCACATGTATTATACATTAAAACCTTCCTCTTCAATCACTCTATCTATTAAAGAAACCGCATCAAAATCCGTTGCGTAGTGCGTAAATAGGGATATAGGGACAGAGAAAGCGACTTGGTTTTATACTATGTAGTGATAATAATGTCAATCAAAATTTCTATGTGAATTCTCCTTTGATTTTGACAGGTAGTTTTTTTTTTAGTTACGTCTTTAAGTGACAGCTACAAAAAAAAAAGAACATGCACAAAGTACGCCACGCATGTGAAAAAGAAAACAATCCATTCGGTTTATAGTTTACGAGAGCAATATTACAATGGACGGATATTATTGAACGCTTGGCCAGCGTTTGTCATTCATCAAAATGTAATTAGGTACTAGTGCTCGCCTAGTGATCGAAATTCGACCGTAATCTATCTAATATATATAAATACAAATATATCTCAGAAACGGCTCCAACGATTTTCATGAAATTTCGTATGCATAGGTTTTCGGAAGCGATAAAGCGATCTAGCTAGGATTCATTTTCAGAAAAAGTCGTTTTATCCGTGTTTTCAATGATCAACTTTATCGATAATTGACATAAACATACCTGAAAAAAATGACTTCCTGACATTAACTGTTTTAACGACACAACAACATTAAAGCTACTCCAGTAGATGACGTTGTTAAGCAACACTAAGCCAATAATCGGGCATCCAGGTACTGTTATTAAAATAAATACGAAAGTTTGAACGGTTTGTTACTCAATCAACGCAAGACCGACTGAACAGATCCGAACTAAATTATAGAGAGTAGGTTATAGTCTGGAATAGCACATACATTACTTTTTAATCCAGGAATATGTCACATCCGGCGGGAACACGGGTGAAACTGCGAGGTACAGCTAGTACTATATATTTTACTAGCGACCCGCCCCGGCATCGCTTAGGTACAATGTAGATACTAATACATATAAACCTTCCCCTTCAATCACTTTATCTATTAAAAAAAACCACATCAAAATCCGTTGCGTAGTTTTAAAGATTTAAGCATACATAGGGATATAGGGACAGAGGAAGCGGCTTTGTTTTATACTATGTAGTGAAGTTTGAAATCCTTGAGGTATTTCTTTTTCAGAGTATAACCGAACTAATTGACTCAGGCGTGACCATGCGGAAATCCATTATAAGGTTATACAGAAACAAATATCTAGTAACTAATTCCGCTGGATATCTTTCTCTGTCAAGTCCCGAACAAGGAAACTCAACAGAGTATTGACAGAGGAGATCCAGCGGAATTATATTATTCGATATTTGTTTTTGTAAGAGTATAACCTCTTTAACATCGTATAGAACATTTTTAAGTTTTGTTCTATTACGTCGGTTGCGAGCTCGTAGGTATATATCACACCCTCAGAACCCTCTCTGATTGGGTCACTTTGCACTGAGCGGGGAGGGTGGGTCCCGGTGTTAAAGAGGCTGACGTATCGGTATGCTTATTCTATCATTAAATTGACTATGTTTATTCATCGGATAGAGCGTAGGTACTACGTTTAGTCTCTCTATGATCGTAACTCCATTTCGAAAATTGTTGAGTTAAGCCCTTATCGTATTTTAGGCCTATTAATACTGTTATGCCGAAAGAACGTCATATCCCGCTGATATTTTAAATGTGAAAGTTTGTGAGGATAGATAGACATCTAGACACCTAGACAGGTGTTTGGATGTTAACTACTCTTGCAAAAACTACCGATAGGATTTAGATGAAACTTAGCACATAGATAGAGCCAGTGCCGGATTAAGCAAGCGTGGGGCCCGGAGCAAATTCTATCGGAGGGCCTTTGGTCTGTTATGGGAGTACTAGTAGCCTTAGACACGTGCAAAAGGGGGCCATTTGCGCGAGGCCCGTAGCAATTTCTACTCTTGCCCATGGTTAATCCGGCACTGAATAGAGCATGCCCTAGAATGGCATATATTATGTTAGATACTAATAAACCCGAGAAAAAGTAACATGCCTTCGAAGCGCCGGTGACACTGCGGAGAACAGTTTTTTTTTTATTTCGCTAAAATGTTACATCCCTTAGGAATGCCGCTGAAACCGCATGATACAAACGTAGATTACTTTTACATTCGTACTTCCAGACACGATAGGTGTTATTAAAAACAAAGTGACACACTTCAGTTAATATTTTGATTGATTGTTCCTTATCGCGCGTTCTGAAAGGGGGCTAGACGGAAAAAAATCATACGAAAAGTTGTAACGACACTTTTTTTCGAAATTTAAATGATATGGTTTGTTATTGGGTTTGTTTTTTTCATAATTTATTTAAAGGCTACATGCAACATGTTTAAAATTCTGTTCCATTTATAAATTAGTATTATTATTAATTATTAGCACAGTTTTGATCTTTTATTGAAGACCTAATACTAAAGACGAGAGATTGCAAGTTTTTCTCAACACTGGACCTAAACTCAGCGTTTTGGTCAATTCCTCTCAAGTTTTATTTATTCTTCTGGGTAGTTTAAAGGTTAGTTTTAGTTTATAGGTACATTTATTTATTTTGAGAAACATACAGCAATAAACACTTAAAACACAGTATAAATAATAAAATACATAAACCAGCAAAGATTCCTCTTATAGATAATCAAAAGGAGTAGGTACACATTCAAAATTCAAAACCATTTATTCAGTTTAGGCCCTCGGAATGCACTCATGAAGGTTAAATTTAAAATTACTGAAGCTACAACATTTAAAAATAAACACGTTACATATTACATTTATGTGTAGACTTGTGCTTAATTACGACATTAAAGATGATGAGAGTTAAGGTAGTAAGTACTTATAGTCCCGCGGACACGGCGTGTCGCACGCGCGAGGAGTGCCCAGCTTGGGCGGTCCCTCGCGCCGCCTTGTCTGCGACAGTCGGGGCGGACTTGTCACTGCCGGCCTTGAATGTCATGGTCGGCAGCGAGGAGTCGTGGAAGGAGGCGGAGAAGGAACTCGAGGGGTTTTAGTGGGTAGGCTCCCCGTTCCTTTCCCACACGGGAAGGTGTCGGGGAGAGAGTCCCACAACCGTATGCGTAATGTTTTCCCCACGTAAAAAAAAGTAATCACTTATAGCCGAGAAGGGCTGTCAGATTTCAATTTAATACTTTTGGATTTCTTTTAGGTACATTAATTGTATAGTCTTCAATGAAATCGGGCTGTCGAATTTGTATATAGTGTTTACTATTTCCCGCGTATTACATTCAACGGAAGCTACGTTCCTGCCTAGTTATTTTTATCAGAATGTTTTTCATAATAATATATGTGCTATGAATCATTGTTTTTTACAAATTGTTATCATTTTATTATTTTAAAGGAACATTAAAATATTACACAAGCGTGAAAAGAAGCGTACAGAACATGATGACCTTGACTTTTGACACTTCCATTTAATGTTGCCTGTTAAAGATAATTTACTTTTATTTTCGGAAATATGTACTGTCTCTATACATTCAATAGATATTTGTCGTCTTTTGCAATAGTAGGTCGCTTGTTATTAGCATTACAATAAAAGCCTTTCAATATTTATCTTCTACAACCTTAACTCATATTGTAGGAACCACTAGATTAAAAGGAAATAGGTGCATGCTAAGCAAACGAAGGTAAAAGAATGTTCAGTGCCACTCTATAAACCTATTGTCATACACTTTCCTTTTATTCTGTATCTAGCATGAGGGAGTTGTAACTCAATAAGTCTAATTAATATAAATATTTAAATAATTTGAGTAGAAGATATCGTGTGAAATCTTGTATTTTTTAAATCAATATAAGCTTACGCTAATTAACTTGGCAGTGGGGAAAACAAAAAATCTAGGATGAATTGTATTCACTTTTATGGAAATACTCCCTTCGAACTCCATATTAATTTCAAAATAAGGTAAATTAGATTTTACAAACTGGCAGCATTGTCACTGACGGCCATGGCAGTTTACTCAGTCACGCGAAATAAAAAATGTGAATTTAATTTCAATTTTTATCCTTGTTTTAATTAAGTTTTCACATTAAAAACTGTTAATACGCGTTCTAGAAACTGTTAATTTCGTATATAAGTTACAATGTGGTGTCAATCTTTAGTTTTAAGGTGGCAAAAAGTGTTTTTTTCGTGTAATGTAAATTAATTTCTGTGTTGATAAAAAAGGTACTTTTTTTGTATGTCGTGTCCGATTGAGGTAAGTTTTTTTACGTCCATTGTATTGATTTGTCTGTTAAACGCTGGTTTTTGGCGTAATTTGCGTAGTTTTCTCGTTGAATTTGCATCAAAAACGTGTATTTTTGTTTGTTTACATTGGTACGAGCATAATATTATTCATATACACACGTTGTGGTTTAGCTTTGACGAACTATTGAGTTAATAAAACTATATTGTTGATCAATGTCGCATTATGGCGCCAATATTGAATAAATTAAATACTTCTTTCTCAAATTGTAATTGAAAAACCAAAATATTGTTTTTGGGTTCCGTAACCGGGGTTCTAACGGGACCCTATTACAAGGTTTCGCTATCCGTCTGTCTGTCACAGGCTATATCTATCAGGCCACATAAATTATTTTAAGAATAACGTTGTTGGTTGTGCAATTACTTATTTATATATATATAATATTGTTACATAAGCTGTATTGTGTAATTGTTTGTTATTCTCAATAAAGAAAAAAAAAATAAGATAAAAATAAGCCTTTAATTTTTTTTTTACAAAAAAACGTGTTTTTGCGGCGTTTTGCAAAATATTGTACGCCGTCACGGAATACTACGTGTTCGAATCTGACACGCACTTGGCCGCTTATTTTATAAATAAGCAATATTGAACCTTGTGTCTTTATAATTAAAGTATAATTTACGATTGACATATTATACTACTAGTTGTCCCCCGCGGTTTAACCTGCGTTCATAAGGCATGTCACGTTTTCCCGTGATAAAAAGTAGCCTATATGTTATTCCAGTATATGTTCTATCTATGTGCCAAGTTTCATCCAAATCTGTCCAGTACTTTTTATAAATCTTGTTACAATAACAGTCAAACTGTATACTATATTCAAGGTTGATAAAGACAATGTCCAATTAATTTCACATTGACTCTTAAAATATCTTACATGGTGTGTTACTGAGACTCTGTCTACGTCTTTGTTGACAATGGGTGTGAAGCTTCAGTAACTTTAAATTTGTACCTTCACACTTATTCTATATATTCATACTTATTTATTATATATTATTATAATATTTTTTTGATATGTAAACAATGTGTTACAAAATACCCCATAAAAGCTGTCACGTCAGGGAACTAGATTACTTAACAGAAGGGCCTACGTACGTATTTTACCTAATAATTGTCTACTTCAATAGTTTTTCTATTATTCATTCATAAAAATCAGCTTTTTTATTATTTTGGGGTATGCTATACAGCGTTACTACGGTTCTTAATTATTGTGAATGGACTCATTATAAGGCCCCATTTAACCTCCTTTTGGCTTTAAAGGTAGTCTTTCAGGGCTTTTGTTCTGTCATGTCTACCGTAACTAATTAATGTAGATAATAACTAATAGACTCAGGGGTGACCTTGCGGAAATCCATTATAAGATACAAAAATCAATATCTAGTAACTATTTATGCTGGATCTCCTCAGTCAAGTTCTAGTTTTTGTATAAACATATAATATAGTATTAATGGAGACTTATTCATGCGACAGGCTGTGGGTTTGATTTCCATCCAAAAAAAACAATGCATTGCACTTTGGTTGTGCATTTTGAACGTCTTACGAATGTTCGATCAGGTCACGTGTCCTGTCGCGAGATTAACATTTTATACCCATCCCAAGGAAAGTGCTCAACGCCGCTAAAGAAGTTTTCACTTCTGCAAATAGTACCTGGATGGCCGAGCATTGCCCGGGATTTCTTTACTAACGTCACTTCTACCGTATTCTCTTTTTTGAAGCACTGTCATATATACCCAGATACGAATTAGATGCGATAATAAAGGTCTCCCAATAACAAAAGATGTAACTTGAAAACCTTACCTTCTAATGACATTGTATCAGTTTTCATTGCCTAAAAACACGGATAAAACGACATTTTCTGAAAATGAATCCTAGCTAGATCGATTTAACGCCCTCAAAACCTCCTGCATACTAAATTTCATGAAAATCGTTGGACCCGTTTCCGAGATCTTAATTATATATGTATATACAAGAATTACTCGTTTAAAGGTATTAGATTTGTGTGTATGAACATGTCGGTTGTTCAGGAGTTGTTGTTTAGGAGAAAAATTTAGTATATCAGTTATTGTTTCCATAGTACAAGCTCTGCTTAGTTAAGGATCAGAAGGCTGTGTGTTCCACTATATTTATTTATTTATTTGTTACAGATAAAACAATGAATAACCTAACAGTAGATGTGGACCCCCTGAGTAGCTTTGAGTACCCCCAATACAACCAGTATCCAAACAATGACTTCTCCTACGATTTGAAAGCAGAAGAACCAAATATCATGTACAAGTATGAAATGTTTCCTATCAGCCAAGCAAGTGAGCGGGATGAAAACAATGATACAAACAAAAATAATAAACCAAGTACACATTTACCGAATAATGAAGCAAAAAATCCCAAAAAGAATGATGGAACAGCACCGGACCAACCTCACAATCCAGAAGAAGAGGATGTGAAGCCTATAATTGATGGGAGAAAGGTTAAAAAGGAACGTATCAAAGGTAGAACAAGCAGTTACTGGTCAGTAAAGATAGCTGATAAGGATTTTGCATTCTACGGATGTGCTGTCTGTAATCTACAGTTCAAATCGTTGCATGAGTTAGATCAGCATGTAACAATACACAAAGATAGAATAACAAGCTACGATTTGAGGTTAAAGAATCAAATGTTAAAGAAAAGTAAAAATAAAGGGAAGAAGCTGAAGAAAGTTAAAGAAGAAGTCATTACTAAATTGGAGATTGAGATTAAGCCAGAAGATGGTTATATAGGGGAAGAAAAAGCAGCAGATTTTGAGAAGAAAACAGAGAACACAGAAGGGAGTATAGGTACAGGTGATAACCAAGATTCCAAGTGCGATGATAAGAAGGATTTAAAAAATATTAATATTAACTGTTCTGAGAAGAAGAAAGAGTACAACATGGAGAAGATTTACAAATGTTTTGCGTGTCAGAAACAGTTTCTACTGAGTTATTATTTGAAGTTACATGTCAGGTCACATACAGGTGTGTAAAAATTTATTATCTTACCTTAAATTACACTAAAATTCTATTATTTATATTTTCTTGAGTAGTAGAGCTCTTAGTGCAGAGTTCACCTTAGACCACCTAAAAAAATGTAAGTGTAGTGGAACAGTCGGTTGGAACAAAGTCCTTTCGTAGTATAATATTATTGATATATGATTTTGTATTGGGTAGCAGAGCTCTTAGAGCAGAGTTCCTCCGGGGAAGTACTACCTTACCTATTTCTACCGTGAAGCAGTAGTGCACTTGTATTACTGTTTCGGTTAGAAAGGTAGGTGAAGTTACAGGCACATGAGACTTAACTTCACGTCTCAGCGACAACGTAACGACGCCCCTAGTGTTGTGAAGAGAAAAGATCAAAAAATACTAGACCAATTTCCATAATTCTTTCACTCAGAGGCGGCCTTAGGGGGTGGCGAACGGGGCAATCGCCCGGGGCCTCGCTCTTGAAGGGGCCTCGCGCAACCCAAGCAAATTCAAAAAAATATAGATTTCAAATTTTATTTTATTGTATAACTTTAGCATTTCTTGTCAAACATAACAAATACCTAAACCAAACAACCAGACTTACTTTTCACGAAGGACAAAGGTTTTAACTAACTGAAAGAGGAAATCCTAATTCTTAAGGATTACGCCTGAGAGAATGAGATGGGTAGTTTTCTGAAGGTCTCACCTCTGCATGAATTTTAGATGTTTTTTTATTGTATTATAGATGAAAAGCCGTACACTTGTAGTATCTGTGGACAGTCCTTCATAACTGCAAGTCACCTTGGAAGACACAATAAACGGATACATCTGGCGGTCAAACATCAATGTCGAATCTGTTATAAGTTTTTCTCTAGGTAAGACAATTTTCTTTTTTAATATAATCTATCATTATGAAATTAAATGAAAATATTTTTTATTCAAATAGGCCTTTACAAGCACTTATGAATAGTCTGACTCTAACAACTCTAACGGTTCGGAAGGTTGATGTTACTGAGAAGAGCCGGCAATAAACACAGCAATTACTCTTTTTAAAAACGAACTTAGATTTATTTAGTATCACTGACAATACCTGTGTAACATGATAAACATAAAGACAGTGACAGGATGAGGGAGAGATTGAGAGAGAGACGGAGGGGAGAGGGAGTGAGAGTGAGAGTGAGGGCGGAGATAGAGAGAGAGATTACTAAATCGCGCTACCCGTAAGCCGTGTTAAGTAACTTCGTGCCAATAATAGTAACTTCACACCTATTATCCTCGAAGAGGTAGATAGAAGACACCCATGCCACCGATGATATTAGGCTAAAAGGGACATGTGGTGAGTGGACATTCTGGCCGCCTGTCCATCATTTTACCAATCCCGAGCGACAGGGACTGAAAGAGAAATATCAACTGCACTCTTCTCGATGTGGCAATCAGTTAGAAACTTAAGGCCGGTGAAGTTACATGCACATGAGACTTAACTTCAAGTGCAAATGTCCATAGGCGGTGACCACTTACCATCAGGTGGTCCGTCTGCTACTATGACCGATTATAGCCAAAATAGAGAGTTTCTTGCCGGTTCTTCTCAGTTTATGGCTGACTTCTGAACCGGTGGCAGCTTTGACCTTCATAAGTTACTAAAGTGGTTGAGATTAAGGTCAGTTTTGACAGTTAAGAATGTAATTCTAAAATCATCTCTATTGCCTTTGTGTTAAGGTTCATATATTGATTCAATGGTTTATTGTATGATAATGCTGTTGAACCTAATTATAACAACATAGAGTTCATTTTTGCATACCACTCTTAGCTGTCAAGTGGGTCCTACTAATATTATAAATGCGAATGTTTGTATGTATGGATGTTTGTTACTCTTGCACGCCAAAACTACCGAACAGATTTGAATGAATTTTGGCACATGGATAGAGCATATACTGGAATAACATATAGGCTTTTTGTCCCGGGAAAACGTGACATCCCTCGGGAACGCGGGTAAAACCGCGGGGGACAGCTAGTAATATAATAAATTTACTTTCACAGATTCGAACTTCTGACGCGCCATTTCGATAAAAAGCATCCAGCCGATAAATTGGAAGGAGAACCATATGGTAAGCTTTAGGAGTTAAGAATGTCGTTGTAATATGATCTTTATGTCTTAAGAGATAAGGTGCATCTGTTGATCAAATTGGTAATTGTCTGATGTTGTTTATTAGATTCAATTTTGCTTGTGTATTTTATTAGTGAAATGGTATTGAAGAAAAATGGCCGATAGAGTCGAAATTGTAATCCGACGATATCTCAGCAATCTCTGCATATTTCAGCAATGTGATTGTTTTGAGCTATGAGACAGTTGTTGTACAACATTGTGGAGTTGATATTTCATCAAAATATAGTAAATTGGCGCGTAAAACCAAATTCTAATCAGACTATATCTCAGCAATCTCTGCATATTTCAGCAATGCGATTGTATTGAGCTATGAGATAGTTGTTGTACAACATTGTGGAATTGATATTTCAGCAATATTAATAAAAATGGCGGATAAAATCTAAATTTTAATCAAACCATATCTCAGCAATCTCTGCATATTTCAGCAATGCCTTTGCATTGGGATATGGGACAGCTGTTGTACAACAATGCAGAGTTGATATTTCTTAACTACCACAGATTATCCACAATTTTTTCTTTCCACAGATTATAACGTAATATTGCCATACCTAAAAGAATTAGAGGAACAACTACGTCAGAAATCTGAAGAGGACAAGAAACCTAAAACTGAGGACTTATGGGGTGATAAATGGCCCTTAGATGAACCTTCCAACAACCAGGGCAATCAGGATCAAAAGGTACCCATGGTGGCTAGAGACTGACCACTGTGTGGATGAACACGTCAGTTTGTTGTGTGTCTGGGTGTATATACGTATGTATTTACAGTCAGGAGTAGTTTTCTGGTTTCCATAGTACAAGCTCTGCTTAGTTTGGAATCAGATGGCCGTGTGTAAAGATTGTCCCAGCAAAACGAAAGGCTAATTCTGCTCAGCTATTGGTGGTTTTGTAAATTATGCAAAATTGTATTTTAAAGCGATTTATTTGATAACTAGCTGTCTCCCGCGGTTTTACCCGCGTTCCCGTGGGATGTCACATGTATTATGCATAAAAACCTTCCTCTTCAATCACTCTATTATATATTAAAAAAAACCGCATCAAAATCCGTTGCGTAGTTTTAAAGATAAGCATACATAGGGACAGAGAAAGCAACTTTGTTTTATACTATGTAGTGATAAGGCGACATCGCACATAATTTAACAAAATGCCGCAAAATAAACACGATTCTTATAGAGACCCTCAATTTTCTTGTTATGGCTGCCATAGTAGTACAAACACTGTAAATATGTACATACTACAACGTAACTACATGTGACGGTTCATGACATACAAGAGTAGTAGAGTCTTTAGATTAGTTGAACTCTTAGTGCAGAGTTCGTCCGGGGAAGCAGTAGTGCACTTGTATTACTGTTTCGGTTAGAAAGGTGAGGCCGGTGATGTTACAGGCACATGAGACTTAACAACTTCACGTCTCAGAGTCGACAACGCATTGGCGATGCCCCTAGTGTTGCAAATGTCCATAAACGGCGTTGACCACTTACCATCTAAATCTACATCTATAATAACACTGCCTTCTTGTTCAAAGCTTTCAGAATCCGACAACAAAGACTTTGACGTACCACTACTGCCTCCTGAAAATATAATGGTTGAGCCGGCGACTATTTCCGATGAAATATCAGAGACGCATATAAAACTTGAGGTTGAGGACGCGTCGGAGGCCGATGTCGAGCCGGAGGCCGAGCCTGAGGCCGATGCGGCCTGTGATGCTAGAGAAGATAGTATAAAAGATGAGAGGTAAACTTTAAACTTTTGAAATTGATTTCTACAGGTCTGTTGGCTTGGTGGTTAGCGACCCTGACTGCCAAGTCACAGGTCATAAGTTAGATTCCCACCCAGGACAAACATTTGTGTGCATGAACATGTCTGGGTGTTAATATCTATATATGTATGTATTTAGAAAATTTAAAGTACTATATCAGTTATCTGGTTTCCATAGTACAAGCTCTGCTTAGTTTGGGATCAGTCGTGTATATAGAATGTCCCGGGATAATTATTATTTTAGTAATCTAACTGACTCCAACATGGGTTTGGAAAGTTGCTTCTACTGAGAAGAACTGGCAAGACTCAGCAATAACTCTCTCATGCAGAATATGATTAACCAGACAATTTTTGCAGCCGTTTTAGCATATACATTAATTTGTCCAGGTAAAATTATTAGCTATATCATCGCCAGTGTTCTCTATGCGTTCACAGTAAAGAAAACTACTTCTCTGGCAATCAAACCTATGACAATTTCATCAAAGTTTGGTGAATGCCGTTGCAAGAGTCGTAGATTCGATTTATATTGTTAATTATAAAAATGTGTATATAAAATTGATATTACAAAAATAGCCAAAAAGTCAGAATAGATAAAATTTATGTAAAAATTATTTAATAAAAAAAAAGCAATGTAAGTTTGCTGAGTTTCTTGCCGGTTCTTCTTAGTTGAAAGCTGACTTCCGAACCGGTAGTAGCTTCAGTAAAATTAAATTTGACCTTCATAAGTGCCTTCCGAGGGCCTAAACTGAATAAATGGTTTTGAATTTTAAATTGAATTTTTAAAATTTCCCCTCAGCTGTTCAGACGATGACTACTTCCCATCGAACACCTGGGCGTCCACCCCAGATATAGGGCCTCCGCCCCCCTCCCCCCCACGCAAGACACGCCGCAGCAAAACCGACGAGCACACGCTAAAATGTGACGTTTGCCAAAAGACAATTAGTTCAATATCGTACATGCGTGTTCATATGCGGACTCACACTGGTGAGAGGCCCTTTAAGTGTTATGTGTGCGGTAGAGGATTCATAACCAGCAGTAAAATGCACCGGCACGTGTTGACGCATAGTGAGACATGGGATGGTAAGTTAAAAAAACAATTTTTCTTGATTAATTCGCTTTTATTAGCTTCATACGTATGTAACGGAATCTTTGAACATGATTTTGACCCCCTTCAAGACGTCGGATTAACTCGAAATTTGGCATATTTGTTAAGGACCGATGACAATTCAATATTTTAAATAGTTTGACCCGTTATCCTTACTAGGATGATCAGGTATAGCGGTATAACTAAAAAATTATAAATAAACGATAGTAAAGACGGTGTAAAAAAATATTTTATTATAAAAAAAACCGTGGGGTGCACGTTGTCAATAGTTATAAATATTTTATTGACAGATATGAGTAGAAAGATTATCATTTTGATAATATCTTAAAAAGCACCCCACGCTGTTTTTCAATAAAATTGTTCTTTTTTACACTATTTTAAATTCAATTTTATTAACATTTATTTCTTTGCGTTATGAAAAAATTATGAGAGTGAAATTTTAAGATGCGCTCGCATCAGTATAACACTTAATTCTCACGGACTTAGTTGGCTGATAACTGTATCTCCGGAACATCGCACAAATCGCAACTGTCGGATATAACTTCTTACGTGCGTACATAAGTACACACACCCGTTTTTTTTTTTTAGTTGGATTTTCTATAAAAGTGTGTTTTAGTTTTTTTTTATATTTCGAGTGATACTTCTTCGGCACTGGTAACATTTTTACATCGACGACAGCCAAAAAGCGAGATGATAATTAAAAAACTAATTGATTCAGTGCACCTTGCGGGAATCCATTGTAATATTATAAAACATTGAAAAATCCTTCATTGATTTCCTGTTGAGCTTTCTTGTTTGGGATTTGACAGAGAAATAGATCCAGCTGAATTAGTTACTAGATATTGTTTTTTTTTTAATGTTATGATAATTAAAATAAATTTAGACCTATAATTATTATCTATTTGCTGTCTCGGTTTTATTTGCGTTCACGAGGGATTTAACATTTTCCCCGTATGCTGTAATCTATAATGTTATTCAATGCTCAATATATGTGTCCAGTTATAGTTGATTTCATATCACGCTGCGATCCTTAGGAGCTAAGCAAACATAAAAAAGTAGAATGAACGCTAAACGAAAATCAAGTGAAAGCGCGAGCAGACGCCATTTTTTGCATAGACTTTTTATGGGCCGAAGAATATACAGATTGTTTTTTTTCACACACACATACACCACACACACAAACCACACACACACACGCACTACACACGCATACACATACGCTTTAATACCAAGTAATCTCAACACACAATTCCTTCTTCACACACATACATAACCTCTTTCTTCCATTCAACTTTCACACTACACTCGCTGTCTCTTTCTAATTAACAGTCGATCTATCTCTCTACTCTTGCAGACAGTGGAAACGTCAAAGATGAAAAGAAGGAGGTGAAAAAGAAGGATGGTGAAACAAATGAAAATGGTGATGAGAGAACTGATACAGAAAAGAATGAAAAAGAGTAAGTTGTATAGGGAACTATACTTTACCTATTTCCGCCGTGAAACAGTAGTGCACTTGTATTACTGTTTCGGTTAGAAAGGTAAGGCCGGTGAAGTTACAGGCACATGAGACTTAACTTCACGTCTCAGCGACATCGTAACGATGCCCCTCGTATTGCTAATGTCCATAGGCGGTGACCACTTACTATCAGGTGGAGCGTCTGCTTGTTTGTCGGTCCACAATGATTTTATAATACTTACTATTTCATACAAAACTCCATACTTACATATTTGACATATTTAAATTACAGAACGCATCCTAAAAAAGCGAAAGGAAAGTTTGCTAAGAAACGCAAGAAGGGTCCTAAAGTTGAAAGGCCAAAGAAGAAATATCAGAAAAGGCTTCATGCTTGTGAATTTTGTCATAAAAGGTAAGATTAAAAATCTATCAGCCATTTTGTAGAAATATCAGCTCCATAATGTTGTACAACAACTGTCTCACAACGCAATACAATTGCATTGCTGAAATATGCAGAGATTGCTAAGATACAGGCGGATTAGAATTTGGATTGTACGCGCCATTTTCTAAATTTTGATGAAATATTAGGTCCAAAATGTTGCACAACAACTGTCTCGCAGCGCAATAATATCTCATTGCTGAAATATTCAGAGATGCTGAGATACCGTTGGATTTGTAATCCGCCATTTTGTTTATTTCATTGAATTAATTATGAGTACCAAAATGTGGTACATAACTATATCATAGCTCAATACAATAACATTGCAGAGATCTGCAAAGATTGCCGAGATAGAGAGGGATTAGAAATCCGCCATTTTGTTTATTTCATTAAAATATCAGTTCCAAAATGAAGTATAACAACTGTCTCTAACAACGAAACAAATACTTATTAAAAATAAACAACGATGCCGTAAATAAAGTTGGATTAAAAAATGCGCCATTTTGTTTCAGATTTCTTCACGTGGAAACATTACAGGTTCACAAAAAGTCACATGAGGGTGAAGAATTGGTGATCAAATGTACTTATTGCCTCGCGCAGTTCGATGATGAGGCCTCTATGAGGCAGCATGAGAAAACGCACGATGGGCCAAAACCATACTTATGCACTCTGTGCGGGAAAACATACAAAAAACGGGAGACAATGGTAAATAAAAACACTTGAATAGCATACATTGTGTTTATCATTCATTTATTTTTCATCACAAACTTCCGAAAATCGATACAAATGCCTGCATCAATGAAACACAAAAGTAATTAATTAATATGTTTATGTAGTATTGTAGTGCTCACTGTTTATTGTCGAGTATAGACGACAATGGCGCACAGGGCACGCTTGCGTGTGTCGATTATAGCTGACATTGGCGTTCAAAAAGTTAATGTATGTTTTTTCCACAGATGTACCATAGAAAACACCATAAAGCCGTGAAGGAATTCGCTTGCGCCATCTGCGAGAAGCGATTCAACGCTCAATGTAAACTTCAACGCCATATTGTCACGCATGGCGTAGACAAATACGTCTTGCGGTACGAATGTCCGGTCTGCGCGCATATGTTTAATACAAAATATCATATACAGATGCATCTGGCGACCCACCAGAAGGAGGGATCGTGAGTTTTTCTTATTTTTTTTTAATTGCGGCACCCATATAGGTCAATGATGTCACGGGTGCCCTAGAAACGTAAATGGTCGTTTTTATTCATTTGATCTATCTTTTATATATAGGAAATCCAGATGAAACTGCGGGGGACAGCTAGTATATGACGACTTCCGCAAGCACTTCCACCTTACCCATTACCCCCCTGAAGCAGTAGTGCACTTGTATTACTGTTTCGGTTAGAAAGGTAAAGCCGGTGAAGTTACAGGCACATGAGACTTAACTTCACGTCTCAGTTCACGTCTCAGGGACGTCAACGCATTGGTGATGTTTCTGGTATTGCAAATGTTCGTAGGAGGCGGTGACCACTTACCATCAGGTGGACCGTTTGCCTGTTTCTGGGCCTACTCGCCATACCAAATAGTGCCCGACTACCTTTGTCATCGATCCCAAATTAAGTAGAGCTTGTACTATGGAAACCAGATAACCAATACAAAATTACTTGAAATATCTTCAGTAAAATGTAAGTCTTATTACTGAGACTACTGCCTACTTTATCGTGTTTAAATGGGCGTACAGATACATGTTTTATCTCCACAGAATCGTTGAAGAAAATCGCAACGAAATACTAGCAATGGTATTACAAAATGCGCGGAAAATACCAAAAGGACCCGACGCATCTGCCAACGTCACGGACATTATACCAGCCGACGAACGGAGCCGCGTGTGCAACATATGCGGCGAGGTATTCCAACATTTTTACTATCTAGAAGAGCATCTCAAGAGCCATGGCTCGAAAATAGCAGTAGAAGACTTAAATAAAACGGAAGAAAAGAAATATATATGTCCGATATGCAACAAAAGTTTCAAGTTACATTATTATCTGAAATTACATAGTTTTACTCATTCGAAGGAGAAACCATTCATTTGTCAACAGTGTGGTAAAGGATTTATAACTAGGGGTAAGTTGAAGAGGCATTTAGAAACCCATACAGGGTTGAAGAAGTACCAATGTCATATATGTTATAAATTTTTTACTAGACCCAGCTATTTGAGAATACATGTACGAACAATTCACGGTACACAAGATTATAATTTTAGAATCGATAAAGATTATAGCGTGGGTACTTATGGGGCACTCTCTGTTAGCGATATGAGTCAGAGTAGCTTATAAAATGTATTTTTTAATATTTCAATACAAAGTTGTTTATACAGGATGTGTTTATCTGGGAAGTACCCGAGTTTGAGGGTAGTTCGTCAAAAATTATGGTGTAATATTTTGTGGTGAAGTACCCGAGTTTGGGGGTAGTTCGTCACGAAATGTGAAATATGTTGTTTAACTTTGGGTAGTAAATAATAATTTGTGTAACTAGGAAAGGTATCAGAAAGTTAAATTCTTTGTTTAAACTAAACAGTGAAACAAGTTTTTTAAATATATTTTGTACACATTAAACTTAAATTAATATTGGAATTAGTGATGTAAATTGTAAAATAACCGCCTGTAAGGTAAAACATAGTAAAATTTATGTAATAAATAGTTCAATTTCTTAAATAATTCACGAAGCAATTTTTACCTGATGTTTTAACTCTTCCAGTCATATGTCAGTGTCACTAACCACCTTTTCCAGATGTTTTTGATTTAAAACAGCGGGATACTTTCTCTCGGTTGTTGGTTGCACTTACACGATAATACACATCTTCGACAAACACTGAGTACTACATTTCTCCGCACATCGGTCATGAAGTCATTACTAAAATATTGGTATTATTATGCAAGTAAACGTGTGATTGAAAGAGTTAATTTGTCAAGATGGTCCGTTTTGACAACTTAAATGTCATGGGAAAATCAGCTTTATTGATTTTCTAATAAGGTACATCTATTGATGCAATGGTTAATTGTGTAATGATGCTGATGACCTTCTCACAACGACATAGAGTTCATTTTTCTTTAACACTCTTAGCTGTCGAACGGGACTATGAAATCTAAAGAACTATAATCGAGGAATACGTGCAAAATAAAATGTTATTTAATTTCTATTTTGTTGTCGGAAGGGTGATGGTATTTTCTGTTTTATTTGTATTGAAGTACCTATGTATATGTGTTTGATTTTGAACTCTAAGCCCATAGAATAGGGTACTAATCAGGTATCAGAAATAGTCAATTACATTTTGTAGCTGGAATTAAACGCAATTTTCTTTCACTAAAAGTTCTAAAATCTTTGAGCAAATTTAAACAGTATTGAAAACGATTCTTTAAGATGCGGGTGGTGTTAGCTGTGCAAATAAATATACATCTCTTTCTATTCCAATACGATGAAAAGAGAAAGACTCAATTCACTCTTCTAAACTTAAAGAATAGAAAGAGGTCGTGTTAATTTTACACTACGCAACAAAATCGGGTCCACGAAGCGACAAAATTCATGTTAACAGTCTTAATAACGCTTAGTAATAAATTCCAATGCAAATATAGTCTTACGATCATTTTTAATGTAGGAAAACCATCATGTACCTCTAATTAATGCGGGTAGTAAAATATAGGTAAGCGGGTATTTGTGCAATATAACGGTCTAATGTTATTGCTCATTCGGAGCCACTCGGAGCTTCTCGGAGCGACTCAGCAGCCATTCAGATCGATAGTAACAATTGTATCGTATGTCGTAGCGTACATTACGCTGATGCTGCGGCAGTCGAAGTGTACCGAGCTACTGCCTCATTACAAAGATTCTGTGAAATTGATTTATTCAGTTTAGACCCTAAAAGGGGATTTATGAAAGTCAAAGGTAACTAAGTTACCACCGGTTCTAAAGTCAGACTTCAGCTAAGAATCGGCAAGAAACCCAAGGTTACATTTTTAATTTAAAAAATAAAATGCTAAATATAAATACGTTGCCAGCATCGCCTTAGTGAGTTAGTTCCCTTGTTATTGATAAAATGGCGACAGTTGAGACATAAAATAGCTTCGTTGGAACGTGGGTCATACTTAGACCTCTTCGGGTATCATCGGCGCCCGAGCAGCTCCGAATCCTGTTTGTCTGTTTTACTACCTTTGTGTGTAGTTTAAAAAATAATGTTACTTTTTGATGTCACTTCAAAAGTGATTGAAAAAGGGTACTTCAGGGTTTCTGTAGCACGCTGTATATGTATTTTTTTTATGTTAGGTTTTTATTCTGCTGTTATTAAAAAAACATTTTTATATGTACATAATATTAATAAACTCAGATTAGAAATTGATAAGTAATTTTCGAAATTTTGTTATTTTGTTACCTCTGTCTTGTTTGCAATATGGTGCGTTCTCAAAACAGTTTTTTTTAATCTTAAGTTTTAAACGCGGCAACAAAATCTTTTAGCGGGAGTTAATTTTACCAGTGTCGCACAAAAGTCAATGTTTTAGAAAATTGTTGTTCTAAATACTTTCACCTTTTTGAGACAACTTGAAATGTCTAAAGCGACGTCTCTGCAAATTACCGCCAAAAATCCAAATGATTTTTTTAACCAGAGAGCTTAGAAGGGAACTGGCTCATAGATATCCAAAACATTTGGCTGGTAGCCATCCAGATGCAAGAATATTATTTTTGGGAATGGACTTTCCACACATACGTTTCTTGTCAAAATCGTTTTCTTCTTCTTCTTTCAAGTCATTTTTTTTCCACTGATCTTTTGTTTGAATATGTTGTTTTCTTATATTCGTTCACGTAGTTAACCCGTGACATTAGACAAGTGAATCTAAAATGGCGGCGCTAATCGTGTTCTTGCTCGCACAGTATTGCTGTCTATACTCACACACTTGCGTACTGCACACAATAAAATAATATTTAAAAGCTGTTCTTTATTTTTGCTGACTTAAATGAATGTATTTTTCGGTTTATATTTGGGAGGGCTTTAAAATTCTGAGCCGCAACCTTATTGTGTGACGAAAACTAAATGAATGATAAACACAATGTAGGCTATTCAAAAGTGATTGATGAATAATTAAAATGTTTCCCTGTAATTCTAAAGTTTCACTTCTATAGTGTCTTTACGACACCCTGTTTTTTCTCATATACAATCTGTATTAAGTACCAAAAACGATTCAGTTGTTTTAAAAAGTAGTTTATATTTAAAAAAAAACTACAGTTTTTCTTCTGACAATTTTCACATCTGTCAATTCAATACAAGCCGCCATATTGGATTCGTTTTTTTAGCGCCATAAGCCATCTTGAAGTTAAATAATGCCACAGAAGAATGACCTTTACTACCTTTAAAATAAAGTGCATCTATTAATTCAGTAGTAAATTGTTCGATGTAAATGATCGTTATTACGAAGCATGATGTTTTCGTGAACTTCGTAAATATAGGCTACTTTTTATGCCGGGAAAACGTGATATCCCTCGGGAACGCGGGTAAAACCGTGGGGGATAGATTGTTGATTATAATCGTGACATTTAATTATGTTAAAGTTAATATGAGCCCTTTTAAGATTGAAGGTTCATATTATTATTGTATCCATTGGATCGAGAAATAAACCGTATTCTAAACGGAATAAAGGTCATTTTTCTATAGCGTCATTGGATTTTTTTTATATAAACTGCGTTATTAATGATAAAAATTATCGATGGATTTGTTTAACCGACTTTGGTGAAAGTAGTTGTGTGTTTATTGGATATTTTTCTTCTATATTTAGCTTTATCGGTGTTGTACATTATTTCTTAATAAAGGTTGTTGATTTAAATAAATTGAATAAAATATTAATATTTATTTTGGCTTTTTTATTTGTTCTCTATACCTAATCATCGTTGATCAGCGTTGGCTATACGTACCTACATTGGCACGTACCGCCAACCACATGCTGAGTTGGAGGACCGATTTGTGGCAATTGTGTACCTTGTTTCTATTTGTAAAATTTTTTTTTTCATGTGTTATTTTTCCCCTTGTCACAAATAAATTTGTTTCTTTCTTTCTTTCTTAATAGCTGTCCCCCGCGGTTTTACCCGCGTTCCCGTGGGATGTCACATGTATTATACATCAAAACCTTCCTCTACAATCACTCTATCTATTAATAAAACCGCATCAAAATCCGTTGCGTAGTTTTAAAGATTTAAGCATACATAGGGATATAGGGACAGAGAAAGCGACTTTATTTTATACTACGTAGTGATGATATCTTAAATGTGAAAAAAAAACGTACCACTTTTTAAGCATGTTTTGAGTTGTTGAGCTCTTAGTACAGAGTTCTGGGGAAGTGCTACTACCAAACTTATTTCCGTCGTGAAGCAGTAGTGCACTTGTATTTGCACTGTTTCGGTTAGAAAGGTGAAATTACAGGCTCATTTATTAGTATGGTATAATATCCTGTTTTTTGATTTTTTTCTTATTGTGTTCGTGTCTGAGGTTCGTGATGTCATGAACGTAGGCTGCGACTGAAAACCAGCGCGACGGCTGTTTTTAATGGCCTTAGCTTTTTGCTGAGTCGGGACCGATTCCTGGCATCACTCAGCATTGCTACATTTTTACCCTACTACGGCGAAGCCAAAGGAGGGTTATGATTTTGACCGGTATGTATGTGTGTATGTATGTTCATCTGTTCCCTCATAACTTTTAAACTACTTATCGTAATTTGGCAAACGAGGTATCGTTCGAAGCGTCTTGATCGTCTGCTGGTTATAGGATATGTGACGTCACAATCAATTAGATATGGCGCTCTCTACAGGACATAAAGGCATTAACTATAAAAATTCTTATAAGTGACACGATAATGTTTATTTATTGTTATAATTTGGCCATCAAACTATTGATTACTTATATTATATATAATTCAGTAAAATCTAAATAAAAAAATGTAAACCGAATCTGCAAATACTTTATTACGAAATTATAACTCCAAAATAATTGAAATAAAAAAAATAAGTTCAAAAACTAAAACCCGACTACGAAAAATTACGCTTTAAAAAGTATGAAACAAGAAAATATTCTCATGTGAAATTGTTATATACAAACTATCCAATATTTATTGTCTATTAAATAAATAACTCACACATAATATATTTTAAAGTATTTAATACCTGTTCATAGTGATGTTCAGAGGATAGCCGTGGTCGTATGAGCCATATGACATAGAGATAGACAATAAATATTGGATAGTTTGTATATAACAATTTCACATGAGAATATTTTCTTGTTTCATACTTTTTAAAGCGTAATTTTTTAAATCGTTTAGTTTATTGTTTGTTTTCTCTTATTATTTTGTTTTTTTAATGTATAGTAATATTGTGTGTTGCCACGAATAAACGTATTTTCTTTTTTATTTCTTTATGTAGTAAATTTGTGACGATGAATGTTTGTTACTCTTTCACGCAAAAACTAACGAACGGATGAAACTTGGCACATAGATTGAGCATACCCTATATGCCCAATTTAATGTATTTTTTAATTTTGTCACGGGAAAATCCTTCATCGCCCGAACTACGGTAACGTGTCGACATCTTTTAGAGAATAGACTCGCGAGAATCGTGATATCAAAGCTTTCTCAGCATTTGACTATATATACAAGCTTCCAACATCAACAGTTGGCGCGCGGTCCCCACGCGGCGGCATGATCACCTAGCGGCGGAAGATCTTCCCTTTTAAATGCAGTCACATACCTCGCTTCTCCATAACTCAAACTTGACAGCTTAAAAACCAGAGACAAGACAGTACCACAGATAATTTATTTATTAGGTGAAATCATGAATATACAACGTAGTAAATATTTTATAATATTGTAACAGTCACAACAAATGATACCAGAAGTTTCTAACAACACACACAGGGTTTCAGCCAACTTTGTATCGGGTTTAGAACCCTTTAAAATACTGCAGAACATCCTGCCAACTTCTGCAACATACTGGCACATGTTCGAACAGCAAACACAACAATTATCTTTGGCCAATTTCGTCAGACTGCTCAGCGAAGGCTCTATGGTTTTCTTCTCTTTTTTATTTTTCTTCCCATTCTTTTTGACATCAGGCTGCTTACTTGCCACGGAGTAGTTTTCTATGCATTGTCGAGGTGCGATTGTTTCTGGTGATTCGCCTTTATATTTTCTCGGGTCGGCCTGCTGTAATGTCATGTTATGGATTACAATTTATGACAATTAGAAACTTTCTGGGCACGCAGTTGCCACCACGGTCTACAAAATATACACAACACCATCTCATCTGAAGCAACGTCTAGTAGGTAGGCATGGCATGATTCACAAGTAGTATGTGAAAAATCATATGAAACACTTTTTCATATGTCACACCTGCTACCTGCCTTGTCGTCTGTTAAAAATCACTCTGCTACTTTTCTGCTACCTTGCCTACATGATACATTGCACACCGCATATCATTCGGATATCATCGTATTTTACCGACGACTCACGACGACGTCAGAAAGAAAGAGGGTCTTTCTAACCCAGTCGTGTTTGAAAGAGCAAAATATATCTGATCGTCGCTGCGAACGGGTCGCACGGCCAAGAGTGATATTAGAGCATTGCGAAAAAAAATCATTGGCTGTGAAATTTCACAGGTGAAATCACTGTGAAAAATATTTATAATTTCATTAAATGAAAATTAAATAAAAGTTGCAATATGCCTACTAGTAGGCATGTGTAACTCAGGTCTGAACCGATTCAACAGATCAGATTACACTACTTGAACTGTCGAGCTGCGGCTCAAGATCAAACTAAACAGCTCACGGCTCATTTATTATTTTACAGTGTGTGTACAATCTGAGATCTATTCTGTCATATTGAGTCATTGTCAAACTGCGGCGCGGCAGCGGCGTAGAGACTCTGTGATCGGTCTGCAATACTCGAGCTGATCTGTGTTCGCAGCTCCGGCTCACAAACGTCAGCCGTGAGCTGAACCGCAGCTCACGCATTTTGGTTGAGTTACCCATGTCTAATGTCTAGTACTGACGCGTTCACAGAATATAATGCATACATAGATTATATAAAAGTGTATGGTTCTCACTCCAGTGGCGTAGCTAGATAACCAAAGGCCCTGGGGCAAAACATTATGTAGTGCCCCAACTAAACTATAGCACTGACAGTGACGCCCCGTTTGATACTGTTGCCGTAGTGTGGCGATTCTGGTGTATGCTATTGTGTGATTGGCTGCACCGCCAATGTGTCCCAGGGAAATAGGTTATTCTATGGAGGTGTGGATACAGGAATTCATTTGGGAACAGGATTTTTATGTAATGGTAGGTATCTATTAACTGAATAGACAATAGTTGATAGTGATGTGTTTATAACGATTCTTGTAAGCAAGCAGATATGATGGATATGATATGAGTCACGGATAGGGTTGCCATATGATACCTATTCACGTTCCTGTTATCGCTTTTAGAAAATTAAAAGTCACAGACCATAAGCAGTTCATATAGGAAAAAGAGCCATACAAATAGGTAAGGTAGATGATACAAAATGGAAATAGAGTACATGTCCTTCTTGTAAATTCCATCAGGCAACCCTGGTTCTCCCTGGATATACCTAGCACTCATTGCCCCGTCGTCGCTATTGCTCTTTAGTAAATTCCTTGGCTTTTATACAAGAAACCTGTATCATTTTAAAGCCATTTATTTAGGATAATACAAAAACAAATATCTAGTAACTAATTCCGCTGGATCTCCTCTGTCAAGTCCCAAACAAGGAAACTCAACAGGAAATCGACACGTGTTTCGCTTCTACACGAAGAATCTTCAGGACGTATTAGACCCGCTGTCACTGAGTCGACGAACTAGCACCACAGACGTGTTATCTCGCTGACCGCCGGACAGAAAGTGGGACTTGACAGAGAAGGAGATCCAGCGGAGCTAGTCACTAGATATTTGTTTTTCTATAATCTTACATTGGATTTCCGCAAGGTCACGCCTGAGTCAGTTAGTTACCATTTGTTTAGTTTGGGCCCTAGATTAGCACTTGTGAAAATTATATATGTAGTATCTTCAGAAATATGATTCAAATTCCAAAAAGAACTATGATTTGTGCCTCAAAGGAACCTAATTCTGATCTTAAATTAAACTGAGTGTATTGATTGTACTTTGCAACCAGATTACAACTAGATATGTAATTCTTTCCATCCAATGGTTGTCTGGAAGAAATTGCTTTTTAGCGATAAGACCGCCAATTGTACCTTTATTTAAGTATCAACTTCTGTACCATACTTCTTTCAGTGTACAATAAAGTATTATTATTATTATTATACATACGTATAACTTCTGTTAAAGAGAATTGATTAACAATACAGTACTTACTTTCTTAACTCTCCAAGTATCTACGACAACTTCCATATTGTTGTAGATTTACAATTTAAAACTAATTTTTGTACATCTTCACGGTAATTTTGTGTTATCCCAAAATGGATTGTCAAAGTGTCAACTGTCACGCAATAATTTACTGGAAGGTGTGATTTATTTCTTCTTCTATTACGAAGTGTGCTAAGACTAAAGAGATTTCAATCTTCTTTTTTTATTAAATGTTTATTGAATAATTCGTTAGGCGCGTCATGTGAGGGAAAGGAGTATTGAGTTTACGATGTTTGGAACGAAGGTGTCCTTTTGGAGATGCCCATTGGTCAACAGTTTAGTACTAAGATACGGGAGACACTACCATTGCGCGTACCCCCTCCAGCGCCGGGGGCCCGGCGACACCGCGCGAGCAGCCAGCGCACCACTTGCGTTATCGGAATCCGTCAGCGACGCACTATTTTTTGTTATTTTTGGCTGGCAATAAACCAACACTATTTTGATACAGTCCGCTTTTCATTACTATTACAATAACGTCCTCTGGACCCTTACCCTAATGTTGCCGGAATATATACGGCGTACCTTTCTTTCCTTTTACACGCTTTTTTAGCTCCATAAGTATGTTTGTTGTACTTTAAACGGTCAGATTTCATTCAAAGTTTGTAGATTTATCGAGTACCGTTGACAATTCAATATTTTAAACAGTTAGACCAGTTATCCTGACTAGGATAATCAGGATTAGAGATTTAATTAAAAAAAAAGAAATAAATTATAGTTTAAAAAAAACTAAAAAAACACACTTTTATAAAATCCATCTAAAAATAGAAAATATTTTTGAATAAATTAGAATTACGATATTTTTTTTCATTATTTAAATTTTTTTTGTTCGATTTTCTATTAAAGTCTGTTAGTTTTTTTAAAATATTAAATATTTTAATAAAAATTAAAAATGATGTGTATTCAGTCATGTAAATACATAAATATAGTCCAAATGATTATTTTTATAATCTATTAATATTAAAATGTTGGCTAAACAATAACTGCATTTTGTTAGGTTATGTTGCTAAATACATTCCACATGGCACTAGCAAGAAATTAATTTGCTAAAATGTTGTAATAAATCTCTTGTACGGTCTGTACAACTTTACGTTGATTGAATAAAAGTCTTTGATAATTGAATCAGGTTTAATTAAAGTTCATAGAAGGATTGACTTAGCTTGATACAATGTTGATAGTTAGAACTAATGATATTGATATAAGGAGAGTGCGCGCGGCGGGTGCCTATGACGAACTAAAAATGTACATGTAAATGTACGGAAAGGATGAGCGGTTGCACCGTACATCTCTTGTAATTTTGTACTTTATATTAGGAAAGAACTATTGATACAGTGAAGTGGATCCCGCCTTGCAGTTTCATCAGTATTTCCTGGCAAAGGTACCATGTTTTAATTCCATAACCTAAAGCAACAGTATAGCTAATTTCATCTGGATCGGTTGAGTGATTTACTTTCACATCTTCTTTTACTAGCTACTTATAATAAAACTTTAGAACACATTTTTCTTTACATAGAATATACAGTGTTACAAAACTACGAAAGGAGGTTAAATGGAGCCTCATAACGTAGTAACGCTGTATAACATACCCCAAAAAATAAAAAAAACAGATTTTTATCAATGAAAAATAGTGCAACTATTGAAGTAGACATTTATTAGGTAAAATAGGTACGTAGGCCTTTCTGTTAAATAATCTGGTTCCCTGACATGACAGCTAACTAGGGCTGTTGGCTTTGATCATTAATTATATTTTAACGGGGTATTTTGTAACACGTTGTATATTTATATAATTTAAAATTGTATTTGAACAAAATACAATAACACCATTTTGAAAACTTTATTTATCTGTATGAATATCCAATTCTCCGAATTTACTAGATGTATTACGTATATACTTAATAAGATCTTTACAGGAAACTGAAACGTAGTTTGGAGCTTAAAGGCTTTATTTCGTCAAAATCTGAAGACAAAATAAAATACATTTATCGTTTTATAAAACCACGATGCAGGCGAAACTTTTTCGGATACAATACGATATACTTTCTTTGTAAAACACATGAAAAGTTGGTAACAGAACAAGTATTTACTAATTAGGCGGTGTTATCGCTAAATCGATTTCTTCCAGACGAACTAGGATAAAAGGCATTTACTGAAAATGATGACTGACAAATCCGTTATACAATACAATGTCATTAAAAAGTAGAAATGTCACAATGGCAATTTAAAAATATGAAGTGTAGACGTAACGGAGGACCTTCTTGCATGGGGGATTAGTCGAAAGTGTCCACTTGTAAACAGCAAATTAGTTTTCGAATGCTCACCGAAATAGCGCTAGTGTAGCAAGTCGAAATAATATGAACAGAGTGAAGTGTGCTGGGTTGGTTTCCCGTAATTCTTGAATACTATTTTCTATTCGCTATTTACAATGAATTGGGGTAGGTACTTACTTAAAAACACTGTATAATTTTATTCCATACCCATGTTTGTCTATATATTATAATAATTTTAAAACATGCGCTGTAACAAAACGGAAATGTTTCTTTCCTTTTTTATTAATTTAGTGTCCTACTCTAATAATTTGTGGCGCTCTATTTAAAATTCTTCCACTTGCTACAGCAGCGCCACCTTAAATTGTTCCCTTTCAAGAGACACTTTTTAATACACTGAGATGGTCCTCCTTTATTTCTACACTCCATATTAAAAAAGCAATTTAAACTCCACAGATTAAATAATTTAATGCTAACTACAAAGAGTTGCTATACAACAACGGATAGAGGCGCGCGCAGAACGCAGTGGTACACCCACAGGCGGGAGCGAGGCCTGTAGTAGGTACACCCACAGGCACACGCTGCCAGCGGGCGTTAAGCTCCAGTTGGTGGCTCGCGGCAGCTGTAATGCTAACTACAAGGAGTCGCTATACAATGAAGGGCAGAGGCGCGCGCACGGACATGTATCGCGAGTGACACATGCCTCAGTTAACCCAATTTACCACCTCTTACCAAAACTCATTCCTAACGTTCAACATCATTTACCAGTATATTATAATTTACCATCACGCCCTACAATTTTCCACCACTTACCACTATTTACCATAACTTAGAACCACATACTATAATTTACCAACGCTAACCACAATTTACCATTACTTAGCACCGCTAACCACAGTGTAACACCACTTACTATAATTTACCACCACTTACCATAATTTACCACCGCTAACCACAGTGTAACACCACTTACCACAATTTACCACCAGTTACCATAATTTACCCCCCATACCATTAGTTACCATCATTTACCAAAACCCACAATCATTTACCAACATAAGCCTTATTACCTCAAAATTACCAGAAGTGCTCATTCCACCACAATTTTGCTACAATTTAGACTTATTTTTTTGCCATGTATTTGTGCGCAAATTTTATCTCTACCGTTTAGTGGCAGTATTATTCAGTACCCTCAGCCCCAGCCTGTAGAATAAATAAATGAAACACATTGTGTGGTTTCAAGAAACCACGATGCAAGAGAAACTGTTTTTTCGGAGGCATTTAAATGAATATTTTCAGAAAATGATGACTTATGAATCTGTTATACAATACAATGTCATTAAAAAGTAGGAATGACACAGACAATTAAAAAAGCAACGGGTTGCACTCCGGGAGTGCCGGCAGAAGTGAAAACTTGAACATTAACGTTGTGCATTTTTACCGTCTTACGAATTTTCGATCAGGTCACGTATCCTGACGCGAGTTTAACATTTTTTACCCATCCAAGAAAAGTGCTCAACGCCGCTAAATAAGTTTTCACTTCAAAAACAACTTAGACTCCACAGAAATAATTATTATATATTCTATATATGCATTATTAGGCGTGAAACAGTAGTGCACTTGTATTACTGTTTCGGTTAGAAAGGTAAGGCCGGTGAAGTTACAGGCACGTGAGACTTTTTCCAAGCGTTCATTTTAATTTTGACAGCTCAAAAACTAACCAATTAGATACTTAGAACTCATAAAAATCGACTTTATTTTTTAAGATGTTATAATCGATTGAACACATTGATATTTTATTTTTGCTTGACGTTTTTTATTCTTCTATAAACGTACCCAGGCATTTAAATGACTGTATATCATTACATAGTATAAAACAAAGTCGCTTCCTCTGTCCCTATATCCCTATGTATGCTTAAATATTTAAAACTACGCAACGGATTTTGAAGCGTTTTTTTTTTAATAGATAGAGTGATTGTTATGTATAATACATGTGATATCCCACGGAAACGCGGGTAAAACCGCGGGGAACAGCTAGTTATATATAAAAATAAAATATTGAAGAAATATTAAGAATCGATTTTTGTCGCCTATAATTATGGAACTTCATAGGCGTTATGTCAAAAGTTAAATAAACGGTTGGTAAAGATATAATAACTTTACGTCTCAGGGTCGACAACGCATTGGCGATGCCCCTGGTGCCACTTACCATCAGGTGGACCGTCTGCTAGTCGGCTGATGCGGTATTTAAAAAAAAATTGGATCTGATGATTCATCCCTGTAGGCTGTTGTTACCCGGGAGCTTTAAGGCGAGGGTCAACCGTACGCTTCACTCCTCCAGCTGGTATAGAGCTGGGACTGTCCATAGTGTGCCACTGCGAGAATAGAGTTTAAAAATTATATGCATCAGTTATTTCAACGATGACCTGGGGCTCGATTCTGTAAGGAAAATTACACTAACTCGAGGATGTTCCGTCGCGGCCTCCGTGCTCTGTCTCTTTCGCTAACTACGCTAATACTACTAATCACGTGAGAGGTAAGCTATCTGAGGCCTCCGTGAAGCGGCTCGCCGACGAAGTTTGTATTAGCTGAATAAGGGGGCTGTTCAAATGTGACATACATGTCTTTATTTAATTCGGCGAATTCTGTATTTAACGGAATCTTTTGCAACAGTTTCAGAGCGGTATTGCACTACGCCCGAAAATACAGATTAAGAAACTGTAGATAAATCGGTTCCACTGCATAAAATACCTAAGAAATAGTTTTACAACTACTCCGGACCGTATTTTCACGGAATCGAATCAAACGAAGTGTGAAACCACTCTTAGAGAATTTGTAATGTCTGGTTGCAAACGATCGATATCCGCTTCACCGTCCGCCATTATAGACGCCAATACCTTTTTCAATTTGACTTGGATAAAAATTTAAACAAACTTTAGACTAGTATTAAAACATTCAGTGAGTGTTATTCTCGAAATTTGATTTGATAACTGGAAAATTGCAGGTCAAGTGACTAAAATGTCCGCGCCTGGCGTTGAAAACAAATGTAAAGCGATTCGAGCCAGATATTATTAGCTACGCACTTACTGAAAGTCCTTTAGCACGTTCGTACACTAATAATAATACAGCTCGCACGTTTTTCATTTTTACAAGATATCTGTTTTAGTTGTCGCGTACGGGCACGGCCGGGAAATCTTCTGACAGTGTACGGTGGCGCCGCGATGCGGATGGGCGTCGAAATACTTTATATGCACAGACTATAAATGTTCGTTCGTTTTAGACTTTTTGGTTCAGGCCCAACAGATACGCTATCTTTTGACATTCAAGATAGTATAGAAGTTTATTTAGTAAAATCTGATTTTGCTAGTCGAATTTTTTGACTAGTTGCACACGATCGGGTAGTTATCGTGAATGACTGGGATTCTAATTATTAAAGTTAATGCTGCACCGCTTACTTCAGACAATAAATCGTAGTTTATGTTTATTTTCACTAATAATTTAATAGAAATTTAAGATAAGATCCTTAAAACTTTTGTTTAAAGACTAAGTATTCCTCGCGTTCCCGAGGGAAGCTATAAGATATAATCTAATGAAAAATATTATGCAACCCCCTTTTATCATTTTAGGGGTTGAAAATAAACTCTTTCCGTGCATTCTATGAATAATAATACCAATATTTTAGTAATGACTTCATGACCGGGCATGGCATCTGCGGAGAAATGTAGTACTCAGTGTTTGTCGAAGATGTGTATTATCGTGTAAGTGCAACCAACAACCGAGAGAAAGCGCTGTTTTTAATTAAAAACATCTGGAAAAGGTGGTTTGTGATACTAACCACTATGACTGGAAGGGTTAACGATGAAACACGTGTTTTAATTAATCTTTTAAATTAATGTGGGTGATCAATGAATAATGGGCGTGAATTTTCAAAAATCCTTTCTTTAATGCACACCTACATCACTTAAGGAATATTTGTTGCAAAATTTCATGGTTCTACACTACTACAGTTTACGGTCGATAATCGTTAAGAACCTGTTGCTGTGTTTTGATAGCAGGGGCTAGATTCTGTAAGGAAAGTGACACTAACTCGAGGATGTTTCGTCGCGGCCTCTATACTGTCTCTGTCGCTTACTACGATATACTACTAATCACCTGAGAGGTAAGCTCTCCGAGGTCTCCGTGAAGCGGCTCGACGAAGTTTGTATTAGTTGAATAAGGGGGCAGCTTAAAAGCCAGTTCCTTTCTCTACTTTGTATTTACCACCCCCCTACTGCAATCCTATTAATAATTATAAATAACCAAAAATATTGACGGGGCAGTTAGGTTGATGGTAAGACCCTGACGGCCACACTACAGAGCGCTGGTTCGTTTCCCACCCAGGATAAACATTTGTGTGCATGAACATGTCTGTTTGTTCTGTGTCTGGGTGTAAATCTATATATATAAAAATGAATCCGCGAAATGTATTTACGCCCATAACTTCAGAACGGCTAGACCGATTTTGCTAATTCTTTTTTTGTTGTGTTTGTTATTGTATAGGAGAAGGTTATTAAAATAAAAAATTAAGAAAGTTGTTCGGAAAATTAGAAAATTTAAGAAAACATAACGACCATTTTAAATTTTCTAATGTAACCGCTTTTGACAACATAACCTCTTATAATGTAACCTTATGGTATTTGACATAAATGTCAGTTTGACAACGTCGTTTAAAACAGAGGCATGGGTCGGAATTATATTGATAAAATAAATAATTTTTTATTACTCAGTGCATATTTCACAGTCGAACCAATCGGATAATTTATGAACATTTTTACATTTAGTTTTGAGAAGTGTGTGTTCATCACAGTTAGTTTAGAGCAATCACGCCTCATATTAAAAGTTCAATTGGACGTAGTTACGCAAGCCAGAACCAAGTCATAGAATGACAGTTTTGAGATAATTAAGATTTTTGTAAAATACGAGTTCCAAAGCATAAACTGCTTAATCTTTTATATATACATTTTTTATATAAATTTTATCAATTCTGACTTTTTGGCTATTTTATAATATCAATTTTATATTTAACAATTACAAAATTCTTATATGTTAAATAGTTAACATTCAAAAACAAAACAAAAAAAAAGAATTAACAAGATTACAAAATAGAAAACAACAATGTTACTTACAAGTTAATCAAGAAAATAAATGGTGCACTGTACAGAGAGTAGCTAATTCCATATATTTTTATATTCTATATAATGAATTACCTTGTAATAAGCTTTTTCTTTCAAAACTTTCTTAATATCATTTTTAAATTTATGATCGGACATTTTGGTTACTGATAGCGGTATCTTATTATAAAATCGAACACAATTACCAAGAAATGACTTGTTTACTTTAGTTAGTCTAACGTAGTCTAAAGTATGGAACTACTAACTTCTCCCTTTGTCTTGTATTAATATTATGGATATCCAATTTTGACTCAAACATTCCTATGTTTCTACGTATAAACATTATATTTTCATAAATATATAGTGAAGGTAATGTTATTATATTTATTTCCCTAAATAAATCTCTTAATGATTCACGGGGACCCATACTGTGAATTGCACGAATTGCTCTTTTTTGTATAATAAATATTGATTCTATATCCGCTCCCCAAAATAAAGTACCATAGGACAAGAGGCTATGAAAATATGCAAAATAAACTAATTTGGCTGTCTCAACATTCGTCAATTGTTTAATTTTCCAGACACAGCAAATACAGCCGAACTTAATTTAGCAGCTAGAGTATCAACCTGAGGTCCCCACTGCAATTTATTGTCTAATGTAAGACCCAAAAATACCGTTTTATTGACAAGATCAATATGGGTCCCATCTATTATTATTTGGCTATCTACTTGTGCTACATTCGGTAAAGAAAACCTTAAGCATTTAGTTTTCTTTGAATTTAGTAATAGATTATTTGTAGCAAGCCACCCGCAGACAATTGACATATTAGGTTGGGGAAAAAGTCTTTTCGCATTATAGTATGTATGAACTTGTAATAAAATCTCTTAGGCTATACTATTTGTATCTGGCTGGTTTTGGTATCATTGAAAGTTTAAATTTTAAAGAACATAATTCCAAATTCAAATTAGGAAAATGTGTGATTTGCATTTGTTTTTCGTACCGCCAAGATGAGTGAATCTAATCAAGAAATTCGATTCATTTTAAAATTTTACTACAAAAAAGGTAAAAATGCAACGCAAGCCGTGAAAAAAATTTGCGATGTTTATGGACCTAGTGCAGTATCTGTGAGAGTAGCACAAATTTGGTTTAAGCGTTTTCAATCCGGAAATTTTGATGTCAAAGATGCACGTCGCTCTGGTTGCCCCATTAGGGGTAAAATGGATGCCATTTTTTAAAAAGTGGAGCAAGATCGGCATATCAGTAGTTACGACGTAGCTGAAGAACTGGGAATTGACCACAAAACAGTTTTGGCGCATTTGAAAAAAACTGGGTACACAAAAAAGCTAGACATTTGGGTACCTCACGAGCTCACTGAAAGAAACCTAATGAACCGTGTACTCATATGTGATTCTTTATTACGACGTCATGAAACCGAACCATTTTTGAAAAAGCTGATAACTGGTGATGAAAAGTGGATCACGTCCGACAAGAACTTGCGAAAAAGATCGTGGTCAAAGGCCGGTCAGGCTTCACAGACTGTGGCGAAACCCGGGTTAACTCGCAACAAGGTGATGCTGCGTGTGTGGTGGGATTGGAAGGGCATTATTCATTATGAGCTGTTACCACCAGGCAGGACCATCGATTCTGAACTCTACTGCGAACAACTGATGAGATTAAAGCAAGAAGTTGAGAGAAAGCGGCCGGAATTAATCAACAGAAGGGGTGTGGTTTTCATCATGATAACGCTAGACCTCACACATCTTAAGCCACTCAGCAAAAATTAAGAGTTTGGCTGGGAGGTATTAATGCATCCGCCGTATAGTCCTGACCTTGCACCTTCAGATTTCTACCTGTTTCGGTCTCTTCAGAATTCTTTAGGCAGTGTCAGGTTAACATCACGAGAGGACTGTCAAAACCACTTGTCGCAGTATTTTGATCAGAAGTCCAAAAAATTCTATAGCAATGGGATCATGTCCCTACAAGATGGCAAAAAGTTATCGAACAAAATGGTACCTACATACTTTAGTTAAATGTAAATAAACTATATTAAAAATGTTTTGAATTTTCTTAAAAAATGCGCAGCAACTTTTTCCCCAACCTATTAGTATGATTAACCTTAGTTAGATCTTTGTCTTTTCTAACAACTTTAAAAAATAATGATGTATCATCAGCAAACAAGATAACAATATCTGTGAGATCATTTACAACATATGGCAAATCATTTATATATACTAAAAACAAAAATGGACCTAAAATTGAACCCTGGGGTACCCCCATTTGGACTAAAGAGCCCTTTGATGTTGTACCAGTAATCCCTACCTTTTGTTGTCGATTTGATAAATAAGATAAAACAAGATAATGAGCAGTTCTACGAATTCCGTAGTAGTCAAGTTTAAGAAGTAGTGTACGGTGGTCAACGCAATCGAAAGCCTTGGATAGATCACAAAAAATGCCAATAGCATCCTGTGAACCCTCCCATGCGCCATAAATGTGTCTCAGCAATGTTGCTGCCGCATCGGATGTAGATCTTCCCTTCGTGAAACCGAACTGATGACCATGCAATACCTTATGGTTTTAATAAAGTAAATGTGGCAAAACAGCGTATGCCGGGTCAGCTAGTATCTATATACGTATGTATTTAGAAGAAAAGAAGTACTCGTATATGTAAAGCCTATTTTACAAAGGATACTACAATCCTACACCGCCCGCACCACAGTGATGTGGCGACATCTATGAACGAGTAGAAACACGCGAGAATCCTACATCGCGATATCGAGATTCTCTCAGGATTCGACATATATACAAGCATCCAACATCAACAGTTGTATTTATTTATTTATTTATTTATTATAGCACACAATACAGAATATAATCTTGAAAAGACAATTGTATACATTTAAAGGTATTGAACTAGATTATATTCCAATCAATGTATGCCTAGACGCATTATAGTAAAAATTAAAAAATGTTTCGCTAGAAGGAATTAGATATTTACTTATTGTAAATTAAATATTAGATACGGCATAAAAATCTAAAACAGAATCTTTTTTAATTGACTCTGGAACCGACACAACATTGAATTAAAAATATCAATGTCTCTGTTAGTTACGAGGATCTCGTTGTATTGGCGACACATTCTAACTATGGGGTTATAATAGGATGTATTGTTTGAAAACACTTGAAGGGCGAAAATGTTGTAGTTACAATTACGGGACCTGAACCGAGTATTAAAATTTAAGAGGGATAGAAGAGTAGGCGAATCTATAATGAAGTTGATTATTTTAAAAAGTAGATTAAGGTCAATATATTCACGGCGCTTCACTAAGGAAGTTACGTGAAAATATTGTAATCGCTCACTGTAGGACTTTAGTTTGCGACCCATTCCACATCTGTAGCTGAGAATGTTTAGACAACGTTTTTGGACGCGTTCGATGCGATCAATGTGAACGCTGTAAAAAGGAGACCAGATGGCCGAATTGTATTCAAGAATACTACGAATTAGTGCGATATAAAGTAAGATAAAGCTCTTAGGCTTACGAAAATGCTTTGTAGACCTTGATACAAACCCAAGCAACCGTGAACTACGCTCCACGATGTAATCATAGTGTTGATGAAAAGTAAACTTATCATCAAAATATACACCTAAATCCTTAACACATTGCTTACGTGCAAGAATATTACCCTCTAGGGAATATTCGAATTCAAACTTATGTGTTTTCTTGGTAAAGCTTATAACGAAACATTTGTTGATGTTAAGCTGCATGTAGTTCCGGTCACACCAAGCTGAGAGCATGTTTAGGTCATGTTGTAAACTTAACATGTCTTTAACATCTCTTACTGTAGTAAACATTTTCAGGTCATCTGCATAAAGTAGACATGGGCATGTCAGGGAGTCGATCAGATCATTTATAAATATTATAAATAATAAAGGTCCCAAATGACTTCCCTGTGGCACTCCAGATGTGACTAATACTGGTTCGGAAAGGTGACCCTTCACTGCAACAAGTTGGCTTCTACGACTCAAGTATGACTGTATCCATCGAAACAGACATCCATGAATACCAAGGCCAGCCAGATTTTTAAAAAGTACCACATGATTTACCCTGTCAAATGCTTTGGAGAAATCAGTATAGATAGAGTCTACCTGAAAGCGCTTGTTAAATGCTGTACACAAGTAGTTTTTGTACTCTAAAAGATTAGATGTGGTAGATTTACCAGACACGAAGCCATGTTGTTGTGGATATAGCATGTGTTTAACATGAGTATAGAGTACATCATATACAACACTCTCAAACAATTTTGCAAAACATGACAAAATGCTAATTGGTCTGTAATTTTCGCATACAGTTTTATCCCCAGATTTAAAAATTGGTATGACGTGAGCTATCTTCCAAATAGTGGGAAACCGACCAGATTGAATTGACTTACTGAATAATATTATCAATGGTAAGCAAAGTTCGTTGGCGCAAGCTTTAATAAAATAAGCAGGTATTTCGTCAGGGCCTGGACCTTTGCTCACATCTAACATCTGAATTTTTCTCAATATTATATCTTTAGTGATATTTATGTCGTTTAACGTGTTTATGTTGTTATAATTTAAAGAAGCACAAGAGTCTGGAATACTTGTCACGTTTTGAAAGACTGAGCTAAAATATTTAGACAACAGCTCACACACACCTGATGGGTCAGAGGTAGTGACACCCTCGTATGTCAGAGTTGTTGGGACTGAATTCGCGGCTTTTTTGCTATTGACATATCTCCAAAATGCTTTAACATTACTATCCAAAGAGTCTTCAACCGATGTTATAAATTTTTTATAACAAGAATCAATGATGCCTTTACTGAGCCTGTATGTATTATTTATATGTATGTATGTATGTGTATGTTTTATTTATTATTATTATATGTATGTATTGCCTGTAATGAGAAAACTTATCGTAGTCAAGGGGGTTACCAAATTTTTTGAATAGTTTATGGTACTTGTGTTTAGCTTCCAAGCAACGTTTTAGTGCAGGACTGAACCAGACAGGATATTTGTCATTATATTTTTTAGATAGAGGTGTATACTTACCTATGATACTATTGAGCGTATCATAAAATATATTTAAGCCCACATCAATATCAGAACAAAGTAGCTTAGAATGCCAGTCTACCTCAGATAGTTCAATTCTTATATCCAAAAAATTACATTTATGAAAGTTGTATCGCCTTCGAGTCTTTGGCCTAAGTGGTTTGACGGATAGTCCAGAATTATTATCGATACACAAAACTATAGCAGGATGGTGGTTATCCAAGCGACTAAGAGGATCGGCACCATATACTGGAACGTCAATCGTGGCCAATACAAGGTCGAGAAGTCGGTTATTTGTATTCGCAATGCTATTGAATTGTTTGAGTTGACAGAGAGACATAGTATCATACAATAAATGAGACTTGAAATCATGAGGCGAACTAGCCCGCATAGCTAGAGAGTTAGGCTCTTTAGACCAGGACAACCCAGGAGTATTGTAGTCGCCAATACAAATAAATTCCTCTGAGTCACGTGAGTTTAACATGATTTTATCACAATTATCATAAAAAGTTTGAATCAAATTGTGAGGCAGGTCCGGAGGCAAATAACATAAACAAAAATTTATAATTTTACTGTTTACATCCAATGGCAGGATAGTTATCCATATGTCTTCGACGCTACTGTCCCAAGATACTTGTCGAACAATTTTAATGCCTTTCTTAACAGCAATCACTATGCCCCCACCCTCCTCTTTACTAATGGCAGTACTGGAGCGATCGCGTCTGTAAATATTGTAGCGGCTATCAAATAGCTCGGCGTCATACACACTGCTATTGAGGTTAGTCTCCGTAAGGCAAATTATATCGTAATTACTGTTTAGTGCATTCAAATAAATATCTGTGATTTTAGAACGAATCCTGTTTACATTCTGATAGAAAACTAACATGATAGTATAATAACTTTAGAAATAAAAGCATAGAGGTTAAAACATATTAATAATTAATAACACTAATAAATCTACAAAGCTAAGCCAACTTATCCAAAGCTTCAAGGTTCCTTACAAAAATGCTACCACTCTGGTCATCTTTGCGCAGGTACACCCTCCCGTATTTGACCCATACATATTTATATTGTTTCTCTCTGGCAAACTTCCTAGCAGCAGCATGCAGCTGCTTGCATTCTGGTGAGAGATGTTCCACAACGTATATTTTATTAGTTTCCCCGCTTATGCCTAGGTGAAGGGAGCTCAGCATATCATTGGCATGCCCCTTGTTGAATCTCTGTACAGCAGAGAGTATCGAGTCCTTCAACCGGGGTGAAAACAGAGTTACCAGGATGTTCCTGGGCCGCTTGGAGTTATTATCCATTTTAGCCACTCTGCGGCATGCGTGGATGTAGTGGTCTTCAATGGGGAAATTCACAGTATTACAGAGGTTTTTGAATATTAAGGTTGCATTTTCATTGCGACTTTCGGGTACCGCTTGTATTTCGATATTGTAACTGCGAGTTGTCTTTTCCATAGCAGACATGCGGTCCGTCAACTTGCGGAGATCTTTGTGTAGGCGCAAACAGTCGGCTTCCAATATCTTAATATTCGCATTCTTATCTGCAATTTGTGATTTTAAAGTTTCTTGCTCGGAGCTAAAAAAGTCTGTTGCAGAGTTAAGGTCATTCTTTAACTCTTGCACTACGCAACCCATTTCTGTGCGAACCATATCCTTAATATCTTCCCTTAGTACCGAGCGAAAATTGGTCATAAAACCTGCAAGTGACGCATTTAACTTTTCATCAAATAAAGCGCTGATTTTTTCAATGGTAACTACATTACAACCAGAATGACAGGGCAAAGGGTTTGAAAAACTTGTGGCAACCATACTAGTATTTACATTGGTGTCAGATGACATATCCATGGTGTTGTCTGCCACGGGAACCTCATGTTGTTTCACTGGGGTATTTAAGTTATTTCGCATCCGACGTGTAACATTACTACATGCTGGGCAGGTCCAAGATGCCTTATAATCTCGAGGTAGTGACTTAAATTGATCATCCTTCATGTTCAGGCACGTATGGTGGAAACATCCTTTGCAGCCCTGACACCGAAGAAAGTTGTCAGCAGTTATAGCACTCAAACAACCTTTGCATTTCATGATTATTGTTTTCTTCCTTGTGTCCTTAAATGTTTATTTACCAACAGCCAGCGCCCCCTAGTACAGCCAGCGCCCCCTAGTATGTTCATTGTAGAGTTTTTTGTTTTATTATTGTTATGAAATAAAGAACCACTAATAATCAGATAAAGTAAAGTCTTTGATTTAAAAAGGCCCCCCACGCAACGCCCTGAGCCCGAGGTTCGAGCCCCACAGGGGGCACCCTCAGTGCGCTGTTGCTTAAAATTTTGTATTTCGGTTGAGAGCCCTAAGCGCTCACCGATATTGTCCGCGTAAGGGTGTCAGAGCCATCTGAGGCTAACACCTTCGTCCATTCAAAAAAAAAAAAAAAAAAAAAAAAAACATCAACAGTTGGACCGCGATCCCCAGGCATGGTCACCTAGCGGCGGAAGATCTTCCCTTTTAAATGAAGGAGTCTCATGCCTCGGTCCTGCATAGATGAGTTATGACTAGGGGCGTAGCTACCGTATCAATTATACTGGGCCCCCGAACATTACCAAAAAGTTGTACATCATTATCCATAATCACAAAAGAAGTAGTCATAATCCTTTAAATATTTGGTGATACCACCAGGAATAAAAGAATAGCTCTTAGAAAAAGTGGTATACATCATTTATTTCGGATCACACGAGTCTGTAAGGCGTGGTCGGTTGGAATTGGAAAACCGACACCTTTATATTTTCACCGTTCTGGCATGAGTGACAGCTCTACTAGATACGGTTGCAGTCTTACCAACCAGTGTTACGACCATAGAGGCGCCACAAATCTTTTATTTTGGCCCCCCATCAAAATTTAATACAGGGCCCGTCTACGGCTAGCTACGCCACTGGTTGTGCCAGTTGAAGGTTTTTTACCCATATCCTGTGAAATAGCACTTGATTACTCTGAGATACTACACTAAATGCTTCACGAGACCTTGCTCTGTTACGGTATCCCCTTATTATGTAGAAATAAAGATAAACCATTGAGAAATTTTATATAACACCATGTCTCATACAAGTCATGCTATTTTGAAAATACTGTAGGAAATTCAGTTATTTGGTTTCCATAGTAAAAGCTCTGCTTAGTTTGGGACCAGATGGCCGTGTGTAATGAATGTCCCGGGATATTTATTATTTTAGCTTGTAGCGATTTTTTATTTAAAAATTTGTGTTTCAAAATGTGTTAATAAAACAAAATAATTAATTAATAATTTTATTGCACAATGAAGCATGTGTCTAATAATAGTGCTGTAATTAATATAACACATATTTTTGATAATTTATAAATAAAACATCAAAGTTACTATATTTATTTTAATTTGATAATTATTTTAATGGTTTTGGGCTTTATTTCATATTTGTGTTGCCAGCATTTGAGTAAAACCCAGTTTCAATGCAGCAAATATATATAACGTGTATTTATACTTTATTCATAATTTATAAAGATATAGATTAAAAAGGTATAAAAAAACGTAAAAATAAAACACAATCGCACATAATAAATCTTTCAAATAGCATATATTATTAAGAAATAAAAAAAATACAAGATACACGTCATAACATAACCTCTTTTAATCTAAAAAAAACTTAATGCTATTAAAAAAATAAAATAAATGTTGCCGTGTGACAACAATTTGTGACAGTAGGAAATAGAGAAACGAAAACGAAAAATTTCATAAAAAACTAAATAGAATTTTATTAAAAACATACATGCCGGTACGGTGTCGTATTACAAATTACTTAAAAATTATGTTTTTTTAATTACGGGGCGAAGTTATTACTAAATTGTCGACATTTTAGAATTTCACATTTCTAGAATCCGAATTGGTTTACATAAATTTTTTTTAAGAAGGGCCATGTGACTTATGTCAAAAATTACGAAATGTCAAACTATTTTGACATTTATGACATTACATTGTTGCTCTCTAGCCTTTAGAATAGCCCTCATCGAACCCCGTTTCCAAAAAATCAACTTGCCACTTTTAAAAAACACTAGACTCTATTTCTAGGTAATGTCAAATTGAAAAAAAATTAAAACCTTAAAATGATAATCGGATTCTATTTAACAATTTAAAGTACTGAAAATTAATTTATGCGTGATTGTTTTTCAACTGTTTTTTTATAATTGAGTACAAATCTTACTACAATTGAGACAAATTACAACTTTACTCGAGTTGTTATTGTCATAATTAAATGTGAAAGCTTTATAGCATCTTATCACCAATCCAATCACGCATAAACAGGTCACAATTCAAAAAAAAGTCGAAAAAATAAAAAGAATAAGTTAAAAAAATCTACGTACGTAGTCTAGCCGAATAAATCTTAAATTTACACTGAAGATTTCTAACATATATTATATTTTCTTATTATTTAATAATAGTTTATTATTGGTTGTTACGTATGATCGTCAAAAAGATTGGTTATATGAAATTGACACTATGAAAGAGTGTTGCCAACAACAAAACAAAAACTGTAACTGTATTGGAGGTAAATAAAAATATTCTATTAAAATTATCAACAAATATACATAACAACCAACAATACTATTTAATAATAATAATTTTCAAAAGCACGAATGGCGACGGGCCATTAAACGTCCCCGAATGGCCCTCTAACACGATAAAGCATTATATGCCAAAATACTTGTAAATGATACACCAAAGTTCTGGGCGATGTGGGTTTTAAAACGAAAATATATTGGTAACTTTTTTTTTAAATATCCTTAGACCTAGTATTGTTTGTCGTTAAAATGACGATGGAAGTAAGGAATTTAGTTTTAATATGAATCATAGATAAAAGTGCGAACTCGTTCGTGATGTTAATCAAAAAGAGTAGTAAAAAAGTTTTCATGTTAAATAAATAGATGCCAAAAGTTTGTACTATTTTGCCGGTGTTAAAGTTATTTGTAATATTGTACTTATGTTTTTTATTATTTTATAAATAGTTATTACTAGAAATATAAGTTTTTGAGTATGGCAACAAAAAATTCTTTTGTTGGATTTATTTTTGCAAGTTATTATCATAACTCTGAAACAATGTCAAGTCAGTCAACGTTCACAAAAAAAAGTCAGATTTAGTAAAAAAAAGTCGCGATTTTAGAATTTTTTTAAATTCCACTTCACTTATGTACTTGTTTTGATTTTTATTGAATAAAACACCACTAAAAATATTCAATAATACTCAAAAATAAAAATATAACGAAAACGCAACGTCACTTTAGAAATCCCCGCCAAAAAGCCATGTTCTTCCGAATCCTATTTTAGTCTCGTATATGTCACAACGCAGAGCTGCCGAAAGTTGGAAATACTTCAGTGTCAAGTCACCAATACTTCGTTTAAAACACACATCAGCGACCAGAAAAGAAAAACTAAAATTAAAAAGTAGTTACATAAAAAATCAAAAAGAGAACATCGTCGTTTAGACATAAGAACTCCTTTTGGCAAGTCATAAGAATTAAACTTGATAAAACATTTTAAAAACTATTGTTCTGCATTTTAAACATTTCGTCGAAAAAATTATACAATATGTTCATAATTTGTCACATCTATATAAACTATTAATTGCATCTAATTACTAAAACGCTATTGAGATGTGTTGACTCTGAACTGACATAAACTCAGATGAAACATTTACTAACTCGCTGGTAAAAAGTCTGTCTTAAAAGAGTAATAGTCAAAAAACTTTAACTTACCAATATTGAGCGTCAAATAGAGTTAATGCTCTTTTTGAGTTAATGCTCTTTTTGAGTTAATGCTTTTTTTTAGTTAGTGCTTCATTTTAGTTAGTTATTAACTCAGATCCGAGTACACACATCTCACCGATAAAGGCGCCATCTAACGGAAAACAATAGCAGCTTATAGCTAAAGATGCACCGGTATTATAATATTAAAGTATGTTCAATTGACGAATCAATAATGAATACCATAATTTTCAGGATTCAATTGTTATAATTTTATTGAATCCAAGCATCTATTTGATTTAAAATGTAAAATGTAGTAAAATGGTTCGTCAATTGAACAAAAATATCAAAGTGTATGTAAGACAAAGACAGATATATAAAATCTTTAAAGTGTGAAAGGGACCGGCGCACCTAGAACTTAAATTAACAGCCGATTGGTGGGCAATATTCGTACACAAAAGGTAGAAACACAATTTAAACCACTCCGTCACTATTTAGAAGACATTGATCAGACTATAGTTCGTGCAACTCCGGTAATGTTCGTGTACTTTCGTGAAACTGAGGCCATATTTATCAACACTAACATTCCATAAAATTAACTTAAAGAAGCGACTTATGAATAAGTTAGTAAGATCGGAGCGGTTTAAAATTGTGCTTCTAAAAAGGCGATTTTCTTGAAGTTATATTAAAGTTTTACTAGAAACGTGCGGTTTCGCCATTTTGAAATTGCTGTATCAAAGCCGTGATAATATTGTCACTGTTTGATGTAACTCAAATACAGCATGTTCATATTTTAGCTCTGTATACAAAATTATGTACACCCCACCGCGACTACACACTGTATAAAGCTGTAAAGTAAACAACGTTTAGTTTACTAATGCGATTTGTGAAGTAACCCTTACTCATTTACTTTTCATTTAATTATTACAAGTATTTTGAAAGCGAGATGGCAGTGTGGTTTTTTGAGTTTACCTGGAAATAAAAATATATATTATTTTTATAATTGAATCTATTTGAGTAAAACATTCCGGGCGGTACACTAATCCCTACCAAGCTATCCCTACTGGTAGGTAAAATCGATACTACTGTTTTAGTTATTTTTTAACAACTACAAATAATTAAATAAAAAATTAAACATTTTTTTTATACATAAAATCTTTTTTTTTTGTTACTAATAAATTAATTCAAAGAACATACAATGTATATTTGTCTCATGAGCGTATAATCTGCACTGATACCTACCATTAGGGATAACTTGGTAGGGATAAGTGTACCACCCGAAATATTCTACAAATGCGAAAGGTTCTGAGGAAAGATGTTTCCTTACTTTTTAGCAGCACAAACTTTGCTTGATTTGAGTTCAGTTTTTTTTATCATTATTTAGTTTGATTTTTAGGCAACTTTTTCAAAAACAAAAGATACAAGCATCGCGGATAAACTCGAGTATCGAAAATAAATAAAAGTGTCCAATTCCTGTACCACCAAACCGCATAAAAACATTTCTTATATGGCGGCCATAGTTAACACTTTGCAAAATATTCGGTGGAGAATCCTTAGAGGATGAAATCATAGCTGCGTAGCATTGCTGAGTTTATTGCCAGCTCTTCTCAGTAAAAACCAGCCTTCCGAACCGGTGTTAGAGTTTGACTATTCATAAGTGCTTGTAAAGGCCTATTTGAAAACAAATATTACTTTTAAGTTTTATGTATCTCTCTAAGTAACTTAGTTTAAGATATCACTTAGACTATTAGATTTCTGTGTTGCCTTCATAAATAAATTTAATTATATTTTTATTGTATACAGCCCTGACAAACAAACTGTGGAGCCTCAGTTAGCACCGTTTATATTTAATAACATTACCTCTAGGCGGGCTGAGGCGTGGAGGACTTCTCCTTCTTTTTTTCCTTCTTCTTCTTGAGGAACGAGGGCGTTCTCAGTCCCTTCTTCTTCTTCTTGTCCTTCTTGGGAGATTCCTCGGTGGAAACCTCCTTCGACGGGGAACCCTGTAGCAGAACATGGTCAATTTAAAATAAATATTATGGGACATTCTTTTACACACGGCCATCTGGTCCCAAACTAAGCAGACCTTGAACTATGAAAACCAGATAACTGATATACAACATATACTACTTTTACAATTATAATCCTTCTCATATCTGTCAATTAAATATTTATAACTATTGACACCATGCACTTCTGGTAAGTGGTCACCGCCTATAGACATTAGCAACACCAGGGGCATCGTTACGTTGTCGCTGAGACGTGAAGCTAAGTCTCACGTGCCTGTAACTTCACCGGCCTTACCTTTCTGACCGAAACAGTAATACAAGTGCACTACTGCTTCACGACAGAAATGGTAATACCTCCCAAGAACTCTGCAAGATCTCTTCTACCTTTTACTAATAACATTTAGAACAGAAGTATAGTTCCTTATAATAACTCGCTGTTTAGAATTCATTTCTTTATCACCTTTTTCATCACTATTTTCATTTGTTTCACCTTCCTCCGTTTTCACCCCCCCACTACTTAGGTTTTAGAAATTGACTTTTTAAGATGTTTACCTCTTTACTGCTATGCGAGAAGGTGCTCTGGTGTGCGTCAGAGTGATCTCCATTGAGTGTATGCTCGCCTAGAATAAAATAACAGGTAAAATTATTATGAGACAGAGCATATACATGTTACAAAACTACCCGTAAAGCCGAATGGAGGTTAAATGGGGCCTTGTAACAAGTCCATTCACAATATTTAAGAACCGTAGTAACGCTGTATAACATACCCCAAAAAAATAAAACAACAGATTTTTATGAACGAAAAATGGAAACACTATTAAAGTAGACAATTATTTTGTAAAATAGGTGCGTAGGCCTTTCTGTTAAATAATCTCGTTCCCTGACATGACAGCTTACTAGGGTTGTTGGTTTTGATAATTAATTATATTTTTACGGGGTATTTTGTAACACGTTGTAGAATTACATTCTAAATACAGTACATTAAAGATGATTTTGATTACTTTAAGTATAATAATAAATAAATAAAATACCCCGGGACAATCTTTACACACGGCCATCTGATCCCAAACTAAGCAGAGCCTGTACTATGGAAACCAGGTAACTGATATACTACATATACTACTATTTATTTTTCTAAATACATACTTATATAGATATTTACACCCAGACACAGAACAAACAGACATGTTCATGCACACAAATGTTTGTCCTGGGTGGGAATCGAACCTGCGACCTGCGACTTGGCAGTCAGGGTCGCTAACCACCAAACCCACTGGCCTGTCATTATAATACTTGGTAAGAAAACTCACAAATTAGAAGTTATTAAATATAGCAAGTCTTCTTTGAAATGTTAATCCTTACCTTACTAATATTGTAAATACCAAAGTGAGTTTGTTTGTTATTCTTCCATGGTTTAACGACTGCACAGATTTGGCTGAAATTTGGCACATATATAGCCATTGTATTGGGAGGGACAAACGACATAATATCCCTGGAACACGGATAAAACTGCAGGATATGGCTAGTATTAAATAAAAAAAATAAATATTAAAAAAAAAAGTTACTTAAATTATTTTGAATAAACTTGTTCCATTACTAATTCTAATATCCAGAAAGACCTAATTTTCTTGATAATACTGAGTATTTCATTACCAAATCCAAAACATTGACTATCTTTTCGGAATATTCCATCCAAATCTGTACAGCCATTATGACATGAAAGTAACAAATATTACCAATACTTTATTGGTATTATTATTAAAATAATTAGATACGTTATTAAAAATTTTAATAACTTAAATTATTCGTGCAACAGCTAAATCGAAAAGCACAGGTTAGAGCAAACATAGACTGGTAAAAGCTTGAAAATATTTGTTTATTAAGCTGGGAGACGGTCCACCAGTTACCTTCTAAGGTTTATGACCTTTCCACCTTCAACCCATCACTTACCATGATGAAAATGTGGTCAGGTATTTGTATAGGAAAGAGGCCTGACAGTTTTCTTAACCTTCCAAATACAGGGCATGTCGTAGCGACACGATAGAAGTGAAACATTTTAATTATTCATCAATCACTTTTGAATAGCACACATTGTGTTTATAATTTCGCACCCTCAATACGATAAGGGCTTAACTCAAATTTTGCGAAATGGAATTACGATCATAGAGAGACTAAACAAAGTACGCTCTATCCGATGAATAGTAAAACATAGTCAATTTAATGATAGAATAAGCATACCGATACTTCAGCCTCTTTAACCCCGCCCCCCCCCCCCCTCCGAGCTCAGTGCAAAGTGACCCAATCAGAGATGTGCCAAAGGTGGTTTGAGTTAAGACCCTATCGTTCTAAGGGTGCGATTAAGTTATCGTCACACAAAAAGGTTAAGGATCAGAATTTAGTCCATAACAAGTTTCACTTAAAAAAACAGGATAAAATCTAAGATTTCGCAAATATTTGTACTACTTACTGGCAGCTGTGACCACGAAGCGTCTCTCCCGCAGCCAGCCGCATGCTACCGCATGCGGGTTGCAAATTAAAAAAGCACAGACAAACAGAAAAAGCGGTGATTATATGGTATTAAAATTAACATAGAAACATGCCTTATTTTCATAATTATGGGATCTATAAAAAATATAAAAGAAATAACTGTTGTTAAATTTAGAAAATACAAAAAAAGCTTTAAAATGCTTTTTTTTTTTTGGAAGAGACGAAGGTGTTAGCCTCAGATGGCTCTTACACCCTTACGCGGACAATTCCGGCGAGCGCTAGGGGCTCTCAGCCGAAAACTGTTGTTAAATTTAGAAAATACAAAAAAGCTTTAGAAAATGCGATGATGTTAATATGTGGACAATCTTAACTTAGTAGCATGCCTTGTTAACATTTCACAATATGTCCAGTTCTAAAGAACAAAAAAAGACATAAATGAAAATTGAAAATGACGTCATACCATACCCCCCCCCCCCCCCCTACCATCAACCTCCAATAAGTCGACGGTATCTATATGTATAAGGAAAACAGGGTTCCTTTGCCGCACCATCACCTCAAAACTACTGACCATATCGGGATGGGACTGCTACCATTCGACGCGGAATTGTTCCTAGGTGCGTTTTTTCCATTTATTTGACAGAAAAGTGCAAAAAAACCAAACAATAAAATGTTAAAACACTTTTATTTACGAGACAATGCAGACATTAATTAGTTAGCAAGCTTATTAACAACAATAGGGTACCACTGTACCTCTCTCTCTATTTCAATAGAATGAAAGGAGAAGCAAGATTTTAAATTTGTTTTAAAACTGTCAAATCGCTTTTGACATAGGTAAAAGTTGGCAAAGCTTGAAAAGGCATGCATTAAAAAAGTTATTTAATTTGTCACATAAGATCTCTCTCTCTCTTTTCAACTTACGAAAAAGATAGAGAGGTATATATCGATACCTAAATTGGCATACCAGCTAACGCTAGATGAGTATTTTTCAAGAGACTTAAAAAACTACTTATGAAAAATTACAAAAAACGTGTGTGTGTACTTATGTACCCACGTAAGAAGTTATACCCGAAATTATTGGTGAGAAAAACTGCACTAAAAGCATTTTTTACTATTCAGTCGTGAAATTGGAGTGACAAACTCTTTGCACCTGTCTGTAGCAACGAATAACAATTTTTTGACGTTGTTAGGTTATTATTGACAATAACATCATTACTCACTCATTGACACTGACAGTTGCGATTTGTTCCGGAGAAATTTCACTCATAATTTTTACCTAACGCGCCAAAAGAAATACAATTTCAAGAGTTGACTGGTTTGCCAAGGTATCGATATTTGAAAGTTTAATTTATTAAAAACTGACACGAAACCAGAAAACATTTTGTAAAGCGAAACATACACGACAATATAAACTTTAATCTTGATACCAAAAGGCCTTGACAGCGAAGACCGTCATGTAAAATCGTCTCTATTGCTTTGAATATAACGCACATTTTTGTATAACACTCTTAGCTGTCAAAACGAAACTCCATATTAAATTAGCCCAAAGCAATGTTCTGACATTACAACATCCCAAATAGCAAAACGTAAATTAATATTAATTACAAAAGTATCAAAAAGATTACAAAAAAAAAAAAGAAATATGAATAAAAATTAAAACACGAACATACCCGTAACGTAAATCGACTTTCGCGTAAAATTTATAACTTCACTTACCTTCTTATTGTATGTTAGTACTTTTTACTTCCATAAGCCGTAAGTGTATCAATTGCAGACTTTTTCAATTTGAAAAACCACTTTAACAATAGAAATTCAATTTCAAATATTTTGGCGCCAGTTTCTACAATATGGTGTCATTCTTGGAGTCACTCTAAATATTTTATAAATTTTTGGCATGATACTCAAATATAATTAATTATCAAAGCCAACAACCCTAGTAAGCTCTCATGTCAGGGATCCAGATTATTTAACAGAAAGGCCTACGTACCATTTTTACCTAATAATTGTCTACTTTAATAGTTTTTCTATATGTCATTCATAAAAATCAGTGTTGTTATATTTTTGGGGTATGTTATACAGCGTTACTACGATTCTTAAATATTGTGAATGCACTTGTTATAAGGCCCCATTTAACCTCCTTTCGGCTTTACGGGTAGTTTTGTAACACCTGTATAAATGAGACTAAATCAGACTAATATTATAAATGCGAAAATTTGTTAGTATGGATGTTTGTTATTCTCTCAAACGAAACATACTGAACGGATTTGGATGAAACTTAGCACATAGATAGAACATGCCTTGGAATAACATATAGGCTTTATACCGGGAATATTTAACATCCATCGGTAATGCGGATGAAACCGCGAGGGACCGCTAGTAAATCCTATATAATAAAAGTAAATTTTTGACAAGAATTATTGCTGAGTTTATTGCCGACTCTTCTCAGTAAAATTCCTAACAGGTACTAGAGGCAGACTATTCATAAATGCCTGTAAAGGCCTATTTGAAATTTAACTACCATTTTAGAAGCGAAAATTTGGATGGAGGTTTATGACACAATCACGGCAAAACGGCTCAACGTATCTGGATGAAATTTGGCACAGAAATTGATTATAGTCTGGAGTAGTAAATAGGTTACTTTTTATACCGGGAACATGTAAAATCCCCCGGGGACGCGATTGAAACCGAGATAGACAGTAACAAATATTGTCATTCCATTGAGATTTTTCAAATTGAAGTAGTAAGTAATACACTTACAGATGTATTCATAGATTAAAAACTAGTATCAAATCGAGTATTATCCAAATCACTAGGGTCAAAACTTTCAGACATTCTAAATTTTGACAATATCCTATAAAACAACGTATCTTCAAACGGAGGCCAACTACTGTACATTCTCTTAGACGGCCTACTGTGCAATTCGTATATACATTTCTTTTGAGGCGTTCGATTTGTATTGATATAATCATTCGAATAATCGATTGAGCTACTAGCGTTTGGAAAATGATGACTCTTATCTACTTTATCTAAGAGTACTCCAGCTCGATCCTTTTTCATGTCTTCTAAGTCTACAGTGATGAAACTTGGTACAGCATCTTCGAGATTGCGGATGGACCTCGGCCACGTTTTCTCTTCAGGGTCAGTATTCTCATCAAATGACAACCAATATTTTATCCCGCCACTGCTGGCTGTTTGTGACATAGATATCACGTGAGCTTTTTTTATAAATGGCGAAGAGAGAGAATCAACAAAACTATTTCTAATTGGTGATTCATCGCATTTTTCTAGTATTGATGAAGATACTAAGGGTGGAGATGACCTTCTGTTATCTGATTCATCCAGAAATGCCGTGTTCATATCTTCGTCATATATATTATCATAATCGAAGCATTGTTGTTCGATTTCTTCTGTTATTGCATCAGTTGTTAAGTCTGCTTTTTCAATGTCTTTAAACGAATCATTATCTCCCATACTTTCCTCTAAATTGCCGTTTAAATCAGTTATCTCGTGTGTCATGGCTATATTAAGATTATCATTATTACTCACTTCTAAATCAATACTAACTGTATCCCCATCGTTATACGATTCGTTTTCCTTTGTAACGCTACAAGAAGTATTTAAATTTGCTTCGTCTATCTCATTTAAGGCAATGTCATCTCTATTCTTATGAAATTGACTTTCAAAATCGAAAAAATCCTGCAAATTGAATTCTTCGCTTACGTATTCGGTTTCCGCCCATAAAGTCTTTGCTGTGTATAAAATGTCTTCAGTATCGACAACCGTTACGACTTTCCTAGCCTCTTTTTTTGCTTTATTTTTATTTCTTGATATAAACATCACTCTATCGAAAATATAATACACAAGACCTTCAATAACTTTTTCATTACGTACTATATCGGTATCACTAGTATCAGTCGACATTGTTACGTTCAAAGTGTTATTCTTTTCCAAATCATCAATCATTTTAACAATTGAGAAACTTTCCTCTGTTTTCTCTGGCTCATTATCTTTTTCCTCACTAACAACTTCGACATCAATAGCTTCTTTTTCATCAAAATGCTTTTTAAAATTCCGTTTCTCAGTTAATGGAAAGAAATCCGCATTATTATTGGAATCAAAATTAATTCTACTTAATATATTAACCAAAACATCTGCTATGACTTCATGTTTTTCAAACTCAGCCGTTGAATCGAAACTTATGCGCTCATTTCCCGAACTAGCAACACTGTACTCTATAGCACTAGGTCTACCTTTATTATCAAAGGCATAAGGATCATTTTTGGCCGCCACATCTTTAGTGAGAATTTTGAATACATCATCAAATAAAGAGTCAACATATTCTTGCTGTTCTTTAATATCATCAATGTCCTTATTCCCATATAAATTTACAGCTGTTTGTGTCATGTTTGGTTTATTTATGTCATGATCACTAGCTTCAGTATCAGGCGTTAAATATTCTGGACTATGAACGTACTCCGATACTAAAATCTCAGCTTTGACCATGACTATTGTCTTCTCTACGTCCATTTTGAGTTCAACAGCTTTTATAGCTGTATCAAAAATAATTTCCACTGCTTCTTCAACAACTTCTGTATTTATTTCTGGTTCCTTTCGGTCACTAGAATGGACGTCTGCTGAATTAAAACTTTCCTCGGTGATATTTTCATGTTTCTTTTCAGCGTCTTTTTTATCATTACCTGATAGGTTACTAGATTCATCTCCATATGAACTCTTTGATTCCTCTAATATAGGTTCCAGTATATTAGGTGGATCGCGTTTAATCGGAGATTTCTTCGGACTATTATTTTTAGTATAATCATCACAATAAAAATCAATAGGCACAGAGTAGTCCCTTATATCTTTCTCCACCAAATCCTTGACGGGACTTTCATATGCTTCCTCAAAATCGTCTGTAAAGCTATGGTATTCGCCGTCAGTAGACTCTATCGTTAAATTAATATTTTCTACAACTATAGGCTCAATTATAACTACTTCAGCTCTGTACGTTACATCTTTATCAGTTTCAGGTCCTTCAGTTACAGTTACATCATTATTAACAACTGGTTTCTCAATAACAGTTTGAATTTCAGCCGAAAAACTAACAACTTCACCTAAATAGTTATCCTCGTTAAACTCCTGACTATCAACAAACTCTGCCTTATCTAATTTAAACACTGGAACGTCAATCTCTTTAACTGTAACAATATCCCCTTCAACATTGGTATCATCAATACATTTCTGATGTATATTATCATGAGAGAAGTAAATTGAACTCTTTGCCTTCGTTTTACGGTAACTTTTGTGTTTTGTCAGTTCCCAAGCGTAGGAGGAATTTGTTGCCCCGCAAGAAAGGCATTTCGGTACATGATAATGATTCGGCTCTGGGTCTTTAACGAATGTATTGATGAAACCGCTGTGGGATCTCGTTCGGAACAATTTGTTGTTAGTACCTCTCTGTCTAGGTAAAGATCGGGTTCTGAGAGCGAACTCTGATCTGCTCCTACCGTCCCATTCGATAGACGGTATCGATTGGAGACTAGATCTACTGCTTATGACACCATTTTCACCTTCAGCGTCAACTCTCTCGTTATTCAAACGCGGATTAAGATTGACTTTACATTTCGGATGTTTTTTATCGTTAATTTCAGTTATATGATTATTTTCGTACACCCTAACTACGTTTTCGAAATTTAAATTACGGGTATATTCGTGTGATGATTTTTTATTAACGGTTAAGACTTCGTTGTCGACGCTTACTTCTTTTGTACCTGTTAAAACAAGCGGTGCAATGTAAGGTTATGGGTGCAAATTAGAAAATGGGATGTTTTTTGTTAGATTAAGGATTATTTCATTCATGTAATTGTAATGTGTTTATGATGATGTCTCTTACTGACTGTGATGTGATATATAGACAAAATATAAATGTAAAGTGTTGTAATGATGATAATAATAAATATTCCGGGACAATTTAGACATACGGTCATCTGATTCCAAATTAAGCAGAGCTTGTATTATGGCAACCAGATAGCTGAAATACTACTTCTTAAATACATTCTTGTATAGATTTCTATACCCAGACATGTTGGGGCACACAAATGTTTATCTTGCGTGGGACCAACGATCTGGGACGTGATAGCGATTAAACTACCATACCTACTGGTGTTGAATATGAGGAATATATTCACCATCACCATAGTGTGATAAGAGTGATATATGATATAGGTATACGAGTACGTAATGTTGTAAAGCTATTTTACTGACACAATTAATGGTGTGAGAAAGAGAATGAATGATTCACATAAAGGGACAACCAACACGAAAGGAGGATCGAATTTGCCGGACCAGAGACTCTGAATACAGATGTGGAACTCATTGCCGGCGTCAATTTTTCCCGATTCATACAATCTCGGAGTCTTTAAGGCAAGAGTGAATAGGCATTACTTGAGTTCGCGTGTACCATCCTCGACCACATCGTCACTTTCCATCAGGTGAGATCTAGTCAAATGCGCTCAAGTTTTTATATAAAAAAAAAAAAAAAAAAAAAAAAAAAAAAATATCATTATGCCCTAGATAATATAGCGCTCAGGCCTTTACAGGCTCATATAGATCTTTAGATGGGTACAGTATTCCCCGAACAGGTAGAGAAGATATTTTAAGCCTCAATTTGATATGCGGTGAACATTGTCACTGTCTCTCGGGCACATTACCAACCCTGAGCTACAGGTAACACACAGGTTTCTAAATTAAAAAGCGCTATTATTACCGTGCCCAAACCGGGTATTACACTCAGGAGCTCCGGGTCTCTAGTAGAGTTTTATACCAATCGCATAGAGGCGAGTTACTAAGACTCCTATATTATTTCGGACTTAGGATTTTTTTTCTTTTTTTTTGACTGGATCTCATCTGATGGAAAGTGACGATACAGTCGAGGATGGTACATGTGGAGTCAAGTAATGCCTATTCACTCTTGCCTTTAAAGACTCCTAGATTGTATGAATCGGGAAAAACTGACGCCGAATAAATAAAGCCTATAACCTATATATCTACAAATATCACATGAGAAGGCAACATATACAAAAAGTCATTAGCCGACATTCACTACCACGACACCACAATTTTGACCATCAAACCCAAAACGATGAACACAAAATATAGCAGAATTACTGAACGACGGACAAAGACACGTAAGTACACTACCCATCCACACATATTCACACACACACCAATGCATATTCACAAAATCACACTTAAATATAACATGTGCTTATTACTTTTAATAAGCCTTTATTCCACCAAATATACAAACATCACACATATTTTTGTCACACACATTATATCCAAATATTCAATAACAATGCTAACAACGACTCCATTGCAAACGCTATGTTTTTCTCTTTTTCACACACACACAAACAGTTTCTTACACACAATCACACACTACCAGCTTCCTAAAGCGCCGTTTCTAAAGGTGGTTAAAGTCGTAGTATTGAATACTCCAATGAGTTTTCGATTAAGGAACACATAATGAGGAAACCATACCGTAGTGCTAGGGCAATATGGCGTACCCATCTGGCTGACAATCTGACGTTACACTATTTAAGCTTGAGAAGCAGTACTCTTCTAAACCAACGCTGTACCTTCAGCCACATAGTCTAAATAAATTAAATACCAAAGCCTATCAAAATCGCATATAACACACCATCACCCAAGTGCCAACACACAATCACACTTTCACACATCCTCACCTCTAGAGACAGTCTGGTGTATGACCGCGTGTTGAGTACGGACCACGACCGGCGGCGGCGATATCATCCCCATACTGGATGTACCGGTCGATACCGCCGAATCGGAAAATACGTCGTCATCCGATAGTAGGTTCGGATCACGAGTTGGTCCTGTATTGTGTGATTTATTTGAGACAAAGACAAAATACTTGAGTACCATTTGCTTTTCTGTTTGTGTCTAGCTTGACGAGATTTGGTATTTTTTATGGAAACAGTTTTTACACGTAAATTCGTATTGTATGATAATTATGTTGGAATTTCGATTAATGGGCGAACACTAGATGTAATAATTCCTCGCGCCATGTTTGGAATTTGCCTAAGTGACATGTAACTAACATGTCGAACGTAATTTTTAAGGTACAGTGCATATTCGGCACTTTAATTTAGGCAGAGCACACAAGAAACTAATTTTAGAATGATTAAACTTATTAAATTAAAAAACAGTTTAGAATTTTGTAAACTTATTTTAGATTAGAAGAAAGTTTGTAATTACAAATGTTCTGTTCGATCTAATCATGTACGTATTTGAATTAAATAAGAAACTTTCTATGTCTCTTTCATTCAAATAATTGAAGAAAATAAAGATGAAACGAGAGTAGAGACACGAATAGAAACAGAATATAGATTAGGAACTTAAAAGATAAACAGATAAAACCATCACCAACACATAGAATAACAAAGAAACAAGACGAGCACGACGGCACAATCTTACTCGCTTTCACTCATTCTTTCTAATATTTAACTATTTAAATATAATATAACATCAATAACAATTATCATTTTTCAGCTATTTTATACTGTAGCCGCAAATTAAGTCTGTATTCTTAAACACACTTTATTATTCGCGTCTCTATCACACAGATTGCCCGCAAAGTGTGTGCGAAAGAGATGCTAACAGCTTTGTAATTAAAGATACGGTTGTAACTCCTATATTACACAATTAAATAATCGATTACTGCTTATATTCATGTGTTACATGCAAAATGTACCTACAATCTACCTAAATAACCATCTACATACACTCCACTCACACATCTACCACGATACAACACAAAAACACAACAATCACACTTACATACAATCACCCATTCACACTCTCACCTCTAACGACAGTTTGGTGTACTACGACGACTTGCGGCTTCATCACGACGCTAGACGTAGCTGTGGAAGCCGCCGAGTCTAGGAAGACTTCGTCGTCGGATAGCAGGTTCGGGTCCCGTGTGTCTTTGTGTTAAAATGGCGCTTACAACATGTTTTATAGAAAATAATGCGATACGAGTCTATATTCTTAACTGTGTGTGTAAATATGTATGAGCAACACTGTGAAAGTTAGTTTTTGTATATACAATGTTGTCTTAAGTAGATAAATCAAAGTAAAATGAACTTTAAAACAGTAACAATAATGCACGTGTTAAGTTAGGATCGTGATAAAAGTGGGTATTTGTGTGATTTGGTGAATGTGTATTTTAGTGAGGGTGTTAAGGAAATAATGTACAACTGTATTAATTATTTGTGTGTATTAGAGTAAATAGAGTGCAACAAAAATGGCGAAACAAAAACTGTTAGTATAGTGCTAGATTATTTAATAATTTTGTACCGCCATTTCAGAGAAATAAGAAAAAACATGCAAAAGATAAAGAATACTAAAAACGTTGCTTAATTTCCACACACGATATTAGATTAAACAGCATTTTTAGATTACAAATATCCGGAATAAACTTCCGGATCCGAAACACATGCAGACTTAAATTATATAATTAGAAACGAATTTTCCATTTCTCCGCCCCCTCTCCCAACCTCAATACATGCATATCCCGAATACAGAAACATAACATTTACCGGATATAATACCGGATCCGGAATATTTTTCCGGATATTCTTCCCTGTTACCTGGGTAGGTCAACCGGGTTAACTACGGATATCTTACCTACGGTCCGGTCGGCGTGCGCTCTCTCGGCATTCAAGAAATCGGTCGCATCAACTATAAATGGTAATGAAGGATATTTTTTTTACCAATGCAAATGCATGCTTATGAAAAAAAAAAGTAATAAAACAATGACACTGGCGGCGACAAAAGTAATTTCAGTTATTTTTATAAAATTAATAAATGAATATCCCGGGACATTCTTTACACACGGCCATCTGATTCTAAATTAAGCAGAGCTTGTACTATGGAAACCAGATAACTGATATACTATTATTGTTCTAAATACATACTTATACGGACACAGAACATACACACATGTTCATGCACACAAATGTCTGTCCTGGGTGTGAATCTAACGCACGACCTGTGGCTTGGCAGTCTAGGCCTTTCACCACCAAGCCAACAAGCCTAAAAAAATAATAGAATCACTTCCACCGCCACTTGTAAAAACCAAAATGCTTCTAAACTAAATTCCAACTTAAAATTTATAATAGGCATGCTAAAATTTTTCAATTTTTAAAAAGCTATTCATTGTATCAAAATGCCAAATTCCAAAACTATGCCTATATACATAAAAACAGCGTTTCTCAATCTTTATCAGAAATCACGTAAAAAAATGTATTACTTAATTAATCAAGAACAGCTGATCGAACCTGGACGAATCATGGCACAGAGATAGTTTACATTCTGGAATAACTACTACAATTTTTTATCCGGGGAAAAAGTAACATTGGGAACCCGGTTGAAATCGAGGGAGACAAATAACAAACAAGCTATTTCCTTAGTAAAAGCAACCTTCCGAACCGGCGTTAGAGTCTGACCATAAGTGCCTGTGAAGGCCTCTTATGATATATTTCTTCATCAACATGAGAACATCAAAAAAGATTGAAAAACGCTATCAAATTGAACTGCGTTGAACTGAGTTTCCAGACAGAATAAATTCCAATCTAGACTGAAAATTTGACGACTTACCATCGCTTAGCACCACCTCTGGCTGGCTCCTCACAGGCGCTTGCTTTGTCTCTATTCTTAATACACGATGTTCTGAAAATGTTAAAATAAATATATATTAACCTTTTGAACGCCGATGTCGGCTACACTCGACAGTAAACAGTGAGCACTACAATACTACATAAACATATTACATCATCACTTTCATGTGTTTAATTGATACAAATATTTATATCGATTTTCGGACTTGGCGTACAGGACGTGGAGATGCCGTATTTTTTTGCAATTGATGCCTAAGTCTGCGAGTATAGAGCACTATTAACCACAACAGTGGTAACAGATTATGTGACCCAATGTGGTACAAAATTCTTAGCTTATTAACACTAAACATACTATAACCGGGTCAAATGACCAAAATTGAAATTTGCATTGAAAATGCACGTATAATCGTATTGATTTTGCACATTTGACTTCATGACTTTTTCTTACTAATTAATATACAGTTATAATATTTATTTCCCTTCCTAACAACCAAATTTCATACATACAAGCAGGGAATATAAAGTCACATTTGACCCGCTATGGTAGAAATAGGTACCTAGTAAGTGTTGGTATGATTAGTGTTAATAACATTGGAAAATATTCCGACTAATATTATAAATGCGAAAGTTTGTGTGTATGGATGTTTGTAACTCTTTCACGCAAAAACTACCGGACGGATTTGAATGAAACTTGGCACATAGATAGAACATATCCTGGAATAGCATATAGGCTACTTTTTATCCCGGGAAAATGTGATATCCCTCGGGAACGCGGGTAAAACCGCGGGGGACAGCTAGTCAACAGATACGTTGACCCTAGTTTACGCTACCCTGTTTAGGGTACAAGGTACATACCGTCCCGCGACTCCTCCTCGGTCTCGGAGGGCGCGCTGGCGGGCGACGTGACCTGCGCGGCGCTCAGCGCCTCTGACTCCGATAGATCCGTGTCGTCTGTAAATAAACACATAAAAATAAGTTAAATATGCATTTCAAACACGGTAACTTAAACTTTCATAAAACCGCCTCTCATTATCAGTTATTTAGTTTCCATAGCACAAGCTCAACTTAGTTTGGTATCAGATGGCCGTATGTAAAGAATGTCCCGGGATATTTGACATTAATTTCCACCGCATTTGTAAAGCACACATATTTACACAGATAAGCAAGGTAGTGAGGAATATTTTCTCTCTCTCTCTCTTTCATTCATAAATCAAAGTGTAAAGAGTAACTCACAGTCGTTTCCACGCTGCTTTCTCTCAACGATACGTTTGTACTCGTCTATCTCGTTGTCGGTGACGTGATCGAACGGATTCCTTGCGTAGGGCGCGCTGTACACCGTCGCGTTGTGTTGGTAGCCGCGCTGGATTATACCCTTTGATGCAGCACCCATGAGTACCTATAAAAAAGGCACATGTATACATTTATATAGACTTTCATGGCCTTCGAAATCATAAATTCGTTCCTGTTTTATCACACACACATCCCCATCATCACACATACAACCCCATCAACACACACATATCCCCTTAATTATACACACATCTCCCTCATTTCACAAACATTCCCATCATCACACACACATCACCATCATCACACACACATCACAATCATCACACATACAACCTCATCATCACACACACATCCCCATCATCACACATACAACCCCATCAACACACACATATCCCCTTAATTATACACACATCTCCCTCATTTCACAAACATTCCCATCATCACACACACATCACCATCATCACACACACATCACAATCATCACACATACAACCTCATCATCACACACACATCCCCATTATCACATAAACATCACCATCGTCACACACACATCACAATCGTCACACATACAACCCCATCATCACACACACATCCCCTACACCACTTACCACATGGTCGCCAGTGTGAGTATTGGCGGCGTCCTCACCCACAAGCTTGCTCGCCTCGTCCCATGTCACACCCTCCAGGATGTGGGACTGGGGGCCCGCGCTAATTTTATCTGCTCGCCTGTTGTCCTTAATCTATAATTGATTGTTTATTGATGAAAAGTTAGACATTAATAAATGTTATTGGAGTGTTTTAAGAACAACAGTGGAGTGCTTTAAATAACAAAAAAAAATAGTTGTGTTTATTATTTTATAAGGATTTTCTGTTGGTCGACGACGTAACACGTCTGTGGTGCTCGTGCGTCGACTCAGTGTCAGCGGGTCTAATACGTCCAGTTTGGTCGAACAAGTTCCTCCTATAGTTCTCTTCAACTTAAAATTTATATTAAATTTTTGTAATGTAAAATTATTGAGTTAAAACTTCTTATGGAAGGACTTTAAAAGTCTAATTCGCAACCTTTTTGTGTGACGAAATATAAACGAATGATAAACACAATGTATGCTATTCAAAAGTGATTGATGAATAATTAAAATGTTTCCCTGTAATACTTAAGTTTCACTTCTATCGTGTCTTTACGACACGCCCTGTACCTCTACCATGAGTTGCTATCGAAACTTACCATCGAACCCGATCGACTCATACTACCGATTTTAGTTCTTTAGGTGACCGCTAGTGGCGCTGTACACAGTTACCATAGAAATGTTTTACGCCGTCGCTAGCGAGTACGTACTTTAAAAACTCAAGGTAAAGGCACTGTTCTTTTCTACTCGATCTAACAAACAATCACTTATATTCCTTTAAATATACTAAAATAAAATGTACATACCTGCTGCTGAAGCTTCTTGAACTCCTTCGGGTTAGTATTAGGAGGAACAAACTGCAGTGTATCAATCTTGACTGGTGTACTAGAATGCGCTGGCGATCCATCTTGCACCCACTTCAGTGAGCAATAGCGTCCAATATCCAACGGCACGCACAGTACCGTTTGTTTGTCGAGTTATCGTGTAGGAAGGAAAGAGAAAAAAAAGTAGGAATTAGTAAAAATGTTGCCAGTAAAGAGAGGTGATAATATTTTGGTAAATTATCATGTCTCATGATTTCGAGTTAGTTTTTAAGGAGCGATAAATATTAATGTATATTAGCTTACATAGAGTTTTGTGCGAAAAGAAAAGGATAGAGTGAGAAAGAAAGAGAAAGGTAATTTCGGCTCTGAAATTCTCCAACCTGGCGGGCATCGAGCGTGTACAGTTTTTTTAAGAGGACAGGCAGAATTAACTGAATCAGTTCCCATGCAAAGCCTTTTTTAAGCATTTTATAATTGATATTAAAATAAAAAATTATAAGTAACTTTTCGGAGATAATTTAAAGTAACTCTGTCCGTTAAAATTAATGCAAAACCAAGTGAATAAAAAAAAAACAGCAAATAAAAATATTCTAATTCAAAAAGATTTTTAACCTAAATTATATATTTTGGGTTTAGAATAAGGTAGCTGGCATAAAGAGTGCCCGCTATACTATGAATTCCTTGATTAAAACAATAAAAAGTTACTCATAACATTCACAAAAAAAGTCATTCACAGAACCCTGGCTCGAAGGACCTCCAAAATCCAGGAAAGAAATCACTTAAAAAGGTTGTGCTGGGAAATGTAGGAATAATGTGGCAACATTTTCACCCATTCTTTTTTTTTCTTTTTCCATTAACTACACTGTACAGACTCGATTTCGTGAAAAACGAATAAAAAAATACATTTTTTATTCATTCTTAAAACCAGGGTAGGATTAATGAAATGCTTTTGATTAGATTTTTAAAGCTTTTAGTAAAAAGCGTTTTTTTAGCTGAAAATTTTAGATGTCCTATGAAAAATTAAAAAAAAAATACCCCTAAAACCTCACCGAAATGAAGCGGAAATGGACACCAAATTGTAGAAAACAAAATAAAAGAATGATTAAAAATAAATTAAACAGTGTTAAAAATTTATAATATTGATGTCTCCTGCATAAAGTTTTACCAATAAATCCATTAAAGACTAACTAACCGCCCAGCTTCACCTGCGCACTATAATACAAATGTAATAAAGAAATAAAACTCCCAAACGAATTTCTCCAAATCATAATTAAAACTACTATAATCTATTCCACATAGGATGATTTGTGGCAGTTGAAAGTCTTTTACCCATATCCTGTGAAATGGCACTTGATTACTCTGAGATACTACACTAAATGCTTCACGAGACCTTGCTCTGTTACGGTATCCCCTTATTATGTCGAAATAAACATAAACCATTGAGAAATATTATAAAAAACGTGTGACCCAACTCATAAATAATCTAGAGATTTTTGAAGTGAAAACTTCTTTAGCGGCGTTGAGCACTTTTCTTGGGATGGGTATAAAATGTTAAACTCGCGTCAGGACACGTGACCTGATCGAAAATTCGTAAGACGGTAAAAATGCACTACTTTAATGTTCAAGTTGTCACTTCTGACGGCACTCCCGGAGTGCAACCCGTTGTTTTTTTACTATTTAGATGTAACACGAATCGCATCTAGCCAATTTATTTCTAAAAGTGTTCCTTAGTAATTTTATTAATTATTAATTAACAATCATATTGACAGTATCTACTTCTATCTAAGGCTGGACAATCCCACTTTGGGAGCACTCTTGCCCCCACTCGATGTAAAGTGCACGAGGTCATCGGTATACTCTTTAGTCCTACTCTTACACCCTACAGATGAGTTACCCTTCGTCAATATAACACTAGTACCAGATCTATTTAGTTAGAAATACTTTCTATTCTTAGACAGCGAGTAAAATGTAAGTAGTCAATAAAAGGACTTAGAATTCTAATTTATTGCAAAATACACCTTAATGCAAGAGACATAAACATCAACCTAGTTAACCGATTAAATTAAAAAAACTGGTCTTATTTTATCAAACAACAATAACACAAGTATTTAAAAAATTATGGTTTCCGTACAAGCTCTGCTTAGTTTGGGATCAGATGGCCGTGTGTAAAGAATGTCCCGGGATATTCTTTAATAGGTAAACTAAAAGCTTATTAATTATTAATCCGATTCTAATTTCGGTTCGAAAGATGGTTTAATACGATATAAACTTAGATGTTAAAAAATGTCTTAGAATTATTACATAACATTTCTTTAGTCTCACTGACAATATCTGTGTGTTAAAAGTTACTATCTGATAAAAAAAAAACACGAACTGAAGTAGCTCCCACAAGCAACACCTGTTCACAAGTACGACGCATGTGGGAGCCATCGCCCATGCGTGAGATACTACTTATAAATCATATGATTCCTCAATAGTGAATGCCCGGGACATTCTTTACACACGGCCATCTGATCCCAAACTAAGCAGAGCTTGTACTATGGATACCAAATAACTGATATACTGACATTATTTGTCTTCCAAACACATACATAGATATTTACACCCAGACACAGAACAAACAGACATGTTCATGCACACAAATGTCTGTCCTGGGCGGGAATGTAACGCAAGACCAGTGGCATGGCAGACAGAGTCTAACCACCAAGCCAACTGGCCCGTCATAAAAATTATACAAACATTGAGTTATTGTTAAACGATAATAAGACCTTGTTTTAAATACAGACACCTGTAAAGCTTCCAGAAGAAATAATAAGAGAAGTTGAATATAGAATTAATTACTTGGTTATAATCCGATATCTCTTTTTAATAGGTAATAAATATAATGTGTACTGTGTTTGTGTGAATGTGTTTGTGTTAGTGTGTATGTGTATGTGTGTGTTAGTGTGTATGTATGCATGTGTGTGTGTGTGTGTGTGTGTGTGTGTGTGTGTGTATGTATGTGTGTGTGTGCGTGTGTGTGTTAGTGTGTGTGCGTGTTTTTTCTTAGCATCGTAATGGCTTTAATGGAATTAAATTTGACACAGATTTCTCTCAGGAATGCGCGTGTAAACGAGGGGCTAATTAATGGTATTATACTCTATTAGTGAAAGAATTGAAAAAATGGGTAAAATGGTCATGGAGATTACTTGTAACAGATTTATTTAATACAGATTTATAACTCCAAAAGAGTAGGCGCATGCATCGATCCAATAGTTAATTTTATAAAATGAGGTTTTAAGTTGATAGTTAAAATTTTAAAGGAACATTTTATTTTCTTCTTTAAGAGCATTTAAAAATTGTTCAACGTGTCTTATTAAGAAGCAATATAATTATTTTTTCTATGACATTCTTGAAAAAAGGGATGGAAATTTTTTGAATAAACTACTATATATTGAGAACTATCTGTCCCCTGCGGATTCACCTGCGTTCCCGAGGGATGTAACATTTTCCCGGAATAAAAGGCCTATATTAATGTTTATAACATCAGCTATATGCCATTGAAAGTCCAGCCATTTACGGAACAAACAGTCAGGCAAACAAAAAAATTTAAAATACTTATTTTTTAAAGTATTATTAAAATCAATTTCATTTAGGTATGTACTTGTATAGATAAGAGATAATGCGGAACAATCAGACAGACAAACAAAATATTTTGAAAATAATTATTTTTATAAGTATTATTAAAATCAATTTCATTTAGGTACTTGTATAGATAATCGGATTAAAACACAAGAACGACGGACCAAGTTTGAGTAAGGAGAAATAATAAACAAAAAAATAGATATACTTTTCGACAAATTCAATTACCTCTTCGTTGTTAGCGTCCACCCACTGTAAAACATTATTGTATTAGTCACAATTTGAAAAAAAAAAAAACGAAAAATCAAACTTTAAAAAAAAAACGGTCCATCCGTAAAATACGGTAATTTATAACGATGTCATCGCAAAAGTACATTAAAAATGTTTTCTCATACAAAAAATTTTACTTTAAACTAGCCAATAGATGGCACTGTAACGCTTTTTAACAAATCAACCGGATAGCATGAGAAAAACAATTATAGACATGGATAGGACGACAGTACAACGTCTGCCAGGTATTACTAGTAAATTCCGATATTTTTCCGAACGTTAAAAAATTACTGATACTACCAACATTGAATCAAACAGTTCAAAACAAAACCGGTACAAATCCAAAAACTGTACAATACGAACAGACCTTTACAAAATTAATAATTATTTTTCAAAAACTTCTCAAAAGCATTTCATGTCGGGTGAGAAGCGTACGTGAAAAATAGATTGTTACTTTTAAATATTTTTTTAATATATATTAATTTATTATCTCATCAAACATATATTATATTGATTCAAAAGCGTAATTCAAATCCCTAATATTCAATTAGCAAAAACTTCCACTACAAAATCTGTAAAAAAAAACATTTTACAATAAAATAAAATGCACAAGAAGTCGCTTTTCATGACTTTCAAATATAACCTTTAAAACAAAGCGGAAATTAATCAATTTTGCATGAAAAATTATTTTACAAGACTGAAAATTGTAAAAGTTTTTACTAATAGAACTAAACAGGTCACTATCCTAATAACATCTAGAATTATACACACATAGCGTCAGAAGCGTTATATATTAACAATAACGAATGAGAAATATATGCCATTCTATAATTTGATAATATTAATCATTTATACATAGAACATTATTATGAATTGAGTGAAATATGCGGTTTATGGCACGCCATAACGGCATATCCATGTCCTGTACAAATCCGAAAATCGATATAAATACCTGCATCAAAAAAACACATAAAAGTAATGATTTAATATGTTTATTTACTATGGTTGTCCCCCGCGGTTTCACCCGCGTTGCCGAGGGATGTTACATTATTTTGTTCATTCTATCATCAATAGTTTTCGCAGCGCACGCGATGTAAGAATGTTTTGTAATCATTTCACACCTTGGGTTACATTATTGGAGTTTTATTATGGATCCTAAACTTTTTTGAAAGTTTTCTATAGCCTATGTTACTCAGTGTAAATGTAGCTTTCTAATGAAAAAATGAATTATTAAAATCGGTCCAGTACTTTTTGAGTTTATTCGTTACATACAAAAATACAAATATTTCCTCTTTATAATATTAGTGTAGATTGTTGTGTGAGCAGGGGCTCGATTCTGTAAGGAAAATGACACTCGAGGATGTTACGTCGCGGTCCCGTGCTCTGTCTCTTTCGCTTACTACGCTAATACTACTAATCACGTGAGAGATAAGCTCTCCGAGGCCTGCGTGAGGCGGCTCGCCGACGAAGTTTGTATTAGCTGAATAAGGGGGCTGTTTATTGTCGAGTATAGACGACAATGGCGCACAGGGCACGCTTGCGCATGTCGAATGTAGCCGACATTGGCGTTCAAAACTCAAGTTTACTTGTTTGAGTGTATATTAAGCCACAAGATAGTATTTTGTCAATTATGTATTGTTTTATATGTGGCAAAATAAACCCATACCCCAATGACTAGTCTTTTCATCGCCCATACCCCAATGTCTAGTCTTTTCATCGCCTATACCCCAATGTCTAAAGACGTAAGTCTTTAACGAGTGCGTCCTACCTGTTATGACTTACGGAGCCGAGACGTGGACACTGACGGTGCGACTGGTTCATCAACTCAAAGTCGCTCAGCGAGCTATGGAGAGAGCTATGCTCGGAGTCTCTCTGAAGGATCGAATTCGAAATGAAGTCATCCGTCAGAGTACCAAAGTTATCGACATAGCTCAAAGGATTAGCAAGCTGAAGTGGCAGTGGGCTGGTCACATCTGTCGCAGAACCGATAACCGTTGGGGTAGACGTGTTCTAGAGTGGAGACCACGGCTCGGTAAACGTAGTGTAGGGCGCCCTCCAGGTAGATGGAGCGATGATATACGCAAGCTGGCTGGCAGCGGTTGGAAACAAAGAGCTGAAGATCGAGCTCAGTGGCGTGCCATAGGTGAGGCCTATGTCCAGCAGTGGACGGAGATAGGCTGATGATGATGATGATGAAAATAAATAAGAGGTCGCCTAGCGATTGAAATTCGACCGTAATTCTATATAATTTAAGTTTGAACTTGATTGAGGTTTTTTTGACAGAGTATATAACCTCTACGATCATTGTATTTTTTTTTTTTTTTAATAATATAAACTAGTGCTTGACTGCGATCCCACCTGACGGTAAGCAGTGATGTCATCTTAGATTTTGAGGCGCACTAGTTTATTAAGAGCCACTCTAGCCTTGTATGTATAGAACATTTTTGAATTTTCTTCTAATACTACAGCGAAATTTTACCTAACAGAATAACAACACGGCTGTTCGTGCTTAGAACATTTATCATAAGCCTATCGATATAATAATATTTATTAATAGTTTCTTAATAATAAGATTTTTAACTATATTGTCATTTGTGAGTACTCACTTGCTCACTTGCACTTTCATCGCATTTGTCTTGGTATTAATTTCTAGTTTTGTTTTTCTGTATACATATGTTTTGAGTTACAACCCAGCTCTAAATGTGTTATTACTTATTATGTGGTTACCTTTTGGTTGTAATTTGTATTGTGTATCCTAAATGAATATCATATAGATATCGTATCGACTGCGCCAAAAAGCTATTTGTATTGGAAATTGAACACCGCGCACACCGTGACGTTGCGCGATGTTCAATTTCCCATTGCATTTGTTTTTGGCGCATACGATACGATGACGATACGCTTGCGGTAGATGTTCCTGCACATAATTTTTTTTATTTTTTTTTTAAATGGCGGATTCAAAAACCGTATATTTCACTCGTAAATCTCACACACCTAAACACAATTCGATGATGTATGCATTGTTAAATAGAAATAAATGATTATTTTTGAGCTGATTTGAGCGTTGCATTGTGATGTATGAAGCGTTATTTTGTCGCTTTACTGTTAGGTAAGTAGGGGATAATATGGCTGTTACTTTAAAAAACGGTGGAATGAAGTTAATGGACACTTTTCTTTTATTTTTTATTCCACATGGGCCGATATACAAGCAGACGGTCTACCTGACGGAAGTTGTCCGCCGTTTATTAACTATTTGGTTTAAAATACCAATTTCGCATAATTTTAATGTCAGTATTATTTACTGTGTGCAATTACGCTGTATAACATACTCCAAAAAAATAAAATAAAACTGTGAAAAATTTTATGAATGAAAAATAGAAAAACTATTAAAGTAGACAATTATTAGGTAAAATAGGTACGTAGGCATTACTGTTAAATAATCTGGTTCCCTGACATGACAGCTTACTAGGGTTGTTGGCTTCGATAATTAATTATATTTTACGGGGTATTTTGTAACACGTTGAATATTTAAAAAAATATTTATTTATTTATGTATCTTCGGGAATTTTGTCAAGTGTGCCATATTACCCATAACTACCTTAGCGTGACGTCACAGCGGTAAAATAACGAAAGCTCCTAATATTTCGCACAAAAATCGTAGCTTATTCATTAAAATAGAAAAGATTTATTCATATTTGTTTGTTTTTGCTTCTGAACATTATCTCAGCACTGATGACTGTGTTACTTAAGTTGGTGACACAAATATTGAAACAGCCTCTCAAGTGCATGATGCAACACCGGTAGTTGCTTGGCGACAGATTTGTTTCTGAACATTATCTCAGCATTGATGACTGTTACTTAAGTTGGTGACACAAATATTGAAACAGCCTCTCAAGTGCATGATGCAACACCGGTAGTTGCATGGCGACAGATTTGCTTCTGAACATTATCTCAGCACTGATGACTGTGTTACTTAAGTTGGTGACACAAATATTGAAACAGCCTCTCAAGTGCATGATGCAACACCGGTAGTTGCTTGGCGACAGATTTGTTTCTGAACATTATCTCAGCATTGATGACTGTTACTTAAGTTGGTGACACAAATATTGAAACAGCCTCTCAAGTGCATGATGCAACACCGGTAGTTGCATGGCGACAGATTTGCTTCTGAACATTATCTCAGCATTGATGACTGTTACTTAAGTTGGTGACACAAATATTGAAACAGCCTCTCAAGTGCATGATGCAACACCGGTAGTTGCATGGCGACAGATTTGCTTCTGAACATTATCTCAGCATTGATGACTGTTACTTAAGTTGGTGACACAAATATTGAAACAGCCTCTCAAGTGCATGATGCAACACCGGTAGTTGCTTGGCGACAGATTTGCTTCTGAACATTATCTCAGCATTGATGACTGTTACTTAAGTTAGTGACAAAAATATTGAAACAGCCTCTCAAGAGCATGATGCAACACCGGTAATTGCTTGGCGACTGTACTTTGGCGTTAAATAGTATTTTGTTGGATTCGAACCTAGAACCGACTACTACAGGTTAAAACAAACATGAATCAATCTTTTCCATTATTCATAGACTATTTGAATAAATGGTGAACATTAACTATTATAGTACTAACTCTTCAAATTGTAACATTTATTTGATTAATAAAAGAAATCTCAAAAAAAAAATTATAAAAAGTAATCGACGAGAAATAATCATCTTCGCTTAAAATATAATCATAAAGATACACTCTGTATAAATATAAAAATAAAATATAGAAAAAAGTCAACCCACAATCCCAAGAAAATATAACTACAAAGTAAAAAAAATAAAAATAAGGAAAAATAAATGGAATGTCCTAATAAAAAAAATATATCTTATATTGATATAGGAAATAAATGTAGCCCCATAAAAATTGCGTTGTAAATGACAAAATATCCAAAAAAAAGAATTGGTGGACTTCAATATTCTGTTAAGCATCAATAAACACTTCTTATAACTTCAATTCTGTATTGGGAAGTACTACCGCCTTCCCCATTACCACCGTGAAGCAGTAGTGCACTTGTATTACTGTTTCGGTTAGAAAGGTAAGGCCGGTGAAGTTACAGGCACGTGAGACTTAACTTCACGTCTGAACGACAACGTAATGTTATTGGTGGACCGCTGTCTAATTCCATTCAGGAGAGGGAAAGTCTTAGGGACGTGACAACTATCTCTTTCTAACTTTAGGTACAGATAAAGAGGTCAGCAGCTATAAGCCATGTTTAGTTTGATGCTCAACAGGATCGAGAGTAACCTACAACCATATCTTTATTACATAATATGATAATTATTATAATCAAATGTCAAATCCGTTAACTAATATAACTAATAAGAGTATAATGGATACTTTAAACTCCCCCCCCCCCCCCCCCCCCTTTTTTTTGTCAGTATCCCCGCTCCCCCTTTACTCAGCATCCCCCCTCTAACTCAACGACCCTCTCTACCATCTGATATTCAACCTTATCCAACTTTGTTACCTTCAAATTTTGAATACACATTTAGATACTTTACTTATTAATATTACATACGGATAGACAGTAACGCAAAATAACATATGGACGAGTCCTAACCTACCTACCAACATATATGCAAAGATTTACTGAAGCAGATGCCATTCTTATATACCTTAACCTCTTACACATACCCCCTTCTTCCCCGTTTTTAGGCGATACCCCCCTTTTGGTCTTTACCCCTCTTTTAGTCGGTAGCCCCCCCGTTTTAGTTGGTACCCCCTCCCCCACTTTTAGTCGATAACCCCTCTACTCAGCCTCAACCCTCAAGTATTCTACCTTGGTGATCTTCTTCGGGTCGCTGGTGCCGGTCTCGAGTACTTCAACCTTCTGGTATACGTTGGGGGAGTTCAGCCAGCGGGTACGCTCGCCAGTCTTCCCTTGACCCTTCTTCCATAGACTGGGGGAGGAAAAGGAGATTAAAATTAACATCACGACCTTGTAATAACGAAGAGGGAGATGTCTTACACCCAATGAAGAAGCAGCGTGACATGTGGGACGCATTCCCGCCGTCTCTCTTGCACATTACCAATCCCAAACTAGGAGTGATAATTTCTAACAAAGAAACCCTGCCTCTACCTTGTTCGACCTGGGAATCGAACCCACCAGTGTTTTATCCCACTCGTCCACAAAGGTAATAATCCAAAAGATGTTAATTTATAAAAACACAATACAATTTTAATCTTAGAATAATTTATCGTAGAATCTTCAGAGAGTACGGACTAAGAGTCCGTAGAAAATGTAAAAAAAAAAAATATCATCTATTATCATAAGAAATTTGACAAGAAGATAGATTGTATCTAGGAGATGGACATAGGCTAACTTTTGCCTCAAAAAATAATCTTTATCATTAATAACGCGGATGAAACCGCAGGGCAGAAGCTAGTTCTAACATAATAAATAATAATATAAATGCGAAAGTGGGTTTGTTTGTTACCTCTTATCGCCCCAACACCACAACCAATCGTGAAGAAATTTAGCACGCACTTTTTTTTCCCGGGAAATCACGAATTCCCGCGGGAACGCAACAATTCCCCGAGACCGAAGCTAGTACAAATAGTAGATTATACTGACCCTTGTCTATACAGTTCTTCCTCCTCCAAAAGATATCCGAGAGACGACACCGCTGGCGGTACCTCCACGTCATTCTTAGGTCTTGGCACGTCGTTCTGCGAAAATATACCGTATTAGTTTGCTATAAGGATTAAAGTAGTGGAGCTCTGAGTACCATGTTATTTCGTGAAGCAGTAGTGCACTTGTACTACTTTGTTTCAGTTAGAAAGGTAAGGCCAGTGAAGTTACAGGCACATGAGACTTAACTTCACGTCTCAACGTCGACAACGTAATGCCTCTGGTGTTGCAAATGTCCATGAATTTTCAAATATCCTTTCTTAGTGTTCCCCTACGTTATAAAAGGAACCCCTGTGCAAAATCTCAAGTTTCTAACCCTTATAGTTCAGGCCCTGCGTTGATATGTCAGTCGGCTTCTCCTTTTACACAGATAGATATACAGAACAGTTTCAAATTCATTTATTGTACCACAATTTCTATGGAAATATATGATTTATTCAATGTCCACTAGTAGGATAATAATAAATATCCCGGGACATTCTTTACACACGGCCATCTGATCCCAAACTAAGCAGAGCTTGTACTATGGAAACCAGATAACTGACATACTACATATACAATTTTATTTGTGTTCTAAATACCTACTTATATATTTATACAGAACAAACAGACATGTTCATGCACACAAATTTTTATCCTGGGTGGAAATCGAACCTGCGACCTTCGGTTTGGCAGTCAGAGTCGCTAACCACCAAGCCAACTTGCCTGTCTGGGGATGGTTACCTTGATGAGTGGGTGCCGGTAGATGTATCCGGTGCGGAAGCCAGCATTGTCCAGCATACGCATCAGAGCTTCGAACTCGTCGCCGCCGACTCGCCACTTGCCGCCCTCTGCTGGCGGCTTGCGTGACGCCACAAACATCTGTCGTTGACAAACAAAAACAATATGTATTACTATACGTTTTATAGTCTATAATCATTTGTAATCATTGTGGGGACATGTCCTACACGCTCCCACATGCTACTCGCTCAAATTTTGGTTATACAACACTGTCAACAAAATTACTAAAAACACTGACTGGGGATCATAAAACGATTACTGTACTTGTCTGCTTCTATAAGGAAATATCACTTTGTTAAACTATTGTACTTACTTACCTTTCTTATGTATGTTTCATTTCTGCTCCTTACTTTTTACTTTTTGTATTAGTTAATCTAGGAAAACCTATAATTGGCTTATGATAAGTTGTATTTTTTATTGTAAACATGTTCTGTAATATAGCTGTTGGTTTTCTAAATAAATAAAAATAAATAAATGTTGTTAGTGTAGGTATAAGAATAATTTTAAATTTTTATCTTAATATATATATTTCTTGTGTGCGTGTGTATGTGACTGAACTCCTCCTAAACGACTGGACCGATTTTGATGAAATTTTTTGTGTGTGTTCGTGGAGATTCGAGAATGGTTTAGATTTACAATTGGACCCGGTAGGTGGCGCTGCGAGCGAATTCCTGCATTTTTGTATGGACTTATTTTGACAGAACGACGTCTGTCCGGGCAGCTAGTATATATATAAAATTTTATACTCTCAAGTGTCAAAAACCCGGACCATTTTTGCATTTGGATAAAAATCCGGACCATCTCTCCAATAGGCCAAGATGCTGACATTTTTATTCTAGTGCGCCCAAAACTAGAACCATTATTCTAAATTGGTCCCAAAACACTGACCACTTCCTTCCATTTGGACCAAAATCCAGATCATTTCTCCAATAGGTATGTGTCCTGACATGTCAAATCAGCATTTTTTGATGAAATGTCAAAACGATTGAATGTATGGAGTTTTGTATGAAATAGCAAGTTGTGACGTCATAATTGTACAGCATCAAATAACATACTGTTTATGATTAGATCGGTACTGAAAAATCACATTAATGACTTAATTTTGATCATATTTAATGTTTTCGTATATTTTTTGATGTTCAATACACTGGTTAGTGTTTGATCATTTATCTTTAATACAGGACAGTTCCCTATTTATTTTCACTTGCCGGCCCCAACGGAAGATCAGCGTTGGCAATACGTACCTACATTGGCACGTACCGCCAACCACATGCTGAGTTGGAGGACCGATTTGTGGCAATTGTGTACCTTGTTTCTATTTGTTAATTTTTTCATGTGTTATTTTTCCCCCTGTCACAAATAAATTTGTTTCTTTCTTTTCTATTGGCTCCAAAACCCGGACCATATCATTTTTTTTAATAATACTGCAGTTCACGTCAATAACACCTTCTACAACTCCATTGTAAGAATATGTCGCCAATACAATGGTATCATGGTATGTCATAACAGAGTTGTGGATATTAATAACGCAAATGCACATAATTTTAAAAAAGCTATATTTAAAATTATTCAGAATAGTTCATACTCTTAGTCTTTACTCGCAAAAATACTACACTAACACACTAAACAAATTATTTTTAATTTTAAGTTAAATTTGAACTCTCACTAACCACATAGTCTTACTGTACGCTATATTCTGCTATGCTGTGTACACATGCTTAGGAATGCAATCCCGAAACTACATTTGTCATTTTATTTGATTTTCCGCTTTTTTTAGATTGTATTCTGTTTTGTGTGCCTAATAAAATGAAATAATAATACCGACCTGTCTCCTGGTGTCCTCGTCGATGAGAGAGAGCTCGTCGAGCGGCAGAGACGCCAGGCGCAGCTGCACGTCGCAGGCGGCGGTGAGCAGGCGCGCCTGGTGGAACGCCTCCTCCAGCGTGGCGCCGCAGCACAGCGCGCCGCCGCTCGCCAGCATCAGCACCGTCGCCGACGGGCCCAGCGCGCGGACCATCTTGTCGCGCTCCTCGTTGTCCAGGAGACCTGGTAAGGGAAACATATTTTTTCTAATCATACAAACGCCGGTGAAATTATAGGCACATGAGACTTAACAACTTCACGTCTCACTCGTCTGTTAACACTAAACATACCATAACCGGGTCAAATGACCCATTTTGAACTTTGCATTGGAAATGCACGTATCATCTTATTGCTGTTGCACATTTGACTTCATGACTTTTTCTTACTAATTAATATATTATTTATTTCCCTTCCTAACAACCATATTTCGTTCATTCAAGCAGGAAACATAAAGTCACATTTGACCCGCTATGGTAGAAATAGGTACCTAGTAAGTGTTGGTATGATTAGTGTTAAATTAGTTAAAATTTTAGTAACAGTTAATTCTAATTATTGGATGACTATTTCACACAGGACACTTTCGTTAGCCTTGTTTATATTGTAAATTTATAAAAATCCTGTGACCTAATTTTAGTAACAAATCTATGTACAAAACACCCGCATCAATAAATCTAGAGGCAAGGGCCTGGTCATCATTAATACAGGCTATTTAAGCCTAGCAATGAGAGCAGTTGCAACCTTTCTTTATTTCACAAAAACTAGTATGTACGTATATATATAATATAACAATATAAGCATTCTTGTGTAATCCCATTTGGTAAATAAAGATTTAATTATTTTTATTATACAAAAGAACTTGTAATACGCGCTAAACAACCGGCCAACGGTGTATCGTCGGCGGCGCGCGGCATCGCGGCACCACGTCTCAGGGTCGACAACGCATTAGTGTCGCTAAGGCGGTGACCACATATCATCAGGGAGACCGTCTGCTTAACAGTCGGTCCATGTGGTATAAAAAAAATAATGCCGAAGTTTGGATAGATTGAAGTTAATTACTCAATCACACGAGAACGGCTGAATGGATCTGAATTAAATAAGGCACAGAGATAAATTGTAGTCTGGAATATTACATCTAGGCTACTTTTATCTCGAGAAAATGTAATGACCGTCGAGAACGCGGGTATTACTGCGGGTAGTGTTACGTAATACTGTTTATGTGTGAGAATGATAAGTTTTTTTTTTTTTTTTTTTAAATAATATAAACTAGTGCTTGACTGCGATCCCACCTGATGGTAAGTAGTGATGCAATCTTGATGGTTATAGTGTTCAATAATTATGTTTATGTGTGATTATGATATGTGTTGATGGTGATAATGTTAAATAATTATGTTTATGTGTGACAATGATTAGTGTTGATGGTGATAGTTTCAAATAATAATTTATATGTGTGACAATGATGAGTTTGATGGTGATAGTGTTAAAGAATAATGTTTATATGTGACAATGATAAGATTGATGGTGATAGTGTTAAATAATAATGTTTATGTGTGACAATGATAAGTTTGATGGTGATAGTGTTAAAGAATAATGTTTACGTGTGATAATGATATGTGTTGATGGTGATAGTTTCAAATAATAATTTATATGCGTGACAATGATTAGTTTGATGGTGTTAGTGTTAAAGAATAATGTTTATATGTGACAATGATAAGATTGATGGTGATAGTGTTAAATAATAATGTTTATGTGTGACAATGATAAGTTTGATGGTGATAGTGTTAAAGAATAATGTTTACGTGTGATAATGATATGTGTTGATGGTGATAGTGTTAAAGAATAATGTTTATCTGTGATAGTAATGTGTGTTGATGGTGATAGTGTCAAATAATATTGTTTATGTTCGATAATGATGTGTTGATGGTGATAGTGTTCGTGTGGCAGTGACTGACCGTAGGGCACGCGGTGGTAGGCGATGTCCCCGAGCAGCGCGGCCTCGTGCGACAGCGGCAGCAGGCCGCGGCGCGTGGCGGACACGGCCAACGCGGCGGCGGCGCGCACGTGCACCACGCAGCGCACGTCGGGCCGCGCCGCGTGCACGCTCGCGTGGAGCGAGAACCCTGCGCACACACCACGCTATAGCCACCCCGACATACGGATAGTAGAGAGATGCGAGGGTGTAGGGACACTCGAGATATACATCCTTTTTTTTATTGGTTTATTTAATATACTGTACAAAGAACTAAAACATCTGTAAGTGGCGAGATCGTACGTTCGCACGAAAAACGAAGTGCAAATGAAAAATTTATTATAAAAGAGAAAAAAAAACATTAAGACAGTTAAGAGATACTCCAATATCCGGACGGTGAAGAAATACTTCCTTACTCGTTTTTCAGTCATATACACTCAATTATTAATATATATCAATTTAACAGTTCTTTCGAAGAAATTAGTATGAATAAGTATACCAATTTAGTACTAAAGTCTCCGAGTCAAATGGACAGATAACACGGAGACCATAGAATTTTTAATTGTTGACAGAACCTAAGCAAAACATAGGCATATAAAACGTGAGCTTGCTACATCCTCAGACTCGTCATATATCCTCCTGGGGCCAGACGAAGGACAAACGCAAGCCTATTTAAATTGGCAAAAAAAAGGCAAATAAAAACACACATAATAAAACACCCCCAGTTTCAGTATCAAAAAGTTTTTAGTACTTTAGTTCCTTTTAACGTTAACGCTAACCGACCTGTTTTTTAAGGACAAAACCTCTTTGGACTAATAGGGCCACCCATAAACCACGTAATTCACTCTATAAGGAGGGGGGGTGGAGGATACTCTGACGTCATGATCGATTACCTGGAGGGAGGGTCGGTGCTACATATATACTTCTTTTTTTTTCCTAATTGTATTACAAATATAAAAGGTGAGGCCTATGTCCAGCAGTGGACGGAGATAGGCTGATGATGATGATGATGATTATAAATATCGCACGGGCTCATGACGCCCAATCCATGGGAAATGGACTTTGTAATTTGAAACTCGTTGAAACGCAAAAGCGAAACTAAAAAATGACAAACATGTTCATCTATAGGGTTGAGCCTATGAGAGAATTATATTAATAGTTATCGGACCTTCAACGTTAACAGGGAAGTTGGTGGTCCCCTGGTCCTGCACCAGTCCCTGCATGTCCACCTTCACCAGCGACGAGGCGGTGACCTCATAGGGCAGCAGGCCACGAGGAGTCGTCAGCACCGACTCTACGGCAGTGTTGAGTCGCGCTGTAATCTGTCCGTTCACGCCCGCTGAAACAACGAAAGGTTACAAGCATTTATGTACGCTGATGACACTTGCCTGCTTTATAGTCACAATAATATCAGCCACATACAACAAACTATGCAAAACGATTTTGACAGAGTAGTTCAGTGGGCACATGATAACGGCATTATTATAAATACAAGCAAAACTAAGTGCATGGTTATTCACTCTCCGTATCTTAAAAGTAAAAATAGTTTAATAGTGCAAGTAAAAGGCCATTCGTATGAATGTTTGCATAGCAACAAACAACTTTGTCAATGCCTGTGTTTAGAAACAGTTGCCTCTTATAAATACCTAGGACTAGTAATAGATAACACATTCTCATGGAATCTACATGTTAACAACGTATGTAATAAGCTACGCTCCATTCTGGGTAAATTAAAAAATTTAAAATATGTTGTAAGCAGGAAGATATTGTATACCCTATATTATGCACTGGCTGACTCAATAATTAATTATGGCTTGGGTGGATATGGTCTTACGTTCCCCACACACTTAAATAAAATTAAAATCCTGCAGATAAGGTTACTAAAAATACTTGTAGATAAAAAAACGAAGGAAAACCTAAATAAGAATTATGAAAAGCTGTTTAAAATTTGTGAAGTACTTCCAATTCATTATAAAAGTAAATCTAATATATTGACTGAACAATTTAATAATGACAAATATAAAATAGAACGTAGACATAACTACCCAACCCGGTCATCTAATGAGAAAACGCTTGTTGCTCCAAAAGTAACTAATTACTTTGGTAAGCGCACAAGAAGGTACTTGGTGCCAACGCTGATGAATGAATTGCCCGAAGAATTGACACAGGTAAAGTCTGGAGATCGACTTGGAAGACTTCTGCAAAAACACTATCTGTCATTGTGTCCATAGACACTGAAATTTTAGTTTTAAACTGGAAGTTAAAGTAGCATAATAATTATTATTAAATTTACACAACTTAGTATTGAAACTGTAACTTAAATTAACTATAATTTAACTTAGCATAATTACTTATTAATAAGCACAATAAAAATATCAAAATTTGTAAATAGTGTTGGACGAGAACAACTGCCGACAAACTGCTATGCAGTTTGGCAGATTTCATGTATAATTTTAGTGTTTAACAAATTTTGGACAAATAAAAAAATAAAAAATAAAAAAATAAATAAACATTTTATATTATGCCCAGCAGTGGGGTAAAAAGCCTATAGCCTTCCTCAATAAATGGCCTATCTAACAGTGCAAGAATTTATCAAATCAAACCAATAGACTTTTAAATTCTTTCTAGCTTTATAATATTAGTATAGATGGTAAGTGGTCACCGTCGCCTATGGACATTTGCAACATTGGGGATATCGTCGCGCTGTCCCTGAGACGTGAAGTTAAGTCTCATGTGCCTGTAAATTCACCGGCCTTACCTTTCTAACCAAAACAGTAATAATAATAAATGAAAAATTATCGACGATATCCTTCGTTCATCAATTTTATCCAAAGTTATACCAAGTTATCCAAATATCCTTAATTAGGCGAATTTTGTCTTTTTTCGGTCAAAATTAAAAAAAAAAAATTTCGACAAAAGCCATTATTAAAGCCGTGGTATCTTTTAGAGAATATAATTTAATTTTCAAAACCCTCCTTTGATTTCCTATACAATCATTATTCCCAGAGTTATTGACTGTCAAAGTTAAAAAGTACTTGTTTGCTTTGACTGACGATAACTTCGCGGCAAATCATCGTACAGGCTTTTTCATTAATTCAAATTAAAGGGCATTAAATTGCCTAAAAGAACTTTTTCTAAGAAACAATGGAAAAAAAAATGAAATCCTTTTTTAGACGAGAAAAAAAATTGGATTAATTATTTCATGAAAACTACTTCTTAGAATTTCTCCAGACTCAAACCTTCAACCAAATCCTGGTCATATCTTAAAACTAGACACTTGGAGCTACAATTTCCTTTTTTTTTTCTGTATGATCATTATCTTCGAAGTTACAGCTCGTTAAAAAGCACCCAAAAATTTAGATTTTTTTTGATATCCTTTAATTTTTGTGCCTAGTGTATTATTCAGGTATTTATTTCACTTCCATTAAAAGTTAGTTTGTGTCGATCAAATCTTGCAAGCTGAATTCGAACCACTTCCTTTTATCCTACGTTGTTGAAATTTAACAAGTTGGTACAGTTCCAATGACAATGCATTTTTATGGTAAGCATGACCTGATTCTACCCAGGATTGGCTTCAGACCAAGGAGCTCCTCAACGGTCAACAGCATAGACGGGAAATTTGGCAAACCCATTTGATTTTGTTGCCCAACACCTTTAACTGGCTGCTTCATCCAGGGTTGGCTGCCGACGAGGGATTTTCTGTACGGCCAATGATTTATGGAGGAGCGAGGTATGAGACTCCTCCATTTAAAAGGGAAGATCTTCCGCCAGGCTAGGTGACCATGCCTGGGGACCGCGGTCCTACTGTTGATGTTGGATGCTTGTACATATGTCAAATCCTGATAGAATCTTGACAGTGCGATGTAGGATTCTCGCGTGTTTCTACTCGTTCATAGATGTCGCCAGATCACTGTAGTGCGGGTGGTGAAGGATTGTAGGCGTGTTCATAGATGTCGCCACAGATTTTTTGACATATTAATATATTGTTACTCACTTTGTGTCCAACCAAACAGATCGACCAGACGATAAACGGCAGCGAGTTTACAGCGAAGAATCTTCTCTCCCTTCTCGTATCCAACACCTTCGATGCCGCGGATGTCGTTTATAGGCAGAACGCAGCTCGGACCCTGTTAATAATAATATTATTTAAGTGAACATGAACATGTCTAGGTGTATGGATCTCGGCCATCTGATCCCAAACTAAGCAGAGCTTGTACTATGAAAACCAGATAACTGATATACTACACTTTTTTATTTTTCTTAATACATACTTATATAGATATTTACACCCAGACAGAACAAATAGACATGTTCATGCACACAAATGTTTGTCCTGGGTGGGACTCCTTCGACTTGGCAGTCAGGGTCGCTAACCACCAAGCCAATTGTCAATAATATTATATTATTGAATAATATAATTTTACATTTCAGCTCTTCCCTGCATGCGTTGCTAAGCGACCTGTTTTTTTTAGACAAAACCTCTTTGGTCCTTTGGGGCCATCCATAAACCACTCTATTAGGGGGGGGAGGTATACTCTGACGTCATGATCGATTATTAAGCTTATGTAACAATATTATATATAAATAAAAAAGTTATTGCACAACCAACACCGTTATTCACAAAATAATGTACTAAACATGGCAAGATTAAGAAGTGAATACGTAAAATATTAACAATAAAGTGAACAAAACATAAAAAAAGAAAACAGATTAAATAGATTTAGATAAATATCAAAGATCGCAGACGCAAGCATGTCCATTAATTTTTTTTTTATTGTGAATGCGTTAGAAAGAATAAATCTATGTCACTAAAATGTTCGTTATACGATTGCATTATACGAAGATTAGGAGCACGTACACCAGCGATAGTACGACATAATTTGGGTGCAAATAAACATTGCTTATGACTATCACGGATTCGTTGGGAACGGCTAGGGGTACGTATATATATTCGATTGATTAGTTGAGCGCAATCAAACCTGTCATGGCAAATTTTATCTCATGACGTCCAATCCATGGGAAATGGACTTTGTAATATGAAACTCGTTGAAACGCAAAAGCGAAACTAAAAAGTGACACACATGTATGATAGTTATCTGAAGGCAGCGGAGGTCTTACCCATTGCGAGGCTCCGGGCGGCAGGTCATTGCGAGGCCCATCGTGAAAAGTATGTGATGCGAAAGTAAGTCTGGTTGTTTGGTTTAGATATTTGTCATGTTTGACAAGAAATGCTACAGTTATACAAATAAATAAAATTTGGAACCAATATTTTTTTTTATTTGCTTGGGTTGCGCGATGCCCCGGGCGATTGCCCCGTTCGCCACCTCCTATACTAAGGCCGCCTCTGTCTGAAGGTTTCACTTCTATCGCATGTAAAGTGCACACATTTTACTTTTGTATTTTTTTTCCTAAAGAGTGACAACATACCCTCAGGCTGCCCGTGTGCAGCCTCCCGCCGACCATCTCTCGGATCCTCTGCAGCAGCGGGGCATCATTGCCCTCGTGCATTTGTTGGTCGAGCACCCTCTCAAGTTCCTCGCGGAACATTTTAGACGACATCAGCGCTTCCACACGCTTGCGACGTTCCATCTCGCGGACATCCTGTAATATAGAAAAAAGAGAAATTTCTTATTAGGCTTTGAAATCCTGATTCGCAACCTTTTTGTGCGACGAAAAATTAATAATCGACAAACACAATCTATGCTATTCAAAGTGATTGATTGATTCCCTGTAATACAAAAGTTTCACACCTATAGTGTGTCTTTACAACACGCCCAGGGGCTCGATTCTGTAAGAAAATGCCACTAACTCGACGATGTTTCGTCGCGGCCTCCGTGCTCTGTCTCTGTCGCTTACTACGCTAATACTACTAATCACGTGAGAGGTAAGCTCTCCGAGGCCTCCGTGAAGCGGCTCGCCGACGAAGTTTGTATTAGCTGAATAAGGGAGGTGTTTCTCCTTTAAGTTGGCTAGTACTATATTCGTGTTGAAATCGATCCCCATTCAGTATTATAAGTATGTTTGAAGACAGTGTTGATCATATGTGAGTGGGTGTGTGTAGGAGTTGTGTAGGAGTGTGTAACATTTATATTGGACTCACACAGCCTCAACATAAACAATTTCATTGACATTACAAATTACACACAGATACAATATAGCAATAACAACACAATCATACAGTATATACACTGTGTGAGGCCAAAAGCCTCTCAGCATAAGCTACGACCGTAGATACCGCTGCGCTGATATTCTGATAGTGCTAGCGGTGCCACGGACAGTCGTACGTGAGTGTGTGTGGGAGTGTGTGTAGTGTATATACGCTGCAATGAAGTAACAGACAAAATTGTATGTGATATGGAGGAGCGAGGTATGAGACTCCTCCATTTAAAAGGGAAGATCTTCCGCCGCTAGGTGATCATGCCGCCGCGTGGGGACCGCGGTCCAACTGTTGATGATGGAAGCTTGTATAAATATATGGTCAAATTGTGAGAGAACTATCCGATGTAGGGATGATGGAGCGATGCAGGATTCTCCCGTGCGTGTTCATAGATGTCGCCACAGAGACATGAGTGTTTAAATCGAGATTTGTCTGGACCAGGCATGAATAGGTTGACAAGTCGATTAGCTTATATTTTTTACATCTTGGGACATTCTTTACACACGGCCATCTGATCCCAAACTAAGCAGAGCTTGTACTATGGAAACCAGATATCTGATATACTACATATACAACTTTTTTTTTCTAAATACATACTTGAATAGACATTTACACCCAGACACAGAACAAACATACATGTTCATGCACTTAAATGTTTGTCCTGGGTAGGAATCGAACCCGCGACCTTCGGTTTGGGAGTCAGAGCGCTAACCACCAAGCCAACTGGCCTGTCAATCTTATGTTGTCTTAAAATTCACACCAAATGAAATAAAATTCTGGTAAAAAAAGTATTTACGGAAAAACTTGAAAATGGCTGCTCTGAAAAGTGAATTTACCACTTATTCACGCCTGGTACAGATGTTATAGTAATTCATTATTGACTGAACTTTGTATGTAACTTACACCCATATTCTAAGACGTTTCCTCATACGTCACTCGACTCCAACTCGACTGAGGATACCTTAAGCATTCGCTCGAGGAATCCACAAAATTAGTATTCTAAGTTATAACTTGAGCAAAACTCGAGCGATCCCGACTGATGTCGAATCGAAGTGTAGTCAAGGTAGGTAACATGTCATTAGTTACATCATTCTATTATAGATACAATATTAATCAAATAAAATAATGAGCTTCAGTAACTGTTTACAAGCAATAAACTTCCTTAAGGTTGGTCCCGACGCACCTTGAAGCTGACAGTTGTTTCCTCAACTCGAGTGAGGGATGACGTCGAGTGGAGGAGATTTTTGCTATGAATACTAATATGTTGGAGTGACGTTGAGTGACGTCGAGGAATTTTCGAGGATACGTCTTAGAATATGGGTGTTAGACTTACAGCATCAATGTCAGCTGGACGCTGCTTCATCCGTTCATCTTCCTCCTCGGTGGTAAGCGGTCCGGTGCCGTTTGGCAGCGTCTCTGTATCGGTGTCAGCCATCGCTGCTTATCGGCTGGTTTTTCTGTAAGAGAGAGAGAGACGGAGATATAAATTAACGTCCTTTTAGGATATATCACTATTATATTCTAGTTATAAATAAGTTAACGTCCTTTTAGGGTATGTTACTATTATATTCGCGTGGACTAGGGCGATTGCTGCCACATGCGTCATTCTTGTGAACAGGGGCTCGATTCTGTAAGGGAAATGACACTAACTCGAGGAAGTTTCGTCGCGGCCTCCGTGCTCTGTCTCTTTCGTTAACTACGCTAATTAATACTAATCACGTGAGAGGTAAGCTCTCCTAGGCCTCCGTGAAGCGGCTCGCCGACGAAGTTTGTATTAGCTGAATAAGGGGGCAGGTGTTGCTAGTGGGCTGTGCTATAGTTTTTAATTTACTAAACCATTATTTGACTTTACCATCATGATACGCAAAAATTATCATTATAACTAAATCATTTAAATATAATAATACCTAAATTTATTATTAAAGTAGTAGGTAATAGGTGATTGCCGAGTTTATTGGCGGCACTTCTAAGCAAGAACAACCTTCCGAACCGGTGCTACGGGTCAGGCTATTCATAAGTACTTTTGCAGGACTATTTGAATAAAAATAGTTTTATTTTACGGCGAGCGAACGCGACGGCGCGGCGGCGCAACGTCTGTTAAATCAATATGCGAAACCTGAGTTACAGGGTAGTTTTTATTGTAGTTAGAAGCCCTGACTACAGGTTCATTTAGTACCCTAGTCAATACGCTATTCTCTATACTAGGGGTCGTCCCATCGACTCATTTTGTGCGGACCGCGAACAGTAACATGCACAACAGAGTATGTAATTTAATAATTAATAAAATATGAAAAATAAACCTTTGTTAAATCCGTAATTACATTTTTTTTTAGCCTAACAACTTGACTCCACCCTGCCTGATATGAAGCAGCAATGGAGTCCAGAAATGAGACCCATCGGCGAGGTGCCGAAGTGACAACGCCGATCAGCCTCACCTTGTTTAATAAATATTTTTTTCTATAAATGTTGTGCGGACCGCAATGGCCATTTCATTTCTTAAAACGGACCCCGAGCGAAACTAATTGGTGACCCCTGCTCTATAGACTAAAGCAAAAATTAGTGAGCATGAATATATTAATTTAGAGTAGAAGCTCTTAGTGCAAGCTTCGTCCGGGGAAGTACTACCCTTCCGGCGTGAAGCAGTAGTGCACTTGTATTACTGTTTCGGTTAGAAAGGTAAGGCCGGTGAAGTTACAGGCACGTGAGACTTGACTTCACGTCTCAGCGACAACGTAACGATGTTGCTAATCTCAATTAAATTAATTATTTATCAGAAAACCGTTAGTGTGAAATATTATCTCCACAATGTTGTACAACAACTGTCTCACAGCGCAATACAATCGCATTGCTGAAATATGCAGAGATTGCTGAGATACAGATGGATAAGAATAAAAAAAACACAAACAGTTTTGGTCAGTCAGTTCAGAAGTAGTAGAGCTCTTAGTTCAGTGTTCTTTGATAGTAGTACCACCTTACCCATTTCCGTCGTGAAGCAGTAGTGCACTTGTATTACTGTTTCGGTTAGAAAGGTAAGGCCGGTAAATTCACGTCTCAGCGACAACGTAACGATGCCCCTGGTGTTGCTAATCGTGGATCGTCCTTTCGTCGATTGCGGACTCTTACAACTGATTTCTATTCAAACCAGCTTTTTGTCGCACTCGATACGATGACGATACGCATACGATAGATGTTCATGCTCTGCCCCCTTATCCAGCTAATAAATAAATAAATAATAAATAAATATCCCAAGACATTCTTCACACATGGTTACCTGATCCCAAGTTAAGCAGTGTACTTGCTTGTAGTATGGCTACCAGGTAACTGATATACTACTTTTTTTAAAATAATATATACTTATTTACACCCAGACACAGGACAAACAGACATGTTCATGCACAAAAATGTTTGTCCCGGGTGGGAATCGAACCCGCGACCTTCGGTTTGGCAGTCAGGGTCTCTAACCACCAAGCCAACTGGCCCGTCAACATCGTCGGCGAGCCGCTTCACGGAGGCCTCGGAGAGCTTACCTCTCACGTGATTAGTAGCATTATCGTAGTAAGCGACAGAGATAGAGCACGGGACCGCGACGAAACATCCTCGAGCTTATATCATTTTCCATACAGAATCGAGCCCCAGGGCACTGATCTCGAAAACTTCACTATTCTCTTTCAACATGGTTTTTTATGACGCCCATAGGACTTCCGACTTTAATAAACGCCGTTTGTGGTTCATATTTTAATGACCGACTCTTAGATTTCATCCCAGCATGATTTATAGCTACGCCAATCGATGCACATCAAAAGAAAGGCAGTTTTATGGTTGTATATTAAAAACTATCCCGAGATGTTCTTTAGAAGCTGCCATCTGATCTCAAAGAAAGCAGAGATTGTAGACAAAAAATTATGTCTTGGACGAGGATCGAACTCATGACTTGTGGCGTCCCAGCCAGGGTCATTTCAATATCAAATATTCTATCCTCCATATCAATGTATATAAAAATCAATCCCTATTTTTTTTTTCTTTTTTATGCCACTTGGGCCGACAAACTAGCAGACGGTCCACCTGATGGTAAGTGGTCACCGCCGCCTATGGACATTTGCAACACTAGGAGCATCGCCAATGCGTTGTCGACCCTGAGACGTAAACTTGTTAAGTCTCATATGCCTGTAATTTCACCGGCCCCCTTACCTTTCTAACCGAAACACAGTAATACAATTGCACTACTGCTTCACGGCGGAAATGGGTAAGGTGGTAGTACTTCCCCGGACGAACTCTGCACTAAGAGCTCTACTACTCTAGAAACTACTCCCTTGGTCACGGCATCACGCATGAACGGCTGGACCGATTTCGCTAATTCTATTTTTGTTGTGTCTGTTATTGTCAGGAGAAGGTTCTTATAAAAGAAAAAGCTAAGAAAGTTGCGTGAAAAATTAGAAAATTTATGAAAACATAACGACCATATAATTGCTTTGACAATATAAACTCTTATAATGTAACCTCATGGTGTTTGACATAAATGTCAGTCGTTTGACAATATCGTTTAAAATTAAGGCATGGGTCGGAATTATATTGATTAAATAATTAATCTTTCATTTCTTAGTGCACATTTCACAGTCGATTCAATCGGAAGATTAGAATTCAATATAATAATAATTATAATATAATAATTTATTTATTTATCTCCCACAACAAGTTACAAAAAAATATGAACCACTTCATTTACCAAAAATTTTACAATAGCACTTGAAATGGCGGGAGACTGTTAGGCTACCTTAGGTGACCTAAGTTAGGCAGAGCCTGTATTTCAGGACACCAGGTCTCCACCCCACGAATATCGTAACAAATATTTTTATTTTAGTGACAAATATTTTTCTTAAACATTATAAAAATTAATTTAATAAGTTAAATCTAAACTATAAAAACTAAAAATTATAAGGAAGGAAAGATGTGTGAGTGCGTGTGACTGTAGGTTGTGTTTATTTGAGTGTGTGTGTGTAAGTATGGGTAATTGTGTGGGGGTGTGATGTGCATTGTTAAGACAGGACAACGTCTGTCCGGACAACTAGTCTTCTATATAATATATTTAATCTTATATCTGCCAATACATATATTTTACATATCTGACTTGAAATTTTGCACAAACGTTGCTTTAGTGACGTATGTGTACACGAAGATGGAATTTTTGGAAATTTCATCCCTAAGGGAGCATAATTACTACATAGTATACAACAAAATCGCTTTCTCTGTCCCTATATCCCTATGTATGCTTAAATCTTTAAAACTATGCAATGGATTTTGATGCGGTTTAATGTATAGAGTGATTGAAGAGGAAGGTTTTTATGTATAATACATGTGACATCCCACGGGAACGCGGGTAAAACCGCGGGGGACAGCTATAAGGGATAAACTGTTGTAGAAATTCGTCGTTTTCAAAGTAAACTGCATTAAACTTTCACATGAAAACTAGAACGTGTCTTGGAACAACATAAAAGCTAAACTTCATCGAAAACGGTTCACGTAAACACTGTTACAGAATATATTCCATCCGTGCCTCAAAATACAATTTCAATCAGTTACGGAGATGAAGTAAAAAAACATACACGCAAACTTTCCCATTCACAATACAAGCTTCCGAGTTCTAACACCGCCGGAGTTACGTAAGGATCCCAGACAAACAAACAATAAGATTATTTACTACCATAAAAACCTGTGACTCTTGATTAAGTTTTAATTAACTTTTTCTATTGTTTTAAAGTAACATTACTTAAGATAATGCGAAAGTTTTTATGTATGGATGTATGTTACTCTTTCACGCAAAAACTACCCAACGGATTTAGATGAAATTTGGCACATAGATAGACCATATATTGGAATAACATATAGGATACTTTTTGTGCCGGGATAATGTTACATCCCTCGGGAACCGCGGGTAAAACCAGGAGACAGCTAGTACATAATAGCCTATGGTCACACAGTTTATCGTCCAATCTATACATGGGTGTTACAAAACTACCCGTAAAGCCGAAAGGAGGTTAATTGGGGCCTTATAACGAGTCCATTCACAATATTTCAGATCCGTAGTAACGCTGTGTATAACATACCCTAAAAAAATAAAAATAAAATTTTAATTAAATAAAAGGATTTTTATGAATGAAAAATAGAAGAGCTATTAAGTAGACAATTATTAGGTAAAATAGGTATGTAGGCCTTTCTGTTAAATAATCTGGTTCCCTGACTAGACAGCTTACTAGGGTTGTTGGCTTTGATAATTAATTATATTTTTACGGGGTATTTTGTAACACTTTGTATATTGCGCCTATTTCATACAAACAACAGTTTTGACATTTAAATAAAAAATGGTAACTCATTTGACATAATCAATACACAGCCCAAAAAAAATCCGACCAATCATCACGCAGACGAATGCAACGTGCGAAAGAGACACCCACATAGCTGAGATACACATACACCATTGAAAAATCAAAGTTTTACATACGTATTCATTGTTTAAATTGCCACATAGCAAGTTCATCGAACCACAACGCCATTACAAAACCCAAGCCGTAAAACGCTAGCTGTATATCCAATAATTATAGGGATCAATGCGTGTTTCGAATAAAAAAAATAAACTATTGGACCGCCATGTAATTAGCACATCATACTAAACTTGCGGCACGATATGATGGCCGTTTTGCCGTTAAATAATTTTAAAGAAAAATAACCTTTATTCCTTCACACATCAGGTGCATCTATTGATCCAACAGCTAATTGTATGATGATGGAAATCAACCTTATTCAAAAGCAATACAGTTTCTTTTCCTATGACAATATGTAACGTCAAAACGGCCATCGTAGCGTGCCGGTAGTTTAGTTTCCGTTCTGCGTGTTCACTCGCATTTTTAAGGAATTTAATGTCGATTTGTAATAATGTACCATGCAAATCTAGAAGATGATTTTATACACGGACCGGCAAACAAGCAGACAGTCCACCTGATGGTAAGTGGTCACCACCGCCCATGGACATTAGCAACACCAGGGGCATCGTTACGTTGACCCTGAGACAGGGAATCAAGTTCAGAGGAATTAGCGTATTTTCGCATTTATAATATTAGTATAGATGTGGATTAGAAAGGAAGTAAGGATTTTTCTGTGTCTAGTATAGAATAGCTGTCCCCCGCGGATTCACCCGCGTTTATCGATATCATATATAGCTTAACCATCTAGAAGAAATTCCGCGTCGAATGGTAGCAGTCCCATCCCGATATGTTCAGTAGTTTTGAGGTTATGGTGCGTCAAAGGAACTCTATTTTCCTTATATATATGAACTAGCTGTCCCCCGCCGTTTTACCCGCGTTCCCGTGGGATGTCACATGTATTATACATACAAACCTTCCTCTTCAATCACTCTATCTATAAAAAAAAATCGCATCAAAATCCCTTGCGTAGTTTTAAAGATTTAAGCATACATACGGATATAGGGACAGAGAAAGCGACTTTGTTTTATACTATGTCGTGATGATATCTTAAATGTGAAAAAAAAACGTACCACTTTTTAAGCGTACTGCGCACACAAACGAGTCTGATATTTGGCATAGTTAAATTTTAGTACCTGGATGGGCGAGCATTGCTCGGGATTTCTTTACTAACGTGACTTCTACGGTATTCTCTTTTTTAAAGCAGTCATATGTACCTAGATACGAATTAGATGCGATAATAAAGGGCTCCCAATAACAGTATTTCTCACAAAAGATGTAACTTGAAAACCTTACCTTCTAATGGCATGTATGTTTTCATTGCCTAAAAACACGGACAAAACGACATTTTCTGAAAATGAATCCTAGCTAGATCGCTTTAACGGCCCCGAAACCCCCTGCATACAAAATTTCATGAAAATTGTTGGAGCCGTTTCAGAGTTCCTAATTATATACATATGTAATATACAAGAATTGCTCGTTTAAAGGTATTAGATGGATTAGATATAGGTATATATAATACCTTAATTAAATAATAATACACTATTCACGGTCAAACAACCAATGTAAAACACATAATAACATTATTACCACGCTCGAAGCTGACGTAATAGAACAAAAAAAAAACACTATGACAAAAGACCATCAATACCGTTCAAACGTAAAAAAAATCGAATTTCATTGTCAACAATTAGCCATGATTAATCTGTTAATTCAAAAAAAAAAACTTCTATACCATTAGTCAAGTACATTGTTTATGGAGTTCCATAGCTAAAGAGCAAAAACTTTATCCATATAGATCAATGATATACAAAATATAGATGCGTTGTCTCCGCTCAGAAATGGTAACATTAAATGATGGTAATTGGCCTAATTCCATTTTGGGCCTCATCATACGCATAAGGCAAAGAAATTGCGAAGAAGTGGGGCGGGGCGGGCTGTTCAAGCGAGCTTTCAAAGAGGTTCGATGGTGCTATTCACGCTGAACTCGCTGTGTTTTGATCTCGCTCGCAAGTCCCCAGTATGATAAGGCTTTTAGTCGCGTACCAACAGTCGCGACCGCACGCGCGGTTCCTCCAGCACTAAATCTAAACGTTACTAACGATGTTTATCCATCTTTCTCAACAACAGGTACTCTGTCAGGTGGGATTTATTTTCTTTGCCTTTCGTCGCGCGTACATGTAGCTATTATTAGCTAGTATTTGCGAGCCGTGAGGTTGGTGAATGATGTGTCTATATTATAAGACATCATTGATACAGATACCACCTATCCAGAGGCTCGATTCTGTAAGGAAAATGACACTAACTCGAGGATGTTTCGTCGCGGCCTCCGTGCTCTGTCTCTGTCGCTTACTACGCTAATACTACTAATCACGTGAGAGATAAACTCTCCGAAAGCTCCGTGAAGCGGCTCGCCGACGAAGTTTGTATTAGCTGAATAAGAGGGCTGGGGTGTCATTATGTCATTTATAATATTAACTAACTGTCCCCCGCGGTTACACCCGCGTTCCCGAGGGATCTAATATGTTCCCAGCACAAAAAGTATCCTATGTTACTTTTAATACCACCAAGAACATGTGTACAAAGTTACATGATGATCGGTTAAGTAGTTTTCGCGTGGAAGCGTAACAAACAAACTTACTCTCCCATTTATAATTTTAACTAGCTGCGCCCTGCGGCTTTGCCCGCTTTCAATCCTGGTTATAAACCTTCCTCTTGAATTACTCTATCTATTGCTGAGAACTCCATTAAAATCGGATCAAATGTGACTTTATGTTTCCTGTTTGAATGTATGAAATATGGTTGTTAAGAAGGGAAATAAATAGCATAACTGTATATTAATTAGTAAGAAAAAGTCATGAAGTCAAATGTGCAAAAGCAATAAGATGATACGTGCATTTTCAATGCAAAGTTCAAATTGGGTCATTTGACCCGGTTATGGTATGATTAGTGTTAAGCTAGTAGGCACTGGACTGGAAGAACTCTCTCTCTCTTTACATAAAACGTAACCTTTTCTAAGCCAGAATCAAACCCGACTGTATCAATAAAACCATCTACAATCATTCTTACATCAAAGAACAATAAGTGAAATAATCAAGATGGCCGACATGGGTCAATAACCTTGCACTGTGTGACTTAACTTACTTAATAGTCGATATTGACTTTAGTGTTACCATATACGTTATAATTTGTATTGTCTGCATTGGTATGTTGGTAAAAAAACTATTTGATTAGGTGCTGTTCGGTGTTACAATAAAGTGAAATAATAATGGCGGATTCTGTGTAACGATTTTGGAAAATCAGAATTTATCTCAGCAATCACTGCATATTGCAGCAATGCGATTGTATTGCGCTGTGAGATAGTTGTTGTACAACATTGCAGAGTTGATATTTTAACTGTATTTCGTAAAGAAACTTTTCTATTACAGGGAAATGTTTTAATTATACATCAATCACTTTTGAATAGCATACATTGTGTTTATCATTAATTTATTTTTCGTCACACAAAAAGGTTGCGGATCAGGTTTCAAAGCCCCCCTAAGAAGTTTCACTTCAAAAAGTATTTATTTGACATATCTGTACACTAGCTCTGTCCGCGTTTATCGATATCATACATAGACAAGCCATCAAAAAAATCCGCGTCGAATGGTAGCAGTCCCATCTCGATATGTTCAGTAGTTTTTAGGTGATGGTGCGTGAAAGGAACTCCAATTTTCTTATATATATTATATATATATATATATACATATATATATATAAAAGATAGATAATTCCCAACTCTCGGTAAGACTATACGATACTCTGATCGGATTATCTAACCAACGCGGCAACGCCACGTATGGTGAACTAGGGCGCGTATGGCTTCTGAATCGGCCATCAAGAAGGGTCACGGTTCAATTACATGCTTATTTATTTTATTAGTAGTAATCCAAATTTTTTAAGCAGTTCAAGGAAATAACAACTTAACATTGTTGTACAACAACTGTTTTAATCCCCAATATAATCGCATTGCTGAAATATGCAGAGATTGCTGAGATACAGACGGATTAAAGTTTATTTTTTATCCGCCATTTTTACTTTATTTAGTTAAAATATCAGCTCAACAATATTATAAAAAAACTGTCTCACAGCGCAACACAATAACAATGCTGAAATATGCAGAGATTGCTGAGATAAAAGCTGATTAAAAATTAGTTTTGACCCGCCATTTTCCTATTTTAAGGTTAATAAATATCAGATAAAATATTATAAAAATTTGGATTTTACGCGCGAATTTACTATTTCTAGTTACAAAACAACTGTCTAACAGGGCAATACAATAACATTGCTGAAATATGCAGAGATTGCTGAGATACAGACGGATTAAAAATTAGTTAAGATACGCCATTTTTTACTATTTTTAAGTTAATAAATAAAATATTACAAAAATTTGGTTTTTACGTGCGAATTTACTATTTCTAGTTAAAATATATAATCTAAAATATCATAAAACAACTGTCTCACATCTCAATACAATCACATTGCTGAAATATGCAGAGATTGCTGAGATACAGACGGATTATAATTAAATTACCCGCCATTTTACTATAATATTAACAACAATTCCAAAATGTCTTCCAACTGTCTCACAGCGCAATATGTCCCACGACAATTGATCATAAGTACGCGGATATAGGCTTAAGTAAGAGAGTATGGTAAGTACCTAATATATAAATTACATAATGCTCGCCCTACACGAGTCATGTCGAGTTGATTGTTACAAATGACGCTTGAAGTAGTGTGAGTGCTCGCCTTTATAATACATGTTAGAGAAAGCTTTAAATGTCTGTGGGCCAAATAATAAAGAAAAACTACTTATTTTGGACTCACACAGATAAATAAATAATTAACCCGGGACGTACTTTACACACGGCCATCTGATCCCAAACTAAGCGGAGCTTGTACTATGGAAACCAGATAACTGATATACTACATGTACATATTTTTAAATACATACTTAAAATAAAATATTCAGATAATAAAAATCCTTACTAATATTATAAATGTGAATGTAAGTTTGTTTGTTACCTTTTCACGGGAAAACTACTTAACCGATCATCATGAAACTTTGTACACATATTCTTGGAGGTATTAGAAGTAACATAGGATAATAATTGTGCCGGGAAAATGTTACATCCCTCGGGAGCACAGGTGAAACCGCGGAGGACAGCTAGTTAATAATTATATCAGTATAAAAATGGATATACATAATAATAAACAATACATTTTCTTATATATATAGCATGTTGAGGATAAGTTGGATGTATGTGTTAATTAATAACATTTCATCAAGGTAATATACACAGTTATGCAAATATAGTCCCTATCACACAAGTAATAGAAATGAAAATTTTACTGCTTTCAAAATAAAAATAAATATCCCTGTGCCTTTACCATGAGTTTTTAACGTACGTTCTCGCTAGCGACGGCGTAAAACATTTCTATGGCAAATGTGTACAGCGCCACTAGCGGTCACGTAAAGAACTAAAATCGGTAGTACGTGTCGATAGGTAAAAAACCAATCGAAATGTAGACACTAGCGAGTAACGTTTTTTAGCCTTTGCTATATAAATTCGGTACCATGAGTCACAAATTTGACAGTTGCTATCGAGGAATACTGTATCGATAGTGACTAAAGTAAGTTTCGATAGCAACTCATGGTAGAGGTACTGGACATTCTTTTACACGCGGCCGTCTGATCCCAAACTAAGCAGAGCTTGTACTATGGAAACCAGATAACTGATGTACAACATAAACATTTAATTTTATTAAGAAAGGGCTTGCGTTTTTCCTTCGACTGACCCCAGAAGGAGTTATGACGAGGCCGAGGATGTAGCACTCTCACCCAGAAAATGCCTATTCACTCTGGCCTTGAATAAATACTTATATAGATATTTACACCCAGACACAGATCAAACAGACATGTTCATACCCACAACTCGCACCCTCAGAACGATATAATCAGAGGATTGGGTCACTTTGCACTAAGCGGGGAGGGTGGGTGCCGGTGTTAAATAAGAATAATATTTATTTATTCACGCAACACAGAAACCCAATATTGTCAGTAAGATCTTAAACTATGTATGTTAGTTTGAGCGGTACATAAAAACTATAATATGAAGACAATATTTGTTTTCGTCTTCTGTGTGAGTTTCCACATCAGAGGACAATCCACCTTATTTGCTATCATATTAAGAATACTGTTGCCACTCCCACGGATTCTTCCTGAAGAGGCTGTTTTCTTACGCCGGACGGCATCGAAGCCATCTGTACGTGCATTGGCGATGCGCTGCAATATCGTGGCAGTCGCAACAGTACTCTAAATGCGTTATTATATTGGACCCGTAGAGCATTGTAAGCCCTTTGGGTATAGCCAAACCACAGACTCGCCGAATACAAGGATGTGCAGTATTCTTTAAACAGTGAAAATAGGCTGAAGTATCGGTATGCTTATTCTAACATTAAACTGGCTATGTTTTACTATTCATCGGATAGAGCGTACTTTGTTTAGTCTCTCTATGATCGTATCTCCATTTCGCAAAATTTTGAGTTAAGCTCTTATCGTACTGAGGGTGGGAAATATTTGTTCTGGTCCTGTATGGGACAAAAACATGTCTGTCTGCTCGGCCATTGGGAAGAAGCCCTACTAATAATGATAAATGCGAAAGTTTGTGAAGATGTATGGGTGTTTGTTAATTTTTCACGCAAAAACTACAAAAATTTGATAATCTTCACACATAGATAAACAGCAGAGGATTTTTATTCCGGAAAAATTTAATATCCCTCGGGAATTCGGGTAAAACCGGGGGAGACATGTAGGTGATAGTAATCTAGACTAATCTATACAAATATTATAAAGAGGTCAGATTTTTATGCAAGTATGCATGTTACTCTTTCACGCAAAAACTACTACACGGATATTGATGAAACTTGGCACATAGATAGAGCATATCCTAGAATAAAATATAGGCAACTTTTTATCCCGGGAAAATGTGATATCCCTCGGGAACGCGGGTAGAACCGCGGGGGACAGCTATAATTTTAATAACACACTTTAAAGCCGCCATTTATGTAATATTTATAACATAAATAAATACCTAATGCTTATCAAGTGTTGCGTAACTTCGACTGTAGGGATAACAATACCTAACAATAATTATAATGTTTATATTTCTGAATCTGTCTGTCTTTGACATGGTTTAGTTTTTGTATACTTTTATGGGAGTAAATATCTTTATTATTTTTTTTTACAGGCCAGTTGGCTTGGTGGTTAGCGACTCTGACTGCCAAGCCGAAGGTCGCGAGTTCGATTCCCACCTAGGACAAACATTTTTGTGCATGAACTTGTCTGTTTGTTCTGTGTCTGGGTGTAAATATCAAACCTACCAACTGAGCTATCATATCATCGCTATAAGACCACTCCAAAATCTTGAGCCAACACCTAATTACACCAATGCAAAAAAAACATTTGTACATAATCGCACACACCATCACCAAAGACCAAGAGTCATGCGAATCAGAACAAGGCTGCTCATTATACTCTGTAATTGGCAGTACGAAAAAAAAAACATTCAAATTGGTGAAATTTCAAAATTGGAACGGCGGAAGCGCATTCCTCGCCAGCACGCCGTCTATTTCGGTCGTCTCTACCCATAATCTTTTTTGGTTGTAAAAATAAAATAGTAGGGATTCCTTTTAGAGGATGGCGCGAGATATGTTTTGACATACACTTAAGTGGGTTCCGTAGTAACGAGGTTCAAATAATAACAAGTTTTCAACAAGTACGTCAGTTAATGTTTAATTATTATTTATTAAATTTTTTTATGCCACCTTGGGCCGACAAACAAGCAGACGGTCCACCTGATGGTAAGTGGTCACCGTCGCCTATGGACATTTGCAACACTAGGGGCATCGCCAATGCGTTGTCGACCCTGAGACGTGAAGTTGTTAAGTCTCATGTGCCTGTAATTTCACCGGCCCCCTTACCTTTCTAACCGAAACACAGTAATACAAGTGCACTACTGCTTCACGGCGGAAATGGGTAAGAGCTCTACTACTCTAGTGTTTTTTTTTGTATTTTAGTATTTTATTGTGTTGATTGGTAAAGTTAAGGGTAGAAACGAAATAGTCTCATTTAATTATTCTCTCCCGCGGTTTTACCTGCCTTTATCGATATTGAGTTGTAGAAGAAATAATAAAATAAATATTCCGGGACATTCTTTTACACACGGCCATCTGATCCCAAACTAAGCAGAACTTGTACTATGGAAACCAGATAGCTGATATACTACATACACTACTTTTTTTTCTAAATAAATACATACATAGATATTTACACCCAGACACAGAACAAACAGACATGTTCATGTACACAAATGTTTGTCCTAGGTGGGAATCAAACCCGCGACCTACGGTTCGGCAGTATAGAGTCGCTAACCACCAAGCCAAAAGGCCTGTCATTAGTTAATTGTGAAGTCATATTTGGTTTCCACAGTACAAGCTCTGCTTAGTTTGGGATCAGATGGCCGTGTGTGAAGAAGGTCCCAGGATATTTATTATGCGATGTCAAAAACACTCATTATATTTAAATTATTCTACTAATATTATAAATCCTAGTAACATCATGTTTGTTACTCTTTCACACCAAAACTACCGGACAAATTTAGGTGAAACTTGGCACATAGATAGTGCATATCCTGGAATAACACAAAGGCTACTTTAATTAACAAAATGTGACATCATTCGGGACAGTTAATCATGAATACAGCATTGTCTATTATCTTTAAAACCTCTAACAGTCAACCAACAGTAATACGCTCAACAATTCCAAAATAAATAAAAAATGGTGTCGTGAGACCCACACCATATAGGAACGAAGTTTTCACTGACATAATAAATGCTTCTTTCAATTCAGTGTGATTCAAAATTTAATTTTAACTTATTCCTTTTCTTATAATAAATTACTAATTATACTAATTTATAAATGGAACAGAATTTTAAACATGTTGTATGTAGCCTTTAAATAAATTATGAATAAAACAAACCCAATAATAAACCATATCATTTAAATTTCGAACGTAACAATATGAAAAAAAGTGCCGTTACAACTTTTCGTATGATTTTTTTCCGTTTAGCCCCCTTTCACAACGCGCGATAAGGAACTTCGTTCCAATATCAAATGACATTAGAATGACACATGTCAACGGCCACGTGTGAAATGTGCACTCATAGTCCGTTCCTTGACCTGCCTCAAGATGCATACGCGCATCGTTTGAGATGACATCTGAAGTGATATCAACATTTTTTTCTTTTTTTTAATAATATAAACTAGTGCTTGACTGCGATCCAACTTGATAGTAAGCAGTGATGCAATCTTAGATGTTGAGGCGCACTAGTTTATTAAGAGCCTATTCACTCTAGCCTTGAAGACACCCAAATTATAGTTGCTCGGGAAGACCGCAGCAGGCAAGTTATTCCAGTCCCTCGATGTACGCGGAATATGGTTATTGGTATATTCGTTGTGAATATCATACTACTGTACATTGACGTTTCAGCCGAATTCCCGTGGGATGTTACGTTTCTCCGGGGAAAAGAGTATCCAATGTGTTAATTCAGGTGCTTCAGGACAATGCTTGGGTGTAGCGCTCGCTTCAGCAGGACACATCATTATGCACAAAATCCAATTTTAAAAATAATAATTGCTGACTTTACTGCCGGCTCTTCTCAGTAAAAGCAACCTTCCGAACCGGCGTTATAGTCTGACCACTCATAAGTGCCTGTGAAGTCCTATTTAATTAATTAGTAATTTTTGCATGAGTAACAATGCGGGTAAAACCGTGGGGTGCGAAACTGCTAGTGTGAAATATAACACTCGTATCTTACGTTAGTTCAGTCTATTAGCAAAGGATTGAGGAGATGGTATCCAATTATTTTTCGCAAGCCATTACAAATCTACAGAGGCCTCTGCAATGCGTAGATTGTGGTTGGAACAAGGCACAAGTCGCGGCGGAGGTGATTTTTGCTGCTTCACGGAGACCTCGGAGAGCTTACGTATCACGTGATTAGTAGTTTTAGCGTAGTAAGCGACAGAGATAGAACATAGAAGCCGCGACGGAACATCCTCGAGTTAGTGTCATTTTTCTAACAGAATCGAGCCCCTGGAGATGCGTCGTGTAGAAGTGAAACACCGCTACCGGTTTGGAAGTCAAGCCTTCAACTGAGAAGAACCGGCATGAAACTTACCAAGGTAAAAAGTATAACGCGAAATTACTCCATATAACATCAGTTATCTACCAGAGAAAGCGCGTCAAAATAGGTCGTCGTTTAGGAGATTAGCCGGCACAAACAGAAAGTCATAAAAAAAAAAATTGTGTGTTTTAAGTACAGAATACTTTCATATGCATTTTATAATTTTAATTCAGTGTTTTTTTTATACCACATGGGCCGACAAACAAACAAACGGTTCACCTGATGGTAAGTGGTCACCGCCGCCTATGGACATTTGCAACACTAAGGGCATCGCCAATGCGTTGTCGACCCTGAGACGTGAAGTTGAAGTCTCATGTGCCTGTAACTTTCTGTTATTTTAAAATTACAAACAGACAGTTTAATTTCATTTATTAGATAAGACAAATTTGAAAATCTTATAACTTGTACCGGCGTAAAATTGCGAAATAATAATGAGTGGCGCAGCCGCAGCCGCAGCGGCAATGACCGTTTTTACCATGGAAATGTTAATGTTGCGTATTTGATTCCAATAACAATATCAATAAGGTTCAATTTGCCAAACGATGACTTCATCTACATATTTAAATCTAATATACAGTGAACTCCCGGTAATCCGGTTTTTTTTTTAAATTATATTTAGTACATATTCACAAACATTACATCGCTAAACTGCTCAGCAGTTTGTAGTCGCACTGCTCTTTTAACAATAAAGTTATCGTATACTACCTAACTACACTCTTATACTATTCTAATAATCTACTACTTGTACCTACATTGAGAAGAAAATTACTTTTAAGAAATCATTAATTCCTTAATTACTCTTTTTAACGTCATTTTACATTTAATTCTTTCACCATCTCATTTATCACATAATCTTGGTACTAGATATTAACGTGTTCTCTCACCATAGTACCTACTTGATAACTTTATTCTGCAGTGTCGGACTACCGGATTTGTCGGACTATAGGGTACTGCCTAAGACCCCCTATAGTCCGGATATTTTAAAAAGAGTACCTTGTAATCCGACAAATTACAGATCAAAATTACAACATTGTACCTGTACTACAAATCACATTAGTGAAAATAATGTTAGTGTACCTACATTCAACAAAGATTGGCAAGTCGGATTACAGGGGACTCTGATAAGATAGGAGCCGGGTTACCGGGGGTCCACTGTATTTGCAATCACGAATACATTGAAGCAGGTTGGACGTAGGTTTGTCAATAGAATAAATAAGAGCAGCGCCGGATTAACCATGTAGCAAGAGTAGCATTTGCTGCGGGCCCCGCGCAAATTTGGGCCCGGTGTGTCTAAGGCCGTCCACCACCGACTGTTTTTTTTTACCACTTTATACTTAGCAGACCAAAGGCCCTCTGACAGAATTCACTACGGGCCCCGCGCTTGCTTAGTGTGGCACTGAATAAGAGGTGCCTTACAAAATATTACCCGAAATGTTAGGTTAGACTATGAAAAATTTATCAAAATGCTGTTAGATATTCTAATAAATAAAATTAGCAAATAATAGCGGGGAAGTACTACCACCATACCCATTTCCACCGTGAAGCAGTAGTGCACTTGTATTACTGTTTCGGTTAGAAAAGTAAGGCCGGTGAAGTTCCAGCATATGAGACTTAACAACTTTACGTCTCAGAGTCGAATACGCATTTGCGATACCCCTGGAGTTGCAAATTCTATAGACGGCGGTGACCACTTACCATCAGGGGAACCGAATGCTTATTTCCGGCGAAAAAAAAGAAATAATGTAACCTTGCTGAGTTTCTTCCCGGTTCTTCTCAGTTGAAGGCTGACTTTTGAACCGGTAGTAGCTTCAGTAACTTTAAATTTGACCTTCATAAGTACCTTCCGAGAGTCAACTGAATAAATGGTTTAAAATTTTGTAATTTAAAAAGAGATGTCCGTGACCAGAGCACATATACTCACTGCTAACTTACAAACCTTTGTAAGTCATAACATATAATTTTAACTGCACCTTGAAGGTTGGATGCCATGAACAAACGGATACTAAACATGTCACCTATGTTTTCTATGCATTTTCATAACAAATGAATAGCTAACTCCATCGCTTTACGTGTCTTGAATACCCAAGGAGGTATTATGAGTGAAGTCATATTCTATTAATATTATAGATTTAGATGAAACTTGGCACATAGATAGATCATACCCTGGAATAACATATGGGATACTTATTATCCTGGAAAAATGTGACATACGTACTTAACCGATCATCATGTAACCTTGTACACATATTCTTGGAGGTATTAGAAGTAACATAGGATACTTTTTGTGCCGGGAAAATGTTACATCCCTCGAGAACACGGGTGAAACCGCGGGGGGAAGCTAGTTATAAATTACGAGCTGTCTCCCGCAGTTTCCACCGCGTATTGGCACAAAAAGTATCCTATGTTACTTCTAATACCTCCAAGAATATGTGTACAAAGTATCATGATGATCGGTTAAGTAGTTTTCGCGTGGAAGCGTAACAAACAAACTTACATTTACACTTATAATTTAATTAAATTAGTAGGGATATAATATTATCGCATTCTGTCAATCGCTCCAGCTGTCAAACGACTGAGAAAAATAAAAGTTTATATTGTCAAAAGCGCTTAGTAAAGTGGTTAAGTTATCTTAAATTTTCAAATTTTCCGCGCAACTTTCTTAATTTTTTCTTTCACGAGAACCTTCTCCTGACAATAACAAACACAACAAAAAAATAATTAGCGAAATCAGTCGAGCCGTTCACGCGTGACGCCGTGACCAAGGGAAATAGGGAGTCATTTTTATATATATATACTAGCTGCCCGGACAGACGTCGTTCTGTCGAAATAAGTCCATACAAAAATGCAGGAATTCGCTCGCAGCGCCACCTACCGGGTCCAATTGTGAATCTAAACCATCCAGGGCACCACCCAAACGCAAACAAAAAAAAACATTCCAATCGGTCCAGCCGTATTAAAAAAGAAGAAATAATTGAATTTCACGGTATTTCGTTTACTACAAAATAAATTTAATTTATACATTAGCCTCAATAACACGTGGTAATCATGATATTGAATTGTAGCTTATATGACACGTTCGTAGATTTACCATAGCAGCGCCATCTATTGATGACTTACTCAACCCAGTCGAAAGGTATCGACATCTCTTAGAATCATTTGGAGTTAACAGATAATTGTGACTGTCAAATAATAACAGACAAATAATTAGCAATAAATTAAAATTGCGACTATAATTTGAGATTTAAACTATCCTATCTCTCAAGTTGGATCGAACTGCACATGGTGTGCGAATTTTATTATAATCGGTTAAGTGGTTTAGGAGTCCATTGAGGACAAACATTGTGACACGAGATTTATATATATTAAGATTTTTCTATGTATAAATCTGTTTATGTTAATATGTATAGTGTTCCAATTTAATTAGTATCTTTAATAAATAAATATCCCTTTTATTTTATTTGACTGATCTATTTAAAGAAAGAAATATATTAGATATAAGGATAAAGTTCAATTTCAATTCGATCAGTAGTATTTGGGTGAAAGAGACACAAAGATACATCTCAAATTTTCGCATTTATTATCAGTAGCATAACTTTTGGAGCAATATTTTAAGATACCGGTAGTGTATCCAATATTGTCTCCACGGAGAGCTCGCATCGTTACCTTCCACTTTGAAGTCTGAACTATATCAGTAAAATTCCTGAAATAAACGTATTATTCAGTTAACTATTACATTCTTAGAATAAATTAGGTATTTAACCTCAAAACGGATGGATCTGAAGGACCGCTAACTATAAGACGATGTAAAACTGTCAAGAACGTCATCTTTTCAAAATCTATACTCGTCCTGTAATATTATAAATGCGAATGTTTGTATGTATGGATGTTTGTTACTCTTTCACGCAAAAACTACTAAATGGATTTGTATGAAACTTGGCACATAGATAGAGCATATATTGGAATAACATTTAGGGTAATTTTTATCCCGGGAAAATGTTATATCCCTCGGAAACTAGCTAGTAATATATGAAGAGTAATTTGATTGTTTGTTTGCATTGAAAAGGTTCCGTAAATGCTGGACCGAATTCAAAAATTATTTCGCCGTTGGGAAGCTACACTATAGGTCATATAATATTAAAAAAAAAAATTGATCCTTACTAAAACTCCAATAATTACCCAAAGTATTAAAAAAAATCCTTACACAGCGTGCGCTGCGTATAAATATTTACACCCATACACAGAACAAACACACATGTTCATGCACACAAATGTTTGTCCTGGGTGGGAATCGGACCCGCGACCTTCGACTTGGCAGTCAGGGTCGCTAACCACCAAGCCAATTGGCATGTCAAAAATTGATGATAGAAAGAACAAAATAATGTTACATCCCTCGAGAACGCGGGTGACACCGCGGGGGACAGCTAGTGTTAAATAAAGGAGTTTACTGCTTTACCATTTCCTTTAGGCTAGATACATTTGTCGTTAACCTATTTCTATTGCAATAGGGAATTTGAAACGTATGGTGTTGTGTTAAGGGTGAAAATAGAATGGTAGTTTAGTATTGATCGGATATACAGAAGTTTGGCTCATGTCGGAAGAATTTTCTTCAGGGGTTGACTACTTCCATATTGTTTTAATAAGGCGCTGAAAATCCCTACTCAATATTATAAATGTGAATGTAAGTTTGTTTATTACGCTTTCACGCGAAAACTACTTAACCGATCATCATGAAACTTTGTACACATATTCTTGGAGGTATTAGAAGTAACATAGGATACTTTTTGTGCCGGGAAAATGTTACATCCCTCGGGAACGCGGGTGAAACCGCGGGGGACAGCGAACACAGATGTTTATAGTTCAAGTTTAGAAAACCATCATCTACTTTTTTTATGTCAGGCAGACGGCCCATCTGATGGTAAGTGGTCACCGCCTATGGACATTAGCAACACCAGGGGCATCGTTACGTTGTCGCTGAGACGTAAAGTTAAGTCTCACGTGCCTGTAACTTCACTGGCCTTACCTTTCTAACCGAAAATGCTAAAGCACTACTGCTCCACGACAAAAATGTGTAACGTCTATAATTATTTAGAAATGTACAATTTAATAACACAAACAATGATCAAGACATTAACAAAGCCTTTGCCTTCACAAGTGTTTGCGTTCTGCCAGCCCTCAATGACGTCATAAGGCTTAAGAGAATTAGGTTAACTTTTTGCGCGGGAAATTCTATCCCCCTTCTATATCTAAGAATTGTATAGATACGCAACGTGTTGAATAATTTAAAACATAACAGAGACTTATCGTTATACATAGATCTGCTACTACGACTAGCTGTCCCCTGCGGTTTTACCCACATTCCCGATATAGGATACTTTTTATCCCGTTAAATGTAGTTAATACTTCGGATCGGTCCAGTCACATAGGGAAAACAAAACAGGAAAAAAAATGGCTAATTCATTTTTTTGAGTCGCTTTAAAAACAATTGTGACTAAATTGTGACAAACAGTTTTAATGGTTGTGACTCGATCACGCATTAACGTTTTTATTAAGACCAATATTGGAACGCAAATAGAAGATGCTCTAAATCAGAGACTTTATTTTTCATAGGCCAATGTCGAAGTTTAGCTGGTTCCGCTGGACCCCCTGCTATATTTCTACCATATTCCCAAAGCTCGATATGGCGGAGCGAGTTGTGAGACTCCTCCATTTAAAAGGGAAGATCTTCCGCCGCTATGATCATGCCTGGGACCGCGGTCCAACTGTTGATGTTGGATGTTTGTATATATGTCAAATCCTGAGAGAATCTCAATTGCTTTTTTCCTCTATTGCCACCTATTTCTTGAGAATGGTTTGAGCTTTTTAACATCACGTTAAGACCCTTAGAAGTCGGGCAGTACGAAAGAACGCTACGCGAGAACGAAGTAATAGCGCGGACGAGCGATGCGACGCGATGGATTAACCACGGAGCACTGCTATATATTTAAAAAAGAAGAAATTAACTCAATATTGGAGAAGTATCAAGTCATGGCGAGCGAAGTCGCGGACAACAGCTATCATAAAAGCGTTAAAAAAAGATTTTTGAAGTGAAAACTTCTTTAGCGGCGTAGAAACTCGCGTCAGGACTCGTGACCTGATAGAAAATTCGTAAGACTGTAAAAATGCAAAACGTTAATGTTCAAGTTTTCACTTCTGCCGGCACTCCCGGAGTGCAATTTTTTTCACTATAAGACACCCTAACACCATCGTAAAACTAACTCCCCAAGCCAGAATATTCCAACTACCCCAGAGCAAAACAACCCTAATTAATAATGACATCACCATCACTAACAGGAAGTGAAGGCGCGGTGCGCTATACCTAACCCACTTATAGCGTTATAGAACATACCGCAAATAAAAGCGACGGGCGTGCGTGCCGGCGGTATTGATTCGCTAAAGACAGACTTGTGGCGCCCAACGTGGGGCTACGGGTTTATGTGGCTGGCGGAAATAGGAGCGATTTGTTTTTAAAAAGGTTTAGATTAACATGCAAAAGATTAATAATTGACTCAGGACCTTGCGGTAATATATTGTAAGATTATACAAAAACAAATATCTAGTAATCATATCGTATCAGGAAATCTGATTTCCTGTTGATTTTCCTTGTTTGGGACTTGACAGAGAAGGAGATCCAGCGGAATTAGTTGCTAGATATTTGTTTTTGTATAATCATGCAAATGATTAAAAGGGTACTTAAAAGGTAGGTTTTAGCGAATGATATTAATGTTTTAATTAACTGTATAAAACCTTTTTGTTTCATAATTCAGAGCGGAGTATCACAGAAATTGTTATTTCCTATTAGGAAAATAAAACAATGGTTTGAAATCGAAATATATTGTAATATTCTAGGATTTAAAAAGCTCTTCTATACCGTATTCATAAAAATAATATTTTGGAGAAGGCTTACCATCTAAATATGTACACACTCTTTCATAGAAAATACTAAAACTTACTATAAAAAAAAAAAGGAAATAGGAAAGAAAATCTTTTATAAATCGTCTTCACTTAGATCTATTATTTTTACAAAACATCAACTAATAACATACTATATAATAATACTTCTTCATTTTCCTGTCAATATCTATACTAACATATACTATACCTACAAACAGTAGTACTCAGAACGAAACCATAAAAAAGACTTCTGAGTAAAACAAAGGGCTATAAAACAAAAATATTACCGTATACCGCTACCCTACAAACATTCGAGTAGAACTTACAAAATGTCAATTGTAGGTTAGAATAAGAGCTATTTTCAAAGGTCGACTCTTAGGCCCTTATTTATCTGTACATACTTCAACTGAAAGGTCATTAGAACGTCAACTACGTAAGGGTGGAAGCCAGACACCCTTTGATATTGTACTTTGCTTTTTTTAACCGTTTCTTTGATTTAAATCAACACCATATAATAAAGTAAATATATTTTTGGAGCGAAAACTTCATTGGCGCCAGGCATTTTTGAGATGGGAAAAAATCTAACTCGCGACACTGTCACCGTTACCAACACCTCTGTAAATAAGTACATATGTACATATATTTTGTTTAGGTTGAAATACATTAATAATATAACTACATATATATAATATATACATATTGTGTACATACGTACAGCATAGATTCATGTCATTTCTCACTTCTGTCGGCAATAGTACTAGCTGTCCCTCGCGGTTTCACCCGCGTTTATCGATATCATATATAGCCTATAACCTATATATCAGCGAAAACTTCCGCATCGAATAGTAGCAGTCCCATCCCGACATATTCAGTAGTTTTGAGGTAATGGTGCGTCAAACGAACCGTAACTGTCATGGCGTTTTGTTTACTGTCAACTTCTTAATGATCAAAACGTGTTGTTTGTTGAGATCATCAATGGGAGATAATTAGCTACGACTTACTACTCACTCGCTGCGCTATATTCATCTGTGGATGATGCTAAAAATACTTTGAAATCTTTAAGCATATACCTATGAAATGAAATGAAATGAAATGAAATATTTTATTCAAATAGGCCTTCACAGGCACTTATGAAAGGTCAGACTCTACCACCGGTTCGGAAGGTTGCTTTTACTGAGAAGAGCCGGCAATAAACTCAGCAATTACTCTTTTCAAAATCAGATTTTGTACATAAAGATGTGTCTTGCTGGAGCGAGCGCTACACCCAAGCATTGTCGTCATTAAAATAATCATTTGTGTTGTAGAAAGCCTTTTGTACTAAAACAGTCTTAATTCTTTCCTTAAATTTTTGTAAAGAAAAATTTAAAATTTCAGTAGGGATTTAATTATAGATGCGTGCACTAAGTCCTAAAAATGAGCCTTGCACTTTTTGCAGTCTATATGCAGAAGTGACAAGTTTATCATTATTTCTAGTATTGATGGAGTGCATATCACTCTTTTTGACATAAAGACTAATATTTTGATGTACAAATATTATGTTTGCATAAATATACTGCGATGCAACTGTGAGGATATTAATTTGTTTAAACTTTTCTCTGAGGGAAGCTCGAGAACTCAAATTATAAATGGCTCGAACAGCTCTTTTTTGCAATATAAAAATGGTTTCTATATCAGCAGCTTTACCCCAAAGCAAAATGCCGTAGGTCATAACACTATGAAGGTAGCTAAAATAAACTAATCTAGCCGTATCGACATCTGTAATCTGCCTGATTTTTCTAACTGCGTAAGCTGCTGAACTAAGTTTTCCCGCAAGACATGATATTTGTGTCCCCCATTGAAGTTTTGAGTCTAAAGTAATTCCTAAGAAAACTGTTGACTCAACAAGGCTAAGAGCTTCGTTGTCTAACATTATACTACAGCCTAGTTTTTTAACATTGCATTACGCAAATTTAATACATTTAGTTTTTCTTGCATTTAAAACAAGATTATTAACAGTAAACCAATTTAATACCTGGGCTAATGCACCGTTTACATCGTCATAATTGTATTTCAGTCTATCAACACCAAAAATCAGTGAGGTATCGTCAGCAAACAGTACAATTCCACAGGTATTTCTTACGTAAAATGGTAGGTCATTGATGTATACTAAAAATAGAAAAGGCCCTAGAATAGAGCCTTGGGGTACACCCATATGCACAGGAGAACCAGATGATTTAACCTAATACCGATTTGACCTATTGAGGCAGTGTGAGAGAGAACTCCAAATTATTATCCAGCTGTCCTGAGATGAAAAGTAGTGCTTCTCAATACCATAGGCTATGTGTGTACGAAATTTCAGCAAGATCGGTTTAGTTTTTTTTTACCACTCTTTTGATGGTAAATGGTCACCACCGCATATAGATATTTGCAACATCAGGGGGTCCGCTAATACGTTGTCGACCTTGAGACGTGAAGTTGTTATGTCTCATGTGCCTGTAAAATCACCGGCCTTACCTTTCTAACCGAAACAGTAATGCAAGTGCACTACTGCTTCACGGCGGATTTATAAAATCAGTTAATATTTATTAGTTCTCCGGAAACCAGATAACTGATAAACTGCATTTTTTTTTACAAGTAGCATTTACATATGTTCATGCATCAAATGTTTTTCCTGATTAGGAATCCACGACCGCGGTGTGGCGGTCAGCATCTCTAACCACGAAGACAACTAGCCCTACAAAAATATTGCAAATAATGTTTTCACATGCGTGAATTAAAGCTGAAAAACAAAATTACAGACGTTTTGGCGGTGTTTGTGATTAATGTGTTACAAACAAAAAAAACAGCCAACATGGTAAGTAATAACATAAAATAACTTCCACAAACAACGGCAACGACCCAATCAATACTAAAAGGACTGCGTGTTCCTACGAAGGCAATAAAAACCTAACAATAATGTAGACAGACAAAAGCTGGCCCCACGTTGGGCGCCAAATTACTTTAATACAACCAACTGGCAGCGAGTACAACTTTTATAGAGCTAATAGTAATAGTGGAGCCGTATATACCGCTCGCTGGTGAAATTTATAGACGCCTATGATTCATGAGCAATTTTTATTTTATACTAGCTGCGCCCTGCTTCTTTGCTCACAATCCTAGTCATAAGCCTTCCTCTTGAATAACTCTATGTCGACCCTGTGACGTGAAGTTGTTAAGTCTCATGTGCCTGTAATTTCACCGGCCCCCTTACCTTTCTAACCGAAACACAGTAATACAAGTGCACTACTGCTTCACGGCAGAAATGGGCAAGGTTGAGGTCTATTACGCGTAAAGCTTTGCTTAGTTTGGGATTAGACGGCCCTGTGCAAAGAATGTCCCGGGATATTTATGGGGGCATCCATTAATTACGTGAGGTGATTTTGGCGATTTTTCGACCCCCCCACTCCCCTTGGTGAGATGTCATGAGATTTTGCTCGACCCCCTCTCCCCGCCCCTAATCTCACGTGAGATTTGATATTATCATAAGTATACAATTTAGATTTAGATGTGAAAAAATATTACTACTAAATATAACCCTCTTCTAGCAATTTTACACTGATTCTTGCTAATAAAAAAATTACGTGATATTTGCCGAGACCTCCCCTCTCCTCCACGTGAGATTCGGTGAGATTCGGCTTGACCCCCTCACCCCCCTAAATGCCTCACGTAATTAATGGACGCCCCCTATTTCAATTTTCGATGACAACGTCATCTTGAGACCGGATTCGGAGACCGTGCTATATATCCTGTCTGATGTCATCGTATTCAATGAAATGTAAACAATAGACATATTGCTGAAAAAAACACCTGTAGAATACAAGGTAACACATGCACTGCACACATTATCCTGTCCATGTACTAAACTGTACTACTACTGTACTAAACTTCGATATCCATTGTAGACCAACGAAGTCAAAATAAAAAACGTGTGTGTGTACTTAAGTACGCACGTAAGAAGTTAACCCGAAATTATTGGTGAGAAAAACCGCACTAAAAGCAAAATATTCTCAAGTTTAGAGATATACAAATTCATATTAAGACTTTTGGAAAAAAAATAAGAAATACTAATTTTTTGTGTTCTCGCAAAATCAACTCTGAATGAGTTAAAATAGGAGATTAATACAAGTTCCCTAAAAATTCATTGACACTACAAAGTCGCGGGTAACAACTCATCTATACTAATATTATCAACAGAATCTATTTATCTATATGAAGAACACTATCATCATTTCACCTTTAATTAGGCGCGCGGGGTCGCCGCGACCCCAAGTGATCTTCAAGTTAAGTTATTTTTATACCTATTAACGCTGTCAACCCGGATTTCTTGCTAGCTTCCTTACTCTCTAGTCCCCTAGTTCTAGGTCTAGTTTCTAATTTCTATCAATTTTGTAACTGCAGACCCCACGCGACTAACAATGTTATTTTGTTGGCGCGCCTAAGGTTAAAAGGTACATTAATCCGAATGAACATAGACTATTTAACAATCAAGGGATAAATTAGAACCTTCAGGAACGCGGGTAAAATCACGACACAGATAACTAGTCTATACTAATATTATAAAGAGGAATGATTTGTATGTAAGTATGTTTGTTACTCTTTCACGCAAAAACTAAACGTATATGAATGAAACTTGGCACATAGACAGAGCATATCCTGGAATAACATATAGGCTTTTTATCCTGGGAAAATGAGATGCGGTTGAAACCACGGCACAGAAAACTAGTACTCAATAAACTAACAAATACAATGGCGCAGGACCTTCGTATGACCCCAAAACTACCCTACCCTCTATGCGACCCCTGACTAAAAAACTTGTCCAAGGGGGTCGGTATTTATTATTTAGCGACAGACTACACGGCGTCGTTACCCCCATTCAATTTGGCGCGACACAGGGAAATTTACAAATAGATTGCTTCCAAGCCGAGATATGATCATTCCTGCGAAGGCTCTGTAGAGTAAAGGATGTACAATATTGCGAGTTGGTCAAGGGAATCCTGCCAAAATAAATGTTTAATAGAGTACTCAAATTGGGATGGCAAAAATAAGTAGATTTGTCAAAAGAATTCTGAATATAAATAACAATATTATAAAGAGCAAATCAGTTATTTTTATTATATTTATTTGGCACATAATACATGCAACTAATCCTACGTTTTATAAATGGGAAAGTTTGTAGGACGGACGTTTATTACTCTTTTACGACAAAAGTACTGAATGGTTTTGTATGAAACTTGGCACATTGAAAGGGCATGCCCTGGAAAGAAACTTTATTAAACTAGAATATAAAGCTTGTGACACATTAATAATGTTCCGTTAAAAACAGCTAGATCTAAACCCATACAACACTGTATGGGTTTAGATCTAGCTGTTCAATCAATGTACCCACCAGTGTTGTATAAATTTCGATCTGTTCTGAATTACTTATTTTGCCGGCCGTACGTCGAATTCGCGGGAATCGCGGTCGATACGGGTTCGCCGGACCAATTTGGCGATGAGTAATATTTGAGGACTCATTCATAGAGAAACGAGTGAGCCACTCCCTCATAACAGATAATTCCTGAAGCAACACTTTTTGTAGCAACGTTGTGAAACGAAAGAGAGAAATAATAAAAAACAATGTCTTTACGACACAGTTTATTTGTTTCATTTCAGGTCCGTCAGAACTATACAAGACTTTTGACAACATACAGAGCGCTGGAGAGGATGTCCCAGTCTGAATTCAATTTGGACAGACTTGAGGTGAGCAAATAAGCATACATAAAAAGCTGGGTGTGTCGTAAAGAAACGATAGAAGTGAAACTTTAGTATTACAGGGAAACATTTTAATTATTCATCAATCACTTTTGGCATACATTGTGTTTATCATTAATTTATTTTTCGTCACACAAAAAGGTTGCGGCTCAGAATTTCAAAGCCCTCAAAGAAGTTTCACCGCAATAAATAGCATGGCATATTTATTAAAATCCAAATTCTAATCCGCCTATATCTCAGCAATCTCTGCATATTTCATCAATGCGATTGTATTGGGCTGTGAGACAGTTGTTGTACAACATTGTGGAGTTGATATTTCAAATATGGAGGAAAGAAGCATCAGTAACTTTTGACCTTCATAAGTGTAACCTAACCGTGTTTGCAGAGCGCTGGGACTCGCCAATTTGGGCGCGAGTGGCATATCCACACAAAAAAAAAGAATATTGTTGTTCTTTATACTGTGCTAACATTAGAATTAAGATACATTGTATACTCACAAATAGGGTTGCCAGATCGCTAAACCTAATAGCCGGACTGACCAGTCAGTTCGACCGTGAAAAGGCCGGACACCCTACGTTATTGACGGTTTTGTGTCCGACAAAAGAAATGTGAAATCAAGCTTGTCTGATTATTACCAGCTCTTTTGCGAAATGTAAAAAAACCTAATTAAACCCGGACGATCGGACACCGTTTATTTTGGCCGGACACGCAATCAAAAAGACTAACTATGTCCGGCTTTATCCGGATGCCCGGCAACGCTACTCACAAATATGGACATTGTCTGACGTAAATAAAATAAGTGCCGTTCGCGGGACAAAACTAAATAAATTGTTTTGAATCATAGATAGGCCATAACCTAGATTAACATATAGGATACTTTTTGTATTCCTATCCCTTGGGAACGCGGGTCAAACCGCGGGGAACAACTAGTATTCAATGGGGGCAATATAATTTACAAATTTCACGGTCGATTAAGTTCGTCGAACCGATGAGTCGCGAACTCGCGAACTCGCGACGAAGCGACGCCCATGGCACTGCATTGTCATAATATCGACCTTCATTCCATGTGACTTGTAAATTGTAAGAATAGAACGTTAATAATAGAGCGGGACACAAGATTGTGTCATCTGTTTTTATTTCCTGAATACAGGTTTGAAAATCTAAAAAAGAAATGTGTCTCATCGGAATATAAAAAAAAGTTGAGTAGTAGAGCTCTTAGTGCAGAGTTCGTCCGGGGATGTACCACCTTACTCATTTCCGCTGTGAAGCAGTGCACTTGTATTACTGTTTCGGTTTCATGATGATCGGTTAAGTAGTTATCGCGTGAAGGCGTAACAAACAAACTTACATTCACATCTGTCTTCTATATATATAAAAGAAAGTCGTGTTAGGTACACTATTTATAACTCAAGAACGGCTGAACCGATTTGGCAAAAAATTGGTGGGGAGGTAGCTTAGAACCAGGAGACGGACATAGGATACTTTTTATCCCGTGTGACGTGACATAAAACGTGGTATAACAAAAACGCATCGTGAATTAACTTCAGCTGACAACAAACATTAGAGTTGCATTGCTTAATGATACATCTGCAGAAGATTTATTTGAACAATTGCCGACTATCTTTATCTTACGCCTGATAATAAATAAAAAACATTCGAGTATCACAAGGTACTTAACTGAAGAGTGCAACCTATGCACCAAAATACATGAACAATAAAGAATCATTAAAATACAATTTTTTTTTATTTGTTTATCCTAATAAAAAAATTAACTTAATAAAATCCAAAATCTGCTTATTTATTGCCTCTAAGGCGGAACAGAGTTCGCTGGGTCAGCTAGTTTATAATATTAATAGGGATACTTTGTCATATTTTGTAGTCTTGTCATATTTTTTTTTTTTGTTTTGTTTTTTAATGTTACCTATAATAAGTATTTTGTAATTGTTAAATATAAAATTATGTAAAATTGAAATTATAAAATAGCCAAAAAGTCAGAATTGATAAAAAATTATATAACAAATAAAAAAGAATGTAACCTTGCTGAGTTTCTTGCCGGTTCTTCTCAGTTGAAGGCTGACTTCCGAACCGGTTGTAGCTTCAGTAACTTTAAATTTGACCTTCATAAGTGCCCTCCGAAGGCCTAAACTGAATAAATGGTTTTGAATTTTGAATTTGAATTTTGAATCGTATTGATATCGTATCTATTATATTAAATTTTAAAAACAATTTAATAATTATATTCTTCGACATGGGTAACATTATCAACTCATTATATATCTGGCGTTTCGTTTTTTAAAAACAAAGTATTTCAAAGAAATTTTAGGGTGCAGCATAACAAATTAACTTCACCCCAAAATGCTCGATATTCTTGGAAATATTTTTGTCAGTTCGATAAGGGTTCGACGACCGGACCGCTACGCCCGCCCCGCCTGTCACTCATGGCATTACGTATCATATTTGACCCCCATGACGACCCTCAGTTGACCCATAATTATAAGGTTTCATAATAATCAAAACTAAATTGGTAAACCACTGGTACAGACGTCTGGAATTTAAATGTCACAGCCACTTACCAATAGACAAACAAGTTACATAATGAAAAATCCCTACTAATATTATAAATGTGAATGTTGTTGCGCTTTCACGCGAAAAATACTAAATCGATCATCATGAAACTTTGTACACGTCCAAGAAGGAGGTATTAGAAGTGACATAGGATACTTTTTGTGCCGGGAAAATGTTACATCCCTCGGGAAGGCGGGTGAAACAGCGGGGACAGCTAGTACTTCAATATAAACTAGCTGTCCTCTTGCGTTCTCTTCTCCATTCCCGAGGGACGTTCTCTTTCCCTGGTCTGCTTAATCCAGGTTATAACAAGTTGTGCCAAGTTTCATCTAAATCCGTTTCCTTTTCTTGCGTGAAAGAGTAAAGACATACATACGCATAAACTTACGTATTTATAATAGACATGGGTAACTCAACCAAAATGCATGAGCTGCGGTTCAGCTCACGACTCACGTTTGTGAGCCGGAGCTGCGAACCGGTTCACGGATCAGCTCAGGTATTGCAGACCGATCACAGAGTCTCTACGCCGCGGCGTTGTTCGACAATGACTCAATAAAAATCAGTAAAATAATAAGTGAGCCGTGAGCTGTTTAGTTCGCTTTTGAGCAGCAGCTCGACAGTTCAAGTAGGTGTGATCTGATCTGTTGAACCGGTTTAGAGCTGAGTTACACATGCCTAATTTATAATATTAGGACTTGGATATTGTTAAACGTTTGACAAACAGATCTGTAGCTTCAATGAAGAGTGGAATACTTTACAATGGCATATCGTCGCTTCGAAAAATAAGCATCGCAGGACATTCACATACGGCCATCTGCCCCCTTATTCAGTTGCTCGATTCTGTAAGGAAAATGACACTAACTCGAGGATGTTTCATCGCGGCCTCTAAGCTGAATAAGGGGGCTAATACAAACTTCGTCGGCGAGCCGTATAACGGAGGCCTCGGAGGGCTTATCTCTCACGTGATTAGCAGTATTAGCGTAGTTAGCGACAGAGCATAGAGGCCGCGACGAAAAATCTTTGAGTCAGTGTCATTTTTCTTACAGAATCGAGCCCCAGATGGCCGCGTATAAAGAATATCCCGGGATATTTATTTTTATTATTATAGCTGGACAATTTTCATTTCTATTACTTGTGTGATAGGGTCTATATTTGCATAACTGTTGTATAATACATTTGTATATAAAATGCATTAATGATGTTATTAATAAATCAGTCATTTTCCTTACAGAATCGAGCCCCTGATCCCAAACTAAGCAGAGCTTCATGCCATAATTTACAAATTAATAATTTTTACCCAAATACGGCAAAACTAAAAGCGTTTCAATTCTTCAGAAAGAAACATCCGTATGTATCATCACATCTCTCCAAAGTTTCATCACAGTCACATAAATAGTAAATAGAAAACGAAAAAACAAACAAATCATTCATTTTCATATAAACGAAGATTCAATTCGACGACAGGTCATCGGCCGCGTTTCGACCACATCGACATTAATTACGGTACTGAGTGACAGCTGTCATTTGTTAAAGTGGCATGTGTCATTATGACGGCAGCTGTCAAATGGTCGTCGCGTATTTATCAGTCGCTAATAAATCGATTTGATTGTTTCGAATACACCTGAAATGAAGTAAGATTTTCTTTTTCGAATAGGTCTTTACGTTACGCGCAGTTTAGAAAATAGACTCGAATGCCAGCTCGTAAGGGTTATTATTCCATATAAACGAAGATTTCTGGCTTTTTTTACACAAATAAAAACCATTTAATTGGTAAATCGTTTAACTGTAATAATTGCTTTTATAAGCAGGGATCGAATGTGAATTTTTTTTTAACATAGTGTTGTAATGGGTCCGTAGGTAACCCATAATACAAGATAACCGTAATCACTAAATAACGACACTAAAATCGAATGACAGGGACGCAGATAGCGTTCCGTCTCATACCGCACAGATAGAGTACGCTACATCACTCGTACCGTGCAAATGACGTCACGCTTTTAAGTCTCACACCGAAACACGTTCGACAACTTACAAAATACTTCCCGATAGAATTTCCTGAAAATCAACTAACATTTCCTACGTCTAACGCCACACTTCTGGCACGTTCGACTATACCACGCTCCATTGAGTCACGTCATACGATGGCACGCGGCCAAATATTAGTCTAATTAACTCGATTAGCATTGGTGAGCAAGTTGATGAGGTCATTCTATGGGGGTATTGTTTACGTAGGTACCGCAAGCTAGGAGTAGGTAAGTCTTTTGACCTTTGAAGGCCGGTGAAGTTACAGGCACATGAGACTTAACTTCACGTCTCAGCGACAACGTAACGATGCCTTTGGTGTTGCAAATTTCTATGGGCAGCGGTGACTTACCATCAGGCAGGTAGACCGTCCGCCTATTTCTCGGCCCAAGAGGTATAGAAAATAAGCCATGGCGCTATGCTGGCTGTCGAAAAAGGCAACTGTATCTTTGGAGACGTGACCTATCAGGGCGGGGGTCGAGAAGCGACCCTGAGATAAATGTGGGAGTTATCACGCTTCGTCTTGAGCCTGTTGTCTCATCATTATCATCCTCATCAAAGATTTCCCCACACATAAAAAGAGACCGCAAACATTATGCTAAGAGAATAGAAAACATTTTTTGCTTACAAACACGTCACGTCGGTCAACATTCACGGTAAGGTTGCACCAAGTTTTCTGTCTTTCAATCCCTCGGGAACACAAGCAAAACCGCAGTACGTAAACTAGTAAAACAAATATAAATATGGCGCCGAAGTCCAAATATGGACAATAAATTCAATAACATCATATCATTCCGTAACACTTTATCTAAACACTTAAGATTATATCAGCCCCCTTATTCAGCTAATACAAACTTCGTCGGCGAACCGGTGCACGGAGGCTTCGGAGAACTCACCTCTCACGTGATTGGGTAGTTAACGAAAGAGACATAACATCGAGGACGCGACGAAACATCATCGAGCTAGTATCATTTTCCTTAAAGAATCGCAGCGCAGATAAGATATTCAAGCATAATGCAAGCATTTTCAAATATAGAATACCAAATTCAAATAGCGAATTGGAAATCGATTAAGAAAACAAACAAACAAACATATACACTAGTCCATAATGGCCCAACCGCTAAAACCAGTAAACTAACCTGCATACTGCTGGCAATTCTCACGTTTAAGAAAGCCTTACAAAAATCAACCCTATACCTTTCCCATAAAGTCTATCAACATATTCATACAACTGACTATTCAATCGATAGATGTACCTAATTACAAAAGCAATAGAGTTCATTTTTCTATGAAATTCTTTCATAGCGTGCTCGTTTAAGCGAAATCACCGCGCTTCGCTAACACCCACGGTCTGTAAGGGCGCTATGAGTCATAGGCCGTTGACCCGTGCGTAGGCGCAGCAAGGCTTCGACTGTTGCATGCTCTGTGATTGGCCGAGAGCTTTTCGAACGCAAAATTTTAAAATTTGAACGTGGAATTGGAAAATTCGAAATGAGAGAGCCAGTATTATCTGTTGAGGCTTGAGGGGACTTATGAAGTTATATGGCGTAGCTTGCCATAGACGGGCCCTGTATAAAATTTTGTTGAGGGGCCCAAATGAATGATTTTCAAGAATTATGTAATTTAAATGATTTACAATATTTTGCTTACGTTCGGGGGCCCGTTAATTGTTTGAAAGCTAAAGTTACCACCTGCTTGGAAGTCAGGCTTCGACTGAGAAGACCAGGAACGACAAGAAATCAATCAAATCACAACATGCTATTCTTGGTGGCAGTTTCTCAAACTGTGGAAGAGGTCCCCCTTGCTAGGTGCCAAGTTTGACTATATGGGAGCTGACCTTTTTTCAAAATTCAAAACCATTTATTCAGTTTAGGCCCTCAGAAGGCACTTATAAAGGTCAAATTTAAAGTTACTGAAGCTACTACGAACGGCTTTGAAATTGGACCTAATTTGGGATTAGAAGCACGCCTATTTAATTTCCGAGGGATGTAATGCATTTTTCGATGTATTTTTGGATCTGTTGATGTTAAGTGGTCACTGCCGCCTATTTTGCAACCCGGTAACTCTGTATTAAGTGATGTACTACTCTTTTTTATTTTATTTTTTACGACATGTGCCGACTTACAAGCAGACGGTCCACCTGATGGTAAGTGGTCACCGCCTTTGGACATTTGCAACACCAGGGGGATTGCCAATGCCTTGACGTCCCTGAACGTAAAGTTGTTAAGTCTCATGTCCCAGCAAGCTCTGCTTTGTTTCTAATCTGATAGCCATGTCCCAAGATTCATTTTTCTTACCTCCTACAGCCAAACAAACAAACCTAAATTACCTCTTTATAAATACAGATAGGGGGCCAATAGACCTACAAGTTTGAGAGCCTCTGCCCTAAGCTATACAACGCGTGTACATTAGCTACGGAACACCGCATCCGGAAACAGCGTTCCGCAGGACGCGTCCAATTGGGGACGTAGCGGAAACAAGCGTGCGGGAGACACCCGCGCGGCTAGACCAAATCTACAATTCTGAACTGGTGGGCGTGGCTTAAAAGCATGCTGTCTCACCCACTCCTCGCATACCGAGTAATACGTTCAGTGATCGCACCCTCAGTACGATAAGGGCTTAACTCAAAATTTTGCGAAACGGAGTTACGATCATAGAGAGACTAAACAAAGTACGCTCTATCCGATAAATAGTAAAACATAGTCAATTTAATGATAGAATAAGCATACCGATACTTCAGCCTCTTCAACACCCGGACCCACCCTCCCCGCCCAGTGACCCAATCAGAGATGTGCCAAAAGAGATTTTTTGAGTTAAGCCCCTATTGTTCTTTGGGTGCGTTATATTTACCTTATTCTAGCTGTTCTAGTTTTACCTGAGTTCCCGGAGGGATGTTACATTTTCCCGGGAAAAAAAGTCCTCCTCCTATGTTGTAATCAAGGTTATAAACTATGTATATGCCAAGTTACATCCAAATCCGTTAAGTAGTTTTTGTGTGAAAGAGTAAAATATCCATACATCCCCAAATTTAACATTTAAAAGATTAGTAGGATTGGATTTATGAATTATCGTTTGCCAATTTTAGTACCTAAAGTAACCTTAGTAGACGAAGAGAAGTAAGCTCATAATACAATGTTAGGTTGAACCATACAGCCCACCTGATGGTAAGTGGTCACCCTCATCTATAGACGTTTCCAATATCAGAGGCATTTCGACCCTGAGACGTGTCTCATGTGCCTGTAACTTCACCGGCCTTACCTTCCTAACCGAAACAGCAATATAAGTGCACTACTGCTTCTGCCGAAATGGGTAAGGTGGTAGTACTTCCCCGGAGGAACTGTACACTAACAACCATATTTTAAGACGTTTCCTCGAAAATTCTTCGACTCCAGTCAACCTCACTCCAAGATATTAGTATTCATAGTTGCAAAAATCTCCTCCACTCGACGCCATCCCTCACTCGAGGTGAGGAAACAACTGTCAACTTCAAGGTACGTCGGGACCAACCTTAAGGAAGTTTATTGGTCATAAACAGTTACTGAAGCTAATTATTTTATTTGATTAATATTTACCTTGACTACACTTCGATTCGACATCTGTCTGAATTGCTCGAATTTTGCTCAAGTTATAACATAGAATACCAATATTGAGGATTCCTCGAAAAAATGCTTAAGGTATCCTCAGTCCAGTTGGAGTCGAGTGACGTGTTAGGAAACGTCTTAGAATATGGATGTAAGAGCTCTACTACTCATGGTAACAAAATACGATAAAGTGATGTAATTTTCCGTCTACACAAATAAATGTATAGTCTACGCTAGTCGCCAACCTGTCGCCGCGCCGTCAAGTCCTAATCGATACGGGTTTTATATATTGGGGTTACATGGAAACGGCTTAACAACTTCTAATTATAACTCTTATATAACCGTACGACTTATAAAAGTCGTATTATTGTTATATAACTTAGGGAAACATGTACTGATAGAGACATAAAATTACAGGGGCATGTATCGGATTCCATCAGATACACAAAGTCGTCTATGTATACGATACTTTTGAAAATAAAAAGGGCTTATTCAAACTTGACAAAATTTATATGGGACCACCTCTGAAGTACAACTTACCAAACGAAAAAAAATCATAAGAATCAATTAATATTTATTTTTAATTATTACTACCGCACAAATTGACTCCATGCTGCCTGATGTTAAGCAGTCAATGAAATCCCCTAGTGATGGCCATCATCCCAGCAGCCAGCATAGCATTGTGGCATGATGGTCCTAACCTTGACGACCTTGAGAGAAGCTTTTTCACGCCCCGCTTAAAGGACCCAGGATCATAAGTGTAGGAAAACACGTGGGCTGGTAGCGAGTTCAACATTTTAATGGTACGGCAGAGATAAGAGGCACCGAACCGTTTAGTGCGTGACGGTATCTGTTCCACCGTTAGCGGAGTAATCGCGTATCAAACATACAAAAAAAAGACCAGCTCGGCAGCCATTACGATCGATAGTAACAATTGTATTGCACGTGGTGTACGCTGATGCTGCAGGAGTCGAAGTGTACCGAGGGACTGTTTCACTACAAATGGAGATTAGAAATCACATATAGAAGTCATTCTGGAGATGACCCAATCGGAAGCTTACGAAACGCTCCGAATGATCCCGTTTTTCAATTCACTTTATAAAAGCGATTTTAGCGAGTAAGTAAAATAGTAAATGACTTACTTGAGATATATCAAGGTCTCTTCAGAGCAATCTTTTTCTTGGACTCATGCACAACCCTGAAAAGGAGAAAAGGGTAATTTAATGAAGTTGCTACACGGATGTTACTTCTTGAGGCTTAAAGATAAATATCACGCCTGTGGAGATACAGGAGCCAAATATATGCAGTTTTCATGTAGAGTTCTTCCATCGAGAAGTAGTAGTGCACTTGAATTACTGTTTCGGTTACAACGGTAAGGCCGATAACCGACAGATTTGCCATAGAAATGTTTTACGCCGTCGCTAGCGAGTGCGTACGTTAAAAACTCATGGTAAAGACACTGATGTCCAGTCTTCCTCTTGTTCGGTCATCTCAGGAAAAAAATGGTCAATAGATAAGTACCTAATTGGTTTTTAAAAGCTTCTAATTTTGCTTAAAAAAATGTCTATCTCATACCACTTAAATAATTGCTACATCTATTTTTAGAAACCCATTAAGCGATATATTGTTGACTAATAAAGATAACGTTACATTTTCGCGTTTTTAAAGTCTTCCTAGTCTGTGGTGGGAATCTATATATTTTTTAATGTCAAGTAGACTGAAAAAAGGGAGAAGGTCCAGATAAGTGGTCACCGCCGCCTATGGACATTTGCAACACCAGCAGGATTGTCGACCCTGAGACGTCAAGATATTAAGTCTCATGTGCCAGTAACTTCATCAGCCTTACCTTTCCAACCGAAACACAGTAATACAAGTGCATTACTGCTTCACGGTGGAAATGGGTAAGGTGGAAGTACTTCCCCGCACGTACCTACTCTGCATTAAGAGCTATTTCTAAAAAGATGGACTTCAAGGTCCCTTACAAGGGATTTGCAAGCAAGGGCTCTCAACCGAGGATGTTGCCTTGCGTCGTCGAATCCCGAGTTATTCCATACACATTACTGGCGCGAAGCAGTAGTGCACCTGTATTACTATTTCGGTTAGAAAGGTAAGGCCGGTGAAGTTACAGGCACATGAGACTTAACTTCTCCTGGTGTTGCTAATGTCCATAGGCGGTGACCACTTACCATCAGGTTTCGTCTAACTAATTTTTGATCTATTATCCCCAATTTCCATTTTTCTGCGCAACTCAATTTCCAGTCATTTTAAAGCTTTACCACGTAGCATACTATTTCGCGGGGAAATAGACGGTCCCCGGGAGAGCGGCTCAAACCACGTAGCGGAAACTGTAGAATAATCATCGATTGTATGTTAACCAAGTGGACCTTGCTAGCATATAATAGATACATCAATTCAATACCAATCAATCGAATGCAGAAACGAGTCAACAATTACTGCCCATCCCCACGGTGTGCGCGTACGCAAGGACAAACGACTGCGACACAGTAAACGAGCGAGACAGTAGGTCAAATATAAAAAAAAAGAAATACATGTGTTATACCCGAAATTATAGGTGAGAAAAGCTACACTAAAAGCATTTTTTACTATTCAGTCGTGAAATTGTAGTGTCCAAACTCTTTGCACCTGTGTGTAGCAACGAATAACATTTTTTGACGTTGTTAGGTTATTATTGACAATAACATCATTACACTCATTGACACTGACAGTTGCGATTTGTGCGATGTTCCGAAGATACCGTTACCAGCTAACTTCAACCTATTACTTTTGTGTTACAGTGATGCGCGCACATCTTAAAATTTCACTCTCATCATTTTTTCATAACGCGCCTAAAGAAGTATAACTTCAAAAAGTTGCTTAAGTAGATTACAGAAATAAGAGTAATTGATGAGTTTTCTGCTGGTTCTCGTAGCGCCTCAGAATCAGTATAAGCCAACGGAGGGCATCTATTAAGGTCAAAACCATTAATGTAACCACCGATTCGAAAGTCAGCCTTTGGAATATAATAAGAAGGCAGACAAACAAACATACAATCATTTTTATGTATATATTACTAACTATCCCTCGCGGTTTCACCTGAGTTTATATGTAAACTAATGTAATGTAAACTTTGTCCTTAATTATAAACTCTGTGTGTATCATATTCTTTTATTTTAGTTTTGCAGTATTAAAATATTTTTCATTTTTCACAACCGAAAAGAATCACATCCGACGGTGCATACCAACTTGACCCACTGCACCCAGCTATCACTGTACTATGTCACAGACTACACACAATACGAATTGAACCAAATGACACGCGCCGATCGCTTCGTAAAGCGATGCACCGTGGGGACTGTGACGTCACCATACCATTTGGTTATCATTCAGAGCGTGACCGATGAGCATTGAGCGGATGGAGAAAAAAAAAAAGAAGACAATAGTGAGTCATTGAATTTGTCCGGTCATATGGTGAAAGGTGCACAACAAAAAAAAGTTCGCGTTCACTTCGAAATTTTTTTAATTCATAAAAGTAGAATTTTGAAATTTAGATAAGATTTAAGAAGATAGATTATAATCTGGAATAGCACATAGGTTACTTTCTATCCCAGGCAAATGGAATATTAATCGAGAACGCAGGTAAAATCGCGTAAATATATATATATATAATATATTACTTTGTTAAAAATATTTTGTTTTTTCTTTATTTAATTTATCAGTGTCCCCTTTTTTGTTTTATTTCTCTTGTTTATCCTTATAATATATTATAAGAAACTAATTTTTTTAATATATGTATTTTGCATGTGTCGTGTTGGTGATCGAATAAATAAATAAATACGTTATAAGCTGTTTTATATTACACAAACGCATAACACACGTTTTCAACATGCTATAATGCTTGAATCACGTTTGGAACGACCAGAAATAGACGACAAGGCCGTCTCGGTCTCGTACGGGCACCATAATCGTCTCTCTGAACCTTTCATAACCTTATAGTAAACGTCAAAGTGACGTTAGTGAGGTCGGAGAACAGTCACCGCCTATGGACAACATCGCCGATGCGTTTTCGACCTTGAGACTGAGATTTTTAAGTTAAAACTTCGATGAAACGAAAAGCGAGGCTAAAAAGAGACAAACATGCATAGGACTAGCTGTACCCTGCAGTTTCACCCGCGTTCCCGAGGGATGTAACATTTTCCCGGGATAAAAAGTAGACCGTAAAAATATAATTAATTATCAAAGCCAACAACCCTATTAAGCTGTCATGTCTAGGAACCAGATTATTTAACAGAAATGCCTACGTTCCTATTTTACCTAATAATTGTCTCCATTAATAGTTTTTCTATTTTTCATTCATAAAAAACAGTTTTTTTTTTTTTTTATGGCATGTTATACAGCGTTACTAAGGTTCTTAAATATTGTGAATCGACTCGTTATAAGGCCCCATTTAACCTCCTTTCGGCTTTACGGGTAGTTTTGTAATGCCTGGTAAACCTTATCAATAACTATTATTTCAATAATTAATATACTAGCTACCGACCAGTGGTTTCACCTGCGTTCTCAGGGCGGATGAAACAGCTAGTATCTATTTATATAAGCAAAATAGGATTCCTTTGACGCACCATCACCTCAAAACTACTGAACATATCGGGATGGGACTGCTACCATTCGACGCGGATTTTCTCCTAAGCTATGAAATTGATAAACGCGTGTGAATCCGCGGGGAACAGCTAGTATTATTATAGGCTATTATACTATTATCTTTATTCCCACGAATACAAAAACGGGTATCTTTTCAAACTTTTAAAGTGTAAATCAAACTTTAGCTAAATACTTGTGGAACCACTCAAACCTGCCGGTAACGGCTCGATTCTGCATCACGCTTGCACACACGCGGTAACATCTCCCGTCTCTTTCTTGCCAGGATTTCGAAGGACCGGTTAGTTTGGTACACTGTGATCTGGGGCTTTTGGAAAAAAAAGGCTATCCGTGTGTTTGACTTGATGTATGTAGACTGAGTAACAATTCGGTGATTTAAGTACCAGCTTCCGAGTTACACCCTCATTCCCGAGAGAATTAATGTTTTCCCGGGGAAAAAACCTAGCCTATATCTTTCGGGAATTATGTAGCCTTTTATCAGTGAAAGAATATCTGAAATCGGATAAGTTGTTTTTGAGATTACCTCCTCAATCAAAACTTTACCTAAAAATATTTTATTTAAAAAACTAGCTGACCCGACAGACGTTGTCCTGCCTTAACAATGAACATTCAATTCGAATCTTCCGATTAAATCAACTATTGAGCAATAAGGAATTATAAATTACTTATTTTATTAATATAATTCGGACCCATGCCTCTGTTTTAAGCGATATTGTCAAACGACTGCCATTTATGTCAAACACCACATTGAACACATTAAAAGAGTGTATGCTGTCAAAAGCGGTAAGGTTACATTAGAAAAGTTAACTTGATCGTTATGTTTTCTTAAATTTTCTGCGCAACTTTCTTAATTTTTTCTTTCATAAGAACCTTCTCCTGATAATAACAAACACAACAAAGAAAGAATTAGCGAAATCGGTCCAGCAGTCCACGCGTGATGCCGTGACCAAGGGAAATAGGGATTCATTGAAATGAAATGAAATATTTTATTCAAATAGGCCTTCACAGGCACTTATGAATGGTCAGACTCTAACACCGGTTCGGAAGGTTGCTTTTACTGAGAAGAGCCGGCAAGAAACTCAGCAATTACTCTCTTCAAAATAAGATTTTGTACATAAAGATGTGTCCTGCTGGAGCGAGCGCTACACCCAAGCATTTTTATATATATATATTAGATTAGATTAGATTAGATGAAGAATGATGCCTATGTGCTATTCCAGACAAAACATCCATCCATCGAAACTTTCCCATTTATAATAGTAGCAAGGACAACAGAATAAATATCCCGGGACATTCTTTACACACGGCCATCTGATCCCAAACTAAGCAGAGCTTGTACTATGGAAACCAGATAATTTCCATAGTACATAATACTTGTATGTTTCTAAATACATACTAATATAGATACTAGCTGTACCCCGCGGTTTCACCTGCGTTCCCGAGGGATGTAACATTTTCCCGGCACAAAAAGTATCCTATGTTACTTCTAATACCTCCAAGAATATGTGTACAAAGTTTCATGATGATCGGTTAAGTAGTTTTCACGTTAAAGCGTAACAAACTTACATTCACGTTTATAATATTAGTAGAGATTTTACACCTAGACAGAACAATCAGACATGTTCATTCACACAAATATTTGTCCTGGACGGGAATCGAAACGGCCTGAGTCTTGTTTTTTTTTTTTTTAATCCACATGGGCCGACAAACAAGCGGGCGCTCCATCTGATGGTAAATTGTGACCGCCACCTACGGACGCAACACTAGGGGTATCGCAAAGCGTTGTCGACCCTGAGACGTGAAGTTGTTAAGTCTCATTTGCCTGTAACATCACCGACCTACCTTTCTAACCGAAACACAGTAATACAAGTGCACTACTGCTTCACGGCAAAAATTGGGTAAGGTGGCAGTACTTCCCCGGACGAACTCTGCACTAAGAGCTCTACTACTCGAATCAGTGTCGCTAACAACCAAGCCAACTGGCCTGCCTTACATTACCTACCGCATTGAAAATCTATCCTCACACATTACCCATAAAGTTATGCGATTGGTACTATAAATAGACGCGGGTTCGATTCTGGAACACGGCATACATTAATGTATTTAGGCAATACATACATGTGGGGTAGTGTGTTACACTCGACTTTAACTATTTATAGATAAGTTTTTATGTAGAATTAATAAATAGATTTGACGGGCCAGTTGGCTTCTTAAGAGAACATGTCTGTTTGTTCTGTGTCTGGGTGGAAATCTATTTATTCGGATCTCCAATAAAAGACACGCACATTATATTACATTACATTATAACACACTGTGAATATGAGGTGGTGTGTTCCTTCAATTAGAGGAGAATACAGCATCCAAAAACATAAATAGACGGAATGTTACAAAAATAAAATCACATCAAATACAAAATGAAATATAAAACTCACAAAATCAAAATTAAGTATTAAGAAAAAAAGGTTATTAACACTAAACATACCATAACCGGGTCAAATGACCCAATTTGAACTTTGCATTGAAAATGCATGTATCACCTTATTGCTTTTGCACATTTGACTGCATGACTTTTTCTTACTAATTAATAAACAGTTATACTATTTATTTCCCTTCCTAACAACCATGTTTAATACATACAAGCAGGAAATATAAAGCCACATTTGACCCGCTATAGTAGAAATTGGTACCTAGTAAGTGTTTGTATGATTAGTGTTAAATAATAAATATCCCGGGACATTCTTTACACACGGCCATCTGATCCCAAACTAAGCAGAGCTTGTACTATGGAAACCAGATAACTGATATACTACATATACTTTTTTTTTTGTAAATACATACTTATATAGATATTTACACCCAGACACAAAACAAACAGACGTGTTCATTCACACAAATGTTTGTTCTGGATGGGAATCGAAACCGCGACCTGCTACTTGGCAGTCAGGTCGCTAACCACCAAGCCAATTGGCATGTCAAGTTATATGTATGTTTAAAAAGTTATCTGATTTCCATAGTACAAGTTCTGCTTAGTTTGGTATCTGATGGCCGCGTGTAAAGAATGTCCCGGGATATAAATTAATTTACTATATCTATCTATATATATATATATAAAAGAAAGTCGTGTTAGTTACACTATTTATAACTCAAGAACGGCTGAACCGATTTGGCAAAAAATTGTTGGGGAGGTAGCTTAGAACCAGGAGACGGACATAGGATACTTTTTATACCGTTTGATCGCGTTCCCATGTGACGTGACATAAAACGTCAAAGAGAAAACGCATCTGATATGGAATAACAAAACACAAATGACTTAGAGGTATTGGAAGTAACATAGGATACTTTTTGTGCCGGGAAATGTTACATCCCTCGGGAACGCGGATGAAACCGCGGGGGACAGCTAGTTTACAATAAAAACCTCTGCTCAAAAACAAAGTCTGCTTGGTTTGGAATCTGGTTGACGGTATTTTTTTAAAGTATACATAAAATAATCGAAAAGTCATGCAGCCATAACAGAGTTGAGATACAACATACCTCCTAAACACAAATTTAAGCATTCATAATACAAGTCTTACACTAGTGCTGTTACCTACTTTCTTTGGGCTTTGTGTACTTACCACATTCTACCACACGACTTTTACCATGATTTGTGATCAACTGTCAACAACAAGTCATAAATGTACAGTCAATTTTGAACGTTTTAAGACGTTTATGAGTCATGGAGAAAATTGCAGCTATTTCTTAACCTCTCCCCCCCGCCTCTTCACTCCCCGAAGGAATGGCACCGCCTTCATCAGCGTATCGATACGCTATCTTATCTAAAAGTAAGGATTCGTTGTGTTTATGGGCGACTGGCGAGTCACGATAAGTGTTTCTTCAAGATTCCTAAGAAATGTCTGATAACCGAATGCAAGTTTATTTTAAACAATCGATAAATTCCTTGGACATTTCTTTGATGTGCATATTCGGGATTGTTCGGAGCTGTTCGGGTGCGCCGATTGGGTAATCTACAGAGACGAAAAGTTCCTTTTTAAACTATGTGGTTTCAGTTCTGGTGTGATAGAGTCAGAAACATCCCTCCCAAAGATTCGCATTTATAATATACTTCTCACAAAAATTAAGGGTGCAGAAAAAAAATCCAAATTTTTGGGGGATTTTCAACAGGCTGTTACTTATACAAAAATGGTCGTACAGCAAAAAAAAAAAAAGCAAATTGTAGCTCTAAGTGTTTAGTTTTCGGATCTGAGTTTGAAATTTTTTTTTGAAAATATTTTTCGAGTAATCATAAGAAAACCACCGAAAAAAAATTTTCGAAATTTTTTTGTTTTTTTTTTTTAATCTACGGACGTGGTTTTTTTCGACTCAACCCCATATGGACCGGATAGCTTGTTTATTCAGCTTTAATTTCGTTTTTTTTAAATCTCGATACGAGCATTTCTCGCTGAGATATCGATGTTTGAATGGAAAAAGATCATTTTGTCTTTGACTACCAATATCTCAGCAACCAATGATCGCACAGAAATTTTGAGGTTGGTTTTAAAAACTTGAATAAATTCTCTACAAGGATTGGCAATTGAATTTTGAAAAAAAAAATTTTTTTTCAATCATTACATGAATTTGAAAAAGCATCCAAAAAAGGGCTCTTGTCGTTTTTTGGAAAATCAAGCGCCCAATCAAAAATATTGCGGAAACCACTACTGTTAAGTGTGCCTTTTACTGTTCAATATACCCACAAAAACCCTACAAAGTTTCAATTCAATCCAGCCAACCGTTTTTTTTTCCCACTTGATCGAATTTTTGAAAAAATTAAAGGAGCAAGAATTTCGCTCTGAAAATGTCATAATTTTTATCAAAAATGAAAAAAAAATTTTTTTTCATTTTTCTCTCAATTCTGTATTAGTGACTTGAAAAATTTAAGGAAAAAAAAAAACCTCAAAATTTCTGTGCGATCATTGGTTGCTGAGATATTGGTAATCAAAGACAAAATGATCTTTTTCCATTCAAACATCGATATCTCAGCGAGAAATGCTCGTATCGAGATTTAAAAAAAACGAAATTAAAGCTGAATAAACAAGCTATCCGGTCCATATGGGGTTGAGTCGTAAAATTTTTTTCTACGTCCGTAGATTAAAAAAAAAACCAAAAAAAAAATCGAAAATTTTTTTTTCGGTGGTTTTCTTATGATTACTCGAAAAATATTTTCAAAAAAAAAATTTCAAACTCAGATCCGAAAACTAAACACTTAGAGCTACAATTTGCTTTTTTTTTTTTTGTTGTTTGTTTGTTTGTTGAAAATCCCCCAAAAATTTTGATTTTTTTTCTGCTCCCTTAATTTTTGTGAGAAGTGTATTACTAACTATCCTTTGCGGTTTACCCTCTACGAAAAATTCCGCGTCGAATGGTAACAGTCACATCCCGATATGTTCAGTAGTTTTGAGGTGATGGTGCGTCATAGGAACCCTATTTTCCTTATATATACTAGCTGTTCACCCGCGTTCATCGATATCCAATATAGCCTATTATCACCTAGGAAAAATTCCATGTCGAATGGTAGCAGTCCCATCCCGATATGTTCAGTAGTTTTGAGGTGATGGTGGGTCAAAGGAACTCTATTATAGATGACAGTAGAATTTCAACCTACCAAACTACCCTCATTCTTAATCACTACATAGTATAAAACAAAGTTGCTTTCTCTGTCCCTATATCCCTATGTATGCTTAAATCTTTAAAACTACGCAACGGATTTTGATGCGGTTTTTTTAATAGATAGAGTGATTGAAGAGGAAGGTTTTTATGTATAATACATGTGACATCCCACGGGAACGCGGGTGAAACCGCGGGGGACAGCTAGTTCCTTATAAAAATCCCACACGTACTCCTGTATCTTACCTCCTTGACACAGTTTTAAAAGCAGAACTGTCCGCTATCAAAACATAATATCCACTTCCTCGAGACCAATCAACGCGACCTTCCAATGATGACCACATTGCAACAAGCATGATATCAACTCTAGAATGACCGCATACGGTCCAATTTAAGCGTCTCCAAGGTCAAAAACATTGAAATAGCCGTCTCAGGCTCTCGGGCTCTCGGGTCATATTTATGATACGTGCAATATAATACCTCCTAATTTCCCTAAAAGACAACAATAGGAGAGCAAGAAGCCGCTCTTAGTGCATAGTTCTTGGAATGTACTACCACCATACCCATTTCTGCCGTGAAACAGCAGTGCACTTATTGTTTCAGTTAGAAACTTGGAGCTCTTTAAGAAAAGAGTGAATAAGCTACTAACGGCAAAGCGAACTCCATCTTCGACCTCATCTTCACTTACAATCAGGTAATACATGAATAAAAAAAATAGAAAGGAAGGTGGAGCCGGTGAAGTTACAGGCACATGAGCAACAACATTGACTCAGAGTCGAAAACGCATTGGCAATGCCCCTGGTGTTGGAAATGTCCATAGGAGGCGGCGGCTACTTACTAGCAGGTGAACTGTCTGCTTGTTTGCCGGCTTACTTGTCTGACGGACAAATTAGCATGTCCTTGACTCATATAGTGACCTGAACATGAAAATTAGAACAAAATCGAATGACGCCCAAATTGCCATTTCCATACTGGTAAGACATCAACGCCTATGGACATAATGCAATAACATTACACATGAAGAATTCAAAAGATTATTTGCTACAAAACCACCGACTTAATCCTGCTATATGTGACACTTTTACATCCGCCTCGAAGCCTTAGGTTAATATATCCATTTAAAAATTTATGATTATTTATTATATAAGTATTTTGTATTTGTTAAATATAAAATTGATATTATAAAATAGCCAAAAAGTCAGAATTGATAAAATTTATATAAAAAATTATTTAATAAAACATAAAAAAGAATGTAACCTTGCTGAGTTTCTTGCCGGTTCTTCTCAGTTGAAGGCTGACTTCCGAACCGGTCGTAGCTTCAGTAACTTTAAATTTGACCTTCATAAGTGCCCTCCGAGGGCCTAAACTGAATAAATGGTTTTGAATTTTGAATTTTGAAAAAGAGACAAACAATGTTATCAGACCATCTCATTGTTTCAATGCTGAGCTACATTCTCGGGTCGTCGTGCTGCGACCGGTTGCGTTATTGTCGAATTCAATTATCTATAATTCTCAATGTATCCTGTTACAATTTTCTGCTGCTTCAAGAGTGACAGAAGGATTAATCAAAACAGACTTAGCTGGGGACATAATCTTTAACCGTTACGTATGGCTTATGTTTCACTGTGGTCGTTAATCTAGCATCTTTATGGACCGGTTTTTTTTAAACCTGTACCGTAAAGTGAGCCACGCTACTGATGGAACCGCTTCACGTCTTGCTGTATCACCTCTATCCCAAAGGATTATTGTGTACTCTTCTATAAGTGGAAAAAAATTCAAAGATAATTTACATGAATTACAAGTTCATGATTTATCATATCATGTTATATTATGTAACCTATATGTTCATCTAGATTCTAGAAAATATTTTATTAGAGCCAGAATCTCTATATTTTTTTGAATAAAATATATTTTCATTTCATATACTATAGAAAAAAACCGCATCAAAATCCGTTGCGTAGTATTAAAGATCTAGGGCATACATAGGGACAGACAGACAGCGGTAACTTAGTTTTATACTACGTAGTGAAACGTTTTAGTACATATACAAATTTTAAGAAAAAAACATGGAAATAATAGAGATATTGTGTTCTGAATTTAAGTTTCCACATAAATAAATAAAAAAGAAAAAAAATATTTCCCACCACAGACACAATAATAAAATTACAAATTTAGAATTTAACTAGATATAAAATTAACAATAAATAATTATATTCTAAGTAGTCTAGTGTGGTGGCAGCGGATAGTATCACCAAATATGGACTCTATCCTATGAACTAGGCAGGAGCCTGTATCTCAGAGGATTAACATCAAAGGACAGTCGACATTAATATACCTAACGAAGCCAAGACCTTCCTACTATAATATCGCCTCGCATATCATGACTAACACGTGTCTCTCAGTGGAATGGCCACCCAATACTTGCATGGCAAGTTCCCGGCAGACTGAGAAACGGCGAGTACGAACTTTTCATATTTACGCAATCGTACCCAATTGAATGATGTTATTATGCTCGCTAAAAACCCTGACATGCGAAGTTAACTGTATGTGGTAACTTCTGAGCTGAATCTTTTTCTCGGCACAATTTTTTTTTCCTTTTTTTTAACCGTTACGCCTTGCACCGAGTGTGCAACAAAACCATTACCAAAGAGGGCAGGCGTCAGACAGGCGGCCGGCCGAAGAAAGCCTGCCAAATCTCTTATAATACATAACTAGCTGTCCCCCGCGGTTTTACCCGCGTTCCCGTGGGATGTCAAATGTATTATACATAAAAACCGCATCAAAATCCGTTGCGTAGTTTCAAAGATTTAAGCATACATAGGGATATAGGGACAGAGAAAGCGACTTTGTTTTATACTATGTAGTGATAAATCAAATGGGCGGAAAGCCTACGTATTGTGCCGACCCCAAATGTATACGAAGCAATCTTTTAAGACTCTCTTACTTCTCTAAGTAGTATAAATATATATATAAATATATATATAAATTTCTATCTTTCTGTATGTGCGCTGTTTTTTTAAACTACAATAAAGATTTTAATTCGGCTTTCATCATAATCTTGAAAGTATCTTCCGGAAGGTTTGTGTGTATTTGTTCTTATTACTCCACTCAAGCGAAGCCAGGGTTCATCGCTAGTATATTACTAAATTATAATAATATAATAAATAATAATAATAATAATAATATCTATATTTAGAAAAAAAAAGTAGTATATGTAGTATATCAGTTGTCTGGTTTCCATAGTACAAGCTCTGCTTAGTTTGGGATCAGATGGCCGTGTGTAAAGAATGTCCTAGAATATTTATTATTATATTACTAAATTACAGGTACATGAAACTTTACAACTTCACGTCTCAGGGTCGACGTCGATTTGCGATGCTCTCGTGTTGCAAATGTCAATAGGCGTCGGTGACCACATACCATCAGGTGGACCGTCTGCTTATTTCTCAGCCTACTTGTCTAGAAATTTGATTATTTCTATTATTTATAGAATATAATTGACTTTGCGAACGCTGGTAAACAACCAATCTGTTTCAAAAGCTCTTTCTACAATACATTTAATGTAGACGACCGAGACGCCCCGTTCAATATATCAATAAAATTACTTACGCTACGAGAGATGGTCTCCCCTCTTCCTCCCCCTTAATAGAATGCAGCACTATGACTAAATCTGGGTGTGCGCCAAATGACGTCACCTAAACATTGGCGTGGTGGTAGCGTTGGCTCAAATATTGGCCAGACGCGTGAGTGGATTTCTAATGGTTTTTTTTATGTAGGTAGTAGTGTATGGTGGAGTAATGTGTTTTTATTTTTTAACCAACTACGGCGAGGTTAAGTGGGTTATAATTAAGTAACATATGTATGTATGTTACAGTAGCGCCTAAATTACTGAGCCGCTTTTGATGTATAAATAAATAAATAAATATCCCGGGACATTCTTTACACACGGCCATCTGATCCCAAACTAAGCAGAGCTTGTCCTATGGAAACCAGATAACTGATATTACTACATATAGTACATTTTTTTCCAAATAGATATTTAAACTAGACACAGATCAAACAGACATGTTCATGCACACAAATGTTTGTCCTGGGTGGGAATCGAAACCGCGACTTCGATTTGGCAGTCAGAGTCGCTAACCACCAAGCCAACTGACCTTTCAATGTGTATGAGAACTAATTGAGTCAGGCGTGGCATTGCAGAAATGCATTGTAAGATTATACAAACAAATATCTAGTAACTAATTCCGCTGGATCTCCTTCTCTATCAAGTCCCAAACAAGAAAACTCAACAGGAAATCGACACGTGTTTCATTTCTACACGAAGCATCTTCAGGACATATTAGACCCGCTGTCACTGAGTCGACGCACAAGCACCACAGACTTTGATTTATAAGGTCTTAATCAATGATATGATAAAAGCTATGATGGCCGATTTGACGTGTAAAATATCATTGTAAAATCAACTTTACTGTATTTGCAATAAGTTGCATCTATTGATTTAATATTTGATTGTATATTTTTTTGTATCAATTAGCCCGACAAACAGACGGTCCAACTGATGGTAAGTGGTCACCGCCTATAGACATTAGCAACACCAGGGGCATCGTTACGTTGTCGCTGAGACGTGAAGTTAAGTCTCACGTGCCTGTAACTTCACCGGCCTTACCTTTCAAACCGAAACAGTAATACAAGTGCACTTTTGCTTCATGGTGGAAAGAAAGTGGTAGTACTTCCCAAGAACTCTGCACTAAGAGATCTACTACTCTTACTATAAACAAAAGTGTTACCTCAGATGGTTAATGGTATGGATTATAACGTGGAGTCTTCTGTGAGCGCAGAAGGTGGTCCCGAAGACTTCACAAGGGTTATTTTTATTTGACAGGCCAGTTGGCTTGGTGGTCAGATACCCTGACTAACCATTTCGCACCCTCAGAACGATAGGGGTACCTTAACTCAAAAAATCACTTTTGGCACATCTCTGATTGGGTCATATTGTACTGAGCGGGGAGGGTGGGTCCCGGTGTTAAAGAGGCTGAAGTATCGGTATGCTTATTCTATCATTAAATTGACTATGTTTTACTATTCATCGGATAAAGGGTACTTTGTTTAGTCTCGGTATGATCGTAACTCCATTTCGCAAAATTAAAAAGCCCTTATCGTACTGAGGGTGCGATTTATGTGTGTTTGTATTTAGTAGAAAAAAGTAGGTTATCAGTTATCTAGTTTCCATAGTACAAGCTCTGCTTAGTTTGGTATCAGATGGCCGCGTGTAAAGAATGTCCCGGGACATTTATTCTATGGGCGGTATTATAGATGTATACAGTATGCAGTTACCTCAATATCAAACATTTCATAATCCCAAATCCTACATTATTTACTAAACAATCTCTTGTACTAGAGCAATTCAAACCGAATTAATATTTGGCAGTCTGCCATCTACGATATATCTACTAAAATATTCCTATAACGCGATCTTTCATACAAGTAGTAGAGCTCTTAGTTCAGAGTTCGTCTGGAGAAGAACTACCACCTTACCCATTTCCGCCGTGAAGCAGTAGTGCACTTGTATTACTGTTTCAGTTAGAAAGGTAAGGCCGGTGAAGTTACAGGCACATGAGACTTTACTTCACGTCTCAGCGACAACGCATCGGCGTTGTTTCTTGTTCTGCAAATAACCATCAGAGCCCAAACCAAGCAGAGTTAGTACTATGGAAACCAGATAACTGATATACAAAAAAAACTAAATAAATGCTAATATAGATATTTACACCTAGACAGAACAAACAGACATGTGTTCTGTTCACACAAACGATTGTGAAGGTTTATACTGGATGGGATTCGAACTCACGACCTAAGTAGTTATTCAAAGGTATTTTTCGATAAGAATATTTTGCGTGAAAGAGAAAGAAACATTCATACATCCACAAAAAGTAAATTTAATGATGATGTTGTTGACTACACCATAATGTAGACCCGGCTGATCTTGGCCATGGCTCCGAAGGTCACAGCATCCAAACACACCATTAAAATCATAAAGTAGTGTAAATCTTGCTAAAAACCGGTCACAAAAAATGACGATGTAAAAAAATATTTAACTTCTGCTTAGGTACGTAAAGGCATTTGTAGAAGAACAAAAACTTCTTAATATTGTGAGACACAGTCACTATCCCTGTCTCTTTTCCGCACTAGATTTTGTCGCGGTTTTCACTAACATTAAGAGAATTTATTTTGGAAGATCTTTCTAAATCGGCATTGGTTCAAATTTGACCATAACTATTATCGAAAATTTGAGGAATTAAAAAAACAACTTATGTCTCACGTGCCTGTACCTCTACCATGAGTTGCTATCGAAACTTACTTTAGTCACTAGCGAGTAAACTACTATCGATACAGTATTTCTCGATAGCAACTCTCAAATTTGTGACTCATGGTACCGAATTCCTATAGCAAAGGCTAAAAAACGTTACTCGCTAGTGTTTATATTTCGATAGGTTTTTTACCTATCGACTCGTACTATCTATTTTAGTTCTTTAGGTGACCGCTAGTGGCGCTGTACACATTTGCCATAGAAATGTTAGAATGTTTTACGCCGTCGCTAGCGAGTTCGTACGTTAAAAACTCATGGTAAAGGCATTGTAAATATAACCTTACCTTTCCAAACGAAACAGTAATACAAATGCACTACAGCTTCTCGGCGGAAATGGGTAATGGGTAAATCGCTAGAGGCTATAATTATAGGGAATTGTCATGTCAACGATCTGTCTTAATTAATAAATAAATAATAAATATCCTAGGACATTCTTTACACACGGCCATCTGGTCCCAAACTAAGCAGAGCTTGTACTATGGAAACCAGATAACTGATATACTACATATACTACTTCTTTTTTTTTTCTAAATACATACTTATATAGATATTTACACCCAGACACAGAACAAACAGACATGTTCATGCACACAAATGTTTGTCCTGGGTGGGAATCGAACTCGCGACCGTAGGTTTGGCAGTCAGAGTGTTAACCACCAAGCCAACTGGCCTTTTACACAGTATCATGATATATTAGGTAAGGCGGTAGTATTTCCACAGAGCTCTGCACTAAGAGCTCTACAACTACAAAAATGAAATATCCAGACAGTCGCTGAGCTTTGTAAAGTCAGGGCCATCCCTAAGCTATTAGAGGTCCTGGCCGCTGCACGTACATATATCGCAAACGTATCGTCATCGTATCGAGTGCGCCAAAAAGCTGGCTTGTATGTAAAATTGAACACCGCGCATACCGTGACGTTGCGCGATGTTCAATTTCCCATTGCATTGGTATTTGGTGCACTCGATACGATGACGATACACTATCGATAGATGGTCGTGCTCAGGACACAGGCCACTGAATCGATCTCTGACGACGCGATCTATCACTCGTCCAACGTAACATTGAACAACGTTGCCTTTTGTTACATCTACTAGCAGTTCTCTAGGACTTATCTGCCTCGCACAACAAAACTGTGGAATGAGCTGTCGCCTGCGGTATTTCTGGACCGATATGACCTCCAAACCTTCGAAAAAAGAGCATGCCCTTTTTAAAAGGCCGGCAACGCACTTGTGGCTCCTCTGGTGTTGCGGGTGTCCATGGGCGGCGGTAGTCGCTTACCATCAGACGTATCGTCTGGTCGTTTGCCTACCATAAAATAAAAAATAAAAAGAGAACAACAGGATCTACGCACTTATCAGTTCAATCAACCGGCTGCCTGATAATTAAATAATAATAAAATCTGACAGGAACTAAGGGGTCCAATGGATTGAGAGGACCTAGACTTGGCCCTGAGGTAAACTTCACCAGCATTTCCTTACGTTCAAGGATATGTTCATCAGTGAATACAGAATCTAATTAATGATAGTCCCAAAAAGGGTGATCTAACAGCGACAGTTTGGGGTACATTCATTATCAAAGTAAAGAAGAAGTCAGAAACCTGAATGTGATCTGTTTGCGGATGGATGGCAGACGATAATTGTGGAATGCTCGAGGTATTGTGAGGCGCCAGAGTGACAGGTTTAGTTTTTGTAAATTTATTGATCTCATTTATTGTTATCCTTTTTTTAGTAGATAGATTTGACAGGCCAATTGGCTTGGTGGTTAACGCTCTGCCTGCTAAACCGAAGGTGGCGGGTTCGATTCCCACCTAGGACAAACATTTGTGTGCATGAACATGTCTGTTTGTTGTGTCTATCTGTATAAGTATGTATTTAGAAAAAGGTAGTATATGTAGTATATCAGTTATCTGGTTTCCATAGTACAAGCTCTGCTTAGTTTTGGACCAGATGGCCGTGTGTAAAGAATGTCCCAGGATATTTATTTATTATTATTTATATGTGTAATTAGTGTTATTGGTGAAAACCGTTCTAATTGTTTAAATAAATAAATCAATTCATCGTCAATGGTTGGGTATTCAAGTAATCCTACCAAAGTTGGATGCGCGCCAAATCCACGTTTTAGCAGCATAAAAATTTTCGAGTGAAATGTAGACAGACAAAAAAAAACGCGAAAAGAAATGGTATGTAACACGTGCCTGCAACTTGGAGGAACAAAAATGTATCTTTGTCTATACAAAAAGATTTCAGTGAAAAATCGGTCCTAAGTCCTAGAAGATTTTGACCTTATTTATGTTGAGGGTTGAGAAAATAATGTAGATATTCTAGATCCCGACAAGCATTCACAGATATCCGTTTGCAAGCCATGGAAATTCTAGACCTCAAAATTCAAGTTCTAAAAAAAATCATCGTTATTATATATTATTAACATCATTTTGGTTTAAAATTATTTACTAAATAATTTCCATAATTTATTATTAAAAGATATTACCATTTCGGTATCACGACAGTAGAGGTAATTTTTTACGTACCATACCAACGACACTCACACTTGGCCGGTTTTTATTTTAACTAGCTTTCCACTGCGGTTTCACCCGCGTTCCCGGGGGATGTTACAATTCCTCAGGATACAGTTTTATGTGTTAATCCTTCTAATAAACTATATATGTGATAAGGGGGCATCCATTAATTAGGTGAGGTGATTTTGGTTACAAATTATTCCATGATACTGTATTACATTTAATTTCGTATTTATAATATTAGTAGGTTTATTTGAAAACGATAAAACAAACAGTCTTCTTATAAAAATTGTAACCATGTTGAGTTTCTTCCCAGTTCTTCTCAGTTGAAAGCCACCTCAGAACCAGTGGTAACATAGCCCCAAACTGAATTAGCATTCAATTTTAACACTTAACACAACAGCACAAGTGCCTATTTCCTGCTAACCTTACGTGACTCAATCTCAAATCACTATCACTGCACCTATTCAATTTATCGTAATTTATAACAAAGATATAATAATACATGGGTTTTGTTAATAGGTCATGATATGCCCAGATATGGGAGTCTATTATTAAAAGAATAATATAGTTTCCATTTGGATGAAGCAGTCACTCGGCACACGAGCGCAGTAAAACACTGCATCTACCTTAATTAGAATAGTCATAGAAGAAATAATTAAGTTATTTTCTATACTGTTCATGAATGCATCTGCATCCAGCAGCTCTGACCAGGTTGTCCCACTAGGGCAGGCCTATGTTCAGTGGACATCCCTGGGCTAATATGATGATCATGAATGTTGCATTTTTGCCATTTTTTACATGAAAATTTTGAGAGCCAGCTACTTGATGATCGGTGGTGACCGCTATCTATTGGTTTTTGCAGTCCGATCGAGAATAATGAAGGTGTTTCCAGCGGTAAAGGAATATTGACGATATTATTGTTGCGGGAAGGTAGTTTATCAGGATTTATCAATGAACTCAATTGGTTTACATGTGACCAATAATAAGTTACTAAATACCTTATCATTAGATAAAAATGTCCATTGTTTTTAGATAAGGGAGCTGACAATATTTTTTCTAGTTTAAAATTATGTGTTTGCCGAAGTATGCTAAAATAAAAAGTCAAATAAATTCATAAAAATTATAGGGGGGAGGTAGTTTTGAAATTTAAAAAGATATTGTTTAACAATTACCACATTGAAGTCTATCTCTTACATTATAAAAGACATGGAGTAAATCCAAGTCTCAAATTTCGATGGTAATACCCACAAAGGCTTATTTCATAGACACCCATTTTTCTTATAAGATATCTTAAAAATCTACTCCTATACTATAGATAGTCAAGTAAAGACTAGTTAATTATTATTTCAATTAAATCATTGTACAAGAGTATTGAGTGGTTCTTTTATAACCCAAACTAACAACTCAATTGATATCTTTGTGTGATCAAATCAAAGTCTTCAATAGAGTACCATTTGTATAACCCAGCCGAATTGATAAGCCACACGTATTCAAAGGTTATCTCAACATGTCACGGACACCTACATTCGGTCGGATTATTTTCCATACCCGCGCCCCACCGGTACGGCGGGTGACATCATCTATTTTATTGAGCAGATAATAACTTACAGATTACAGGCACGCCCAAAAAAATACAATAAAACACAATTATAACACTTCAGAATTCTATGAAAACGATCGCCTCTTTGTTACAATCGAAATTCGTAAGCGCGAAATCGATTTTGTTTCACCTATAATTTGCGACTGCGAATTTATGGTTTTGAGACTAAATGCTAGTCTTAATAGCACCGGAACACGGCATACAGCCAATATACAAACGCCTGTGCACGTCAAAAAAGGTCGGCATAAAAAAAAAGCCGACCCAAATTCGGTCAGCGGTTACAGACACACCCTATTCACAGCACGTTAAAAAAAACAATTCATGCAGCAAATAACGTGTTCCTATTAGAAATGTAAACAAATTAATGGAAAAGAAAGCTGAATACACGCAATACTGACCGGCAGTTGGCTCCAAGACGCGTTTTATGTCGATTTTTTTTACACTTCACACAATCACTCTTCACTTGCAATGAGAAGCTATTGTAACTAACACTAAGCACGAAAACGAAGTAACATTATATAAAATAACATGCACAGAATGTTCTTAGATAATTTTCAACGCACTAGCACCACCGACATTACGCATAAACGCGTTTATTTTCAATTATTTCGTTCGTAAAAAAGGAATTCCTTCAGCACGCTACCGGAGTAGATCGATGTCGCCGCGAGTTTCGCTTTTTCGCCGCGGCGTCGCTGTGGTCGACTGTTTTCAACTTGCGTGACATGCCAGATGGCGCTGGCGGTGCTTATGTTGCCATGGTATGTTAAAAAAATTGCCTCCTATATTTTCTTGTCATTCACTTGTTCATTTCACTGATGATCTATGGTTTGACACGTGTCGGGACTAAAAAAATCAGATTTCAGGGAAATATGGTACACTGTACCTTTGACTACCTCTTCAGGGATTATGGTTATGAAGATATTTATTTAATGATAAATGAAATAAAAGGATGACAAAAAATCAAATCAAAAATTCTTTATTAACCAAAAATAAAACTTAAAAGTAGAATACAGGAAGCATACGATACGTACATTATACGTTTAAAACTAAGGTGTGTCTGTATCTTTAGTTTAGGTTACTTTAAAAATATAGTTCCGTACCTTTTGAACTAGTTGAGACTGTATCTCAGATGGTAGAATGCATGATTAAGTGATAAAAGGATATATGTCTTAAACATAATGATTCTGCAATGCAATGATTTTTCGTCACTATTATACTAGCATACTGGAAAGATATAATACTGTCCTTAGTAATGAAATTAAATATATTTTATTCAAAAAGACTTCACAGGCACTTACGAAACGTCAGACTCTAACGTTGGTAGTTTAAGGAGAGCCGGCAATCAACTCAACAATTACACGATTCCTAATAAGATTTTGTACATAAAGATGTGTCCTGCTCGAGCGAGCGCTACATCCAAGCATTGTGGTCATTAAAATAATCGCTTATTATGTAGCGTAAGCTTTTTGTACAAAAACATTCTACAAACGTCTTAATTCTTTTTAAAAATTTTGAAAATAATACTTAAAATATATGCATCCCAAGGAAAGTATGGCAAGTTTCCAGTGTGATGAAGTAACTACTTATATGTACACGTAGAAATAAGATATATAACACAAAAAATAGCCTCAATTTGAGGAATGTTTTTTAGGTGGCAGCATTTCTAACCACTATCCCGTTCCACAGAATTCCTATGTAAATGTCTATAATATTAAAAAATTTGATAGTATGTACCCACTTTACAGTTTACGTTTATTTTATAATGCTATATGATCTGAACAGTAGATAATTTGATGCATTTAGTCCTTTGTTCTTTACAACAATTTATACATAGACTATTAAATAGTACGTATAAAGGATCGTTATAGTATTTCATTCTACGCAGTCCATGAAAGTTATAGATGATTTTTTTTCAAAATATAATATCATTTATATTGGTCTAATTTGATTGACTAATATACAAAAAATCAAATTTGTTTATTTTATATTCTTTCTAGTTATATTAACTAAATTTCGTTTGGGTAATTTATTAAAAAATCTTTACATTGCATTCAAAAGTTTTCGACTTGACCATGGGGAACAGAACGTTGATGTCGTTAAAAATCACATCCCTTTTTTCATTCACTCTCAAAATGGTGGTCATTTAGGTTGTGCGTTGTTAATTTTTTTGTTATTTCATAAATTTTTAAAACTGTTGACTTAAATCTAAGGTAAATATACATTAATTATTCTATATATCTTATTTCAGACAGTGTTTATAATTTTTTACGGCTATTCGAGCACTTATTCCATCAATCTAAGCATGTTTTTTGTTGGCATGTTTTGTTGAAAATACTTCTCAGAAATCGCTAGAAATTGTATGAAATATAGCAAAACTAAAACAATACGATATAGTTAGGTAAATTAGCCGTTAAATCAAGGATTTTCAAAGTTTAAAGCCAAAGCCGGTTGCCTTGCTTTCTATACATACGTACCTACCATTGTAAAAATTGAAAGAAACAAGTTCTGCACCCCTATTTCTGTGATGAATAGAAACCGCGCCCGTTTCTGCACAGGGGAGCTCAAATAGCAAGATTCTAGTTAGCATTCTTAAAAAGATGTTTGAATAATAAGTTGTATTTTTGAATAATTTGTAGACGTTTCAGATATAGAGAATTTTTTTATGTATGAATTTCACTATATAGTGGACCCCCGGTAATCCGCCCCCTGTCTAATCCGGCGCCCCTGTAATCCGACTTGCCAATAATTGTTGAATGTACACTAACATAATTTTGGCAAATTTTCACTAATGTGCTTTGTAGTTCAGTTACAATGTTATAATTTTGATCTGTAATTTGTCAAAAAAAAGGTACTCTTAAAAAAAAACCGTATTATAGGGGGTCTTAGGCAGTACTCTATAGTATGACACTGCCCTGTAAAACGTTTGTCAGATTACCGGGGGCACTGTATATCTAAATGGTTAACAATAATGTGGTCAAAGGTCGTAAGCATAGAGTCTAGAATAGAAGCACTAAATAGCCACTGTCTACAAACTAACAAATGCATTGAACACTTTAGTTAATGTAACACATTCCATTTTCATTACTTACATACTAATACATATTTTAAATGGTTGAGCCTATGCAAAATATAGATTTTATATCTAACTAGCTGTCCCCCGCGGTTTTACCCGCGTTCCCGTGGGATGTCACATGTATTATACATAAAAACCTTCCTCTTCAATCACTCTATCTATTAAAAAAAAACAGCATAAAAATCCGTTGCATAGTTTTAAAGATTAAACCTTTAATTAGGCGCGCCAATAAACTAACATTGTTAGTCGCGCGGGGTCTGCAGTTACCAAATTGATAGGTATGAAATTAGAAACTAGACCTAGAACTAGGGGACTAGAGAGTAAGGAAGCTAGCAAGAAATTCGGGTTGACAGCGTTAATAGGTATAAAAATAACTTTACTTGAAGATCACTTGGGGTCGCGGCGACCCCGCGCGCCTAATTAAAGGTTAAGCATATATAGGGACAGAGTAAGCGACTTTGTTTTATACTATGTAGTGATGATGACTGTTTTCTATGTTTATATCTGTCAGTCATAGTGGTTAGTGTCACTAACCACCTTTTCCAGATGTTTTAAATCAAAAACAGCGCTTTCTCTCGGTTGTTGGTTGCACTTACACGATAATACACATCTTCGACAAACACTGAGTACTACATTTCTCTGCACATCTGTCATGAAGTCATTACTAAAGTATTGGTATTATTATGCATGTAAACATGTAACTGAAAGAGTTAGTCATAGAAAAATGAATTCTATTGTATATGATTAACATGTTTACTGTCCATGCACTATAAATAGTACATTCAGGTTCTATCTGTGACATTCAAGCACTATATGTAGGGCTGCCATCACCTGAATTGCCAACTCCGGACAAAAACTTTAAAAACCCCCGGACATTTAGGTGAATTTGGGTATTTTCCCGGTCACGCTAAAAAAATATTTTTATACATATAGTTTACATTTTAATTGGATTCGGTTCACGATTACGATTAAATTTTTAGCTGCTTATCTACTAATTAATTGGGATTCGAAACCCGGACACTTTAAAAACCCCATCCGGAAGCTCCCCGGACACCCTCTAAACTAGGACAAATCCACGGAAACCCGGACTGATGGCAACCCTAACTATATGTAATGCTTTCACCAATGTTAAATCATACAAAATAGTATAAATGTAGTATGTCAGTTATCTGGTTTCCATAGTACAAGCTCGCTTAGTTTGGGATCAGATGGCCGTGTGTAAAGAATGTCCCGGGATATTTATTTATTAGATGTACCAGGGACTGTAAGCAAAATAGACTGTTAATATTATGATATTCTTAAAAGTCACAAAAGTAACAGGCAGTAGTAGTTTTAGTAGTAGTAGAGCTCTTATTATACAGCTTGTCGGGATAATTACTGTTTTGGTTAGAACGGTAAGGCTGATGGCGATATTGAGGGCACATGAGACTTAAAAATTTCACATCTCACTCGAGTGTACTTTAAAAGATTTTGTAATAAATTTGATTATTTATAGCAGTGGTGGGCAAACATTTTTAATGAGGGGCCACAAAATTTATTTAATTCTAGAAGAGGGCCAGAACTACGCCCCGTATTACGCAACACATGAAATATGCGGCTAGTTTAGTTTCACTTATAGGTTATGCATCTATTTTTCTACTAAGTAGAATCAATTTTATACTTCTCGACCGTCAAACGTAGTTATAGCATGCCATATGCTGTCCATGTCGATGGACCCTCGGCCGGAGTCAGCCCGCAGGCCGCACTTTGCCCATCATTGATTTAGAGGCTAATAAACCTTAGAAATTAATTGCTCGCATGAGAAGTTGTTTAATTACCCATGTTTATTGTGAAATTAAACTTGCGGCACGCTATGATGTCCGTTTTGACGTTTAACAATGACAAAGAAAAATAACCTTTATTCCTAGAGCCATAAGGTGCATCTATTGATCAAATAGCTAATTGTATGATGATGGAAATCAACCTTATTCTAAAGCAATACAGTTTCTTTTCCTATGACAATCTGAAACGTCAAAACGGCCATCATAGCGTGCCGGTAGTATAGTTATTATTTGTTGGTAATATATTTAAAAAAATATAAGAGCCTGTGAAGTAAACATGAATAAAGAATGTTTCAATTTTTCTATTACAAAAAAAATTGTCACATACAGGACCTGTAACCACTATGCACAACTGCTTTACAAGGGTAAAGGGTATAGTGGTAGTACTTCCCTGGACAAACTCTGCACTATGAGTTCTACTATTTCTAACTATTATATTTAATATGCTCATAGATATTTGATGGGCCAGTTGGCTTGGTGGTTAGAGACCCGGGTGTAAATATCTATATAAGTATGTATTTAAAAAGGTAGTATATCAGTTACCTGGTAGTCATACTACAGGCAGTACTCTCTGCTTAACTTGGGATCTGGTAACCATGTGTGAAGAATATCTTGGGATATTTAAAAATTTAATTTAAGAATTAATATTTCTCTTTTGCTTTCAGTTATTTTCATGATGGAATAAGAAATTTTATATTTTCAATAAATAATATTAATAATTTTATTTTCTCGTGGTTTTTTAACTATGACATTGGCAGTCATATCATGAGTTTAAGCCTGTGAAAGGCACTTATAGGTTATAGTTACTAAAACTACCGCAGAGTAATTGTAATTGCAACTAACAATAAAATATAACCATTCCAGCAAAACTATGGGCCGCTCGCCGAGCCCGCGACGACGCGACGACAGACGCCGCGACGACCGGCGAGAGCGAGACAGACGCAGACCCCGCACAAGATCACGGTCGCGGTCACTCGAACGTCGCCGACGCTCTCCCGAACGCCGCCGATCGCCATCGCCGCGCCGCCGCCGCTCGCGGTCCGCCACCCCAGGCCCCACCACATCCTTCGTCTCAAAACCGAAGAAAACATACGAGAGGCCTATAGTAACGCCTGCAGACTTGGAAGGCAAGAGTCCAGAGGAGCAGGAAATGCTCAAAGTCATGGGTTTTTGCGGTTTTGACTCGACCAAAGGTAAGAAAGTTGATGATAATATAGAGGGTGATGTCCATGTCGTTTTGAAAAGAAAATACAGGCAGTATATGAATAGAAAGGGTGGCTTCAACAGGCCGTTGGACTTCGTAGCGTAACGAACGCACAACAGACCTACAGGGTCGCTTTTTGTGTTTTTCTTTTTGTATGATGACCGATTTTGGATGTGATTTTTGTTTGGGTGGAACGGTTTTGAGTATGGATGCCCGACATAGCTTGATGTACTGCTTTTTTAAAGCAGTTATTTGTTGATGAGTGTAATAAGCTATGTGATGTTGCTGAGGCCGTTTTAAAGGACTGCCAGTGCACAGTACAGAGGATTTGATTTTTTGGTACTTTACAATAAGAAATAGGTACAAAATCTAACTGATATACTGAGAAAAATTCTAGATTTCTTACATACAAACTACACACGATCTTTTCCACTCAAAACCGTTCATCCGAATCTTTTTACATAGATAATAAGTGTTATAACTCGTTTCCAATTTCAATGAATATTAAAAGTTCTCCGGGAAGTGGTTGTGGCAAAACCTGGCACTTTTGTACATAATATACTGGTAGAAAATATTTTTTAAGGCTAGCAACACTGAGAAAAATCACGCTTAAAACTGTCCCAGTCTCGGAAATAGGAATTACCAAACACTTATTTGACTGAGGGTTTAGTGTTGCAATCACAATAATAATTTTTTAAATTTGTTTGGTCACAGCCACTGCCTAGAAACTGACGTCTTGCCACATTTCTAACAAAGAAATCAATACTATAGTTATTTACAGCCGTATCTACAGCGGTTGTAAAAAATCTGTAATTTTACAATAACCTTATCAGAAACTCCCAAACACACTTTATTTCATATTTACTTCTGTATTAATTAACTATAATTAGTTGGAAAATAAACTTCAATCCATAGTTTGACTCGACTCGCACGTCATCAGAAATAATTGAAAAATAAATTATCGTCAATCAATTGAGTTTCCTACACGGTAGAGCCAATTTCTCATTAGTTTCTGAGATGGTTATTAGTATAGCCTTTAGAGGAGAGCGTGTCCTAAAATTATTTTTAAACCATCCAAACCATACGTTGACTCCACTCGCACATCATTTAAAATAATTCAACAATATTGGGTCAAAAAATAAAATTCTTCCATAGAGCCCATTTCTCAATAGTTTCTCAGATGGTTATTGGCCAAGACAGTCTTCAGACCACGTCCTTGGATAGCTCGTAACAGGTAAAAGACCTTGTGGCAAGGCGTTTAGGTATAAGTTAGATTAAGTCCGTTGAACAGTACCCGCGCGCTGCCAACGCCCGCGCGGGCCCAGTTTTTGCGCACCAGCGCACCAAGAATCTTCGTACAATCGGTAAAGCATTTGCGACGAATTTTGTGGTCCTTGTGTCTAAGAACGAGTAAAAATTCACATTTACATCAATCATGCAATCCAAGAAACTATCGTGTATTACTCTGTTCTTCTGAAGCAGATGATCAAAATCATCAGTTTACAGTTGATTTTCATCTGATTCAGAGTGCTGAACACTGCTAATATTTTCTATAGTTTCTGAGGCGGTTATTAGATGCCAATAACAAATTAAGAAACTTTGTGACACTTTTTCGATTTAAGCTGGGATTCCGCACGTTCCGAAACAAAAAAAAATCAGCGGTTTCTGAATTAGTTATTCGTGTCTATGGTTCGAAGACACACGACTGTAATTATAAGACTGAAGCGCATCGTACCACGTTTTTTAGTTTCCCGCACAACGCGCCACTCACACACAACTTAGCAATAGTATACAGAGTTATTTATACAGTCACACTTATACACACTTCTCCCCTTACCCCCTTCTCCTCCATAATGTACAATAGTTTTGGTTGCCAAAACAGAGTGTTGTGTTTTCAGTGGAAATCACTTACCAGATAGATTATGAAAGGCTTTGAATTGTTTCGCTAATACTTTTGTTAGTTTCAAACTATTTTACTTTAATAATCTGTTTCTTGAGTTTCAATTAAAGTGAATTAGTTTCCAATTAATTATCAAAATTAATTACTATCTGGTATGAATATTTTTCTTATTGACAACACTGCACTCTGTGTTGCCAGCCCCCATAGCCCATATACAATAATATACACAGGTTGTTCATGTGATATTTTTTTAAATGAAATAATTATAATAATAATAATAGCAAACGCGTTGCGCGGGGGTACGGTCCGCATATAATGTCGCACCTGTACCGATTGTACTCAGATTGTCACTACATCTGCACTTTGAATGAATCAGAGAGAGATATCCAGATTTTTGTTACAATTTTGAGCTCTAATAACACGTTTTTAGAATACACTATTCGTAAAAATCTACCAAAGATCATTGAAAAACTATCTAAATTGATAATGGTGTTATTTAGAGTTTGATCCGAATCCAATCTGTTATGTTTTTGCGGCAATAAAATAATAATTCGCGCCATTTTCGATATCAGGCGCCATTTTGTATACCACAGTGTCAAAATTGTAATACAGTGATTTAATTTGTATTCTGTGGTAGGAAAGTTAATAATGTATAATTTTATTGAAATTATTGATTGTCTTCATTATGTAAAAAACTGAATTTTTCGGTTACTAAATTATTGAATATTTTTTTTGTATCAAAATTTTATTACGATTTAATATGTAATACAAGAGGCATTTCTGTTATTTTATGATTAATAATGCATTCAGTTTAAACATGTTTAGTCACGATTCATTCCCAATGTACATACCACAGTTTTATTTATAATTATTTAATAAAAAAACTAAAAAAAAAAATAAGTTAAAAAAAAATGTAGTCATATTTCGTTGTATTTTGGTTATGAAATGAAAATTTATTTTTCTGGATTTATAATAATTTGGGCCGTGTTTATTTCTGTTAACTTAAAGATGGGTGGTCCGATTATGAGTAGAGCGTTTTTTCTTTTTTAGTGTCTCGACTAAATTAGTTCTTGACTTTATTTTTGCCAATATCGAGTACATAATATTATGTTTTTCATGTTAATTTACATTGATACTAAGTCAAACCACCATTGACAGAAAAGTCAAGCATTTGCTTTAATTGTGTTGTGTCCTCAAAAAATTTCAGGCCATTTGAGATAATTTGAAAAGTCTCATAGAGCGAATTTATTTCACTAATGTACTGCAATCTTATTTCATTAAAAAATTATGTAATTAACAATTGTAAGCCGTTCGTTGGACGCATCACTTAAGAACGGCTGGACCGATTTGGAAATGTTTTAAATGTCTATAATCTCATATGATAATTAAGGATAGACAAATTTGTAAAGGTTCCCTGAAATTTTGGAAAAATTAACAATTGTAAATTTGAACAACAACGTTTTGTAACTAGCGTCATCTATACTACCGGGACGCTATGATGGCCGTTTTGACGTTTCAGATTGTCATAGGAAAAGAAAATGTATTGCTTTGGAATAAGGTTGATTTCCATCATCACACAATTAGCTGTTGGATCAATAGATGCACCTTATGTCTGAAGGAATAACGGTTATGTTTCTTTGTCATTGTTAAACGTCAAAACAGCCATCATAGCGTGCTCCTCTCATCTTTTGGGTACCTTAATACTTAAAAAAAAACAGTGTTTTGAAGTGAAAAACTTCAGTGTTGCCAAAGTAATTGTATTATTTTGGTATGGTAATAAAAATTAACGGCCCACATTTTTGATTGTAAAAATATTATTTATCGTACTATAAAACCTTGGATTTTATTTGTTAACTACGGTATGTTTTTAATTTTGAAACTTTAAAAAAAAACTATCATATTCTTTTTAAAAAATTACGTAAATTAAATCAAACAAGGAACCTGACAGCTTTGGTAATAATTAAATAGATGTGATAGTATTTTTTACGCAGAAGAAATTTTGTACTTTTATACCCCAAGTCTGTTTCACAATTTGACGAATCTAACGACATCTCACATGTTAGAATCCGTCAGATTATTAAGACGGGCTAAATAAATAAACATACCTCAATACCCGTTCGAAATACGAATACCTTCTTTCGGCAGTCGGGTAAGAACTAATATAAAAGTTGCTAAATTAAAAACAATTTAGTCAAGATTGTGTAAAATAAATTTATGTGGAGATTTTGTATTTTTTGTTAAGTCCAAGGTACGAAAATAATTATCGAAATAAATTTTTGAACATAAGATTGTCTTTTTATTCATCAGTAGCTTGTGTGTAATAGTAGTTGGCTGGTTAAATACCCATATTCCACGGTGCAACAAGTCGTAAGTTTGATTCCCACCCAGAAAACACTACGCAGCTCACAGAGAGAAGCAACGAAGTGTATAATGTATAATAATAGGTTGGGGAAAATTTCCTTCGCATTTTTTAAGAAAATTCAAAACATTTTTAATATAGTTTATTTACATTTAACTAAAGTATGTAGGTACCATTTTGTTCGATAACTTTTTGCCATCTTGTAGGTAGGGACATGATCCCATTGCTATAGAAATTTTGGGACTTCTGATCAAAATACTGCGACAAGTGGTTTTGACAGTCCTCTCGTGATGTTAACCTGACACTGCCTAAAGAATTCTGAAGAGACCGAAACAGGTGGAAATCTGAAGGTGCAAGGTCAGGACTATACGGCGGATGCATTAATACCTCCCAGCCAAACTCTTAATTTTTGCTGAGTGGCTAAAGATGTATGAGGTCTAGCGTTATCATGATGAAAAACCACACCCCTTCTGTTGATTAATTCCGGCCGCTTTCTCTCAACTTCTTGCTTTAATCTCATCAGTTGTTCGCAGTAGAGTTTAGAATCGATGGTCCTGCCTGGTGGTAACAGCTCATAATGAATAATGCCCTTCCAATCCCACCAGACACACAGCATCACCTTGTTGCGAGTTAACCCGTGTTTCGCCACAGTCTGTGAAGCCTGACCGGCCTTTGACCACGACCTTTTTTGCACGTTCTTGTCGTACGTGATCTACTTTTCATCACCAGTTATCAGCTTCTTCAAAAATGGTTCGATTTCATGACGTCGTAATAAAGAATCACAAATGAGTACACGGTTCATTAGGTTTCTTTCAGTGAGCTCGTGAGATACCCAATTATCTAGCTTCTTTGTGTACCCAGTTTTTTTCAAATGCGCCAAAACTGTTTTGTGGTCAATTCCCAGTTCTTCAGCTGCGTCGTAACTACTGATATGCCGATCTTGCTCCACTTTTTCAAAAATGGCATCCATTTTATCCGTAATGGGGCGACCAGAGCGACGTGCATCTTTGACATCAAAATTTCCGGATTGAAAACGCTTAAACCAAATTTGTGCTACTCTCACAGACACTGCACTAGGTCCATTAACATCGCAAATTTTTTTCGCGATGTATTGCGTTGCATTTTTACCTTTTTTGTAGACAAATTTTAGAATGAATCGAATTACTTCATTAGATTCACTCATCTTGGCGGTACGAAAAACAAATGCAAATCACGCATTTTCCTAATTTGAATTTGGAATTATGTTCTTTAAAGTTTAAACTTTCCATGATACCAAAACCAGCCAGATACAAATAGTATAGCCATAGAGATTTTATTAGAAGTTCATACATACTATAATGCGAAAATACTTTTTCCCCAACCTAATATATAAAGCAGTAGTGTAGAGGGACAAAAGAGAGCGTCATGCCGTTTTTCGTCACGGCATAAGAGTCCGTTTGACACCAAAAATTAAAAACTATATCATAACTATGGGACATAAGAATGTCATGTCGTTTTCCGTCACGGCATAAAAAATAAAAAAAATATTTCATAACCATGGGACAAGAGTGCGTCATGCCGTTTCACGTCACGGCATACGTCAGTTTCACATCATAAAAAAAAAAACAATGTAATGTCATAACCATATATTACCTTACATGATAAAATAAATACATTTAACAATTTTCAACATTGAGTTCGCACAGCCGTACATATACTTTACACAAAACATAAATTACAGTGAGATCCTGTGACTAAAGTAATACTTAAAGGATTTTTTGATATAAGCGGAGATGTAGAGAACCAATATACCTTCGAGAGACCTCTCCGAATGCAGAAATCATTTATGATATGTAATTTTATGTCAAACAGCCATTCGGTCCACCTGATGGTACCTAAGTGGTAACAAGGGATTATTGATATACAGGTGTTACAAAACTACCCGTAAAGCCGAAAGGAGGATAAATGGGGCCTTATAACGAGTATTCAAAATATTTAAGAACCGTTGTAACGCTGTATAACATACCCCAAAAATATATAAAAACAGATTTTTATGAATGAAAAATAGAAAAACTATTAAAGTAGACAATTATTAGGTTAAATAGGTACGTAGGCCTTTCTGTTAAATAATCTGGTTCCCTGACATGACAGCTTACTGGGTTGTTGGCTTTGATAATTAATTATATATTTACGGGGTGATTTGTAACACGTTGCATTTATAATTAGTTTAAAGTCAAAATGAAATAAAAAGTAGACAAATATAGGTTTCTGCTTATATAATCATACTACATTAAAACTAGGGATGTTATCGAGCTCCGAAATCTTCGGATATCCGAAAAAAAAATATCCGTAACCGAAAAATTGATTTCATTTATCTGGATCCGAAATTTCATATCCATAACATCCCTAAGTGATACTAAATTCAGAATCCCTAAAAAAATCGGACAATTCCGAAATCCTTAAAAAAAATCTTTGATCAAATTGTCATTTCTGCTAAAATGGAATTTCACCCTTATTTGCATGTAACTTAAGCTATAGTATCAAAGTCCTTTTGAGATTAAATTATTTTGGAATGTAAAATGACCCTTACCAATCAAAACACAGCATTGAAAATACAAATAAAAACAGGAACTAGAATTATTATTTAAAAGAAACTGCCGTAGACAAACGATAGAAGTGAAACATTTTAATTATCCATCAATCACTTTTGAATAGCATACATTGTGTTTATCATTCATTTATTTTGCGTCACACAAAAAGGTCGCAGATCAGAGTTTCAAAGCCCTCAAAGTAGTTTCACTTCAAAAATCTTGAGAAAAAAAACCAAGGTTTCCACACAAAACCGTAAAGTTTTCTTCACAAGACGTTTTGACAGTTAAGAGTGTTATACAAAAATTAACTCTATGTAGTTACAATAAGGCACAACAGCATCATCCAATAAACCATTGAATCAATAGATGCACCTTATTTCAAACAAAGACTTTGACATACTTAGCTGTCAGAACAGACTTTGATTTTGACAAATATAATATGACTTATACAAAAAACATATGTGACTAATATTTCTAAACGTGGCGACACTCGACATGCGCAAGCATGCCCTGTGCGACATTGTCGTACTACTAAATAATCATATTAAATCATTACTTTTTGTTTTATTGATGCAGGTATTTATATCGATTTTCGGGCTTGTACAGGACATGTAGATGCCGTTATTGCATGGCATTCAAAAGATTAATGTCGGTCCACCTGATGGTAAGTAGTCTTGGGTAGTTCGCGATCGACCTAGGTGGGAAGAGCGCTCCTTTAGGTGAACTATGCGAACTAGTCTTTTTATATTTTTTTTGGGTCCGCTTTACTAAATAGTGGCGCTATGTGACCAACCGAGCGCACACCACAACCAATGTGCGCACCTTGATTTTTTGATATCGATACTAAACAACATCACATCTAATGTTTTGAAAACGGAACTTGCAATCTTCATAAATATATTTTTTTCTTTACTTAGTTTTTTTTAAATTATTTCAAAAAAAGAACTAATTAACTAATTGAACTAACTAGTTCGCCATTGGATTTTGAACTAAATTGAGCGCCCTCAGTGGTGACCGGCTAGGCCCAAGACTAATGGTAAGTGGTCACCGCTTATGGACATTTGCAACATTTTAAAACCTAGAAAGGGCCTGGACAGGGTCTAATGTATACTGGAAGACTTCTAGCAAGAAAGTGGGTACTTACCAAGTACCCTACTACCGTGGTAACGCTGTATTATGCCTAAAATAATACTTAGGATATTTGTATCAAAATAAATATCTTGACGCGTTCAATCCCATCGCAGAATTATTATTCCCAACGTGACATCAGTACCTTTACCATGAGTTTTTAACGTACGCACTCGCTAGCGACGGCGTAAAACATTTCTATGGCAACTGTGTACGGCGCCACTAGCGGTCACCTAAAGAACTAAAATCGGTGCGAGTCTAGCGAGTAACGTTTTTTAGCCTTTGCTATAGAAATTCGGTACCATGAGTAACAAATTTTACAGTTGCTATTGAGAAATACTGTATCGATAGTAGTTTGCTCGCTAGTGACTAAAGTTTCGATAGCAACTCATGGTAGAGGCACAGGTGAGCATAAATGCCTCTGACAGTTAAGAATGCCATACAAAAATCAACCCTATGACTTCAATAATCATGACTTTATTTCATAAGTAATTTTTCTATGAAATTCTTAGTTCTTTCACATTCTAACAACTTTAACAGAGAAACATTTGTTATATGTTTAACTAAATTAAATAAAAAAAAAAATTTTTGTCAAAAATATAAATACTGCATGATACTTTTGTGATTAAACACTATTTAACAAACACATAATTATACAAAAAACCAATATCTATACTACCGGCGCGCTACGATGGCCGTTTTGACGTTTCAGATTGTCATAGGAAAAGAAACTGTATTGCTTTGGAATAAGGTTGATTTCCATCATCATACAATTAGCTGTTGGATCAATAGATGCACCTTATGGCTCTAGGAATAAAGGTGATTTTTCTTTATCATTGTTAAACGTCAAAACGGACATCATAGCGTGCCGCAAGTTTAGTAACTAATTCCGCTGCATCTCCTTCTCTGTCAAGTCGACACGTGTTTCACTTCTACACGAAGCATCTTCAGGACGTATTAGACCCGCTGTTACTGACTCGACCCACTAACACGTGTTACCTCGAGAAAGTGAAAGACGGTTGTCGGAAACCTATTGAGTTTCCTTGTTTGACACTTGACAATAGGCATGGAAGCGATTGCTACTTTTATTTCATTTTCATTAAATGAATTTTTTTTTTTCACAGTGATTTCACCTGTGAAATTTCACAGCCAATGATTTTTTTTCGCAATGCTCTAATGTCACTCTTGGCCGTGCGACCCGTTCGTAGCGACGATCAGTATATATTTTGCTCTTTCTAACACGACTGGGTTAGAAAGACGCTCTTTCTTTCTGACGTCGTCGTGAGTCATCGGTGAAAAACGATGATATCCGAATGATCTGCGGTGTGCGATGTATCATGTAGGCAACGGTAGCAGAAAAGTAGCAGAGCGATTTTTAACAGACGACAAGGCAGGTAGCAGGTTTGACATATGAAAAAGTATTTCATATGATTTTTCACAAGCTACTTGTGAATCATGCCATGCCTACTTGACAGAGGAGTTCCAGCGGAATTATTTTTTAGTTATTTGTTTTTTGTATAACCTGAAATTTTAAATTAGATACAAGCTTTTATTCAACATGCAATGTATATCAGTCTGTTAAGGTCAAATCTTGCAAGCTGGATTAGAACCACACGTGAATTTAGACTGATGTAATGTAATAAGCGTTTCATGTGATAAAATTGTCTTAAAGACCGTTTCAACAATCAAAAATGTCATTGGAAAATGATCTCTATTGCTTAAATCTTCCAGTCATAGTGGTCAGTGTCACTAATCACCTTTTCCAGATGTTTTTAATTAAAAATAGCGCTTTCTCTCGACTGTTGGTTGCACTTACACGATAATACACATCTTCGACAAACACTGAGTACTACATTTCTCCGCGCATCGGTCATGAAGTCATTACTAAAATATTGGTATTATTATGCATAATACGTGTGACGGAAAGAATTAAGTCACAGAACTATATGATGATGCTGTTGTACATTATTATAACAACATAGAGTTCATTTTTGCATAACACTGTTAGTTGTCAACACGGACTTGTACAGTATATATTTAATTTCTATACAAAATTAAGGAATATTATAATATATTAATATCTAAAATACAAACTTTTTCCATATATACAAATTAATCGTTTTATTTATTTATTATAAGGGAAAGGTTTGTTAATATCATTTTACTTGTTAATATTACACGTTTCCCCCCCCCCCCCCCCCATAGAGAACACCCCCATTTAAAAAGGTACTGTAAGTAATTGAGTAAAAACAAAATTATTATCTACACGCCCTTTGAGCCGCAAAGAGGTAGACAGAGCCCAGTAATGTGACCCGCACGAAACCAAAGTCATTTCAAGGCTGCTTTTATTTCTATGACTCCTATTAACAAGAAAATCTTCAAGCTTATCTCCGAGGAGTAGACAGAGAGCAAGTTATCATGCAATTAATGATATTTCAAACTTTGTTTTTTTTTACTAATAATGTAGGCAACATAACCTTGATACTCGCTAAAAGCGACAAGTCGGGTATCAAATTAAGAACCAACGGTTTCTAGCTTTCTCTACCTAGCCCTGGGGTAGAGCGAGAGGAGCGATCTCTAGGCGCCAGGTGGCAAAGGGCGCCAAAATAAATAGCTAATCACATAGCGGTAGGAACTATGCTTATGTAAAAGCACCAGTGTTATATTTAGAGCTTCTAGATTCAACTTCAATAAATGTTGATTTTTGCAATAATAGTTATTTAAGGAGGCAACCATTAATTGCGTGGGGTTATTTTGGCGATTTTTCGAGCCCCTCAGCCCCCCTTGGTGAGATGTCGTGAGATTTCGTGCGACCTCTCCCCCCTTAATCTCACGACAATGAATAATTTTTTTACTTCGTTACCCAGTTTTCGCGTAATTTTAGTTTCATGCAGCACAAAATATTACGTGATATTTGTCGAGACGCCCCCTCCCCCTCCTAAACACCTCACGTAATTAATGGACGCCCCCTAACTAAACTGAAATACAATTTGTGAATTAAATCCATCGACTAAAAAGCGCTGGAGACAATCTGGCTCCACCGGCATGGGCTATAGGCTCAATCCCCTTACAAGAGAGTGTAATTTAACAAATAAAATGATTATTCTTATAAAATACATTTTGGAGCCAAAATAAGCTTCTAAACTACGTAGAACAATAACACTGAATAACAAAACTAAAACGAGAGATATAGAAAGGTGTGCGTGTCGCTTACACGCGGCTCTCTCTCTCTCTCTCTCTCTCGCCATTTCAGTTTTGAGATTCAGTTTAAGATTTACAGATATTGAAACTAGAGTACAGGGGAAACACTTTAGTTTAGATTGTTTTATAACAATAGTATACAGTGGTATAATTAGTGGCTACCACAAGGTCGTGTGGTTACCACAAACTCATGTGGCGTGTGTGGTATAGATTCAGGGCCAGATTAACCATTTCGGGGCCCGCAGGCAATGCATGTCACGGGGATGCTTTTGTGGCGACATCTATGAACACGCCTACAATCCTTCACCGCCCGCACCACAGTGATGCGGCGACATCTATGAACTAGAAGAAACACGCGACAATCCTACATCGCGATATCGAGATTCTCTCAGGATTCGACATAATTACAAGCGTCCAACATCAACAGTTGGACCGCGTTCCCCACGCGGCGGCATGATCACCTAGCGGCGGAAGATCTTCCCTTTTAAATGGAGGAGTCTCAAACCTCGCTCCTCCATACTTTCCTAAAATATGTTTTCTACAAAAACGCAATTCTATTCCTAACTGCCCTTTTAATATTATGTCTCTCGTCTTCCAATAGTCTATATGTGTGTCACATTTAAAAAAATCTATGGGCTCGGGGCCCTTTCCAATGCGGGTCCCCTAGACAGTTGCCTACACTGCATTATGAGTAATCCGGCCCTGTATAGCCAATGTGGGGCCTCCAGGCAGTTGCCTACACTGCGTTATGAATAATCCGGTTCTGTATAACCAATGCGGGGCCCTTAGGCAGTTACCTAATGTATAATCCGGCCCTGTATAGTATAAACAATGATATCTACCACATGGTGTCTAGCCACTGACTTGTGGCAGCGTGTGGCGAGCATTTAACAATACCAGTGTATACTATCAGCTACCTATCTACAGTCCGTTATAACTCCATCTCAAGATGGACCACTTGAGACTCACTTCATACCATAAATAAATTACGTCACACGATTATCGGGGACGGGGTCAAAATTCAAAATCATTTATTCAGTTTAGGACCTCGGAAGGCACTCATGAAGGTCAAATTTAAAGTTACTGAAGCTACAACCGGATCGGAAGTCAGCCTTCAATTGAGAAGAACCAGCAAGAAACTAGCAAGGTCAATTTTTTTTTTATATTTTTTATGTAAATTTAAAAACATTTACAAAATATGTCAAAGTGTGACAATGTGAGGGAATGGTCATATATTCTATGACGTCACATATCAAAATCAAATTTGACTTCGATATAAAGAAGTGTGCTCAAAGTCCATGGACACATCACAGGGAAATACAAATTTTCCACCTTTCATTGATATCATAATATAAAATGATTTTGCTGTTTTAATTCAAGTATTCCAATATAAGACTAGCTGACCCGACAGACGTTGTCCTGTCTTAACAATGAATATTGAATTCGAATCTTCCGATTGAATCGACTGTGAAATGTGCAATAAGAAATTATAAATTAATTATTTTATCAGTATAATTCCGACTTTCCGATTTTAAACGATATATGCATCGCGCATTCTGTCAATCGCTCCAGCTGTCAAACGACTGATAATAATAAAAGTTAATAAATATGTGACGTCGCACTAGAGGGGAAGGGGAAGCGTCGCCAGGCGCCCGGATAAAGCCGGACGTACTTAGTGTTTTTGATTGTGTGTCCGGCCAAAAATCCGGTGTCCGGCATTTCGCAAACGAACTGGTAATAATCAAAACAGCTTGATTTTACACAAAATCCTCAATAATGTAAGGTGTCCGGCAATTTTACCCAAATGTCCGGCCAAACTGACTGGTCTGTCCGGCTATTAAGTCCAGCGACCTAGCAACCCTAGGTCTAACAATTTACCACCTGTGAAAAGGACGGTCAAAAAATAGGATTCGTGTGACGTCATTTATGGCATATCAATATCAAGTGCAAGCTCAATCTTGAGATGCAATTCTGACGGATTTAAGTGCGAACAGTACATATCTAAATTACATTTGAATATTTTTTACCGGTGCTAATATATATCTCAAAGACCTGTTTGTTTTGGAGTTAGATACTACTGTGCCACTGGTCAGGGGTTCGATTCCCATCTAAAACATTTTTACATATTTTTATTGCGTTTTGGCAAAATTTGTTTAGACGAGAATTCTCCTAGACTGTCGTCTGTAGCATTATACAGGTCTTCTGGCGTGCAAGATGAGGAGCACGCAGGGCACGACAATAGATGTGCCATTGTCTGGGGGGGGGGGGGGGGTTTCTGTTTTCTGCATGAAATTCGAACCCACGACCAGCAATCAGAGCAACTAACCACCCCAATATGAACAGGCTCATCATGGCAAATTACCACCCTTTCCATCTACAGTATTACCTACCCACTTTGCTGTATTCACAGAAAGAAAAAAAGTAATAAATAAATATCCCAGAACATTTTTACAACATCATCTGATCCCAAACTAAGCAGAGCTTGTACTATGGAAACCAGGTATATCGACGGGTAAAAGGCTTGACTCAACCGCCATTTTTGACGAAATTAACATTTTTCTCAATGAATACTACTATGATGATGGCAGATGCACAAATTCGTTGAAGCTTGCATTTAGTTCTAATATTCAACAGCTTCGATGTGGAATGTTAAGAAGTTTAGATGCAGTATCTGTTTTTGGGTTTTAACATTTTCAAATAGCTCTCCTGTAAAGCTTTCAAAATGGCGCTTCAATCTATTCACCTTTTAACCGTCGATATATCTAGATACTTCCATTTAAATACAATTATTTTGATGCAATTCCCTTAATAGACAGAATTATTCAGAGAGGTTTCGGAAATGCAGGTGAAGCCGAAGGATACAGCTAGTAATATAAACACATTAATGTTTAGTTTGTTCGTCCAATACTGTAGATGGGAAGGTTTATAAAGGATGTGTCTAAAACGGTGCGGCTTCATCTAGAGTGTGTAGCCAGTTGAAGATCATCATGTTGCGCTCGTACTTCGACAGGGGGCGTCCCCTCTCGCGTTCTAAATCTGCCGCAGTGAGAGCCAGAGACGCAGCCTCTGCAATGAAAAGACAAAAGTTTTAATTTAGTGAAAAAATGAAAAGAAAAAAAATGAAAAACATTTATTTGCAGCGATTATAATTGTAACAGAAGTTAGTTATAAATTACGTTGTTTCTAAAACCATGCTAATCATTGTAGAATTTTACATTTAAATTAGTTCAGTTCAAAATTCAAAACCATTTATTCAGTTTAGGCCCTCGGAGGGCGCTTATGAAGGTCAAATTTAAATTTACTGAAGCTATATTATGGAGGAGCGAGGTATGAGACTCCTCCATTTAAAAGGGAACATCTTCCGCCGCTAGATCATGCCTGGGAACCGCGGTCCAACTGTTGTTGTTGGATTCTTGTATATATGTCAAATCCTGAGAGAATCTTGATATCGCGATGTAGGATTCTCGCGTGTTTCTACTCGTTCATAGACGTCGCCACATCACTGTGGTGCGGGCGGTGAAGGTTCGATTCTCATCCAGTGCAAAACATTTTTTTTCTTATTTTTGTAACAAATGAAGCATAAATTGCTCTGCAATTTCCATCAAATATTTTTGTAGAGAATTGAACACTCTACAAAAAAGTTCTGATATCATATTTCGATGAATCAATTCATTCAGTCATTTTTTTTACAATACTTCCAAATTAATTATTGATTAACTAACCTGGATGCACAAATCTAGTGTGGTGTGTGGTGGGTGAGGGAACGATGAGTGTGGTAGGCCCCGCTGCCGCCGCCGCCCCCGGGGTCCCTCCCACCCCCGGGGTGCCGCCTGCAGCCACCCCAACAGCTGACACTGCCGCCGCCTGTAAACAAAGTGGACTTTATTTAAAAAAAAATAAGAGTAGTAGAGTTCTTAGTGCAGAGTTCGTCCGGGGAAGTACAACCACCTTACCCATTTCCGCCGTGAAGCAGTAGTGCACTTGTATTACTGTTTCAGTTAGAAAGGTAAGGCCGGTGAAGTTACAGGCACATGAGACTTAACTTCACGTCTCAGCGACAACATAACGATGCCCCTAGTGTTGCAAATTTCCATAGGCGGTGACCACTTACCATCAGGTTGACCGTCTGCTTGTTTGTCGACCCAAATGGTATATAAAAAAAAATCTGTTACTTTGTGACGAAAAATAAATTAATGACAAACACAATGTATGCTATTCAAAAGTGATTGATGAATAATTAAAATGTTTCCCTGTAATACTAAAGTTTCAGTTTTATATTCTTATTTCTCACCTCAAGTCTGTCCAAATTGAATTCAGACTGGGACATCCTCTCCAGCGCTCTGTATGTTGTCAAAAGTCTACGCTTTATATAGTTCTGACGGACCTGAAAAGAAACAAATCAACTGTGAAATAGGTACAATATTACCTAATTTATTCAGATGTGACCTTTCGGAAATCTATATACAGTAGGGCCTCGATAATCCGAATGACCTCTCCCCCCAGGCCAAGCTGTCATATCACCCAGTGCATAAATTAATTCGCAGTATTGTGTTATTCACTGTAGTTGCTACCTAAAGCACCGTAACAGATTATTTAAAAAAAAGTGTAATTATTCATATGTACTTAATAATAATTAATTGAATAATTTTGAGCACACTATTTACCAAATTAATATGTCAGTTATGGTCACTGTTCGCTTCGTTCTGTTCACTTAATTCTGTGTCACTAAAAATTTTATAATTTATTCATATTCATAGCGATTAATATTTCTAAATGTTTATGTATCGTATTGTGAAGATTTATCTATATTGAGTTAGTTTGTTTTTAAATAATTTGTTAGCTTTTTATCTTATATGTGATGTTTAGCTATAAGTGATTGTTACATAGGTATAAGGTTTTCTTGTATGGTTTGTGTATTGCATTTTATGTAAACGATTGTTGGTAAACCTTAAATAAATTAATTAAATTTCTTTGTAACTTTTCGTTGATTCATTTAAGGGGACCAGGTGGTCTAGATTTTCGAAAAATCGTTTTTTTTTTTTTTACATATTTCGAAAGTATAGTATTTCAAAAATATACTGTTAAAATTTGGTGACAAAATTCCGAGTATTTCTATATTTAAAACCCATTACAATGTCAGGTAGACGATCGGTGAGTTGGGCTCCATTGTTCGCTTATTGCAGCTGCTCGGGTCCGTATACCTGACTTAGACTATTGTATGAATTTAACGGGAAATATTTTAGTTTTAAGAGTTGTTCAGTTAGTTTAACGTGTTCCTCAGCGACAGCAACATCGAGTGTAATAATATTACAGAAATAATTTTATAATAACATCAATAATTTTATAGTGATATCGAGTGAAATAATTTTATAAAACCAATGGATCGTAAGCAGGGCCAAACTAGTAGCAGAAGATGATGGACGTAATGGGTATCAAAATCGGCCCATACGCCGATCAACTAGCCCGAGATCGTGATGAGCGAAGAATCTATAAGGCTGATCGTCAAAGCACAAGTGACTCCAAAGAGGCAAGAACTGCTCGTAAAAAATACAAGAGTCAAGAAAATGAAGACTATGAGAGAACAGAGGGAATCCTTTATGGTGCTGGGATCGCCGATTAATCGTAAGTGCATATATTCTTGAGAATATAGTTACTTAAAACTTTAAACGCGTTTATCTCGAAACTACTTTTTTTGGTCTACTGAAGCTAAAAAAAAAAAAAAACGGTTCGACCGATTCGTCTGAAATTTTAACAGGTCATTCTAAATAGTACTGGCTCTCGCCGGGACTAGAAAAAATATTTTCTGTTGAGTATTTCAATTTTTTTTATTAAAAAAACATTGCAAAAAAAGATTCGTTTTCAGACTCGTACTTTGAATTACGCGCCATTTTGTCAATTTTTTTTTTTTATTCTAGTCCCCGCCATAACTATACTTGTACTGATTAAAAATCAGTCTTATTTTTTTATTTCAGATCAAAGGGAGAGATAAAACCTCCTTCAGCAGCCAGGTCCTTTTTTTTGAGTGGGGAACTTCAGCGCCACATTTGGAATTTAAAAAAAAAAAAAATTTGTGTTTACCATCATTTTTGTATTGTTAATAAGTAATAAAATAAGCCTAAAAAAATTTAAAACCCTTAGTTATTTCAGTCATATCAAAAACTACACTATACTGTATATACAATATGTAACAAAAACCCTGTCCGATCCAATAAAGGCGTATACCTGGTTCAACACAAGTACTAGAAAAAGTTGTTATAAAAATGTAACTCGTAAAAATCAAAAGCTATTGTTTTTTTAACTTTATAATCCATGCGAAATTTAACACTGAATATGGCAAATTTTCATGAGTTGACAACACTACACCCGGTGGCAAATCTTTTGATTTTTAACTATTTTTATTTCAAAGAACACCGCCCTACACTAGCGCGTTGTAGGCACAATTCCCACTAGTCGCCGACTATGCTTAGCCGCGCGCTATTTGTTGCCAGTCTTTCGTGGAGATAGCTTTTGATCGGACGTCTGTACGTATCATGCGCTATCGTTTTGCGAACAATGTCGTATTCCAATCAGGAACATGTTAAACAAATAGTTTATAAAAGAGAGTGCGATTCACTTAAATCACATGTGCGCTGAAAAGAGTACGTGTAAATTTTATGAAAAGGTGTCGAATGTGTATTAGTGTTGGAGGTGGACATGTGGAGTACGATAGCCGAAGTATGCAACAACAAAGTGAACGTTTTAATAAACTGATACCTGCAGTCGGTTAGTACATTGCCCAAAGCACATCAAATTTAAAAAAAAGCCTTTATCAGGGCTACATTTAATTCGATTAATTGTTTCTTTATAAACAGAATTATGTCTGAAACTCAAAATACAGAGTGTGTCTGAAATCCGGATCACTATGCTTACAAAACAATATCAGCTGATACCTACGCGTAGGCAGGTATGACGTAGCGGCGTAGGTTTCTTTCGTTATAAGTTTGTTTGGCGGCACGCGACAAAGCGGGTTAATGACACGGGATCATACAAACCGTCTCGGTCTGTGCTCAGGCGGCTTCTTTAACAAAAAACTGTAGGTCGTAACACGTGAACTTTGTCGAGCGATCAGTGTTGCCGGTGGTCAGTTTTTATTTTTAATTATATTCACTGGGGTAAAATAACAATCTCAAATCCATTAAATGGATACGTATATGTGTTCACAGTACGATGCCGAATAATGTTCTTAAAGATCGGACAGGGTTTTTGGTACATGCTGTATAGCGTTGCCAGGCGGACATAGGCTAGTTAGGCAGCTAGTAATTAATATATTTTTTGAATACCTTTTTATTGTCACTTGGAAGTGTCCTCTGCGGCGGATTACTCGGCTGGGACCTCTGAGGCGATGGTAACTGTGACCCGCCAACTGGAAATAGAAAATATTAACAAATAAATATCCCGGGACATTCTTTACACACTGCCATAAAAAAATTCAAAACCATTTATTCAGTTTAGGCCCTCGTAAGGGACTTATGAAGGTCAAATTTAAAGTTACTGAAGCTACAACCGGTTCGGAAGTCAGCCTTCAACTGAGAAGAACCGGCAAGAAACTCAGCAAGGTCACATTGTTTTCAATATTTTTTATATACGTTTCATCTATTCTGACTTTTGTCTATTTTATGATCTCAATTTTATTACACGCTTTTTATTAGCATCACCTGTATGGTTGTTTGTATGTGTGTAACCGACTCCTTTGGACGCAATTTTGCCCCACTTTAAACGGTCAGATCTCATTCAAACTTTATAGATTTATCGAGGACCGATGACAATTCAATATTTTAAACCGTTGGACCCGTTATCTTTACTAGGATAATCAGGAGTAGCGATTTAACAAAAAAATGAAAAATAAATAATAGTTTAAAAAAACACAAATAAATTGGAATTAAGAAAAAAACAATAATTACTTACAACCTAAACAAGCGAATTAGAGGTGCACTGTGCAGAGAGTAGCTACATATTTCCATACATTTTTATCATCAATATAATGAACTACCTTGTAATACGCTCTTTCTTTCAAAATACATGATTTTTGAATTTTTCATCAGGCATTGTTTTTATTTATTTATTCTAAATTACAACACCATTACAGCCTATAGTAGGTACTAATTCGATGCTATAACTAAAGTACATTAACATTATAAACAACACAGAATTAATATTTTAAACAAAATAGTACATTCACAACATATACGTGTCACAATAATACATCATTTTCAAAGCATTTGTATGCTGCATCAGTGAATTTCGACTCGTCAGAATAAAAAAAAATCAACATTCTTCAGAAATTCTATTCTATGCACCGTATAGCACGTGAGAGTGGAGCATACTGAAGCAAGTTGGTCCCAGCGGTTGGAGCAAGTAGTAACGCAGGACGGCGACGCGACGAGATATAGTCGTGTTGATTGAGTATGTGTGTTTGTATTTGTTATTATTTTAATAATTAATACCTGCGACCCAGGTGCTGCAGGACCTGGAGGCGGCGCTCAGAGTGAGCGCTTCCAACGCGGCACACAGACCAACTTCTGATGTCGCACTGAAATCGTAAAAAAATATATATTTTAAAACTAGCTGTATGTAGCCCGTGGTTCCACCCGCGTTTCCGAGGGATCTGATGTATCCAGGGACAATAACATAGCCTATACCATTTGGAATGCTTTATCTTCTAAATCATGATTTTTTTGGAAATTATTCTCCACGTTCAAACAAAAACCTCAAAAAACGCACTCTCTTTCTAATATTAGTATAAATACTTTTCAAATTCAATAAAATTCACACATGATTTCAATGTATATCAATTATTATTAAAGGTCAACCTTCTTCTTACCGTAGTTAGGGTAAATCTAAAAGCCAATTTCCTTCTTAACGTAGTCAGGGTAAATCTAATAGCCTACTTCCTTCTTATCTTAGTTAGGGTAAATTTTAAAGTTAACTTCTTAGCGTAGTTCTGTTCGCGTGCAGCGGCAGGGTCGACGACGGCCTGCTGGTACATACACACTCACCATCTGACGGGCGCCAGGGCTCCCCCGCGCGGCTCCCCGACGTCCCCCGCGCTGAAGCAGCGCCGCAGCCCTAGCTCCGCGCACAGCGCCGCGCAGCCCGCCAGCAGCTCGCGGCACGTGTCCGTCGCGTGCAGCGGCAGGGTCGACGACGGCCTTCTGGTACGTACACGCAAACGTATATAAAGGTCTGGAAGGGTACTTATGATCGTCAAACTTAATATTTAGCTGTAGAAGGATAAATGATGAGGTTAAGTGGTAGAGCTCTTAGTGGAGGGTTCTTAATGACTGAGGGGCGAGCTCTGTCTGGGGGTAGACCTGACGTGTTATGCGGACGACACACTGGTCACCGCCCGTGGGAGCTCGCACAGGGAAGCGACGGGACGTCGCCTAGACGTGAGGTGGCCCTCTGCAAGTCGGAGATCATGGCGTTTCATGTCCTCCGGCGGGCGCCGCCGCCCGGCTCACACATCTTGCTTTCATGTCACATTCCTGACTGTGCACTATCGAATACCTTTTCCCAGCTAACATCCGAAAAAAGAAGTGCTGTGTCATCGGCGTAGGAAATTATTTTGCCTCTTGGAAGTTCCAGCTGTAGGAGATCGTTAATATAGATGATAAAGAGTGATGGTCCCAAAATCCTTCCCTGCGGAACTCCATAAGTTATATGTTTGTAGACTCACATACAACGGTCGGTTATGTAAAATGCTCTCAATAATTTTCAATAGGGTGCCTCGTATACCTATGCGTATCGAATGCCTTCGCCAAGTCAAGAAAGACAGTAATCAATTTCTTCCCCTCATCCAATTCCGTTGCAATGAATTCGGTCAGGTTAAGCACTGCGTCATTGGCGGATTTACTACGGCGAAACCCGAACCAGTTGTTCGACAGAATATTTTTGCTCTCGACATATTGGACTAGATTTTTATTTAGAATTCTCTCAAGGATTTATGAGAGGGATGGCAAAATAGAAATAGGCTTGTATTTTGTGATACGGTCCCTATATCAGCACCTTCATGTATAGGAGTGACAACAGATATCTTGGAACACTACATTTGGAAAAATACCTGTTTGAAAACACTTATTAATATAATTTTGATAATATCTTAAAAAGCACCCCACAATTACTTACAATAAAAAATTTTTTTTTCTTATTTACACTGTTCTTAATTAAAATTTATAATATTTTCTATTTTTTACTTGGATTTTCTATAAAAGCGGTGAATTTTTCAGTTAAACCGCTAATCGTGATTATCCTAGTAAGGATAACGGGTCAAAATATTGAATTGTCATCGGTCCTTAATAGTTATGCCAAATTTCGAGTTAATCCGACGACTTGAAGGGGGTCAAAATCATGTTCAAAGATTCCGTTACATACTAACATACATACGTATGAAGCCAATAAAAGCGTTATAAAAATTTAGATAAGTGGTGGTATGAGAGTACCTTTATAGTATTTAAATAGTCTATTGGAGACCTTGTCTATACCTACAGCACAATCATTATCTAGTCCGAGTATTAGATATCAGATAAAATGCCTATTTCATCCAAAAAATTCAAAACCATTTATTCAGTTTAGGCCCTCGGAAGGCACTTATGAAGGTCAAATTTACAGTTATTGAAGCTACAATCGGTTCGGAAGTCAGCCTTCAACTGAGAAGAATCGGCAAGAAACTCAGCAAGGTTACATTCTTTTTTATTTTTATTAAATAATTTTTTACATAAATTTTATCTATTCTGACTTTTTGGCTATTTTATATCAATTTTATATATTTAACAATTACAAAATACTTAATAAAGGTAACATTCAAAAACAAAAAGAAATAACAAGACTACATAATAGAATATAACAATAATTACTTACAACTACAACAAGAAAATTAGAGGTGCAATTATAATTTTTTTTTTTTTTTTTTATGCCACTTGGGCCGACAAACAAGCAGACGGTCCACCTGATGGTAAGTGGTCACCGCCGCCTATGGACATTTGCAACACTAGGAGCATCGCCAATGCGTTGTCGACCCTGAGACGTGAAGTTGTTAAGTCTCATGTGCCTGTAATTTCACCGGCCCCCTTACCCTTCTAACCGAAACACAGTAATACAGGTGCACCACTGCTTCACGGCAGAAATGGGTAAGGTGGTAGTACTTCCCCGGACGAACTCTGCACTAAGAGCTCTACTACTCTAAAAATTTACAATATTAGTACTTACTTCAATGCTTTCCCCTCTGGATTAGGACTTGCTACCCTCAAGGATGGGTCGGGACCTTGCCCTGCCTAAAACAATATAAAATTATTTAGTTTCCAAGGATTAAGCACACTATAGACTCTTGTTACAAAATGTAAAGTATATGATTCAACAAAACAAATGAGCCCAAACTCGAGGGGTTTACTAGTAGCCACTGAAGCGTTCCACTATCCACCTTCTCCATCATCAGATCAGCTCGATGGCATCAGATTATTGTATTGTCATCCGGACCCCACATACTCGCAAAGTTTCAAGTCGATAGGACAATTAGAAGTATGTTAAAATCGACTTGCAAGATTTTATCTGGTGGTACACATATCCCTACCGAGCTATCCCTACTGGTAGGAAAAAACATATATCAATAATACTATATTAATTAATTTTTAACAAATTCAAGAAAGTAAATAAAAAAAAATTTTTTAGAATGATATATAATTTTATCTATAAAACCATTTTTTTTTTGTTACTTATAAATTAATTTTGTGATGATGAATGGATAATTAATTTATTATTTATTTATTTATTTATTGCACAATGTACATAATAATTGTTCGTACAGATATACTTAACCTAACTTACAATTATCAATACAAGGACCCTGATAGAGTATGGCAACAGGAACACTTTTTAGAACTAAGTTTTACAATAAAAAAAATAAAATTTTTCTTTTAAAATTAACTTTAGTTTATTTTTAAAATTAGTATCACTGCTTACATTCTTTAGATAGTCTTATTTATTAATCTCTCACGCAAAAACTACTGATCTGATTAAGATAAAACTTGGCAAATAGATAATTTATAACCCAGATTAATATGTCAAATACTTTTTATCCCAGGAAAAACACTCAATAATACTATTCTTATTTTCCAATACTCTTGTACACCATGAGGCATGTGTTACCTTGCATGCAAGGAGGCGGAGCACCCTCGCGTCAGAGGCTGCTGAAGACACGCTGAACAGCGACAAGTCCGTGGTGACGGACTCGTGTGACGGCGAGCGCGCGACGCCGCCGCCGCGCCATGCCTCCGGAGAGCACATGTCCACTGTTGGTTGGAGAAATCAAAAATGTTCAAAAATGAAAATTTTAAGCCATTTATTCAGTTGTGAGCTGCAGGGTATTTATAAAAGCATACTGAGTGAGAAGAACTGGCCAGAAACTCCACAAAGTTATATTTTTAGGGTTTTTAAGCATATGCTACGAACAAGAAAAGCCTTTTATAAATGCTCCTCCGTCCATCTGTTGGTTACAGGGCACTTTTTAACCATAACAGGTAGATACGTAAAATTTTAATAACAGCATATAATATGAATCAAAAAAGATTAAAATTAAATCTGTATTTTTCCTCGATTTGTAAAATATTGTATGGTTTACCCTTCACGTGTTTGTACTGTGGAAATCAGATAACTGTTATACATATTCTTCTTTTTTTTGTAATACATATTTATATGCAGGATGTAACAACATCGTATTTATTCACCAAGGCAACTGGCCCATTGCATATAATTACAGTCTGTGAGACTTCATTATTATTCTCCAAAACATTGATACAACTATACTTCCGGCATGCTATGATGGCCGATTTGACGATTCAGATTGTCATAGGAAAATAAACTATAATGCTTTGAAATATGGTTAATTTCCATCTTCTTACAATTAGCTGTTGGATCAATAGATGCACCTTATGTCTCAAGGAATAAAGGTTAAATGAATGAAATGAAAATATTTTTATTCAAATAGGCCTTTACAAGCACTTATGAATAGTCTGACTCTAATACCGGTTCGGAAGGTTGATTTTTACTGAGAATAGCAGGCAATAAACTCAGCAATTACTCTTTTTTAAAAACGAACTTAGATTTATTACATAAAATTTATTTAGTCTCACTGACAATACCTGAATGTTATGGCAGAAGTGAAGAATTATTGAACAATAATATTATGAATATCTAATAAAAAAATACAAACAAACTAAAGCTGACCATGTCCTTGTCATTGTTAAACGTCAAAACAGCCATCATAGTGTGCAGCAAGTTTAGTAATATATTACTTCTAAATTTTGAGCTGTCACCCGGATCCTGCCACCTTCAAGAAGGTCATGCATTCACCCAGTTTTTTTTATTTTTAGTAACAAATCCAAAATTTATTAATATTAGAATGTTTATCATTCAATCACATATAAATGGCTGAACAGACAACCTGACCAAAGAGGTTGCTAATACGTTTATATTTTTTGCTATGTAAATTAGATCATGCGCAGCGTGGGACGTCCACCCACAAGGTGGACAGACAACCTTATAAAGGTTGCAGGAAGCCGCTGGATGCAGGTCGCTTCCAACCAGCCAATCTGGAGGTCATTTAGTTTTAGTTTATTTTGCATATTTTCATAGCCTCTTGTCCTATGGTATTTTGTTTTGGGGAGCAGCAGCGGATATAGAATCAATATTTATTATACAAAAAAGAGCAATTCGTGCAATTTACAGTATGGGTCCCCGTGAATCATTAAGAGATTTATTTAGGGAAATAAATATAATGACATTACCTTCACTATATATTTATGAAAATATAATGTTTATACGTAGAAACATAGGAATGTTTGAGTCAAAATTAGATATTCATAGTATAAATACAAGACAAAGGGAGAAGTTAGTTGTTCCATACTTTAGACTAACTAAAGTTAACAAGTCATTTCTTGGTAATTGTGTTCGATTTTATAATAAGATACCGCTTTCAATAACCAAAATGTCTGATCATAAATTTAAAAATTATATAAGGAAAGTTTTGAAAGAAAAAGCGTATTACAAGGTAGTTCATTATATTGAAGATAAAAATGTATGGAAATAGCTGCTCTCTGCACAGTGCACCTCTAAATCTCTTGTTTAAGTTGTAAGTACCTAATTATTGTTATTTTCTATTTTGTAGTCTTGTCATATATTTTTTTTTTGTTTTGTTTTTATTAATGTTACCTATAATAAGTATTTTGTAATTGTTAAATATAAAATTATGTAAAATTGAAATTATAAAATAGCCAAAAAGTCAGAATAGATAAAAATTTATATAACAAATAAAAAAGAATGTAACCTTGCTGAGTTTCTTGCCGGTTCTTCTCAGTTGAAGGCTGACTTCCGAACCGGTTGTAGCTTCAGTAACTTTAAATTTGACCTTCATAAGTGCCCTCCGAAGGCCTAAACTGAATAAATGGTTTTGAATTTTTGAATTTTTTGAATTGGGGGAGGCCTATGTTCAGCAGTGGACGTCCTACGGCTGAAATGATGACGATGAAATTGATGAAATAGCATATAAGTTAAAAAGGTCAGCGAATAAAGGCTTTAATATTTATTATTATTATTAAATGGCTGAACAGTTTTAATTGAATTTATCACACAGATAGACTGTCTTCTGTATTAACACAAAATATAATTTTTAACTGGAAAAACGGAACGCGAATAAACCCGCGGGGCGACGCTAGTAAAAATACACTATATCGCACCTTTAGAATTGAAGTGGCATAACTCAAAATTTTAAGAAAATGACTTTTGTACATGGAATTACTTATAAACATGTATTCTATCAGTTTATTATAAATAAATAGATTATTTTAGTCCAGAAAAGGACAAACGTGCTATTTCCGTCTCTTTAAAATCACGCGCTTACCGCGCATCCCTCTGTATTGAAGGATCTCATTCAAAGTTGCGTCAACAGTGCTAAACGCTGGACGTAGTGCGGTTGCTCCGTAAAGGGCGGAAACTGTAATCTGCAGTTTTAATACTAAACGCAAGGTAAGTTATTTCTTCGATACATATTTTTGTAATGACTCATTTTGGTTTTGGGCGTTTCAATACTAAATGATTATAATATTGTGGTGTCGTATTAGTACTGCCGTCATTTTATTACCAAATATTGCTTAAATGATCGAGCCTTATTTTATATTATTGCTTTACTTTACTACCAATTTTGTGACTACGGAGACGTAAAGGTAAATATGTTTATTCTTTACTGAATGATATGAGACTTAGTGAGCTTTATTTTGAGTTGAGTCTTTTTATTTTTATTTCAGTTAAAGTTTGAGATCAATAATGAAAAGAAGTGCAGATCTTATTTTGCATCTATTAAACCGGAATGAAATATTATGCATGAACAGGGTGAAGAGATGAGAACAGCAAGTGCAGAAGGTTATACTAGTGCTTAAAATGGATCCAAAGAGCGTGATAAGGAAAACTATTAGAAAATACCCTTGGATAAGGCGACGGATGGAAGTCCTAGATTGAATTGAAATTTTACCGCAAGTGGAAACTGAACAACGGATTCTAAAGGAGATTAACAATACGTCGATAATCAGCAGTGAGAATAGCGTTAATCCAATTATCAAAGAACAAACATCACAAAACATGAGAGATCGATCCAGTAGTACATCATCATCCAGTTCTGTTGTTTGTTTGTATTATTATATTTTTTTTTTTTATTAGTTATTCATAATATTATATTATTGTTCAATAAATCTTCACTTTTGCGATAACACACAGGTATTGTCAGTGAGACTAAATAGATTTTATGTAATAAAGCTAAGTTGGTTTTTAAAAAAAAGAGTTATTGCTGAGTTTATTGTCGGCTCTTCTCAGTAAAAAACAACCTTCTGAACCGGTATTAGAATCAGACTATTCATAAGTGCTTGTAAAGGCCTATTTGAATAAAAATATTTTCATTTCATTTCATTTCTTCTATGTCATCATCTTCAAGTTCCAGCACAACGTCGTCGTCATCAAAGTCTTTTACATAACCGAAGCAAAGCTGAGACGAAATGAAAATAAATAGCTCACCTTCTATCATGTCAGGTACTCAAATCGATTACACGAATATAATTTGTGCCGAGCCCTCAAATAGCAAAATACGGTTAGATAAAGACATAAACTACCGTCAATCACCTGTGCATTCTTTGCAATCAGAAGTCGATCTGAGTGACGCTGATCCGACTTACAACGATTCATCGCTACGACGCTCTTTCAGTTCATCAACCAACACGTCTGACAGGGATGGGGCACATGATGGTGACGATGCAATTGTTTCCTCAGAATAAAAAATCTAGGAAGCGCCTGCGCAATCCGTCTCAATGGAAACAAAATATTGTTAAATCTCTTCGAAATACCGGAAAAGCCTACCAATCACTTTCTAAATCTAAGAAAGTAATTGTGTTTGTAGACTTCGTTGTTCCGATAACATAACCCCTGAGCGAAATATACGACTATTATTGGCAGCTAAGTAATTTTGACTTGAAGCGATCATTTATCAAGGCATGCACGATGGAGGTGAAACCAAAATATCAGTACAAAAATGCTGTCCATCCTCGTAAACCAAACACAGCCATTTGTTTTACAGCTGATTGCCAAAGAATTCGCGTTTGTAAAACCTTTTTTTATCAATACACTAGATACTCGTATTACAGAGAGACAGATAAGAACTGTGAAACTGAAAACTAATGGCCTTGTGGAAGATCTTAGAGGGCGTTCTAGAAGCCGAGCCCCGATTAACCCAAGTCTTGTACAAGATATTAAGGACCATATTAATAGTCTACCGCGCATAGAATCACATTAACTAAGATCTTCTACTTCAAGGGATTATATGGATGGCAGCAAGAGTATAAAAGAGATATGTAGGGACTTTAATAATAATCAAAACAAATCTCACGCCCGTACTGGGTTTTTTACTTAATATTTACAACTGAAATTAATATAAGCTTTTTTTAAGGCCAAAAATATTTATGAGACTAATGTACAAGATATAAATATATGAATATGTATTATTAACGAAACTTAATGTGCTGTTTATGATCTCGAAGCTGCAATGACCTGTCGTAAAGGCGATGTTTCATCTTTTTATTATTGGTCAAGACTTAATTGTTATAATTTTACAATAGTTGAACTAGCTTCTAAATCAAAACATAATAATAAAAATAAAAACGATAGTGAACTAGGTGCATATGAAGAAGTATATTGCTACTTTTGGAAAAGAAGACATGGTAATAAAGGGGCTATTGAAATAGGTTTCTGCGTTTTTGATTACTTAAAGTCTCATCAGTGAAAATAATGCAGACAAAACTTTAAATCTAATATTTTATTCAGAAATTGTAATGGTCAAAACAAAAATAAATATACATATTGCGAGTTTATAGGAGTTTAGGCCACTGCATAAGACAGTGGCCCATTTTGACAACATTCAATCAATAACGCATAAATATCTAATTAAGGGACATACACAGAAAGAGGGAGACAATGCACATAGTTTAATTGAAAAGAAATAAAGAGAAACCTAAGATCTGGTCCTATTGACAAACCGCAACAATATATGCCTTTACTAAGAGGTGCTAGAAAAACTGGCACCCCAATTAGAGTTAAAGAGTTAAGGTTACAATTTTTTATAGACTTAAATGTGTTGCAGAACGAATGGGGGTATAACTTTATTTAGGATGTTGATAAAAATGCAGTGGGTTTGAGGGACTTAGATAGCGAGATAAAAGTGTTAAAATTAGTTAAAGACGAGCTATTTTTATTTTACTATAAAAATACATATGCTGAAAAAGACTTTAAGCAATAAAATGAAAAAAGCGTGTGAAATTACAATAACGAATGCTTATAGTCCAAAATGGTGCTTGCAGAAAATAAAAAAAAAGATCTGAATTATCTTATAAGAACTAAAGCAATCCCTAGTATCTACGCCTGGTTCTATGACTCGCGTTTATAATTATTTTTAATAAATTAACTTAATGATCTATTTTGATCTCATTTTAGTGTTGAATCAAGATATGTTATTTTTGCTGTTTATTTAAAAAAAAAGTGAATGGTTGATTATGTTAATTAGTTGAGTTTGATAAAAGTTTTTTTATTTCGTAAATTCATTCTTAGACATTTTTATAAATATTTTTTGGCCAGTTATTCAAATATAACAAAATGACTTTTACTTTATTATTTTTCTACTCTATTGATAAGAAGTATTTCATTGTTTTATATTATTTTATCAAAGGTTTACATAGTATTTGGAGATTATTTCAAACCATTGATTTTTATAAACTTACTTTAATTGAATACCAGGTGGTAATGTTATGTTGGTAGCAGTACCAGTAGATTAGTGTTTAATGATGATTAGTGAGGGAAAATTTCAAAATACACGATTTTGAAACCAAAGTCTGTTTTTCACTTTCCTTTAATTTAACTAGTCTACAATAATTAAACTAGCATATTGTAAAATCTGTCACCATGTTCAAATATAACATTAGAAATTAATCGCCTCTTTTTTAAATAGGCACAATTTGTTTATGTATCGTTAAGTAAAAAATTGACTCAAAGTCAAATATGCCAATAATATTAAATTGATTTCGGAAAATAAGTGTCATTTTTTTTTTAATGACTATCTAACAAATGTTCTAATTAGTTATACGTAAAGGTTTAGTGTCCAATCATTAAAACAATTCCTACCCTACGGTTAATAACAAAAAATTTAAAAATAAACGCTTAACCTAGAGCAATAAAATTGAAAATCTACAAAACGGCTAATTCTTCTATTACATTTTTGGTGTTTACCAAAAAACAAGAATTTTGGATTAAGCCACTTCAATTCTAAAGGTGCGATATTGTATAGAAGGTTCCACGTATGGCCATCTGATCCCAAACTAGTCGGAACTAATGGCAAAAAGGCCAGAAAACACACATCAAGTTTAAATTATTTTAAAATATGAATTTTTCAGAAATTATTTTGTGAGTGTACTTTGGTATATATATTACGGTTATTTGCGGAATAGATTTGGATGCAATTTGGCATGTAGATAGTTATTTATCAGGAAACTTAAGGAAGCTACTTAATATCCAAATAATATGGAAAATTCTACACCTATTTTTGTAAAGTAAAGCCACTGAAATTTTTTTCTAGAATATTTACATTCTTTCATAACTCGCCTACGCGAAAAAATTTAAACATCATAGAAATTTGGATAAACCTAATAACAAACATTATTATGGTAGGAGATTGTGCAGTCACAGTTTTCATAGATTCATATTAAACGAAGCACGAAAATACGTTATTTATCATGAAAAATTCATAACAATTTCAATTTTGAAATTAAAAACTGTCGGCAAATTTTTCGCAAGATAAACAATATGTACTTACCGCTTATGTGAGGCTCCACGGTGAAAAATTGCACTACACTTGTTCACAAAAAATATATACAATAGTATATGTCGCAGCTACTGATAATACTAATTAAAATAATAATGTTTTCATTCCGAAAACATGAAATTTGTCGCTAATTTTCTCTAATGGCCGGGTAAACCAACCAAATTATATCGGAAAAATATAGGCCGATCGGTTCGTCGTTTCGTTCCACGCATGCGATGCGACAAAAGTTAAAAAAATAAAGATTCAATGGAGTTCGGATTCTAAATTTCAGCAACAGTTTCTTAGTTTACATTAGTTACGTTTTCTTTAGTTGACAAATAAATAATAAACGTTTTTTTGACATTTAATAATTATTTATATTCGGAGAATAATTTACCGCATTCCTGACATTTTAGCATAACATCATGTTCTCTAAATTTGGCAGGATTGCATTTTTGTATTATGTTTTTCGAAAATATTATCAACAAACATTATGAATATGATGTAGCAAAAGATTAGGACAATGCTTCAAGAAATATCAAGACAGATTAATCTACCAATTTTTATAAAAATCATGTAATAGTTAACGGTAAACATTTAAAATAACCCGACTGAATGATGAAGTTTGCGAGTTCAGCAGTAATAAAATTGAAACTATTGAATTTTGTTACGTAATAGAGTTTATAGGATGCGAGCGACATCTAGGCATAGAGCTCTACAATATTTTAATGGGATATCAAATATTACTCAACAGATGGCGTTTCATGTATTGCAAATAAAAATAGCACAGCATTAATTATTTACTTAAAGGTACATAAAAAGCAGGAATAACTTCGTCCTTTTTCTCACACAGTGCCCTATTTAAACTAGCATCAATATGGTAGAGTGAAATGCTATATTGATCCATTATTTGTTTAATACCATAGAGAACTCGCTAATTCATTTTTTTTTATTTGCGAATATCTGTTCATTCAACTAAGATACCGAAGGAGGTGATGAATCTAGTAAGTGACTTTATTTCCATATCAATGTAATTTTATTTTTAGCTGTCAAGACAAGAGATAGATTTCCTCTTTATGATATCCATTTTTGTAATTTAAACTCAAAAACTACTGGACCGATTTTAATAATTCTTTCACTATTCGAAAGCTACTTTATCCAGAAGTAACATAGCCTATTACAGTCCCGGAATACATGAGATCCATCGGGAACGCGGGTAAAATCGCGAAACGGCAATTGCTTGTGAGAATATATTTATAAAAACCTACAGTAGGTAACCGAAAAGGTACCTAACCTAAACAAAAAACTTTCTTTGTTTAGCCATAATGAAATGACGCATAAATAAATAAATTGAACAAGGAAGACGACCAAGAATTATAGTTTAAAATAAAGTCTGTATATTTATTGATTTGATCTAAATTCGTACAGAAGTGTGGTTACACGTGAAATGACGACAAACAGCCAGGTTTTGAGAGCGGTTTACATACTCACGTTATTCTGGCGAGCTCTATAAGCACAGATATATGTAATAATCTATCTAATAACATCACGAAATTGGCAATTTAAATATATTGGTTTCAAACATGGGTCAATGATTTTTTTACAACTAATAAGCTTTTGACTCGTGCTAATAATAATTACTGTTGAGATTTGCAATAATTAATCTATTGAACATAATTTCGTACAATCATTTAATACATATTTGCTATTCCGTTAGGTAAATTTATAATATATAGTAGATAATACCCACTGGTAGCATGCCTGTGAGCTGTCAGTTGTGTCTGCCTCATAGAACATTTATGGTCTGCCTGTATGTCTACTTGCGTGGCAAAAAAAAAATTATAAAAAAAATATCAGATAATGTCTCGCTGGCTGAATCCCATAGATGTTTATATTTTGTTACATTGTTATTTCACTTCATTGAATTTTAAATCAAAATTGCGCTAAAGAAGTACTTAGTTGAAAAAAAATCCTGAAATAACTTTCTCTAGCCTTTCGGCACTACGCAAGGTGCGTAAAAAAAATTGTACAAAACGCCGCTATGTTAACCAGTGTCAATCCCACAGGCAATGTAAGCATACATGTATATGCGATACGTTGAATACTTTACTTTAGTCACTGTTGTGTATTTTCTGGATGTTGCAGTTGTAGTGTGAAGGATAGACACTTTTGAAAATGGCTTGTTAACATTTTTGCAATTGGGATCAGATATCGGGCACTTACAGTTTAAAACGATTAGCTTCTGTCTTGTGACTTCGACCGCGTTCACGGTAAAAAAAAGACTTGTTCTATACCTATGGTACGAATTCGTATTTACGAATTTTGATCACGATCGGTTTATTTATCGTGAAAATGTTATGAAAGGACAGTGACAAGGTACGATTTCTACCCAGGACAGACATTTGTCTGCATGATAGATAGATCAGTACCTCTACCATGAGTTGCTATCGAAACTTACTTTAGTCACTGGCGAGTAAACGACCATCGAACCCGATCGACTCATACTACCGATTTTAGTTCTTTACGTGACCGCTAGTGGCGCTGTACACAGTTGCCATAGAAATGTTTTACGCCGTCGCTAGCGAGTACGTACGTTGAAAACTCATGGTAATGACACTGTTTGTTCTGTGTCAGGGTGTAAATAAGTATATAAGTATGTATTTCAAAAGAAGTACATAAGTTATTTAGTTCATATAGTACAAGCTCTGCTTAATTTGGAAACAGATAGCCGGGTGCACAAAATTTCCCTTTCTTTTTTTATACCACGTGAGCCGACCAACAAGCAGACGGTCCACCTGATGGGATGTGGTCACCGCGGCCTATAGACATTTGCAACAGCAAGGGCATCGCCAATGCGTTCGCTGAGACGTGTAGTTAAGTCTCACGTGCCTGTAACTTCACCGGCCTTACCTCTCTAACCGAAACAGTAATACAATTGCACTGCTGCTTCACGCCGGAATGGTTAAGGTGGTAGTACTTCCCAAGAACTCTGCACTAAGAGCTCCTACTCAGAGACTACTAATTAAATGAATTAATTAAGGACTAAGTACTTACTTTTCCGGTGACCTGCCGCTGGCTCGTATTTTGGTCAGAGAATAAGCTTAGCCATACAAAGAGGCAACGTAGCCAGCCGTCTGCACTTTACCCATAGACAGCTCTAACAATTTAAATTCAGTTTTTTATTTATAGATTATTGCTTTATTTATTAGTTAATTTTCAATTCAAAATTCAAAATTCAAAACCATTTATTCAGTTTAGGCCCTCAGAAGGCACTTATGAAGGTCAAATTTAAAGTTACTGAAGCTACTACCGGTTCGGAAGTCAGCCTTCAACTGAGAAGAACCGGCAAGAAACTCAGCAAGGTTACATTCTTTTTTATTTTATTAAATTCTTTTTTATCTATTCTGACTTTTTGGCTATTTTATAACATCAATTTTACATATTTTTATATTTAACAATTACAAAATACTTAATAAAGCTAACATTCAAAAACAAAAAACAAAAAAAAAGAAATAACAAGACTACAAAATAGAAAATGAGAATTTTTTAAGTAGTGTAGTATGTACACTATGTTAGTATGAGATCTATTGTAATCTTGTTTACAATTAATTAACTTTTTAAATTACTTACTGAATAATTTCGCTTGTTTTTTGTATATTTCTAGATATTCTCTATAAAATCCGCCCATTTCACACAACCAGCAACAAAGTAACACACATAATCCGTACTACTTCACACATATAAACAATCTATGTTTGTATGTGCCTGCATATTTGATGTCAGCCTGTATAATGTGATTGCGTTGTCTGTTTGTATGCTTTTTATTTCGCACTAGTTTCCCTCCGCGGTTTCTCCCGCGTTCGAAGGTAGTTGCATTTTCCCGGGATATATAGGTTATGTTTTATTCCAGTGCATTCTCTATCTATGTGGAAAGTTTCATACATATTCGTTTGGTAGTTTTTTTTTTTTTTTTTTTTTATTATATTTGCGAAAACAGATGACTGCAGTCTACGTGTTACAAGTTAGCGACAGAGCATAGAGGTCGCGACGAAACGTCCTCGAGTTACTGTCATTTTCCATACAGAATCGAGCCCCAGGTCATGCTTTATCTATGAGCCAACTTTCATGTAACTCCGTGCTGTAGTTTTTAAGTGAAAGAATAACAAAGATCTATACATCCATTCTAAATGTTTGTATTTATAATAATACTAGCTTCTTGTCCGCGGGTTCGTCTAATTTACCCCGGAATTGTAACATAGCCTATGTCACTGAGGTATAGTGTAGTTTTTTATTTGTAAAAGACTTTTTTAAATAGGTGTAGTTGTTCTAGAGATAACCCTCAACATACACACAAACTCTCTATTTATAGTATTAGTCAAGACTTTAGCTGCGTTATCGGCTGGACTTATTTAGATGAAATTTGCCATACAGATAGTATATGTTTAAACCCAGCAGATTTATATTCTTTCAAATGGGTTAAAGAGAGGCGGATTCTAATTATTTTTATGTATATGAAGAAGTGGAGAAAACATGTCTTTCTGTTTGTCTGATTATAACTTCTAAACTACGCAATAGATTTTGATGCGGTTTTGACCATAATTTAGAAAATTTATTTCCAAATGTTATAGTATAATACGTTTATATTTATCTGTTAAAACTTAACGACTGGATCAAATTTGATAACATTTGTAAAATATAAACAATTATGTCTACCTCAAAGAAATTTTGTAGGGAATTTAGTAATTTAAGGGTTGAATGTTGAAATGAAATATTTTATTCAAATAGGCCTTCACAGGCACTTATGAATGGTCAGACTCTAACACCGGTTCGGAAGGTTGCTTTTACTGAGAAGAGCCGGCAATAAACTCAGCAATTACACTTTTCAAAATAAGATTTTGTACATAAAGATGTTGCCTGCTGGAGCGAGCGCTACACCCAAGCATTGTCGTCGTTGAATAAGTAATTCCTCTTATAAACCTCTGTGAGTTTTTTGTGAATTATTTTATGTTTTTCGAGTAGTAGAGGTCTTTGTGCAGAGTTCGTCCGGGGAAGTACTACCACCTTACCCATTTCTGCCGTGAAGCAGTAGTGCACTTGTGTTACTGTGTTTCGGTTAGAAAGGTAAGGGGGCCGGTGAAATTACAGGCACATGAGACTTAACAACTTCACGTCTCAGGGTCGACAACGCATTGGCGATGCCCCTAGTGTTGCAAATGTCCATAGGCGGCGGTGACCACTTACCATCAGGTGGACCGTTCGCTTGTTTGTCGGCCCATGTGGTATAAAAAAAAAAAAAAAAAAAAAATGTTTTATTTTCCATGTATGTTCAATAATAAATAAAAAATATATATATTATATATATATATTTATATATATATTTCATTTTCCCGGAATAAAAAAGCATCTTATATATATTTTTTTTAATTGCTACCACCCAAATTGATTCCATGCTGCCTGATGTTAAGCAGTCAATGAAGTCCCCAGTGATGGCCATCATCCCAGCAGCCAGCATCTATGTGCCAAGTATCATCCAAATCCGTTCGGTAGTTTTTGCATGAAAGAGCAACAAACATCCTCAGAAACTTCACATTTATAATATTAGCAGAATACGTTTCAATCTAATATTTTTCTTGTACATAACCCTAAATTTGATACAAATAATATTGTATATGTGTATGTAGCTACGTAGAGTTAAAATAGTATAGAAATGACATAAAATGAACTAGTTATCTCTTCGCGGTCTCACTCGCGTTCACGAGAGATGTTTTATCATTATATGTTATTACAGCCTTATTCAGCTAATACAAACTTCGGCGAGCCGCTACACGGAAGCCTTGGAGAGCTTATCTCTCACGTGATTTGTAGTATTAGCGTAGTTAGCGACAGAGACAGAGCATAGAGGCCGCGACGAAACATCCTCGAGTTAGTGTCATTTTCCTTACAGAATCGAGTAAGTGAGTTAAGTGCCGAACGGATAGAGATGAAACATTGCACATAGATAGAGCATGCCCTGGAATAACATAATTTTTATCCGACAAAATTCTTTATTACACAAAATCTGTCTTATTTAGTAAATTAAACTTGCGACACGCTATGATGTTCGGTTTGACGATTAACAATGACAAAGAAAAATAACCTTTATTCCTTCAGACATAAGGTGCATCTATTGATCCAACAGCTAATTGTATGATGATGGAAATCAACCTTATTCCAAAGCAATAAAGTTTCTTTTCCTATGACAATCTGAAAGGTCAAAACGGCCATAATAGCATGTCGGTAGTATAATAAATACCTTAAAACAAAAAAATCTATGAAATGCAACATCTATTAAATTGTAAAAGAAATATAATTAAAAAATTACAGAATTATCTCAACAATTATTTTGACTAGACTATTTAAAAAATGTCTACCAAGTTGGCACTTTTTGTTAATGTGTTGCCATTACAAAAAAAAGGTAAAAAGACATGGTGTGTCGTCAAGACACGATACAAGAGAAACTTTGGTATTACAGGGAAACATTTTAATTATTCATCAGTTTTGAATAGCATACATTGTGTTTATCATTCATTTATTTTTCACACAAAAAGGTTGCGTATTTCAAATTCCTTCCAAGAAGTTTCAACAAAAAAAAATTGTATATTTTCATTTGACGTCCCCTCTATACATTTCCGAAGTCGCCCGAGCTACTTACCGTAGCTACGATTTTAAAATTAAAAACTTTAACTCGTCTGTGTGCGACGTGGCTCTGTGTGCATTACACAATACATAAGCTATCGTATATACGCGCTCTGCTGTGTGTGTTATCGTGCTCTCTGTGTGTGTTACGCTCGATTTGTGTGGATTGTTTGTGACATTTTATGTATAAAGATGGTATGAAGGTTAAATAACCTGAAATTCAGTTCAAGATCGTCTGATGGAATAGTATCTTCGTTTCTTAGTATCACTTCACTACATAGTATAAAACAAAGTCGCTTTCTCTGTCACTATATCCCTATGTATGCTTAAATCTTTAAAACTACGCACCAGATTTTGATGCCGTTTTTTTAATAGATAGAGTGATTGAAGAGGAAAGTTTTTATGTATAATACATGTGACATCTCACGGGAACGCAGGTAAAACCGCGAGGGACAGCTAGTATAGTATAAAATAAAGTTAGATCTTTTAAACTACGCCACGGATTTCGTTTTAGTTTTTATCAATAGACGAAATTATTCAAGAGGAAGGTTATGTATAGCACGGCTCTACAAAAAAACTTTCTTTTATTGCCCTGGATATCGTCGCAAATTTTTACCTTTTGAAGTGTCCAGATTACGAATACATTCATGAAAGTTCACAATGTACTCGTATTTTCATGATTTTTACATATCTTATATGTATTATGAAAATGTAAAATGAAAATAAGGATTTTAATAAACCTGAACAAATCTTACAAAATCATTGAAAGTTTTCAAAAAAATTAAAAATTCTAAACCATTATTCAGTTTAGGCCCTCGGAAAGCACTTATGAAGGTCAAATATAAAGTTACTGAAGCTACAACAGCTAGTTTCATGAATTGTGTCCATAGATATACCCATAATCATTTTCATATCTAGGGCAACAAAACCACTGTAGACCAGTGTAATAATACATGCATATTATAGCAGAGAAACGGCAAAAATTTCAACGATTCGCGCTTGTCAGTTCGCACAATACAGACTTTTGGAAGGCGGGTGAAACCGCGTGGGATAGCTAGTAATATAAATGTAAATTATATTAATTCGTAGTGTATCAGTTGTATCTGATAACTGCCAATGTTGCTATGTATATTTCGGGTTTTTAAACAGTTTTCTTTTTTTTTATACCACATGTGTCGATAAACATGCAGACGGTCCACCTGATGGTAAGTAGTCATCGCCGCCTATAGACATTTGCAACACTAGGGGCATCGCCAATGCGTTGTCGAACCTGAGACGTGAAGTTGTTAAGTCTCATGTGCCTGTAATTTCACCGGCCTTACCTTTTTAACGAAACACAGTAATACAAGTGCACTACTGCTTCATGGCAGAATTGGGTAAGGTGGTAGTACTTCCCCTGACGAACTCTGCACTAAGAGCTCTACTACTCTAATACTACTTTCTATTAATATCTAGTGTGATATTAATCTAAACGTGTTACGAAAATAAAAAATGTATTTAACAGGCATTGAACATGTCTAATAACTCTATGGAGGAGCGAGGTATGAGACTCCTCCATGGTAAAAGGGAAGATCTTCCGCCGCTAGGTGATCATGCCGCCGCGTGGGGTCCGCGGTCCAACTGTTGATGTTGGATGCCTGTATATATGTCAAATCCTGAGAGAATCTTGATAGTGCGATGTAGGATTCTCGCGTGATTCTACTCGTTCATAGATGTCGCCACATCACTGTATGTGAATGCAAAATGTTGTTTTTAAATGCTTATGTTCACTATAAACAATTTAACTAGATTATGAAAAGGAATAACAAAAAATATTACGTTTAAAAGATGAATACTTCTCTGCCACTTCTGTGATATTAACTTCAAGAAACATAAAATAAGTGTAAATAAAAGCGTATTAAAAAAAAGTAAAGAAAAATAATAACACTCTAGTTTTGTTTTTGATGATTATTTGATTTTAAAAATAAAACTTTAGTAGTGTTGGGCTATACTTGTTAAAAAAAGTATCGATAGCAGTATGAGTAAGTAAAATGGAGTACAAATAAGTAGTAAACAAGTTTAGACAAGGAATTCTATTTTATTCAATTTAATTTGAAAAGTTCTGGCCGTGAATAAATATTATGTGAGTTTTTAGTTTGTTATATTTTAAAGACTCCTTGTTATTTTATTAGATAACAAAATATGTTTCAAACTTTCAATAACAAAATATAATGCAATAAGCTAATGTATTTTCTAGTTAATTCTTTACTGTCACAAAATTGCAGACATTAAAAATATATTTAAAAAAATATAAAGGCATGTCCACACTACATTGTGTCATCGCTTGAGTATTGTACTTGATTGTGGCGCGCGTGTCGGCGAGCGGAATGCAAACTAAACTGCGCAGGGCTGCCATTTACACAGGAAATTATTATTATTATTCTTTAATATTGTAATACATTTTATTTGTTTTAGAAAACTTAATTGTTTTATGATATCCTATCAATATCTATGAAAGAATCAGATGGTGCAAATTAGGGTTCCTTTGTCGCACCATCACCTCAAAACTACTGAACATATCGGGATGGGACTGCTACCATTCGACGTGGAAATTTTCCTAGATGGATATAGGCGGCTATATATGATATAGATAAACGTGTGTCAAATTTCAGCATGTTCGGAACAGCCATTTAGCCGTGTAACAAAGAAAGTATCTTTTGCATTTTTAATAAAACTAGCTCCCCCCCCGCGGTGTCACCCGCGTTTATTGATATCATATCAAGATATAAGCATATATGTATCATATAGCCAATAACCATCTGGGAAAAATTCCGCGTCGAATAGTAGCAGTCCCATCCCGATATGTTCTGTAGTTTTGAGGTGATGGTGGGTCAAAGGAACCCAATTTTGCTTTGATAAGCTTGAAGTTACTTCAAATTTGGTGACCATAAATATCTTATTCGCTAAAGTTGTACAGGAGCTCGATTCTGTACAATTTTAGGAAAATGACACTAACTCAAGGATGTTTCGTCGCGGCCTCCGTGCTCTGTCTCTTTCGCTAATTACGCTAATACTACTAATCACGTGAGAGGTAAGCTCTCCGCGGGCTCCGTGAAGCGGCTCGCACACAAAGTTTGTATTAGATGAATGCCCATTTGACTGTCAAAACGCTGTCAATGTCGAGAACTTTAAGTAACAGTAAATATACACGTATACGATATTAAACTGAAACCTATTTTATACATAATTCAATGGCCAAATCAAAAGACTGTGAAAATAGAGCGTCTATTATAATTTTCATATTTAAAATATGAACACTAAAAGAGAATTAATTATTGAATCGTTAAAGCCACTTATAAATCGATGAAATCAAAAAGTTAAAAATAGATAATAATTGCTGGCAGCCCTAGAGTTATATCAATGCACACACAAACATCTGTCGTACACACACACACGCACGCACACATGCGCATGTAACGAATTAGGGTCGGGCTCTATTTGGTATTCAACATAAAGTGGTATAAGTCAAGATTCGAAAAAAAATAGGAGCAATTTTTATTTTATTTTTTAAATTTGCGAATGATTTTATTATTTATTTTTAAATGTATAATTTGGTCAAAAGCACTTTTAGTATGTTGTATTACTGATATTTTTTTATTGTATATATTTTGATGTCCGTAATAATATGAAAAAATATATATATATAAATATTATAATAACTACTAAAAAATATGTAACAAATAATTTTTATTTTTTTATATATGACACATAAACATATATTTTAAGATTTTCATAATGGAAACTTTAAAAGGTTTGTATGTATTACTCAAATAAATAGTAATATTCGTTATAAAAAACCAATTTAACGTTTATAAATACAAAGCAGGTGAGATCTAGTCAAATGCGCTCAAGTTTTTATTTATTTAAAAAAGCCATTTATTCAGTTAAGAAATATTCAAAGACAAAATAGACGTTCTATTATCTCCTCTATTTGTGAATTGTTTTATTTTTGTTAGTAAGTCAAGTAGTGTTATCAATAAAAAAAAAGAATCTGATAGTTTTTTATACATAAAAACTTAAATAAATGATTTCCTAAAATTTTTAATCATAATTTATCAACCAATGTCATTTGAACGATACTAATAAATAGGTTTAATAGGTACGTTCTAAAATCTGTAAAACCGCGTCCACAATCTAGAATTAAATATAACACAAAATCTGGCTTAATATAGGTTTGGAATACATAATATTACGTTTTAGAGCTCTGAGTCATCGCCACGAGCATCACAGAGCACTGAAATAGGTAGTTTATTAGTATTGTATCAACATTAAATTAACAAGAGACGTACAATACAAAACTGCAGAGAAAGTTCATGTTTTAATACTTATTTCTCGCAATTGCTTACTTATACTGCTTAGCAACACAGCGTCTTCCTTTTTTATTATGCTTACTTGGTAGATGGCGTTATGTCGCACAGCTACCTATACTTCTATTTAGAATTTTTTTTTGTGTATAAATTTCCAAAAAAAATCTAAATACTCTATGTTTTATTCACAGGACTATGAATCTTTGAAAGCAATGCTATTTTTGATAACATGTCCGTTTAGTTGTGTCTAAGAAGATGTTAACGAATCATTTGTTTATAAGAGAACTAGCTGTCCCCCGCTTTAACCGCGTTCCCGAGGGATATCACATTTTCCCGAGATAAAAAAGCCTATATGTTATTCCAGGATATGCTCTATCTATGTGCCAAGTTTCATCCATATCCGTCGAGTAGTTTTTGCGTGAAAGAGTAACAAACATGCTTACATACAAATCATCATCATTCCTCATTATAATATTATTGGTATAGATTGATTCACGTTTCAAACTCCTTTCATAGATTGTCAAAGAGGTTTGACATAAATTTTATTTCAGCCATTTTATTTTTCATCTGTGGCACTTGTCAATATTTCTGTTAAGTTCATGTTGCTTAAGTGTTGTCGCGTAGCAATAGGAAAAGTTAGAAGAGTACATCCTACTAATATTATAAACGCGAAAGTTTGTATGTATGGATGTTTGTTCCTCATTCACGCAAAAACTACTCAACGGATTTGGATGAAACTTGGCACATATATAGAGCATATCCTGATAACATATAGGCTACTTTTTATCCCGTGAAAATGTTACATCCCTCGGGAACGCGGGGGACAGCTAGTATATAATAAAATGCCTCAGAAACGGGGATCAGATAATTCCGTAAATGCTTATATTTAATAGCATGCGAATAAGCATAAACGCATTTTAACAATTGAGGTAAATATTATTGACAAAATAAAAGCTAAAATCGATAAGTAGGTTATATCATATAGCGGAAAATAGTTATTAATAGATAGAAAACGTGTCACTGCAAGATATAGTGATAATAATCACTTACCAAGGAGATTGGTGGGTTATATAAAAACCTACATGAAGTTACAAAATGGAGGACGGAATTCTAAACAAAGGAACATTTTTTTTTTACTTTTTTTTATTTCATAGACAATTTGCATCCGGTCCGCAGTTTCACCTGCGTTCCAAAGAGATCTTATTTTTGTTGAATATGTATTTTTATGGTACTCTAAGTTTGGGACCAGATATAGAGACATATTATTATGGTTGATATTGTTATACAAGAATAACCTTACATATTTTTAAAGTACTAGATTACGTCCAACGGTTTACCCTTATATCTCAAGGGAATTCAGGTTTTCCCTCGGGAACAGTGTAGCTATCTATCAGTGCAAGAATTTTTGAAATCGGATGTGTAGTTTTTAGGATAATCCTACATTCGAAATTAGAAACATTACCTTTTTGTAATAGTATAGACCGCCATTACAATTTCTAACTAAAACTAGGTCCGGTTGTTTGACTGTCATTTTAATCGCTTTCTTGGAAGTATCGGACCGGTTTCTTGTCACCAAATTTAGCGTGAAATGAAAGAAAAAAGATTAATATTTTTTTACTTCTCTTGCACAAATCGAATATCTGGCATATTATAAACAGCCTATTAAAACTAAAATGTCCATATCATTTGGGTGACAATATTTTTTTAACAAAGAGGTTGACTGTGTCACTAAACTTTTTCTGTCAAATCATAAAAAGTGACATAAGCATGTTATAGTTTAAAAAGAAAATGATTAGTATAAACGCTTTACGCTTTTAGTGAACAAAGAAGTTTGAAAATTAAGTTAAAACTCCTTTATTATCGAAAAATTGATTCTCACAAAAATTATCATAGCATTACAAACACAGTTCTGTGTGTGAGTTACTTGTATACGTGCAAGTATTCACTCGCACAAATGCAAGTTGTTGATCTGAAATAGGTTAGGGCTGCCTGTTATTAGTTTAAATATTTATTTTATTGGTATTTACTAGAAGGGAACTTACATTTTCCTGAACGAAAAGTACTGGGACTCGATTCTGTAAGGAAAATGACACTAACTCGAGGATGTTTCGTCGCGGCCTCTATGCTCTGTCTCTGTCGCTTGCCGTTTTGACAACTAAAAATGTCTGTCATACTTCTGTCTCGCAGTTTTAGCCGCTTTTACGAAGGATTTATTTTGTCCGGGGATTTTAACATAGCCTTTGTCGATTTAGTATAATGTAAGGTACAAATATATATACATATCAAATAGTGAAAGAATTTCTTGAATACATACCGTAGTTCCGAAGCTTATCATCCATATACAAACAAACTTACAAAATCCACATTCTCTGTTTTATATTAAACTAGCTGCGCCTTTCGTTCCTGTTATAAACCTTCCTCTTGAATTACTCTATCTATTGCTGAAAACTCCATTAAAATCCGTTGCATAGTTAACGATTTAATAAAGCACATACAGAAAAGCATCCATTTATATTTATATAGATATATACAATACTAGCTGACACCTGCGGTTTCACCAGCATGCTCTATCTATAAGCCAAGTTTCATCCAAATTCATTCGATAGTTTTTGCGTTAAAGCGTATCAAACATTCATATAACCGTCCTCACAAACTTTCGCATTTATAATATTATTATACATAAACAATATTAAATATTTGTTTATTTTCAAAGGGCGCTACCGCATACCAAAACTAGTTTAAACCATATTTCCCAATTCAGGTTATTAACACCAATTATGAAGGTAGGCAGCCCTGACCCCACGCACACATGCGCGCCGTGTCTGTACACACGCACACATCCGCACAACGGATATATGAAACCAAACGCTTGTCAAACTAAATGGATACGGTAACTAGTGATGTGGTTCTTTGGTGTATTTGTAGTATCGATGTTCTTTTGTTTGGTAAAAATATATTTTTGTAGTGAAAACTTCTTTAGCGCCGTTGTCATTAAAAAGAAACAAACGTAATGTTTAGCCTAAGAAATAATGAGATGGGTTGTTTTCTAGAGGTTTCATTTATACCGCTTGTAAGGGGGTAGCCCCTTATTAAGGTAATACAAACATCGTTGGCGAACCACTTCACGGAGGCCTCGGAGAGCTTACCTCTCATTTAATTAAGTGTTGTAAGCGACAGAGACAGAGCACGGAGCTCGCGACGAAACATCCTCGAGTTAGTGTCATTTTCCTTACAGAATCGAGCCCTTGCGCACCTAAAACTATTTTTAATAAATGTGCGAGTTAGTTAAATTTATTATTATTATATTTATTAATTTAATTTATTTTCCAAGTGTACTTTTGATGCGACCTTAACACAAATTAGAAGAATATCGATATTATTATCAAAATCATGAGTATCATTAATAATATTTGTGGAGAAATTTTAATAAATTACAATAAAACAAGAGCTAAAAAATGCAATATTAAAAACTATTCTCATCCATTTTATTTTATCGTGATATTTTCTTATCGATATCGACAATCGACACGTATCAATGCCTACGCGTTAGCAGGGAGAGTCGCACGAGGTATGTTAGTATTATTATTAGCCGAGATAACGCAAAGTTCACATTGGTCGTCGTATTTGTTGATTTTGTTGTTAAATGTGCGAAAAATAGCATTTAAACGAATGCTTTTTTTGGCAGCTGTTACCTATGCTATATAATAGTCTATCTTTTACTTAATTTAAAAAAAAAAAACAATTATGGGACCAAAAATATTTCAAAATAGTAGTGTTAAATTATTTAGAAGTACGTATTTCATTATTCATGTTAATTAAACAGATAATTTAAAATGAATATTCACAATAAATATCAGTTGTCGTTTAGGTTTTTACCATTTAAAGTAATTATGTGTGGTTGCTTTTAAAATCCTTTTTTTTTTTGCTCCATTTGGAAGTTAGCTGTCACTTTTATAATATGTCACTTACCAAATCCCAATACAATCGTGCTAAACTTTAATTAATCAATTAGCTATATACTATCTCTCTATATTTCTTTTTATTTTACCATTTTTTTTAAATGACTAGAGCTGGTTGCATAATAAATAGTTAAAATCGAACGAATGAAACTGAATGGTCTGATTTTAACTGTCAGTTTATAGTTCATTTGACTGACTTCGTGACCCGACTATCCATCACAGTATCTCGTCTGTAATCCTCAATCTATATATTGATACAATCCCGCCATTTCACTAAATAAACCGACCACCCTGCTCGCACCCGATTTCGGTTCGTACACGTTGCGGGTACGAAATGGCTGCGATATACTCAAGCCTTGTTTACGGTAAAATATTTGATATTGGTCCCAATTTTGTTGTGGAACTTACTAATAATAAGTTAAATTATCCTATTTTTTTAATGTTGAAGGATTTAAGAGTATTTTAGTTACTATTATAAAAGGAAAGGTTTGTAACTCTCACGTAAAAACTACTTATTTGATTTTGATGAAACTTGGTACAAAGATAGTTAATAACACGGATTAAAACATAGGATAGATTTTATGTCGGTAAAATGTTACATCTCTCGGTAATACTGGGATAGCTAGATATATCTATAGATTTTAATCCGTTTTAATTCTGACCCTTACATTTCCCGATTACAGCACTATGGTAATAGCAGGTAGGACAGGACTAAGCAAAATTTAACACATTCTTTCCCTTTTCATCTTATTTAAATAGAGAGAGATTTAGATACATTTCATTTAGTTCAGTGATGCTCAATAGAATGGACACCATTATCGTTATTATGATTGTCTTCGATTCTTAAAATATAATTTGCTTTAGTTACGACGTTGGCTTAAGGATTTCGTTATAAAATTGTTATTTAGCATTGATTTCCAATTATGAGATTGATTAATAGATAACAGAGTAATTATTAAAATAAATAAGTGAAGCTAATTCCAAATAACATATAATAAATCGTTTAAATATGATGATAAGATGAATTTAACAAAACGTAAACAAAATTACAACTATTATCTTACTATAATCGACTATCCGATACAGAATATCGACTAAAACAAACAAAACACATCAGCAGTTTTTGTTTGTCAGTTATAAAAAAGGTTCTATTGCATATTATACTATTTTCAAATACCGATTTCTCCGTTAATTGTGGATCTATATTAAATTTTTCTTTTTGGTTTTAAAGCGTATATCGCTAGGATCCCATTGTCACCGAGTCATTATATTAAACTAACGGCACGATAAGATGGCCGCTTTGACGTTTAAAACTTCACAACAAATAATCCTGAAGCGTTTAGATAGGGATGTGTCCTGACATCTCAAATCAGCAATTCTTTAGGAAATGTCAAAACGATCGAATGTATGGAGTTTTGTATGAAATAGCAAGTTGTGACGTCATAATTGGACAGCATCAAATAACATACTCTTTATGATTAGATCGGTACTGAAAAATGTCATTAATGATTTAATTTTGATCATATTTAATGTTTTCGTATATTTTTGGATGTTCAATTCACTGGTTAGTGTTTGATCATGTATCTTTAATACAGGACACAATAATAAAACCTCATTTAAAAAATTTACATTTTTAATCGGCAAAAAGGCTATTGTACAATTCCGTTATTTTAAAAAGTTAATTCTATATTTTCCACCATTCTGTGCGCGGCCGTACATAGAGGCTATGTTCGGTCGATGAGGATTCAAGGTAACTCAGAAACTATAAGGTGTTTTGATATCGCATAGTTAGTTTGTATCTTGCGGCTTTGTTTACGCTTATTGACGACTATTGACTCACCCCGGGTTTGCGTGTTGCTGTAATCTATACTAATACTAGCTGTCCCCCGCGGTTTTACCCGCGTTCCCGAGGGATATAATATTTTCTCGGAATAAAAAGTAGCCTATATGTTGTTCCAGGATATGCTCTATCTATGTGCCAAGTTTTATCCATATCCATTTAGTAGTTTTTGCGTGAAAGAGTAACAAACATACTTACATACAAATCTTTCCTCTTTATAATATTAGTATAGACTTGCATCCGTCCCGCGGTTTTACTCACGTTTCCGAGCAAAGTAATGTTTCTCCAAATCAATCGGGAAAGATTGGCTTTCTATTAGTGAGAATTTTTTTGATATCAAATGATTAGTATCGGAGATTGCCTCGTACATCCATACTTACAAATACTGCCGTTTTACTAAATTACTATACTACCGGCACGCTATGATGGCCGTTTTGACGTTTCAGATTGTCATAGGAAACGAAACTGTATTGCTTTGGAATAAGGTTGATTTCCATCATCATACAATTAGCTTTTGGGTCAATAGATGCACCTTATGTCTGAAGGAATAAAGGTAACTTTTCTTTGTCATTGTTAAACGTCAAAACGGCCATCATAGCGTGCTGTCCCCCACGGTTTTATATCTAAATAAAAATAGCCTGCGAGCTATTCCAGACTATAATTCATCTCTGTGTTAAGTTACATCCAGATCCCTTCTGTAGTTTTGGAGTGATTGAGTAAGAAAGATCCATTCATGCAAACTTTCGCATTTATAAATATGTAGTAGTATGATTTCCGTGCCGCGGTTTCGCCCGCATTTCCGACGCATTTATACATTAAATTATTATTATTAATTACCTATGCCCATCCCGATAATGTACCGGATAGTGAAAGAATTTTTCAATCACTACATAGTATAAAACAAAGTCGCTTTCTCTGTCCCTATATGCCTACGTATGCTTAAATCTTTAAAACTACGCAACGGATTTTGTAGCGGTTTTTTTTAATAGAGAGTGATTGAAGAGGAAGGTTTTTATGTATAATACATGTGCCATCCCACGGGAACGCGGGTAAAACCGCGGGGGACAGCTATATAGACGAAAATACTTAAGGTTTCCAAAAAATGTGGACAGACAAACAACGAGACGTTTGATGTTGTTGTGCAGTATTAATGGTACCTAACATAGCAGACCTTGTGATTTTAAATAATAAAGAAACCTTATAAAAGGAAAACTTTTAAAAAAATGTCAAAACAAAAATATTACTGTCCAATATCAAAATGCCATAGAAAAATTTACTTTATGACTTTTGAAATAAAGGTTATCTATTGATTCATCATTCTGAGATTATTTTTTTTATAAAAAAATTAAACTTCCAAAGAGGTTTCGCATATTTGTAATCCAATGGTTAATTCCATGATGGTGTAAACGAACTTTATTATAAGGCTAAAAGATTCATTATTCCATAACATTAAACGTCAAAAAGAGGCTCATATTGGAGAAAGTAAAGCACACAACGCAGTCGGCTAAAATGTATGTCTTTAATATAGCAGGCATAAGGACTGTGTATGAAATTATCACTTCTTTTTTTTTATTTCAACAGCCACGCAATCCGTCCTAGGAATAGAGTTGAGAAGTCTATTAGAATAAGGCAGATTTTTAAGTATTTGATTTCTAAGAAGACATATATGTTAAAATATTCAAAAATATTAAAGGCCAGTTGGCTTAGTGGTTAGCGACTCTGACTGCCAAGCCGAAGGTTGCGGGTTCGATTCCCACCCAGAACAAACATCTGTGTGCATGAACATGTCTGTTTGTTCTGTGTCTGGGTGTAAATGACTATATAAGTAAGTATTTAGAAAAAAAAGTAATATATGTAGTATATCAGTTATCTGGATTCCATATTACAAGCTCCGCTTAGTTTGGGACCAGATGGCCGCGTGTAAAGAATGTCCCGGGATATTTAATATTATTAGTTACATCCCTATTAATATTATAAATGTGAATGTAAGTTATGTTTGTAACGCTTTCACCTGAAAACTACTTGACCGATCATCATGAAACTTTGTACACATTCTTGGAGGTATAAGAAGTAACATAGGGCTTTTTGTGCCGGGAAAATGTTAAATCCCTCGGGAACGCGAGTGAAACTGCGCCATTTTCAATATAAATAAATAGTGTAACTCTAATATGATTCTATATCTTGATATTTTTATTTCATTTTAAGCCATTTCCGTCCCGTAGTTTCTCTTGTATATGCTTGCCAAAGAGTAAGAGCGGTTTAGTCTTTTAGCCATTTAAACGCAACTAACAAACTTTCTAAATTCAGCATTGGTTTTAGGAGTTTTAAAAAGAATTTTAAATGCAGTATTATGTCTCTTATTAATAAATGAAATAATTCCAATAAACGCAGATAAAACTAAGGCAAAATAATATGAAATTACTATCTGTCCCCCCGCGGTTTCACGCATTCCCAAGGAATGTAACATTATCCCAGCACAAAAAGCATTCTATGTTACTTATAATACCTCCAAAATGTGTACGAAGTTTCATGATGATCAGTTAAGTATTTTTCACGTGAAAGCGTAACAAACAAACTTACATTCACATTTATAATATTAGGGATTTTAACAAAACAATTAGTCGATTCTAAACCAATTCCCAACACTACATTCTCATACGGTAAGTAGTGACACACACACATAGACACAAGCGTGTGTGCGTGGGAATCCATGTAATACGCGACGCGCTATCAAAACAGATAAAATATGGATACAGATAAATAATTATTATTATTTAATAATCATCTGTTTTATTAAAGTTAATAAACAATGTTTGTATTATTGTTTTAATTTTATTGAAAATGTGTTTTTTTTTTATATGATTTTTCTCTAAATGGTATAAAATTAAAATAATGTCGCTATTTCCTTTGGTTTGTTTGTGTGCAAGTACATTAAAACTACGCAATGGATTTTAATACAGTTTTCGTTTTAATGTGGAAAATTTCTTCCGTAAGGTTTGTGTGTATAATACATTAATACTATCTCGCTCAGACGAAGCTGGGGTTGACAGCTAGTTACAACTACTAAAAAATAATATTTTTTGTGAAACTTTTTTAAATTCCAGGCAAAAAGACGCGATGCAGCTTCTTCTGTCTAATAGTTTTAATTTTTTTATGTCATTAACTGAACCAGTACATTTGTAGTATCAGAGAAATCGCCAATTTGTCGCAAACTTCATCTTTGAAATGAGACCTAACTGTTTCCACGCCTCTTTAAGTAAAAATATTTCTTTGTTTATTTTTATTTAGTGATATACTTATTAGACATAGTATTTTAGACTAGAATTAGCCTACTTATCGATAGTCGACCTTAATTAACAAAAGCATCTATTAATTGGTGTGAAAAAAACTATTTCCAAAATATTTTTAATGGCAACACTAAAGCACGTCAAATGCTACTAAACAAGTATGGAGTGTAGAAGTAAGGGAGGACCATCTCAGTGTACTAAAAAGAATCCCTTGAAAGGGAACAAATTAAGGTGGCGCTACTATAGCAAGTGGAAGAATTTTAAATAGAGCTCCACAAATTATTAGAGTACCACTTGCTACACTAGCGCTATTTCGGTGAGAATTCGAAACCTAATTTGCTGTTTATAAGGGGACACTTTTTCGACTAATTCCCCATACAAGATGGTCCTCCTTTACTTCTACACTCCATATAAACAAGAAATAATTTAAACTATTCACAACAGAAGAGATACTACTAAACTATTTGGTATTTGTCTATTTACATAATAAATTTATCAGTTTTTTAGCGCAATTTTTTTATAACGTATTCGTAAATATACAATTAAAAAATTAACAATGCAGGCAAATATTTGAATAAATGAGAATTTAAAAAGAAAGCAATAGATCGTAAACTTGTTGAATCCACATTAACCTAACGATGTACGACTGGTTTAGAAGTCAAAGTTGTAGAGTTCTATTAGGACTGTTTCGACAACTAACAGTGTAACAAAAACCTACCTTACGTCTCAGAGATAAGGTGCATCTACTGATCCAATGTTCAGTATGATGATGCAGATGAACTGTGTTGTAGCGCCATAGGGTACATTTTTCTATAATACCGAAACTGACAAAACGGAGGTTTAAGGTCTTGACAGCTTTAGCACACCACAATATCTCGTACACACACAACCATACTACGTTCACACAGACACATTATTTGTGTTTTGACTGCGCCAATTGGCCTATCACGTCGAAAATATCAATTTGAACCTTAACACGAAGGTGTAAGACTCGTTAATGCTTTTTGAATTCGACTTTCAATATTTTTTTTCTGCTTTTTCGATTTTGTAATAATTCCTTTTTTGATAGCAACATTTTAACAAGAGTTACATTTGTTTTTTATCTGTAACCTTTGACATAAGGTAGTCGTTTTATATTGTCTGTCAAAATAGTTACTTTTTATATTGATTATCATGTAATAATAAAAAAATTATAAGTAAAGACAACAAAAACAATGTCTGAATAGCAAGAAAATAAATTATCAATTAGATTTAACTTTAAAATAAATCACTAACAAATATAGTAAATCCCAAACAGAATGCATTTTATTTTTCTAGCCTTAATCGCTGTTTCCTGGTTAATGCAAAATGTGTGAGTGGGATGGGCAGATATAGTGTGAGCGAGAGAGGGTTAGTAAGGGATCCTTCGAGTGCGATAGAGACGGGGATATAATTAAAACTTTTGTCGCGCAAGCTAGCTGAGGGTACTGGTTGAGAGGTTAAAGAAAAATATAGAGATGATGTTACATTAAATTATTTAGTTTATCTACTACCAGTGTCTGTCACGCGCTTTCATAAACATTCCCGAGAGAATTAACAGTTTCCCGGGGAAATAAATGCTTTTATCACTCGGAACAGGATCGAATGAATAAAAAAATTATAAATAAATAAATATCCTGGGACATTCCTTACACACGGCCATATGATCCCAAACTAAGCAGAGCTTGTACTATGGGAATTAGGTAACTGATATACAACATATACTATAATACTTTTTATTTGTCTAAATACACACATATATAGATATTTACACCCAGGCACAGAACAAACATGTTCATGCACATAAATGTTTGTCCTGGGTGGCAATCGAACCCGCGACCTTTGGCTTGGCAACTTTATAAACTTCATCATCATCATCAGCCTATCTCCGTCCACTGCTGGACATAGGCCTCACCTATGGCACGCCACTGAGCTCGATCTTCAGCTCTTTGTTTCCAACCGCTGCCAGCCAGCTTGCGTATATCATCGCTCCATCTAGCTGGAGGGCGCGCTACACTACGTTTATAAACTTGAAACAGAAATAATTAAATCTATAATACTAAAATATTAAGGTTAAAACTGGATACTATTGCTTGTTTGACAGGCCAGTTGGCTTGGTGGTTAGCGCTCTGACTGCCAAACCGAAGGTCGCGGGTTCGATTCCCACCCAGGACAAACATTTGTGTGCATGAACATGTCTGTTTGTTCTGTGTCTGGGTGTAAATATCTATATAAGTATTTAGAAAAAAAAAAAAGAAAAAAGTAGTATATGTAGTATATCAGTTATCTGGTTTCCATAGTACAAGCTTTGCTTACTTTGGGACCAGATGGCCGTGTGTAAAGAATGTCCCGGGATATTTATTTTATTCATTACAAGCTGTCCCCCGCGGTTTTACCCAGGATATCACATTTTCCCGGGATAAAAGTAACCTATACGTTATTCCAGGATATGCTCTATCGGTGTGCCAAGCTTCATCCATATACGTGCAGTATTTTTTGCGTGAAAGAGTAACAAACATACTTACATACAAATCTTTCCTCTTAATAATATTAGTATAGATTTATTAAACAAAATAAGTCAGTTTTGTGATTGACATCATTGGCATTCTATTAGTGATGTGATACTCGTAAAATAATTTATCGATAAATCATTTTATAAATCGATTAAATGACAGCTGTCATGAATGATTAAAAATACAAATAGTTGTAGACATACTATCGAATGAAATAAAATAGATTTTTTATTCTTTAAATCTATTATATTTTATTTATTTGCAAGTTTGCCTTGAACCGGAGTATTTGTTTTAAAATTGACTTATAGCTATTTTCATTCAGTATTAAACAACTTCTAAACAGACAACACATTAAAATCAAGGTCTGTGGAGTATACAAGTAGTAGAGCTCTTAGTGCAGAGTTATTAGGAAGTACTACCACCATACCCATTTCCTCGGAAGCAGGAGTGCACTTGTTTTACTGTTTCGGTTAGAAAGGTAAGGCCGGTGAAGTTACAGGCACATGAGACTTAACTTCACGTCTCAGCGACAACGTAACGATGTCCCTGTTGCAAATGTCCATAGGCGGTGACCACTTACCATCAGGTGGACCGTCAGCATGTCCATCTCCCTTCTAACTTTCAAGTTAATGTGATATTTTTAATTCTAGTCCCATTCTTCTTAGTCGAAAGTTGACTTCCGAGGTACTTACCATCAAGTAGACCGACTACCTGTTTTTTTGTGAAACCGTCTTTAGCGGCGTTGAGCACTTTTCTTGGGATGGTTATAAAATTTTAAACTCGCGTCAGGACACGTGACCTGATCGAAAATACGTTAGACGGTAAAAATGGACAACGTTAATGTTCAAGTTTTTTTCTTTAACTCTTTTTCTTAATGCTTTACTACTATCAGGTAATAGGGCTGGCAGATTTTTTTGTAGTCTATATTTTTCAGTAATGTTTATTCAGTATTATTTCATGGAAAAATTGTTAAAGTTATTTCGCGGAAGTCTCCATAGTTTCCCCACGTCTGTTTTTACGAGAATATATTTCAATGAGTTTCCGTTTATAGCCTTCCTTTAACCGATTGCGAAGCGAAGGGTATTGTGTTTAATATTTTATTTAGTTGTTAAATAAATTACAAAGTTTTATATCCAATGTTAGGATGGATGTTGTTAAGTATTTTGTTTCATGTATTTTAATTTCATTCATTTTTTGATTTTGCTATTGATTCACTGTATTTTTTATATTTAACACTAATTTAAATTATGATTTTGATAAAAAAAAGTATGTTGTATACAATTTAGAGTATGTCATCCTTGTTTATATCCCATAAATAATTAGTAAATTATTAAATCAAAATATTTTGTCTATGGTAAATAAAAAAAAAAGTTTATATAATTTCTTATTTAGGCTAATGAGAACGATGAAAAATATAATAAATACATTTTTTGTATAATTATCCCTCATTAATTAACCCTAGATTATTTTTAGTAAGATATTTTAGGGTACCTCAGTAGAATTTGATAAACCTTACGCCATCAGAATATATGGCTGTAGTATTTATATTAGAAAAAGAGATAGAGCTCTTTGAAACCTTAAAAAGACTTGGAGTCTTGTAAATGACTCTTTTAATAAAACAAAATTACCAAATGTTAAATTAAATGCTTTAAAATAATAATAATCTTCAGAAAGGTAAACGTCTATGATACAATTTGATATTATCCCACTCAGGCGAAGTCGGGGCCCACGACTCATTCCGAAATTTGATGTCACCGACTGCCTGTTTATTCCGACTAATCTCCGTAACGGCTGGACCGAATTTGACGGCTAATACCAGCCCCCATATTCAGCTAATACAAACTTCGTCGGCGAGCCGCTTCACGGAGGCCTCCGAGAGCTTACCTCTCACGTGATTAGTATTAGCGTAGTAAGCGACGAAGCGTAGAAACATCCTCGAGTTAGTGTCATTTTCCTTACAGAATCAAGCCCTGATGGTATAAGGAGTAACTTAATCTACTTCAGAGCTAACACTTAGCAATTCGGTTGAGAGCCCTAAGCGCTCACCGGAATTGTCCGCGTAAGGGTGTAACCCATTTGAGGCTAACACCTTCGACCCTTAAAAAAAAAACACATCAATTAGTGAAAATGTAACATCCCTCCTGGAATGCAGTGAAACCCGCGGGGGACAGCTAATACCGATAATAAATAAAAATTTAATTAAAAATACATGTGACGGAACCTAAATCGTAATTTTACATATCACGCTTCATCGAATTCACTTGAAAAGGTACCAGTCAAACAGGAATGTAAATTTTAATTATTTAAATGCAGCGATGTTGTTATCCTTGCACGGAATCGAACTTGCGACCTCAACGTAGGTCTGTGGCATCATCGCTAATTAAATATATAGGAAATGTTTGTTTGTATATTTTTAATATTGTAAATAAACCAAGGTAACTTTTACTATGTAAATGTTGACAAGGAAATATGGATTTACTAGCTGTCCCCCGCGGTTTCGCTCGGACGTAACATTTTTCCGGGATGAAAAGTATACTGTGTGTTAATTAAGGATATAATCTGTCTTACTGCTAAGTTTCATCCTAATCCGTTCAGTAGTTTTTGAGTGAGAGAGTACCAAACATCGATACATGCATCCTCACAAACATTTGCATTAGTTGAGTGAGCTAAAACGTATTATTTTTAACTACTTTCACCAGCGTTTGAAATGAAATGAAAATTAAATGAAATGAAAATATTTTTATTCAAATAGGCCTTGACAAGCACTTATGAATAGTCTGACTCTAATCCAAACGACGATCCTGACGTTTCCAAGGGATTTCATTTTTTCCCTGGCTGGTCTAGAATGTACTCTAACTGTGTGCCAAATTTAATACAAATCCGTTCAGCCTATGATGCGTGATTGAATCACCAACATTCACATTTATAATAATTATAGATTGTCAAATATTTTGAAATTTAAAATGTTTTAACTAGTTTGCGTCACGGACGCACAATTTCAAAGGTTTGTATAAAAATGACAATGGGCTCGCTACTGTTTCTAAACCGCGACACACAGATTGAATAAATAAATATCCCGGGACATTCTTTACACACGGTCATCTAATCCCAAACTAAGCAGCAGTTAATACAAACTTCTTCGGCGACCCGCTTCACGGAGGCCTCGGAGAGCTTACCTCTCACGTGATTAGAAGTATTAGCGTAGTAAGCGAAAGAGACAGAGCACGGAGGCCGCGACGAAACATCCTCGAGCTAATGTCACTTTCTTTACAGAATCGAGCCCCTGAGCTTGTACTATGGAAACCAGATAACTCATATACTACATGTACTACTTTTTGGATAGATCATTACAGATAGAAAAAACAGACATGCACACAAATGTTTGTCCTAGGTGGGAATCAAAGCCACGGCTTGTCGCGTGGCAGTCAATGTTTCTAACAACCAATGATGCAACCATGTTGTGCGACGAAAAATAAACGAATGATAAACACAATGTATTCTATTCAAAAGTGATTGATGAATAATTATAATGTTTCCCTGTTATACTAAAGATTCACTTCCATCGTGTCTTTACAATATACCTTGTTTTTTTAAGTTTTTTTTTACCTGCAGAGCTCGATTCTGTAAGGAAAATGACACTAGCTCGAGGATGTTTCGCCGCGGCCTCTATGCTCTGTCTCTGTCGCTTACTACGCTAATACTACTAATCACGTGAGAGGTAAGCTCTCCGAGGCCTCCGTGAAGCGGCTCGCCGACGAAGTTTGTATTAGCTGAAAAAGGAGGCTGTTTAAATATATTGTTAAATATATATTATCAACTAGTATAGGCAGCGCCTCTTCATATTCATTTCGATGAAGCGACTGTTGTTCGGGTCAGTTGATTTACACTATACGGATTCTTTTATAACTAAAACTATAACAGCCCGCGTTCCCGAGGGATGTAACATTTTCCCGGCACAAAAGGTATCCTATGTGTTATTCCAGGATATGATCTATCTATGTGCCAAGTTTCATATAAATGTGTTCCGTAGTTTTTGCGTGAAAGAGTAACAAACATCCATACATACAAACATTCGCATTTATAATATTAGTGGGATAATTAAGTTACAAAGCAGTGTTAATATTGAATAATAACACAAATCATCTAAAAAATAACTAGTTATTCATTAAAACACAATGAAATAATTATATATTCAATTCGAAACAGGAACTGAGAAAAAATCTTTAAAAAAATTACTTAAAAAAAAAACATTCAAAAAACTTGGTATCAGAAATAAATCGTGTAGTGTGCACATTCTCCGTGTCGTATCCATTTGGCAGAAATGGTTGTTTAGGCCACGTTCACATTGACATACTCTGTAAATTGTATTTTTTTAATTTTAAATGTTTTTGAATTATACTTCTTCATCGAGGAGAAATTTTATAGCAACATAAAAAAAAATATTTTACTTTTGATCTCCGGAAAATATGACTCCCCTCGGGAAACCCGTTAGCAAGTGCACTAATAAATTTATTTCCATTTCATTGTTTGGTAAAATTACTATAAAATATACTATTATATAGAAAATATATTGATATGTAATGTATGTTTTGAGTTCATAGCATCTTAATCAAGTATATTAAAAACCTTTTTAAGAATTAACAAATATAAACTAATTACTTAATATTGATTAGTAATAATGATGTACATATTTCCCATTTACTTCTCACTTATTTAAACATTACTTTCCCCGCGGATTATAATATAGCCTATGGCCATTCGAAATAATGACCTTTCAAACAGTTGAAAAGAATCCTTCTCTTTCTAATATTAGTATAGATTAATAAAAACTTTTTATTAAATTCTAATATTTTTTAACTATTTGGTGATTGCCATTAAAATCAAATTAAAAGAAAGAAAAATGTCGAATTCCATTTATAACTTGTACTTCTATTTTCGTTAGCACAATACATTAATAAAAGATAACTCTCCATAGAAAAATCAACTTTAATTAACAAAGATTAAAGTTCAATTCTCTATGCAGCCAGAACTTGGGATTATTTGAAAAACGGACACGTTCGATCGATGTGTGCGTGAAACGGAATACACTACGTGATTTTGTAGCAAGTTTTTTTTTTAATCTTTCTTTCTCATTTAGGAATTTCGTACTCTGCTTCATTGTATGGTTGAAGTCTTCTTTTAAAGTGAATCATGAAATGGTAGAATTTTCTTTTAAATCGTCAATTAAAAAACAATATTTTATATTCCTTCTCTATGCTTTTTCTTTTTACTTTTAGGTGATTAATTATATTAACAAATTAGTAAAACAAAATCGTCTGTAGAGTTTCAATACCACTGGCAAGCTGACAAGGTCTTTTTATCGATTAAAAAGTTACTTGAAATGTACTATTGTCTCTGTTTCATATTTGAACAGATGGTTGACATTTTTATTTTAGCGTGACCTCTGTAAATTATTTTCAATTACAATATGTATTTAAAATTGTTATTACATATTAAACATGATGTCCGTATTATCCTTCATCTTTTTTTCTTTTTTATTTATATTGAACTTAAAAGAAACATTTATAATCGATACTAAAACATAGACAACACTAGACTACCGGAAGTTACGTATTAAAAATATATGTTAAAAGGAATTTGGCACGTTCAAATATGCACCACGTTTTGTATCGATATTCTAGAAATAGTGTTATATTATTAGAAGTACTGGACATACAACGTGTTACAAAATACCCCGTAAAAATATAATTAATTATCAAAGCCAACAACCCTAGTAAGCTGTCATGTCAGGGAACCAGATTATTTAACAGAAAGGCCTACGTGCCTATTATACCTAATAATTGTCTACTTTAATAGTTTTTCTATTTTTCATTCATAAAAATCATTTTTTTTTTGGGGGATATGTTATACAGATTTTCTACCGTTCTTAAATATTGTGAATGGACTCGTTATAAGGCCACATTTAACCTCCTTTCGGCTTTACGGGTAGTTTTGTAACATGTATATACATATATATATATATATATATATAAGTAACAGTTATCTTTAATAAGTATATAACCAATATGAGTGGTAAGTACTTTAGAAATATAATTTTACAATACTGTTACATTTTTTAATATACATAGTTACTGTAACTAAGAGGTATTTGTATCCTAACATAACCTTTGTCACTCGAGAATAACGTACCTAGCTTTTAGAGATTAGCCCCTCTCTCTCTCTCTTTATAATTTTATACTACCGGCACAAGAAACTGTATTGCTTTGGAATAAGGTTGATTTCCATCATCACACAATTAGCTGTTGGATCAATAGATGCACCTTATGTCTAAAGGAATAAAGGTTATTTTTCTTTGTCATTGTTAAACGTCAAAACGGCCATCATAGCATGCCGCAAGTTTAGTTCAGATATAGTCCTTCTTACTATAATCTAATTCCTAATCGTAATAATAATGTTAATGTGACTCTGTCCGTTTATTTGCTTTTCTAAACGAAGTGGGGATTGCTGACAGGGCATAATACCGGTCAACTTTAATCCAAGGAAAACAGACGAAACCGCGGCCGGAGGGATCTTTTATGTATGCTATACCATATCTATCTGCAATAACTTACCTTTAAATAGTAAAAGATTTCTTCAAATAGATGCTGTTCGGATAGTACCCACTTATAAATAAATAAATATCCCGGGACATTCTTTTACACACGGCCATCTGGTCCCAAACTAAGCAGAGCTTGTACTATGGAAACCAGATAACTGACATATACTTTTAATTTTTCTAAATACAGACAAATATTGATATTTACACCCAGACACAGAACAAACAGACATGTTCATGCACACAAATGTTTGTCCTGGGTGGGAATCGAATCCACGACCTTCGACTGGGCACTCAGGGTCGCTAACCATCAAGCCAATTGTGTCCCGTTCCCCAGGGATGTTACATTTTCCCGTGATAAAAAGTATCTTAACTATCTATGCGTCAAATTTCAATCAAATCCCCTCAGCTGTTACGTAGCTAAATGGTAACAAAACACACAAAAACATTCGCATTTATAACATCACTAAGATTAGATAAGGTTGGTTCTTTAACAGTTTATTCACGTAGGCGTTGTCGATTATTTATAGTGCTTACAATTCAAAATCTACAAACAACTGTACTTTTGTAGTCGAACCATCAAAAAGGTTATTAATTTACCCGCTAATGAGTTATGACAAGCGCATGTTCAATAGTTGTACCGTATTTTATTCGGACAAAATTCAACACATGTCACTGGCAAAAATATTTTGTTTAATTCACGAGCATTACGTGAGAGTTTGTTGTTTGTTTATTACATTAACCAGGCAGCACTTCATTTTTATAATGTAAGTTAATTTAGTCATCAAATATGAGTCACAGTTTCAATAAGACACAAACGATTCACTTCACATTGCTAAGTATATAATTAAACTGTACGTTTGTCTCTTTCACACGCTATGGTAATCGCAGAGATTGAAAGGGAGGGTTGTATTAATCAGTTAATATTGTAATAAATATATAGGTTTTTCTGTTAGTTTTGAAATAATAATGTTTGGTTACTTATAGATCTTAAGATCTCTATGGTTTTAAAAAAAATAATAGACCTTTTTAAATATATGTTTGTTAGTTCCAGCGAAGCATATTGTAAAACATGTTTGTTAGATATCAGTATTATGCAAATGGCATTGTATTAATTGGTATGTGGTAAAAATTTCGAATCGTTACTGAAGTTTATTTGCAAATAGCTTTTTGCGGAAATCTAGCGCTAGGCTAAAAATAAATTAACTAAAATACCGGACAAGCAGTATGAGGGCGTAGTATATGCGGAAATTACAGAAGTAACACACTAAAGTTTTATTCAAGACAAAGATAAAACTCTGGTCGTTGTTGTGGAGTAACTTAAAACTTCCCATTAGCTTTAATTTATTTTTTTAATGTTACCTAATAGTTTAACTACAAATATAAGAGTAAAAACTCTTTTGTCTTACTTCTACTATTAAATTAAAAATAAATTGATTTTAACTAATAAAGCTGTCGTGCCAAAACCTAATAATTGATATTATAAGTTTTATTGGATATTTATGATTACTTTATAATAATTATTTTACAATAATTAAAGTTAAATCGTTAATTAATAGCGTTTGACATACCAACAACCGGTTTGTGAATTATATTATTTCACTACGATGTACTGTACAAATCATTATTTACGTAAAAAATTCTGTATAAAGAAGATATATGTGTGCGTGAATGTGAGCCAGCTACGTTGTTTGAGCTGTCGCAGGGCCGCCATGAACGCGTTTGTATTATTTCTTTGTCATTTATTGAGAACTATTATTAGAATTAAATTTTTCTATCAACTTTTACTTGTACAATTATAGTTCTTACAGTACGCCATTGCCGTAATGTTTTTAAATTTATTGTAGTTTGTTTAAGGTATGGAACCTTTTTAGATGAATGTTCCACAAACTATAACCTATATGCTTTAAAATAAGGAATTAGCATCATCATACAATACGCCATTGGATTAATAGATGCGCCTTAATATAAAAGAACTAAAGTACATTTTTCCATGACATTCTTGAACGTCATGAGGCGTTTTTTTTTATATTTGACAAACATACTATACTGCAATAACCTCCTTTTATTTCTCTTTAGTCGACTGTGAAACCTCATTTCTCGGTTATGACTTTTAAGGTTTCTTGTCTGTCCTATTCTAAAGACTGTGTTGCTAGCTAAACGTAATTGACAATTATACTCATGTTTCCTGCTCAGTAATTAACAGCATTGACTGAATTTATGAAGTCCAAGGGCTTTTTAGTATATCATTGATAAGATTTTTCATTGCACCAACAAATGTAGCTACTACAAGTTGACCCTGGCCTTGATTGAAGATTGTTATAAAACAAAAGACGGTACATAAATAAATACTGAATTAACAAAATTGTTATTACCATAATACTGATATTAAATCGACTAATTATAATTATTTAGGTTATACTATGTAGGTCACATAACATATTGAAACTTAAGATCATGTGTAATAACTTGTCCCAATTTTTTCATAGTAACGTAATTTTTATTATGAATAGGAATATAGAATATAAATAAGGGTTTTAATAATAATAATTATATCAATAGGGCAGCCCTATTCAACTTCGCGTGTGAGCGGGTAAGAAAATACGGAGCAACCGTGAACACAGATACGGACCGGCCGTGTTCCGAAATGGCTGTGTTTCTGTCATTGCGGACGCTCCCCGCGCGCGTGTTTTGACTTATTTTTGTCAAACGAACGATCGCCATATTGTTTTATTGTGCTCGATAATTTTTAATTTTACCAAAAAAATAAAAACCATCAACGATTTACCGAATCGAAAGCTAACGTGGCGTTGTTTTTTCTTACGTTACGTACGTGTGTGACATTATGTGGAAATATGAATAATGTAATGTGCCTACATGGATTATTAATATTATTATTCTTATCTCTGTGGTAGATAATTATTTATTTATCTCGATTATGGTTAACGGACGATCGTTTCGTTAAATTCGTGTCAATGTGAATAGACGAATGATCAATAATCATTAATGAGATTCCATCATATTGATAATTAGTTTTTTTTAATGCAATTTGCGAACGCGAGGTTGTGTGTAGCCAAAAATAACATGTTGAAAAATAACTGTTTGTTGGAGAACAGTCAGTGTTGTGTTTGAATATAGTGCAATGTCTAGGCTGAAAGTTTAAAATAAGAATGCATATGAAATTGCCATTGTGTCACAAATAGTTATGTTTATTGTTGTTTATAATGAACAAAAAATATGTTTTTGTGAAGTTCAAGTTTTGTGCACGGATTTGATGCCTTTGTCTTCCGGATTTTGAAATATGGACAAACCTTCTTTCAAGGTACGTTTGGTTTTTGACCTTTAATTTTATACCTGTACATAAAAGATCATTTAAAAAACATAATCAAATTATAAGATTTGTACGCTTCCCACACAAACATTCTTATTGAAGATAAAATAAAAGTGAAAGTTAATTAAGTAATTTTAATCTTCCGAGTAATTAGGCGGGTTTTTAAAAGAATTGAATCATTTTTGCCCGTATTGAATTATGATATTGAGTAGTAGGTATTTAGTTGCTGATTTGTACTAACCTGAGCGCGTGACGTCATCTATTGTCTCGATTACAAACAATCATTCAAAGGAAGTTGGTATTCAAAACGTGTTTTTTTTTTCAAATCTACAGATTAAACATTTGATACTTACATGTTAATTATTGTTTATTTTTGTTTTTATTAAATGCAATATTAAACTATTTCGAAGTGTTCGCGTTTGAAGAATATTGTTGTCTCAACCCTTCCGCCCGTTCGCCTGAGTTCGCCATATCAGCAAGTGCTAGTGTTGCGGTGAAGTACGCGATCTATCGATATCGGTGTGTTTAACTTTTTAATTATTCTTGTCACACTTTTTTTTGTGACACTGATAATAATTTCTCACAATTAAATGCTAAATTATGAATTAAAAACTACCAACAACTTGACATGAATATCATTTACTCAAATGTTTTAAATTTAAATATTAATGTTTTAATTAATTAGGTAGTACTAGTTATTTAAATTTATGTAATCTGCTGAATTATCAAATAATTGTGTGATAAAATTAAATATATTTTTTTATATGACACGGTTTAAAAGCAGGTGGATCCAATGAGATGTGATTTGGTCAGAATATTTGCTATTTTGGGACAGAAATGTTCCGATCGCATGAAATCGAATAAGTTTATAATTGTAACAAGAGCGGAAGGTCGCATGGTTCGAAATGACCTTGAAATCTCTTAGTAATATTATTGCCGCATTCAATCAAGCTTTTGATAGGAACAGATTTGTGTAATAACAAACATGTGCCTCTAAAATGTTAGTAAGATATTTCCATCTGTAAAGCAGATTGTCTCAAGTGTTTAATTGATTTTTCACAAGTCACAATATATGTTCACAATATATATTATTATAAGGTTGTCGTAGTGATTTTCTAAACCTTACAGATAAGTGTGACGTGTCGCCATAAAAATAATAATTCTACTAATTAATTAAGAATAAAAAATCGTGCTTGCTCTTTATAATATTGTTTCTTTCTAACTTAAGTATTTTTGATGTGCCGTTACTGATGGTAATGTCAATTGAGTGACGTCTTATCAATAGAACGTTATTTATCTCCTTGCTTTAAGCTTTATACAATAAAGTCACTTTATCTGCTTGTGCTTGGTTGTTTTTCAAGCTACATTAAAGGTTTCAAGCAGTTTTCATTACCATTTTGAAAAATTCTTTCGAAAGTCATATGTTTGTTTCATTTTATGTTGTCCAGTCATGCGAAGCCGTGGCGGGTCGCCATTAGTTAATAAATTCAATTTAAACGAGGATAAAGCTATACATGTATGTTAAATTATAGGGAAAATACAATTAAGGAAAAGCACTAAGAAAAATAGAGTTATTAGATAGTTTTAAAGCCAACGCATCGTCACCTCGGCTAGCAGCACTGATCCACAAAGCGAAGAATGACGTATCATAATACTAGCTGTATCCAAGGCTGCTATTTCAGGATATGTTCTATCTATGTGCCAAGTTGCATCTATATCTGTCCGGTATTTTTTTGCGTGAAAGAGTAACTAACATCCATACATACAAACTTTCGCAATTATAATATTAGTGTTGTCAAAAACAGCTGAAATACTAGAAAGCTTAAGCGCGCGAAAAAACGGAAATTTACGTTAATATGTATGACTAAATGGAATTTGGGTCAATTACCATAATTTTTCGGTGCCATTTCTGAGCGGACAACGCGTCTTTAGTTTATTTCACATTGATAATGAAACTATTTTTATAAACACACGCCGCTCAGCCCTTCCAACGTGAAATGATAGCGGAGTGGATGTTATTACTCTTCTAATGTATTGTCAAATTTAAATTGGGTCTAATTGGGTTTTGATGCGTTTTTCTTGTGTAATCGTAGCCATGTGCATTTTGATTTTAACTATGTATTTGTTTACGCGTTTACGGTAATTTGTTGAGTCGTAACGTTTTGTAACGAGGTATTGGGTAATGGGTATCGTATTGGTGGATTTGTGGGTTGTCGTTTTTGTTTCCCGAAAAACAGTACTTGTCTTTTAAATAAACATGAATGGGTTTTCACGTAAGTTTATAAGACTTTGCTTGATAAGGTAAGGGCCTTGTCCGTGTAAGGGTTAAGCCATCCGAGTAACCTTCTAGGAAAAAAAAAGCTACAAAAAAATGGTAGGCCTCTCGTTACATTAAACTTCAATTAACGTAAATATTCCATGTATTTCAATTATAACTCAATAATTAACTCTTTCTATGAAATTATTTCATAGTATATAACTGATATAAAATATCGAATAAAAAAAATTGCACTAATTTTTAAATAATTTCAAATCGATATAAAGTTATTTTGTAATCGTAACTCCTTAGTCGATTACGTAAACTATCGATAGATCACAATCGATAACAACCCCCGCACTACACTACACGGCCGGCACACAACGCAAGTCGAGCCATTCTTTGGCATTATGAACCATTTTATACCGCTTTTTTTTTGCTCAGTTTTTCATAGCGAACATTCGATGAGGCGTATTGACAGAATTATTAGAACTAGCCTTTTGTAATGCGGTTTTGGCCGCGATGTTGAAAAGTTACGTTTTGTGATGTTGGTACCGCCCTATTTTGGCGCTATTTTAGTTGTGTTTTTAGTAAAGCTGCTTTCTTGAGTAAATTTTTTCTCTATGGTTATGGATTGTGAAAGCGAAAGTGTCTGTGGATTACGTCATTGAATGTACTTTTTTTATTTTTGATGGATTTTGATTTGAGCTTAAAGTCCGGTGATGGAGGTAGTTTTATTTAAATATTTTTTTTTTTAGGTCACAATTTCGCCAAGGTTAGTGATGATGCAGCCAAAGCTTAAAAGGAAACTGGCACTCGAGTGCAACTCGAACTACAGCTAGTTCTTTAAACGTTAAACGTGACTAATAATAAAAAAAAAAGATAAATCGATTGCCTCCTTGGGCAAGGTTAAGATGAACGGCAGCTGAACTGAAGGTCGCCAGTTCGAATCTAATCAGAAAATTAATTGTTTAGTATCAAGCACAAAAACAAACACTCAATTCGGTAGAGGGTTTCAAATACTAAATAATAAAAAATATTGTCTATTTATTTAATGTCTGGGTTGTATATATGTTGTACTAACTTTCCCCCGCAGTTTCACACGGTATTCCAGAATATAATCTATCTCTGCGCCAAATTCCATCCAAATCAGTTCAGCCGTTCTGGCGTGATTAAGTAACCAACATCCACCTATTCAAACTTTCGCATTTATAACATCAGTTATCTGGTTCCCATAGTACAAGCTCTGCTTAGTTTGGGATCAGATGGCCGCGTGTAAAGAATGTCCCGGGATATTTATTTTATAATGAAAATATGTAGACTTAGAGTAGTTACTAACTTACACTATGGTGTTGGGAAGTACTACCACCATACCCATTACCGCCGTGAAGCAGTAGTGCACTTGTATTACTTACTGTTTCGGTTAAAAAGTTAAGGTTATTAAACTTGACGTTTCAAGGTCAACAACTCGATGCCCCTGGTGTTGCAAATGTCCATAGGCGGCGACAACTTAACATCAGGTGGACCGTCTGCCTGTTAGAACATGACATAGCCTTGAAGATTTTAAAAGACCTGTGAAAATATAGGATATGTTAGGAGTTGGGGGGAAATCTAAGTAGGTAGCATGTCAAATTAATATCCCCTCTTATTCAGCTAATACAAACTTCGTCGGCGAACCGCTTCACGGAGACCTCGGAGAGCTTACCTCTCACGTGATTAGTAGTTTTAGCGTAGTTTGCGACAGAGACAGAGTTTAGAGGCCGCGACGAAACATCCTCGATTTAGTGTCATTTTTCTTACAGAATTAAGCCCCTGGGCCGTCTTCAGCCTATTGGAGGCTGGAAGCTTTAGGATAATGACCCCAATAGAAATTAAAATAAAAACAGCTTACGTAATAATTTGACGTCTCCAAACATTATAAATGCGGATGGTGTGTGTGGTGTTTGTAACTCTTTCACGCAAAAACTACCAAACGGATTTAGATGAAACTTGCCACATGTATAGAAAATGCCCTGGAATAACACATAGGATACTTTTTGTGCCGGAAAAATGTCACATACCTCGGGAAAGCGGGTGAAACCGCGGGGCACAGCTAGTATTTCATAGTTGTTAAAACACTTGAGTTATAATAGTCTATTTCTATGGCCTACTAGGTATCTATCCGGTCTTGGAAACAGTGGAACATCGAATTATAAACTCTAATATTTACTTACGTAAGGTTTATTTTGCTTTCTCATGAAATATTCTTTGTCGCGAGCAGTATCTATGGTAACTAAATGGGCAATGGTACTCAAACTTTGAAGTAATTTTTTTAAATTGCTTTTTTCGCTTCGTGGTTTCTCGAGGTCTGAGTGATCTTTTGTTTTTTCGGGATAAATTATATCCAATATCTTACTCTAGAATTTATACTATCTGTGTGCCACATTTCGTCAAAATCGAACCAGTCGTTACGGAGTTAAGTGGTAACCAACACATACACACAAATACTTTAACTCTTTATGCAGAGTTCTACCACTGTAGTGCACTTGTATTACTGTTTCAGTTAGAAAGGTAAGGCCGGTGTAGTTTCAGGCACATGAGACTTAACTCCACGTCTCAGCGACAACGTAACGATGACCCTGATGTTGTTAATGTCTATAGGCGGTGACCACTTACCATCAGGTGGACCGTCTGCTTGTTTGTTGGCATACTGTACATAATAAAAATATTAATAATTGACTGAATGATCGCGTAATATACTAAAATAAAACTTTGAGTCGAATTGAGAACCTTCTCCTATATAAAGTTGGTTAAAGCCCGCGTTTATCGCTATAATATGCCTATAACCATCTAGGAAAAAATCCGCGTCGAATGGTAGCAGTTCCATCCCGATATGTTCAGTAGTTTTGAGGTGATGGTGCGTCAAAGGAACACTATTATCCATATAGATAACACCGAGTCAATAATGATTAAGTTAGATGTACAAGATTCGTTTCACTCAGCAATTATTTAAAAAGCAAATAATGTTTTGTAGAAGGGTACAAAAGTTTGAGTAACTCGGTTAGAAGGATCCCTAAAACCAATATACGGGCGTTACATTAGTGGATAGGGTTTCTTGATAGGGTTGTCGAGTGAATTGTGTCTATATATTTTATTATTATATTATAAAATAGCCAATAAGTCAGAATAGATAAAATTTATATAAAAAAATATTAAAAAAAAATAAAAAAGATGTGACCTTGCTGAGTTTCTTGCCGGTTCTTCTCAGTTGAAGGTTGACTTCCGAACCGGTAGTAGCTTCAGTAACTTTAAATTTGACCTTCATAAGTGCCTTACGAGGGCATAAACTGAACCTGCGTAGTTACCGTTCTCGTGTGAATACGGGTATAAATTAAAATAAACTGAAAAACACGCTTTTACAGAAAATCCAACTAAAAAATAGAAAATAATTTTGAATTAAGAATAGTGTTAATAAGAAAAAAATGGATTTTATTGTGAAAAAAGCGTGGTGTCAATAGTTATAAATATTTTATTGACAGATATGAGTAGAAGGATTATCATTTTGATAATATCTTAAAAGGCTCCCCTGATTTTTTACTATAAAATATATTTTTTTGTTATTCATATATTCTATTCTTAATTCAAATTTATTTTCTATTTTTTCGTTGAATTTTCAATTTTTTTTTTTTGACTATTGTTTACGTACATTAATTTTACATGTTATAACAAGAATTGCTGTAGTAAGTAATTACAGCATAAAAATGTTTTTCCTAAATACATCCAGTGTCAACCCTCAACAGTCTGGTAGTTCAGGGTCGTACATTTTAAAACCCGGGGGTGGGTGCGAGCGGGACGGCGATATCTCTTTCTTTGAAACGTCATCAAAATCTTACCATTTTATGTACATAAGCTACAATTTAACGATATAAGGCTGCGATCGCGAGGTCGTTGGTTCAAACACGTAAATGTGCAATGTGTTATGTACATTATTATATATATTACTAGCTGTCCCCCGCGGTTTTACCCGCGTTCCAGTGGGATGTCACATGTATCTATACTAATATTATAAAGAGGAAAGATTTGTTTGTTTGTAATGAATAGGCTCCGAAACTACTGGACCGATTTCAAAAATTCTTTCACCTTTGGAAAGCTACATTATCCCCGAGTAACATAGGTTATATTATATTTAAAAAAAATTAGGGATCCTTACTAAAACTCCAATAATGTAACCCAAGGTGTGAAAAAATTACAAAACATTCTTGCGCTGCGAAAACTATTGATGATAGAATGAACAAAATAATGTAACATCCCTCGGCAACGCGGGTGAAACCGCGGGGGACAGCTAGTTATACATAAAAACATTCCTCTTCAATCACTCTATCTATTAAAAAACCGCATCAAAATCCGTTGCGTAGTTTTAAAGATTTAAGCGTACATAGGGATATAGGGACAGAGAAAGCGACTTTGTTTTATACTATGTAGTGATATGATAATATATATATAAATATATATAAACTAGCTGCCCCGTGCGGTTTTACCCGCGATTCTGAGCGATGTTTGAATTAGCGTATGTGCTATTTCTTTGATTTCGGTTTTACCTCAGTCCCTAATAGCAGAATGAGTAATTAAAAGGAATAAACAAAGGTTTGCACTCCGGGAGTGCCGGCAGAAGTGAAAACTTGAACATTAACGTTGTGCATTTTTACCGTCTTACGAATTTTCGATCAGCCCCCTTATTCAGTTAATACAAACTTCGTCGCCGAGCCGCTTCACGGAGACCTCGGAGAGCTTACCTCTCACGTGATTAGTAGTATTAGCGAAAGAGACAGAGCACGGAGGCCGCGACGAAACATTCTCGAGTTAGTGTAATTTTACTTACAGAATCGAGCCCCTGGTCACTTATCCTGACGCGAGTTTAACATTTTAAAGAAGATTTCACTTCAAAAAAAAAAAGTATATCAAAGGTAATCTACGAATCTGTAAGACCTGTGTATTTATTATTTTTGACAACTTTTGTGACAATTATTCGTTTTATGATTCACTAACAGCAATTCTGCTATTTTTTGTTTTTTGTAGTATAGTTAGAACATGTGATTGAGCGAAATTTATATATTACTAGCTCTCCCCCGCGGTTCCACCCGCGTTTTTTATCATCTATAGTTTTCGATGTTAAAAATGTTTTTACACCTTGTGTTACATTATTGGAGTTTTATTAAGGATCCCTAATTTTTTGGAAAATATAATATAGCCTATGTCACCCGGGGATAGTGGAGCTTCACAACGCTGAAAGAATTTTCGAAATCGGTCCAGTAGTTTTTTAGTTTATTCGTTGCATACAAAAATACAAATCTTTCCTCTTTATAATATGTGTTGATAACGATAAACGTGAGGAAAACTATAGGAATAGCTAGTAAAACATAAAATTTTAAAAGACTAAAGAGTTCATAGGAATAAAAAAAGAAAAACTAAGTAAATGCATCCGAACGTCCTATTAATATTATAAATGCGAATGTTTGTATGTATGGATGTTTGTTACTCTTTCACGCCAAAACTACCGAACAGATTTGAATGAAACTTGGCACATAGATCGAGCATATATTGGAAAAACATATAGGGTACTTTTTATCTCGGGAAATATATCCTAGAGTATGTAGAGTAACTGTCAGTGCAAGAAACACGGGTGAATTCACGGTGTAGTCCTGTTTATATTATAAATGTGAATGTAAGTTTGTTTGTTACGCTTTCACGCGAAAACTACTTAACCGATCATCATGAAACTTTGTACACATATTCTTGGAGGTATTAAAAAAAATCAAAATTCAAAACCATTTATTCAGTTTAGGCCTTCGGAGGGCACTTATGAAGGTCAAATTTAAAGTTACTGTAGCTACAACCGGTTCGGAAGTCAGCCTTCAACTGAGAAGAACCGGCAAGAAACTCAGCAAGGTTACATTCTTTTTTATTTGTTTTATAAATTTTTATCTATTCTGACTTTTTGGCTATTTTATAATTTCAATTTTACATAATTTTATATGTAACAATTACAAAATACTTATTATAGGTAACATTAAAAACCAAAAAAAAAAAAAAAAGACAAGACAACAAAATAGAAAATAACAATAGTTAGGTACTTACAACTTAAAAAAGAGATTAGAAGTAATATAGGATACTTTTTGTCCCGGGAAAATGTTGCATCCCTCGGGAACGCGGGTGAAACCGCGGGGCACAGCTAGTACATGTTAAATCTATACTATTATAAACTAGGGTTCTATAGACCTCAATTCAATGTACACACAACAAAAAAGTTTGCATTCAGAGGCATTTTTTTAAGCTATGTTTTTTTAGAAATACAAAATATTATTTATTTATTTTGTAGGTTAGATGGTACTCATTTAAACAATAGCATTGTTAATCTTTTTTATTGTATATTTTATTAATAGTAATACATATTATATATTATATAATTTTCCCCCGCGGTTTGACCCGCGTTCCTGAGTGATGTTACATAGTCCTATGTTCTATTTCAGACTTTATCTCTTGGTCAAATTTTATCCGGATCCGATCAGCCGTTGTGGCGTAATTGAATAACAAAATACCATCCCAACTTTTGCATTTATATAGTACTAGCTGTCCCCCGCGGTTTCGCCCGCGTTCCCGAGGGATGTAACATTTTTCCGGCACAAAAGGTATCCTATGTCACTTCTAATTCCTCCAAGAATATGACAAAGTTTCATGATGATCGGTTTAGAAGTTTTCGCGTGAAAGCGTAACAAACATACTTACATTCACATTTATAATATTAGTAGGGTTAGTAAGATTATGAGATCTATTATAACAGGCAGACAGTCCATCTGATGGTAAGTGGTCACCGCCTATGGACATTAGCAACAACAGGGGCATCGTTACGTTGTCGCTGAGACGTGAAGTTAAGTCTCATGTGCCTGTAACTTCACCGGCCTTACCTTTCTAACCGAAACAGTAATACAAGTGCACTACTGCTTCACGGCGGAAATGGGTTTGGTGGTAGTACTATCAAAGAACACTGCACTAAGGGCTCTACTACTTCTGAACTGACTGACCAAAATTGTTTGTGTTTTTTTTATTCTTATCCATCTGTATCTCAGCAATCTCTGCATATTTCAGCAATGCGATTGTATTGCGCTGTGAGACAGTTGTTGTACAACATTGTGGAGATGATATTTCACACTAACGGCTTGCTGATAAATAATAATTAAACGGAATAATTAAGAAACCGAAACAGTAATACAAGTGCATTACTGCTTCAACAGAACTCTGCACTAAGAGCTCTAATACATCTAAAACGTATTTTTAGATTTACTTTAAAAGTATAAACATTTCGTAACAGCTATTTTACAACTATAATCCCCATTTGTTCGTGGACAACGGCCTGGTATCGCTGTCTCTGTCACACGTATACGTCCGTCCCTTTCCGTCCGGGCTCTGGTTCAATTTTATACTTATTGATTCCAGAGGTCGTGGGTTTGATTGTACGGTGAGCGAAAAAGAATAAAATATGTATGGTTTATTTTGTATCATTATGTACTAACTAACTATTCCCCGCGATTTCACTCGCGTTTATCGATATCATATATAGCCAACTAGCTGTCCCCCGCGGTTTAATCCGCGTTCCCGAGGGTTGTCACATTTCCCGGGATAAAAAGTAGCCTATACATTATTCTAGGTTGTGCTCTATCTATGTGCCAAGTTTCATCCAAATCAGTCCGGTGGTTTTTGCGTGAAAGAGTAACAAACATTCATACATACAAACTTTCGCATTTATAATATTTGTTTGATAAACATCTAGGAAAAATTCCGCGTCGAATGGTAGCAGTTCCATCTTGATTTATTCAGTAGTTCTGAGGTGATCTAGCTGTCCCCCGCAGTTTCACCCGTGTTTATCAATATAATATAATACCGTGGTGGCAATATATCCGGGGACATTCTTTACACACGGCCACCTGGTCCCAAACTAAGCAGAGCTTGTACTATGGAAACCAGATAGCTGATATACTACATATACTACTATTTTTTCTAAATACATACTTATATAGATATTTACACCCAGACACAGAACAAACAGACATGTTCATGCACACAAAATGTTTGTCCTGGGTGGGAATCGAATCCGCGACCTTCGGTTTGGCAGTCAGAGCGTTAACCACCAAGCCAACTGGCCTGTCAATATAGAGCCTATAATCAAAGCTTGTTATAGAGTACGAATAGTTCCGAATGTCGTCTGTCAATCAATCAAGTCTATCCATTGCTGAGTTCGATGTGACAGGACAAATAAACAGAGGGACATTTATTTTATTTTTATTGTGACCAGTCGAAATTCATTGAAAATGCTGTGAAAGACAATTTTTTTAATTTTTATTCGGGTTTTATAATGTTAAATAAAAATTTTAAATTTGTATGTACCTTTTTAGTTATAGCGTCATAGTACTATAGACTGTAATGGCTGTTGTAAAAAAAAAAAATAAAAAAAAAAACAACGGGTTGCACTCCGGCAGTGCCGGCAGAAGGAAAAACTTGAACATTAACGTTGTGCATTTTTACCGTCTTACGAATTTTCGATCAGGTCACGTGTCCTGACGCGAGTTTAACATTTTATACACATCACAAGAAAATTGCTCAACGCCGCTAAAGAAGTTTTCAATTCAAAATATCTAGCAGGATGTAGGGTAATGTATGTACCTTATAAAGTTCTCTTCTGCAAACCCTACGTATAAAGACGGGCCACATCCGCCGTTCGAATTGTTTTGAAACTCTTGCATTTGCAACAAACACTACATACTTAAAACTGATTAGATTAATATTAATTTTATTATATTGCTTTATGTTAACATTTTTGATTTACTACATTTTTTGTAGTATATGCAAAATTTTAAATGGCGCATTTTTTTTGTTTTATTTCATTCCCCACGTTTATCGATATCATACAACGAGTTACAAAATACCCCGTAAAAATATAATTAATTATCAAAGCCAACAACCCAGTAAGCTGTCATGTCAGGGAACCAGATTATTTAACAGAAAGGCCTACGTACCTTTTTTACCTAATAATTGTCTACTTTAATAGTTTTTCTATAATTCATTCATAATAATCAGTTTTTGAAAATTTTTTGGGGTTTGTTATACAGCGTTATTACAGTTCATAAATATTGTGAATGGACTCGTTATAAGGCCCCATTTAACCTTCTTTCGGCTTTACGGGTGGTTTTGTAACAGTCTGTATAGCCTATCGTTCGCGGATTCACCTGACTATATACCAATTTTCATCAAGATCGTTTTAGAGTTTTGAAATTTGACAAAATTTTAATATCTACAGACAGATCTTACACACGTTATATAATAGTATAGACTAGCTACCTCCGCCGTTGAAGTTGTGGTGATGTTGGCGACTTTTCCACACTCCCCATCTTCCCTTGGTGAGATGTCGTGAGATTTTGCGCGATTATTTTATTTATTTTTATTGCATATAATTTTTTTTTAAATATCATTCTATTACGTCAGCTTGGAGCGTGAAATACGTCATTAAGGGTTCGACATTGGCTATATGAACGTTATACAAATAACTTTCTCTGTCCCTATATCCCTATGTATGCTTAAATCTTTAAAACTACGCAACGGATTTTGATGCGGTTTTTTTTAATAGATAGAGTGATTGAAGAGGAAGGTTTGTATGTATAATACATGTGTCATCCCACGGGAACGCGGGTAAAACCGCGGGGGACAGCTAGTTTAATATAAATATGTTATAATTTTGATCCGCAATTTGTCGGGTTAGAAGGTACTCTTTTAAAAAAAAATGCCGACTATAGAGGATCTCAGGCAGTACTCTATAGTCCGACACTGCCCTGCAAAACGTTTGTCGGATTAGGGGGGCTCCACTGTATCTATATTAGTATTTAAAAAAATAGGTTTCCATAGTACAAGCTCTGCTTAGTTTGGGATCAGGTGGCCGTTATTTATTAATAAATAAATAAATAAATTTACAAATTTATTAAAATTAAAAATTAATTAACTAGCTGCGCCCTGCGGCTTTGCCCGCTATCAATCCTTCCTCTTGTATTTCTCTATCTATTGCTGAAAACTGCATTAAAATACGTTGCATAGTTTACGATTCTATAAAGGACATACCTACAGATAAAACATTCATTTTTATTAATATAGATTTAAAGATTTTGTATGGGACCTTCTTGTAGAGAGTTCTATGAAATTCGACTTTTAAAAATGTTATTCAACCTACTACTTCTCCATTATGATAAGCTTCCTTCTCCACCAGCTCGTCGGAGCACCGTGCGGTCAACACGGCCAGTACACGTTCTACAAGGCAATCCGACTGACCGGCGAGAGGGAACGCATTGTGGCCATTGGTGACTTCTTCTTCGTCAGGATTTGGCAGGATTCTGAGCTGGTATCCATCGGTAAGTTTCCATATCCTATCCATAATTCACTACGGCCAGAAACAGCCCCCTTATTCAGCTAACAAACTTTCTCGGCGAGCCGCCTCACGGAGGCGTATTAGCGTAAGCAACAGAGACAGCATAGAGGCCGCGACGAAACATCTTCGAGCTAGTGTCATTTTCCCTTCAGAATCGAGTTGGATATATCTATACAACAACGCATTTTTTATATAAATAAAGTGATGATCTTCCGAACAGGTGAACTACAACTCCTTTGGACCGACAGGGTCTCTGATCAGACCCTGGTGAGCGTGCGTCTGTACTTCCTGCCAGAGAACACACCGGATGGCCGAAGTCTGCATGGCGAGGTTAGTAAAATAGAAATGTTTTGTTTATTCGTGTCAATTTACAGGTTTTTAAAAATAGTCTTTACATGTTTAAAAAAATATTAATAAAAAAAATAATTTTACAATCAAAATAACGTAAAATAGAATTAATTACTAGCTGTCCCCCGCGGTTTTACCCGCGTTCCCGGACGATATCACATTTTCCCGGGATGAAAAGTAGCCTATATGTTATTTCAGGATATGCTCTATCTATGTGCCAAGTTTCATCCATATCCGTTTAGTAGTTTTTGCGTGAAAGTGTAACAAACATACTTACATACAAATCTTTCCTCTTTATAATATTTGTATAGATTAAAATAGATACAATGGTACAAGGTAGTATTAAATTCTGTGTCACGGTCACTATACTAGCCATTAGAAAGATGATGTTTAGAAGTAGTAGAGATCTTAGTGCAGACTTGAGAAGTACTACCACCATACCCATTTCCGCCGTGAAACAGTAGTGCACTTGTATTACTGTTTCGGTTAGAAAGGTTATGCCGGTGAAGTTACAGACACATTAGACTTAACTTCACGTCTCAGCGACAACGTAACGAAGCCCCTGGTGTTGCTAATGTCCATAGGCGGTGACCACTTCCCATCAGGTGGACCGTCTACAAGCCTAAATCTAATATTATGAATTCGAAAGTGTCTCTGTCAGATACGCTTTCACGGCTGAATGGATTTTGATGAAATTTGCCATGGAGATAGATTGTATCTTGGTGAAGGACAAAGGCTTTTGTTTAGAAATAGGAATCCATATCCTACTTATATTATAAAAGCGAAAGCTTTTGTAAATGGATGTTTTTTTTTGTTTTTTTTTATTTTATTTTTTTATAAAAACTTGAGCGCATTTGACTATGTGTAGATGTTTGTTACTCTTTCAAGCAAAAACTATCGTACGGATATGGATGAAACTTGGTTAATACATAGCTTATAACCCGGATTAAGATATGGGATACTTTTTATACCGGGAAAATGTAACATTTCTCGGGAACGCAGGTGAAACTGTGGGCGGACGATAGTTCAAGAAATGTAGGTAACTAAGAAAAGAAAATTATGACTTACGCCTAAATCACTTATATTACAAACTTAAGCTCTATATATCTATATATATCTATTTATAGATTACATCTATGTACATACATAGTCAAGAAAAATAATTATTTTCTTACTCCTATGTTTTAGTCTATAACACCAGTTTCTTATAGTCTATGGTACTATTTTATACACTAAAACCTTCCCAAAAAAATAAACAATCGAATAGCGAAAACCACATTCAAATCGGAACAGTAGTTTTTGAAAAAATCACATACTCATAAATACATATTGGTTAAACAGAAAATCACCATCTTAGATGTCGGTAAAAATTGATGTATACTGCAAATGAAACCTATCGGATATAAAAATGTATATCTTATATATATAGCTCCCGATTTGTGAAATTCTTTCAGTTTTCGATAGCCTATTTATCGAGGAAGGCTATAGGCTATATATCATCACGCTAAGACCAATAGGAGCGGAGCACCAATGAAGAAAGTTTCAAAATCGGGATTTTTTTTCCTTTTGAGAACTTCTGTTGCGTGCGCTGCGTAAACGGTTAATATATTATATTGAGATATATGGTCTGGAATAGCACATTGCCTTCTTTTTATTTCGGGAATATATAATATTCACCGGGAACGCGGGTGAAACCGCGGGGGACAGCTATACATAAATCATACATAAGAGTAAAACATGGGCTTGAAAATGACAGCAGGAAAATGACACTAACTCGAGGATGTTTCATCGCGGCCTCTATGCTCTGTCTCTGTCGCTAATACTACTAATCACGTGAGAGATAAGCTCTCCGAGGCCTCCGTGAAGCGGCTCGCCGATGAAGTTTGTATTAGCTGAATAAGGGGGCAGAGCACCACCTTGATAGAAGTCGGTTAAAAATAGTATGAATGAAACCACAGGAGAAACTAAGTCACTTTTGTAATAAAAATCCAATTATAATGTTTGTGTCGCAAATTAATCGAACATACTATAAATATACATACAAAAACACATACAAGCACATGCAAACACATACACACAAAAACTTTAAAAGAAACATTCATGCAAACGTCGAAAATCGAGAGCTCGTGTCCGTACGGTGTGCAGCCGTCTCGCTCCCACGCGGCGGCTTGTTCTTCCGTCTCGCTCTAATCCCTATTTGGTAACACCAACTATTTCATGGATGAAATTACGGTCGAGGCGAAGTTGCAAGTTAGTGGCGGTAGCGGGTGAGTTAGCGATTTGGTATATTAAAATAAATATTTTATAGTGCTTGAAGCGAATACTTCTTTAGCAACGTTGTGATTTGAAATTCGATAAAACGAAATAGAGACAGACATATACATCTATAGGAGTTAGCCTGCGATAGATAGCTTTGTAAAGGTTTCACTACCGCGTGTTAACTGCACACATAAAAATTTTCTTTTTGACAGACTTCTCTAGAATAACAGGATGCATCGTAAAGACACGATAGAAGTGAAACTTTAGTATTACAGGGAAACATTTTAATTGTTCATCAATCACTTTTGAATAGCATACATTGTGTTTATCGTTCATTTATTATACTGTATATATTTGTCTAATAGAATCAAACACCAAATATTCACTCTGTCTGTAAGTACAGTAATTGTTCTTTATGACTTATTAGCTGTCCCTAGCGGTTTATCGATATCATATATAGCTTATAACCATCTTGGAAAAATTCCGCGTCGAATGGTAGCAGTCCCATCCCGATATGTTCAGTAGTTTTGAGGTGATGGTGCGTCAAAGGTATCCTATTTTGCATATATTTTGTCGAGATAGATTTGTCTAATAGAAATCTGACAGTACCTTAGTACAGAGTGTTACAAAACTACCCGTAAAGCCGAAAGTAGGTTAAATGGGGCCTTACAACGAGTCTATTCACAAAATATACGTAAAATACATGCATATTATAATATGCGAGATTTGTAAAGAATTACAAATATTTTAACTGCGTTCGTTTGACAGTTCGCGTATTACAGACCTGCGGAAAGCGGGTGAAGCCGCGGAGCACAGCTAGTTACTTATAAATGACGAAATAAATGTTGTTAAACAATTTTTTTCAAGTTTCTATTGAAACTTTTTCACCAAACAATAGCGTATTTCAACAAACTTAATCCTAAAATAAATAAAATAAAAAATAATATATTATTGTTATCTCCATACTTGGACCGCGGCCGGAATACCTATTGCCGACGGCCGGCGAACTGAAACGTGCCTTATGCCGTCGCGTTAACCGTGAATGTCCCTTGGCAATGCGAAAGAGTAATTTTGTAGTACGTTATGGCGCTGAGGGTAGCGTTGCTTGTGTGTTCTTGATCGTTGGATTTTGTTTGTTTTAAATTTAATATTTTTGTTTGATTAGTTTGTGGTTTTTTTTTATAATTATTTATGGGTTAATTGGCTGGTTGAGAGTTCGATCCTACCCAGGACAAATATTTATGTGCATGAACGTGTCTGTTTGTCAGGGGCTCGATTCTGTAAGGATAATGACACTAACTCGAGGATGTTTCGTCGCGGCCTCCGTGCTCTGTCTCTTTCTAACTACGCTAATACTACTAATCATGTGAGAGGTAAGCTCTCCGAGGCTTCCGTGAAGCGGCTCGCTGACGGAGTTTGTATTAGCTGAACAAGGGGGCAGTAGTTTTCGAGTTTATTAATTACATATATTATTTACCAAAAATCGTATTTTTTAAATCGAAGTAGAGATACCATCAATCTCTCTGTCTCTCTCTGTTTACCACTTCCATAGTGTATTCATCTCATTCTCTTACAGATAAACCAAAATGAACTCACAATCTTTTAATTTATTCATATCTGCATCATCAGCCTATCTCCGTCCACTGCTGGACATAGGCCTCACCTATGGCACGCCACTGAGCTCGATCTTCAGCTCTTTGTTTCCAACCGCTGCCAGCCAGCTTGCGTATATCATCGCTCCATCTAGCTGGAGGGCGCCCTACACTACATTTCTATTATATACTTTCTAAATCTATTTACTCATTAAATAATCGCATAGTTAATCAATCAATAGTACATAACATCATGCAACCGTGTGACTGACGTATCGCTTTGTATTTAGTTAATAACTTTCCTGTTTATAATTAACGCTTGCCCGTTTATCAATATCTATTAGGTTTAAATTATATATAACATAGAAAATCCTCGCTTTTTTAAATGCTATAATTTTTGAAGTTATACTTGTTTAGGCACGTTATGAAAAAAATATGTAATTGAAATTTTAAGTTACGCGCATCACTGTAACAGGTTGAAGTTAGCTTATAACGGTCTCTCCGGAACATCGCACAGATCGCAACTGTCAGTGTCAATGAGTGAGTAATGATGTTATTGTCAATAATAACCTAACAGCGTCAAACATTGTTATTCGTTGCTACAGACAGGTGCTAAGAGTTTGGACACTACAGTTTCACGACTGAATTGTAAAGATAAAAGATTATATTAAAGATTAAAAAAGTTTTATATGATAACTCTCGCGGATCGAAGACAGTTGTCGGACATGTGTACACTCCACAAGATAGCTAATGGTGTTCTCGAAAGTGAACTACTGGCAAAATTAGACTTTAAGATGGCAACACGCTCGGTACGGTACCCCAAATTTTTTGACATCCCAATGACTAGTAACAATGTATCAAAAAATGATCCATTGATTAGGATGTGTAATACATTTGACAGGCCAGTTGGCTTGGTGGTTAGAGCTCTGACTGCCAAACCGAAGGTCGTGGGTTCGATTCCCACCCAGGACAAACATTTGGGTGCATGAACATGTCTGTTTGTTCTGTGTCTGGGTGTAAATATCTATATAAGTATGTATTTAGGAAAAGAAAAAGTAGCATATATCAGTTATCTGGTTTCCATAGTACAAGCTCTGCTTAGTTCGGGACCAGATGGCCGTGTGTAAAGAATGTCCCAGGATATTTATTATTATTATTTAATTGTGCTTGTGTAAATGATGTTCTTGATTTGTTTAATGGTAGTTTTAGGCGGTTCAAAGAGTATATAATATAGGAGAATATATCAAAAATTGTTTAAAAATTTGCTAATAGTGAATGTATTTTTTCTATTTTTTTTTCATTCGTTCTTTTATTCGTTTTTATTACCTATAATTTTAAATTATTGTACTTTTTTTTTATCTCAGATTTGTGTTTGATGGATGATCTGTATATGAACTTGTGTAACTGTGAATTGTTAATTGTTTAAGCTGTGTGCAGTTGTCATTGGGTAGCAGATTTACCTATTTTTTTTTTTATTAATTTATGTTTTTGTGTAAGTGCAATCTGTTATCTGTTACTGTACCGTTCAATAAAAATAAAATTAAATAAAAAAAAATAAATTAATAAAAAGTAATAATAATAATAACAAGCATCACGACTGTTAGCTTAAGTTCACAATACACTCGCTCTGCGACGCGCCATGTGACGACTTTGGATCGTACAAATGTGTGGAGTCGACTTAGTGTTTTATTTTTTTAATTTATTTTTTAATATTATAAATGTTAGTTTGTGAGGACGATTGTTTGTTTGTCTTTACGTTAAAAGCTAATGGATTTGGATGAAAATTGGTATATAGATAGTTTTTTTTTATACGCCTTGTGCCGACTAACAAGCAATAACACATAGGCTTTTTTATCGCGGAAATATGTAACATCCTACGAGAACATTGAAAAGAAAATCTTTTTTTATTCCACATTGGCTGATAGACAAGCATAAGGTCCATCTGATGGTAAGTGGCCACCGCCGTCTTTGGACTTGTGCAACACTAGGGGTGTCGCCAATGCGTTGTCGATCCTGAGACGTGAAGTTGTTAAGTCTCACGTGCCTGTAAGTTTATAACCAGGATGATATGGCATGGGAACGATGAACATGGGAGTGTCGATTTGCTGTTCAGTTTCCTTATTTGGGACGTGACAGAGAAGGAGATCCAGGGGTATAGTTCGTAGATAAATAAATAAAATAATAAATATCCTGGGACATTTTTTACACACGACCATCTGATCCCAAACTAAGCAGTGCTCGTACTATGGAAACCAGATATGTAACATATTACATATGCCTCTTTTTTTTTAATACTTAATTCTATAGACATTTACACCCAGACACAGAACAAACAGATATGTTCATGCACACAAATGTTTGTCCTGGGTGTGAATCGAACCCGCAACCTGCGACTTTGCAGTTAGTTCGGTAACCACCAATCCAACTAGCCTGTCTATATTCCCAGGATACATAAAATACCCACAGAAAGCGAGTAAAACCGCAGCACGGTAGCTAGTGACAAAAAAAGTTTGACAATCCAGAGCTATGTCGCTAGGTATTGACTTGTCTTATCACCAGTTATACTCGTGCGTAAATAACTGATAAAACTACTGGATTGGTGGCCGGTGTACTCTTCATGTGATAAATGTTACGGTTTGTCCCACTAATGTGCTACTAGTTGTCTCACGTGGATGTGCTTGCGTTCTCGAGGATATTTTTCTTTTATACCACTTGGGCCGACAAACAAGCAGACGGTCCACCTGATGGTAAGTGGTCATCGCCGCCTATGGACATTCGCAACACTAGGGGCATCGCCAATGCGTTGTCGACCCTGAGACGTGAAGTTGTTAAGTCTCATGTGCCTGTAATTTCACCGGCCCCCTTACCTTTCTAACCGAAACACAGTAATACAAGTGCACTACTGCTTCCATCACCTTTTCGTTATCGGACTACTAAACTTACGACACGCTATGATGGCCGTTTTGACATTTAACAATGACAAAGAAAAATAACCTTTATCATTTCAGACATAAGGTTTTTTTTTTTTTCAGACGGGATCTATTGATCCAACAGCTAATTGTATGATGGTGGAAATCAATCTTATTTCAAAGCGATACAGTTTCTTTTCCTATGATAATCTGAAACGTCAAAACGGCCATCATAGCGCGCCGGTAGTATAGGAGTGGGGAAGCTTTTCACACTTATGTTGTAGATATACCAATTCGCACGAAGCGCTTTGAAGGTTCCTTCCTCATACGCACAGCTATGGATTGGAATTCTGTCCCTTCGTCTGTGTTCCTTGAAACTTACAACCTAAGGCTCTTTAAGAAAAGAGTGAATAGGCTAACGGGAAAGCGAGCTTCTACTTCGGCCTCATCTTCACTTACCATCAGGTGAGATTGAGGTCAATTGCAATCCCGTCATAAATAAATTAAAAAAGTGTGACTAGAGGAGTAGAAATATATTAGTAGTATACAACAATCGTATTTGATATAAATTGCGAGCTAGAGCGTACTTTATCAATCACAATAATATTCTGTATACCGTTCGAAATGAATAAGTTATTTTTAAATTCTTAAATAGATAAACTATGCTTTATTGTAATGCGTTACTCAAACTTGTAACCCAATGTCGGGAATGCGAGTGAAACGTAAAAGTATGTAACGGAATCTTTGAACATGATTTTTACCCCCTTCAAGACGTCGGATTAACTCCAAATTTGGCAGACCGATGATAATTCAATATTTTAAACAGTTAGCCCGTTATTTTTCCTAGGATAATCGGGATTAGTGGTTTAAATTAAAAACAAAATAGTTTAAAAAATTTTAAAACACGCTTTTATAGAATCAAACTAAAAAATTGAAAATAATTTCAATTAAGAATAGTGTTAATAAGAAAAAAAAATTATTGTAAAAAAAGCGTGAGTGCTTTTTAAGATATTATCAAAATGATAATCCTTCTACTCATATCTGTCAATAAAATATTTATCACTATTGACACCGTGCACCCCACGCTTTTTATACAATATTTTTTTTTTCTTATTTACACTAATAAAATGAGAAATACTTTGATTTATTGTTATCAGTATATTTATTGTTAAACAAGATTACAATAGATTTAATACTAACATAATAAAACAGTGTACATACTTAACTACTTATAATTAAGTTTAATTTACACTATTTTAATTCAAATTTATTTTCACATTTTTTAGTTGTATTTTCGATATTATATACGAAATTCATAATTTTTTTTTTTGCGTGTCGATCGTTTTGGCTAAATTTGTTTAGACCAGAATTCTGCCAGACGTACTGTGTCTGTAGCATTATACAGGTCTTCTGGCGTGCAAGATGAGGGGCACGCAGGGCACGACAATAGATGTGCCATTGTCTGAGGGGAGGCGCCGCAAGTGCACTGGTTGGTCGTGCTGTAACCCCATCGGCACAGATTGTCCCTGCAACGGCCGACTTGGGTTCGCAGTCATAATGAAAAAATATATTAAAACGCAAGCGTCATGTCGACTCCACACCATTTGAGTTTAGCAATTATTTACCAGTGACGCGGCTCTGTGCTGCAGGGTTGCCAACCTAGCTCCGATTATATTTTTTAATGATGCCAGCATTTGAATATTATATACTTTAAACGTATCTACATTTCTTTGTTACATCTTCACTGTTTATCTATATAAGTATGTAGTACCTGGATGTAAGTACCTAATTATTGTTATTTTCTATTTTGTAGTCTTGTTATATCTTTTTATTTTGTTTTGTTTTTTAATGTTACCTATAATAAGTATTTTGTTATTGTTAAATATAAATTATGTAAAATTGAAATTATAAAATAGCCAAAAAGTCAGAATAGATAAAATTTATGTAAAAAATTATTTAATAAAAAAGAATGTAACCTTGAGTTTCTTGCCGGTTCTTCTCAGTTGAAGGCTGGCTTCCGAACCGGTTGTAGCTTCAGTAACTTTAAATTTGACCTTCATAAGTGCCCTGCGAGGGCCTAAACTGAATAAATGGTTTTGAATTTTGAATTTTAATGGCCGAGCATTGCTCGAGATTTCTTTACTAACGTGACTTCTACCATATTCTCTTTTTTAAAGCACTGTCATATATACCTAGATACGAATTAGGTGCGATAATAAAGGGCACCCAATAACAGTATTTCTCACAAAAGATGTAACTTGAAAACCTTACCTTCTAATGACATTGTAGCAGTTTTCATTGCCTAAAAACACGGATAAAACGACATTTTCTGAAAATGAATCCTAGCTAGATCGATTTAACGCCCCCGAAACCCCCTGCATACTAAATTTCATGAAAATCGTTGGAGCCGTTCTCGAGATCTAAATTATATATGTATATACAAGAATTGTTCGTTTAAAGCTATTAGATAGATAGATAAGTTCGTGTTTAGATGTAAAATACAGACACTGTAGAAGTGAAACTTTAGTATAACAGGGAAACATTATAATTATTCATCAATCACTTTTGAATAGCATACATTGTGTTTATCATTCATTTGTTTTTCGTCACACAAAAAGGTTGCGGATCTAAATTTAAAAGCCCTTCCTTATAAAGTTCCAATTCAAAGTGATTATCTATACTAATATTATAAAGAGGAAAGATTTGTATGTATGTTTCGTTACTCTTTCACGCAAAAACTACTAAACGGATATGGATGAAACTTGGCACATAGATAGAGAATATACTGGAATAACATATAGGGTTTTTATCCCGGGAAAATGTGTTATCCCTCGGGAACGCGGGGGACAGCTAGTATATGATGAGTTAGTTGGCATGGTGGTTTAAGACCTAAACTGCTACGTCATAGCCCCCTTATTCAGCTAATACAAACTTCGTCGTCGAGCCGCTTCACGGAGGCCTCGGAGAGCTTATCTCTCACGTGATTAATAGTATTAGCGTAGTTAGCAACAGAGACAGAGCATAGAGGCCGCGACGAAACATCCTCGAGTTAAAGTATTTCCTTACAGAATCGAGCCCCAGTTCGTAGGTTAGATTCCGGGACAAATTATTTTTTGGCAAAGTATTTTGCATGAAAATTTATTTTATTTTTTTATTTATTAAAGGTAAGAATAAAAATATTATCACTTGCGCTAAATATAAAACTAAATGTACAGTTATATTAAAGCAAATACAGTATATTTAATATTTAAAAAAAAAGGTTTTCTTAATACAACTATTTCATATACCTTACATAATTTTTAATGCGTAAATTATTGATGAAAATGAGAAAAGAATTAAAAATTTGAATATAATATAAACGAAAAAGTTACAAAATTTGATTATATTTTTTAATTAAGTATATTTAATCAATATTTTATGAAACTCAAATGTTTTATTTGTGCCACAGATTATATATTATCATTAAATTTACGAACTAGCCAATATTTACGCCAATTATTGTCGAAGAGGTTTTTTTTTATGCCACTTGTTTGTCAACAAGCAGAAGGTCCACCTGATGGTAAATTGTAAACTCCGCCTATGGATATTTGCAACACTAGGGGCATCGCCAATGCGTTGTCGACCCTGAGACGTGAAGTTGTTAAGTCTCATGTGCCTGTACTTTCGTAAGTTGTAATTTTGATGAAATAGAAATATTGTTTATTCACGTATGCCTTCACAGGCTCTTATAAATCATCTAAACATGTCTTTTTTTAAATATTACAAACATTGATATTAAAAAAAAATACTTTAATGGTTTTGGAGGCGAGCAATTTATCGCCAAAGGTTTATATAAGTACTAGCTGTCCCCGCGGTTTCACCCGTGTTCCCGAGGGATGTAACATTTTCCCGGCACAAAAAGTATCGTATGTTACTTCTAATACCTCCAAGAATATGTGTACAAAGATTCGTGATGATCGGTCAAGTCGATTTTGCGTTACAACGTAAAAAACAGACTTACATTCACATTTATAATATAAATAGGATTTCTTCTAAATAATCAAATATATAATGAAATCCCTTTTGATATAAAGTTCTTCACTATCTTGAGTATAAGAGCTCTTAGTACAGAGTTCGTCCGGGGAAGTACTACCACCTTACCCATTTCCACCGTGAAACAGTAGTGCACTTGTCGTTTAGAAAGGTAAGGCCGGTGAAGTTACAGGCACGTGAGACTTAACTTCACGTCTCAGTGACAACGTAACGATGCCCCTGGTGTTGCTAACGTCCATAGGCGGTGACCACTTACCATCAGGTGCAACGTCTGCTTGTTTATCAGCCCAAGTGTAATAAAAAGAATAGAATGGTATGGCCGGTGAAGTTACAGGCACATGAGACTTAACTTAACGTCTCAGCGAAAACGTAACGATGCCCCTGGTGTTGCTAATATCCAGGCGGTGACCACTTACCATCAGGTGGACGTTAGTTTTTATACCACATTGACCTACAGACAAGCAGACGGCTCACCTGATAGTCAGGGGCATTGCCAATACGTTGTGGACCTTGAGACGTGAAGTTAAGTCTCATGTGCCTGTAATTTCTGAATATTGTTGTTTGACGACTCTACACCTCTCTACCTACACGCCTCGTGTAAAATTGGCATTACTCTGAGATGTTTACACACAGACGCATAACTTTGCCTATGTACCTAATCTAAAAATACATATGTTGAGTTTTGTACTACCCTTGGAATGGTATTTTTGAGTTTGATCAACACTGAATCAGGGGCTCGATTCTGTAAGGAAAATGACACTTCGAGGATGTTTCGTCGCGGTCTCCGTGCTCTGTCTCTGTCGCTTACTACGCTAATACTACTGCCCCCTTATTCAGCTAATTCAAACTTCGTCGGCGAGCCGCTACACGGAGGCCTCGGAGAGCTTATCTCTCACGTGATTAGCGTAGTCAGCGACAGAGACAGAGCATAGAGGCCGCGATGAAACATCTTCGAGTTAGTGTCATTTTCCATACAGAATCGAGGTCCTTATCACGTGAGAGATAAACTCTCCGAGGCCTCCGTGAAGCGGCTCGCCGTCGAAGTTTGTATTAGCTGAATAAGGGGGCTGCTTCACATTTCCCCGAACTCTGCACTAAGAGCTCTACAAGATAATTTTAACATATTTTATCAAATTGTTATCTATTCGCAATCTGAGTTTGAAATAAATAACATTTCATAACTGACAATGAACTGTTTAACAAAAGCCTACGATTTTCACGGTACGACACGCTTTGAATGAAAAAAGGCGGCCGATTGTAACCGGTTTCATAGATTTGTCGCCGTTGATGCTGGTGTTCATGCCGTTTCGCCAAACGTTATTGCATCTCTTTCTATTTTGATATGATTGAAGGAGAAAGTGTTTTTATTTACTCATTTGATATTTTTTTGCATTTGAAAGTGATTTGTTTATCATAAAATTTCAATTATAGGGCCTCATTGGAAATTGTTTCTTAAGTATTCAATATTGAAAAAGGCTGTCACAAGTCAAATAAACAGGGTGTTACAAAACTACCCGTAAAGCCGAAAGGAGGTTAAATGGGTTAATTTAACGAGTCCATTCACAATATTTAAGTACCGTAATAACGCTGTATAACATTCCCCAAAAAAATAAAAAAAACTGATTTTTATGAATGAAAAATAGAATAAAATATTAAAGTAGACAATTATTAGGTAAAATTGGTACGTAGGCCTTTCTGTTAAATAATCTGGTTCCCTGACATGACAGCTTACTAGGGTTGTTGACTTTGATAATTAGTTATATTTTTACGGGGTATTTTATAACATTGTATATCTTCGATCTTCTGTATGGTTTTCTTTGATACATAAGTTGATTCACAGTATTCTTATAACTCCACGAATATACCATTTTATTTGGATTTCATATTCAGATAAACAATTACTGCTTGTACTATGGTTACCAGGTAACTGATATACTACTTTTTAACACTAAACATACCATAACGGGTCAAATGGCCCATTTTGAAAATTGAAATTTTGACCATTGCATTGAAAATGCACGTATCATCTTATTGCTTTTGCACATTTGACTTCATGACTTTTTCTTACTAATTAATATACAGTTATACTATTTATTTCCCTTCCTAACAACCATATTTCATACACTCAAGCAGGAAACATAAAGTCACATTTGACCCGCTATGGTAGAAATAGGTACCTAGTAAGTGTTGGTATGATTAGTGTTAAATACATACTTATATATGTAGTTATTTTCATTCAAACATAGAACAAACATGTTCATGCACACATTTTTTTGTCCTGACTGAAATTCTAACTAGCGGCATAATAATCAGAATTATATCGATGTAAAAAAAAAATTAAACAAAATACGTTTTCATGTTTTTTTTCTTCTAATTTTATCAGTTCAGAAATCACATGCGCCGTCGTGTATGCCCTTGGCCTCTTTACATTTATTGTCTGTACAATCGACAACGTCAGATGTTTATGTATTGACTTTAATAAGGAAAAAAAAGAGGCAAGTGTGTTTTTAAAACGAGCGGTGATGGTTCTGTATATTAATTATCAAACTTACATATTGTGGCTCTTTATCAAAAGAGTGAATTGGCTACTAACGGGAAAGCGAGCTCCATCTTCGGTCCATCTTCACTTACCATCAGGTGATATTGAGGTCAATCGCAATCCCGTAAGAAATAAAAAAAAAATTTTTGGTCTATAATGTTTGGACCACAGATTTTTTTTAGTTTGTACTCTTTTAAAATATATGATTAAATAACTGTCCCATACGGTTTTACCGGCGTTAAAAATTCAGAATTTCAAAACCATTTATTCAGTTTAAGCCCGCGGAGGACACTTATGAAGGTCAAATTTAAAGTTACTTAAGCTACTACCGTTTGCAAGAAATATAAGCGTACATAAACCTTCATCTTGAACCTTTCTGTCCATTGATGGAAAACACATCAAAATTTGTCGCGTAGTTTTAAAGTAAGGGTAAAGACGGCGGAAGCTACATTTATACTAAGGATTTACACCCAGACAGAACAAGCAGACGGTCCACCTGATGGTAAGTGGTCACCGCTGCCTAAAGACTTTTGGCACACTAGGGGCATCGCCAATGCGTAGTCGACCCTGAGACGTGAAGTTAAGTCTCATGTGCCTGTAACTTCACCGGCCTTACCTTCCTAACCGAAACAGTAATACAAGTGCACTCGGCGGAAGTGGGTAAGGTTGTAGTACTACCCCGGACGAACTCTGCACAGAGACCTCTACTACTCTAAGAACTAATAATTCCGTACTATGTTTGGATTATTGTTGAATATGGGTCTTAATACTAAGGTAGGTCTAAGGTATAATGGGTGTGGCGATAAAAATTGTCGTAAAGGCACGATACAAGTGAAACTTTAGTATTACAGGGGAACATTTTAATTATTCATCAGTCATTTTTGAATGGCATACATTGTGTTTATTTATTAATTTTGAGAAGTTTCAGTTAGCTTCAATTTTAACTTAGTCGTTAGTTACCCAATGGTTCTTCTTGTACGTAACCCTAAAAAAATAAAGATTTTCTATCAAGCACAATAATCATTTCAAGTCTTTATTTTTTGCTAGGTCTGTTGCATCCTCTGTGGTGACATTTGTATTCACTAATATTATTAACTAAGCACCGTCACGAGGGTTTACCTGCGTTCCCGTGGGAAATTATGTATTCCTAGGGTCACATCTTAGTCTTTATCACTCGAGAATAGTGTTGCTTTCTATATAAGTATGAATTTATAAAAAAAAATGGTATATGTAGTAAATCAGTTATGGATCAGAAGGCAGTTTTAGACAGGTCAGTTGGCTTGGTGGTTAGAGACAGGACTCCCACGCCGCAGGTCCGGTTCGATTCCCGCCCAGGACAAACATTTATGTGCATTACATGTTTGTTCTGTGTCTGGATGTAAATATCTATGAGTATGTATTTAAAAAAGTTTTTTTGTCAGTTATCTAGTTTCCATAGTACAAGCTCTGCTTAGTTTGAGATCAGATGGCCGTGTGTAAAGAATGTCCCGGAATATTTTAATTTTTCGATTTCGAATATTTGAAAAGGTGTCGAGTTTGTTTTGTTTTCACGGATAAACGGATTTTAAAGTCGTTTGGCAAAGAGATATATGTATGCTAATGTATTAGATAATTTAAACGCGACAAAAACCACGGGTCGGAAGCTAGTAAAAAAAAAAACAGTTTTTAACATTTAATCTGAAAAATAAATAAATAAGTAATAATTGGCCTGGTTACGTCACCGCTAACTGAACGTAGAAACAACACACACATACATACATACATGTCCAAACTAACGAATATAATCTCTAAGTACTCCCGTGCAGAGTTCAAAATACTTTGTCAACGAATTAGCCACTCGGATTTCCAACCTTAACCGTTACAACTTAAAGTATTAATTCCCAAAGCTAATTTTACGGATTCAGTTCACGCTCCACTCGTTCTCATATCATTACACGGTGTTCCGAAATGAAATGACGTATGTTTAAAATAGCACATTTGATTTTGAACTTAAAGGCCTTTATGTGGAAGGTTGATTGTTGTTTGTGTTTGCGTGGCAGTTGTCTTTTGTATGTTAGCTCGGTCGTAAAATTAGACGCCGCTGTGTGCGTATATTAAAGGTTGCTCCGTGTGTTGAGTGGTGTTGCATTGCAGCTCGCTTTCTCGATGGGTAAAGTAAATAAAAAATAAAAATAAAAAAATAAAATATTTATGAGCGTGTATTTTCGATATATTAACGATAAATGGAATTATTCCAAAACAGCATATTTTATTTATATTAATATTGCAATAGAAATGATCCATGAATATCATGAACCATTAAATAAACGAAACAAAAAATATATTAACAAATTTTTATTTAAGTTAATTAATGAATGTTAATAATAACTTTTTAGTGCACAATACATGTTTTGTACGATATTAAAACTAATTTAGTACCTACATAACAACAGAAAAATCAGGGTGTGTAAACACACGATAGAAGTGAATATTTTGTATTACAGGGAAACATTTTAATTATTCATCAATCACTTTTGAATAGCATACATTGTGTTTATCATTCATAGCTGTGTTTATCGATATCATATATAGCCTATAACCACCTAGGAAAAATCCGCGTCGAATGGTAGCAGTCCAATCCCGATTTATGAAAAAAGATTTAGTTTACACAAAAAGGTTGCGGATCAGAATTTCTGAGTCCTTTCAAAAGATGTTTCACTTTAAAAACATTTATTCAAATCATCAACATCAGCCTATCTCCGTTGCTGGACATAGGCCTCACCAATGGCACGACAATAAGCACGATCTTCAGCTCTTTGTTTCCAACCGCTGCCAGCCAGCTTGCGTATATCATCGCTCCATGTATGTAGCTGGAGGGCGCCCTGCACTGCGTTTACCGAGCCGTGGTCTCCACTCTAGAACACGTCTACCCCAACGGTTATCGGTTCTACTGCAGATGTGACCAGCCCACTGCCACTTCAGCTTGCTAATCCCTAAACCATTATGGGTTATTCAAATATATCTATGTAATTATATGATTAGCAATCAGTATTGCAAATGGAAAAATAATTGACCTAGGTTGTTCACAGCGTGACTAAAGTATTGATAATAAAACGTATTTTCCCAAACCAAGTAAGTTAAAAGATAAGTGGAAGTAATCTAATCAGTTCTATACTCAGACACGTCATTACAAATTTAATTAACTAGCCTGAACTCTGGTTTTACCCATTCCCGGAGATGATTTCCTATCCCGGGGTTCTAATGTTTTCCCGGGGATTTGACGTTTTCCCGGGGATTTGACGTTTTCCCGGAATATAAAGTATTCATATCTCACGTATATAATTTTAATAGGACGATGAGGTAGTTGGTTAGATAAATCAGATTTTTTTATAAATGATGTATTTAAATTTGGAACGTGATAACATTATGTACGCACGTAAGAAGTTATACCCGAAATTATAGGTGAGAAAAACTGCACTAAAAGCATTTTTTACTATTCAGTCGTGAAATTGTAGTGTCCAAACTCTTTGCACCTGTCTGTAACGAAAAATTTTCCTTAATATATATTATATATATAATTATGATTAATAATAAGATAACAATGTAGTAAAATTATCATTCATTGTAGATTCATCAAGTTAAGTGTAATTAAAGGATAAATGACATTGATAAATAATAATCTATATAAATATTGAATTTAGTTTGTTTATTAATTAATTTTATATATTGGTAGCTTCAGTAACTTTAAATTTGACCTTCATAAGAATCAAAAGTGTTTTTTTTTTTATACCACTTGGTCCGACAAACAAGCAGACGGTCCACCTGATGGTAAGTGGTTACCGCCGCCTATGGACATTTGCAATACTTGGGGCATCGCCAATGCGTTGTCGACCCTGAGACATGAAGTTGTTAAGTCTCATGTGCCTGTAATTTTACCGGCCCCCTTACCTTTCTAACCGAAACACAGTAATACAATTGCACTACTGCTTCACGGCAGAACTCTGCACTAAGAGCTCTACTACTCTGAAGTGCCCTCCGCGGGCCTAAACTGAATAAATAGATTTGCATTTTGAATTTTATAAAATAAAAACAGTTACCTGGTTACCATAGTACAAGCTCTGCTTTGTTTGGGAGCTGATTGCCGTTTAAGAATTCTCCGGGATATTTATTATTATTATAAATAATTTATTTGTTATAAAGGCGAAATATTAATAAAAATGCTAAGCGAAGAAATGTACTAATTTATTTTTCTAATAAGTATGGTTTATACGTAATATATAAAAATATGAAAACCAAATACATACAATATTTAATAAAAACAAAAAAAAATGAATAGTAAAACACAAAGTAATAATAATAATAACGGATAGCGAGCTGCAACGCTTGGCCTCGCAGCCGCATAAATATCAATGTACATTCGAAGTAATTTCTCCTCTAAGCTATACACTTTACTACTGACTTTGCTTGCGTTTTTATTTTAATAATTTTCTCTTGAAAATAATATTGATTGACAACAAAACATACGTTATAGATGCGTTACTAAATGCAAATACAGTGGACAACCGGTAATCCGGCCCCTGTCTAATCCGGCGCCCCCTGTAATCCGACTTGCCAATCATTGTTGAATGTAGGTACACTAACTTGGTATTGTACCTACCTGTAGGATCTCGAGCTGGAGCTGTTCATGAACTGTAAAAACATTTACATTTTATGTATTACAGAACATTGGCTTAGTGCACATCAGTTCATGTTCAGCTTTAGTAACCACTAGGGAGCAATTTCATGCAGTAGACAACATTTCATACATGGCGGCTCGTTGATAGTAGTTCGAAATAATATAAGAGAATAAAATATTTGAATTTGAATTAAACGGTTAGGTTAGAATAGGTTAAATCGGTTAGAAAGGAAAGGCCGACGAAATTACAGGCACATGAGACTTAACAACTTCACGTCTCAGGGTCGACAACGCATTGGTGATGCCCCTAGTGTTGCAAATTTCCATAGGCGGCGGTGACCACTTACCATCAGGTGGACCGTTCGCTTGTTTGTGGGCCCATGTGGTATAAAAAAAACACATATGTGATTTGTAGCTCAGGTACAATGTTATAATTTTGATCTGTAATTTGTCGGGTTACAAGGTACTCTTTTTAAATATCCGGATTATAGGAGGTCTTAGGCTATAGTCTATAGAATTAGTCTATAGTCTGAGAAATTCGATAGTCCGACACTGCCCTGCAAAACGTTTATCAGATTACCGGGGGCTCACTGTATCTATTTGTATAGTTAAAAAACAGTTACCTGGTAGCCATAGTACAAGCAGTACACTCTGCTTAATTTTTTTTTTTTTTTTTTTTTTTATACCACTTGGGCCGACAAACAAGCAGACGGTCCATCTGATGGTAAGTGGTCACCGCCGCCTATGGACATTTGCAACACTAGGAGCATCGCCAATGCGTTGTCGACCCTGAGACGTGTAGTTGTTAAGTCTCATGTGCCTGTAATTTCACCGGCCCCCTTTAGGATCAGGGGCTCGATTCAGCAAGGAAACTGACACTAACTCTAGGATGTTTCGTCGCGGGCTCCGTGCTTTCGCTAACTACGCTAATACTACTAATCACGTGAGAGATAAGCTCTCCGAGGCCTCCGTCAAGCGGCTCGCTGACGAAGTTTGTATTAGCTGAATAAGGGGGCTGGTAACCATGTGTGAAGAATGTCTCGGAATATTTATTTATAACTAGCTGCACCCTGCGTCTTTGCCCGCTTTCAATCCTTATGAACCTTCCTCTTGAATTACTCTGTCTATTGCTGAATAGCATACATTGTGTTTATCATTCATTTATTTTTCGTCACGCAAAAAGGTTGCGGTTTACAATTTCAAATTCCCATAAGAAGTTTCATTTAAAAAAACTTATTTGTTCACAGAATTGTTAAATCACATTATATAGGTACGTAGTTTATGAGAAATGCTTATCAGCACTAACACACAAAGCTTATCAATGAGGTTACCAACATTGGCCTGGCAGTTAATTTAATTTTTTAATATACCTTTTTTATACTACCTATAAATGTGAAGAATAAGAAAAAATATTAACCAGCTAGGATTCGATTTAGTAAAGACACTACTAGAGTTTCGTAACCTTTATGTTCTGTCTCTTTCGCTAACTCAACAAACACGTGAGAGGTCTTTGACGTCTCCTAGCTGAATAATCGATTTTAGTTCACAACTTTTCTGTTTATAGTTTATGCTAGCCAACAATCTTTATCGAATATTTCAATTATAGGCAACTAGCAGTCCCCCGCGGTTTTACCCGCGTTCCTGAGGGATATCACATTTTCCCGGGATAAAAAGCAGCCTATATGTTATTCCAGGATTTGTTCCTATGTGCCAAGTTTCATCCATATCCGTTTAGTAGTTTTTGCGTGAAAGACTAACAAACATACTTACATCAAATCTTTTCTCTTTCCCCGCGGTTTTACCCGCGTTCCCATGGGATGTCACATGTATTATACATAAAAACCTTTCTCTTCAATCACTCTATCTTTTAAAAAAACCGCATCAAAATCCGTTGCGTAGTTTTAAAGATTTAAGCATACGTAGGGATATAGGGACAGAGAAAGCGACTTTGTTTTATACTATGTAGTGATGCTAGCCAAAATCTTAATCGTATATTTCAATTATAGACAATGTAGCTCTTTTTAATAAATTCTAGATATAGTAGAGCCCTTAGTGCAGTTATGTCGTGTCATTCTGTATTGTAAAATTAAACCTCGAGGATGTTTCGTCGCGGCCTCTATGCTCTGTCTCTCTCGCTAACTACGCAATCACTTGAGAGGTAAGCGACCTAACGAAGTTTGTATTAGCTGAATGCGAGGGCTGGGGCTCGAATCTGTATGGAAAATGACAGTAACACACGAATGTTTCGTCGCGGCCTCTATACTCTGTCTCTGTCGCTAATACTACTAATCACGTGAGAGGTAAGCTCTCCGAGGCCTCCATGAAGCTGCATAAGGGGACAGTTCCCGGCTTGCGTTTTAAATAGATATATTATTTGTTTTTGTAGGTTTTCACAAGCTCTTGTAAATCGTCTTCTTGTTGTTGTTTTTAAGTAAAACTTCTTTAGGCGCGACTAGGGAGTAACTCAGATTTTTTTTCTGACGGAAGTAACGTTCTGAAAAATAATGTATAGTTTATTTATGGGAGTAGTCTTACTATGATTTGTGCATGTATAATATGTATATAATTTTAGTTTATATTCTGTTACTTAAAAGTAATTATATTGACATTTTAATTGTTTTCTTCTGACGTCCGTTTTTTCTCATCAAATACTTTAATGGCTATAGAAGACAAACTTAAAATAAGGATCTAATCCACGTGTAGCTAGCTATATACATATATGTACGGGTAACACTGCGAATATACAACTGCTGTATAGTTACATTATGCATTATTTACATGAATAACGTGCAGTTGGCCGAAAATATTAAAATATCACATTTTGTAATAAACAATTTATTAATAAATTTTCTGACGATTGCGACATTCAATAACAAGGTTATATTGACATGTACTGATCTAACCTTAAATGAAATGGCGGAGTCCCAGGATCCTTTTACTCTTTCTTCAATAAATAAAAATTTGATCTATCCATGAATATTTTTCGACTTCAATCAACAACGCGTTTTGGTACAACAATTTTAGAAACTAAAATTTACGTTTCACATTATAGTTACTACAAACCTATAATTTCATACATAAAAAAATATTATGACATTCAAGTAGGTATCTATTTCGAGTGAATAATATTAATATAACATTTGAATAATCTTTGTAAGGCACATGAATAATAAATATAATAAAATTATAATATGATTAATCTTTTAATTATAATATGATTAATCTTTTAATTTTATTAAGTTTTACTTCAATCGCGCGTAAAGGTTACACGCACACACTTTTTTTTATTTTAATAATGCTTTGAATAAAAATTGGTTATAACAAATATCCCGGGACATTCCTTACACACGGCCATCTGGTCCCAAGCTAAGCAGAGCTTGTACTAAAGAAACCAGATAACTGATATACTACATATACTATTGTTTTCTTCTAAATACATACTTATATCGATATTCACACCCAGACGCAGAGCAAACAGACACATTCATGTTTGTCCAACAAGCCCAAGCCGAGATATACCGGGGAAAACATAGAGACCCCGGGGAACGCGGGTGGAACCCTCTCAGATTGCCATCTCCAATCACAGATATTTTATTTTAAATACATTTTAACTCAATGTCGTCAATAGACTGCAGGTAATAAGAACCAATAAAAAAAATAACATAGCTCCCAGTCACATGTCTCTGGTGTCTCTGTGTGTTTTGGTATGTAACTGTCTTAGTATTACAAGTGACCCGTACATTTAGAAACACTGCAACGGCAGTCTGCGAGTGTTTTGTATGAAAAAGCAAGTTGTGACGTCATAATTGTACAGCGTCTAATAACATACTCATTGTGATTAGATCGGTACTTAGAAATCGCATTAATGATTTAATTTTGATCATATTTAATGTTTTCGTATATTTTTGGATGTTCAATACACTGGTTAGTGTTTGATTATTACATTTATCAACATCCCTACCAACATTATAAATATGAATGCAAGTTTGTTTGTAACCCTATCACTCGAAAACTACGGAACCGATCATCATGAAACTTTGTACACATATTCTTGGAGGTATTAGAAGTAATATAGGATGCTTTTTGTGCCGGGAAAATGTTACATCCCTCGGGAACGCGGGTGAAAGCGCGGGGGACAGCTAGTTGTATATATTTGAGGGTAATATCTGAACCTATTTGAAAGGTACATTATTCCAAAATGATAAAGGCTATGCTATTTATCTGGGATACACTTAAACCTTAAGGAAAGCGAGTGAAACCGCATGATGGAAGACAGTGTACAATAATATAAATACAAAATACAAATATTATGTTCGATTTTAGTTAGTTTATGTCAAAAACAATTAAAACTAAAATGTCAAATGGTCACAATACTAGATGACCTTTGAAATAATTAAAAGGTTAACTAACTATTAGTTAATGCATATTTTTATTAATTTATCCAATTTATTATCTATCAGAAATATATGACTTAGTTAGTGTGAAATATCATCTCCACAATGTTGTACAACAACTGTCTCACAGCGCAATACAATCGCATTGCTGAAATATGCAGAGATTGCTGAGATATAGACGGATTAGAAATTAAATCCGCCATTTTTTTTTTTGTTGACTGATGTGGATTTTTGCGGAAATATCATCTCCACAATGTTGTACAACAACTGTCTCACAGCGCAATACAATCGCATTGCTGAAATATGCAGAGATTGCTGAGATACAGATGGATTTGTTTTTTTTAACTTCTCATTTTTTGATGATTAGGTTTCAATAACAGTCTCAGTAAGTTCAGAAGTAGTAGAGAACTTACTATAACTATAACCGGTTCGGAAGTCATCCTTCAACTGAGAAGTACCGGCAAGAAACTCTGCAAATTAATATTGTTTACTTTTTTATATTCTGATCAATTCTGACGTTTAGGATATTCATATATTTTGGTGTTTCTAAGAAATGAGTTCTTGGTAAATACCGTGAAGCAGTAGTCCACTTTTATTACTGTTTCGGTTAGAAAGGTGAGGCCGGTGAAGTTACAGGCACATGAGACTTAACTTCACGTCCCAGCGACAACGTAACGATGCAGGTGTTGCAAATGTCCATAGGCGGTGACCACTTACCATCAGGTGGGCCGTCTGTTTATTTGCCTAATACATTTAATAATGTAATTTAATTTAATTAATGTAATTAATTATTTTATAGTTTAAAATTAATGTAATGCTTACATACCATAGCGCGCCGCGAACCCTTCGCAGTGCGGCGGGGGGCCGGAGGGGGAGGTGGAAATAACGTGCGAGCGAGACAGGCGATTGTAGTTGCACATAGAAGTGGCGTAGAGTCGACGATGATGATTTTTATGATTATTTGTGGGTAATTTTATTATTTTTGGTGTTGGTTTTTTTTTCGTTTAAGAAAGTAGTGTTGAAATTCGATTCATTCTATTGAAAAATAGACCTTCAATAGCTACTAAACAAATTAAGCATAATCGATTCAATAGATTCTGTAACAAATTGATAAATTAAATGTCCCATTTTAGTAGCTGTTGTAATATCTACTAGCTGTCCCCCGTGGTTTCACTTGCATTCCCGTGGAATGTAACATTTTCCCTGGATAGAAAGTATTCAATGTCTTAATCCAGGTTATATGCTATCTATGTGCCAAGTTTCATGAAAATCTGTTTGGTAGTTCTTACGTGAAAGTAACAAATCTCCATACATATTTACAAACTTTCGCATTTATAATTTAAATATTATTCTTTTTTTTTTTTTTTGTTTTTACATTTTCTACGGACTCTTAGTCCGTACTCTTTGAATATATTATTTTAAGATTAATTGTACTGTGTTTTTATAAATTAACATCTTTCCGCGCGTGCTCAGCTCGTTGTTTTGAACTGAGGCTTGTGGTTCCTTAATATGTAGTGTTACATTTAATTTTTCTATTGCCGAATACATGGATTATAAATAAATAACTTAAGATTAACTTAAATTGAGTTACACTTATTCATCAAAATGTATAATTCTAAGCTATTTCGTCTTCGGTTGGTTTCGCTTCCAAAAGACTAATATTATTCTAGAAGCCTTAGCGAGGCTTTTAAAAAATAAATCTAGTCAGTAGTTAAATTTCACTTAAATATAAAAACAAAAAACAAATTAATGTGATTATAATGCCGACTCAACTACTTTTTTGTTCTTCAGTGAAAAAATATCGGCCGGCGCATACTCGCCGCTCAGTATTCAGGGGTGTCGCTCGCGTTATTATTATTACTTTTATTTGTTTTTTTGTATATATATTATCCTCGAAGGCATTGAAATCATTTAAGCCACGCCATTTGTTATATTTGAAATTTTTATAAAAAAAAATTTTTTAGTATTTAATACCTTTAAACGAACAATTCTTGTATATATATATATACATATATATATAATATAGGACCTCGGAAACGGCTCCAACGATATTCATGAAATTTAGTATGCAGGGAGTTTCGGGGGTGTTAAATCGATCTAGCTAGGATTCATTTTCAGAAAATGTCGTTTTATCCGTGTTTTTATGCAATGAAAACTGCTAGAATGTCATTAGAAGGTAAGGTTTTCAAGTTACATCATCATCATCATCATCATCATCAGCCTATCTCCGTCCACTGCTGGACATAGGCCTCACCTCAAGTTACATCTTTTGTGAGAAATACTGTTATTGGGAATTTGCATGATTTGCAATTGAATTTGCAATTTTTATATCATAGAAGATCTAAAATAAAAAATAGCTTATAACTTAATGTTTTTGGCTGACTGTCCACATTAGCAACACCAGGCGACGTAACCGTGCCCGGTTACGTTGTCGCCGAGACGTGAAGTTAAGTCTCATGTGCCTGTAACTTCACCGGCCTTACCTTTCTAACCGAAACAGTAACACAAGTGCACTACTGCTTCACGGTGGAAATGGGTAAGGTGGTAGGACTTCCCTGGTCGAACTCAGCACTATGAACTTGTTTGCTGCTCTTTCACGCAGAAACTACCTAACAGTTTTGGATAAAACTTCGCACATAGATAGAGCATGCATGTTATAACATATAGGATACTTTTTATCCCCGAGAAAATACATTATCTCTCGGGAACGCGGGTACACCCGCGTAGGAGAGTTAGTTGAGAATGTACATCAAAGCGTCAGCCCTGTGCCCTCGTCGTTTGCTTGCTTTACTTAACGCGTCCCAGCCGCATAGCTACGTAACTTCGCGCTACTTTGTTGAATTGCATTTGTTTCTTTTTTTGTTTTTTTTTTTTTATATACGTTTGTCTTTTCGCAGTGATTTCGGGTTTTATTCATTTGGATCGTGTTAAAGTTTTATTGAGTTGTCGTAAATTAATTTTTTGAGTTTTTTAAAATTTTGTTATTGTTTTATTTAATAATCATTTAATGTTTTTGCTTATGACTCGATATTGAATAATAAGTACTATAGGTAACTGTCCCGGTTTTACCCGCTTTCTCGAGAAATATTACTTTTTCGCGGTATAAAAATAATTCTATGTGTTAATCCGCCATACACATGGCTTCCAGAGTCGCACTAATTGATGTGAGATAGTCTATTGATTTGTTTTTGTTATTAAACTTAATTTTCTATCTGCTAACACCCCTAGTTTGTAAGTATTTACATGTACCTACTAACTAAATATGAATGCTTTGTCCGAATTAAATGATTTATTACATATTATTATAATCGAATGAATAAACTACCTATGTGCCTATCGTTCGTATCCGATGTGTATTTTTTGCATGAAAGAGTTACAAACATACATTCGTACGTCTTCAGAAACTTTGTAATACACAACTTGTCAAATTACTAGCTGTGTCCCGTATTTTCACACTTTTTCCCGAAGAATGTAACATTTTCACGAGCTAAAAAGTATGCTATGTTTTAGTCGAAGGCATGCTCTATCTATGTTCCAAATTTCATCCAAATCCGATGGTTAGATTTTGCAAGAGATACATCGTCGCTTTATAATATTTATCTATACTAATATTATAAAGAGGAAAGATTTGTATGTAATGTACGTTTGTAACTCTTTCACGCTAAAACTTCTAAACGGATACGTATGAAACTTGGCACATAGATAGAGCATATATGGCTGCCACATGCGTCATACTTGTGAACAAGTGCTGCTTGTGAGGGCTGGTCAGCTTTAGTTTGTTTGTATTTTTTTTGTTCTCATTAGATATTTATAATATTACATTATTGTTAAATAATTCTGCACTTTTGACATAACACACAGGTATTGTCAGTGAGACTAAATTAATTTTATGTAATAAATCTAAGTTCGTTTTTTTTAAAAAGTTATTGTTGAGTTTATTGTCGGCTCTTCTCAGTAAAAAACAACCTTCCGAACCGGTATTAGAGTCAGACTATTCATAAGTGCTTGTAAAGGCCTATTTGAATAAAAATAATTTCATCCATTTTCATTTCATTTATATTGGACTTAACATATAGGCTACTTTTTATACCGGGAAAATGTGATATCCCTCGGGAACGCGGCTTAAACCGCGGGGGACATGTAACATATTTTTATATTGTTAGTAGCACAGATATTACTTACGTCCATATACTTCAAGTGCGCGACGGTATTTCGTAAGCGACGCGCGACGTCGGATTCCGAGGCAGCTTACAGCGACCGCGTGCACTTGATACTTATGTATTATTATTTGAATAATAATAGTATTATTATTATTTGGATAATAAAAAAATATATATTTTCTTTGACAAATATTGTGCTTTGTAACGCGAGAGTAACAGAAAGGTTTATAAGATATTAGGTATTTTTTTTACAATAATTCAATGTTAGAAATAGAATGATAATAGTAACATTATAATTGGAAAAATTAAAAAAAATATTTTTCTATGTCAATGATTGTGCTATTCGGAAAATTAATAGAAAGGTCTAAATGATTGTTAGGGTTATAATTAATTAAATATTAGTAATAGAATGATAATAGTGTCATTATTATTTGAATAATTAAAAAAATATTTTTTGTTATGACTATTATTGTGCTTATTTTAGGGAAAGTAACAGAAATAATTAAAATAGTTAATAATTAAAATAGTTTTTGATGAATAAGTTTTATTTTACGTTAATTCAATAATAGTTTTTTTTTTTTTTTTTTTTTTTATGCCACTTGGGCTGACAAACAAGCAGACGGTCCACCTGATGGTAAGTGGTCACCGCCGCCTATGGACAGTTGCAACACTAGGAGCATCGCCAATGCGTTGTCGACCCTGAGACGTGAAGTTGTTAAGTCTCATGTGCCTGTAATTTCACCGGCCCCCTTACCTTTCTAACCGAAACACAGTAATACAATTGCACTACTGCTTCACGGCGGAAATGGGTAAGGTGGTAGTACTTCCCCGGACGAACTCTGCACTAAGAGCTCTACTACTCTAAGAATTAGTAATAGACTGATCTATAAATGATATTTCCGAGATGAAATTTTTTTTATTTAAAAAGGCCGCTTCACGGAGCCCTCGGAGAGCTTACCTCTCACGCGATTAGTATTAGCGTAGTAAACGAAAAAGACAGAGCATAGCGCCGAAACATCCTCGAGCTAGTATGATTTTCCTTACAGAATCAGCCCCTGAATAGGGGGCAGTCTTTAAGTAGGTCATGGACCTCTATTTGAGACCTTGCCAATAACTAATTTCAATAATTAATATACTAGCTACCGACCAGTGGTTTTACCTGCGTTCTCAAAGCAAGTGAAACAGCGCGGGACAGCTAGTATCCATCTATATATGAGGATAATAGGGTTCCTTTGACGCACCATCACCTCAAAACTACTGAACATGGGACTGCTACCATCCGACGCGGAATTTTTCCTAGATGGTTATAGGCTATATATGATGTTGATAAACGCGGGTAAAACCGCGGGGGACAGCTAGTATACATATATATATTTATTTAATTAACACCGACTCTTAAAATAAAGAGAGATCCGAGAATACTAATCCAATTAAAATCTACACAGAAAGTTGGCAACAAAGGAAAATCCTGTATGTTATAATATATAGGTCACTCCTACCCCCTACCCCGCTCATCGGAGCACGCCGAATATCCGGTCGAATCCGGTTAAATCCAGTTAAATCAACTACGGTCCGGTCAGTTATCCGGTACACACCGGCCGTTACTGGCTCTGGCATGATTATTGGGCTAAGTTCCGAGTTTGTGGCGGGTTAAGGATTTAACTTGTTAATAAGTCGTGGTACATTGTTTACACGCCGTCAAGTGGGATTCGGACGATTCTGTAAGGAAAATGACACTAACTCTAGGATGTTTCGTCGCATGCTTCGTCTATGCTCTGTCTCTGTCGCTAACTACGCTAATACTACTAATCACGTGAGAGGTAAGCTCTCCGAGGCCTCCGTGAAGCGGCTCAAGCGGAAGTTTATATTAGTTTAATAAGGGGGCTGATCACACGGATTAACGTACTCCATATTCCGGGAAAATTTAACATCCCTCGGGAAAAGGGTGACGGCTGGTCTGAAATAAATCAACAAATATTTTAAATGCAAATGTTTGGGAGTATAGCTGTTTGTTACTCTATAACCCAAAAACGACTTTAGGAATTTAGCTGAAATCTAGCACATAGACAGTTTATAAACTGGATTATCACATAGAGCACTTTTTTCCCCGGGAAATGTAACATTCCCCGGTAATGCGATTGACACCGCGGGGGATAAAATATAAAATCGCCATCGCTCGTGTGTTACTCCAATCGCTAATACTCTATTATTAGTACTCAATCGATAGAGTGTACTTAAATGTGACAGTATGTATGTACAGTACACATATTAGTTAAATGTATGCCTTAACTTGGAGGTTGGTCTTCATAGGATTTTATAACCTCCCCACTTATTCAGCTAATACAAACTTTGTCGGCGAGCCGCTTCACGGAGGCCTCGGAGAGCTTACCTCTCACGTGATTAGTAGTATTAGCGTAGTAAGCGACAGAGACAGAGCATAGATGCCGCGACGAAACATCGTCGAGTTAGTGTAATTTTTCGTACAGAATCGAGCACTTAATTTTCAAACTTTTGAGTTGGACTTTTGCACCCGTTTAAGGGGGAAAAATGTTAAATAATTATTATTAGGGACATTCTTTACACACCTTCTGATCCCATAATAAGCAGAGCTGGATGGAAACCAGATAACTGATATGCTACTTTTTTATTTTCTAAATACATACTTACACACAACAAACATGTTCATGCACACAAATATTTGTCCTGGGAATCGAACCAGACCTGCGGCGTGGTAGTTCTGTCTCTAACCACAAAGCCGAGGCCGTCAAATAAATGTTAACAACGAAATCAATAAAATAACAGATACTACCAAATAATTGTTATCGGTCTAACTCTAACCGATTCCTCAAAAGCTATTTTGCCAAATATAACCAAACAAAAACACGAAGTTGAAAAAAAAACACTAAAGAAAAAAAAAATGGTTTCCTAATCTCCAAATTCTATACAAAGCTTGTCTATGTTAATAAGTTAAATAAACACGGGTAAAGTGGTCTTTACTGTTATAATGTTAAGGTTGATATTGAGTTGTTTGTGCTTTAACGATTCGGCACTTACACCCTTTCATTTGTAAGCCTATACAAAGTTCGTGAGCTGTTGTTTAGTTTGTGCGCACGGTTTTGATACTTTGTTTTTGTGGAATATTTATTTATTGTATCAAATAGGTTTAGTTTGAGACATAATTTATTTAAAACTAGCTGTGCCAGGCAGTTTCACCCGCGTTGTTGAGTATTGTAGGTTTAATTTTTAGGTTATGATGTATGTAAATGCGTATGTTTTTATTGCGTTCCCCTATAATGCTAGATTTTTTAAGTTTTAGAAATTGTAGACTTAAATATCATTTTTTTTAAATATGTACTTTATTAGTATATATTTTTTTCTATTATTTATATAGCGTATTTAAAAAAAAAAATCTTTGAATAATAAAATATTAAAAAAACATCGTCGAACGTTATTTAAAAAAAAAACATGTTAAAATGAAATTACACATGAGACTTCATGTCTCAGGGATAACGTAACGATGCCCCTGGTGTTGCTTATCTCCAAAGGCGGTGACCACTTACCAACAGGTGGCCGTCAGCTTGTTTGTCGGCTCATCTATACTAATATATAAAGAGGATAGATTTTATTGTTTGTTTACATTGAATAGGCTCCAAAACTACATTATAATAGCAAAATTATATTTAAATAAAAATTTGGGATCCTTACTAAAACTCCAATAATGTAACCCAAGGCGTAAAAATGACCTAATAAATTCCTTACATCGCGTGCGCAGCGAAAACTATTGAGGATAGAAACAACAAAGTAATTTAACATCCCTCGGGAACGCGGGTGAGACCGCGGGGGACAGCTATATGGTAGGAAAATGTAACTTCTGGTTATTCGTGTAATAGTAAAGAATTCGGTCGTCACTATGCAATCACAATAATAATTTACACTTTAACCATCTCACGTCACACTTGATTCTTATCTCGGACATAACATTTCAAACCTACAGCTATAATAGCTGTGGAAATTGTCGTTTTAATGGATTTATTGTAGAAAATATGATGTAAATAAACATCCCGGGACATTCTTTACACGCGGCCATCTGGTCCCATACTAAGCAGAGCTTGTACTGTGGAAACCAGATAACTGATACTACATATACTACTTTTTTCCTATTAATAAATAGATATTAACACAATGCGCACATTTATGTACAAAATCTTATTTTAAATTGAGTGATTGCTCGAATTTTCTCAGTAAATCAATCAGTGACCATTCATTAGTGCCTGTGAAGGCCTATTTGAATAATAAATCTGTAGCATGGTAGTCAGATTCTCCGATCATCAAGCCGACTGGCCTGTAAAAATGTGATTTTATGGTTTTTTAAGTGTCTAAATATATGATTTGCAATAGAACTGCGAGACAGCTGTAAAATCGCATTTTAGATGAACTTTATATAACTGTACCAAACTGTCAAACGACTGTAAGATGGCGACATGTTTGTAAGAACGTCAAGTCTTTAGACGACTGCGCAGTTTTTGTAAAAAAATTAATAAAAAATTGCTAAATGTATCAAAAACAATTCGCAATTGATAGTAAACTAGCTGTCCATCGCGGTTTCACACGCGTTTATCGATATCATATATAGCCTATAACCATCTAGGAAAAAATCCGCGTCGAATGATAGCAGTCACATCCCGATGTGTTCAGTCAAAGGTACTCTATTTTCATTATCACTACATAGTATAAAACAAAGTCACTTTCTCTGTCCCTATATCCCTATGTGTGCTTAAATCTTTAAAACTACGCAACGGATTTTGATGCGGTTTTTAAATAGATAAAGTGATTGAAGAGGAATTTGCTTATAGAAGATGAAGAATAGAAGTTTAGATGGTACGCCTTAAATTTCTGCAACGGGATAGCGTATGAGTTGGGAGAACTTTATTTTGTTATTACAACGTTAAAGGTCAATAAAATCAAACGTGATACATTAACGGGCAAAATTAATAAACGATCTCGATCTAAAATCGCAAGATTGAAGTAGAATTTTGACATTACGTGTATTGAAATTTCTGTCAAAAAGTACATCAATCCATTGATCTGGATTGCATATTAATTTTGCCCGTTAATTTGTCGACAAAGCGTGCGAAACCGCAGGGGAAAGCTAGTTTATGAATAAATGAAAACACCACAACGGCCAATGTCAACATATTACGTAAGTAACAAGTACCAAAACCGCTCGAGCGCACTATCCGACCCGACTCTCATCTTTCACTGCTTTCCGCCAGGATTGTACTTGGGGCTATTTTAATTATAGTATATATAATGAAATAATAATATATTTTTTTATTATATATTTGATAATCGTTTTATTTTTGTTTCTGAAATAAATAAATAAAAAATGGTTAATGTATAAATATTATGTACCACAAAATTATTTTGAGCGCTGGTGAAATCGCAGGGGACAGTTAGTATTATAAATGCGATAGATTGTAAGTATGGATGTTTCTTACCTTTTGACGGAAAAACTACTGAACGGATTTAGTTGCATTTACACATAGGATACTTTTTTCCTACTATAATCCTACAAATATTATAAATTCGTTAGCTTATTTACGCGATAATTGCAGAACGGATTTGGATGAAACGTGGCACGCAGATAATCTGTATAATTAAATGATATAACTTTTTGTCCCGGGAAAATGTTACATCCCTCGGGAACGGTGGGAAAGCTAAATCAACATGTACACATAACTCAATAAACAAAGTATGTCATAATCTTTAACTATCGCGATGAGAGATAATAAATAAATAGCTTTAAAAGTTATTATTTAATTATTATTTAATGACGACAATGCTTGGGTGTAGCGCTCGCTCCAGCAAGACACATCTTTATGTACAAAATCTTATTTTGAAAAGAGTAATTGCTGAGTTTATTGCCGGCTCTTCTCAGTAAAAGCAACCTTCCGAACCGGTGGTAGAGTCTGACCTTTCATAAGTGCCTGTGAAGGCCTATTTGAATAAAATATTTCATTTCATTATTGTCTTGATAACTGATATTATACACGTGATAATGATCGTGTGACGTCACGATAGTATTGAAAATAATTGTTATTTTTGTTGTAATGGTAACCATTTTACAGTTTATATTCTCAATGTATTTATAATACATATTTACGAATAATGATTTAAGTGTCTTTTTGTAATGTCAAAATTATAGCTTTTTATTTAAGCCATATAGAAAGTACAGTGTAAACTCTTTATAACGAAACTCAAGGGACTGAGCATTTTTTGTCGTTATAGAGAGTTATCGTTATATGGAGTGAACAAAAAAAAACAAAACAAAGTGAACAAACCAACCAACTTGGGCTCACTTCAACGTTATAGGGAGTTTATCGTTATAAAGGATAACGTTATAAAGAGTTTACACTGTATGTTCATATTATGGTATGACAAAAAAAAAAGTTTTAAATTGTTGTCTCTATGTTCCGGTTAATCTGCGTAATGGCTGGACCGATTTCGACAGTAATTTCCTTGGCAGATAGCTGATGCTCTAAGGAGTAACTTAGGCTTTTGGGAATGCCTTCTAATATTATAAATGAGACAGTCACAGTGGCTCATAGTGACGGACCTAGATAGGCTTTTAGATTGCGTGTCCGGCCAAAATAAACGGTGTCCGGCTCGTCCGGCTTTTGTTACGCTTTTGCAAACGAGCTGGTAATAATTAAAGAAATCGTACCTTTTAATAGTGAGAAACAAAATCCTTAATAATGTAGGGTGTCCGTCGTTTTGTCAAATGTCCGACCAAACTGACAGGTCTGTCCGGCAATTAGGTTTGGCCACCTGGCAACCCTACTCATAGAGAACATATAGCCTACTTTTTATCTGGGAAAATGCAACATCCCTCGGGAACGCGAGTGAATCCGCCGGACGTTAACTAGTGTCTGATGCATTAGAGTTTTATGAAAAGCACCTTTGGAAAATTTAATAAACTTAATTTATTCGTTAATAAATTGCCTATAACTAGGGTACTGGTCAAACGTGTCTTATTTTAAATTAAAAGACGATAAAATTATAATAATCATAAGGTTTTATTAACAGAGAGAGAGGTCGTATTTAATGTATGGCTTTTCCGACGTTTATTTCAGAAAAAAATAAAATAAACATGTTTAATACTATACTGATGACAAATATATGTTATACTAACGGTTTCACCCGCGTTCCCGAGGGATGTAATATATATTCCCGTGTTCAATAGCCTATGTGGTATTCCAAACAATAATCTATCTTTGTGCCAAACACCATCCAGATTAATTCGGCCATTCTGGCGTGATGGAGTAACACACATCCAAATGATCATAGTACTATATTGTATTAAAACTTCACGTCACAGGGTCGACATCTCATTGGCGATGCGCCTGGTGTTGCTAATGTCCATAGGCGGTGACCACTTACCATCAGGTGGACCGTCTGTCTGTTTATCGCCCACTTGACATTGGAAGTCATTTATTCAGTATAAGGCACTAGTCAAGGTCAAATCTACTGAAGTTCACCGGTTTGCAAGTCAGCCTTCAAAAGTCATAGCAACTGAGAAGAACCGGCAAGTAACTCAGCAAGGTTAAATCTAAATTTAAGCAAAATAGGGTTCCTTTGACGCACCATCACCTCAAAACCACTGAACATATCGGGATGAGACTGCTACCATTCGACGCGGAATTTTCCCTAAATGGTTATAGGCTATATATATATATATATGATATCGATAAACGCGGGTGAAACCGCGGGGGACAGCTAGTATAATATAATAATAACCTCAAAATAATTTTTAAAATGAATTCTCTTTTCATTGTAAAAAATATTTATTTAAAAAAGTTAAGTACATACATATATGAATACAAAAAAATATCAATCGATAATTATAATACAAATATTATACAAATTCTAGATATTATATAAATAATAATAATTATTCAACCCTAGTCCATCCCTGATGCCTCTCACCCGCGCCCCCCCTCTGCCCCCGCCGCCATTTCGTGTTATTGAGAATTTATGTCGATAAGGTAGTGTACACAACGCAGCGACTTACTAAGGTTTTTTTGAAATTTTGTGTTTTATACAATACATAGTTGATATTATGGAATACGTGATTAAATGTTTGTTTGTTAGGTCACTATTTTGATAAAATTTTGTAAGAAAAAAATGTATGTATTTTTTTTTTAATTGCATCGCGTGCTGTGTATAGCTCTCTATGTATATTAAAATCGTTGTTTGTGTGTTCTATATGGAGTCAAAAAGGGTTGGACCAATTTTGATGAAGTTTTTAGATAATCTGCAGATTATCAGTAGTGGTCGAAAAAAAATATTTTGGTGTTTTAGCCAAATAATGTCATATTATCTCTCAAAATTGAAACATTAAACACGGTAATTTCTAATTTATATATTTATTTATTTATAACTTTTATTTAGGGAACGCAAGCAAAAAGTGTGTGTGTACTTATGTACGCACATAAGAAGTTATACCCGAAATTATAGATGAGAAAAACTGCACTAAAAGCATTTTTTACTATTCAGTCGTGAAACTGTAGTGTCCAAACTCTTTGCACCTGTCTGTAGCAACGAATAACAATTTTTGACGTTGTTAGGTTATTATTGACAATAACATCATTACTCACTCATTGACACTGACAGTTGCGATTTGTGTGATGTTCCGGAGTGACCGTTATCAGCTAACTTCATCCGTGAGAGCTTTGTGTTAGTGATGCGCGCGCATCTTATTTTTTTTTCATAATGCACCTAAAGAAGTGTAACTTCAATAAAAGAACTAAAGCCGAATTCAAATCGCCACAATGTGCATGTGCCCGTAGAACAGGGGCGTTGCACCGAGCGAATAGATCCGACGCGCGCTATCAATTCCCGCAGTGGTCGTGTGCGTGCGTGTGTGTAAGCACACAAGTGTGTATGTGTGTGTGTCACATGTGACCGTCTATAGGTTGAGTTTGTTTTGGTAGACTTGAAATTTTTTGGTTAATTTAATATTTTTTGTTTTTATGGTAGAGATTTGGATAGAAATGTAAAATTTTTATTTTTAGGTAGATACTTGGAAATAATTTGTTTAATTGTATGATTTCAGATGCTTGCAAAAAATTGTTCAGTTTTATGTTTTTTTGGTAGATTCTTGCAAAGAATTTGTTTCGTTTAATGTTTTTAGATAGATGCCTGTAAAAAATTATAAAATTTTTTGGTGGATTTTGAAAAAAAATGTAAAATTTTACGTTATTTTTAGTTTTTAGGTAGGAAGTAGTACTGCGTCATTTATTTGTCAGGGTTTTAACATATAAATGTATAAATATATTATATTTATTTTTTGTGTCCGCAACCTTCGATAATCTAGTGGATAGTTAAGGAGTGTTTAGAGGACAAGCATACATGCTTACATTTATTTGTGAGAGTTGAAAAGAAACGATTTTTGATTATTTTATTTTGGTTCCTGAGATTACCCTCCACATATTTAAACAAACATACTTAATCTTATAATATTGGTATAGAATAGTGTATTTTTTTATGTTATGTTGAGTATTTTGTAAAATGTAAAAACTTTGCATGTTTTGAAAAAAAAAATACAGTCGTTATGAGAACCTCCTCCTTTTTTGATGTCGGTTAAAAACATACACATTTGAATTAATAAAAAAAGCCCAGGTCAGATTAGATTCCATTTAAAAATAATTATTTTATAAATTTTTAAATATGTTTTTTTAAATAAATGAAATGTTTTGTTCTTGTACAAAATATAGATAAATAAATATAAATAAATAAATAAATACCCCGGGACATTCTTTACACACGGCCACCTGATCCCAAACTAAGCAGAGCTTGTACTATGGAAACCAGATAGCTGATATACTACATATACTATTTTTTTTTCTAAATACATACTTATATAGATATTTACATCCAGACACAGAACAAACAGACATGTTCATGTACACAAATGTTTGTCCAGGGTGGGAATCGAACCCGCGCCCTCCGGTTTGGCAGTCAGAAAATACTAAAATATTTCTAGTATCCTAAATGGAAGATGAGATATTATTTCCTTTGTCTCAAAAATACATCGAACATCAACACCATGTATAGCTTCACCTTGTTCCAAAGTAAACTAACACATTGACAATGTGTTTACAGTAACACACAATAATGTGTGTGGCTATACACACACACACACACATACACGCACACGCGCACACACACAGAACGCCAAGTTTATACATTTATGTTAAATTTAATTGTAAACGCGGACCTAGTGTGTTCTCGCTAGTTTTTTAGGGATCCTTAGTGATGTTGATAAAACGGTTTATGTGTGTTTAAATTTGCCTTTACAAAAATTTAAGGAAAGAATTAAGACTGTTAAGACTGTAATGTACATACATTTATGCTATTTTTGATTTGTATAACAGCTTCCTTGAGGTGGAGACCTGGTGACCTGTAATACAGGTTCTTATTACCTACCACAAGCACCAGCGATCCACAGCCAAAAATTGTAATACATAGCTTATGTAAAAATATTATTAGATTTTCTTGTATGTGGTGACAAATAAAGATTTTTATTATTATTATTACTGTTTTAGTACAAAAGGCTTTCTACAACACAAATGATTACTTTGATAACGACAATGCTTGGGTGTAGCGCTCGCTCCAGCAGGACACATCTTTATGTACAACATCTTATTTTGAAAAGAGTAATTGCTGAGTTTATTGCCGGCTCTTCTCAGTAAAAGCAACCTTCCGAACCGGTGTTAGAGTCTGACCACTCATAAGTGCATGTGAAGGCCTATTTGAATAAAATATTTAATTTCATTTAATATTTTTTTCATCGTTAAGCTATCGTCTTATCACAGTACGGTTAGATTATCGAAGAGTGTGGGTTATGTTTCCTGCATTATTTAGAAATAATAAATTTTATTAGTTAACTAGCTGTCTCCTGCGGTTTTACCCGCGTTCCCGCGAGATAGTTAATTTTTCTGCAATAAAAAAATCCGTTAAAATCGGTACAGCCGTTTTGGAGATTATCCGGAACAACAATACAGACATGCAAAATGCTTAATTTTTTTTTTTGTTATAAGTACCGTATATACTTACACTTTATCGTTGTAAAAAAAATTATAAATAACATTTATTTGTAAATAATTAATTTCATTTTATATTATACTATCCGAACGCCTCGGTTTCACCCGCGTTTATCGATATCATAACCATCTAAGGAAAATTCCGCGTCGGATGGTAGCAGTCCCATCCCGATATGTTCAGTAGTTTTGAGGTGATGATGCGTCAAAGGATCCCTGTTTTACTTACATATATCGCACCCTCAGTACGATAAGGGCTTAACTCAAAATTTTGCGAAATTTAGTTAAGATCATAGAGAGACTAAACAAAGTACGCTCTATCCGATGAATAGTAAAACATAGTCAGTTTAATGATAGAATAAGCATACCGATACTTCAGCCTCTTTAACACCGGGACCCACCCTCCCCGCTCAGTGCGGAAGTGACCCAATCAGAGATGTGCCAAAAGTGATTTTTATGAGTTAAGGCCCTATCGTTCTGAGGGTGCGTAGAATATAGATTTTAACAAGAAAAGGTATTTAATTACATAAGAAAATGTTTTAACTTATTATAAAGACATCAATTACTATGAAAGACTAATTTTAATTAAAGTAGGTTGGAGTCTGCTGCTCTCATTTATAAAGAACTAACTGTTACACGCGGTTTTACCTCCGTTTAAATAGTAGCCGATGATCTTCTTCATGATAGGTACGTTCGCCAATTTGTCAGGTCCCTTAGCCGGGAAAGGGTAACAAACAAACTCACTCTGGCATTTATGATATTGGTATATAGCTGTCCCCCGCGGTGTCACTCGCGTTCCCCAGAGATGTTACATTTTCCCCGTATAAAAACTGTTGTAACAGTTAATCCGGGTTATGAACTATCTATGTGCCAAGTTTCATTTATATCCGTTTAGTAGTTTTTCTATGAAAGAGTAACAAACATCCATACATACATTCTAACTAACGATCGCTCTTATAATATTTGCATGGTTACTAAAATGCTGTTTAAAATAATCTGTTTATTTATAATGTTCATATTTGACTGTTCTGTTCTTTATTTTATTACTAGCTGCGTCCTGCGGCTTTGTCCGCTGAAAACTGCATTAAAATCCGTTGCATAGTTTACGATTCTATAAAGGATATACAGACAAACATTCATTTTCATATAGATATGATCGCACAAAGAGTGCGATCATATTGTTTTTTTTTATATTTTTGTTTTAAAATTACATTGAAGTAGACACTTATATGAATATAAAATTATATTATACGAAATTACTTGCAAAATTCAGTTTAGGGCCTAACTGAGCAGGTCAAAGGTAAAGGTCAAACTGGAGAAGAACCGGCAAGAAAGCTGCGGCAAGCTATCATATAAGATACTTTTTATCACGGGGAAAGGTACCATCCCTCGGGAACGCGGGTGAAACCGCAAAAGACAGTTAGTATTCAATAGAAATGAAAGAAATCTATCGATACAAAATTAATATGACATACGGACGGATATACAAAACAGCGTTATTATTAGATGAAATAGAAATTACTTTAAAACATTCACCCAAAATGGCCACCCGTAAAATTGGGTGCCTAATTCTATGAAGCGAAGGATATGGGACGACTGTGGCGCTGTTTTGAATAAAGAAAAAAAAGTATGTGTAGACACTTAAGAAGTTATACCAGAAATTATTGATGATAAAAACTCCACTAAAAGTATTTTTTACTATTCAGCCGTTGCGATTTGTGCGATGTTCCGGAGACTTCAACCTGTTACTTTTGTGTGTTACAGTGATGCACGCGCATCTTAAAATTTCACACCAATACACTTATATACAAAATATAGCGTAAAACACAAGATGCAACTGGATTATGAGCCAATAGGTTAGCACGCGTGCAACTCTTGCGCTGTCTGTCTAACGTGTCCGACGTCACCGCGCAGGCGCAGACTTGCTACTCTATTCGGGGTTACCCGCTCATATTTTACCATTAAACCGTTTTACATAAATCACTTTTTTTTCTAATTTTAAATTCAACAACAAAAAATCAACGAAATTACAATCAGTTTTACTTTAGTAATTAACGAAGCACAGATTAGATTCTCTTTGTAAGGTGTCGCGCCGTCATTTATATTATGTTTCAATAATTTAATTTCATTACAGAAATCCCTTTTTCCAATTTTTGCGTGAGACTAACAAACATCCATATATTACAAACTTTCGCATTTATAATATTATTAGGACGTCGATCATGACAATATCAATATGATAACGCAACGAGATCGTAACGATATCGCCCAACGTTACCGCAATACAACGCCAGCTTGGTTACTTATTTGAAAGCAATTTTAGTTCAAACCCCCTGTCTCATCCCCTTCATTTGGAATGGGGTGGGGACGGATTTGGGCAAAATATTTTGCAAATATTATTTTAGTGGTGTAGAGCTCGTCCGGGGAAGTACTACCACCTTACCCATTTCTACCGTGAAGCAGTAGTGCAATTGTATTACTGTGTTTCGGTTAGAAAGGTAAGGGGGCCGGTGAAATTACACAACAACAAATCAATAAAATCGAAAAAAAACGTTAACTGATCCCGTTAATTTGATTCAAACATTTTTTATATACTTTATCCTCGATTCCCTAAAATGTGAAAAATTTTAATGTTAATATATTACCAGGTGAGCGATATTATGAAAATGCAGATAACGAAATATAAAAAAGAAACATAAAACATTACTTACAATAATATTGCAATAATCTATAAATAAAAAACTGAATTTAAATTGTTTAAAGGAACACTATTTTCCTTATATATTTTTACAAAAGGTCCTTCCTTTATAATAATAATAATAGTTCTTTATTGTGACTACTAAGGCCCACTTGTTAGTATGTATTACAATATATTCTTAAAATCTATGTTAGTAACAAATAAAATAAGGTGAGTAAAATTACTTATTATCTATTTACAATTTCCGCACACAATCAGGTCTATAGCACGCTTTAACAAAGGCGTGTCAAATTTACTCGATAAAGTCTTCAGGACACTGTTGGAACTAGACCGCATCCTTGTTATTATAGAAGCGCTCTTTTTACGGATGATCGCGTAGAAGTCATCTAAGATACAGTCTATCTCCTTACCAAATTTAATCAAAATCTATTTAGCCGTGAAAACGTATGAAGCAAACTCATTTTTTTTCTAATTAATAATATTTGTACGAAGATAACTGATTATATACCTATAAAACGCATGTAAAGTCACGGGTGAAGTCTTAATGTGATATTTTTCTAACCCCCCCAACTTAATCCTAACTCCGTCCCTGTCCCCCACCCCCACCTAAACGCCCACTCGGCTGCCGAGTAATTTCCAAGGGCTGTCTCTCAGTTATTCCGTATTATTATTATTATTTATGAATATATTTTTTCATATAGGCAATAAAATTAATGATCAGGGCCTCGCCGGCGAAGTTTGTATTAGCTGAATAAGGGGGCAGATCTAGTAAAAAAATTAAAATAAAATATTACATACAATTAAATTTCTACAGGCCAATTGGCTTGGTGGTTAGCGCTCTGACTACCAAACCTAAGGTCGCGCGTTCGATTCCCACCCAGGACAAACATGTGTGCTTCATGCACACAAATGTTTGTCTGTTTGTTCTGTGTCTGGGTGTAAATATCCGTATAAATTTAAGTAAAAAAAAGTAGTAAATGTAGTATCAGTTATCTGGTTTCCATAGTACAAGCTCTGCTTAGTTTGGGATCAGATGGCCGTGTGTAAAGAAAGTCCCGGGATATTTATTTTTTTATTATTTAATAAGTTAAGCGGCAACCCTACGATTGACTGCGGAGTAATTTCCCAGGGCTGTGTCTGAGCCACTCAGATTTATTTGGACGCCATTTAATTATGTACAATAATACTCTAGTAGGTAGGTATTACATGTATTAATGTGTTGGTTTGTTTTTTCGTTATAACTACGTAACTAAAAATGACAATGCGAATGTGATTAAAAAATATATCTTTTTGACTCGACTAGGTTTTGTTTCGCGGTTTCTCCGTTCCCGAGGGAATTTATGTTTTCCCCGGGTAAGAAGCTTGTATACGACAAAGGCGGCTTGTGTGCGCGATTATTGTCATAACCATTTTTTTTTTTACAATAACTCATCTACGTGTATATATGTATTTAAAAATGAATGTTAGTCTGTATGTCCTTCATAGAATCGTGAACTATGCAACGGATTTTAATGTAGTTTTCAGCATTGATGTCAATCATGTCATGTGATTGATTGAATGTCAAATTTAAAGTTACTGAAACTACAACAACAAATAATTATTTATTCCCAAAAAGTCTACAATTTTTACTTACCTTCTAAATAAGGCTAGATAAAGAGGTAACCAATATATTTGAAAATTTGTTTAAACATTTGTTCTTGGTAAAAAAAATACAAAATGATTTTAGAAATTCATTATTTTCTCGATAGATGGCGCTGTAGTTAAATAACTTTTAGCCCTACGTAGCGGAACAACGTCTGCCCAGTCAGCTGTATAACAAGCTAGCGACCGTCCGTGGTTTCACCCACTTTCCCGGGAAATCTAATGTATCCCGATTAAAACATAGCCTATGTCACTTGGGAATAGTGAAGCTTTCTATCAGTGAAAGAAATTCTTATGAGAGAGCTTCTAAATTCCGATCTGCAACCTATATGTGTGAAAATAAACAATAATAATAAATATCCCGGGACATTCTTTACACACGGCCATGTGATCCCAAACTAAGCAGAGCTTGTACTATGGAAACCAGATAACTGATATACTACATATACTATTTTGTTTTTCTAAATACATAGTTATATAGATATTTACACCTAGACTCAGAATAAAAAGTCATGATCATGCACACAAATGTTTGTCCTGGGTGGGAATCCAACCTGCGACCTTCGGGCTTGGCGTAAGAGTCGCTAACCACCAAGCCAACTGGCTGTCAAATGAATGATAAACACAATGTATGCTATTCAAAAGTGATTGATGAATAATTAAAATGTTTCCCTGTTACACTAAAGTTTCGCTTCTATCGTGTCTTTACGACAGACACCGTTTTATTGTCGTACTAGTAGTTTCACCCGCGTTCCAGTGGGATGTCACATGTATTATACATAAAAACCTTCCTCTTCAATCACTCTATCTATTAAAAAATACCACATCAAAATCCGTTGCGTAGTTTTAAAGATTTAGGCATACATAGGGATATAGGGACATAGGGACAGATAAAACGACTGTGTTTTATACTATGTAGTGATGAGTAGAAACAGAGACATCCAAACTAATAAACTTTCAGCTTCATTATCATATCAGGAATGTCCACTGCTGAACATAGGCCTCTCCCTTGGATTTCCACCTCGAACGGTCTTGAGCCGCCTGCATCCAGTGAATTCCAGCGACTCTAGCTAGGTCGTTGATCCACCTGGTGGGAGGTCGTCCCACTCGGCGTTTTCCTGTACGTGGTCACTCGAGAACCTTTCTTCCCCATCAGTCATCAGTTCTTCCAGCGATGTGGCCTGCCCATTGCCACTTCAACTGGCTGACTCTACGAGCTATGTTAAAAATATTTTTCTACGAATGTCCTCGTTCTGGACCCTGTCGCGGAGAGAAATTCCGAGCATAGCCCGTTCCATAGCTCGCTGAGTGACCTTGCTCAGGTTTTTGTCACGAAGTCGATTTAACTGAGAGAAATCTCGTATTTTATCGACCTATATTCGAATATAGCGCGCAGTGTTTTGCGCTTTTAAAACTCGCAGTTGGTGGCACTGACCAATTAAGCTCTACATCCTTTACTAGCAATACAAAAACTTTAACTATAGATACAAATTTTAAACCAACATTTTGTTCACCAGGATGAGGTACTAGCGATCAACGACAAGGTGGTAGTGCGGGCCGAAGACCTGCTGAGCTGGGTGTGCGACGGCGCGGAGTGGCGCTGGGGGCTGCGCGCCGTGTGGCGCGGGGCGTGCGCGCCGCCGCCCGAGCCGCGCCCCTCCGCGCCGCTGCACCACACCAAGCTCGACTTCAGCGACGTGGAGAGGGAGAAGAGCACTATCGGTGAGTGTGTGTGCACTACTGCCCCGCAGCTTGCCATGTCTCAACGCGCCTCTAGACGATATCGACCTTGATGTTCGTGCTGTGGAGTGAGAGTTGAATACTGTTGATGAGTGAATGATGTCTGTGTCTCAAAGCGCCTCTAACCTATAGATGCCATGCTGGAAGTAAAAGGTTTGGAGAGTAAGAAGAGTACTGTTGGTGAGTGTGTGTGCCCCTACACTTGCCACGTCTGATCGCGCCTCTAGACGATATCGACCTGGATGTTCGTGATGTGGAGTGAGAGTTGAATACTGTTGATGCGTGAATGATGTCCGTGTGCGCAACCAAACTTGATCTGTGTCTCGAAGCGCCTCTAACCTATAGATACCATGCTGGAAGTAAAAGGTTTAGAGAGTGAGAAGAGTACTATTGGTGAGTATGTGTGCCCCTAAACTTGGTATGTGTCTCATCGCGCCTCTAGTCGATATCGACCTGGGTGTTGGTGATATGGTGAGAGCGAAGAATACTATTGTATGATGTATTGATGTGGGTATGATGTCTGTGTGGGACCCTTAATTTTCTATGTGTCTCATCGCGCCTCTAAGATTGGTCTGTCTCTCGTCGCGCTCCTACAGCTGATACATACATGCGAAATATTAACTGCGCGCTGACCATACGATGCTGGGTAAAGCAATGTGGAGATGAGTACTGTTGGTGTATCAGATGTCTGTGTGTGCCCTCACATGTCTAAACACGCCCCTAGCATTATTGGTGTAACATTTATATGGTAATTCTACATTGTCATTCCTTCCAGCAGTGGATTCCGACTGTCACGGCGTGGTGGTGTTCTCGTACCCTCGCTACTGTCGGTACAGAGCGCTGCTGGCGAGGCTCGAGGGTATAGAGGCGGATTGGCTGAGGGACTCGCTTGTTGCCGCCCTGGGAGGTTATGCAGCGCCCACCAAGAACACTAGGATTTTGTATTGTAAGGTCAGTGTTGCCTTGTTTACTTACTCCGCGGTGCTACGGCTTATGGAAACGGTTAACTCTCTAAGATCCGATTGCAGTGTTTGTCCGGGGAAGTACTATCGGCCTACCAAATTCCACCGTTAAACAGTAGTGCACTGGTATTACTGTTTCGGTTAGACAGGTAAGGCCGGTAAAGTTACATGCACATGAGACTTAATTTGCTGGTGTTGCAAATGTCTATAGGCGGTGACCACTTAGCATCACGTGGACCTTCAGTATATCGGCATACATGGCATATAAAATGTATCTGTGGTGACATCTAAGAACGAATTCGCACGCGAGAATCCTACATCGCGATATCGAAGTTTTCTCTGTATTTGACTATGTATATATAAGCAAACAATCAACATCAACAGTTGGGCCGCGGTCCCCAGGCATGATCACCTAGCCTGCCGGAAGATCTTCCCTATTAAATGGAGGAGTCTCAAACCTCGCTCCTCCATAACTACCCATTTCATTCTCTGGCAGGCAAAATTCTGTAGATGTATGTGTTTGTCTCTTTTTTAGTAGCGTTTTTGTTCAAATCACAATGGTTCTATAGCATCTCTTGATCGTTTCCAGGAAACCTTCGAGTATCCAGAGCTAGAAGGCCATGAGTTCGTTTGCAACCACCTGGCGCCGCGGCTAAAGGGCAGGCCCCGCGGCCGGCGGCGGCGCGCCCCTCGCTCGCGCTCCCGCTCTCCCTCGCCCTCTCCCTCTCCCTCACCCTCCCCGTCTCGCTCGCGCTCCGAACGCTCCAGCGACAGCGACGCGCCCCGACCCAGGACTGATCCCATGGTAAATATAAAACAGTGGAACTCTAGAAATAACTTTCATCAATTGATCTATTATGATTGACCTTATCGTGAAGCAAATGTCGGGTAAGTTGGCTTGGTTGTTAAAGAGCTTGCTGCACCACAGGTTGTGGGTTCGATTCCCACCCGAGATAAACATTTGTATGTATGAACGTGTGTAAATAAATATCTATATTAGTGGGTATTTAAAAAAGTAGCATATCGATTATCTGGTTCCAGTTGTTAGGGGCGCCCTTAGACACCACTATAGTATTTATAAATTTTTAGGGGCGTCATGAGATACATTTAACAATCTAATATTTTTCATTTCTAGGGGCATACTCAGTCACAACTTATTTTGGAGGCGCCTTCAGACACTATATTTTTTTCATCAAGCTACAACATTTATTCCAGACCCCTCGTCGCTTGTCGCTCCGCAACGGAGCCCCGCGAGCCGCAGCCCCGGGGACAGCGGCCCCGGCCCGAGGCCCCGCCCCCGCCGCCGCCGCCGCGCCCTCCGCCGACGACAAAGCCTTCCTGCTGCACCTGAGACACTTCTACACGCAGAGAAACTTGCACCTCAATACGCAGCAGACGCTCAAACACTGTGAGTTCAGCATACACCTATGATCTTCGTAGTTAGAGATGTGGCGACATCTATGTACACGCCTACAATCCTTCACCGCCCGCACCACAGTCATGTGGCGACATCTATGAACGAGTAGAAACACGCGAGAATCCTACATCGCACTATCAAGATTCTCTCAGGATTTGACATATATACAAGCATCCAACATCAACAGTTGGATAAAGGCCCCCCACGCAACGCCCTGAGCCCGAGGTCCGAGCCCCACAGGGGGCACCCTCAGTGTGCTGTTGCTTAAAATTGTATTTTCGGTTGAGAGCCCTAAGCGCTCACCGTTATTGTCCGCGTAAGGGTGTCAGAGCCATCTTTAACCCTCACAATCGCTTACACACACACGCACACACCCACACATAAACATAGTCATACACACATACCCCCAACCCAACACTTACTCACAGTACTTAACTGTTTTTTTTTTGTTTCATTATTATTTTTGGAAACCTATATTTTTATTTTTTATTTTATCAACGTCAATAACAATCAATTTGTTTCATCATTTCTGTAACCATATTTTATTTAATTTTATCCTAATTTAATTATCCTAAATATTTGTTTTGATTTTGTTAAAACTCTGTTCTAAGTCATTTATTTGTGCTAGCAGAACACAGTAATTGTGAACCGTGTGTTGCATCTGGGTCACCAAGATACAGGCTGTGCCTAGTTTGGGACCCGCTGTTAATCCCTGCCCGTTCTCTGTTCTCTTCTAAGCTTTAAGTTAACACCATGTTTGCATGCTAAAGAACGATGTGTAAGAAAGAAAGAAATAAATAAATCTGAAACACCTTCGTCCCTTAAAAAAAAAAAAAAAAAAAAACAACAGCTGGACCGCGGTGCCCAGACATGATCACCTAGCGGCCGAAGATGTACCCTTTTAAATGGAGGAGTCTCATACCTCGCTCCTCCATAGAGACTTCCCCCACCGGATAAACATTTTTAGCTTGTTTTACGTTTTGATAATATAATAATTATAACGGGTCGTGGATTCATCCCTATCTCATTATATACTAGCTGTCCCCCGCGGTTTCGCCCGCGTTCCCGAGGGATGTAACATGTTCCCGGCACAAAAAGTATCCTATGTCACTTCTAATACCTCCAAGAATATGTGTACAAAGTTTCATGATGATCGGTTAAGTAGTTTTCGCGTGAAAGCGTAACAAACAAAGTTACATTCACATTTATAATATTAGTAGGAAATATTGTTATTCTCTCGAGAATGCCATGTATTTTTTGAAATCAAGAATTATTTCTTCCCCGTTATTTGACAGGCCAGTTGGCTTGGTGGTTAGCGATCCTGACTGCCAAGTCAAAAGTCGCGGGTTCGATTCCCACCCAGGACAAACATTTGTGTGCATGAACATGTCTGTTTGTTCTGTGCCTGGGTGTAAATATCTATATAAGTATTTATTTAGGATACACAATACAAATTACAACCAAAAGGTAACCACATAATGAGTAATAACACATGTAGAGCTGGGTTGTAACTCAAAACATATGTATACAGAAAAACAAAACTAGAAATGAATACCAAGACAAATGCGATGAAAGTGCAAGTGAGCACTCACAAATGACAATATAGATAAAAATCTTATTATTTAGAAAATAAGTAGTATATGTAGTACATCAGTTATCTGGTTTCCATAGTACAAGCTCTGCTTAGTTTGGGATCAGATGGCCGTGTTGAATTATGTTGTAATTTGATTTTAAAACTCGATGACACGAAAAGAGACAAACATACATCTATAGCATGAGAGAAAGAGATAGATAGTCTTCTAAAAGTTTCACTTCTACCACATGTGACAGATATTTTACATTTTAATTGTTTGCCTACAGTGTCGCTTCGAGGTCTATACAAGCAAGTGTGTTCGCGCGGCGGCTACGAGACGGTGTGTCGCCGCCAGCTGTGGGCCTCCCTCAGCGACCAGCCGGCGAGGACCCGCAGGCATTACGAGAGGTAGTTATTAAAGAAAGAAACAAATTTATTTGTGACAAAGGGAAAAATAACACATGAAAGAAGTTAACAAAAAGAAACGAGGTACATAATTGCCACAAATCGATTTTCCAACTCAGCATGTGGTTGGCTGTACGTGCCAATGTAGGTACGTATAGCCAACACTGGCAAGTGGAAACACGGCAGGATCACTACAATACACACTATTGCATTTAAAATAACAAATAAACAGCAAAAAAACAAAAAAAACAAAAATGAATACAAAAACAACAATACTTTTCATGATGTTCGGTACAAACAGAGTGCTGGGCATAGTCGGGTAAATCCTCATCAAAAGCCACGTATTCCATAGGATATCAATAACAGAATATACCATAGTACTCTGAACTAGCAAGTACTTTGTACAAGCAATAGGCACAAATAGGCCAGAGTGAATAGGCATTTTCTGGGTAAGCGTGCTACATCCTCGGCCTCGTCATAACTCCTTCTGGGGTCAGTCAAAGGCCAAACGCAAGCCCATTCCTAATAAAAAAAAAATTTAAAAAAAAGTACAGATTGTGACAAGAACTAAATAAAATACATTATTATGAATTTTCTCCAGAAAATCTAGACAGTTTCATTTGACACAAAATGTGCCTTTGAGGATAGAGGCAAGCGTTTGGTCTTAGCCTCTGGGGACTTGAGAGCCAGGGACTTTTTCGCCCAGAGACAAAGCTTAACCATCCAACGGGGCAACGCCGCTAGTGTCATGGGTACCATGGAGCATTTTGAGGACCTTTTATTTTAGCAAAAATTTCGGTTTTGTTTTATTAGTGTACATAATATAATTTTAAATGCTTTTGTATTTTTCTATGTATATATTTGTTTATGTTAATATGTGTAGTGTTCCAATTGTAATTATATTGTTCTTCTTTTTGACAGTTTATTTAATATATTTATTTTCTTCATATACAATTTTTTTTTAATTCAAACTTACTTTTTTTTTTTTTTTTTTTTATATGAAAACTTGATTATTTTTTTCTTCATCTTGTACATAATTATAGTAACTAATGTAATTAATTTTTTTTTTTTTACATTTTCTACGGACTCTTAGTCCGTACTCTTTGAAGATTCTACGATAAATAATTTTAAGATCAATTGTATTGTGTTTTTAAAAATTAACATCATTCCGCGCGTGATCAGCTCGTTGTTTTGAACTGAGGCTTGTGGTTCCTTAATAATAGTGTTACATTGAATTTTTCTATTGCCGATACATGGATTATAAATAAAAATTTTGCTTTATTTAAATTAAGATACACTTATTCATCAAAATTTATAATTCTAAATATTAAAGTTTAAGCTATTTCGTCCTCGGATGGTTTCGCTTCCAAAAGACTTTCCATGACAACTGCATCTTGATGTTTAATGGACTTATGTAATTTTAAGTGTTTTTGTATTTTTCTATGTATATATTTGTATATGTTATTATGTATAGTGTTCCAATTTAATTAGTGTACAGAGTAATATTAAAGACAATTCACTTTTTATTTATTTGGGACAGCAACAGTCTTAAACTATAAAAAATTACATGGTTTGAAGTTATAATTATGAAAACAATTACAGCTATCCAAATATCCAATACGTACTAAAATGGTTTTTTTACCAATATCTTACATAACACTAGTTTGAAGCAAACAACAAATATATGTATGTGTATTATGCAAAAAGAAAGAAAAAATTACAGTTATAACAACAATTTGCTATGTATTCCATCATATAGCGTACGCCAACAATAAGGTTTACCCTCCACCTATAGATGTTTCACATCAAAACCAAAAATGTAGTTTATGTAGTACTGGCTGTCCCCCGCGTTCCAGTGGGATGTCACATGTATTATAAATAAAAACCTTCCTCTGCAATCACTCTATCTGTTAAAAAAAACCGCATCAAAATCCGTTGCGTAGTTTTAAAGATTTAAGCATACATAGGGATATAGGGACAGAGAAAGCGACTTTGTTTTATACTATGTAGTGATATCAGTTGTCTGGTTTCCATAGTACAAGCTCTGCTTAGTTTGGAACCAGATGGCCGTGTGTAAAGAAGGGATAGTATTGGTAATGCTCGCCTAGAAACCTGGGTTTGTTCCCCGGTTCGGACATTTTTTTTTATGCTACTAAGGTAGCAAACAAGCTGACGGCCTGTCTGATGGTAAACGGTCACCGCAGCCTATGGACGCTTGCAACACCGTGGGTATAACTCGCGTTGCCACCCTGCAAAAATCTTTTCACACCCTTCTTGAAGAAACCCATGCTGTACATGGTTGATTTTGCCTTTTCTTTGTTTAGAAGCGATCTTACCATATTGGGACTTGAAATATTGAAATGTCTTTCTTATTACTAACACCACACGAAGGTTTCATTAGATTCTGAAAAAAGTATGTTCTTATAGAAAACAGCAACAGTAAAAAAAAGTAAATGTTAATTGATAACAAACCAGGGGTCATTTTTATAAGGAGGAGTGATTATTTTTGGAAGGTAAATAAAAGCATTATGCGGAATAGTGATCAACTCATCAGAAAGAAAGAATCCTATTTTGTTAATGTTTCAATGTTACAATTGGGGACAAAGCCCCATTTCCTCTTTTCCTTACGTTTTGTTTCCGTTCATTTATTGGCAACATCGCATCGCTAAACCCTGAGTGAATACTCAAAGCTTGTAATCTTGTAATCACTACATCGTCGTGGATAATAAGCGTAAAGATTTTTTTGTTTTACAATTTTTAAACATACCTTTCTCCCCCAGATTCCTGCTACCATACGAGAACCACGAGCGGCGTAACGGCACGTTCAAAATCAACGGGAAAATAGACGAACCCCACACCATCGCGACCATAGACATGACGGACTCCCCCCTACGGGACATAGACGATAAACTGGACATCCAAGACAAAATCCTCCGCACACCCTCCCCGAAGCACGAAAAATTCATAGACAACGAAACGGGAGAGATAAAAGAAGAATTAAATGTAATTTCTAAACCCGCAGAAGAGCTAAATAGAGAATTTCTCGATTCTTTACCAAAAGACGAGGAGAAGTTCAAAATTTCAGTGAAACCTGTAGAGAAATTGATCGAACCAAAAATAGTGAGGTTGTTCGAGGAGAACAGTGCGTTGATCAGTGAGCTGGTGGTTAAACACAATTTGAGTGATTCTAGCAAAGTGATAGCCGAGTTAGGGAGTAAGCAGCTGAGTCATGATAGTACAGTGTTTCTGAGTGAGTTGGCGCAGAAATTGGATTTGGGTGAGTTATTATTTTTATCATCATCATGATCACCATCATCATTATCATATCACCCCTGCCTTACCCTAGGAATTCCACATCCAATGGTCCTGAGCCAATAAATATAACGTTTTTTTTATTTTATTTACTACAACATGTCACAAAATACCCCGTAAAAACATAATTAATTATCAAAGCCAACAACCCTAGTAGGCTGTCATGTCAGGGAACCAGATTATTTAACAGAAAGGCCTACGTTCCTATTTTACCTAATAATTGTCTACTTTAATAGTATTTCTATTTTTCATTCATAAAAATCTGTTTTTTTTTATTTTTTTTTGGGATATGTTATACAGCGTTACTACGGTTCTTAAATATTGTGAATGGACTCGTTATAAGGCCCCATTTAACCTCCTTTGGGCTTTACGGGTAGTTCTGTTTATATGAAAGGAGAAGCTGACTGACATATCAACGCAGGGCCTAAACTATAAGGGTTAGAAACTTGGTTGAACTTGGTTGAAACGTAGGGTAGCACTCAGAAAGGATTTTTGAAAATTCACTCACTAATGGGGTAAAACGAGGGTGCAAAATTTTCATGAAACAATGTGTTTTCTTGGTCTGATCAAATTCGAACTAAACGCGACGATACATCCTCGAGTTAGTGACATTTTCCATACAGAATCGAGCCCCAGATCTGCAGAAAAAAATATACCTCGCTCCTTCAAAAAGAACTTTGACAACATTCCGTTAATAATATGTAATTATTGTTACAGGCAACTCCGACGCATCACATTACAAAAACTTACCACCTCTCGATACCCTCGCAACCATCACCGTCTCGGAGAAGTCGGTCAACGGGCACGAACATGTCGCGCTACCTACAGGACAACAGGTAGTTAATTTTTTTTTTTAATTTAAAATTTAGTTAAATAAATCTTACTTCTATACTAAGGGAACGTACCCATACGACCGTGACCCATTCAGGGGGGGGGGGGGGGGGGAAGGTCTAGTTAAAGTAGGCATAGTATGTTTGTTACTCTTTCACGCAAAAACTACTAAACAGATATGGATGACATTTGGCACATAGATAGAGCATATCCAGGAATAATTTATAGGCTACTTTTTATCCCGGGAAAATGTGATTACGCTCGGGAACGCGGGAATAACCGCGGGGGACAGCTAGTACATAATATCTAGTTTGCTTGGTGGTTAACGCTCTGACTGCCAAACCGAAGGTCGCGGGTTCGATTCCCACCCAGGACAAACATTAGTGTGCATGAACATGTCTGTTTGTTCTGTGTCTGGGTGTAAATTTCTATATAAGTATGTATTTAGAAAAACAAGTAGTATATGTAGTATATCAGTTATCTGGTTTCCATAGTACAAGCTCTGCTTAGTTTGGGATCAGATGGCCGCGTGGTAAGAATGTTCCAGGATATCCATCGAGAACTCAAAGAACAGCAACCAGAATAATATAGCTACAATATTTATTTGTCCTCAGAAGTCTCGTCCGGCCGGCAGAAGTTCCCTCCGAGCTGTGCGAGTGAAGCCATCGCGCACGACACACACACACTCGCACACACACTCCTCACACTCCTCACACTCTGCACCACCTAGCACTCGTAAGTAAATATATACAAGTAATATTCTCTCTTAGTGCAGAGTCCAGGGAAGTACTACCACCTTACCCGATATTTATTACATAGTACTTAGTGACAAATAAAAGAAAGTCGGTTGAGATCTCTAAAAAATAATTTGAACTATAGACTAAGTTAAGGCAGTATATTATCTTGCGTCACGACCTCAAATGGTCATTGAAAAGATTTTTTAGAGTAGTAGAGCTCTTAGTGCAGAGTTCGTCCGGGGAAGTACTACCACCTTACACATTTCCGCCGTGAAGCAGTAGTGCACCTGTGTTACTGTGTTTCGGTTAGAAAGGTAAGGGGGCCGGTGAAATTACAGGCACGTGAGACTTAACAACTTCACGTCTCAGGGTCGACAACGCATTGGCGATGCTCCTAGTGTTGCAAATGTCCATAGGCGGCGGTGACCACTTACCATCAGGTGGACCGTCTGCTTGTTTGTCGGCCCAAGTGGCATAAAAAAAAATATTTTTCGAATTGGATTTCATAAAAAGAAAAAGTGTATCGAAAAAAAGAGACACACAAATACATCTATATGACTGAGCCTGTGAGATAATGGTACATATAGTTTTGTAAAGTGAAACCTTCTACACACACGTGTACTATATACAACGTGTTACAAAATACCCCGTAAAAATATAATTAATTATCAAAGCCAACAACCCTAGTAAGCTGTCATGTCAGGGAACCAGATTATTTAACAGAAAGGCCTACGTACCTATTTCACCTAATAATTGTCTACTTTAATAGTATTTCTATTTTTCATTCATAAAGTTGGAGTATGTTATACAGCGTTACTACGGTTCTTAAATATTGTGAATGGACTCGTTACAAGGCCCCATTTAATCTCCTTTCGGCTTTACGGGTAGTTTTGTAACACCGTGTATATGTTTTTTCAAGTGATACTTTTGGGGCGGTGTTACTTCGATTTTATGAAAGACCCATTTTGAACTTTGCATTGAAAATGCACGTATCTTATTGCTTTTGCACATTTGACTTCATGACTTTATCTTACTAATTAATATACAGTTATACTATTTATTTCCCTTCCTAACAACCATACTTCATACATTCAAGCAGGGAATATAAAGTCACATTGGACCCGCTATGGCAGAAATATGTAGCAAGTGTTGGTATGATTAGTGTTAACCTACGAGAGAGAAATAGGTAGTCCTAGTAAAGGTTTCGTAACCGTGTATGTAATCACATATTTTACTTTTTTTTTTTTATTATTTATTATTGAACAAACATAAATACATGGAAAATAAAACATAAAATTAATCACAAAAAACCACAGAGGTTTATAAGAGGAATGACTTATTCGACAATCAATCTTTAAATTACAAAATTTCCTACAAATTTCTTTGAGGTAAACACATAAGTACCTACTTCATCACATACCATATAAAATATAATTAAAATAAAATGATAATAACTTTTTGAAACTTCCAGCACCAGTGACCCCCCTCCGGCCGGACTCTGGGTCTTCATCACCGCCGGCCGCGGCTCCGCCACTGAACAACTTCGGCATACATCACCCCCCACTCGTCAGGAGCAACAGTGCCGTTAGTGATGATGAAATTGTTGAGGTAATGTTATTGCAACAGTCATGTACTGATTTCCAAGCCATTATCCTGTGACGATTTTTAATAGTCTTACCCTCTTCTCTTACTCTCTCCTCCTACCTCTACAAATATATATATATATTTTTTTTTTAATGAACTTGAGCGCATTTGACTGGATCTCATCCGATGGAAAGTGACGATGCAGTCGAGGATGGTACACGTTATCTATATTGTCATTTGTGAGTGCTCACTTGCACTCTCATCGCATTTGTCTTGGTATTCATTTCTAGTTTTGTTTTTCTGTATACATATGTTTTGAGTTACAACCCAGCTCTACATGTGTTATTACTCATTATGTGGTTACCTTTTGGTTGTAATTTGTATTGTGTATCCTAAATAAATAAAATTAATATTATAAATGCAAAAGTTTGTATGTATGGATGTTTGTCCCACGCAAGAACCAAGCGGATTTGGATGAAACTTGGCACATAGCCACTTCAACAGGCCAGTTGGCTTGGTGCTTAGCGACCCTAACTGCCAAGTCGAAGGTCGTGGGTTCGATTCCCACCCAGGACAGACATTTGTGTGCATGAACATGTCTGTTTGTTCTGTGTCTGGGTGTAAATATCTGTATAAGTATGTATTTTAAAAAAAAAGTAGTATATAGTATATCAGTTATCTGGTTTCCATAGTACAAGCTCTGCTTAGTTTGGGATCAGATGGCCGTGTGTAAAGAATGTCCCGGGATATTTATTATTCCCTTTTATAATTAGGACTCATTTCTACTACTTATATTAAGATGTTTAGACTTAACATGGAACCTAGGTATCTGCGATTATCTTAATGTAAAAACTTTTATATTTTTTAACAAGTCTTTATTATTATTTGGACCCTGTTAAGCAGAAAAGATCCACGCATAGTTTTTCAGGAATTACGGATATTCTTTATGCACTAAAAACTACTTTAAAAATAATGTACATGTTGTGGCCTATTAAATTACTAACTTTCAAATAGATACTGTATCGTAAAAAACGTTATAAAACGTTGGTTGGATCTTTTCTGCATAACAGGGTCCATTTATCATTCTGTCTATTGATGAAACCGCATCAAAATCGAAGCGACTTTGTCTAATAATATGTTAAGATTACAAAGCTAATACTTATTTCTTCGACAGGTACCCTACAAACCAAAAACTCCAGAAATAATCGACCTGGACGAATACCCGGAGAGTCCGCAATCGGTCAAGAAGAAAAAACTCGACATCCTCAAAGAGCGAGGGCTAGAAGTCACCGCATTGCCGACCACGAATTGGACCCCACCCCAATTAAACCCCATGTCCCCACTAATAACCCCCCCCATGATCTTAAACCCCGCGATGCAGCATCAGATAATGACACAAGCACAATTATTCCAAATGTATAACATTATACCACCAAATTATTCCAACGGTATACAACCACCTAAAGTGATCCAAGCGACCAGTATTTTCGGGTCTGCCGGACCCGAGAAAACCGTCTACGGGAACCCCAAGGACCCGTTCATGCCGCCACCCCACATACTGCTCGGCACCCCAGTCAAATCCCAAAGAAACATACCCACTACGTCCACACCCCCTCACGATGTCCTAGACTTAACCTGTAGGGATGCATCACCACAAAAACCGGCAGTCGAAATAGTTAGGGTCCAAAATACCCCCTCCCCATCGAAATCAACAGCTCAGAACTTATCAAAAAACTATACATTAATCGATGGCAAAGCGGTCGTCGGATCTAATTTAGAAATAACACTAGTTAACAAGGCCCATCAACAAACGCCGGCTAAGAATCGACCCCCGCAGAAAAGGTCGTCGAACGGCAAATTTATGTCGACGAAAACTCCCACGCCACCAAAGGACTACCCCAAACCTTACCCATCGCCGTCCCCCTCTGGGACCCCGAAGAAACCCCAAATAGTAGTGCCTAACTACCAAATCAACAGGGAAGATATATCGCCCACCAGTTCGACGGGTTCAACCAATAGTCAAGGTAACCTGTTGCCCAGTAACTTGGCACAGAATCCTTATAAGAACAATCTGGCGCAGATAATGGAGATGCAGAAGACTGCCGTGCCAATGACGTCATTCATGGACCCCTACATGGCGCTGTACAGCAGTCTGGCGGGCCAGATGGACCAGAGACAATTGGCGGTGTATAGGGACTTAATGGCCAATCAATTTAGAGGTTATTCCGGTCTTATAAATTTGGGCGCAGTGGCGAACACACCGACAACGAAAAATTAAATCTAGTCCTAAGATTTTTGTGATATGGCAATTTTTTTTTTTTGTTATTTTTTAAATGTGGGGATGAGTGTCTTCGATTAGAGGTTCTGATTATGTAACGTCGCGTATTATGAATGATGTTATTGTAAAACAAGCGATTTATGTTGGGAAGGCTTTGAAATTCTGATCGGCAACTTTTGTGTGACGGAAAATAAATGATTTACACAATCTATGCTATTCGAAAGTGATTGATGAAGTTTTGGTTTATAATATCTTCGAGTCTGCCTACATCTTCGCAGATATAGGCGTGAAGATTTTCTTTTCTATAATTTTATAAGCATACATTATGTTTGGTTTTATCAGTTGTCTAATTTTTTTGTTACTTTTGTCAGCTTTCTTAATACATGTTTGGTGTACTTGTCTGCCTACCCTCTTAGGAGATAAGAGTGAAGTTATTCATAGACGCGACGTCACACACGGCTAAAGGAATCAAAGACACGATGCCATGCCTCTATTGATCTCTTCGGGTTTCATTAATCGTAAAACTAATAACGAAAATGTGGGAACAAATGAATAAAAAGAAAACAATGTGAGAAATGGAAAATAAACATTAGATATTTCTTTCCAAAATTCTTTGTAAATATTAGATATAAAATTTTCAAATTCCTATTTAAACGGGTTTGTTGCGAGTTGACTACGTTATTGTAGATCTGTCTTTTTTTTTTTTTTTTTAAGGGACGAAGGTGTTAGCCTCAGATGGCTCTGACACCCTTACGCGGACAATATCGGTGAGCGCTTAGGGCTCTCAACCGAAATACAATTTTAAGCAACAGCACACTGAGGGTGCCCCCTGTGGGGCTCGGACCTCGGGCTCAGGGCGTTGCGTGGGGGGCCTTTTTTATATCAAAGACTTCACATTATCTGATTATTGGTGGTTCTTTATTTCAAAACAATAATAAAACTCTACAATGAATTTTTAAAGAGAGCGCGGTTTCTTTCGTCCACGCCGGCGAGGACGGTAGAAGATCTGTCTTTATTTTTCAAAATTTTATAGTATTTTTTCTAATAGCATTCCGTCTCTTTCCCACGTGTTGGTGTCTCCCTCGCACACGGTGAGCAATAATAATATGTCAAATAGCATGAGTTGTGTGACACACGGTGTTTTATAAGATTTCTCAATGATTTATGTTTATTTCTACATAATAAGGGGATACCGTAACAGAGCAAGGTCTCGTGAAGCATTTAGTGTAGTAGCTCAGGGTAATCAAGTGCTAATTCACAAGATATGGGTAAAAAACCTTCAACTGGCACAACTCATCCTGTATGGAATAGATTCGTGTCTAAATGTCAAAATTCAGTCGATTTATGATGTTATTGTCAATAATAACCTAACAACGTCAACAAATGTTATTCGTTGCTACAGACAGGTGCAAAGAGTTTGGAGACTCCAATTTCACGACTGAATTTTAAAAAATGCTTTTTGTGTAGTTTTTCTCACCTATAATATCGAGTATAACTTCTTACGTGCGTACATAAGTACCTAGTCAAAATACCGGTCACCAATCCAAAGGCAGGACGTCATATGATGTAGTTAACCAACCAATAAACCCGTATTAGTTGTAATTAGATGAATCAGTAGATTTAATTAAGAAATTCAACCATTGTTTTGAATTCTCTTGTCTGATGCCGTATACTTTGACATACATGTTTAAATACTCTGAAAATGTGCTTTATGACCATGTGTTAAGGTTTATTTTCGAATGTACCTTTGATTGTAGTCAATTAAAAAAATTATTAGAATTGTCAATGTTTTCAAATTAATGAAAATGCGCTTTATGTGTATACTGTAAGGTTTATTTTCGATTGCACCGTTATAAATGTGAAAATTTTATCAAACTTTTGTTATTGATACGGTAGTAGTATAGGAGTGAGACGCCAATATCTCTTTTCTCCTTCAGTACCTTCGGGTAACTTCGCTTAGAATAATATAGTATGATTGTGCGAAGTCTACCGCCCGAAGTCAGACAAGGGTTTGAAACAACAATAATTGTTGTTTAATAGTTTTAATGTTTTCTAATTGGCGAAGTTGTAAATATATAGTATTTAAGCATCTCGTATGTTTGTGCGACCGCACTGTATTCTACAGTTCGCTGTATGAATAAAATGATGAAAATTTTCATGCTTGTTTTATTTTAGTAGAGCACTTAGTGCAGAGTTGTTGGGAAGTACTACCACCATACCCATGTACGCCGTGAAACTGTAGTGCATTTGCATTACTGTTTCGGTTAGAAAGGTAAGGCCGGTGAAGTTACAGGCGCGTGAGACTTAACTTCACGTCTGGTAATAGGGAACAATCCCGCATTAAAAACAAATATCAGACACTTTATAACCAGTGTATTCAACACTACATAAAACATCAAATTTTATAATTTTGAAGTCAATCTATACAACGTGTTACAAAATACCCCGTAAAAATACAATTAATTATCAAAGCCAACAACCCTAGTAAGCTGTCATGTCAGGGAACCAGATTATTTAACAGAAAGGCCTGCGTACCTATTTTACCTAATAATTGTCTACTTTTATAGTTTTTCTATTTTTCATTTATAAAAATTACTAAAATTAACATTATTTTTGGGGTATGTTATACAGCGTTAGTGCGGTTCTTAAATATTGTGAATGGACTCGTTACAAGGCCCCATTTAACCTCCTTTCGGCTTTACGGATAGTTTTGTAACAGCCTGTAATATGTATATGAAAGGAGAAGCTGACTGACTGCCATATCAACGCGTAAGGGTTAGAAACTTGAATTTTTGCACAATTTCCTTTTTTAACGTAGGGGAACACTAAGAAAGGATTTTTGAAAATTCACCTCCTAAGAGGTTAAAACGGGGGTGCAGAATTAGTATGAAACAATGTGTTTTCTTAGTCTAATCAACTTCAAACTAAACGCGGGGGACAGCTATATAACAATAAAACCAAAATTACATATTCATTTAATCAATTATAATATTATTTAAAAAAAAAAATTAACTAAGACAAATCCGGAGCCCACAATTTGAATGTTCTGTCGTAGGAGCATGTCGCTATATACTTATTATCATACGAAATATCTGTACTCATCACCTGGAACAAATAAAAATCAATATAATACGTGAAGGGAAAAGTTGACCCCTTTTTAAGCATATTGCGCACACGGAGGTGTTAAAGTGTATATGGAGGAGTAAATTCATTAAAATATACATTACACACACTACCATACGCTTGACACACACACATAGCTTACAATATAAATAGCTTACGCTCCTACAGCCAATATCAAACAGATAATTCTAAAAAGTTATATTCAATGATCATAGAGGTTATATACTCTGACAAAAAAACCTCAATAAAGTTCAAACTTAAATTATATAGAATTACGGTCGAATTTCGATTGCTAGGTGACCACTAGTAATAATGAATATCCCGGGACATTCTTTACACACGACCATGTGATCCCAAACTAAGCTATACTACAATTAAATACATACTTATATAGATATTTACATCCAGACACAGAACAAACAGACATGTTCATGCCACACAGATGTTTGTCCTGGGTGGGGATCGAACCCACGACCTGCGACTTGGTAGTCAAGGTCTCTAACCACCAAACCAATTGGGCCGTCAGATAACACATCAATATATAATTTGTATCAAACTTAAGTTAGTCATGCTCGTTTTAAGGTTTTGCTTGTGGCGGCGTCGAGTGCACGCTCGTGTCGCTCACTCGCCTACAATATGGCCGCGAGAGTGACGTCACATGCATGCAAATTAAAAAGTAAAGGGAGAAAAGAAACTAATTTTATCGCCGTTTTGTTAGATATTGTAGGGTGGCGCAGAGAGCCCTTCGTGTTTAACAGACTATTAATATAATTGCTAAAAATAAATGAAAAGCTACGAAATTGCCTAGTTACGTTGACAGACTGTGTTATTTCAAAATGGAAAGTCTGCAAGAAAGAAGAATGCTGCTGGACATGTTTCTTTTTAAGTTGGTAGACATAAGTGCACCCTTAAAAGTCCCTAGACGTTGTAATTATCAAGGTTTTCAGTGAAAAAGCGACAAAGTTAAATCTAGGACATTTCTCGCCAAACATTAGAATTCTTATAGCGTACAACATAGCTTCTAAACAAAGCATTGCCAATATACGAGTATTCGGTGATAGTCTAAACTTGCGGCACGTTATGATGGCCGTTTTGACGTTTAACAATGACAAAGAAAAATAACCTTTATTCCTTCAGACATAAGGTGCATCTATTGATCCAACAGCAAATTGTATGATGATGGAAATCAACCTTATCCCAAAGCAATACAGTTTCTTTTCCTATGACAATCTGAAACGTCAAAACGGCCATCATAGCGTGCCGGTAGTATAATTCCCTTTCAAAGCATTGTTGTTTTATTTTATTTATTGTTATTAGTTATTTTTTGGTTCTGTTGTTTGTCCTTTTTTAATGCATGCAGCCGTCGCCTCTAAATGGGACACCATTTAAAATTAACATTTTTATACCTGTAATTTTGAATGTAGTGTGTGCTAGGCTAATAATTGGGATGTGTCCTGTATTAAAGATAAATGATCAAACACTAACAATTGTATTGAACATCCAAAAATATACGAAAACATTAAATATGATCAAAATTAAATCATTAATGTGAATTTCAGTACCGTAGATCGGTACTAATATTATCATAAAGAGTATGTTATTTGATGCTGTACAATTATGACGTCACAACTTGCTATTTCATACAAAACTCCATACATTCGATCGTTTTGACATTTCATAAAGAATTGCTGATTTGACATGTCTGGACACATCCTATTAATTATAGTACTGTACGCATGACAGAATACGATCCATATTGTTTAAACAAAGTGGACATGTTAATATCTGTGGAAATGTAAATTAATGTAAAAAAGAGTGATATGCACTCCATCAATACTAGAAATAAGGATAAACTTGTCACTTCTGCATATAGACTGCAAAAAGTGCAAGGCTCATTTTTAGGACATAGTGCACGCATCTATAATAAAATCCCTGCTGAAATTTTAAATTTGCCTCTACAAAAATTTAAGGAAAGAATTAAGACTGTTTTAGTACAAAAGGCTTTCTACAACACAAATGATTATTTTAATGACGACAATGCTTGGGTGTAGCCCTCGCTCCAGCAGAACACATCTTTATGTACAGAAAAGAGTAATTGCTGAGTTTATTGCCGGCTCTTCTCAGTAAAAGCAACCTTCCGAACCGGTGTTAGAGTCTGACCATTCATAAGTGCCTGTGAAGTCCTATTTGAATAAATATTTCATTTCATTTCGACTACATACCTTGTTGTCATGTCCTGACAGAGTCCTCAAAGGATGCCACGCAGGATTTGACCATATTTTGGCAGATTTATCATACGATGAAGTGATTAAGAAATGGCCATTGCTTTTTTGATATCTTACATCTGAAAATAAAGAAGTTTCTTTCGATAATTAACTTTTTTCTTAGATAAATATGGTAACCAAAAAAGCTTCGATGGCTTTTAAAAGTTATATTTTCGGGCATAGACTAGTTCAATGTTTAGAATGCCAGTCTACATCCGACTGCATCTCAGCAATCTCTGCATATTTCAGCAATGCGGTTGTATTGCGCTGTGAGACAGTTGTTGTACAACATTGTGGAGATGATATTTCGGAAAAATATCATTAAAACATAACAAAAAAGATGGCGGATTAAATTTCTAATCCGTCTGCATCTCAGCAGTCTCTGCATATTTCAGCGATGCGATTGTATTACGCTGTGAGACGGTTGTTGTACAACATTGTGGGGTAATTATTTTTTTCCTTTGCAAAATGAGGTTTGTAAAACTCACCGCTAATGAGATGCGTGTGCGCTGGTATTGTGTAGAGCGGCGCTCGCCTTCGGAGATCCCAGATTTTAGCCTGAAAATTAGAAAACAATTTTCAATATTCAGTTTAGACCCTTAGAAGAAAACTTATGAAGGCCTTCAACTGAGAAGAGCCGGGAAGAAACATCAGCCTTCATCTGAGAAGAACTGGTAAGATAACTCAGGCTTCAACTAACTGGAACCGGGAACAAAAGTCAATCTGCACCTGAGAAGACCCGGGAAGAAATGTCAGCCCTCGTCTGAGAAGAATCGTCAAGAAACTCAGCAAAGTAACTTTATATAAAATTCTGACCTGATGATCAGCGGCAGCGGTTGCCAACTGGTGTCCGGCCGGGGACCAGTCGGCCCCCAGGATGGGGCCCAGGTGACCCTCGAGGAACATCACGCAGCGTCCCGTTCTCACATCCCATACTCTACCGAAGGCATCCATACCACTGTCAAGTGAAAATCACTATATTAACTTAACACGCTTCAAAATTTAACAAAATCTATTGACTGATAGATTTGCCAATACATAACAGCCATCTTAACAATCATTCAAACTTTCATTCAAAAAATCACCACATGTCGATAAACATGCAGACGGTCCACCTGATGGTAAGTGGTCACCGCCTATAGACATTAGCAACACCAGGGGCATCGTTACGTTGTCGCTGAGACGAGAAGTTAAGTCTCATGTGCCTGTAACTTCACCGGCCTTACCTTTCTAACCGAAACAGTAATACAAGTGCACTACTGCTTCACGCTGGAAATGGGTAAGGTGGTACTACTTCCCAAAAACTGCACTAAGGACACTACTATTCTATACAGACTGCTACAAAAGTACCGGTAAAGCCGAAAGGAGGTTAAATGGGGCCTTATAACGAGTCCATTTACAATATTTAAGAACCGTAGTAACGCTGTATAACGTACCCAAAAAAAAAACTGATTTTTATGAATAAAAAATAGAAAAACTATTAAAATAGACAATTATTCGGTAAAATATGTACGCAGGCCTTTCTGTTAAATAATCTGGTTCCCTGACATGACAGCTTACTAGGGTTGTTGGCTTTGATAATAATTAATTATATTTTTACGGGGTATTTTGTAACAGTTGTATATTATTTACTTGGATGGCCGAGCTGTACTCGGGTTTTCTTAGCTAATGTGACTACTGCCTTATTTTCTTTTTCACTGTATACTTACACCTAGATACGAATTAGATGCGATCATAAAGTGTTTAACAAAATTTGGACAAATAAAAAAAGCACAAGTGCTTTTACTTTCGTATTCTAGTATTGTAGCAGTTTTCATTGCCTTAAAACACGGATAAAACGACGTTTTCTAAAAATGAAACCTAGCTCGATTTATCGCCCCCGAAAACTCCTGCATACTAAATTTCATGAAAATCGTTAGAGCCGTTTCCGAGATCGTTTATAGGTATTACATTTTTAACTTACCCGGTCACAGCTAGTGATCCGTCACCCTGAAAGGATATACAGTATACGGGCTTCGCGTGGCCTTCCTGGTGAAGCACTTCTTTGGCTGTAAAAATATTAAATATTAGGGAACGTACCCATACTACGTGACCCATTCAGGGGGGGGGGGGGGGGGGGAGGTCTTCAGAATACCACGCTTAGTCATCTAGTCAATAACCTCTAAGGAAATCTCGCGCCTTTTAGCTTCACGTAGTATGGGTACGTTCCCTTCCATGATGTCCTTTTAGCTTCACGTAGTATGGGTACGTTCCCTTCCATGATGTTCTTTTTCATCCTTATAATATTATTATATAATAATCTGGAATAACACATAGAATACTTTTTGTCCCGGGAAAATGTTACATCCCTCGGGAACGCGGGTGAAACTGCGGGGGACAGCTTGTATCACTACATAATATAAAACAAAGTCGCTTTCTCTGTCTCTATATTATTTTCTTTTTTTTATACCACATGGGCCGACAAACAAGCGAACGGTCCACCTGATGGTAAGTGGTCACCGCCGCCTATGGACATTTGCAACACTAAGGGCATCGCCAATGCGTTGTCGACCCTGAGACGTGAAGTTGTTAAGTCTCATGTGCCTGTAACAGCAGGCGGTTCACGTTGAGGAATCATGCTCAAGATGGTGTAACCTAGAAACTGGCGTTCCACAAGGCGGAATTCTATCTCCTCTCCTTTTTTCTGTCTTCATTAATATGATTACCCAAAACCTTCAGTGTTCGTATCATCTATATGCCGATGACCTGCAGCTTTACTCTCAAGCTAAAGTTGAGGATTTAGCCGATGCAGTCGATGCTGTGAACCAAGACCTTGATGTATTAAAGAATTGGGCTGACAAGTTTGGCGTGGCGGTTAACCCCAGTAAGTGCCAAGCAATTATTTTGGGGAGTCATCGCAATATGTGCAAGGTGGGCAGTACTACTGTTCCACCCGTAATCTTCAATGGATCAGTAATTTCCTTCAACTCTAACGTCAAGGATCTTGGTTTGCATCTTGACCCGTTACTTAACTGGCGATCCCAAGTCGCAAATGTAAGCCAGAAAGTAGTTGTTATCCTGCGCTCTCTCTATCGACTCAAAAATTTTCTCCCGTCTCATACCAAGGCAATGCTTGTGCAAACCCTAATTTTTCCCATAGTTGACTATGGTGATGTGTGCTACTTTGACCTGAATGCAGATCTACTCAATAAGTTAGACCGTCTTGTCAACAATTGCATTCGATTCGTCTTCAACCTACGGAAATATGATCATGTGTCTGCGTATAGATCACAATTAAATTGGTTGCCCATTCGTCAGCGCAGAAACATGAGAGCACTGACTACCTTGTTTTCTATACTCTTCTCTCCCAGTTCTCCGTCTTATTTATCCTCTCACTTTCAGTTTCTGTCTTCTAACCATAATAAATATCTTCGTTCCTCTCATAATCGCCTTCTTCAATGTCCCACCCATCATTCTGACTTTCTTCATTCTACTTTCTTCATTCAGTCTATTCTACTATGGAATGAGCTCCCTCTTGAAATCAGGATGGCTAACAGTCGGTGTTGTTTTAAGATGAAAGTACGGAAACACCTACTCACTACAACGTTAGCAGATTCATCTCGGCTCTAATTTTACTCCTTTGTTTAATATAAATATATATGTATGTAATTATTTATTAAGCTTATATATGTAAATAATATATTAAATAGTATGTTTATGTAAGTTTATATATATATTATTATATATATGTATATATATATATATATTTTTTTTTTGTCTTCCATACTATAAATCTCTCCCATAATTTCTTAGTGCATCTACCTGTAATTATCTCTGCATCACCCAAAAGTTGTCTGGTAGAGAATGCCTTTGGCATTAAGACCGCCTTTGTACACTACTGTACATAAAGTATTAAATAAATAAATAAATAAATAACATCACCGGCCTTACCTTTCTAACCGAAACAGTAACACAAGTGCACTACTGCTTCACGGCAGAAATGGGTAAAGTGGTAGTACTTCTATGTATGCTTAAATCGTTAAAACTACGCAACAGATTTTGATGCGGTTTTTTTAAATAGATAGAGTGATTGAAGAGGAAGGTTTTTATGTATAATACATGTGACATCCCACGGGAACGCGGGTGAAACCGCGGGGGACAGCTAGTTAGATATAAAGTACAAGAGTCTAACATGAGAATATAGCACTTCAGCCGTGAAAACGCAACGTAAAGACAGATACACTTTCGAATTTATATATTACTAGCTCTCCCCCGGGGTTTTACCCGCGTTCCAGAGGGATGTAACATTATTTTGTTCTTTCTATCATCAATAGTTTTCGCAGCGCACTCCTATGGATTTTTTTTGGTAATTTTTTACACCTTGAGTTACATTATTGGAGTTTTAGTGAGGATCCCTAATTTTTTTGAAAATATAATATAGCCTATGTCACCCGGGGATAGTGGAGCTTCACAACGCTGAAAGAATTTTTCAAATCGGTCCAGTAGTTTCGGAGCCTATTCAATGCAAACAAACAATCACAATAACAGTATGTGAAATCTAAGATGTGATACGTACTGGATTCCAAATCCCACAGCCTCCAGGAGTTGTCGAAGACAGTTGTCGCCAGGAACCGTCCTGATGGATGGAACTCCACTCGGGAGACCCTCGACGGCCCATGGCCTTCCAGCGATGCCATGGGAGATTCACTGAAATAAATAAATGTCCCGGGACATTCTTTACACACGACCATTTGTGCCCAGTAACTCTACCATGAGTTGCTATCGAAACTTACTTTAGTCACTAGCGAGTAAACTACTATCGATACAGTATTTCTCGATAGCAACTGTCAAATTTGTGACTCACGGTACCGAATTTCTATAGCAAAGGCTAAAAAACGTTACTCGCTTGTGTTTACATTTCGATAGGTTTTTTACCTATCGACTCGTACTATCGATTTTAGTTCTTTAGGTGACCGCTAGTGGCGCTGTACACAGTTGCCATAGAAATGTTTTACGCAGTCGGTAGCGAGTACGTACGTTAAAAACTCATGGTAAAGGCACTGAGCACGAACGTCTATCGCTAGCGATCGTCAACGTATCGAGTGCGCCAAAAACCAATGCAATGGGAAATTGAACATCGCGCAACGTCACGGTGTGCGCGGTGTTCAATTTTATATACAAACCAGCTTTTTGACCACTCGATACGATGACGTCGTTAGGCCTCTGTTCTCAAATTAAGCAGAGTTCTAAAGAAACCAGATAATTGAAATTTTTATTGGTCAAGTAGGCAGACAAACATGCAGACGGTCCACTTGATGGTAAGTGGTCACCGCCTATGGACATTAGCAACACCAAGGGCATCGTTGCGTTGTCGCTGAGACGTGAAATTAAGTCTCACGTGCCTGTAACATCACCGGCCTTACCTCTCTAACCGAAACAGTAATACAAGTGCACTACTGCTTCACGGCGGTAATGAGTATAGTGGTAGTACTTCATAATCAAAAATATCAATTAATTACAATTGTATAAAATAATAATTTGACAACTGGTTTATTTTACGGCGTTCTGTTAAATATTGTATGGTGGTGCAGAATACTTTGTTTGCGGGACCGCCTTGCACAAGTCCGCTTTTGTCATTTACACGCGTGTATTTTAAGTAGATTTTTCAAGTATACTATGACGGCATTATTTTGCAGACCGTACACACCTGATAAAATTCCACAAATAAACAGAGCCGTCGTAGGCACACGAAGCCATCGCACACTCCTCGGTAGCATCGTTCGGTATCTCCATACTTTCCACTTTTTCTTCACCGTCTGTTGCCACTTTTATCTAAAAATACATTTATAATTACTAGACACGTAGATAATAAGGTGTACTAAAAAAAGGAGTGTAAGTTACTTGAATTAAATGTATTAATATTATAAAAATTATGAGGTATTAGTAAGTTGATAAGTGTGTCTTGAAGTGTTGTTGGGTGTATAAATGTGTTGTTAGGTAAATAAAAGCGTTGTATAGTATATAAGTGTCTTTTAAAGTAAATACAAGTTATGTATAGTGTATAAATGTGTTGTATAGTGTATAAATGTGTTGTATAGTGTATAAATGTGTTGTATAGTGTTTAAATGTGTTATATAGTAAATAAAAGTGTTGTATAGTGTAACAAATGTGTTGTAAAGTAAATAAAAGTGATGTATAGTGTAAAAGTGTGTTTTAAGAGAAATAAATGTGTTGTAAAGTAAATGAGAGTGATGTATAGTGTAAAAGTGTGTTTTAAGAGAAATAAATGTGTTGTAAAGTAAATAAAAGTGTTGTGTAGTGTATAAATGCGTTGTATACTGTATAAATGTGTTGTATGGTGTATAAATGTTTTATTAAAGTATTTTAGGGCATATACAAGTCTTGTAGGGTGAATTTAAGTGTTAAAAGATGTACAAAGTCTTGTAGGGTGTCTTTAGTCCACTATTAGTTGTATTAAATAAATAAATAAATAAATAAAAATATCCTGGGACATTCTTTAAATGGCCATGTGATCCCAAACTAAGCAGAGCTTGTACTATGGAAACCAGATAGCTGATATACTACATATACTACTTTTTATTTTTCTAAATACATACTTATATAGATATTTACACCCAGACACAGAACAAACAGACATGTTCATGCACACAAATGTTTGTCCTGGGTGGGAATCGAACCCTCGACCTTCAGTTTGGCAGTCAGAGCGTTAACCACCAAGACAACTGGCCTGTCATAGCCTTAGGGCTCTTATAGTCTTAGGGGCCCCAGGGCCTCCAATAGTTTAAAGACGGCCCTGGTCTTAAACATGTATGTATATATATTACCTTGTCGAGAAAGTGTTGCGGTATTGTGGCCTGTCTTCTGAACACGGCGGATGATACGTTGCATGTGTGACCCTTGAGTTCATGTAGCGGAGCGCATCCTGGCACCGACCAGACCTTTAAAAAAAACACTTGTAGATTCTTCATACAACCTTCCGAATGGGTATTAGAGTCAGACTATTCAATGTGCTTGTAAAGGCCTATTTGAATAAAAAAAACAACGGTACACTCCGGCAGTGCCGGCAGAAGTGAAAACTTGAACAGTAACGTGGTGCATTTTTACCGTCTTACGAATTTTCGATCAGGTCACGTGTCCTGACGCGAGTTTAACATTTTATACCCATCCCAAGAAAAATGCTCAACGCCGCTAAAGAAGTTTTCACTTCAAAAATATTTTAATTTACATTACTTGCATAGTTATATGATTCTGACACAGATACACACAAACACAGAGCTTGTATTAAATAAATAAAAAAACAAATTAATTTATTCTGTTTTGGGAGCACTTATGAAAGTCAAAGATACTGAAGGAAGAACCGGTTGAGAACTCAGGTATCATCTGAGAAGAACCGGGAAGAAACTCTGCAAGGTAATTTTTTTATTCTTTTTTTATATTATTAGTACCTGAAGCTTTGCTCGGTATTATTTTTTTGGTAAATTGTGTAAAGTTGATTATTGGCTTACTGTTGCTTAACAACGCCATCTGCTGGAGTAGCTTTAATGTTGTTGTGTCGATAAAACAGTTAATGTCAGGAAGTCATTTTTTCAGGTTATGTTTAAGTCAATTATCGATAAAGTTGATCATTGAAAACACGAATAAAACGACATTTTCTGAAAATGAATCCTAGCTAGATCGATTTATCGCCCCCGAAAACACCTGCATACTAAATTTCATGAAAATCGTTGGAGTCGTTTCCGAGGTCCTAATTATATATATATATATATATATATATATATATCGCTCGTTTAATTAGGATAAATAGGATATCTTAATTTATCATATTTTTTGAGGTAGTAGGGCATTTGAATTTATGTACAAGCTTCTAACATCAACAGTTGGAGCACTGTCCCCACGCGGCGGCACGATCACCTAGCTGGAGAACTTTCCTTTTAAATTGAGGAACACATCTCTTTTTTTTCTTTGAATATATCGCACCCTCAGTACGATAAGGGCTTAACTCAAAATTTTGCAAAATAGTGTAATAGAGAGACTAAACAAAGTACGCTCTATCCGATGAATTGTAAAACATAGTCAATTTAATGATAGAATAAGCATACCGATACTTCAGTCTCTTTGACACCGAGAACCACCCTCCCCGCTCAGTGCGAAAGTGACCCAATCAGAGATGTGCCAAAAGTGTTTTTTTGAGTTAAGCCCATATCGTTCTGAGGGTGCGATATGTAGTTACCTTACTAAGTCCCGACCAGCTCGCCGTGAGGAGCATGGCGCTGTCGCTACTGAATCTGCAGTAGCTTATAGGCCGAGTATCGCCTATCTGAAACAAACAATAAATCTTGTAATATAATAAATGCGAAACTTTGTATTTATGTCTGTTACTCTTTCACGCAAAAACCACCTAACGGATTTGGATGAAACTTGGCACATATATAGAAAATGTCCTGGAATAACACATAGGATACCTTTTGTGCCGGGAAAATGTTACATCCCTCGGGAACGCGAGTGAAACCACGGGGGACAGCTAGTAAATAAACAAATATATGTACTATATCAGTTATCTGGTTTCCATAGTACAAACTCTAGTTTGGGATCATATTGCCGTGTGTAAAGAATGTCTGAAACTAAATCACCATAACAAATCTATATCCTGGGTGGAAATAATGAGTACATCTTCGCCTCTCAAACTCAATAACGTGATGCCCCTGGCGTTTTTTTTTTTTCGACAGTCGAGGGATTTTTGATGGGATATTAAATTTTACCCGGCTGAGCAAATGGTAATAGAAATGGTAAACCCAAATATTTTCGACGGCCTTCTAAGGAGTGGATTTGGAAATTGGAAAGCCTATTATTATAAGTTTTAACTTTTTTAGCAATGTCAATGTGTGTTGCAAATGTCCATCGAAAGATGACCACTTCATTAAACCAAAGAGACACATGGACCTTCACTTTTATGACAGTGATAGAAGAAGATAGCTATACAATGTTGTCTTGTTCTTTTTGAGTATTAGAGCTCTTAGTAATCGTTCTTGGGAAGTACTACCTTACCCATTTCCTTGCACTTGTATTACTGTTTCGGTTAGAAAGGTAAGGCCGGTGAAGTTGCACATGAGACTTAACTTCACGTCTCAGTGACAACGTAACGATGCCCCTGGTGATAATGTCCATAGGCGTGACCACTTGCCACCAGGTGGACCGTCTATACCTAAGTATGCATACCTGACTGCAGTATATGGACATGGCTGACGCTTTCCTCTGCGACTCCTGCTTGGCAGCCGCTCTGATGCTGCCGGCTAGCTTCAACTCCTCACGGGCTTTGTTTAACCTGTAATAATTTTTTATGTGTGTTCCAGTGGATTCAATAATGGTTTTAATTTAATTTTAATAATTTTAATTGACAATTGGACCCGGTAGATGGCGCTGCGATCGAATTCCTGCATTTTTGTATTGACTTATTTCCTTTTAGTTGTCCCGTTAGGGGAAGGATCAGTGGCGTAGCTACGGACGGCTAGACGGGGCAATGCCACAGGGCCCCCAAGCTCAGGTGGGCCTCGAACTCTGACTTACAAACAGTGGTGTAGCTACCGGAGGGCTAGACGGGGCAGTGCCACAGCGCCCCCAAGCTCAGGGGGCCCCTCGAACTCTGACTTACAAATAGTGGTGTAGCTACCGGAGGGCGAGACGGGGCAGTGCCACAGGGCCCCCAAGCTCAGGGGGCCCCTCTAACTCTGATTTACAAACAGTGGTGTAGCTACCGGAGGGCTAGACGAGGCAGTGCCACAGGGTCCCTAAGCTCAGGGGCCCCTCGAACTCTGACTTACAAACAGTGGCGTAGCTACCGGAGGGCTAGACGGGGCAGTGCCACAGGGCCCCCAAGCTCAGGGGGCCCTCGAACTCTGACTTACAAACAGTGGTGTAGCTACCGGAGGGCTAGACGGGGCAGTGCCACAGGGCCCCTCGAACTCTGACTTACAAATAGTGGTGTAGCTACCGGAGGGCGAGACGGGGCAGTGCCACAGGGCCCCCAAGCTCAGGGGGCCCCTCTAACTCTGATTTACAAACAGTGGTGTAGCTACCGGAGGGCTAGACGGGGTTAGTTTAGTTGGGGCCCTATTAATTTTTTTGTCCCCAGGGCCTTTGGTTATCTAGCTACGCCACTGGGAAGGACAAATTGACTAGAAATTTGTCTCATAAAAAAAAAAGATTACTAAAGGGATTATTGTATGAACTACTAGCTGTCCCCCGCGGTTTTACCCGCGTTCCCGTGGATGTCACATGTATTATACATATAAACCTTCCTCTTCAATCACTCTGTCTATTAAAAAAACCGCATCAAAATCCGTTGCGTAGTTTTAAAGATTTAAGCATACATAGGGATATAGGGACAGAGAAAGCGACTTTGTTTTATACTAAGTAGTGATTTTGCCATATGACTTACAACTTTATTACAGGCACATGAGACTTCGCATCTCAGGGTCGACAACGCATTGGCGAAACCCCTAGTGTTGTTAGAGAGAGATGAAAAGAGAAAGAGTAGTAGAGCTCTTAGTGCAGAGTTCGGGGAAGTACTACCACCATACCCATTTCCACAGTGAAGCAATAGTGCACTTGTATTACTGTTTCGGTTAGAAAGGTAAGGCCGGTGAAGTTACAGGCACATGAGACTTAACACTAAACATACCATAACCGGGTCAAATGACCCATTTTGAATTTTCCATTGAAAATACACGTATCATCTTATTGCTTTTGCACATTTGACTTCATGACTTTATCTTACTAATTAATATACAGTTATACTATTTATTTCCCTTCCTAACAACCATACTTCATACACTCAAGCAGGAAACATAAAGTCACATTTGACCCGCTATGGTAGAAATAGGTACCTAGTAAGTGTTGGTATGATTAGTGTTAACAGCTTCACGTCTCAGCGACAACGCATTGGCTATGCCCCTAGTGTTGCAAATGTCCATAGGCGGCGGTGACCACTTACCATCAGGTGGACCGTTTTATTGTCGACCCCTTGGGTATAAAAAAAATCAAATTTTAACTTACCGTCTCTTGGCTTTTGGCAAGGAGTACCTCGCGATCCACAGCCTCGCATCTCTTAACTCAGTTGGACCCTCGTGGTACCAGGTACCTTCACGTCCTCTGTCTCTTTCTATACGTGCTTCTTCCTCCTCTAACTTCTTATGAATAGCATCTTCACCAAGACTGGAAAGAAAGGGGTATATTTGATGTCAATTACATCGTTTCACGTCCCGCCTTCGGATTGGTGACCGGTATTATGACTTTAAAACCTACATTCCACATTACAAAAATATGTTAAATGTGTACATTTCACAAACTGTACAAGTGAAGTGATCAGAAAGCTACCCGTCACTTTCTCTCGCACGCTAAATTCTATAGATGACAATGTTTGTCTCACTTTAGTGTCTTATTTTATCCTCTTTTTAGTGTCTGATTTTAGTCTGTTTAGTGTCTGATTTTAGGCTGTTTAGTGTCTGATTTTAGTCTCTTTAGTGTCTGATTTTAGTCTGTTTAGTGTCTGATTTTGGTATGTTTAGTGTCTGATTTTAGTCTCTTTAGTGTCTGAAGTGAAACGACACGAGCTCAGCAGGTCCTTTTAGTATCCCATTTTAGTGCTTTTTTGTATTTCATTTTAGTGCTTTTAAGTATCTCATTTTAATGTCTTTAGTGTCTCATTTTATCGTCTCACTTTAGTGTGTCTTTTCAGTGTCTCTTTTTAGTGCCTCTTTTTAGTATCTCATTTTAGTGCATATTTAAATCTTATTTTAGTCTCTTTAGTGTCTCATTTTATCGTCTCACTTTAGTGTGTCTTTTTAGTGTCTCTTTTTAGTATCTCATTTTAGTGCTTATTTAAATCTTATTTTAGTCTTTTTAGTGTGTCATTTTATCGTCTCACTTTAGTGTGTCATTTTTAGTGTCTAATTTTAGCATCGCATTCAGTTTCATCGAGTTTCAACTCCCAACGGGGTTAATGAAGTGTTTACTTTCAAAATACATTATATAAATAGGAAAGTATATAAAAGCACATAGGCATTTTATCCAGGGGAAATGTAACATCCTTTGGGAGCGCGGGTGAAACCACCGGCATACTTACTAGCTTAGGAGATCCCTTAGCCGTACTCTCCTCTCAGCAGGGCCCTCTCCGAAGAGGCACACAGGCTCTCCAAGTTGTCGAAGACTCCGCCTTACCTAAACAGATTGGCCAAATCTATTCATCACACCAAACTAATAAATAATCAATTTCCTGGGACATTCTCTTACACACGGCCATCTGGTCCCAAACTAAGCAGAGCTTGCACTATGGAAACCAGATAGCTGATATACTATTTTTTTTTCTAAATACATACTTATGTATATATTTACACCCAGACACAAAACAAACAAACATGTTCGTACACACAAATGTTTGTCCTGGGTGGGAATCGAACCCGCGACCTTCGGCTTGGCAGTCAGAGTCGCTAACCACAAAGCCAACTGACGAAAGCACAACAAACTGATCAGTAGATAAATAAAAGTTCTATGCTGTTCCTTTTTAATGGACTGTTTAACACGCCAAAGTAATAGGGATGTTTTCTGACATGTCAAATTAGCAATTCATTATGAAATGTCAAAACGATCGAATGTTTGTAGTTTTGTATGAAATAGCAAGTTGTGACGTCATAATTGTACAGCGTCTAATAACATACTCATTGTGATTAGATCGGTACTTAGAAATCACATTAATGATTCAATTTTGATCATATTTGATGTTTTCGTATATTTTTGGATGTTCAATACACTGGTTAGTGTTTGATCATTTATCTTTAATACAGGACAGTTCCCAATTTGAAACTTTTTTTTAAAGGTACTTTTTCTTTTTATACCGGGAAACTTTTTTTTTTTTTTTTTTTATATAAAAACTGTAGCATTCCCCGAAATGCGGGTAAAACCGCGGGGGAGAGAAACAATAGTTGTTTACAAACCTCATCATCATCAGTGGATACGTTGAGCTGCCGAGCTTTACGGCGTCTCTCGAACTCCTCGAGCAGAGCCTTCTTGTCCCTGGACATCTCTTCTTCCAGCTCCATGTATTCTGCAAGACATTGTGGTAGTTTTATTAGTATATAGTAAGACTAGCTGTCCCCCGCGGTTCTACCCGCGTTCCCGTGGGATGTCACATGTATTATACATAAAAACCTTCATCATCAATCACACTATCCATTAAAAAAAAACCGCATCAAAATCCGTTGCGTAGTTTTAAAGATTTAAGCATACATAGGGATATAGGGACATAGAGACAGAGAAAGCGACTATGTTTTATACTATGTAGTGAAGTGGCTAAAGGTGAGTCGGATTTGCACACTTAAGATCCGTTCACACAAACCGACTCGGAGAGCATCGACCTTCTCTCATTTTTTCACACAGACTGGCGCGATGTATGCTTGGAACTGGCCACAGCCGACAGTGAAGGAGTACGTCATCAGCGGCACCCGACACTAAGCGCGTTAGGGTTGCTCTCAAGCATTCTCCATAACAAAAGAAGTGACATATAGGAAACAGTTGAATCAACTGCCTGCCTGATAATTAAATAATAATAATATTAATAAAAATAAACCTTATTACAATGAGCAAAGCTCTGTTTAAAGTGTGATAAAAAATCTGCTCTCCTCTCCGAGCCGGTCATTGTGAATGGACTCATAGGATTCTGTACCACCATACAATATTTAATAAAACCTGCTTTAATTTTTCTCTATTTAAATGTGATGTGTCTTCCAATTATGGTTTAAAACACATAGCATATAAATATGCTATAATAGTTATGTATTATGCTATAATAGTATCAAAGAGTGGCTCTGCAGCCAGGATTTCACAGCCATAAAAGTTTTGGTTGCAAGGCAATGGTCATCTAATCTGTGAGTGGGGCTCTTGAATAAAAGAGATATATCATCTGTGAATAGCACACAAAGTGAGTCACATATTTTAGGGAGACCATCAATGTATATAAGGAAGAAAATGGGAGAAAGATAGGAGAGAAATATATTTATATAACTACCATATTTAGTATAAAATTCTTACATATTTATTGCAGTGTCTGTATTATTAGACAAAAATGAGAAGATGATTTGTAATAGGTTGTGAAAGCCTACATAAACAAATGAATACTTCAGTCCACAGACAGATGGACGGACAGACAGCGGAGCCTTAATAACAGGGCCCCATTGGAACCCTTTACTTGTTGTGATGTGATGTTTTTCTTTCAGTCAAAAATGAACTGGTTCACAAGATATATAAGGCGAAAACGAGGAACGCCACCAAGAAGATGGGAGGATGAAATAAAGGTTGTAGCTGGGGGTGGACGGACAACAGTTGTTCAAGATAGAGGTGAATGGAAGCGGAGGGAGGCCTTTGCCCATAAAGGCAGGTGTCAATAAAGTGTAACAAATCAATTGTAAACTTTTGTATAGGATTGTCTTTTTTTAATGCCATGTGGCCTTATGAACACTAGGGGCATCGCCAATGCGTTGTCGACCCTGAGACGTGAAGTTGTTACTCATGTGCCTATAATTTCACCGGCCTCCTTACCTTTCTAACCTAACACAAGTGCACTACTGCTTCATGGCAGAAATGGGTAAGGTGGTAGTACTTCCCTGGACGAACTCTGCACTAAGAGCTCTACTACTCGAAAAATGGATGTCTGAATAAAGGCTATTATTATTATTAAGACAAAAGTACAACTCATATATTACAAAATGTTTAAATATGTAACCTATCAGTATTTCTTGCACTAAGCAAGGGACAAGAAGGAACTGGCTCTCTAGCACAACCGCCCAGATCAGATGGCAGTGTATAAAGAATAACCAGGATATTTCTACAAATCAATAGCTTATCAAATTAAGCAAATAAACTGGTCGGGTACCCTAAAAATCTACCAAACCATCTAAAAGACACTTACCGCTAGAAATCTGAATGTCACCCAAATCCTTTCCTCCATTGTCTTCAACTCCCTCCCTAACGGCAGCCGCCAAGGCAGCCAGCCGGGCCTTCTCCTGCTCCTCCAGCGACCCATAGTGGACCTGCTTGCTCTTTTTGACCAAAATTACATCTTCGTCGTCCGACATTTTGAGGTTATGTTTTTATACTAAAGGAAGCTTGTTTGAATTTATCTTTTACTAATACCGGTTGTGTTGAAGTAAGTTTAGATGTTTTTAATAATTATTCGTGATTTATTCTAGTACAAATGGTAGTATTTATGTACTGGACGCGTCTCACTTGTCATTTGTTGTGAATAGTAAACGTTTCTGTTCACGTATGGATTTTGTTCGTGTTTTTACTGACAGATATTTATCGTTTAATACATGTATTTAGAGCCTGTTACAGGATTCGAGATAAAATTTACCAGTTTACAATCAATGCAAGGAATTTGAAATTTCCTTTAGAGTTTAGAATTCTTGTAAAATGTAAATATTTCTTGTTCGTCGACTAATCATAGTGTTCACCATTTTACGTATAAAGAAATTCTATATCATAGACTCACTAAAATAACACGAATTGTATTTCATATTGGATTCGGATTCAATAAATATTTTTATTTTAATAAAATTACAACAGTGAACTAGTTGTTTTGAGTTTTAGTGATATTTGCATGTAATTATATATCTTATTTCTGTGTGATTTTTTTTCAATTTCTTGTATGCGTTAGGGCTGTTGGTATTTTTAAATATACTAATATCGTAGTTCGATACATCGAAAAAAAATATCGATGTTTCGATATATCGTCTTTATTTAAAAATAAATCGTAAGTCAGCTCAAAAATGATTACACAGTTTATAGTCCTGTTTATTGATTAAACAAATTAAATTATAAATGTATATAAGTGTTAGGTTATAGTTCTAAGTCATTCTTTTTTAAATTTAAATAAGACGATTATGTACATCAATATTATTCAGTAAGAGATTTTTTAAATACTCTTTGTTTTATATGTTCAGCTGTTTGGCTACTACGATTATTAAGCACTAAAAGATTGATTGTAAAAGCAACTCGTTCAGATGCTACAGATGTAGCAGAAGACATCAAATATTTAACAGCTATTTCTGATAGCACGGGAGTAAAATGCTTATTATCAATCGAAAATTTCAGGGCATTTCAAGACCTTGAAATATTTGGCTGATATAAATACTGCTTTAATTCAGCATTGTATCAAAACTCAAAATTATACGTGGAATTTTTTAAGAATAGTTTAGTGTCGGCTAACTTAATTTTCATAAATAAAATACGGTGGATTAAGTTTACGATGATTTTGTAGATTAAATGAATTACGAAACAAAATATCGATGTCGATGGTCCACCGATATCGACATTTCAATATCAAGCTATCGATATATCGTCCAAAAATGATTAGTAATAAATATCGATTTTTCTAAATAATAATATCGATATTTCGATATATCCATATTATATCAATAGTCCTAGTATGCGTCAAATTTCAATTATTTATTGTCTATGTTTATTATTTACGTCAGTGTCTTGCAAAAATCGCAAAATAAATCACAAATTTTCCAACTAAACCAAAATGTGCATAAAAGGTGTAAATAAATCGTTTAAATTGACAATATTATCTAATTAAGTGTAATCCTAGTCATATTATAGTGAGAGGTGAATCGTTTTGTGAAATTATAACCTAAAAAATATATATACAAATTATTTTGAATAAGCAACGATGGCGCTGCAGTTATCGCGGCGGGAGATCGAAGAGCTCCGGTCAGCGTTAGACCGTGCTATTTACAGGACAATCGGAAAATCTGATAGCTCTTTACTATCTACTGTTTCATCATGCTTAATGAATGGGTAAGCGAGTAGTTTCTATGGTATTTGGGCTTGGCTTGGAGGCAGACACCCTGCCAAACACGACACAGGCCGTGGCCTCGATTCCCACCAAAAAAAAATATGTACATGACTGTTTTTTCCATGACTATAATCCATACTATAAGAAGTCTCTTATGATGTTGAAAATGTCACTGAAAAATCAACTTTATGTGTTTATAAATTAGCGTCAACTATTGACCTGCAGTTAAATGTATGATGAATTAAATGAACTCTATCTCCAAGCCAAAGGGTACATTTCTCTATATACTTAGTCAAAGGGACTTTCTTATATTGGACATATTATAGATGTAAATAAAGTATGTATTAACTCTTCCGTCACAAGTGTTATGCATAATAATACTAATATTTTAGTAATGACTTCATGACCGATGCGCGGAGAAATGTAGTACTCAGTGTTTGTCGAAGATGTGTGTTATCGTGTAAGTGCAACCAACAACCGAGAGAAAGCACTGTTTTTTATTAAATACATCTGGAAAATGTGGTTAGTGACACTGACCACTATGACTGAATGATGTGTTCAAGCACTAGATATGAAGATGCTTCATTTGCTGACAGATGTTCATGGTTAGGCCTTCTATAAAAAGAAAGTATACAAAATACTTATGAATTTTTTAAAATGACAATTTTATATATAAAATTCTCGTGACACAATGTTAGTTACCATACTCCTCCGAAACAGCTCGACCGATTTTTATGAAATTTTATATGCATATTCAGTAAGTCTGAGTATAGGCTACTATCTATTTTTCATACCCCTAAGTGATAAGGGTTGTCCACCCCTAACTTAAATTTTTTATTTTATTATGATTTAGCTTTGAAAAATACATACAAGTTCAAATTTTCACCCTTCTGCAATCAACCCCTGTTTTTTAATCGCGATTTTTATATTATTTGGTTCCATCCACCGATCTGCAATAGGGTTGCAAGATGGCAATCAAATAAAATAATTGTAGTATGATAAATTTTCATGTATGGTTTGTAATAATGTAAATATGGCAAAACAATGTTTGCCGTGTCAGCTAGTAAATTGTAAAATTCTGTAGTAAGCTCCATAAAACGTAATACTGTTCATTTTGTTACTCTGATCAATATACTTAATTTCTCAGACAAAAAGTTGGGAACGCTAAGTTTGTGTAGTATTCTAGTATACGAGTATTATGACAGGCCAGTTGGTTTGGTGGTTAGCAACCCTGACTGCCAAGTCGCAGGTCACAGATTTCCCACCCAGGACAAACATTTGTGTGCATGAACATGTCTGTTTGTTCTGTATCTGCGTGTAAATATCAGTTAGCTGGTATCCTTAGTACAAGCTCTGCTTAGTTTGGGATCAGATGGTTGTGTGTAAAGAATGTCCCGGGATATTTATTACTTATTACTTAATACCAGGATGTTACATTATGTTGTTCTTTCTATTATCAATAGTTTTCACCACCCATGCAATATAAGGATTTATTAGGTAATTTTTTACAACTTGAGTTACATTATTGGAGTTGTTATCAAATTATCACCCGGGTATAACGTAGTTTCCCAACGCTGAAGAATTTTTCGAATGAAATCGGTACTTTAGTATCAGGGGCTATTCGATGCAGACAAAGAAACAAACAGACAATCAAATCTTTCTCCTTTATACATTAAGAATGAAAAAGTTTTTATTGTTTTTCATACAAATGTTTACAGCGCAAAATTGAGGCAACCCCGGTAAGTTATAGGGATACTTGTTATGGGGTTACCTCGCAACTTCCCATGGGTTACAATTTATGTATACATTAAGTATAGATTATATTGTTATAAAGACTAACCAAAGACTAAATGTGCCTATTCCAGCTACGAACGCCGTAAAATCATAGACCGGATATCCTCCCACATAGACTCGAAGAAGGCGAGCAAACTAGCCGACAAGGCGATAGCGGTGGCACAAGAATTGATCACCACGACCAAGACGCAGAAGCGGAAATATGAGTCGAGTGATAAAGACAAGGAGGTTAAGAGATCCAGACATGAAGAGAGGGAGGAGCGAGAGGAGAAGGAGATTCGGCAGGTGAGGAGAAAGAGAGAGATAGTTTTTTATTTTTCCAAACTTTTTTTTATGAGCGGAAATGCCTAATGCATTGAGTTATTTTCGATTCGCACGGACCAAAACCCTCTAGAGTTCCTTCTCTCGCCGTTGACGGGGCTGCGAGACCTGACCCGTCCTACGACCGCAAGGCGGCGCTCGCCTTGTTCAGGCGAGCCCTTCTCTGGGCTAACAGACTGCCCCGCGCCATCGCTTAGCCGCCCAGGAACTATGGGACTCCTACAGCATGGGACTCTTAGTGATGGAGGCGGATCTGCCCCGATCCGCCACTTGTGGTCCCCGGCTTACGGCGGCATCCGGCGAAAATCAAACCCTGCCCGCACCTCGGGTAATTTTTTATTGAGGTTTTCTTCCTCGCGGCCTCAACTTAGGATTACGGCCCACGGCTAGGCAGAACCAACCGTTGCCTAGGCGGACAGACGTCTGTCCGGCATCCGGCGGCAGCGTGGCTACGTGCCTTCAAATGATTATGAACTTTATATGTACAGTTATATGATTCAAAATGATGCTCTTTCAGTGGAATTTGACCTTAATAGATTTTCTTTTATGGGTCACTTCCGACTGTTCGAGAATGATGGGCGTGAAGTTATAGGTCTCTGTAACTTCTGCCATTGTCATGTAGTGACTATTTGTGGCAATTTGAAATGTAGTTTATTTTTTAATAAATCAGGATAAAGAAGAGAGGGAGTTACAGATCGACAACGGGATGGAACTTCCGTTGATAATGGCTGAAAGTGCAGAGACGGTTGGTTCTAAGATATCTGTGCTCAGCGCTGATAGGATTAAGGTATGTACCATTATTATTTTTAATATTTAGTTTTACTTAAAAAAATTGTATAATTTATTTTTTTATGAATCTTCAACAAAAGATACGCGCTAACATTACATTATTATAACACACTGTGGATGTGAGGTGGCGTGTTCCTTCAATTAGAGGAGACCACAGCATCCAATAGTATTAATAGACGATTTACAAAAACATAAAATGAAAATGAGTAAAAAGAGAATGAGCGCATAGTTGGAATTTCTATTGTAAATCTATGACCTAATAATCATAAATATTATATCTACGAGTATACTAATATTAAAAGAGGAAAGATTTGTATGTAAGCATGTTTGTTATATATGGTAAAACAAAGTCGCTTTCTCTGTCCCTATATCCCTATGTATGCATGAATCTTTAAAACTACGCAACGGATTTTGATGCGGTTTTTTTAATAGATAGAGTGATTGAAGGGGAAGGTTTTTATGTATAATACATGTGACATCCCACGGGAACGCGGGTAAAACCGCGGGGGAGAGCTAGTTATATTATAAAGCGGAAATATTTGTATGTAAGCATGTTTGTTAGTCTTTCACGCAAAAACTACTAGACGGATATGGATGAAACTTGGCACATAGATAGAGCATATCCTGGAATAACATATAGGCTATTTATCCCGGGAAAATGTGACATCCCTCGTGAACGCGGGTAAAATATATTATATATATTTCTTATGTTTGTGTGTCTGACTGAACTCCAAAATGACTGGTTGATTTTGATCATAGCTATAGTTGGAGCTGGTAGATGGCGCTTTTGTCGAGATTCATTTTGTAGGGTACTTGTAATAGCCTTAGCTATCTGCCAGTGAAAGTCCTGTCTGAATAAGTGCACCCGTTTTGAAGTCTATAGGGAACATACACACATAGAGTATTTAGATATATCACTTCATCAGTGGTCTAGTTTTCATAGTACAAGATCTAAGTTATGGTTCAGATGGCATTTTTACATAAATTATAAATGTTATATTACTATACCTGTCCCCCGCGGTTTCAGTCGTGTTTCTGAGATATTATTTCCGACAATAATCCATCTCTAGGCAAGCTTCATCCAGATCCGATTCAGCCGTTCTGGTGTGACTGAGTATTCTACACAATCTACACTAATATTATAAAGAGGAAAGATTTGTATTTTTGTATGTAACGAATAAACTCAAAAAGTACTGGACCGATTTTAATAATTCTTTTTTCATTAGAAAGCTACATTATCACTGAGTAACATATGCTACTTTTTATCCAGGGAAAATGTAAATCACTCAGGAACGCGGGTGAAATCTGATATATAATTATTTATTTAATTACTTAATCGTACAAAAAAAAAAAATGAGCTCAATATATTTGTTCCTCTCTTCCAGCTAATGATGGCAAACGCCCAGAAAGAGATAGAAGAGCGCAAGAAAGCTCTGATAGCCATGAAGGGCGAGAGCAAACCGAGCGTGAACGCGGCAGTCGCAGCTGCACAGCACATCAAAGTTCAAATGCAGCAGAACAACTCTATTCCACCACCGAGCGTCATCAAACCTGTACTGTATTCCAAGCCTGGTGAGTGTGTTTCGTGTATACAATACTAGCTATACCCCGCGGTTTCACCCACGTTTATAGATATACTATATAGCCTATAGCCATTTAGGGAAAATTCCGCGTCGAATGGTAGCAGTCCCATCACGATGTGTTCAGTGGTTTTAAGGTAATGTTTTTTTTTTTTTTTTTTTCTATACCACATGTGCCGACAAACAAGCGAACGGTCCACCTGATGGTAAGTGATCACCGCCGTCTATGGACATTTGCAACACTAGGGGCATCGCCAATGCGTTGTCGGCCCTGAGACGTGAAGTTGTTAAGTCTCATGTGCCTGTAATTTCACCGGCCCCCTTACCTTTCTAACCGAAACACATAATTAACTTATTGCATTGTAGTGACATCTATGGAGCCATTCATAAATGACGTCACACGTAATGGGGGGGGGGGGGGGGTGACAAAGTGTGACATTGTGAGAAAGGGGAGGGGTAATGCACTATGTTAGGTACCCACTTGGGCTGACAAACAGGCAAACGGTCCATCTGATGGTAAATGGTCGCCGGATGGACATTAGCAACACCAGGGGCATCGTTACGTTGTCGCTGAGACGTGAAGTTAAGTGTCATGTGCCTGTAACTTCACCGGCCTTACCTTTCTAACCGACAGTAATACATGTGCACTACTGCTTCACGGTAAAATGGTTATGGTGGTAGTACTTCCCAAGAACTGTTAACCAAGATGTCTACTACGCTTAAAATTGTTTATTTCAGCAGCGCCCCTCACTAATGAGGAATTGGAGAAGCAGCGGAAGATAGCAGAGCTGCAGGCAAGGATACAGAGGAAACTCGCCGGTGAGTACACAAAGTACTTGTGCACTATTGGAACACTTGAACCACAGGCCAGTTGGCTTTAAGAAAAAAAAATGTAGTATATCAGTTATCTGGTTTCCATAGTACAAGCTCTGCTTAGTTTGGGATCAGATGGCCGTGTGTAAAGAATGTCCCGGGATGTTTACTTGTGAAACATTTATATAGTTGATAGGACTGCCAGTTTGGTGGTTGGAGACCCTGACTACCATTCCACGGGTAGTGGGTTAAATTACTAACCAGGACAAACATTGGGATAATAAAATAGTCAAAAAGTCAGGTAAAATGTAAATAAAAAATTAAATAAAACAATTTTAGCTTGCTGAGTTTCTTTCCGGTTCTTCTCAGTTGAAGGCTTACTTCAGAAACGGTGGTGGCGAATTGATATGCTACTTTTTTGCCAAAAATACATACAGAGAGAACAAACAGACATGCATAAAATAAAAAATATATATATTCGAAATTGGAAAGTCTAGCTCACTTATGAAGGACAAATTTAAAGTTACTGAAGCTACAACCGGTTCGGAAGTCAGCCTTCAACTGCGAAGAACCGGCAAGAAACTCAGCAAGGTTAATTTTTTTTAATATTTTACAATTTTATGGCTATATTAGCTATACCCTCATAAATGTCTTCCTAAAGCCTCAATTTAAATTTGCCTTTTAAAACTTAATTCTTAATTCTTCAGTTCTTAAGAACTGGTTTAGTACAAAAAGCTTTCTACAACATAAACGATTATTTTAATGCCGACAATGCTTGAGTGTAGCGCTCGCTCCAGCAAATTATGTACAAAATCTTATTTTGAAAAGAGTAATTGCTGAGTTTATTGCCGGCTCTTCTCAGTAAAAGCAACCTTCCGAACCGGTGTTAGAGTCTGACCCTTCATAAGTGCCTGTGAAGACCTATTTGAATAAATATTTGATTGTGTCCATTGGTAAGGTGGAGCCCTGGCGAGTGCCGGGGGCTCCGGGCCTGCGCCCCTGATCCTGGATCGCGAGGGTCGCACCGTAGACACTAGCGGCAAGCGAGTGCAGCTGACACACGTCGCTCCTACACTGAAGGTACCCTGATGTTGTTAATCTATACATATGTATAAAATTTGTTGTCGTGACTGACTGACGGATCGATTGACGGATTGATTGATTGACTGACTGACGGCGAAAATCAATATGCAATCCCGATCGAAAATCCATGGATTGATGACCCTTTTGACAGTGATTTTAATACACGTAATGTCAAAATTCTACTTCAATCTTGCGATTTTAAATCGGGGTGTATATTAATTGTGGCCGTGATTGAAGTCAATCGTTTCTGTAGACATTGCACTATTAGCTATGATGACATTCGAAATCCAATATGGCGGTCGTGATGATACGGTCATTTATTAATTCATAACCCACCTCCATGTCATGGGTGTCTAATCAAAGGATTTTCGAGTGCCCTCTGCGCTCACCTATGAGACGTTGTGAGGGTGCAAAAGCCATCTGACACGATCTAGTCCGTCACAAAAATAAAACGTGTCTTTCGGTTGAGAGCCCTTAGCGCTCACCGTTATTGTCCGCGTAAGGGTGTCAGAGCCATCTGAGGCTAACACCTTCGTCCCTTAAAAAAAAAAAAACGTGTGTATGTACGCACGTAAGAAGTTATACCCGAAGTTATAGGTGAGAAAAACTGCACTAAAAACATTTTTTACTATTCAGTCGTGATATTGTAGTGTCCAAACTCTTTGCACCTGTCTGTAGCAACGAATAACAATTGTTGACGTTGTTAGGTTATTATTGAAAAATATATATTATATATTGTAATTGTTAAATATAAAATTATGTAAAATTGATATTATAAAATAGCCTAAAAGTCAGAATAGATAAAATTTATATAAAAAATTATTTAATAATAGAGAATGTAACCTTGCTGAGTTTCTTGCCGGTTCTTCTCCGGTTGTAGCTTCAGTAACTTTAAATTTGACCTTTATCAGTGCCTTCCGAGGGCCTAAACCGAATAAATGGTTTGAAATGTTGTTGTTTTTTTTCTTTTTAATTTTGTTGTAGCATCAGTAACTTTAAATTTGACCTTCATAAGTGCCTTCCGAGGGCCTAAACCGAATAAATGATTTTAAATTTTGTTTTTTTTTTTAATTTTGTTGTAGCATCAGTAACTTGAAATTTGACCTTCATAAGTGCCTTCCGAGGGCCTAAACCGAATAAATGATTTTAAATTTTGTTTTTTTTTTTAATTTTGTTGTAGCTTCAGTAACTTTAAATTTGACCTTCCGAGGGCCCAAACCGAATAAATGGTTTCGTATTTTGATCGTTTAGGCGAACATCCGCGCCAAGCGCCGCGAGGAGTTCAAGGCGCAGCTGTCGGGGCTGGGCGAGGCGGCGCCGGCGGGCGAGGCGGCGTGGGTGGACGCGCGCGTGGCCGCCAAGCCGCCGCAGCGGGCGCGCCGCGCGCTGCGCTTCCACGAGCCCGGCCGCTTCCGCCTGCTGGCCGAGCGCCTGCGCATGAAGGTACCGCCCACCCACCTACTGCACTACACTTTCTATACTATATAAATCAATAAATATCCCGGGACATTCTTTACACACGGCCATCAGTACCTTTACCATGAGTTTTTAACGTACGCACTCGGTAGCGACGGTGTAAAACATTTGATGGCATGTACAGCGCCACTAGCGGTCACCTAAAGAACTAAAATTGATAGTAGAAATGTAAACACTAGCGAGTAACGTTTTTTAACCTTTGCTATAGAAATTCGGTACCATGAGTCACAAATTTGACAGTTGCTATCGAGAAATACTGTATCGATAGTAGTTTACTCGCTAGTGACTAACGTAAGTTTCGATAGCAACTCATGGTAGAGGTACTGGTCCTGGTCTTTACTATATGTTTGAATGTTGAATAAGTCATTCCTCTTATAAACCTCTGTGTTTTTTTTTGTGATTGATTTTATGTTTTATTTTCCATGTATTTATGTTTGTTCAATATTAAATTTAAAAAAATATATAAATATATAATTAAATTTAATAAAAATATATCCCGGGACATTCTTTACACACGGCCATCTGATCCCAAACTAAGCAGAGCTTGTACTATGGCAACCAGATAACTGATATACTACATATACTACTTGTTTTTCTAAATACATACTTATATATTAGGTTGGGGTAAAAGTCTTTTCGCATTATAGTATGTATGAACTTGTAATAAAATCTCTTTGGCTGTACTATTTGTATCTGGCTGGTTTTGGTATCATTGAAAGTTAAAACTTTAAAGAACATAATTCCAAATTCAAATTAGGAAAATGTGTGATTTGCATTTGTTTTTCGTACCGCCAAGATGAGTGAATCTAATGAAGAAATTCGATTCATTTTTAAATTTTACTACAAAAAAGGTAAAAATGCAACGCAAGCCGCGAAAAAAATTTGCGATGTTTATGGACCTAGTGCAGTGTCTGTGAGAGTAGCACAAATTTGGTTTAAGCGTTTTCAATCCGGAAATTTTGATGTCAAAGATGCACGTCGCTCTGGTCGCCCCATTACGGATAAAATGGATGCCATTTTTGAAAAAGTGGAGCAAGATCGGCATATCAGTAGTTACGACGTAGCTGAAGAACTGGGAATTGACCACAAAACAGTTTTGGCGCATTTGAAAAAAACTGGGTACACAAAAAGCTAGATATTTGGGTACCTCACGAGCTCACTGAAAGAAACCTAATGAACCGTGTACTCATTTGTGATTCTTTATTACGACGTCATGAAACCGAACCATTTTTGAAGAAGCTAACTGGTGATGAAAAGTGGATCACGTACGACAAGAACGTGCGAAAAAGGTCGTGGTCAAGGCCGGTCAGGCTTCACAGACTGTGGCGAAACCCGGGTTAACTCGCAACAAGGTGATGCTGTGTATGTGGTTGGATTGGAAGGGCATTATTCATTATGAGCTGTTACCACCAGGCAGGACCATCGATTCTGAACTCTACTGCAAACAACTGATGAGATTAAAGCAAGAAGTTGAGAGAAAGCGGCCGGAATTAATCAACAGAAGGGGTGTGGTTTTTCATCATGATAACGCTAGACCTCACACATCTTTAGCCACTCAGCAAAAATTAAGATAGTTTCGCTGGGAGGTATTAATGCATCCGCCGTATAGTCCTGACCTTGCACCTCCAGATTTCCACCTGTTTTTCGGTCTCTTCAGAATTCTTTAGGCAGTGTCAGGTTAACATCACGAGAGGACTGTCAAAACCACTTGTCGCAGTATTTTGATCAGAAGTCCCAAAATTTCTATAGCAATGGGATCATGTCCCTACCTACAAGATGGCAAAAAGTTATCGAACAAAATGGTACCTACATACTTTAGTTAAATGTAAATAAACTATATTAAAAATGTTTTGAATTTTCTTAAAAAATGCGAAGGAACTTTTTCCCCAACCTATTAGATATTTACACCCAGACACAGAACAAACAGACATGTCCGTGCACACAAATGTTTGACCTGGGTGGTAATCGAACCTGCGACCTTCGGCTTGGCAGTCAGTGTCGCTAACCACCAAGCCAACTGGCCTGTACTTAGGTATCCTATCAAGGTTGATGCTACTGATGTATCGGGTGGAGAAACTGCCGGGCTTAACTCAAAATTTGCGAAATGGAGTTACGATCGAGGTTAGCCCGTACAAATCCCATCCATGTAAAACATACGTAATTAGTCTATTTAAAAAAATATGTAATATATCAGTTATCTGGTTTCCATAGTACAAGCTCCGCTTAGTTTGGGATCAGATGGTCCCTAAAGAAACCAGGATATAATATAAAATGACCATTCTCCCCACAGGCGCAACTGGAAAAGCTGCAAAGCGAGATATCACAAATTGCTCGTAAGACGGGCATTTCGTCAGCTACCAAGCTCGCCCTACTCGCTGCTGACACCCCAGACTCTGATAGGGTACCTGATATAGAATGGTAAGTGTAATACCTAATAGACCGACACACAGATAGACGGTACACCTGATGGTAAGTGGTCACCGTTCCATGGACATTTGCAACATCAGGGGCATCGCTGATGCGTTAGCCGGCACTGTAGTTAAGTTTACAGCGTTTAGCGACACCTACTGGGCAGAACTTGGTCTTTGGAATACAATTACAGACCGTAGTAAAAGGAACATAAAGATAAGTACCCGGATGCCCGAGCTTTGCTCGGTATTTTTTTTTATAAATTATGTAAAGTTGATTATTGGCTTAGTGTTGCTTAACAACGCCATCTACTGGAGTAGCTTTGATGTTGTTGTGTCGTTAAAACAGTTAATGTCAGGAAGTAATTTTTTTCGGGTGGTACACATCCCTACCAAGCTATCCCTACTGGTAGGGATAAGTGCACGTTTTAGTAGACTTATTTCTACCGGTAGGGATAAGTGCACGTTTACATGCACATGAGACAAATATACATTGTATATTCTTTAAATTAAATTATTAGTAACAAAAAAAAATGATTTTATTGATAAAATAATTTATAATTAAAAAAAAAATTTTTTTTCTTAATTACCTATATGTATTTGTTAAAAAATTATTAAAATAGTATAATTGCTATTTTTTTTCCCCTACCAATAGGTATAGTTCGGTAAGGATATGCGTACCACTCGGTAATGGTCAGTGCACCTGTGTACCGGTAGAAATAAGTCTACTAAAACGAGCACTTATCCCTACCAGTAGGGATAGCTTGGTAGGGATAAGTGTATCACCCGATTTTTTTCAGGTTATGTCGTATTAAGTCAATTATCGATAAAGTTGATCATTGAAAACACGAATAAAACGACATTTTAAAATAGTTGGAGCCATTTCCGAGATCATAAAGAATCATCATCATCAGCCTATCTCCGTCCACTGCTGGACATAGGCCTCACCTATGGCACGCCACTGAGCTCGATCTTCAGCTCTTTGTTTCCAACCGCTGCCAGCCAGCTTGCGTATATCATCGCTCCATCTACCTGGAGGGCGCCCTACACTACGTTTACCGAGCCGTGGTCTCCACTCTAGAACACGTCTACCCCAACGGTTATCGGTTCTACGGCAGATGTGACCAGCCCACTGCCACTTCATAAAGAATATCGTTCATTTTTCCCTAACATTATTGAACATCAAAACCATAATTATAGCTTACAGAGTTTGTTATAAGATAACCTATAAGAATTTTATGGGATATATTAAATGTGGAAATAAAACGAACGTGTGTTCTTATGAACTATATTTATAGTCTTTCTACTTAGAGCGGCTATAGATTAAGTATAACTTATTAAAATAAGTTAAGCATTTACACTAGATAGAGCTAGACGTACTAACGTCATCTATACTAATATTATTCTTATATAAACCAAATAACTATATGATCATCTTAATATATATAAATCTCCTGTCACGATGTTTGTCCGTGATGGACTCCTAAACTACTTAACCGATTTTAAATTAAATTGGCACACCGTGAGCAGTCTGGTCCAACTTAAGACATAGGATAGCGTAGATCTTTAATTATAGTCGCAATTTTATTTTATTGCAAATTATTGGTCTATAATTAATTGACAGTCACAATTATCTGTTAGCTCCAAACGATTCTAACAGATGGCGCTGTGTTGAAAGTACCAACGTTTAATTTTTTAGGGAACTTTTATATGGACTCATTTCGACAGGACAACGTCTGTTGGGACAGCTAGTTATAGTATAAGTTATAAGGTGAAAGTCCACGCGAAGTCCGTTCTATAGACCAATAATGATCAACCGATCCTACAGGTGGGACAGCGTGATCCTACTAACAGCGGAAGAGCGAGAGGGCAACACACGTCGGGCTACTCCGCCGGCTGTCGGAGAGCCGAAGTGTGACGAGCGCTCCTCCACGCAGCGGGTCGACGCGTGCAACGTCGGTACTGATGATATTGTGGAGAACTTAAACGAGGATGCCATCACCAATCTGGTGGAACATCCTCAACAGTTGAGACCTCCAAGTAAGTATTATAAAACTAGCTGACCACCACGTTCCCTGGGGGATGTAACATTTTCCAGGGGAAATAGAACATCCTCAGTGGTTAAGACCTTCTCTTTAGTACTCGATCCTAATCATACTTTAAACTAGCTCTCCTCCGAGTTCCCTGGGGATGCAACATTTTCCCGGGGTATAATGTAACATCCTCAGTTGAGACATCCTATTTAGTAGTCGATTCTACTACAAACTAGCTGTCACTCACGTTCCCCGGGGATGTAACATTTTCCCGGACTCAAAATTAACATCCACAGCAATTGAGACCTCCATGTAAGTATAACTACATCCTACTAATACTATAGCTGTCACCTGCGTTCCCCGGGGATATAACATTTTCCCGGGGAAAATGTTAACATCCTTAGCAGTTGAGACTTACCAGTTAGTACTCAATCCTACTTATACTATAAACTAGCTGTCACTCGTGTTCCCTGGGGATTTAACATTTTCCCCGGGTAAAATAATTATAATTGGCCTTTACAATAATTTAAGGAAAGAATTAAGACTGTTTTACTACAAAAGACGATCTACAACATAAACGATTATTTTAATGACGACTTAGCGCTCGCTCCAGCAGGACAATTTTTAGTACATAAAGTCTCTGAACTTAACTGACTACGGAATACAAAAGAAAGATTAAAACATTATAAAAATACATTTATTTACACAATAAAAAATATTATAGAATATTATAAAAAACATTTTCATTCAATGTCGTCTTCATCATCATCATTCTCGGGTACGCAATGAAATCCCATACGTCTAAAGAACGCAGGACATCCTATATTGCAAATGACGCAGGCTATCTCTATTTTAGGGGTCGTTGTAACGGTTGAGTTAATAACAGATATATTATAACCGTTACTTGTAGAGTTATATCTGTTAATATCAGTTCCGTTGTAACGGTTAATAACAGTTGTATTGTAACTGTTACTGGCACTGTTATTTATAGTACTAGGATAATAAACGTTAAAAGACCCATTGCTATTAGTTCTTACGGTCGGGCTGTGAATGGCAGTTGAATTATTAATAGGTCCTGGATAAAATACGTTATAATTTGTAGCATTAAACGGTGTAAAAGTATTGTTAAAAGTGCTATTTATATTATGCAATCCATTATTATTATTGGTGTTGTAACCGTTGTACGGATATCTTTGGTTGATATAAGTTATGTTATTTGCTATATATCCATTGATGTAAGGTGTTCTAACGGTTGCTCTGTGAATAGCAGTTAAATTATTAATAGCGCTTGGATAAAACACGTTATAATTTGTAGCATTAAACGGTGGGTTATTCGGAGTATTAGCTGTGTATCCTTGGTTGTTGAATTGTCTATTCGAGTCATAATTTTGGTAACCGTTATTTGAATATCCACTGTTAAAACTGTTGTTTTGATTTTGCCATCCGTTATTAGCGTAAGCATTATACGGATAACGTTGGTTGCTGTACGTTATATTATTTGCTACAATATATCCATTGCTATTAGAGGTTCTAACGGTTGCGGTGTGAATAGCAGTTAAGTTATTAATAGCGCTTGGATAAAATACGTTATAATTTGTAGCATTAAACGGTTTATAAGCACCTGTGTTTCTTGGAGTATTAACTTCGTACCCTTGGATATTGAAGTGTCTAGTTAAATTGACATTTTTGTATCCGTTGTTTGAATATCCACCGTTAAAAGTGTTATTTTGGGTATGCAATCCGTTATTAGCATAAGCATTATTGTTATTGGCGTTGTAACCGTTATACGGATAAAGGTGGTTGCTATACGTTATGTTTTTTGCGTTATAATATCCATTAGCAGGTCGGTTATTGTTTGGGATGCTACCTTGATTGTTATATGTTAATTTAACGCTTGGATTATTTGAATTGTAACTGTTCTGTCCGTACTGCACGTATCCATTCGATCTCTCTGTTACTGTATATCCGTTACTTTTACTGTAACCGTTATTATTGTTATAACCGTTATTATTATTATAACTGTTATATTGGTAGCTCCTCTTCAATCTGTTATTTTTCTTCCTGTCACTTGATAAATGTTTTAAATACGTTTTCAAATCTATTTTATTGTCAATGCTTTGTGTCAAGGAATTTTGAGATTTCACGTCGTGGGTGTAAGGTCTATGGTCGTTTGCGGCGATTTCTCGCCGAACTCTGACGTCGAAATTTGGGTCTCTCGGCGTATTTATATTGTAGTTGTTATTATTTGCCAATATATTTATTATACCAACCAGTACTACTATGGGGATCATCATTTTGGTTCTCTGGAAAATAAAAAAAATAAAATCTTAAAAAAATATATCAACGTACAGAATATATAAACAGGCAGTCTTAACGTAAAATAATTTACATGTCTGGAGTCTGTTTCGATGAAATTATTTAACTTTTTTATTTTTGAAATGAAAATGAATGAAATGAAAATATTTTTATTCAAATAGGCCTTTACAAGCACTTATGAATAGTCTGACTCTAATACCGGTTCGGAAGGTTGTTTTTTACTGAGAAGAGCCGGCAATAAACTCCGCAATTACTCTTTTTAAAAAACGAACTTAGATTTATTACATAAAATTTATTTAGTCTCACTGAGAATACGTCTGTGTTATGGCAAAAGTGCAGAATTATTTAACAATAATATAATATTATAAATACCTAATGAAAAAAAAATTATACAAACAAACTAAAGCTGATCAGACCCCACAAGCAGCCCCTGTTTACAAGTATGACGCATGTGGCAGCCATCGCCCTCCTTGCCATATTGTAGGGAAGTGAGCGACCCGCCACACGACACCGCCGCAAGCAAAGGCATCAAAGCGAGCATGACTAACTTAAGTTTTTACGAGGGATGTCACCTTTTCCAGGGATTAAAACTATACAATGTCTTAATCCAGATTATATAGTAGGTATCTAAGTTTCACTAGGATCCCCGGCCTTGAACAAAGGTATAACTTTGCTATGTTTCATAAAATCCGGAAATTTACCAAAATCTACGCATCGGTTAAAGAATTGAGCTAAATGGGGAGCAATTTTATGAATTATACTCTGCAAAACTGTTACTGATACACCCCATAAGTCGCCAGTGCGTTTAACTTTAAAACTTTTGAAAGTTTTGATGACATCGTAAAGTGTGATATGCCTAAACCTAAATAATTCATTGCACTCTGATACGTTAGTTTTTAACAACGATTCAGCATCTGCCGGTGAAGAATCCAAGGAGCTGATTGTAGCTATAGGTATGTCAGTAAAGAAATTATTAAAAGTAAGTGCAATTTGATCATCTTCACAGATTATATTTTCGTTAATATTTAATTGTAATGTAAAGTGTAACTTCTTATGGGAGGGCTTTGAAATTCTGATCTGCAACCTTTTTGTGTGACGCAAAATAAATTAATGATAAACACAATGTATGAGATCATAAAGTACCGAGTTAATACAGATTACAGACTATCTATGAGCAAAGTTTCGTACAAATCCGTTAAGTAATCATGATTCATACAAAAATCCACAAAAATTTTCGCTTTTATAATATTAGTAGGAATGTCTGATGTACGTAGTCACGACAGTTCTATTTTGTTTTTTTTTTTTTTCTATGTCACTTGGGCCGACAAACAAGCAGACGGTCCACCGGATGGTAAGTGGTCACCGCCGCCTATGTACATTTGCAACACTAGGAGCATCGCCAATGCGTTGTCGACCCTGAGACGTGAAGTTGTTAAGTCTCACGTGCCTGTAATTTCACCGGCCCCCTTACCTTTCTAACCGAAACAAAGTAACACAGGTGCATTACTGCTTCACGGCGGAAATGGGTAAGGTGGTAGTACTTCCCCGGACGAACTCTGCACTAAGAGCTCTACTACTCTAGAAAATCTATAATTTAATTATAATAATAGAAGAAGATAGATATAAATAAATAAATATCCCGGGACATTCTTTACACACGGCCGTCTGCTCCCAAACTAAGCAGAGCTTGTACTATGGAAACCAGATAACTGATATACTACATATAGTACATTTTTTTCTAAATACATAATTATATAGATATTTACACCCAGACACAGAACAAACAGACATGTTCATGCACACAAATGTTTGTCCTGGGTGGGAATCGAACCCGCGACCTTCGAGTTTGCAGCCAGGGTCGCTAACCACCAAGCCAATTGGCCTGTCAAATATACGAGGTGTGTTCAAAAAGTAAGGTGACTTTTCAAATTTCGCGGGCAACGTACATTCGATTATCGATTTTTTTTGTTTTGTTCTGTTGGTACACTCTTCCCGAACATCTTCCAAGTTTCAAGTGTATAACATTTTTTGTTTGGTTGTGAGAGGCGTAAAGGTTATAAGTGTTTTGCGTGCTCGGCGATTTCTTGCTATCGAAAAATATGGATCAAGGGATTTGCATCAAATTTTGTGTAAAAAATAAAATAAAGTGCTCCGAAACACTTGAAATGTTGACAGTGGCATACGGTGAAACTGTTCTGAGTAAAAAAAATGTTTACAAGTTGTACAAACTCTTCCTAGATGGCCGGGAAGATGCCAATGACGAGCCTCGCTCTGGACGCCCAAGCACGTCAACAACTGATGAAAACGTTCAAGCAGTGAAGAAAATTGTTTTGGAAAATCGTCGAATCACCATCAGAGAAGTTGCTGAGGATGTTGGTATATCGCTTGGCTCGTGCCATGAAATTTTTTCTAACGTTTTGGGCATGAGACGTGTGTCAGCGAAGTTTGTTACGAAATTGCTAAATTTTGACCAAAAGAACCGTCGCATGAGCATCGCTCAAGAACTGTTGAATGACGTCAACGACGACCCAGATTTACTCAAAACGGTCATTTGGCCCCATGTGACTTTTTCTTGTTCCCAAAACTAAAGAGACCTATGAAAGGACGGAGATTTGCAACGAATATTTTCTTTTTATTTGGAATGGGCTTGCGTTTGGCCTTTGACTGACCCCAGAAGGAGTTATTCCGAGGCCGAGGATGTAGCACGCTTACCCAGAAAATGCCTATTCACTCTGGCCTTGAATAAATCCAGGTTAAAGCTGTCGGGAAACACTGACCCCGGAAGAGAGTTCCACTCCTTTGCTGTTCGTATAACGAACGAAGAAGCGAAACTTTGTGTTCGTAAAAGCGGGATGTCGACAACGTGTGGGTGGAAATTCTCCCGGCGCCTTCAATATATAAAAACTTACTTTTTAAATCCTTTTACATTCCATTTCACAATACTTTTAAATTAAATAATGATCCAATTGTTAATTATTTACATATATGTGTGTCACAAATTAAAATAATTGTTATACTGAATTCGAATTTTGCGTTTATTGTTGTTTCAACGTGTTATCACAGTTCACACTAAATAATTATAAGGAAAATGTCTGTTTGTAAGTTTGTTTGTACACATATGTAGTTGTAATAGGAAATCGTTTTAATATAAATAAATAAATATGCCGGAAAATTCTTTACACAAAAAAGTTCATAGATACATTGTATGGATAGACAAATGTAGAAATAAAAGTCTTTTTTTTTTCTATTAATTTTATTAATTAAAAAAAATGTATATATACTATATACATATTACTAATTACATAAATACATTCAATAGTTAATTAGTAATAATAAATCACTACATAGTATAAAACAAAGTCGCTTTCTCTGTCCCTATATCCCTATGTATGCTTAAATCTTTAAAACTACGCAACGGATTTTGATGCGGTTTTTTTGTAATAGATAGAGTGATTGAAGAGGAAGGTTTTTAGGTATAATACATGTGACATCCCACGGGAACGCGGGTAAAACCGCGGGGGACATAATAAATATCCTGGGACATTCTTTACACACGGCCATCTGATCCAAAATTAAGCAGAGCTTGTACTATGGAAACCAAAAAACTCAAACTTCAAAATTCAAAACCATTTATACAGTTTAGGCCCTCGGAAGGCACTTATGAAGGTCAAATTTAAAGTTACTGAAGCTACAACCGGTTCGGAAGTCAGCCTTCAACTGAGAAGAACCGGCAAGAAACTCAGCAAGGTTACATTCTTTTTTATTTTTATTAACTTTTACAATAAACTACATATTATATCACTTTTTAAAATCATATACGGTGTACTTATATGATATTTAAAAAAATGTATTTCTGAATTTCTTGCCGGTACTTCTCAAGTGTAGGGTGCCTTTTTTAAATGCATATTTATATAGATATTTACGCCCAGACACAGAACAGACGTGTTCATGCACACAAATGTTTGTCCTGGATGGGAATCGAACCGACGACCTGTGGCATGGTAGTCAGAGCCTCTAACTACCAAGCCAACTGGCCCGTCAACTCCTTTCTATATCGCTTATATTAAAACTCGCCTATAAACTTATTTTTACGTATTGTACAGTAGGAAAATCTTTACTAATATTCTAAATTGAATTCGAGTCAGTTTTAGAATCTTTGGGTCCAGAGTATGCACACCATATCACCATGGGCGATTTCAACACCAATCTCCTTGCTCTAACCTCTCCCCGATCTCGTAAACTCATGCATATCATTGAGTCGGCCAGCCTGCACGTACTGCCACTGCAAGCTACGCATAGTAGTGCTACTGGTGATGACACGTGGCTTGACCTGATTATCACCTCCAATCCTTCCCTAGTCTCCTCCCATGGCCAATACGTGGCGCCTGGATTCTCGCATCATGACCTCATATTCCTCTCCTACATCCTTAAACCGCCCAAGCTCAAACCCAGGGTTATGTGCATGCGTTGCTTCGCGCGAATGGATGTGGAGAAACTTAACAGGGATGCCTCTGTCATCGACTGGACACCCCTGTGTAAGGCAACATCGATTGATGACAAAGTTAGTTTCTTCAACGACGCCATTGTCAAATTATACGACTCGCATGCTCCGATCAAGAAGGTGAAGTTAAAACGACCTCCTGCTCCATGGATGACCAAAGGGATACAAATGGCCATGAGACTTCGGGACCGTGCGTTCCGGAGACTTAAAAAGGACCGCACTGACGACAACAAGTCTTCCTACAAGAAGGTTCGGAACCGATGCAATCAGATGATACGCGACGCTAAACGCCGCCATATTCTCAGCAATATATCTTCTTCTTCTTCTTCTTCTTCTTCTGCCGATATCTGGAAATTCCTTGGAACTCTAGGTATCGGTAAATCGCGACAATTAGACCTTTCTAATACCATCAGCCTAAATGATCTCAATAATAATTTCACAACAGCCCCTACGTTGGATCCTTTAACAAAAAAATCTACATTATCTTACATATTGGGTCTAACGCGTCCTAACATACTCCCATTTAACTTCTCTCCTATCGACGCTGGGGAGATCAAAAAGACCATCCTATCCATTAAATCCAAAGCGGTTGGTTGTGACAACATTACCCGATACATGATCACCACTATCCTTGAACATATCCTTTTCCCTATCTCGCATATATTTAATTATTCGTTAGAATTTAGCGTTTATCCGGATATATGGCGCAAAGCCTATGTACGTCCCCTTCCTAAGATTTCTAATCCCTCTCTCCCCAGTCACTTTCGCCCTATTTCCATTCTTCCCTTCCTTTCCAAGGTGCTGGAGGCCTGCGTTCATAAGCAGATTGCCCATTTTATCATTACCAATAGTCTTATTAGCCCTCTCCAGTCGGGTTTCAGACCAGGCCACAGCACGATGTCCGCCCTCCTTAAAGTAACTAGCGATATTAGAACAGGCATGGAAGACTCAAAATTGACTATTCTTGTTCTAATCGATTTTTCCAATGCTTTTAATACCGTTACTCATGAGATCCTGTCGTCCATCCTCTCCTTTCTTATGGTCTCCTCAGAGGCGGTAGAATGGTTTTCTTCCTACTTACGGGGGCGTCAGCAGTGTGTCCGAACGGATGAATCTTCATCGAACTGGAATAATCTTGCTGCTGGTGTCCCCCAAGGCGGTATTCTTTCTCCTCTTCTATTTTCTCTCTTCATAAATTTTCTAACACCTGAACTTCAGTGCGCGTATCATCTGTATGCGGATGACCTACAGCTGTATCGACAGGGGACTGTAGACACTTTGTCTGAAATCATCGAAAAGGTAAACCAAGATCTGGTGGTTGTGAAGGACTGGTCGGATAGGTTCGGTGTGACAGTGAACCCCACTAAGTGCCAAGCAATAATTGTGGGCAGCTCATGCATGGTCAGCAGAGTGGATAGCACCACATTACCACTCCTTAAATTCAATGGCAGTGTCATACCATTCACTTCTGAGGTTAAGGATCTTGGTTTGCTTCTCGACAATACCCTCAACTGGCGTGCGCAAGTCAAAAGTGTCAGCCAAAAAGTCACTGGGACGTTGCGATCCCTCTACCGGTTCAAACACCTATTACCATCCAGCGCGAAGATAATGCTTGTACAGACCTTGATACTCCCTATTATTGACTATGGTGATATGTGCTACTATGACCTGAATGCAGTTCTCCTCAATATGCTTGACCGACTTCTCAATAACTGCATTCGATTCGTCTTCAATCTTCGCAAGTATGATCATGTGTCAGGAGCCAGATCGCAACTAAAGTGGTTATCTATTCGACAGCGTCGAGAGTTGCGAGCCCTGACCACTCTGTACTCCTTTCTCTTTTCTCCCACTCCACCTACTTATCTATCCTCCTATTTACAATATACCTCTTCAAACCATGATAAAAATCTCCGATCTTCTTATAATCGACGACTATAATGTCCAATCCACTCTTCTGATTTTCTACATCGTTCATTCTTCATCCAGTCTATAATCCTATGGAATGCGCTGCCCCAGGAAATCAGGATGGTAAACAGTCGTTACACATTTAAAATTCAACTTAAAAAACACCTAGGGCTGACAAGTTAGCGGAATATTCTTCTTATTTATTCTCATATATGTAATAATGTATTCATATACGAGTATATATATATATGTATTATATATATTTTATATAGATATATATATATATCTTATTTATATAGTAAGTAGGTATATGTAATATTGTTTTATTGTGTAAGTTTATTTAACTATTTTATTACAATATTGTAAATATATATATATTCAATAGAATTATTATGTAGAATGTTTCCATAAGTTTTTTTAGATTTTTTTTTAGAAGTACACTTATCTTGACCACCCTTTAGTGCACCTGCCTCGCCTGTTTCTGCATCACCCCAAGGTAGACAGGTAGAAAATGCCTAAGGCATTATGTTCGCCTTTGTACTTTAGTGCATAAAGAGTTAATAAATAAATAAATAAATAAATGCGAAACTTGTTGTTTCTTAAAGAAAGAAAGAAAGAAAACATTTATTTTGGACGCACACAGCAACAACATTGACAATTTCATTGACATTACAAATTACACACAGATACAACATAACAATAACAACACAATCATACAGTATATAGTATATACACTGTGTGAGGCCAAAAGGCACCTATCTCGGCATAAGCTGCGGCCGTAAATACCCCAGCGCTGATATTGTGATAGGGCTAACGGTGCTTGCTATCACGGCTTAATGGCTGTACTTATTTTAATGTAATTTGGCACACACATAGACTATAGTGTGGAGAGGAACTTAAGCTATAAATCCCGGGAATGCGGGTGAAACCGTGGGGGAGAAGTAGTTTAATATTAAAAACCAAAATTTTATTACCGTAATAAATATGTAATGGAAAATTTTCTTGCGTCAAATCGTTCATGATTAGGGCTGCGAAGTAGTTTTATTGTACGAATTTTAGAAAAAAACAATACATATGTTCACGGCCATTATCCTAGAAGAGGGCAGCATAGTAATGAGACCTTTCACTGAAGATTTTTCCAAGTTAAAATGAATGAGATACTGACGGGCTAAACCTTTCAATCTTTTCGAGTGTAGGGATGGATTTTCCCTCAATGAGTTTCTTGCCGGTTCTTCCCAGGTAGAGGCTGACTTTCGAACTATCGGTAACTTCACTAGCTTCTTTTTAGTTCAAATTTAAGTTTTTTTTTTAAGATTTTCCTATCACTACATAGTATAAAACAAAGTCGCTTTCTCTGTCCCTATATCCCTATGTACGCTTAAATCTTTAAAACTACGCAACGGATTTTGATGCGGTTTTTTTTAATAGATAGAGTGATTGAAGAGGAAGGTTTTTATGTATAATACATGTGACATCCCATGGGAACGCGGGTAAAACCGCGGGGGCAGCTTGTCTACTAATATTATAAACGAGAGAGAGGATTTTGTAAGTTTGTTTAAATGTGGTAGGTAATCTCCAGACTTCATCCTATTACAAGGTGGTTCGTTATATTGAAGATAAAAATGTATGGAAATAGCTGCTCTCTGCACAGTGCACCTCTAATTTTCTTGTTTAAGTTGTAAGTAATTATTGTTTTTTGTTTTTGAATGTTAGCTTTATTAAGTAATTTGTAATTGTTAAATATAAAAATATGTATGTAAAATTGATATTATAAAATAGCCAAAAAGTCAGAATAGATAAAAAAGAATTTAATAAAATAAAAAAGAATGTAACCTTGCTGAGTTTCTTGCCGGTTCTTCTCAGTTGAAGGCTGACTTCCGAACCGGTAGTAGCTTCAGTAACTTTAAATTTGACCTTCATAAGTGCCTTCTGAGGGCCTAAACTGAATAAATGGTTTTGAATTTTGAATTTTTTGACTGAAAAGAACCGGGAAGAAACCCGAAGTACTAATTTTAAATCTGTTTTAACAAATTATGATAACTCTAGTAATAAAACAGACATACCAAAGCGCAATAACTAGTTCACAATTATCGAACAGAGGTTATCATTTCCTTGTAATGTTGTTCTTGTATTGTATTCTCATTATATTTCCAAGAATCGTATTATTAACTCTATTATCATTGATATATGAATGTTAATGTACTGGCAATGTTTTTTATCCAGGTTTTATAATTGGTATGATGTAAATTTTACGATGTATATTTTTTGGGCCTGTTGTTGACGCCACGGGCAAGGTCGATTCGAATTCTACAAAGAAATAGAAAAAAAAAACTTGCGAGGTGTCAAGGGACACCCGGATGGAACGAAGATACGCATTGGAATTGACCAAAACGCTGAGTTTAGGTCCAGTGTTGAGAAAAACTTGCAATCTCTCGTCTTTAGTATTAGGTCTTCAATAAAAGATTAAAACTGTGCTAATAATTACTAATTATACTAATTTATAAATGGAACACAATTTTAAACATGTTGTATGTAGCCTTTAAATAAATTATGAAAAAAAAAACCCAATAATAAACCATATCATTTAAATTTCGAAACAAAGTGTCGTTACAACTTTTCGTATGAATTTTTTCCGTCTAGCCCCCTCTCACAACGCGCGATAAGGAACTTCGTTCCAAATGGAAACAATATTTTTTTGAGACCATATCGGACCACGTTGGTAAATGAGCAATATTTTTATTGAAATAGGCCTTTACAAGCACTTATGAATAGTCTGACTCTAACATCGATTCGGAAGGTTGTTTTTGTACTGAGAAGAGGCGACAATAAACTCAGCAATTACTCTTTTTAAAATGATCATAGATTTATTTAGTCTCACTGACAATACCTGTGTGTTATCGTAAATGTGAAGAATTATTAAACAAAAATATTATTATATGAACATGTTACTAAAGCTGACCAGCCCCCACAAGCAGCACCTGTTCACAAGTGTACGTATGTGGCAGCCATCGCCCTCCTCGCCATATTGTAGGGACTTGAGCGACCCGCCACACGGCCTACCGTGTAGGGCTGTGTAGGGTTGCCGACCATCAGGCAATTTATCAAAGGGGCTTCTCGCCGCCATTTCGATTCTGCAATAAATCATAAAAATCCCCTCATAATAAAGGCCGCGTCCTACACTCCGTCCCGTATCACGACTGATAAGGGACGGAGTTCACAGATCGAGGCACGCCCTCGCCGAGTCTGACGACGAAATCACCAAAGCTCAGACAGTTGCAGCCGAATCTTCAGCTCGCGGATAAATCTAAATGTATTTTCGGCTGAGACCCCCCAGCGCTCGCCGGAATTGTCCGCGTAAGGGTGTAAGAGCCATCTGAGGCTAACTCCTTCGTCCCATCCAAAAAAAAAAAGGCTGTGTGGTACTAAGTAGTACCTTCCTTTTTTAATTCTGTCCTAGCAATATTAATATGGCAATAATACAGTGCACTGCTGCTTCACGCTGGAAATGGATATGGTGGTAGTACTTCCCAAGAACTCTGCACTAAGAGATCTACTTTTCATTTTTTTTAACAGCCGAGCCTCTCAAACCCACGTATATGCCAGTGTTCCTGACTAAGAAGGAACGCAAGAAGCTGCGGCGACAGAGTCGTCGTGAGGCATGGAAAGAGGAGCAGGAAAAAGTTAGGCTTGGACTAGAAGCGCCGCCAGAACCTAAACTAAGGTAACCCTGCAACTTTTATTTATATTTCTGAAATGCAACTTCTTATTGGAGGACTTTGAAATTGTAAACCGCAACTTTTTCGTGTGACGGAAAATAAATGAATGATAAACACAATGTATGCTATTCAAAAGTGATGAATAATTAAAATGTTTCCCGTAATACTAAAGTTTCACTTCTATCGTATGCCGATAAACAGGCAGACGGTCCACCTGATGGTAAGTGGTCACCGACATTTGCAACACCAGGAGCTTTCTTTGTCGACCCTGAGACGTGAAGTTAAGTCTCATGTGCCTGTAACTTCACCGGCCTTACCTTTCTAACCGAAACAGTAATACAAGTGCACTACTGCTTCACGCCGGAAATGGGTGTGGTGGTAGTACTTCCTAACAACTCTGCACTAAGACCTCTACTACTCTATAATGTTTGATTTCAGAATATCAAATCTAATGCGAGCTCTGGGCACTGAAGCTGTCCAAGATCCCACTGCAATAGAAGCGAAAGTCCGCGAGCAAATCGCCAAACGTCAGAAAACACACTTGGAGGCGAACAAAGCCAGGGCTTTGACTAAAGAACAGAAGAGGGAGAAGGTATGAAATATTTATTCTACAATGTTGTACAACAACTGTCTCACAGCACAATACAATCGCATTGATGAAATATACAGAGATTGCTGAGATTTTGGTAGATTAAAATTTGGTTTTGACGCGCCATTTTTCATTATTTTGTTGAAATATCAACTCCACAATGTTGTACAACAACTATCTCACAGCGCAATACAATCGCATTGCTGAAAAATGCAGAGATTGCTGAGATACAGTTGGATTAGAAATTGCTTTTTACGCGCCATTTTTTTATATTTAGCTTAGAAATATCAGCTCCACAATGTTGTACAACAACTGTGTCACAGCTCAATACAATCGCATTGCTGAAATATGCAGAGATTGCTGAGATACAGCCGGATTTAACATTTTGTTTCTCCGCTATTTTCTAAATAACATTTCATTTACAGGTTGATCGTAAAATAAGAGAAGATACCACAATGGGAGTTCATGTTGCTGTATATAGGTAAGTTTTTATTCTTTTTTTTAACAATCCATAGAAAATAAACGTGTGTGTTCTCGTGTAAGTTATCGGTGAGAAAAACTGCACTAAAAGCATTTTTTTACTATTCAGCCGTGAAATTGTAGTGTCCAAACTCTTTGCACCTGTCTGTAGCAACGAATAACAATTTTTGACGTTGTTAGGTTATTATTGACAATGACATCATTACTCACTCATTGACACTGACAGTTGCGATTTGTGCGATGTTCCGGAGAGACCGTTATCAGCTAACTTCAACCTGTTACTTTTGTGTTACACTGATGCGCGCGCATCTTAAAATTTCACTCTCATATTTTTTTCATAACGAGCCTAAAGAAGTATAGTTTCAAAAATAAAATTACTATAAAACAAGCTAATATTAGGTAACATGTATATTTTTTTTAATATATTTGCAGAGTAAAAGACTTATTCGAATGCGCATCGGCCAAGTTCAAAGTGGAAGTGAATGCAGTACAGTTGCATATGACAGGGTGCGTGATACTCCATCGAGGGTGCTGCGTGGTGGTAGTCGAGGGAGGGCCGAAACAACACGCCAAGTACAAGAGGTAAGTCATGGAAGAGGCAGGTATGAGACTCCTCCATTTAAAACTCACATACGCTATCAATACTAGAAATAAGGATAAACTTGTCACTTTTGCATATTGACTTCAAAGAGTGCAAGGCTCATTTTTAGGTCTGTAATAAAATCCCTGCTGAAATTTTAAAATTGCCTATACAAAAATATCTGAATAGAATTAAGACTGTTTTAGTACAAAAGGCTTTCTACAACACAAATGATTATTTTAATCACAACAATGCTTGGGTGTAGCGCTCGCTCCAGCAGGACACATCTTTATGTACAAAATCTTATTTTGAAAAGAGTAATTGCTGAGTTTATTGCCGGCTCTTCTCAGTAAAAGCAACCTTCCGAACCGGTGTTAGAGTCTCACCATTCATAAGTGCCTGTGAAGGCCTATTTGAATAAAATATTTGATTTCATTTAACTATACATAGTAAGCTGTCATGTCAGGGAACCAGATTATTTAACAGAAATGCCTATGTACCTAATTTTTCAATTTTTCATTCATAAAACTCAGTTTTTTTAATTTTTTAGGGTATGTTATACAGCATTACTACAGTTCTTAAATATTGTGAATGGACTCGTTATAAGGCCTCATTTAACCTCCTTTCGGCTTTACGGGTAGTTTTGTAACAACCTGTATATATTGTTCTGTATCTGGATAACCTTGCTGAGTTTCTTGCCGATTCTTCTCGAAGGCTGACTTCCGAATCGGTGGATCTTCTACAACTTTGACTTTAAGTGCCATCCGTTAGCTCAAACAGAATGAATGATAAATAAAGATATCTTTGACAGGCCAGTTGGCTTGGTGGTTAGCAACTCTGACTGCCAAGACAAGGGTCGCGGGTTCGATTCTCACCCAGGACAAACATTTGTGTGCATGAACATGTCTGTTTGTTCTGTGTCTGGGTGTAAATATCTATATAAGTATGTATTTAGAAAAAAAAGTAGTATATCAGTTGTCTGGTTTCCATAGTACAAGCTCTGCTTAGTTTGGGACCAGATGGCCGTGTGTAAAAGAATGTCCCAGGATATTTTTTTATAAATGTCCCTCCCTTACTCTCCCAGATTGATGCTGCAACGTATAAAATGGGAGGAGGACACGGTGAAGGACGCCGAGGGGGCCGACGTGCCCAACACCTGCCATTTAGTGTGGGAGGGGGTGACCAAGCAACGGGCATTTGGGGACATTAAATTTAAGGTAAGTTGAAGCAAGATTTTTGAAAATAAAAATGTATAGTTTAGATGTCCTATAGTTGTTGCTCGCGTTCCCAAGGGAATTAATATTTTCCCGGACAATAAAAATAGATAATATATATATATTTTTGTGTTCTGTATATAATTTTAAATTTACTTTATTTAAAAGATGCCTAAAGGCATATGAAATAATATAGGGTGTTAATAATAGACTATTCCTTTAAAATCTTGTCGGTGTTCGTTCCCGCTAATCTCCGGAACGGCTGGACCAATATTGACGGGGTTTTCACTGGCAGATAGCTGATGTTATAAGAAGTAACCGAGTATATTTATGCGGGGAAAATGTAACTCCCCTAGGGAACGTGCTGTAACCGCGGGGGAGAGCTAGTTTGTTATAAATATGTCGAAGGGTAAAAGGCGACTTGACTCAACCGCCATTTTTGACGAATGTAATATTTTTCTCAATGAATTATACTACTATGATGATGGCCGATGCACAAATTTGTTGAAGCTTGCATTTAGTTCTAATATTCAACAGCTTCGATGTGGAATGTTAAGAAGTTTAGATGCAGTATCTGTTTTTGGGATTTAACATTTTTAAATAGCTCTCCTGTAATGTTTTCATAATGGCGCTTGAAACAAGTCGCCTTTTAACCGTCGATATATTGTTCTTGATTTCAGGTAATGCCAATAGAGAAACAAGCGCGTGAACATTTTCAGAAGCACTCTGTCGAACATTACTGGGACCTCGCGTACAGTGGGGCCGTGCTCGGAGGCTCTGAGGCGGAGCCCTAGGCCTCCATCATTGTCTTATAATTGTTCTGATATAATACATTATGGTGATAAATTGTTTTTTATTTACTTGTTAATCCTTCTATGAAATAGCGAGGTATGAGACTCCTCCATTTAAAAGGGAAGATCTTCCGCCGCTAGGTGATCATGTCTGGTGATGATGTTGGATGCTTGAATACAACGTGTTAAAAATACCCCGTAAAAATATAACTAATGATCAAAGCCAACAACCCTAGTAAGCTGTCATGTCAGGGAACCAGATTATTTAACAGAAAGGCCTACGTACCTATTTTACCTAACAATTGTCTACTTTAATAGTTTTTCTATTTTTCTTTCATAAAAATCAGTTTTTTTTTTTGTGCTGTTATACAGCGTTACTACGGTTCTTAAATATTGTGAATGGACTCGTTATAAGGCCCCATTTAACCTTTCGGCTTTACGGGTAGTTTTGTAACACACTGTAGAGAATAGAGAAATGTAAAAATAAAAGACTTTTTTTTTCTAAACATTTTATTAATTTTTTTTTTTTAAATACATAAATACATCCTACAGTTAATTAGGAGCAGGATAATTATAAATAAATAAATATCCCGGGACATTCTTTACACACGGCCATCTGGTCCCAAACTAAGCAGAGCTTGTACTGTGGAAACCAGATAACTGATATACTACATCCCTACTAATATTATAAAAGTGAATGTAAGTTTTGTTACGCTTTCACGCGAAAACTACTTAACTAATCATCATGAAACTTTGTACACATATTCTTTGAGGTATTAGAAGTAACATAGGATACTTTTTGTGCTGGGAAAATGTTACATCCCTCGGGAACGCGGGGGACAGCTAGTATACTACATTTAAGTGTTACTAATACATATTATAAATACGCTTGTGTTTGTTAGAACCTAATTCTCCAACGGCTGATCAGGTATCTATAAAATTTACCACACAGATAAAATATGAACTAGCTTAAACATAGGATACTTTTTATGTGTGATATAGCTCAGTTAGAGACCCAAACGTACAGGGTTCGACTCCCAGATCAAGCAAGAAAATAATAATTCTTCATTTAGAAATTATTAGCCCGGGCTTGGTTACGTGCGAGAGAGACGGCGACAGTGTTCTTCACTTGTTACGTTGGGACTAAAATATCTTCAGTTGAATGTAGCTATCATTACTGAGACCTCTGCCTATCTCTTCGAAGATTATAAGCGTGAAGATTTGATTTTTTTTGTAGGTAATTTTTTTGCTCAATTTCCTGAAGACCTCTGCCTACCTCTTCGAAGATTATAGGCGTGAAGATATGATACATTTTATTCCAGGTAAACGTGAACGAGACCCTGAGAATCGAACGACTTACCAATGTATTTCTTCTCGAACTCTAGCCTATTCAATAACAAAAGCCCAATTGTTACAAAATACCTCTCAACGCATTTCTTTTGTACTTTTTATTGGCAAATGCTGACCGATCGGAACTCCGTGGACTTTATGTAAATGCCGCTTTACAGAACCCATGTGTTTGTACCTGAAACAATTCAGTGCGGCTGTTAGACTGATAGCGGGGTCGAATCCCGTTTGGGACAAACATTTGGGTCCAGAGGCGGCCGTGGAGTAGAGCGAGGGGAAACAGGTGGCAAAGGACGCCAAAATAAATAGCTAATCACATAGCGGTAGGAACTATGCTTATGTAAAAGCACCAGTGTTATATTTAGAGCTTCTTGATTCAATTTCAATAAATGTTGATTTTTGCAATAACAATAAATATCCCGGGACATTCTTTACACACGGCCATCTGATCCCAAACTAAGCAGAGCTTGTACTATGGAAACCAGATAACTGATATACTACTTTTTATTTTTTTCTAAATACATACATATATAGATATTTACACCCAGACACAGAACAAACAGACATGTTCATGCACACAAATGTTTGTCCTGGGTGGGAATCGAACCCGCAATCTTCGACTTGGCAGTCAGCGTCGCTAGTCAAATAGCCAGTTGGCCTGTCAATAGAAGTCATTAAACTAAACTAAAATGCAATTTTAGAATTAAACCATCGACAAGGGCGTCGAAGACAATCTCGCTCCACCTGCAAAAGCTATAGGGCCGGAGCTGTGAGTGTAAATAGATACTATAACTAGCTGTCACCGTGGTTTCACCCGCGTTACCGAGAGAAATTACATTATTTTGTTCTTTCTATCATCAATGATTTTCGCAGCGCAGCGATTTAAGGATTTTTTTTACACCTTGGGTTACATTATTGGAGTTTTAGTAAGGATCCCTAATTTCCTTGAAAATATAATATAGCCCATGTCAATGACAGAAGATTATTGTAAGATCATATTGTAGTGTATTTTCATAGATTAACATCTTTCTGTGTTACTTGTGGTTCTTTAATATATGGTGTTACTTTTTTTTCTATTTTTAAATTGCATCATTATTCACAAGTGATTTATAGGGTGTTTCTTATTTTATTGGGCGAGTTGCTTTGTTCTTAAAAAAGTTTCGATACAAAAAAAAAACAAAATAGATCGTGTTCAATAGTACAAATAAATTAATGTCCCTGCCTATTGCTCGCTCATTTCATGCAACTTCGTATTTAAATAGATAATTTCAACTTGTACGTTTTTAATAAATTAAACTTTTACTCAAATATAATTTTTGTTTTCTCTGTAATAAAGAAAACTTTGAATTCCCCATTTTGTACGTGGCTGAAACGCTATCGGCGAAAAGCCAAAAAAAAAAAGGAACCTCATTCTTTTAGTCTATGGCCGACCACCATTGTTAGATGCGCGCGCATAGGAAAACTGATATTTTTTTCTATGATACACGTGTGTATTGATGATTACCGTCCTCGGCTCTCTTAAAAGTCTCAATGGCGCCTCAGCGGCAATCACCAACATTACACACTTGTACCATAATGTTACCATTATTTAGGCGTGTCCGGGAAAAAACACAATTTCAGCTAAATGTCCGGGTTTTTCACTTTATGTCCGGCGTTAGCAATTTAGGTGATGGCAGCTCTATGTGTATCTATAGTTAACATAAAAAACAGGGCGTGCCGTAAAGACACGGTAGAACTGCAACTTTAGTATTACAGGGAAACATTTTAATTATTCATCAATCACTTTTGAATAGCATACATTGTGTTTATCATTCGTTTACTTTTCGTCACACAAAAAGGTTGCGGATCAGGATTTCAAAGACCTCCAATAAGTTTCACTCCAGAAAAAAAAAACGAAAAAAACATGCCTGTAATGCTCAAACTCAGCTCTATCCAATGGCAATAGTACTATTATTTTCGATATAGTATTTAGCGCATCTCTTTTGTCCTTTTTATTGGCAAATGCTGCCCTAAAGGAACACCATGTACTTTTAATAAGTGTTTCTTCACAGATTCTTGTCTTCTATAGCTGAAAAAATATAAAAATAAATAAATACCCCGGGACATTCTTTACACACGGCCATCTGATCCCAAACTAAGCAGAGCTTGTACTATGGGAACCAGATAACTTATATACTACATACTTATATAGTTATTTACATACAGACATGTTCAGGCAATCTTTGTCCTGGGTGGGAATCGAACCTGTTAACTATTGATCTGTCAATATAGAGTAGAGCTTTTATTGCAGAGTTATTGGGAAGTACTACCACCATATTCATACGCCGTGAAGCAGTAGTGCACTTGTATTACTGTTTCGGTTAGAAAGGTAAGGCCGGTGAAGTTACAGGCACGTGAGACTTAACTTCACGTCTCAGCGACAACGTAACGATGCCCCTGGTGTTGCTAATGTCCATAGGCGGTGACCACTTACCATCACGTGGGCCGTCTGCTTGTTTGTCGGCCCAAGAGGTATACAAAGGCACTCCGGGAGTGCTGACAGAAGTGATCCTACTAATGTTGTAAATGCGAAAGTTTCTATGTATGGATGTGTGTTACTCTTTCACACAAAACCTAACAAACGGATTTGGATGAAACTTGGTACATATATAGAAAATGCCCTGGAATAACACATAGGATACTTTTTGTGCCGGGAAAATGTTACATCCCTCGGGAACGCGGTTGAAACTATTATTATATTATAAAGAGGAAAGATTTGTAATTTTTGTAAGTAACGAATAAACTTAAAAACTACTGGACCGATTTCAAAAATTATTTCAGCGTTGTGAAGCTCCACTATCCCCGGGTGACATAGGCTATATTATATTTTCAAAAAAAATAGGGATCCTTACTGAAACTCCAATAATGTAACCCAATGTGTAAAAAAAATACCTTACATCGCGTGCGCTGCGAAAACTATTGATGATAGAATGAACAAAATAATGTTGCATCCACAACATGGGCTGACAAACCAAGCAGACGGTCCACCTGATGTTAAGTGGTCACCGGCTATGGACATTAGCAACAACAGGGGCATCGTTACGTTGTCGCTGAGACGTGAAGTTAAGTCTCATGTGCCTGTAACTTCACCGGCCTTACCTTTCTAACCGAAACAGTAATGCAAGTGCACTACTGCTTCACGGTAGGAATGGGTAAGGTACTTCTGCACTCCTCGAGAAGTACTAAGTAAGAACTCCACTACTCTGGAAATATCCAACATGTTACAAAATACCCCGTAAAAATATAATTAATTATCAAAGTTTAACAGAAAGGCCTACGTACCTATTTTACCCAATACTTGTCTACTTAAATAGTTTTTCTATTTTTCATTCATAAAAATTAGTCTATTTTTTGGGGTATGTTATACAGCGTTACTACTGTTCTTAAATATTGTGTATGGATTCGTTATAAGGCCCCATTTAACCTCCTTTCGGCTTAACGGGTAGTTTTGCAACAACCTGTATAGGACAGTTCCCCATATACTCACGTTTGAGGACACACGTAACAGTAGAAGGTGTACACCATCAGATGTACTTTGTTCCTGTGCCAGGAGAGTTCAGAACCACTCCTGAACATCGCTGGACATCGTTCACACTGGAACAACATTATTTTCTTTAAATCTAGGCTTGTTTAATCTATATATATAAAAATGAATCCCTATTTCCCTTGGTCACGGCATCACGCATGGACGGCTGGACCGATTTCGGCAATACTTTTTTGTTGTGTTTGTTATTGTCAGGAGATGGTTCTTACGAACGAAAAAATTAAGAAAGTTGCGCGGAAAATTAGAAAACTTAACCACTTTACTAGCGCTTTTGTCAGTATAAACTTTTATTAATGTCAGTCGTTTGACAGCTGGAGCGATTGACAGAATGCGCGCTGCATATATCGTTTAAAATAGAGGCATGGATCGGAATTATATTGATAAAATAATTAAATTAGAATTTCTTATAGCACATTTCACAGTCGATCAAATTCAATATTCATTGTTAAGACAGGACAACGTTTGTCGGGTCAGCTAGTAAATAAATAATAATGATAAATATCGCGGGACATTCATTACACACTTACTTTTGTCAGGCTAGGCTTGGTGGTTAGTGACTCTGACTGCCAAGCCGAAGTTCGCGGGTTCGATTCCCACCCAGAACAAATATTAGTGTAGATAATTTATTAATAACTTGTTGTCCCCCGCAGTTTCACCCGCCTTTATCGATATCATATATAGCCTATAACCATCTAGGAAAGATTCCGCGTCGAATGGTAGCAGTCTCATCCCGATATGTTCAGTAGTCTTACTACTTGATACTAGCTGTCCCGACAGACGTTGTTCTGTCGAAATAAGTCTATGGAAAAATGCAGGAATTCGATCGCAGCACCACCTACCGGCTCCAATTGTGAATCTAAACCATCCAGGACCCCACCCAAACGCATACAAAAAATGCCGTTTGACATGACCCCCCCGAAACCGTACACGTCAAATTAAAAACTAAAAAAATGAACAAAATAATTTAATTATGGTAACACTTCCTATGAGCTGTGCGACATCATAAAAATCATTTTCTACAACTGTCAAAATCTTGGTTGAGAACAAACATTAACTTTAACCTGGATTGGTTCAAGAACAGTGAATAGGCATTTTCTGGGTAAGCGTGCTACATCCTAGGCCAAGTCATAACTCCTTCTAATAATTAAAAAAAAAAAAAAATCATTTCAGAAGAGAAATAGTCTAATTTACATACCTATTGTATTATTGTTAGTGACCCAAAATTTTAGGCTGCGACCTATTATTTAACCTTGAATTAGGCGCGCCAATAAACAAACTTGTTAGTCGCGCGGGGTCTGCAGTTACCAAATTGATAGGTATGAAATTAGAAACTAGACCTAAAACTAGGGGACTAGAGAGTTAGGAAGCTAGCAAGAAATCCGGGTTGACAGCGTTAAAAGGTATAAAAATTACTTAACTTGAAGATCACTTGGGGTCGCGGCGACCCCGCGCGCCTAATTTAAGGTTAAACTGAATAAGTACCAAACGACAGACCTGCACATTTCTAACACCAAAGTGTTTCCTCATGTGTTGCGCGATAGTGTTCCTCATGCGGAACGTGTCACCGCAGACGTCGCACACGAACGGCCTCTCGCCGGTGTGGGCCGCCCGTGTGTGGTTCTGTTGAAATAAAATTAAATATTTATTCAAATAGGCCTTCACAGGCACTTATGAATGGTCAGACTCTAACACCGGTTCGGAAGGTTGCATTTACTGAGAAGAGCCGGCAATAAACTCAGCAATTACTCTTTTCAAAATAAGATTTTGTACATAAAGATGTGTCCTGCTGGAGCGAGCGCTACACCCAAGCATGTTCACACAGATATACACATGTTTTTTTTTTATTTATTTATTTATTAGGGTTACCAACAGACACACATACACATTACATATATTTCAAACTAAAAGAGTAGACTTGGTGCACATCCACTTACAGGCAAACAAAATGTACACAAATAATTATAACAAATTATTTCCTATCTTTTAAAAATTACAAATGAAATAAATTAAATTACAAATAAAAATCAATCAAAAGTCAAAGTAGACAAAGATAAAAATTCTAATTAAACAAAATTAATATAAAACTAAATTTAAAAAAAAAACAAATTTAGAGACCGAGTAACAATAAAAATATAATATGTGTTGTGGAGAAATAGAGAAATAGAGACAGATAAAAGTCTTACAAATGTTCTGTAAAGTGCACACATTACTAATAATTCTTCTATGTTACACACATTTTCAACATTTCTTGTGTATCGAACATACACCATTAACATCTTTCCTAAGGTAACACATACATCATCAACAACTCTTCTCTAACAGGCACGTTACTAACAATTTTTTTGTAAACACACATCTTACACATCTCTTCTTTACAACACACACATCCTTAATGACTCATATGTTAACTACACACACTACCAAAAAGTCTTGTGTACAACAAACACATCTTAAACATCTCTTCTCAACAACACGCACATCTTATACATGTCTTCTGTACAACACATACATCTTCATAAAGACTTCGGTACAATAGATACATAATTAACAACTCTTTTGTACAAAACACACACTATCAACATCTCTTCTGTTTAACACACATATATATCTTTAATAACTCCTATGGAAAACACACACACTTCTTTTGTACCAAACACACACCATTAACATATTTTCTAAGGTACACATATGTCAACAACTCTACAACACACACACAAAACTAACACCTCTTCTGTACAACTCAACTTACCAGTAATTGTTGAGGATCAACAGCTCTGTAACTACATTGGGAGCAGGCAAGTCGTTTCTGTTTACCGTGAACTCTCTGTTGATGGTAGCGGAGTACGCTGTGGAACACGAATTTCTTACCGCATATCTGATTAAAAGAGAGAAAATTATAGTTTTTAGTTCCATTCCTCTACAGGCAACTTATTAAATGTTGAATATGTTAAATAACTGGCAGCACTGATAATAATAAGAACGCAAGAAGACCTGATTGTAAAAGTTTGGTTACCGTTTTAGAGTAGTATAGCTCTTAGTGCAGAGTTCATCCGGGGAAGTACTACCACCTTACCCATTTCCGCCGTGAAGCAGTAGTGCAATTGTATTACTGTGTTTCGGTTAGAAATGTAAGGGGGCCGGTGAAATTACAGGCACATGAGACTTAACAACTTCACGTCTCAGGGTCGACAACGCATTGGCGATGCCCCTAGTGTTGCAAATGTCCATAGGCGGCGGTGACCACTTACCATCAGGTGGACCGTCTGCTTGTTTGTCGGCCCAAGTGGCATAAAAAAAAAACCGTATTAAAATAAAAAAACAACGATAATTATAAAAAAAAATTAATTTATTAGTAGAAAGTCCTTTCTGTCCGTCGGTCGGCGAGTTAAAACTGTGATGCTAGTGCGTCGAGTCAGTGACAGCGGGTCTAATACGTCCTGAAAATGCTTCGTGTAGAAGCGAAACACGTGTCGATTTCCTGTTGAATTTTCTTGTTTGGGACTTGACAGAGAAGGTGATCCAGCGGAATTAGTTACTAGATATTTGTTTGTATAATCTTACAATGCATTTCTGCAAAACCACGCCCGAGTCAATAAGTTATATTATTAGTAATTATATATTTTTTTTATTAATAACTAGCTGTCCCCCGCGGTTTTGCCCGCGTTCCCGAGGGATATCACAATTTTCCGGGATAAAAAAGCCTACGTGTTATTCCACGATATGCTCTATCTATGTGCCAAGTTTCAACCATATCCGTTCAGTAGTTTTTGCGTGAAAGAGTAACAAACAAACGTAAAAATTGTATACATTGACATGTACTTGTACACAACATGTGTATAAAAACTTACCTCACAAGAGAATTCCGGCTCAAAATGAGTTTTGGCGTGACATTTAAATATACGGGAATTTTTCAACATCTTATTACAAAGACTACATTTGATTGGCCCGTTCTTGTCGTACGGCTGAACTGCTAGCGCCATGCATTTGCGGGTTTCGGCCTAGAATATACAGAAAATGTACAGTTTACTCTATCGTGTCGCCGAGGGATGAAAAGAAACGAAATATTTATCCAGTTGGCTTGGTGGTTAACGCTCTGACTGCCAAACCGAAGGTCGCAGGTTCGATTTTCACCCAGGACAAACATTTGTGTGCATGAACATGTCTGTTTGTTCTGTGTCTGGGTGTAAATATCTATATAAGTATGTATTTAGAAAAAAAAAGTAGTGTATGTAGTATATCAGTTATCTGGTTTCCATAGTACAAGCTCTGCTTAGTTTGGGACCAGGTGGCCGTGTGTAAAGAATGTCCCGGGATATTTATTTATTTAAATAGGCCTTCGCAGGCACTTATGAATGGTCAGACTCTAACGACGATGTCACATTTTCCCGGAATATAAATTTTAGTACTCCTTAACATCTGCTAGCTGTGAGTGAAATTCCCATCAAAATCGGTCCAGCCGGTTCCGAGTTTAGGCGACACGGACTAAATAAAAAAAAAAATGTTTTATATAGATCTGTTTATTGTTAATTTGGGCGTGTGAATGCCTACGCGAATAAACATTATTTTTTAGTAGTAGAGCTCTTAGTGCAGAGTTCGTCCGGGGAAGTACTACCACCTTACCCATTTCCGCCGTGAAGCAGTAGTGCAATTGTATTACTGTGTTTCGGTTAGAAAGGTAAGGGAGCCGGTGAAATTACAAGCACATGAGACTTAACAACTTCACGTCTCAGGGTCGACAACGCATTGGCGATGCTCCTAATGTTGCAAATGTCCATAGGCGGCGGTGACCACTTACCATCAGGTGGACCGTCTGCTTGTTTGTCGGCTAAAGTGGCATAATTCTATCCCATTCTATACAAGCTCTACTGCCACGATTCTGCAGCGCATCGTCAATGTTCGTGAATGCACGTACAGATGGCTTCGATGCCGTCCGGCGTAAGAAAACAGCCTCCTTGCTAGGAAGAATCCGTGGGAGTGGCAACAGTATTCTTAATATGATAGCAAATAAGGTGGATTGTCCTCTGATGTGGAAAATCACACAGAGGACGAAAACAAATATTTTCTTTGTATTATAGTTTTTATGTACAGCTCAAACTAACATAGTTTAAGGGGGCATCTATTAATTACGTGAGGTGATTTTGGCGATATTTCGACTTTTATACTCCCCCTGGTGAGATGTTATGAGATTTTGCTCAACCAACCCCCACTCCCCGCCCCTAATCTCACGTGAGATTTTATATTATCATAAGTATACGATTTAGATGTGAAAAAAATATTACTACCATACATAACCCTCTTCTAGTAATTTTATACTGTTTCTTGCTAATAAAAAAAATCGTGATATTTGCCGTGACCCCCCCTCTCCTCCACATGAGATTCGGTGAGATTTGGCTTGACCCCCTCACCCCCTAAAATGCCTCACGTAATTAATGGACGGCCCTAAGATCTTACGAACAATATTGGGTTCCTGTGTTGCCTGAATAAATGATTTTTATTATTATTATATCTGCTGAGTTTGGGATCAAAAATTGTGTACTTACCCGTACAGATGTCATTTTTATCTCCCGCTGCTTATGCATCTTCTCCAGGAACGACTCCTTCCATTGACTGTCACTCTCAAAGGTAAATTCCTTGTCATCCAACTTGACATCATCATCGGAACTCTCTAAATCTTTGATAGTATATTTTTTCTCCTTCGCCGTTTCTGTAACTTTTTTTATCGGCACTTTTATGGGTTCCAATTCAATTTGGACAATATTTTCAAATTGTGACTTTTCAGATTTGCACATACTTGTTGTTCTAGGGCTTGAACTACCATTTGACTCTAAATCGTCAATTGTCAAACGTTTCTTATGTATTCCTTCATCGCTGTCAAAGTCCAAATCTTTTGTTGTTATAGGACTGAAAGTCCCATCGGAGCTGTCACTGGACTCCAAATCAGCTATTGTTATAGTTGAGTTCTTTGATGGAACAGTTTTAAATTTTTCTTCCATTACATTTGTATTACATATATCCAACAGCTTTCTCTCCGCATCTGAGCTTTGTTTGCGTAACTTCAATGCATTGTTGATTAATACTGTGCATGTATTGCATATTAGTTGTGATAGGCCATCATTGAAATTTATCTGAAAAAAATAGTTTAAACTATATGTGGTATTTGCTAGGACGGTCTAAGGGGCTGTCTTTAATTGAGCACTTGTTTCTCATACAACAATCCTCACAAATATTCCATCAACAACAGAGTGGTCAAAGCGTGGAATAACTCCCAGAAGACATTGTAACAGCCTAAATTGTTCTTCAATACAAAAATCGACTAAACAAGCATCTCAAAGAGAAGAACTAGCAAAGAACAAGAGGATTTAGGCACTTATCAGTGGAATCAACTGCCTGCGTGCAGTGCCGGATTAACCCATAGCAAGAGTAGCAATTACTACGGGCCCCGCACAAAAGGGGGCCCCGCGTGTCTAAGGCCGCCCACCTCCGTTAGTTTCTTTAACCACTTTATAAGTAAGAACCCATAGCAGACCAAAGGCCCACGATAGAATATGCTACGGGCCCCGCACTTGGTTAATCCGGTACTGCCTGCAATAAAAATAAATCGCTAAATGTATTGCTAAGCGCAAAACTCTAGAACAACTGAATCTATTTGGCTAATTAATTTTATGTTGCGTTTGATGAAGTCTGAGGAAAGATTTTGTAAAAGAAAAAATTAAGAAAGTTGCGCGGAAAGTTAGAAAATTTAATAAAACTTAATGACCATCAAATAAAATTTTCTTATGTAACCTTAGCGCTTTTGACAGTATAAACTTTTCTAATGTAACCAGGGGCTCGATTCTGTAAGGAAAATTACACTAACTCGAGAATGTTTCGTCGCGGCCTCTATGCTCTGTCTCTGTCGCTTACTACGCTAATAAAAAGAAAGAAAGAAAACATTTATTTTGGACTCCCACAGCATCAACATAGACAATTTCATTGACATTACGAATTACACACAGATACAATATAGCAATAACAACACAATCATACATTATGTATGTACACTGTGTGAGGCCTTAAAGGCACCTATCTCGGCATAATACTACTAATCACGTGAGAGGTAAGCTCTCCAAGGGCTCCGTGAAGCGCCTCGCCGACAATGTTTGTATTAGCTGAATAAGGGGGCTGGTCACCGACCGGGCAGAACAACGTCTGTCGGGACAATTAGTTAAATAATAATAATACATAGGTTTGTGTTTGGACCACTTTACCATGGTAAGTAATTATGCCAAAGGTGGTACACAGCCTAGAAGAAATTTGAAATACGGATTATGAGACAACTGAGGTTCTACTACTACATAGATTATGAAAAGGCCAACCCACAGACAAACTCTCACACTCTCACACACTACACACCCTTACACACACTACACACCCTCACATACACAAACACACTTGCACTCAACCCCTAGTTTCACCTAGTTACTTACTAACTGGTTACTGTCGTACAGAGTATCACTGGCACCCATAATACAGATTTTTTAGCTCGGTAGCCAGAAGATCCCATATGCATTTGTATATTTAGTCAAAGGATAAATAAAAACGATTTTTTGTTATATATATCTATGTTTTCTTTAATATATGGTAAAATAAATGGATATTATGATTATTAAAGGGCTCTACTATTACTCCTACTACTATTAAGTAGCTCTGAAGTGCAGCAATGAGTACATAATGGCCATGCTTGGTGACGGGAATCCAAAATGAAGATTGCTTGAGGACTATATACCTTAAGACAATGAATTTAAGACTAATTTGGCTCAAATCTCACTATAATCCAAGATACAGTGTTGAATTGTAGATTAAGTCTTAATACCTTTTGTATATAAGGAAAATATTGTTCCTTCAACATACCATCACCTCAAAACTACTGAACATATCGGAAAGGGAGTGCTATGTTTCAACATAGAATTTTTCATAGATAGTTATAGGCTATATGATATCAATAAATACGGGTGAAACTGCAGGGGACAGCTAGTAAAATATAAGAGGAATGAGACAGACAATAAATAAATATCCCGGGACATTCTTTACACACAGCCATCTGATCCCAAACTAAGCAGAGCTTGTACTATGGAAACCAGATAACTGATATACTACATTTTTTTTCTAAATACATACATAAATAGATATTTACAACCAGACACAGAACAAACATACATGTTCATGCACACAAATGTTTGTCCTGGGTGGGAATCGAACCCGCAACCTTTGGTCAGACTGCTAACCACCAAGCCAACTGGCCTCTCAATAAAACATATCCAGTGTCCATTTGATGTCTTCAAATAATTTTATAGTAAAGAAAATAAATACTTTTTACTGTTCTTTAAAAAAAAGTATACAAAATACTGTTTTTAAGTCTGCACTGAGTGGAGAAGCATATGAATATTTTTAAAATGATATAAATAATGTTTTTAAAACTTGAAATAAATAAAATATGTTCTCTCTAGTAAAATACTGTTCATTTTATTTCTTCAAAAATTTGGGTGCTCTGGGTTTGATTAACAAATACAAACATAGTTATCAATGTTTTTCTATTTGTTTGTCTTAATTTTTGGATATAAAAATCATTATACTGGTATATCAGTCATCTGGTATCCATAGTACAAGTTCTACTTAGTATGGGATCAGATAGCCGCGTGTTAAGCCCTAAGGCTACTATGTGACCAATATATATTTTATTTTAGCGCCAATAAAAAAAAGATAAAAATAAAATTACGTCTGCCACCCTGGAGGTCTTATTGGAAAGGTTTAGATTTTCAAATTTAACTATAGAACTTGTGTGATATCAGTGCAGTATTCAATAAAAAGTAATTTTTAAAAGTATTTCTTTTTTTTTTCATCAGTCCCGTTACCTTAACTCCAGTGACCAAAAATAATTCATCGCTGCGTCTATTTATATGTTTCTCCTTTTCAAATATAAACAATAAGTTTTCTTCAGATAAACAAGTTCGGCAAACATTCATTTTAAACCGTTTACGCTTATAATAAATTTAATTTCACGTACAAAAGTCAACAATAATTTGTCGATCAATATTAAAAAAAAATCTACAATATTGCCAACTCAACTTTTCTCTTTCGTCAACTATTTAGTATATAAAATGCAAGAAAGCTTATGTTTTTTTTGCATATCAGAAAGTTAATAAAAAGTATGGAAAATATAAATATGTGTGTACCATTTTGACCATTTTCAGAACTATAATGCGGCTGAATCTTTGTTACCGCGATAGGTGTAACTGTCAAAAACCAGGTAGCTTCAAAAGGGCTGCGCTGGAAGCACAGAAACTATTCGTTTACGAAGACTGTTTTAAAAATATTTCAATACATTGAATTGAGCGAATTGATAAATAATCATAAATTAATGAATGTCCATTAGCAACATTTTTGTAGAATATGAACACAAATAATGTATGATTTAGATACGATAACAATGTACATACAAATCCTATTAAGATTGCATACTTCCCGATAGATAAAATAATCATAAACTGTCTATACTCATAAAGTGTAATCGTATCAGCGGTATATTTAACGTCATTACACGATAAATAAATTACAAAGAATGTTATCTTTAGACTTCAATAAAAGAAACAAGTGTCGGTTTTGATTGAATTTTACTAGATTTTTATCACCGTGCTATTAATTATGTTATCTTATCATTAAGCTATTTTTACCTATACTCATCTTTTGTATTGCAGTTATTCTCTTGCAACACCGAAATTATCTCCAACATACTTCTCGTAGTGATGTAACTATTACTAAAGAGGTGGTGACTTGGCATGGATATGGTGTGAGAAGATAAGCGTAATTAAAATAATGGAAGGAGTCACCAAATAAATCAAAGAAGAAATAAAAAAAAAACAATATGTAACAGATATTATCTTGTCTAGTTTTTAGCTAATCTATCAAATCTATTCACTTAAACGAAATTAAAATAATGTAAATAATAGAATCTTATCAAAATAATTATACTCTAATATGTTTAAATATGTAAATAGTACGTACTTACAAATATATAATACAATACGTGTTACAAACATTACTCCAATTAAAATTGTATTTATCTTACGCCTAAATCGTTATCAAAAGCGATAACAAAACCAATAATTTCTTAAAAATAAAGATTATTGAACAGTAATATGTATTTCCTGTGATTCCCAATATTCTTTTTCAAATATATTAAAAGCAAAATATGACTCGTATATCTATAATGTTAGTTCGATTTTGATAGGATCTTGAATTAGCTGTGGAAAAAACGTTTAACCTTTTTACATGAATTTTTTCTTTTTTTGATACTGAAATGTGAATATAGCATGCTTGCAAAAGGTATCTATTGGAAGAAGACCGGAAAAAATACGTATGGACTGTATCAAAAATGATAGAAGTATAAATAGAGCAAATGCTGAACTTGCTGCTAAAAGTGATCAATAATCTTCTACCATATATTGGAAATAGATCCTGACATAATTGTCTTATTTATCTTTTTTTTCCAGTCAAATATATATTATTTAGCAAACTCTTTTGCCAATTGTACCCATACCATGAAATTAATAAAAATTAATGAGATTTGATTTTATTATTATATTGAAAATTGTCTACTTCAGCAAATATATATAGTTTGTTTGATTTTATTGGCTTGAGCGTGTTAATTTGGAACTTATAGTTGGGTTTGAAAAAATATATAGTTTTTTTTGATAACCCAATCGCGTGGCGCAGCTATATAAATATAAAAGAACAAATTAACTAACTTCGAAGGAAACTCTATAAACCAAATCGTGAAATGAAATAACTTCTCTTGTGAAACCGCGGGTAAAAGCAAGTGCACTAATAAAGCTCTTCTCAGCTGACTGCCAGCTCAAGGCGCGGCGCATCACTACTCTGCAGATGTCAATGACTTCATCCGATACACGTTTGATTCGTCCGGCTGGCTGATTGCCGAGGGCCTTGCTTGCATTGCATCCTAATAAAACCTGATCAGCAACGCATAGCACCGTTAATTATACTGTTTCGAGCCGTCCGCGCTCTCGTGCGCCTGACTCATATCAAATAGAGCTCCCGTCACTACCGCCCCGTCCACATAAAAAACTTTAAACAATCGAGATAAAACATTTTAAAACACAGTTTTAATTAATTTGCGAGCTATCACTACTTATTAAACGTTCGCAACCGATTGTGTGGTAACGTTGTGTTATTTAGTAGCGGAAATAAAATGGTTATTGGAAATATTTGCTGTTTGGGAGCGGGATACGTCGGCGGGCCGACATGCAGTGTGATTGCGATGAAATGTCCCAATATTAAGGTAACAGTGTGTGATAAAAGTGTGGAACGTATAAATCAGTGGAATTCGGAGAAATTGCCGATCTACGAGCCGGGTTTGGACGACGTTGTACAACAATGCCGGGGTCGGAATTTATTTTTCTCAACTGACATCGCTAAGGGGATAGAAGAGGCTGATTTAATCTTTATATCCGTCAATACTCCTACGAAAACCTTCGGCAACGGCAAGGGGAGGGCCGCAGACCTAAAGTATATAGAAAGCGCCGCCCGTATGATAGCTGATTTGGCTACAAGCAACAAAATAGTTGTTGAAAAGAGCACCGTACCAGTAAAAGCAGCTGAAATCATTATGAAAATCCTGAGAGCCAATACTAAACCTGGTGTGGAGTATCAGATATTGTCTAACCCCGAGTTTTTAGCTGAAGGAACAGCTATTGTGGACTTGGTTGAGGCTGAAAGAGTGTTAATTGGTGGTGAAGACACTCCGGATGGTCAGAAAGCTATTAAAGAGCTGTGCTGGGTGTACGAACATTGGATACCTGCTAAGAACATCCTAACAACAAATACGTGGAGTTCTGAGCTTTCTAAGTTAGCTGCCAATGCTTTCCTAGCTCAGCGTATATCTAGTATCAATTCTCTGTCTGCCGTCTGTGAGGCTACTGGTGCCGATGTGTCTGAGGTTGCCAGGGCTGTGGGGAGGGATTCACGTATTGGTCCAAAGTTCCTTGAAGCCTCAATAGGTTTTGGAGGCAGCTGTTTTCAAAAGGACATACTAAACTTAATTTATCTTTGTGAATGCCTAAATTTACCAGAAGTGGCTGCATACTGGCAGCAGGTAGTGAGCTTAAACGATTACCAGAAGAGAAGGTTCACACGTAAAGTCATAGAATCACTTTTCAATACGGTATCGGACAAGAAAATAGCTATATTAGGCTTTTCGTTTAAGAAAAATACCGGAGACACAAGAGAATCACCAGCAATATATGTATCGTCAACATTACTTGACGAAGGAGCTAAACTCCACATCTACGACCCCAAAGTGGAAGTTGATCAGATAATCTATGAGTTAACACATCCCTACGTAACTTCGGAACCGGAAAAAGTGAAGAAGAACATGCAGATTCATGATACTGCATACTCAGCGGTGACTGGAGCTCATGCTATAATATTATGTACAGAGTGGGACGAGTTTAAGGAGCTGGATTTCAAAAAGATATACGAAGTAATGATGAAGCCTGCCTATGTCTTCGATGGCAGGAAGATCCTGGATCATGAAGCGTTGCAGAGCATCGGGTTCCATGTTCAGACCATAGGGAAGAGGTTGGCAAGGACTGGCAGTATAAGAGCTCAAGGAAGTCAAACTATGCCTTAAAATCTGTAAGTAGTCATCCTTTAACTAGCTTTCAACCTGCATTCCTAGAATATAGCCTATATTTAAGAATTACGCGAACTAAAAAACATTTTCAAAAACTAAAAAGTACGCTGTAATAGAAAACGAATTTTCAAAAAAAAAAATTTTTTATAAAAGTGATTAAGTAGTACATATTACAAAATAATAAAAATGTTCTAAGAAAGCGTGAGGTGCTTTTAAATATATATTTTCTTGACTCTACTTTTACCATTCAGTCAATAAAATCAGGCCCGTCTTTAAACTATTGGAGGCCCTGGGCACTATAAAATAATGGGGCCCTAAGACTATGAGAGCACTAAGAGCGCAACACACCGATTTGATTTCACGACACGATACAGATTGCATGCATCTTCTGGCCGTCCAACGTTTTCCATTTCTTCCATAGCGTCAGTTATCGGTTAGTGATGTGACAAGAACTAGGGACATGGATAGCGGGGCCCTGGGCGCTTGCCCAGATTGCCCAACGGAAGAGAACGCCCTGAATAAAATATTTATAACAATTGATAACAACAAGTTTTTTTTATGGCGATCTGCGGATACACATACGAAATACATACATAAGAAAACACATAAGTTACAAAGAAATAATGTACGAGTATAACCAATTATACTGAAGTCATTATGCATAAATAATTTCCCTTTACTTCAAGCTTATTCTAAATTATGTATAACTTTGAATTAGTCACGTATAATAACGATTTTTTCCACTTGCAATGATCATAACGAATTTTCTGCTATTAAGGGTTTGTCCATACTAACACTAATCCCCCGCGGTTTCACCCGCGTTTATCGATGGCATATATAGCCTATAACCATCTTGGAAAAATTCCGCGTCGAATGGTAGCAGTCCCATCCCGATATGTTCAGTAGTTTTGAGGTGATGGTGCGTCACAAAGGATCCTCATTTTGTTTATACATAATATATAGTTGTCCCCGCGGTTTTACTCGAGTTACCGAAGGGCGTTACATTTTGCCGGCATAAAAAGTACCCTATATGTTATTCCAGGATATGCTCTATCTATGTGCCAAGTTTCATCCATATCCGTTTAGTAGTTTTTGCGTGAAAGAGTAACAAACATCCATACATACGTCCAAACTTTCGAATTTATAATAATAGTAATGTCCCCCGCGGTTTTACCCGCGTTCCCGAGGGATATCACATTTTCCCGGGATAAAAGGTAGTCTATATGTTATTCCAGGATATACTCTATCTATGTGCCAAGCTTCATCCATATCCGTTTAGTAGTTTTTGCGTGAAAGAGTAACAAACATAGTTACATCAAAATCTTTCCTCTTTATAATATTAGTATAGATAACAACAATCCATTGAAATGAAAATATGTTTGTTAATTCACGCTACGTAATTAAATAAATAATTATTGTAACAGTTGTGTGTATAACAATATTTGTCGGCCTCTTTCGATCGCTCTCTGCTCTTCTTGTCTTTAAAAAAACGTTTTTTTATGAATCATCATCATCAGCCTATCTCCGTCCACTGCTGGACATAGGCCTTTTTATGAATGAATAATAGAAAAACTATTAAAGTAGACAATTGTTAGGTAAAATATTTACGTAGGCCTTTCTGTTAAATAATCTGGTTCCCTGACATGACAGCATACTAGGGTTGTTGGTTTTGGTAATTAATTATATTTATTGTATACATTTTACAATAAATATTCACACACGGTTATCTCATTTTAAGATGAGCGGATGAAAGAAGGATACCGGGTCAAACTATTAAAATAATGAATTGACATCGGTCCTTAATAAGTATGCCAAATTTCGAGTTAATCCGACGTCTCTAAAGGGGGTCAAAATCATGTTCAAAGATATACTAACATACATACGTATGAAGCTGAAAAAAGAACGTATTGCCACCTATTTGTTGATATATGCAAGTTTAAATTTAAACGAAAAATAATTCTAAATAAATCACTACAAACGCCAAATATGTAACTACAACAAAACGTTATTTTTTATATTTTAAAAGTTTTTTAAAGGCCCCAAAAAATCATATAAATGAGGTGTCATTCGATTCGGAATAAGCAAGTTACATCTTTGGTGAGAAATACTGTTTTTAGGTGCCCTTTATTATCGCATCTAATTCGTATCTAGTTATATATGACAGTGCTTTAAAAAAGATAATACGGTAGAAGTCACGTTTGTAATGAAATCCCGAGCAATGCTCGGCCATCCAGGTATGTTCTAATACTTATAAAAAAAAAAAATTATCCTAAAGTTAAATCAAATTCCAATTTTTTGTTGATGGCTCCATCATGTTCCTAAAATAATGATAAATACCTAATGACGCAATGAGACATAATAATATTCAATTTCCTTGCACGGTCCTTCTGAGAAAAGGCGGTAAAATATTTTTATTTCTTTTAAGAACAGACCCATGTCTTTTGGCCTTTGAAAAGGCTATCAACCTCCTTGGAAAAGAATTACGCGAATTGACAGCTTAGAGGTTCAACATCATCATATAATTTTGAGACTAGCTTTTATTAATTTTAACGCGGGAAGCTAAAATTAAAAAAAAAATACTAATATTGCTTTTAATACAAAAGGCTTTCTATAACATAAATGACTAGCTGTTCAACTGCGTTCTTGTAGGATGTAGAATTTTCCATGGATAAAAAGTATCCTATATGTTTATCCAGGTTATAAACTATACATGTGCCAAATTTCATTCAAATCTGTACAGTGTTTTTTGCGTGAAAGAGTAATAGACATACATACAATCTTTCCCATTTATAATATTATATTATACTACCGGCACGCTTTGATGGCCGTTTTCACGTTTCAGATTGTCATAGGAAAATAAACTGTATTGCTTTGGGATAAGGTTGATTTCCATCATCACAGAATTAGCTGTTGGATCAATAGATGCACCTTATGTCTGAAGGAATAATGGTTATTTTTCTTTGTCATTGTTAAACGTCAAAACGGCCATCATAGCGTGCCGCAAGTTTAGTAGGATTTTTTTAATGACGACAATGCTTGGGTGTAGCGCTCGCTCCAGCAGGACACATCTTTACGTACAAAATCTTATTATGAAAAGAGTAATTGCTGAGTTTATTGCCGGCTCTTCTCAGTAAAAGCAACCTTCCGAACCGGTGTTAGAGTCTGACCATTCATAACTCTCTGCCTGTGAAGGCCTATTTGAGTAAATTCATTTCATTCTTACACTAATGTTATAAAGAGAAAAAATATTGAAGTGAAGGGAGTGCTTTGAAATTCTGACCCGCAACGTTATTGTGTGACGAAAAATAAATGAATGATAAACACAATCTATGCTATTCAAAAGTGATTGATGAATAATTAAAATGTTTCCCTGTAATACAAAAGTTTCACTTCTATCGTGTGTCTTTACGACACTTATTTTTTTGTTTATAATGTAACTCAAAAATACTGATCGGATTTTAATAATTATTTCACTATTAGAAAGGTAATTTATCCAAAAGTAACAAAGGCTATGTTATGCCCGGGATAATTTAAATACTTCAGGAATTCGGGTGTACAACCGGATGAGCTTAATGACCCAGGCTATAAGGTTAAGAAAAAAAAGAATCCGACTTCAAAAACTCCATGCCGCACTAAGAAAATAACATTTTCAACACGCAGTCAAAACTTTATGTGTTTACATTTCTGGATCAGTTCGATGATATGGAGCAGCGAGGAATGAGACTCCTCAATTTAAAAGCTAGCTGCTCATGCCTGGGGACCGCGGTCCAACTGTTGAAGATGGAAGCTTCTATGGTCACGTCCTGAGAAAAAATCAATAGTGCGATGTAGGATTCTCGCTTGCGTGTTCATAGATGTCGCTATAATCAGAGATGTAATCAAAAAACCGTAGGCCCGGGGGCAAAAAATTAAGTAGGGCCCCAACTAATCTATTTAAAATATTTTGTCCCCAAGCCGAAGCTAGGGGGCCCCGGGATTCGGCCCCGTCTAGCCGTCCGGTAGCTACGCCACTGTTTGTAAGTCAGAGTCCGAGGGACCTCCTGAACTTGGGGGCCCTAGGCCACTGCCCCGTCTAGCACTCCGGTAGCTACGCCACTGGCTATAATGGTATCAAAAACATTGTAATGTCACCTGGAAATTGGAAGCAGATTAAATTCAACTTACAAGATTTTATTAAATAGATACAAGCGACGTGGTTAGAGAACTGACTGCTGCACCGAGTATCGTGAGTTATCCCACCCAGGACAAACATTTGTGTGCATGAACATGTCTGTTTGTTCAGTGTCTGTGTATACAAGTATGGATTTAGAAAAAAAACGGAGTGTCGTCAAATTAATTTAATTTATTTTCAAAAATTCGGATAATAGAAATCCATAGTGTTAGTTACTTACCTCACATTTAGTGTTAGGACGTACATCGGTCATCCTCTCCACAAAATGCCTCAGAAAAGGGGAAAACACACACTCCGCCACTGTTTTTAGAATGTTGCTACTGGCCCGGGTTCTCGCTGCCTGTAAAGACTCACGATTCATTTATTCATCAATCACTTTTGAATAGCATAGATTGTTTCATACATTCAGTTGGTTTTCGTTACACGAAATGGTTGCGGATCAGACCTTCAAATCACTCCCCTAATACGTTTCACTTCAAAAAATAGTATAGATGTAACATATCAGTTATCTGCCCCTTTAGGGGGCGAGCCGCAACACGGAGTTCTCGCAGAGCTTACATCTCACGTGAATAGTAGTGTTAACGCAGTAAGCGACAGAGATAAGCATAGAGGCCGCGACGAAATATCCTCTATACTACCGGCACGCTATGATGGCCGTTTTGACGTTTCAGATTGTCAATAAAAGGAAACTGTATTGGTTTGGTATAAGGTTGATTTCCATTATTATACAATTAGCTGTTGGATCAATAGATGCACATTATGCCTGAAAGAATAAAGGTTATTTTTCTTTGTCATTGTTAAACGTCAAAACCGCCATCATAGCTGCAAGTTTTGTTAGTGTCATTTTCCTTACAGAATCGAGCAGCTGGTTTCCATAGTACAAGCTCTGTTTAGTTGGAGATGGCTGTATATATGTTGTCTCATGATATTTATTTATTAATTAAGCTAATAAATGTTTAAAAATTAAGATAAATTGAGGTTATTGAGAAATGGTAAAACTCGATTGGTTCATATAATCAAATGTCATATATTTTGTAATTACTAATCTCCATTTGTAATGAGGCAGTCGCTCGGTACACTTCGACTGCCGCAGCATCAGCGTACATTACGTGCCATACAATCGTTATTAACAATCGAAATGGCTACAAAAAGGGCCTAATATGTATTCAAAATAACATAGACACGATAGAAGTGAAATTTTAGTATTTCAGGGAAACATATTAATCATTCATCAGTCACTTTTGAATAGCATACATTTTTCCACTGAGATAAGGTGCATCTATTAATCTAATGGTTAATTTTATAATAATGCTGATGAACATCGAAGTTAATATTTAGAATACAACATAAACAAAAATGGCGGCTAACATATCGGTACAGCCAGCCAATCACGATTATGGCGAGGTCAATCGATGTCATAACCTCGAAATGTATTTTTTTCCTGCACACACCGTACTTATATGTAAACGTACTAAAATGATTTGTGTCAAGGATAGATTTAGAGTTGTGATTTAATTGGCACCATTTGTTTGTTTAGTTTATTAGGCTGCTGTTAAAACCTTTGCCTTGCTAAACTTGGTAAAAAAAAGTCTTTTGACAGTGACAGAAGACAGTTTACAGCTTTTTGGTGGGTAATTGCATAAGGTGCATTTATTGATCCAACAGCTAATTGTGTGATGATGGAAATCAACCTTATTGCAAAGCAATACAGTTTATTTTCCTATGACAATCTGAAACGTCAAAACGGCCATCATAGCGTGCCGGTAGTATAGCTGCCCCCCGCGGTTTGTGTTAATCCGGATTGTAAATAATCTTTTTTTTTTTTTTATACCACTTGGGCCGACAAACAAGCAGACGGTCCACCTGGTGGTAAGTGGTCACCGCCGCCTATGGACATTTGCAACACTAGGGGCATCCCCAATGCGTTGTCGACCCTGAGACGTGAAGTTGTTAAGTCTCATGTGCCTGTAATTTCACCGGCCCCCTTACCTTTCTAACCGAAACACAGTAATACAAGTGCACTACTGCTTCACGGCGGAAATGGGTAAGGTTGTAGTACTTCCCCGGACGAACTCTGCACTAAGAGCTCTACTACTCGAATCTGAGACAACTTTATACCGAAATTCGTTCAAATCAATACGTGGAGTTTGTTACTCTTTCACGTAAAATAATACTGACTCCCTCTATCCTCATAAACTTGCTTTTGTAATACTAGCTATCCCTCGCGGTTTCACCCGCTATCCTGAGTGATGTTAAATATTCCCGGGATAAATATTAGTCTATATGCTATGCAAGACTATAAACTATCTGTGTGCCAAATTTCATCCAGATCCGTTCAGGCGTTGTGGCAGTATTAAGTAACAAACAACCATCCACCCAAATATTCGCATTTATAATAGTATGACAGGCCAATTGGCTGGGTTATCGACCCTGACTGCCAAATCGAAGGTCGCGGGTTCGATTCCCACCCAGGACAAACATTTCTGTGCATGAACATGTCTGTTTGTTCTGTGTCTGGGTGTAAATATCTTTTAATGTATGTATTTAGAAAAATAAAAAGTAGTATATGTAGTATGTCAGTTATCTGGTTGCCATAGTACAAGCTCTGCTTAGTTTGGGACCAGATGGCCGTGTGTAAAGAATGTCCCGGGATATTTATTATTTATTTCACATGTATTATACATAAAAACCTTCCTCTTCAATCACTCTATCTATTTAAAAAAACCGCATCAAAATCCGTTGCGTAGTTTTAAAGATTTAAGCATACATAGGGATATAGGGACAGAGAAAGCGACTTTGTTTTATGCTATGTAGTGATTAGTATAGATATAGATTTTGCAGTAAAATTTATCAGTTCGCGTAGAACTATAGTGTTAAAGGTTCAACTAATAATACAATAAAATTTACTGAAGATTTTGCAGTAAAATTTATCAGTTCACGTAGAACTATAGTGTTGAAAGTTCAACTAATAATACAATAAAATTTACTGACGCATCGGCAGACCTCGCTTCGAACATCATGCCGGAACAGTCTCGTCTCGGCACTCGAACGACGTGACCGTGTACATAATTATATTTATTTATTTTTGTTATTGTCGCGAGCGTTGACGATCGGCGGCAAGTGCCGCTATCGGTTTTACCCACGGCCCACGGCCACCGGCCGCCGGTCGCAGGTAGAAAATATGGACGAGACGTTTATTGAACATGAAGGCAAAAATACAAACACTTTAAGTAAATCGAGCTCGTTAAGCGAGCATGATATGATTACAGAGCTATTATATGAGAAACAGTATCAATTGGATGAGTTACAGGACAATGAGAAGGACGAACAGATGCAGAGACCCACTAAAAGAGACAGAGAAGATGAAAACGGAGAATGGAAGTTAATTCAAAATAAAGAAAAGAAATATAAAACGGGGATTGAAGGTGGCAATATTCAAATTTATATATCATCCAACGAAAGAATGCCGAAACAGTTCACCTTGGCGAGATTGTTTAAAAATGAGGGAATTGCTAATATCGAAAAGGTAAGGTATATTAACCCATTTAAGATCCGAGTAGATATGGCATGTGATAACAATGTAGAAAGGTTGGAAAAATGCAAGGATTTCAACGATAGAGGATGGAGAATCCAAAGGGCTATGGAAGTTAATCTATGCTACGGGGTTATCAGAGACATAGATTTAGATATAGAAGAGGAGGCGATTGCTGATAGTATATCATGCCCAGAACCTGGAATACTTGTATCTGCCAACAGACTTATGTGTCGAAATCCTGATGGTGTGGGGTGGAAGCCTAGTGAATCAATCCGTCTATGCTTTAAGGGTTCATTTCGTCCAGCTTACGTATATATACACCGATTACGAATCAAGGTCGATCCTTACGTCTACCCAGTGACGCAATGCTCTCGCTGTTGGAAGCTTGGTCATACGTTCAAAAGATGTTCCTCAACTAAAGTCGTATGCCCGAAGTGTAGTAATAACCACAACAACTGTGACACTTCTTTATATAAATGCATCAATTGTGGTGGACAACACATGGCGTTATTTCGATCCTGTCCAGCTTATCAAAAGGAGAGGCGGCTTAGGGAACTAATGGCTGAATTCAATTGCACTTACCGCCGGGCCTTGACCCTTTATATTTCACCGACATCATCTCAGCATAATGAAGAAAATACACAACCCCAACGGAAAAGTAAACCTTCCGGAAAGTCATACGCAGAAGCTGCATCAAATACCCTTGCTCAAGAGCCTTATTTTGAAGTGGTAAAGACTAAACCGACCGTAAACAAGGATAGTATCAAAAAATCTACCCTGAGCACTCCTAAAAAGCAGAGACAGTCTCAGGCGGACGACCCTTTCACATTTGAACACATACATCACTTTAACGTTGACCCACCAGACTCTCCAGATCCGAAAGAAGAAGACGAGAAAAAGAAGAAAGATGTGACATTTAGCGAACTGTTACGACGGCTGAGAGAAATTTTATTTCTAAGAAAAGATTCGTTTCAAATAAAAATGCAAAGTATAATTAAGACCTGTATAGAATGGGTGATTCTAGTTGTAGTTGAAAACATTTCAGACTGGCCTATATTGAAGCCACTAGTAGATTTTTTTATTCGTTATAATGGCTAGATATCCTAATTTTATTAAGCTTAATATTATACAATGGAATGCACAAAGCCTTCGTCCTAAGTTATTATCATTAGAACAAATACTTTCCCGCGAGAAGATCCACATTGCTGCACTCAATGAGACCTGGTTGGAGCCCGACAGTGATTTAAAGGTAAACGGCTACAATATTTTTCGAAAAGATAGATATGATTCTTATGGGGGTGTGGCGATATTGGTACATAAATCCGTTAAAGCGAGCTTGTATAAAGTGAACAATGTTAATACTGGCATAGAAATCATAATGATTCAAATTCATAACTGTGAGTACATTAAATATTTTGCATCTATATACTGTGCACCTTCTGTGCGTACTAGCCGCGCAAACTGGGATAAAATATTTGATATTGTACCAAGAAAAGCTGTCATAGCCGGGGATTTTAATGGACACCACGTGAACTGGTCTCACAAAACAGACGTAAGAGGTGCTCAAATTCATGACGCCCTTTTAGAAAGTAACTTTATGTATTTAAATGACAAAGTCTATCCAACACGTATAAAAATAGTAAATAATATGTTACAGCAGTCCTCTCCGGATCTGACATTAATTTCATCTGACGTTGCTATGAGGTTTGACTGGAGCACTCTTAATGAAACTTTAGGTAGTGATCATTTAATTATTAAAGCTACGACACTTTTACATAAAAACTCAGATTATTTAGAAACCAAGCGCAATTTTAAAAAAGCTGATTGGATTTCATACACGGAACTACTGGATACCCTTTTTTCTGACTTTAATTTATACGACGGAGATAGCCCTCAAATCATGTATAACAATTTCATAAAGTGTATAAATATTGCTGCAGACCGGTTTATACCATTGTTAAGAATTAATCGCAATCCTAATGATAAATTTATACCAAAACCGTATTGGAACCCCTCTTTGTCAAAGATAATAGCTGAGCGTCGCCTAGCGCTTGCTCTATTGCGACGGAACCCCACACCGCATAACTTATCAAAATTACAAGAGAAAATTCGCGAGGCTCAAAGGTTGATTCGTCAAGCACGAGATAACTCGTGGCATGACTTCTGTGACTCTCTTAACGGTTCTGTAACTCAAAGCGAAATGTGGCGTCGGCTAAAGTGGTTAAAAGGCTATAAAGCTCCTTACGCTCATGTCAATAAGGAATTGGTAAAGCAATTACTTTGTAATTTAACACCAGACTACGTCATGCCTAATGATCCGCAGTTCCCAAACATCAAAACTAGTTTAGATACGCCTATTACTATCCAAGAATTAAACGGTTGTATGCGCCATAAAGACACATCCCCAGGAAGCGACCAAATATCGTACTCAATGCTATGCCATCTTCCCTGTAATGGAAAAACCATTCTATTGATACTATTCAATACAATTTATACATCTAGTTATGTCCCCGTACAATGGCGAGATATTTCGATAATGCCGATACCTAAGCCTGGTCGCGACCCTCAATCACCTGGATACCTTCGTCCTATATCTATGATATCCTGCCTGTGTAAAACATTTCACAGCATTTTATTAAAACGATTAGAGTGGTATATTGAGAGGAATAACTTTTTATCATCGGATACTACTGGCTTTAGGCGATGTCGATCAACATTAGATAATCTTACAAAATTAGTTTCCAGGATACAATCTAGCTTTTCCCACAATCAAGCGACCGTAGCTGCCTTCATAGATATAGATAACGCTTACAATAACGTCGACATCAAGAGTTTGATACACGTAATGCAAAGCATAGGAATCAGTGCATTTATATGTAGGTATTTATGGAATTTTTTAAAAGAGAGGCATATGGCTGTTCTGATAGATTCAAATAGATACCGAAGAAGTACGTGTCGGGGTCTAGCGCAAGGCGATCCTTTGTCTCCCCTGCTTTTTAATCTAGCAACCATTTCAATATGTAAAAGTATAAAAAATGTTTTCACCTCTCAGTATGCCGACGATTTTGTGCTTTACACAAATTGTATTAATTTAGATGATGGCAGAAACCAATTGCAATCGGCCTTAAACAAATTAGTCGAGTTACTCATATCAATCGGATTAGAAATCTCTCCTACAAAAAGTAAGATATGCATTTTTAAAAGAGGCTTTCGCAAGGAGTTCATTGATATATCAATTAATGGGGTTTCAGTACAAGTCGTTGATCGTGTCAAATATTTAGGGTTATGGTTAGATAGATCACTTCGATGGTACAAGCATATTAATGAATTAAAGGAGAAATGCTTAAAAATATTAAATATCTTTAAGGCTCTGTCTGGTTCCGGTTGGGGTGTCCATCCGACTATTCTAAGACGTATATACATAGCTATGATTCGTAGTAGGCTAGATTATGCAAGCCCATTGTATGGAAACAGCTGTATAAGTAATGTCGGCAAATTAGATAGAATTCAAAATCAATGTATGCGGGTTATCGGAGGATTCATTAAAAGTACTACTATACATGTAATGGAATCCGAACTACAGCTACAACCACTAAGAATTCGGAGATATTACCTCGCTAGCAAATTCTGGTTGAAAAATAAATCGTTCTCAGATAACAACATAATAACAGTTTTAGAAAACTTGAGCTCACTTTGTCCAGGTATGTATTGGAGACGTAAAAATATTCCATTATTAATTTTAGTACACGATTACCTAAAATGTAAACCCATTCATTCCAGTAAACAATTAGAGATGTATTCGTTGGATACATGGGTCAGCAATGTGGATCTTGCATCAGTAGTGGAACCAGATATAACGGCCATCAGCAAACCGAAGCATTTTTACCATTCTTATCAATTAAAACAGATTTGTATGACATTCATAAACTCAAAATATTCCGATTTTTATCAATTATATACAGATGGGTCCATAGATAATAGTGGATGTAGTGGTATCGGCCTTTACGACCCACAGACAAATAGTTCTTCTAAATTAAGTACTAATGTTAAGATCTCAATTATGTATATAGAATTGATTGCAATAGCCGAGGCAATTTCATATGTTGATTCCCTTCAGGCTGATAGGTACGTCATCTTAACAGACTCCAAAAGTGCGATCAAGCATCTGGCTCGATGCACCTCGAATAGTCGAGGCACACCGATAGCCTACACCATTTTGGAGTCTTTACGTAAGTTGATGGATAAAAATATTACTGTCAAAATACAATGGGTACCTTCCCACATCGGCATACCGGGGAATGAGGAAGCCGATCGCCTCGCTAGGGAAGCCGTTACGGATGGGGTATCGTTCGGTTGTATGCCCTTGTTTACTGATCTCCTGTATTTAGTTAAAAAGAAGTGTAATGAGATGTGGAAGGAATATTTTGACGAGAGATCATTGACCAGGGGTATATGGTTTAGGAGAATCCAACCCTGTCTGCCACGTTCACCATGGTTCACTGGATCTTCTCTATCCAGATCCGATATTGTGACTGCTCTGCGGCTGCGGTCCGGGCACATTCCTCTAAACAATTTTGCATTTCTAATGGGCAAGTCTATTACACCAAATTGTGTTGAGTGTGATGTTGTAGAAGACGTGTACCACATTATGGTGGAATGTGTACGGAACGAAGCAGAGAGATTAAATTTAAGACAGAATGGAATTTATCTCCAAGAACTAGGTAAATGTAACAGTATCCTGGCACACCCGTTATCGGACGAAGCCAGGATGCTATACAAGCTTGTTCAATTAGGCATTAAAAGAAGACGTATTGTATAATATAAGTGTACCTACGAGGGTGACATGATCATGTTTGATCAAACCCTCTATAAAATGATTAATAAAGATAAAAAAAAAAAAATCATGCCGGAAACTAACGAACAAACAAATGCGATAATATTTGGCGAGCTTTACTATATTTAATAGATTGGCCTTAATGGAGATCGTGACTGAAATATCTTCGTGAATACAAAGGCTAGAAAAACTGTAGAGTTGGCTCATTAATAAAACAACGTGTGTGTGTACTTATGTACGCACGTAGGACGTTATCCCCGAAATTGTGGTTAGAAAAACTGCTCTAAAAGAATTTTTTTACTATTCAATCTTGAAATTGTAGTGTCCAAACTCTTTGCACCTGTCTGTAGCAACGAATAACAATTGTTGACGTTGTTAGGTTATTATTGACAATAACATCATAACTCACTCATTGACACTGACAGTTGCGATTTGTGCGATGTTCCGGAGAGACCGTTATCAGCTAACTTCATCCGTGAGAATTTTGTGTTATACTGATGCGCGCGCATTTTAAAATTTGTCTCATCATTTTTTCATAACGCGCCAAAAGAAGTATAACTTAAAAAAATCCGCCATTTTGTTACTGACATTTTACTAATTCAAACAGATTTTAATGATATTGAGACGTATGGTATGGTCTCGATTATTTAGGGGGAATGTAATCCCTTGGGAACGTGGGAGAAACTGTCGGATCCTTGTAAATTATAGATAAATATCCTGGGACATTCGATTGAGGTGGGCCAGTCTTCGTCAGGGCGATGGGTGCCACGCGTGTCGTGCTGTAAACAGCCCCCTAATCAGCTAATAGAAACTTGTTCAGGGTCTCGATTATGTAAGGAAAATGACAGGATGTTCTGTCGCGGCGTATATGCTCTGTCTCTAACTACGCTAATACTACTAATCACGTGAGAGGTAAGCTCTCCGAGGCCTCCGTGAAGCGGCTCGCCGACGAAGTTTGAATAAGGGGGTGGCACAACGAGGCTCTCGGAGAGCTTACCTCTCACGTGTTTGCTTAGTTAGCGAAGGAGACAGAGGCAAAACATCGAGCTAGTGTCATTTTCTTGACAGAAATCAAGTGACTGTACCGTGTGTTTATGGTATACAGCCGCTGTTAAATGTTAAGTCCTAAACGCCGAGTCTATGGCCGGCTAACTCTAGCCTATTTGCCATGTTTGCCGCCATCAAATGATTGTCTATTAATTGTAAAAGAATGTACGTAATTATCTAATTTATTTCATGTCGTAAACGCTTCCTGTACTCATTTGATAACGGTGTACTGCCGCACTGTTTGATGGCGTTGTTTACCCGAGAGCCAAAACTGTTGTGTTTAACTATTTAGTTCATAATTTAATTGACAGGCCAGTTGGCTTGGTGGTAAGCCACCCTGACTGCCAAGTCGCAGGTTACGGGTCGATTCCCACCCAGGACAAACATTTGTTTTCATGAACATGTCTGTTTGTTCTGTGTCTGGGTGAAAATGTCTATTATATGTATGTACCTATTTAAAAAATAAAAAGGTAGTATAACAGTTATCTGGTTTCCATAGTACAAGCTCTGCTTAGTTTGGGATCAGATGGCCGTGTGTAAAGAATGTCCCGGGATATTTATTTATTTAGTAGCTGTTCCCCGCGGCTTTACCCGCGTTCCCGAGGGATGTAACATTTTCCTGGCACAAAAAGTATCCTATGAGTTATTCCAGGGCATTTTCTAAATATGTGCCAAGTTTAACCCAAATCCGTTCGGTAGGTTTTGCGTGAAAGATCCATACATACCATCATCGCCATTTTTGTTACAAAAGGGCATTTTTTTTTATACCACTTGGGCCGACAAAAAGCAGACGGTCCACCTGATGGTAAGTGGTCACCGCCGCCTATGGACATTTGCAACACTAGGGGCATCGCCAATGCTTTGTCGTCCCTGAGACGTGAAGTTGTTAAGTCTCATGTGCCTGTAATTTCACCTTTCTTACCGAAACACAGTAATACAAGTGCACTACTGCTTCACGGCAGAAATGGGTAAGGTGGTAGTATTTCCCCGAACGAAGTCTGGTCTAGTAGCTCTACTCGAAAAGTACTACTTGAGAGCCAGTTCTTTTCCAGATTCTCACTCTCCATGATTCTCTAAGACTCACTTATCATGATGACATTGTGGTCAAGAAAACCAACTGATAAAAAATTATTTTAATATTTTTTTTTTCTTATTTTTCAGGTATAGACAAGACAACTTGGTGTATAAGGAATCAACAATTAGAATAAACTGACTCAATAAGATAGATTACAATCATAACTGCCAATATTTTTATAAGAATAACTAGCTCTCCCGACAGACGTTGTCCTGTCGAAATAAGTCCATAAAAAAGATACATAAAAAAAACAATGCAGGAATTCGATCGAGAATCTAAACCATTCTCGAAACCCCTGGAACAATCACAAAAAAAAATCAGCAATTACAAAATTATACGGACAGAAGATTTATAGATATATATTAAGATTTCTTTGTATATTTAGCCACTGTCGAGTTGAGGCTATCCATAATTTTTTTTAGGTATTCAAAGAGTCGAAATCAAAATGGCAGCCGGATATGAACAAGGAATAGCGCCTGCTTGTATGCAGCTATTTTTTATTTTGCCATTTAGTTCTTAAATTACTGTCTCAATCAGTTTAAAACAAGCTAGTATTTTTTAGGCAGCCGTTAACTATAACCTATAAAATAAAAATAATAATTGTATGAGACGTCAACAACATTTTGGCGGGAACTTGCAGTGACGTTTCATATTCCAATTCCAATATATTGTTTATGGCTCTATCATGTTACCGATGACTGTGCCAGTGTCATATTTAGAACACACATCGGTAAAGCAAAAATTACAAAGTAGTAATATTCGTTTTTTTTTTATAACTGGCTACAGTCCCGAGTTTAGAGATATTTATGTATGCCCAAAAAACCAAGACTATGTCACTAGGAATAGTGTCTGTCTATCAGTTAAAGAGGTTTCAAAGTCAAATAAGTAAAAAACTTACAATAAATCTCCGGGAGTGCCGGCAGAAGTGAAAACTTGAACATTAACGTTGTGCATTTTTACCGTCTTACGAATTTTCGATCAGGTCACGTGTCCCGGCACGAGTTTAACATTTTATACCTATCCCAAAAAAAGTGCTCAACGCCGCTAAATAAGTTTTAAAAATTGTTGTCATTTGTAAAACTAAAAACAATCAACATCTTGATTTGACAAAAATAAAACGATCAATTCATTGTTTATCTTTAAACCTGCACCCGAATTGTGAAACTAAGATTCCATGGTCAAGTCTATTTCGTAATAGATTGCTGGCTGGTCGCACGAGCAGTTAGGGACAACAGTCGCAGCGCCGTCAATGTAATACAAAGTAGAGCTCGAAGCACGATCGCCGCTGATACTATAAGAATAGGGATGTGTCCTGACATGTCAAATTAGCAATTCTTTATGAAATGTCAAAACGAACGAATGTATGGAGTTTTGTATGAAATAGCTAATTGTGACGTCATAATTGTACAGCATCAAATAACATACTCTTTATGATTAGATCGGTACTGAAAAATCACATTAATGATTTAATTTTGATCATATTTAATGTTTTCGTATATTTTTGGATGTTCAATACGCTGGTTAGTGTTTGATCATTTATCATTAATACAGGACACATCCCAATTGTGTAAAAAAACATTAAATAAAAAAGTGACTTAAAACTATAATTTGAAAGAATTTTTCCAACCACATATTCTCTTGCAATAAAAATAGTTAACGATCTTAGTAATACAGTTAAAATATTATAAAATAGGTATAAAAGTTAACAGGAAACAATAAAATGAGTTTTATGCAATTTTTATTGTTCATTTATGAGTATAGTTTCTGTTATCGATGTTCTTAGGAATTTTATAAATAATTTTGGGTCGTCTTATTGTTTTATTGAATGATATTGTTCAAGTATAAGGATTTATTCAATGACAACGAGAGAATTCTAATAGTTTTCTTTTTATTTGCGATATAACGATACAGCAAGAAAACGTAGTTATAAAAGAAGATATTTTAACAAAAATAGCGCCATGTAGCGACAAAAAGGCTAACTAAAAACTAAATCACTGGCACTCAATATTGAACTTTTTTTTAATAGTTTTTTTTTAGTGAACAATGTTTAGTCGAATTGCAATTCCTTTCGATTTAGTTAAAAATAGGCAAGCTTATATTGTTTGAAAAATCACGTGATCCCTGACTTATGTATTAAAAGAGAAAAAAAAACAGATATATACATAATATGTTTAATTAAGATTGTAAAATAAAATGAATCGGCAATAACCCAGTTAAACTAAAATTAAATTAAAATATTAAAAATATTTTTGTATTTTAGCCTAATGAGTAAGTATTATAATTGTATTTTTAAGTATCTTATTAGCGTTTAAACTCTATTTTAATTAGTTAAAGCCGCAAAATTGGCAAACGAGGCTTTAGAGGGAGATAACAATATAACAGAGGAGAGGAGTGGAGAATAACATACATAATTAAGACGGACCAGTTGGCTTAAATTGGAGACCTTGACTGCCACTTTACATGTCGTTGCTTCGATTCCCACCCATGTCTGTTTGTTCTGTGTCTGGGTGTAAATATCGATATAAGTATGTATTTTGATGAAAAAAAGTTGTACGTATATCAGTTATCTGGTTTCCTCATAGTACAAGCTGTGCTTAATTTGGGATCAGATGACCGTGTGTAAAGAATGTCTAAGGATTTTTATTTATTTGTTATTTTTAAATACATTTCTGCATTTTAGTATTTATTTTACGAATCATTATCTCGAAATCTTCTCCACTGCCTCCTCGGAAACGCACCCTTAGCGTTTATAAATAATAAATAACTGTAAAAACAAAGAGCTCGTCTATTTCTATTTTTATTTCTTTTTTTTACTCTTGACCGGATTTTAGCAACACAATAATTATTAGAAAATATTTCAAATTATACATAAAGTGTATTGTTTTCTTTATGAAATAGCTTTGGTATATGTAATAAGTTTTAAAATATACCGTCTCGATTTTGGGGTAAAATAACATGACAATTTTTTTTTAATGTCTATGGTTTGTGGGCAGACCAATTACGGAATATTTTCTAATGTGTGCTAAAAGCTGGTCGACTTACCTTGAATATGTTTAAAAGCTCTAAATCATTTTATTTTGTACTCTGTACTGCATTTATTTTTATTTTTTTTTCGAATTATTAAAAATTCCTATTTTATAAAAAAATATATTTTATTGAAAAAGTATTACGATAATTTAAATTTAAGATTGAAAATGTATTATTGCGAGTTTATTTTCCTATACTGTATGTTGCCAGTGCTTATATTATAAATTGAAATATATTTTTATTTACGCTTTAAAAGTTGTTTTTTCTACTCCCGCCACTGTAATAAGCGTTAAGAAATAATTAGTATACAATACCCGCGGTAATCTGACATATAGGTACTAGAAAACTACTTTCAATGGGCGAAGAAAGGGAAATAAAACAAATGACACCATAGGGTGTACTTGTTGTTGGAGAAAAATATATATCGTTATGATAACATTAAGTGCTGCATGTGACACGCGCTCGTCTCGATAGTTACATTACTGTAATAATAGATATTATTTAGGTAATAAATAAAATATGTTATTATGTTTTTTCCGAGCAGGGACATCGCATATAGTTTATATATCACTAGCTGTCCCCGCGGTTTCACCCGCGTTCCCTAGGGATATAAGATACAGTGTAAACTCTTTATAACGTTATCCTTTATAACGATAAACTCCCTATAACGTTGAAGTGAGCCCAAGTTGGTTGGTTTGTTCACTTTGTTTTGTTTTTTTTTGTTCACTCCATATAACGATAACTCTCTATAACGACAAAAAATGCTCAGTCCCTTGAGTTTCGTTATAAAGAGTTTACACTGTATAATCAGATAAAAAATATTTTGCAACCCACTTTTTGATAAAAGATTGGGTTGAATATCAAAAAACGATGAAACGGGTGTTATTTAATCTTTTAAAGAATATAAATGCAAAGTTTGAAGTTGATCAGACTTAGAAAACACGTTGTTCCATACGATCATTGCAACTCCTTTTCACCTCCCTTAGCGGATGAATTTTCAAAAATCCTTTGTTAGTGCTTCCGTACGTTATAAAAGGAACCTCTGTGCAAGATTTAAAGTTTCTAACCCTTAGTTTAGGCCCTACGTTTTATATACATAAGTTTTTTTTTTTTTGGTAATTGTAGTGTAGGTCGCCCTCCAGCTAGGTGGAGCGATGATATACGCAAGCTGGCTGGCAGCGGAAACAAGGAGCTGAAGATAGAGCTCAGTGGCGTGCCATAGGTGAGGCCTATGTCCAGCAGTTGACGAAGATAGGCTGATGATGATGATTTATTTTAGGTACTGTATGAGTATGTCGGATTACTGAGGGTCAAAATCAAAGGGCATTTTGTACTCACCTGACAAATTACGCCTCTCACCTTCCGACGTACAGCGTCCCGGTATGTTCGAGTGAGATAAGAGCCAGCTAAGCTAAAGTCAAAAATACTCGATCAATATTGCCAATTCACCAAAATTATTTTGAGCATTGCTTAAAAAATATTCCTGTATAGTAATTCCAAGTTCGTTTGAAAAGAGTAATTGCCAAGCATTTCTTACATTTCAATAACCCTGTGTCTAAAAAAATATCAATTAAAAACACGTGGTAAGGTAGAAAGAATAGGAAAGAAAAAACTTTTTCACAAAAAACAATTCTTGTAAATAGATAGAAATATTATGAAGATTTCTTCCCTCGTGGCTTCTTCCGCGTTTATCGATATCATATACTCGTATAGCCTATAACCATCTAGGAAAAAATCCGCATCGAATGGTAGCAGTCCCATCCCGATATATTCAGTAGTTTTGAAGTGATGGAGCGTCATAGGAACCCTATATTGCGCTGATTCCAATTTATTAAAAACAGAATCAAAAAGTAAAGATCGATTTTTTAATTCTGTACCTCACAACTGGCAGTCAATAAAACAAACAAAATTAAATTACAAAATTCTATTCCTTTATTTAAAAAGTACACATGTTGTATAAACATCGCATATAGCCTTCATTTCCAAAAATAATAATTATTCAATAATATAATAATATACAGACACATAGAAGTAATGTTTTAAACTTAAAAAATAAGCTGGCACTATCACAACAAAAATTGCTTACATTTTTTTTGTAATGGCAACATTGGAACCAGCAAAAGTCAATAAGAAAACTTTCTGGAAAGTCTATTCGTTATCTATTTATTATAACAACATTTTTGAGGTCCGAATTACTTATATTTATATTTTCTTTTATTCAAAAATCATTTAATATTATCAAAAAGGGCTGTTTATTTCAACAACCCTGAAACCGATTGGAGCATTGCCATTACATATACAATAAAAAAATATATAATTAAAAATATAAATGCTTTCTGTGACCATTCATGAAAAATATCATGAGTATTAACAAACATACACTTGTGTGTCATCTATTAGATGTAAAAAAAGAAATATTGAAAAAGTTTATTAAAAAAGATACTTAAAAAATCATCACAAAACAGTAATTTTCATCATTAACCAAAGAACTGTCAAGATAAAACAGTAACCACAGAAAATAAATTTATATACCACAGTCTGTTATAGAGTCAAAAATAAATCAGTCACGTGATTTCATTTAAAAAACGAAACTGTCCAATATTTCGTTTTAAACATATACCATAGACAATTCTAATGCTAGAGGCTTATATACACGCTCTAAATTCCAAAGATGAAATTTTCCTTTAAGGGCCCATCCGTAACCAAGGTGCCAGATTTCGGACTGATATTATATGACAGAAGCACGACGTATCATATGGATGGTACCTTAAAATTTAGGCTTCTTCAATAGTTTTTTAAATCTCATATTTGATCTATTAATAAATCGTCAAAGTGTTAATTTGTGAAGCCATTTTTGATATGTCAAAATAAGTTATACAAGAAAATATATAGTTGGTAAAAACTATGATATTATACAAAAGCAATTTACAGGAGCAACAATCGACCGCTTTCACATCACTATTAAGTTATTTCGCGCCTTTTTTTGACATAAAACGCATAGACAATTTTTTTTATTGAGAAATTATTTGCTTTTTGTGGGATTGTGTTTTGAGGTGGGAAAAATAATTAAATATCTCCACGCCCATAATCGCCGTAGGGGTAAGCATAGAGAGCGTTCACCGAAGATATTTAAAAAAATATTACGCAAACTATTTCTCAAAAAAAAAAAATTACTTAGGATACACAATTTTAAATATTTTTAGTCGATTACACATTTACTAATACCTTTTTTTTTTTTTTTTTTAATAATTAATTCAATAAATTACATTCGCGTAATATTATTACCCTCATTTTATAAATTACATTTTTTTCAATTATTGATTATTAATAATAATTAATAGACATTTCTTTCTCTACGTATACGAAAATGCATGGTAGCATAATGTGCCCTAATTTACGAATAACTGAACTTGGCGAACCGCCATATTGTTTTTTTTTTCACCACAATATAAAATCTGCCCTAAGCACGAACATCTAGCGTATCGTCGTCGTATCGGGTGCACTAAAAAACTATTTAGTGTGAAAAATTGGAAACCCCGCACACCGTGACGTTGCGCGCTGATCAATTTCCCATTGCATTGGTTTTTGGCGCACTCGATACGATAACGATACGCTTCGACCTCTGATCCATTACAAGGGACCATAGACAAGTTTTGGCGCCAATTTAGTTAAAAAAAAAACCTAGCTCGAGGTCTTCCATTCGTTATTAAATTTCAATAATTCAACAATGTCGCAGCATTGTCTTGTAGAATATTTTACTCTGTTAACATTTATACATACAAGTAAATTGTGAATTTTTGACTCTTCCAGTCAGTGGTTAGTATCACTAACCACTTTTTCCAGATGTTTTTAACGCTTTCTTTCGGTTGTTGGTTGCACTTACAAGATAATACACATCTTCGACAAACACTGAGTACTACATTTCTCCGCGCATCGGTCATGAAGTCATTGCTAAAATATTGGTATTATTATGCATGTAAAATGCCTGTAATCATACAATATTTCAACTTATTCAAGTGAACTCAGAATATTGTGCTTGTACATTACATTTAAAGATTATTAAAAAAATGTTAACAGAGTAAAAAAAGGCTAAAATTGCTTTAACAATGAAAATCTGTAGCCTTACTCATAAAGCCATTTATAAAAGTGAACACCTTTTGACTGTTATTTGGAAGTATCAAGTCGATACAACAAGACTATACTTTTAAAACTGATGAAATTTTGAGAGTAGAGCTTAGTGCAGAGTTCTAAGGAAGTACTACCACCTTACCCATTTCCACCGTGAAGCTGTAGTGTACTTGTAAACTAGCAGACGGTCCACCTGATGGTAAGTGGTCACCGTGATGTATGGACATTAGCAACACCAGGGGCATCGTTACGTTGTCGCTGAGACGTGAAGTTAAGTCTCACGTGCCTGTAACTTCACCGGCCTTACCTTTCTAACCGAAACAGTAATACAAGTGCGCTACTGTTACACGGCGGAAATGGGTAAGGTGGTAGTACTTCCCAAGAACTCTGCACTAACAGCTGTACTACTAAAAAAAAACTCGAGTAAATAGAACTTATTTAATTGCCGTTTTATGAGCAAGTCTGTTTTTATATTGGCGTAATATTTTCAGTATTTATACCGAATTTTATAACTATGGTCCTTCCATACGATCGTCATGAAACGTAGCGTTTTATTCCTTTTTCATCAACCACATTCCAGGGGCATCTTAAAACTAAAGCTTCGTATTTTTCTTGTACGTATTTACGTACCATTTTAGAGCAACCAAATTAATTATATTGTATTTATGAACAAAGAATAAAATTCAACATTTTCCTGGATTTCCAAGTGAATTCAAAAGTTGTATGTTGTGTACATACAAGGTAAGTGTGCTAAATTTAATTTTATGCGTTGAATGAAACGTTTCATAGCTGTCAGATATTATCATATAAAAAATATAATAATTATGAGTACGAAAATAAAACATAATATAAAGAGATACAGTTCATTTTTCAACGGCATTCCTTAACATCAACTCACTTATTGAAAAAACAAGTCTACTGCGTTAGGTGTCAGTTCTTGTCCTATGTCATTAGTACTTGTGTACCCCGTAGGTACAAACGTGATAGAAATGGAACGCACCCTAGTTAATTTAAGTATTATCCGCTTACTTCCGTGGCGCTAGGTGTGTTTTAAAAGGTGATTTATAACTACATGTGACTTTTGTAATAGATAGACAGTAATTTAAATAAAAACATACTTTAATACTAAATTACCTATTTATTATTTGCTAAAAACCTTCAAAACGCGGCGTTTCTTGACGATCGTGTGGAAAAAACTCAAAGTCTACTGTGTTAGGTGTCAGTTCTTGTCCCATGTCATTAGTACTTGTGTACCCCGTAGGTACAAACGCGGCGTTTCTTGACGATCGTGTGGAAAGAGTATAAAACAGTCAGTTCTTATATTTACTGACTTTTGAAATATACTAGTGTTTATTCTAATACGAAGTTTTTATTTATGAGAAAAAAAAATACACTTTTATATGTTGTTTTTTTATAATTACAGATTGTGTAACCTCAAATGCGGTGCAGGTTCGAATACTTGGCTGCTGAGTCAAGGAACTCTACATAGCTGAAGTCCATTATCAAATTGAATAGCAAGTAAATCCTCTATTTCACGGTTTATCAATTCGCTGCCAAAAACTGATTCATTTTTCCCATAAACAAAAACTTTAACTTTTTAATTATATTTATATACAGCATCTATATTTAATAATGTACAAACACGATTGTAATATTAATTGTTATAATTATGGCGCAGTTTTATAAAAATACATATAATTATGTAGTTTAATATTGTAGGCCCTTTATCGACGGATTATGGAGTTTGGACAGTTTTGAAGTAGCAGATAAACTAAAACGGTGGTAGATAGGCTACATGATAGAATAATAATGAATGGAGAAAATATATAACAGAATAGAACAATAGATTTCAAACTAAGAGAAAAAAAGCCGGTGAAGTTACAGGCACATGAGACTTCACGTCTCAGGGTCGACAACGCATTGGCGATGCCCCTGGTGTTGCAAATGAAAAGTCATCAGATATAGTTCTTTACCCTCGTTTTAGTGAAACTTCATATTCACTTTTGTGTGACGAAAAATAAATGAATGATAAACACAATGTATGCTATTCAAAAGTGATCGATGAATAATTAAAATGTTTCCCTGTTATACTAAAGTTTCACTTCTATCGTGTCTTGACACACCCTGCTTTTGCCACAAGTCGAGTCGTCTCAAAAAGCCTGTGATTTTTTTTAAATGGTATCATTTATCAATCAGACTTTAAATAAATACAACTCGACACTGGCTAATAAAAGAATTTCGTACCATAGACAACCAACCTAACACCATATATCTGTCGATAGAGGGCGTATAGTTCGACAAAACACTACATACATATAAGTTTAATAAACGTCATGATAAAATAAAAAAAATTTTTATTAAAAAATAAATAAAATGGCACTAAAAAAAAAAAAATACCAAAAACAACAATTGTCTCGTTTCATTTACATTTTAAATTGATATATATGTAATTTTAATGTATACAGATACGCAGAAATTACTTCACGCCAAGTCGGTTCGATTCCCACCCAGGACAAACATCTGTGTGCATGAACATGTCTGTTTGTTCTGTGTCCGAGTGTAAATATCTGTCAATTATCGGTTTCCATAGCACAAGCTCTGCTTAGTTTGGAATCAGATGGCCGTGTGTAAAGAATGTCCCGGGATATTCATAAATTATACTTATTTCTTGATAAAACAGAATATATTTTTGAAAAAAAAATTAATTAAATTTAATTTTTAACCGACATCGAAAAGGAGATCATCAACAAATTATTTTTTGCTTGTTTTATTTCTATTTACCTGTATACTTAAAAAAAGAACACATCTATACTACTTATATCGGGTCACAGCCCAAAAGTGGGCATAGGAAGTGGGCTTGTGAAGTAGTCTTAGAAATTCAGTGGCACAATCTTTTATAGTTACTTATGGTATATATATTTTTAATTTACTTGTACTTGTTTCACCACAATCTCACTATGTTAGGTAATATTGTGACCAAATGTGGTTACCACAATCTCACCACTATTCATTTGATGTGGTGACCACAATCCCACCACTAACCATTTGATGTGGTGACCACAATCTCACCACTTAACATGTGATGTGGCTAAATGTGGTGACCACAACCTCACCACTATCCATATGATGTGGTGACCACAATCTCACCACTTAACATGTGATGTGGCTAAATGTGGTAACCACAATCTCACCACTTACTATATGATGTTACCAAATGTGGTAAGGAAATAAAGTCTAGAAGGAAACTACCTCTCAAGCGCAGCTTTAAAAACACAACAGGTATTTATAGTAGATTTTTAATTATATTATTTTTCAAATAGCATTAGATGTGACACACGGTGTTTTATAAGATTTCTCAATGGTTTATGTTTATTTCTACATAATAAGGGGATACCGTAACAGAGCAAGGTCTCGTGAAGCATTAAGTGTAGTACATCAGAGTAATCAAGTGCTATTTCACAAGATATGGGTAAAAATACCTTCTACTGTCACAACTCATCCTCTGTCAGTGAATCTCTGACGTGTCACTTAGCTAATCAAAAAACAGTGTAAGAAAACTTTAGCTCGGTCGAATGTGGTGGATTGGTTTAAAATTCAGTTGCAAGATTTGTTTCCAAACACAAAGGTGATGTTAAACAAACGCTTGTATAATAGAAACCGACGGTTAAAAGGCGACTTAATTCAAGCGCCATTTTGAAAACTTTACAGGAGAGCTATTTGAAAATGTTAAAACTCAAAAACAGATGCTGCATCTAAACTTCTAACATTCCACATCGAAGCTGTTGAATATTAAAACTAAATGCAAGCTTCAACGAATTTGTGCATCTGCCATCATCATAGTAGTATCATTCATTGAGAAAAATTTCACTTTCGTTCAAAATGACGGTTGAGTCAAGTCGCCTTTTACCCGTCGAAGCTACCAAATACATCAACGACACCCGAGGAGTTCCGAATTATCACGAAAGAAAATTTGTGCGCATAAACTTACAGGCACACGAGACTTGACAACTTCTCGTCTGAGGGTTGACAACAGGCGGCGGCGACTTACAAACAGAACCGTCCGCTTGTCGGCCAATGTGATATAAAAAAAAAATATGAACATGTCGGTTTGTTCTGTATTTGAGTGTAAATATTACACACACACACACACACATACACCGTAATAAAATAAAAATTTTACTAATATTATAAATGAGAATGTTTTTATGTACGGATGTTTGTTACTCTTTCACGCAAAAACTACCAAACGGATTCATATGAAATTTGGCACATACAGTGTAAACTCTTTATAACGAAACTCAAGGGACTGAGCATTTTTTGTCGTTATAGAGAGTTATCGTTATATGGAGTGAACAAAAAAAAACAAAACAAAGTGAACAAACCAACCAACTTGGGCTCACTTCAACGTTATAGGGAGTTTATCGTTATAAAGGATAACGTTATAAAGAGTTTACACTGTATATGGAAAATGCCCTGGAATAACACATAGGATACTTTTTGTGCCGGGAAAATGTTACATCCCTCGGGAACGGGGGTGAAAGCAACTAATATTATATATACCATAATATATCTATAAAAACTATGCCAAATTTCTAAAACTAAAAAAAATATGGTACATAATAATTATTTTTAACTTACATTAATTTTATATGACAAAATGGCGACTGTTTATATATAATGTATACAATTACACTTATATATAAGTTATATGTATATAATATAGTTTCTACGCAGTATTTGGCAGTATTTTTTTTTCTTTTTTATTATCGCCAGCGGCTTACAGCTTGGTCCTACGATGAAGAAATATTTTTATACGTCATTATTTTTTATTAATAATAATTATTATAAATAATGAAATAAAATCTATATCGGATATATGGATTTTGATGCGGTTTTATCAATAGACAGAATGATTCTAGAGGATGGTTTATACAGGTGTTACAAAACTACCCGTAAAGCCGAAAGGAGGTTAAATGGGGCCTTATAACGAGTCCATTCACAATATTTAAGAACCGTAGTAATGCTGTATAACAGAATAATGTTCATTTTTGTAAATGAAAAATATAAAAACTATTAAAGTAGACAATTATTAGGTAAAATAGGTACGTAGGCCTTTCTGTTAAATAATCTGGTTCCCTGACATGACAGCTTACTGGGTTGTTGGCTTTGATAATTAATTATATATTTACGGGGTATTTTGTAACACGTATGTATAATGCATGCATATAGTAAAGAAAAGGTGACAATTACAATGAATTACGACAATTTTAACTGCATGCGTTTAACAGTTAGCGCATTACAGACCTCCGGCACGCGGGTGAAACCGTGGGGGTCAACTAGTATATATAATATTTTAACTATAATTATTGTCAACTAGGATCCCACCCCAGCTTCGCTCAAGTTAGCTAATACAAATAAATCTTCAACTAGAAATTTTCTAAAAAAAATTGGAATAAACATCAAAATGTACTGCGACATAAAAAAAACTGACAACCGATACCAGTGCCGGATTAAGCAACCGTGGGGCCCGTAGCAAACTATCGAGGCCCTTTGACATATGACTTTCAGTAGGAGGTAAAAAAAAAAATGTTGTGCAAGGTTAAATTCAATATCACGTCCTAATAAGTTTCAATAAAAAATTACGCTCATACGGAGGCCTTAGACACGCGGGGCCCTATAATGCGCGGGGCCCGTAGCAATTGCTACTCATGCTACGTGGTGAATCCGGCGCTGTTCCGTACCATTAGGGGGCATCCATTAATTACGTGAGGTGATTTTGGCGAATTTTCGACCCCCCCACACCCCTTGGTGAGATGTCATGAGATTTTACTCGACCCCCTCTCCCCGCCTCTTCAACAATCTCACGGGAGATTTGATATTATCATCATCATTATCATAAGTAGATAGATTTAGATGTGAAAAATATTACTACTATAGTATACATATCACCCTCTTCTTGCAATTTTACACTGTTTCTTGCTAATAAAAAAATTACGTGATATTTGCCGAGACTCCCCCTCTCCTCCACGTGAGATTCGGTGAGATTCAGATTCCCTCCCCCCCTAAATGCCTCACGTAATTAATAGACGCCCCCTTATCTATAAAATCGACATAAAAATCATGTCTGTTGTATTGCCCCTTAAATGTTTATTTCAATATGTTTTTTTATTATAAGAAATAACTCATCTGTGAAAATTTCAACTGTCTTATTATCACGGTTCATGAGATACGGCCTGGTGACAGACGGACAGAGGAGTCTTAGAAATAAACCCTGTGGAACCCTAAAATAAGAAAACTTACCGTTATAGGAATAGAACCGGCCTGTCCCCAGCCCGCTCGGAGCCGCTGGAGTGGGAATGGGACCGCCTCGTCCCCCCGCCGCCGCCGCCGCCCACTCCCCCCGCGAGACCCCCCACATTTGGGTTCACACCACCTGCAAAGATAACATATCAGTTTTATAGTTCCGGAAGACTGTTATCCGCGAATTGTCAAACGCGCGCAAACCTGTCAAAGGTAATATTGTTTATATCGTTTTTGACATATTGTCCATTGACGCTCCGCTCCTATTGGTCGTAGCGTGATGTTATATAGCCTTCCTCGATAAATGGAATCAACACAAAAATATTTTTTTCAATTCAAACCAGTAGTTCATGAGTTTAGCGCGTTCAAGCAAATAATATCTTGTATATTTGTTTTTTGTAGTGCACTTGTATTACTGTTTCGGTTAGAAAGGTAAGACCGGTGAAGTTACAGGCACGTGAGACTTAACTTCACGTCTCAGGGTCGACAACGCATTGGCGATGCCCCTAGTGTTGCGAATGTCCATAGGCGGCGGTGACCACTTACCATCAGGTGGACCGTCTGCTTGTTTGTCGGCCCAAGTGGTATAAAAAAAAATGGATTTCCGCAAGGCCACGCCTGAGTGAATTATTCAGTGTCTATAGCTCACCTTCAGGGACCACGGAGACGTTGCTGCCGCTGGACGAGGACCTCTCGTGTGGCGGCTCCTTGCCGGCGAGCTGCTCGGACCCGCTCGACCCGCCGCTACCGGATATCACACTCTCCTCTCTGTTGTACCTGAAAATATTAAACAGAATAAATAATTATTAGGGGACATTCTTTACACACGGCCATCTGATCCCAAACTAAGCAGAGCTTGTACTATGGAGACCAGATAGCCGATATACTACATTCTTATATAGGTTCAGTCTTCTTTTTCTCGAGATGTTGTTAATTTTCATTCTGACGAGTCGAAATTCACTGATGCGGCATACAAATGCTTTGAATATGATGTATTATTGTGACACGTATATGTTGTGAATGTACTATTTTCTTTAAAATTTTTATTCTGTGTTTGTTTTCTTTTTTGTTTATTGAAAACTAGCTGTCCCCCGCGGTTTCACCCGCGTTTCTTCTTGTTACTTCTAATACCTCTATGTCATTTGTGTTTTGTTATTCCATGTCGGATGCGTTTTCTCTTTGACGTTTTATGTCACGTCACATGGGAACGCGATCAAACGGGATAAAAAGTATCCTATGTCCGTCTCATGGTTCTAAGCTATCTCCCCACCAATTTTTAGTTTTATTATCGGTTCAGCCGTTCTTGAGTTATATATAGTGTAACTAACACGACTTTCTTTTATATATATAGACGTATAATGTTTATGTACCTACTATAGGCTGTAATGGTGTTATAATTTAGAATAATTAAAAAAAATATTTACATCAAGACACAGAACAAACAGACATGTTAAAGCACACAAATATTGGTGTGGGAATCGAACCCACGACCCGTGGTTTGGCAGTCAGAGTATCTAACCACAAAGCCAACTGACCTGTCAACTTAAGGCCTTCACTTTGCTTTAGAATTTATCAATCATTAAATTTAGGCCTTACAATTTCCTTAAGGCCTTAAAATTAATTCAAAGCGAACTCACCCATATATGGTGTGGTCCGTATTGATGCACGAAGAGTACTTGAACGGTATCGGCTGGTATCCATAGGAGCCAGCATACGGCATGTAGCCGGGCCCCATCATGCTGTAGAAGACAGGTAATATATCATCACTACATAGTATAAAACAAAGTCGCTCTCTCTGTCCCTATATCCCTATGTATGCTTAAATCTTTAAAATTACGCAACGGATTTTGATGCGGTTTTTTTTAATAGATAGAGTGATTGAAGAGGAAGGTTTATATGTATTAGTATCCACATTGCACCTGAGCGAAGCCGGGGCGGGTCGCTATATAGTTATAAGGAAAAAAAGGCTTACTCCCTGTATACCTCAAGACTCCCGAGGTCTCTTAAAGACCCTCAAAATAATTGCAGATTATATACCACAAGGTTCGTAGTATAACTGAAGTCTACTATACCTCCAACCTCCTGGGATGACTCAAAGTACTTCGACTATCCAAGACTACCCTTAGTTTAGACTCCCAAAATAATTCAAAAGTGTATCATCCCAAAATCTCAAGACTCCCTTAAGAGTGTTATCGATAAAAAACGAAATATCTAGGTATTTTGAGATGAAATTACTCGTAAATGAAAATAATTTTTAAGAAACAAATTTTAATACCAGATTACGCATATCTCTATATTGTATTTGTATAGAATATAAATTAAAAAATGTTATTATTCATTAAACGATAAACTTATTTTGAACACATGTTTTTGAGATTTCACGGGAAGACTGATTTTTGACATGAAATTTATGAATTAAAAATGGATCGTGGAAATCTGAAAAAAATACATTAAACAGGAAAAATACTGTTATTGTTTTTGTATAGAATATAAAAGCAAATTTAATTCCCTGAACGCCTCAAAAAAAATTTTTCTATAACCTAAATTTGACGAAATTAAACATCATTTTTACATGATACTGAAGCTGGGAAACCTAAAAAAAGTCACACTGTTTGGAAGACGAGTTCAGGCTTACAAAAAACAGTAAAAGAAAAATGATAAAAAATAATATATGTCGTCAAAAATAAATTTTTAAATTAGCTATAAATTACACAGCGCCGTGCGGCGACGGCCAGTTGCGCGATGGCGCTGTTAGAAGTAGGACCTGTGTCGCTCGCACTACCGCCGTCTAACTATTCAGATATGTGCTTGCGCACCGATTTATACTGCGTCTAGCTCATTTTGATCCGTACGAATTTTATTCCATTGTATTTTGTTCAATTATATTATTTCGATTCATTAACATAATAATGTGGTGTTAACTAAGTGCACGATATGGTAAATGCACATCAAAAATTTCGTTTTCTATGGTTTTTTGGGTATAATTTTAATTGAAAACTTTTAGGTGATGGGCCGAAAAAGTAAATTGTATTATGGTGACAGTGGTGGTATAAGAACGAGGAAAAAGAAAATATTTGAGAAACTGCAGGACACTCAAATTTAGATTTGCTTTCATTGATACCGCGTAATATCACAATGTTTTTTTGGAACGAAGTTCGCGCGTTGCGAAACGGGGCTAGACGGAAAAAATTAAGACCAAAAGTTGAAACGACACTTTTTACTATTTATTATTGCCAAGACTTATACTAACTATAACACTTCACACTATTTTCTATAAGTTTCATTTTACAAATTAACGGACTGACGGACTGACTGACTGACGGACTCACTGACTGACGGACTGACTGACTGGCGGACTGATGGACTGACGGACTGACTGACTGGCGGACTGATGGACTGACGGACTGACAAAATTGACAAAATTTTACTACGAGTGCGTACTTCCCGAAATCATTAAACCAAGAAAAAGTCGATCAATGCCTTTGAGTGGAATAAAAAAAATATATTTAGTGCGTTTCGTTTATTTAAATATTTTACAAACCCACTATTACATTATCACCACTAACATTCTTGAATATAAAAATTGTAATTAACGTAAAAAGCCTAAAACAACCTATAAAAAAAACTCTGAAAAAATAGCCACAAATCGAACAAAAAAGGTATAAACGAGAGACTCTATAAAAAGAAAAAGACCGGCCAAGTGCGAGTCGGGCTCGCGCAAGAAGATTTCCGTACCATTATCAATAATAACGGCAAAAAAAAAACACGTTTGTTGTATGGGAGCTCCCCTTAAATATTTGTTTTATATTAATTTTATTATTCATTTTTAACAAAATATTCTGTGAATATTTCAAGCGTCTACCTGTTTCCGTTATCAATATCGAGCGTCGGGTGACCGCTCTTATTATTAGCCTAACGTTTTTTTTAAATCAGTTTGAGAAACTGAGAAATTAATTTTTTGAGTAAATTTATGGCTATTTTTTCATAGTTTTTTTTTCAATTGTTCTGGGTTTTTTACGTTCATTACTATTTTTATTATGTTCTGTTGGGTTGATATAATATAATTCTAGTTTCACATTCTAAAGATCGTAGAAGAACTTATATTACGGTGGATCAAAATCGTTTAGTCCCCACACTTGCAACCTGCTTCTGCGAGCGAGTGAGAAGATGTCGCGTAACTCGACATTCACTCAATAATACCTAAATTTGCGCGGCGCCTAGATTTGATAACGCTCTTAACATCCCAAGACTCCCGTAACATTCCAAGACAGCATCAACACCCCAAGACCCTTAACATCTCAAAACTCCCTTAATATTCAAGATTCCCTAAACATCCCAAAACAACCATGACATCCCAAGAATCATCCCTATGACCCACATAACATTCCTAGACTCTCATAACATCCCAAAACTCCTTAAACATTCCAAGACTCCCTTAACATTCCAAGAGTCCCTTAACATTCCAAGACTCCCAAAACATCCCAAGACTCTCTTAACATCCCAAAACTCCTTAAACATTCCAAGACTCCTCAAACATTCCGAGAGACACCAAACATTCCAAGACTCTCAAAACATTCCAAGACACCCCAAACATTCCAAGACACTCTAAACATTCCAAGACTCTCAAAACATTCCAAGACTCTCAAAACATTCCAAGACTCCCCAAACATTCCAAGACTCACTTGGGGTTAGGAAGCGGTGCTAGCGTGTCGCTCAGCAGGCTGTCGGCGTCGGGCGCCCGGACCCGCAGCGCCGCCATCTCCGCGCAAAGTTCACCGGCCACGTAGTAACACTGCTCCGAGAACGTGATCTTGTTCACCGTGTGCCTTATGAAACCAGCCTGTGGTAATACAATTGTATTAGTTGATTGTGTACAGGGACAAATTACAGGCAAATCAGACTTAACTACACGTCTCAGGGTCGACAACGCATTGCCGATGGCCCTGGTGTTGCAAATGTCCATAGACGGCGGTGACCACATACCATCAGGTGGACCGTCAGCTTGTTTGTCAGCCCATGTGATATATAAAAAAAATATATGGGGGGGGGAGGTATCTGCAGCGTTGGATTTACACTAGAGGCACTCGCGGCTAGTGCCCAAAGCAGCGAAACTCAAAGTGAAAAAAGAATTTGCATCGTCCAAATTGTTTTAAAGAGAATATAGTTTTTGTTTGCATAGCGCAGTTGCCTAATTTTTTTTATTTTAGGCAAGTGCAAGAAAGTTGTGGTGAAAGGTGATTGATAGGATCAGAGAGCTTTAAGGCATTTTTTAATGAGCCAGACAAACAAACAGACGGTCCACCGGTAACTGGCCACATCTACAACACCCGGTGCCAATGCAGTTTGTAGGCATCACGCTCTTGACAATTTTTTCTATACTAATAACATCTTAAATTAAGCATGTTTTCCAATAATTACAATGTTATAGTATTTGGTTGCATAACATGGTGTGTGCGTGTTAAAAAGTGTGCGTTATGTGTAAGAAAGGATGTGTGTGAGTTAAAACATGTGCGTTATGTATAAGAACGGATGTGTGCGAGTTAAAACATGTGCGTTATGTATGAGAACGGATGTGTATGAGTTAAAACATGTGCGTTACGTATAAGAACGAGTGTGTGTGAGTTAAAATATGTGCGTTATGTATGAGAACGGATGTGTGCGGAAGTGTGCGTTACGTGTCAGAGAGGATGTGTGCAGGTTAAAAAGTGTGCGATATGTGATATAGGATGTGTGTGTGTACCTTGAGCATATGCGAGGCGTATTTCCTAGCGAGCCGCCTGTCCGTCACTCCGGCCACGTGCTGCAGTATCCAGTCCACCACATCGGCGCCGATAAACGCATTTGGTATTGTTATTTTCAACCACATACGGTCGCGGATTTCTAGACCTGGAATAAAACGAATTTCTGGACTGTTACTCCTCTTAAAGTTGAAAAAGAAGATTTTTGGCTTTATCGACCTGATCAAAAAATATGGCTTTAAAATTTATATATAGCTGATTCATGACATAGCCATTACAGCGGAGGAGGGAACCCGTCATTTATCCTAACTTAATGACGACAATGCTGAGGTGTAGCGCTCGCTCCAGCAGGACACATCTTTATGTACAAAATCTTATTTTGAAAAGAGTAATTGCTGAGTTTATTGCCGGCTCTTCTCTGTTAGAGCAACCTTCCGAACCGGTGTTAGAGTCTGACCATTAATAAGTGCCTGTTTGCATAAATATTTAATTTAATTTCATGGGTAAGACCACGGAGTTAAATAAAGTAATTAATGTACTCACCAGACTCAGGCCTCAGCATCGCTCTCACAACCAATGCCATGTCCATATTAACGGATAGTTGGGGCTCCAGGCCTCCAGCGGGGACCGTGCTGGCGTCCGACGCGCCGCGCTCCGAGACTGACGAGACAGGCAGGGCTGAAAGCGATGGGGGAGGCGGGGGATACGCCTCGCGTAGGGCTTGTGTGTGGGCCACCCATGCTCCTGAAAAGGGATTCGATTGTTTCTTATACCACGTGGGCCGACAAAGCCAGACAGTCCACCTGATGGTAAGTGGTCACCGCCTATAGACATTAGCGACACCAGGGGCATGGTTACGTTGTCGCCGAGACGTGAAGTTAAGTCTCATGTGCCTGTAACTTCACCGGCCTTACCTTTCTAACCGAATCAGTAATACAAGTGCACTACTGCTTCACGGCGGTAATGGGTAAGGTGGTAGTACTTCCCTGGATGAAGTTTGAAGTTGATTGAGGTTAGAGTAAAATCTCTATGCATAGAACTTTTTTGAATTTTCTCCATTACGTCACAATTACGCCATTTTGTGTTTGACATTGGCTGTATGAACGTAAGATATACAACGTGTTACAAAATACCCCGTAAAAATATAATTAATTATCAAAGTTTAACAGAAAGGCCTACGTACCTATTTTACCTAATAATTGTCTACTTTAATAGTTTTTCTATTTTTCATTCATAAAAATCAATTTTTTAGGGTATGTTATACAGCGTTACTACAGTTCTTAAATATTGTGAATGGACTCGTTATAAGGCCCCATTTAACCTCCTTTCGGCTTTACGGGTAGTTTAGTAACACCTGTATAGATATTTACATCCAGGCACAAAAACAGTCTAACAACTCACCAGGGTCTATAGGTCTGACCGGCTCTGTTCTTGGTATTGTGAAGTAACCTTTAGGATTGGGGTCCCAGCACTTGGCCACCACCAGCTTGATAGGTCCTGGCTTCTGTACAACCTCCCGGAGTACCCTAACAGCTTCATCATTTGTCATATCTTCAAAGTTAACATCGTTCACCTGGAAGTTATAGTGTAATCAGAATTAGCCAGTTATTTAGTTCAGGTATTCATCATCATCAGCCTATCTTCGTCCACAGCTGGACATAGGCCTCACCCATGGTATTGGTTCAGGTATTAGATGGGTGCTTTTGAAGGTCTTGACGGTACCACTGGTTTGGCTAACAGCAGAGCAATGAGAAATGAAAGGGAGTAAAGTACAAAGGGCAAAAGTAACAAACATGAAACACATACATACACATTCACTCGTTTACTTCACATAATAAGACTACATGTGGCGACATCTATGAACACGCCTACAATCCTTCTACGCCCGCACCACAGTGATGTGGCGACATCTATCAACGAGTAGTAAGACGCGAGAATCCTACATCGCACTATCAAGATTCTCTCAGGATTTGATATATATACAAGCATCCTACATCAACAGTTGGACCGCGGTCCCCAGGCATGATCACCTAGCCTGGCGGAAGATCTTCCCTTTTAAATGGAGGAGTCTCATACCTCGCTCCTCCATTCTACACATCAGTTTGCCCTTTCTTTTTATGTTTACTTAACTTTTACCTTTATTATTACATTAACATTAAATTTTAGCTCATACTCGAAGCACTTGCAGCATATCTGATTATGTTAACCGCATAAGACCTGGAGCGAGAGCTGGAATTCGCAATACAAGTTTATTCCTACCGCGAGTTCCAGAGCTCAATAAATACTGAACTCCTTAACTGTACCATCCTAATTATTTGCTTTGAATATTAACTGTTTAAGTGTCTGTGCAAATTTATTATTATCATGAAACAACTTACAAAACAGGGCAAAAACTAAAAGAAGAATTAAAAATTATTTTCGGCATTTAACTTAATTATATGGTCAAAATTTATAACGTAGTCATTAAAAAGGGGGAAATAACTGGGGAAAAAATAATAGTAAAAATTTAAAAGGATGGTAGAAAAGGGCCCTGACCATGCTAAGGGTACACGATGCGGTCACTTTAATAGGAAGCGGCTAATATAAAAAAAATATAAAAAAAACAGTGCAGAGCACGAACATCTACCGTAAGCGTATCGACATCGTATCGAGTGCGCCAAAAACCAATGCAATGGGAAATTGAACATCGCGCAACGTCACGGTGTGCGCGGTGTTCAAATTTCCATACAAACCAGCTTTTTTTAGATGAAACTTGGCAAATAGATAGAGCATGTCCTGGAATAACATATAGGCTACTTTTTATTTCGGGAAAATGTGATATCCCTCGGGCAAGCGGGTAAAACCGCGGGGGACAGCTGTAAGACATAAAGTTTAACATTTAGAAAAATAACAACCAGACATGGTTAAGGCTCACTAATGTTAGTCCATGGGAATCAAATCGATAACCTCAGGCATGTGAGTCATGGCTCATAGTTACATGCACATTCCCTGATTTTTTAAATTTGGGATTGCGATTGTCCTCAATCTCACCTGATTGTAAGTGAAGATGAGGCCGAAGATGGAGTTTTTTCCCGTTAGTAGCTTAGTCACTCTTTCCTTGATATTTATTATAGCTCTCCCCCGCGGTTTCACCCGCGATTTCGAGGGATTTTACATTACATTATATTGTTCTTTCTATCATCAATAATTTTCGCTGCCCACACGTAAGGAATTTTAACACTTTTGGTTACATTATTGGAGTTTTAGTAAGGTATCCCTAATTTCATTGAAAATATAATATAGCCTATGTCACCCGGGGATAGTGTAGTTTCACAACGCTGAAAGAATTTTTCAAATCGGTCCAGTAGTTTTTAAGTTAATTCGTTACATACAAAAATACAAATCTTCACTAAATTATTATTAGTGTAGATGTACTCGTAGATTATAATTTACACACAATTTGTTTATATTTAATCTAAGAATGTTTATCATTGCGTAACGTGATTTTATGAGTGTTCAGTATAGGGTTCTATATAGGGTCTCCAATTCCGTGGGAATTGAGATTTCCCAAAGGTATATTGACTATATACGTACAACATGAACATAAATATACCTAAACATTCTGTCCGACTGTCGGCGAGGTAACACGTCTGTGGTGCTAGTGCGTCGACTCAGTGACAGCGGGTCTAATACGTCCTGTACCTTTACCATGAGTTTTTAACATACGTACTCGCTAGCGACGGCGTAAAACATTTCTATGGCAAATCTGTACAGCGCCACTATCGGTCACCTAAAGAACTAAAATCGATAGTACGAGTCGATGGTAAAAACCTATCGAAATGTAAACACCAGCGAGTAACGTTTTTTAGCCTTTGCTATAGAAATTGTCACAAATTTGACAGTTGCTATCGAGAAATACTGTATCGATAGTAGTTTACTCGCCAGTGACTAAAGTAAGTTTCGATAGCAACTCATGGTAGAGGTACTGAAGATACTACGAAACTCGTGTCGATTCCCTGTTAAGTTTCCTTATTTGGGACTTGACAGAGGAGATCCAACGGAATTAGTTACTAGATATTTGCTGAGTTTATTGCCGGCTCTTCTCAGTAAAAGCAACCTTCCGAACCGGTGTTAGAGTCTGACCATTCATAAGTGCCTGTGAAGGCCTATTTGAATAAATATTTAATTTCATCTGTCGGCACTCTCGGAGGGCCACTTTTTTTTATAGGGCGACAATAAAACAAAGGTGTAGTATTCCGATCAGATTTTTTTCTCCATTTCTAAGCTATCTAGTTTTTGAGAGTCGTGTTTGTGTGATGACTTACTTTATTATAAAATATCATAGGATTATAGTCTGTAGTTCCTAAACTTAGAAACTACAGTCCAATAATCTAAATAAATATCCCGGGACATTCTTTACACACGTTCATCTGATCCCAAACTAAGCAGAGCTTGTACTATGGAAAACAGATAACTGATATACTACTTTTTTTTTTCTTACATATATTCATACATATATAAAATTCAAAATTCAAAATTCAAAACCATTTATTCAGTTTAGGCCCTCAGAAGGCACTTATGAAGGTCAAATTTAAAGTTACTGAAGCTACTACCGGTTCGGAAGTCAGCCTTCAACTGAGAAGAACCGGCAAGAAACTCAGCAAGGTTACATTCTTTTTTATTTTATTAAATTCTTTTTTATCTATTCTGACTTTTTGGCTATTTTATAACATCAATTTTACATATTTTTATATTTAACAATTACAAAATACTTAATAAAGCTAACATTCAAAAACAAAAAACAAAAAAAAAAAAAGAAATAACAAGACTACAAAATAGAAAATGACAATAATTACTTACAACTTAAACAAGAAAATTAGAGGTGCACTGTGCAGAGAGCAGCTATTTCCATACATTTTTATCTTCAATATAATGAACCACCTTGTAATACGCTTTTTCTTTCAAAACTTTCCTAATATAATTTTTAAATTTATGATCAGACATTTTGGTTACTGAAAGCGGTATCTTATTATAAAATCGAACACAATTACCAAGAAATGACTTGTTTACTTTAGTTAGTCTAAAATATGGAACAACTAACTTCTCCCTTTGTCTTGTATTAATATTATGGATATCCAATTTTGACTCAAACATTCCTATGTTTCTACGTATAAACATTATATTTTCATAAATATATAATGAAGGCAATGTCATTATATTTATTTCCCTAAATAAATCTCTTAATGATTCACGGGGACCCATACCGTAAATTGCACGAATTGCTCTTTTTTGTATAATAAATATTGATTCTATATCCGCTGCTGCTCCCCAAAATAAAATACCATAGGACAAGAGGCTATGAAAATATGCAAAATAAACTAATTTGGCTGTCTCAACATTCGTCAATTGTTTAATTTTCCTAACAGCAAATGCAGCCGAACTTAACTTAGCAGCTAGAGTATCAACCTGAGGTCCCCACTGCAATTTATTGTCTAATGTAAGACCCAAAAATACCGTTTTATTAACAAGATCAATATGGCTCCCATCTATTATTATTTGGCTATCTACTTGTGCTACATTCGGTAAAGAAAACCTTAAGCATTTAGTTTTCTTTGAATTTAGTAATAGATTATTTGTAGCAAACCACCCACAGACAATTGACATAGTATGATTAACTTTAGTTAGATCTTTGTCTTTTCTATCAACTTTAAAAATTAATGATGTATCATCAGCAAACAAGACAATATCTGTGAGATCATTTACAACATATGGCAAGTCATTTATATAGACTAAAAACAAAAATGGAACTAAAATTGAACCCTGGGGTACCCCCATTTCGACTAAAGAGCCCTTGGATGTTGTGCCAGTAATCCCTACCTTTTGTTGACGATTTGATAAATAAGATAAAACAAGATCATGAGCAGTTCCACGAATTCCGTAGTAGTCAAGTTTTAGAAGTAGCGTACGGTGGTCAACGCAATCGAAAGCCTTGGATAGATCACAAAAAATGCCAATCGCATCCTGAGAATCCTCCCATGCGCCATAAATGTGTCTCAGCAATGCTGCTGCCGCATCGGATGTAGATCTTCCCTTCGTGAAACCGAACTGATGACCATGCAATATCTTATGCTTAGTAAAGTGACCTAACATTTGATTAAGCAGCAGTTTTTCAAAAATTTTACTAAGTGCTGGCAGAACGGAAACTGGTCTGTAATCAGAAGGATTCTCCTTACAACCGGACTTAAAAATAGGTACTATTTTTGTTAAAAGACGAACAAACACTTTCAATTCTTCATTACTTTATTTTACTGCACACTTTGTTGATGTTATAAGACTCAACGAAACATTAATTTAACAGAATATATATATACTAAGTGAGAACCAAACCATAGTGCGATGTAAAGTACGAGTAGCGCCATCTAGTATCAAAATAAATCAATATACTGAATCTCACTTAAACATCCTCCCGGGCGAAAACAAAGAAAAATATGATGTACATACATCTGCACTGTAGTAGGTACATGATAATAAAATTACAAAAAAAACTATAACTAAGAAGACTCCAGGGGTAATGGACACAATTTTGCGACTGGTCTTTTAAATGTGTTATTTTTGTATTGTAGAGTAACTACACGAGTTATTCCATAACTACCTGGATGCTTCTGTATAACACGTCCCAAGAGCCATTTTCCAGGAGGTAGCCTTTCATCCTTCACTAAAACAACGGCACCTAACTCAACATCGGGTTGTTGAACACACCATTTATATCGGTGCTGCAAAGTAGTGAGATACTCATTTTGCCATCTTTTCCATAAATGTTGTGTCATACGTTGAATTGTCTGCCAACGGTTGAGACGATTCATCGCAACATCTTCCAAATTATCTTCAATTACTAAGACAGGGGGCTCTCCTATGAGAAAATGACCAGGGGTTAATGGTGTTTCATCTGATGATGAACTTATGACTGTCAGAGGACGTGAATTCACACAAGCTTCGACTTGTGTGAGGAGAGTATAAAACTCTTCGAAAGTAAGAGAAGTCTGCCCTATAACTCTTTTGAGATGTCCTTTAACGGACTTGACTCCGGCTTCCCAAAGTCCTCCAAAGTGAGGTGAACTGGGTGGAATAAAGTTCCACGCTGTGTTGTCGTTCGCTAAAAGTTCGGCAATCTCCTTAACAACATTCGATTTTGCATTTCGAAATTGTAAATCTAATTCACGTGAAGCGCCAATGAAATTGGTACCACAATCACTCCACAACTCTCTACAGTGACCGCGACGGGACGAAAATCTTTTAAACGCGGCAATAAAAGCTGAAGTAGTCAAATCACTGACCAACTCCAAGTGGATGGCTTTTGTTACTGTACAAATAAAAAGACATATATAAGCTTTCGAAGTTCGGTTACATCTTCCAGAGAACATTTTTAAAGTAAATGGACCAGCATAGTCAACTCCACTTATACGGAATGGACGATTTTGGTTTAATCTAAATTCAGGTAAATTCCCCATAAAAGGCGCTTTTGGTGCAGCTTTCTGCTTAAAACAAGGAATACATAGATGAATGACTTTTTTAACAACATTTTTTGCATTAACAATCCAATAGCTTTGATTAACAATATTTAAAGTGAGTTGAATACCTCCATGCAACGTCTTCCTATGAGCATCTAAAACAATTAACTTAGTTAAATTACATTTATTAGAGAGAATTATAGGAAATTTTTGATCATAACAGAGTTGGGACTTAGAAAGTCTTCCACCCACACGTAATATCGCATCTGTGTCTAAAAAGGGATTTAAATTCGCTATTCGACTGTTCTTTGCATTTAACATCAAACCTTTAGATAATAAGTCAATCTCATTTTTAAAGTAAGTGTTTTGTGACATTTTAATACAAATCATTCTAGCACATTTTAATTCAAATGAAGTTAAATACGGTTCAGGTTTAGTTTTAGTTTGATTTTTACATAGTTTTATAAATTTTAAGCAATATGCTGTAACACGTATTAACTTTAACAAACTAGAATATTTTGTCAAATAAACATAATCAAATTGATGATGTTCTGATGTGCATAGCAAATTCGTAATCTTACGATTAGTTTCAATTTCAGTGTCAGGTATGTCGCAAATCGGGTAATTAATTACATTTTCTTTCAAAAATGCTGGGCCTTCCCACCATAATTTGGTAAGGTCTGTAGGACTGACACCACGTGATGCGCTGTCAGCAGGGTTATCGCCAGACTTAACATGTTACCACTGATTACTATTGGTAACATTCAAAATTTCAGTTGTGCGATTTGCCACGAACGTTTTCCAAGTATTAGGATTTTTCCGCAGCCATGCCAAAACTATAGTGGAATCGGTCCATGCAAAGCAACAATTTTTATCAATTTTCAGAACTTCTCGTGTATGCTCTAACAACTTTGCTAGAAGTACTGCACCGCAGAGTTCAAGTCTTGGTAGTGTGACTCTTTTTACAGGAGCTACTTTAGTCTTTGCAGTAATTAATCTAACGTCTATACCGTTATTGGTTACAACTCGGAGATACAGTACAGCAGCGTAAGCAGTACACGAGGCATCGCAAAACCCATGTAATTGAATGGTATCGTTAGTATTACAAGTACCCAACCATCGAGGCATGTGCACAACATTCATGTTCTTGAGACTAGTATAGTAAGCAAACCATTCATCTTTTAAATTATCAGGTAATAGTTCATCCCAATCTAAACCAGCTAACCATAGTTTTTGCATATAAATTTTGCCAACAATACTAATAGGTGCTAGCCAGCCTAGAGGGTCAAATGTTTTTGCAATACTCGATAAAACATTTCTTTTTGTTACATTTTCATCATAATTATTTTCTATACTATTAATCTTAAGTTCGAATGTATCACTTTTTGGTTTCCACAATACACCTAATGCTTTTACTGATTCATCTAATTGAATATTCACTGAACTTTGAGACATTTGTTCACTTTTACGAATTTGATCAAGCACTAAATCACTGTTTGACGCCCATTTGTGTAACGGAAATCCACCCTTTTGAAATAGTTCAGTCAGACGCTTTTGTAACTCAATGGCTCTAGTTTCCGTGCATGCTCCAGACATCAAATCGTCCATGTAGAAGTCAGTTCTTAATAATTTAACTTCTTCCCCAAACAGCAGTTCTTCATCATCAGCAAGTTGTAGTAACGTTCGGCATGCAAGGTAAGGAGCACAAGAAGTACCGTAAGTTACTGTAAGTAATCTATATTCTTTCATGTTATCAGTAGGATCTTCACGCCAAATAATTCTTTGGAAATCAGTGTCTTGATGTGAAACTAGTATTTGTCTATACATCTGTTTGATGTCAGCTACTAAAGCGATTTTATGCTGTCTCCATCGAGTAACCAAATCACGTAAGTCTTGCAGCAAGGGAGGACCAGTTAGTAGTTCTTCATTTAACGCTTTCCCATTTTCAGGTTTGGCGCTTCCATCGAAAACTACTCTGAGTTTGGTACTAATACTTGCTTCTCTTAATACTGCGTGATGAGGTAAGTAGTATACTTTTTTCTTAGGTGTCTGTGTATTATCGTTTTTAATGTATTCTTTCTTTTCAGATTCTACGTGTTCTTCGTGTATCAATTCCATGTGACCCAGTAATTCGTATTGTTTCATAAATTTACAATACTCTTCTTTCAATTCAGGTCGATGTATGAATTTCTTTTCCATTTGTAGCAATCGTCGGACTGCGAGTGGTTTAGAATCTCCTATCTTTGGATCATCTTCATTCTCAAAAGGTAATCGAACTTCATATCTCCCATCAGGATTTCTTTTGTGTGTATTTTTATAATTTTCTTCACACTGTCTTTCCAGTTTAGTCATTAGTTTCTTGGTTGGTTGTTCCTCTAATTCCCAAAATCTTCGAAGTAAATAATCTACTTCTACTTCATAATGATTAACAACAAATTGCCGTGGTTGGGAATTAATCTTCGATATCTTTCCAGATATTAGCCACCCAAGATGAGAGTTGACAGCTATCAGAGATTTGTGCCTGCGAATCCCTTCTTTAAGTATATCACTATGGACGTCGGCACCAAGGAGAATATCAATAAAACCTGGCTTGTAAAAATCTGGATCAGCTAATTCCAGTTTTTCAGAGGTTGTCCAGCAATTTATGTCATATTCTTGCGATGGTAATAATGATGTGAGTCGTCCAAGCACATATGCTTCAGTATAAAACATAGGTGTCAAACTTCTTACAGAGTGAAACTTCAGTGTAGTCGTTGCCTTAGAAGTTATTGTTTTGTTTTCTTCAATTCCTGAAATTCTTCCAAATGCTTTCTTTTTATCAAGACCAAGTAGTTGTGTGGCTGCTTCCGTTATAAACGACGCTTGTGATCCCGGATCAATTAAAGCTCTGAGGTAATGAGTACTTCCATCTTTAGAAATAATGGCTATGCGTGCAGTAGCCAACAGCACATCTTGGTTGTTACTCATTTCGTTTTTCATGCTAAGTAGTGATTTTTCCTCAGATTGTGTGGTTTCGGGAGTTTCTGGTGCTGCAGTCGTCTTCATAGGGTAAGTATTATGAAGCAAGGTGTGATGACGTCGACCACATTTCTTGCAACATATCGGTTGTCTGCAACTAGTTACGGTGTGACCCTTAACTAAGCAGTTGAAGCAGATTCCATTCTTTCTTGCCAAGTCTTGTCTTTGTGTAACCTCTAAGTTAGCGAAGTCTTTGCAGTGACATATGTAATGCCCTTGTGTGCAGTATGAGCAAGAAGTGTTTATTTCTGTTGCAAATGTTTTTATAGGAGCAACAAAATTGAATTGCGGTTTAGTAAAATCTCGTTGTGGCTTAGACTGTTGCTTGTTCGTAGACTCAATCATCTCGATTGTCCTAAATCGACTTTCTAAATAAGATGCAAAATCTTTAAAAGTGGGTACATTCTGTGATGAACCAAGTGACTGTTCCCAAAGTTTGTGTGATTCATTGTCTAATTTGGAAACAACAATATGAACAACAATTGCATCCCAAGAAGAGGTATCTATCTCCAGATTGTCTAGTGAATTCAAACATTCCCTGGTGGTATCAAGCAACTCTTTAATACCATGACCATTTTCTGTTAGTAACCCTCGTTGATGCAATAAACGATTGAGAATTGTTTTAACTATTATTCTCTTATTGTTGAATCTGTTTTCAATCGCTTCCCACGCCTTATCGTAGTTCGCTTCGGTTACAGCTAAATGTTTCAACAACTGGTCTGCTTCACCACAAAGACTAGATCGCAAATAATGATGCTTTTCTACTTTTGACAGATTTGCATCATTATGAATAAGCGAGCGAAATAAGTCACGAAAACCCATCCAGTCATTATAGTTTCCCGAAAACTTAGGCAACGATATAGGTGGTAATTTAGACTTTGGTTTAGAAATGTGTTTGCATTCAGATGATGTATCTTTAGTATCTGTCGATTTCTCATCACTCTTTGATATCTCAATAATGTGGTCTTTTATAAACGATTTTAGATCTAAGTAATTATCTTCAGCCTTTTGAAAATATGTATCCGCATCATAACTTATCTTCTTTAAAGTTTCTTCATTTAATGACGTTATTATTTCATCGTGTTGTTCTGTATATTTTTTCCAAATGTCCTCTAAAGTCTCAAGTCGCGTTTCCAAATAACCACGTGTTAAACGCGTCTTTGGGCTCTTTTTGGTGTTCGTATACAGACTTTCTAATCTTTGGAAGAGTAACTTTTGTGTAATACAAAGTTCCGACATCTTTAAATTTCCCAAGATTTTATTTTCTAAGTTCGTAATAAATTATTCTGTGTTGTAAATTTTCAGAGTTCTATTTATTATGAGTAATTTTTCTAAGTCCAATATTTGAGAGATTTTTTCTAAGTGCCGTAATCAGTAAATATTCTAAGTCCACTAATGAGTAAAAAGTTAAAGTCCAATCAGCTATGAAACTTCTAAGTGTTTAACACTTAATCACATAGTCAATTGTACATACCAAGAATCCGTTATAGCACTTACTGACACTTCACAAATTCACAAGACTTAGCCCTAATCACTCACTGTTGTTAATCCGATTCGAAGGACCAATGTTAAAAGACGAACAAACACTTTCAATTCTTCATTACTTTATTTTACTGCACACTTTGTTGATGTTATAAGACTCAACGAAACATTAATTTAACAGAATATATATATACTAAGTGAGAACCAAACCATAGTGCGATGTAAAGTACGAGTAGCGCCATCTAGTATCAAAATAAATCAATATACTGAATCTCACTTAAACAATTTTACTGTATTTCATCAAATCAGGAAAACAACCCTGATCAATACATTCATTAAAAATATTTGACAAAACCGGTGCAATCACTGTTATTATTGATTTTACGATATTTACACCCAGACACAGAACAAACAAACCTATTCATGCACACAAATGTTTGTTCTGAGTGGGAATTGAACCCGCAACCTGCAACTTGGCAGTCAGGTCGCTAACAACCAACCCAACAGGCCTGTCTATGTAATGGAAAAGTGTTTTGTTTGGAATAACGATACTGACCTGTAAAATCATATCTCCAGGCTCTATTCGTCCGTCCAGTGCCACAGCACCACCCTTCATAATACTGCCAACGTATATCCCACCGTCACCTCCCTTATTAGACTGTCCCACAATAGATATCCCAAGGAAATTCACCGTATCCATATTTAAAGTCACCGTTATAATATGCATTGACATTGTAGAGTCTGTGATTGATGAGTAGGAAGATGTACGGGACATGACTTGAGGCCTCTTGCGTCTACGCTGAGGCCTTTTACGAGAACTCACTTGTAAGTGTGAAACACTGCTGCATTCTGTCAATGCTCTGTCTACAGAGGCGTTTGTGTGTCTGCCAGTGGTTGTAGTGATCTCCGATTGACTGTCGAAGAGGCTCGTGGAGTCCAGGTCTGAGCTGAGCACTGAAGCTGTCTCATACTCCAAACCATGATTGTATTTTGAATGGCCATTGATTCGGAGACCTCTGTACTTATATTTGTCACAGGAAGCCCTATGGCCCGGCCGCGAACTGATCGTACTATCTGTGTCAGTGCATGTGTCTCTCGTGAGTGGTGCTGGAGGTGCTCCATGGGTGTTTGGCTTCCCTTTACCTGCATTACTATCCGTACATTGCGATGCCCCGTCTGAAGGGTTTGAGCCCTCGGCAGACACCAGCCACGACACCACACGACCATTGAAGCACGGCAGATGAGCATTGTCATCAACAATTTCCTCTTTCACCACACCAAAATCATCATCCATGGATTTGAAAAAAAATTTATAGTTAGGCCTATTCAGCTGATTTTTAAAGTCTAATAACGTAACTTTTTCCGGTGATATGGGGATTTTAACTAAATACGGCGTCTCCTCATCGTCTATGTAATAAATAACTTTCGTTTCTTCCATGTTTCACAGCATTTATTTATTCAATAACAACACCCTTGTAATCTATAAATATCGGCCGCCATCACAAAAATGGCGACTGTGATTTAGTTCCGTTTTTAACCGCGGCGTTGCGCTAGTAACGCTCGTGTCATTTATAGACGTTCGGATACACAAACGAGGCGACAACCAAATCGATAATCGACTAAGAACTCGAACAAAGTACGGCTGTATGTTATTAATCGTTTGTTGTCTGTGGAAAGTTTTTAAATAATTTTCAGTCTGTGTTTCATGTTTGTAAATAGAATTTGATTTGAATTTCCGTTGAACTTTTACTGTTGAGACGAACCATCGTAAATATTATAAAAATGTTAAAAGTGAAAGAACACTGGTTAAAGAATGTCAGTGACGAAATAGCGGCGTTCATAAAAAAATCCGAAGGTAAACAAACGCGTCCTTAAAGTTCATCCAATAACGAATTATTACTACTTTAAACTTTTGACATTTCTAGGCGTTTAGTGAACAAAACTTTGATAGTCACAATTCAAATTAATTAATTTTACAGATAAAATTGATCGGGATATACAGCAAATGAAAGAACAGGAGAAAAACGTTGCGGTAGAGTCAAGATTAGCTGCTGAATTAGAACTAAGTGTAAGTAGCAAATTACTGTCTATTTCACTGTATTATTCCTTGTCAGTGACTTCTCCCGCTGTGACTAAGGTCGTATGTTCGAATCTAACTATGAATATGAGTTTTCGGTTACGTAACTGCGCCAGGTCTATCATCACGCAAGGCTATAGTGTACCTGACGATGCTCTTCAACGCTATTCTGAGGATAGGATACTTCCCTGATCTGTGGAAAGTTTCCCAGGTAATAATGACACATAAACCTGGTAAACATGAGGTAACTTCTTACAGACCAATTAGCTTGCTGCCAATTATGTCTAAACTCCTTGAGAAATGCCTACTTTGCAGACTTAGCAATGCTTTAAGGGAAAAGTCAATTATCCCTGACCACCAGTTCGGCTTTCGGAGAGAACACTCAACCATAGAACAGGTCCACAGAGTATGCAGGATAATAAGAAAGTCGTTCAAGATGAAGGAATACTGTTCCGCGGCATTTCGCGACATACAGCAAGCCTTCGATAGGGTATGGCACAAGGGACTACTGTATAAAATAAAATCTTTATTGCCTCACACTTTCTACGGAGTTCTAAGGTCTTATATTTCTAATAGAATATTCCAAGTAAAGGAAAGCGATTCAACATCGGGGTTTCATGATATAAGTGCAGGAGTGCCACAAGGCTCGGTACTTGGACCTATCCTATACACATTATTCACATCTGACTTACCACAAAGTTCAGATGTTACAATCGCCACCTTTGCTGATGATACTGCATTCCTTGCCTCAAATAAATGCCCAGTAGAAGCATCACGGATATTACAGAACAGCCTTAATGAAATGGAAAACTGGCTAGCTAAATGGAGAATAGCTGCTAGCGTAACAAAATCACTACACGTGACATTCACACTTCGTAAGGAAGACTACGCACCTGTCACCCTGAATGGTATACAACTCCCACATCACGACACTGTGAAATACCTAGGCATGCACTTGGACCGGAGACTAACCTGGCAGAAACACATTAAAACAAAGAGGGATGAGATCAACTTAAAGTACAAGGGACTTCATTGGTTAATGGGCAGAAACTCCAAACTAGCTACGGACAATAAGATCCTTATCTACAAAGCCATGATAAAGCCAATTTGGACATATGGCATACAACTACGGGGCTCTGCCAGTGCCACTAATCTAACGATAATCCAAAGGGTGCAGAACGGTATACTTAGACAGATATCGAATGCACCATGGTTTCTCAAAACAACAGAGCTCCACGAAATCCTGAATATACCAACTCTTAAAGACGAAATTGCTTCCTATGGCGATAAATATGTAGCAAGACTACAAAAGCACCCAAACCAACTCGCAGGGCAACTAACAATACCTGAGATTGTTCGCCGGCTAAAAAAGAGACGAGACATCTTTGACCAGGATAGCCAGCAAAGTCTGACTACTTAAAGAAAAGGGATATACTCCAAAAGGGCTGATCGCATGATTCGAAACAAACAACAAAAAAAAAAAAAAAAAGGTCTATCATCATATCAGCCCAGAGATGTCCACTGCTGAACATAGGCCTCCTCTTTGGATTTCCACCTCGAACGGTCTTGAGCCGCCTGCATCCAGCGGTACCAGCGACTTTGACCAGGTCGTCGGTACACCTGGTGGGAGGTCTGTCGCATAGAGAAATTCCGAGCATAGCCGGTTCCATAGCTTGCTGAGTGACCTTGAGCTTATTAATACGGCCAGCAGTAAAGGACCACGTCTCTGTTCCATTGGTCATCACTGGCAACACACACTGATTAAAGACCTTTGTCTTCAGGCTCTGAGGTACTTTTGAGGTGAAGATATGCCGTAGCTTCCTGAACTATGCCAGGTCTATCAAACTACTGGTAAAATACTACCATCATTCTGTTTCATTCAGCCATTAGGATCCTCATGGTAGTTTGAAAAAATTGAAGGTACACAAAAACTATGACTGGGCCATGTTCCTAATACTTATACTATATTCTAATGAGTGATTTGCCTATTTACGAGACAACAATGTCCATCTATGTAGCCACCATCTAAAATTTACATTAGCATCTCTAACAGCTACCCTTAGGAATTTTGCCTAGGTAACAGAGGTTTCAGCCTAAAATGTAAATTAATAAGAAATTGTTTAACAACTTTAAGCTTGTAAATAATTTGATATTTACCTTGTTATTTGATAATATGGTGAGTTTAATAAATTAAGTTTCTGCCAAACAATCACTTAAACTGGTTCTCTTTTATAATTTCAGAAAGAATTAGAAGCAAACTTAGAGAAGTTGAAGCGACACAATGTAGAACTGGACGGAGCTTGTGTTAAATTTGAGAATCTTCATATTGCTGATAGCGATCAGAACCGACTGGACAATGCCAAGTGAGTGCTGCAACACCTGTAGTGTTCAAGTATCACATACAGGCCCAGTTTCCATCAACCACTTGGAACAAGCCCAGTGGCGTAGCTTGGTAACCTAAGGCCCTGGGGCAAATAGGGCCCCAATTAAACTATTTGATTACTCGAGATTTGTCAAAATCCAGATTCGTTGTATTACATTTTTTTCGCAAATGTATCAATGTCTCCGTTTAAATCTAAATTATTTAAAATAAGTTGCCATTATTAAAGTTGCATTCCTGGAATCTGTAGGAGAAATTTTCACTATTTCAAGTTTATAGTTTGTAAGTCAGGGTCCAAAGGCCCCCTGAGCTTGGGGGCCCGGCACTGCCCCGTATAGCCCTCCGGTAGCTACGCCACTGAACAAGGCCTCAGTAATACATGGGACCTGTAGTTCCAGAACATCAAACAATGCCATGTATAATGCAAACTAGCAATGTACAATGCACTCAAATAGTGCAATCGATAAATGACCTTACACGAATCCTATGATTTTTAGACAGAGTCCTAGTCACATTCTTCATGTTTGTTTGACCTCCCCGCTTGCGTGACGTTACATTTTTTTTAATATTTGCAAGAAAAGAAAAAGAAAAAAAACATAAATAATGTACGTTACAAAGAAAATTTCAATCGAATATACAAATGAGATTAAAGATATATTTAAAAGATATTATGGCCTGCGACGCCACGAAACTTTTGACCTCTCTCTCCGATCGGTCAAGTAGTTTTCGCATGAAAGCGTAACAAACAAACTTACATTCACATTTATAATATTAGTAGGGATTAGAGTTTAAAGTAGCATTTATTGATTAGATAAACGAAACGTAACTCTCTCTCTCTATCTTCACTAACTTTTGTCTCTCTCTCAACTTTCGTTCGCCTCGCTCGATCACACTTCACGGGAACTAGGGGCCGGGGCGGACGGGAACCAAAGTTCCCAAGGTGGTCCCTGCCCCACTTAAATAGGGAAAGGGCGGAAGAGGCAGCAATGGAGGAGGCATGGTGTGCCTCCCCACCCTCCGTCCTCGGCGTCGAAGAAAGGGCGGCACGGTTCCGCGTCGCACTGCAGAGGGTGTGCGACGCGGCCATGCCCCGGGCCAGACGCCTGTCCGCCCGGAAGGAGGTATACTGGTGGTCCGCAGAAATTGCAGCCTTGCGGACCACCAGTAACAGTGCCCGCCGCGCCTTCCAGCATTGCAGGCGCAGGCAGCACACGCCGGCAGAAGAGGAAGGGCTCCACAGGGCCCTCAAAGAGGCAAAAGGGGCCCTCCAAGTGGCGATTGCCAAGGCCAAGGACGATGCACACTGCTCGTTCTTGGCCACCTTGGATATGGACCCATGGGGGCGGCCGTACAAGATGGTGCGCAACAAAATGCACACCGCCCCCCCCATGGACTCCTTGGAGCCCATCCTCCTACAGAGGGTGATCGAAGGGCTGTTCCCACCAGCCCCGTCGATCTCTCCCCAAACGGTGGCCGACCCCCTAGCGGAGCAGGAGGCCGAGCTCGTCGTCGCACCAATAAGCGACGACGAGTTCGAAAGAGCGACGGACCGACTCCGGGGCCGCAAGAGGGCCCCGGGCCCAGACGGGGTCCACGGTCGCGTCCTCACAGCCGTCCTGAATCACCTCGGGAGCCGCTTCAGGCAGATCCTGGACGACTGCCTGAAGGAGGGAAAGTTCCCGAGGGTGTGGAAAGAGGGGCGGCTATGCCTCCTCCGCAAGGACGGTCGGCCCGCCGACTGCCCGTCCGCCTATCGCCCCATAGTGCTGCTGGACGAGGCCGGGAAAACGCTAGAGCGTATCCTGGCCCACCGGATCCAGCAGCACCTGGAGACCGCCGGCCCGAACGTCTCTGACAGACAGTTCGGGTTCCGGGAAGGGCGGTCCACGCTCGACGCGTTGAAGTCACTTAAGGACTTCTGCGAAAACGCGTCGAGCAGGGGAGAGGGTGTCGTCGCGGTGTCTCTTGACATCGCAAACGCGTTCGGCACCCTTCCCTATGGGGTGATTAGTGAGGCACTCCGCTATCACAAAGTGCCTCACTACCTAAGGCGGATCGTAGAGAACTACCTTACCGAGAGGGTAGTGCTCTACGAAAACAAGGACGGGCATAGGGGAGAGAGGAAGATGGCCTGCGGCGTTCCCCAGGGGTCCGTACTCGGCCCCCTTCTTTGGAACCTGGGGTACGACCGGGCCATCAGAGGGGAGCTGCTTCCGTGCACACTCACCGTCTGCTATGCAGACGACACGATGGTGGCTGTGTGCGGAAGCAGTCAGCGGGAAACCCTCCGCGCTGCGGAGGAAGAAGCCAGGCTGGCGATCCGCCGGATCCAGGAGCTCGGCCTAAAAGTGGCCATCCCGAAGACTGAGGCGATAGTCTTCGGGGGGCGGGGCAGGGAGTGGAAACTGCCCGCCGATGCGGCGCTCACCGTGGAGGGTGCTGCGGTTCAGATAAAGCCCCACATAAAATACTTGGGGCTAATACTGGACCGCAGGTGGAACTTCGGGGAGCATTTCAAAAGACTTGCTCCCCGAATCCGGGGCGCCGCCCGGGCGCTGGGCAGACTCCTGCCAAACGTCGCGGGGCCGGGCTCCTCTTGCCGGCGGCTGTTCGCCGGCGTGGTGCGAAGCATGGCCCTATATGGGGCCCCAATATGGGCGGACAAACTGTCCGCCCGGAATAGGGCGTTGCTGCGAGGGCCACAGCGGACTGTGGCCCAGAGGATGATACGGGCCTACGTCACTGTGGCCCACTCAGCGGCCTGCCTCCTCGCCTGCACCCCCCCGTGGGAGCTGGACGCAGAAGTACAGGCAGAGACCTATCGTGTTAGGTCCAGGGCCCGAGCAAGAGGAGAACGCCCGGACCCTGAGGAGGTAGAGGCCTCCCGTCGTGCGACGGAGCGCCGACTGCGAGACCGATGGAAGTCCATCCTGGAGGACGCCAACTACGGAGTTCGAACCGTGAGGGCAATCCTTCCAGTGATGGACGAATGGTGCGAGAGGGCAGTCGGCGCTACGTCGCACCGGCTCGTGCAGGTGATGACCGGACACGGCTGTTTCGGGCATTACCTGCACCGAATAGGGAAGGAGCCGAGCCCGCGGTGCCATGAGTGCGGAGGTCCCGACGACACGGCCGAGCACACCCTCCTGGTGTGCAGTCGTTGGGACGGGGAGCGTGTACTCATGGCACGCACCATCCAGCGGGCGGACCTCTCGCTGCAAACCATCGTCTCTGAGATGCTCAGCAGCGAGAGGTCCTGGGAGGCAGTGGTCTCCTTCTGCGACTCAATTATGTCACAGAAGGAGACCGCGGAGCGGAAACGCGAGGAGGACCCCATCGCGAATCCCCTCCGGCGTAGACGGCCGGGGTTGAGGCAGCGGCGGTTTGCCGCTCGCTTTAACCCCTAGTGACTGCGGGCGAAGGATGGGAGACCTCCGCCCGCCGTGAAAAGTCACTCGGCGGTCTGGGGGATGGCCGAGCGTAACCGGCCTGTCCCCCCAATCGGCGCGGAAAGCCCCGGCAGAGGCCGGGGCGACCGGTGGGTATCGTGGAGAATGCCTAGTGCGGGTGCCACGATACCCAACAACAAAACCGGAATGAGGGTACGCCAAGGTGGTTTTTAGTGGGTAAACCTCTCGGGCCCCTTCTCATTTTTGATATGAGAAGGGGAGTTTGCGAGAGGGAGTCCCACATATCCCCCCCGCCGCTCCCAAGGCGGGGGGTCGAACGCGCAAAGCGTTTTCCACCATGTAAAACAAAAAAAAAAAAAAAAAAAAAAGGATATGCTCTATCTATGTGCCAAGTTACATCCATATCCGTTTAGTAGTTTTTGTGTGAAAGAGTAACAAACATACATATTTTTCCTCTGTATAATATTAAGTATTTAATAAAATCTGTTCTTTTTCAGAGAGATGTACCAACTGGCGAAAGAGTTAACTGGAATCCGGTTTGACTACAGTGCACCTCCCAACGTCGCCAAAGGATGTATCCTTTTGAACTTAATAATACAGTACCTGGATGCCCTGCTTTGCTCGGTATTTTTTTTTTTTGTAAATTATGTTAAGTTGATTATTGGCTCAGTGTTGCTCAACAACGCCATCTACTGGAGTAGCTTTAATGTTGTTGTGTCGTCAAAACAGTTAATGTCAGGAAGTCATTTTTCAAGGTTATGTTCGTTATCAATTATCGATAAAGTTGATGATTGAAAACACGGATAAAACTACATTTTCTGAAAATGAATCCTAGCTAGATCGATTTATCGCCTCTGAAAACCCCTGAATACTAAATTTCATGAAAATCGTTGGAGCCGTTCCCGAGATCCAATTTTTTTTTTTTTTTTTTTTTTTTTTTTTTTAGGAATGGGCTTGCGTTTGACATATACGTATACGTATATACAATAAATTGCTCGTTTAAAGGTATTAGATAGATGGATAGATTTACTACCAAATACTTTTCATATTTGTAGCTCTGGGATTCGAAACGATGTAACAGGTCAAAATCCGAATCAATTCAAAAACCGACTCTACAAGCATCTCAAAGAGAACAGGCCTCCCTGATAATTAAATAATAATAATAAGTGTATCCTTTTGGATATTTTTAAATTAGTAGAGGTCTTAGTGCAATTCGTCCGGGGAAGTACTACCACTATACCCATTTCTTCCGTGAAGCAGTAGTGCATTTGTATTACTGTTTCGGTTAGAAACATAAGGCCGGTGAAGTTACAGGCACATGAGACTTAACTTCACGTCTCAGAGTCGACAACGCATTGGCGATGCCCCTGGTGTTGCAAATGTCCATAGGCGGCGGTGACCACTTACCATCAGGTGGACCGTCTGCTTGTTTGTCGGCCCATGTGGTATAAAAATCTTTATTTGTAGCCCCATAGCGATGCAAACTGGGAATGACTAGATTTGTATTAATACTAAATATCCCGGGACATCCCTTACACACGGCCATCTGGTCCCAAACTAAGCGGAGCTTGTACTATGGAAACCGAATTACTTAAACTGGTTTTTTACTGTTGCATGCTTATACAACGTGTTACAAAATACCCCGTAAAAATATTATTAATTATCAAAGACAACAACCCTAGTTAGATGTCATGTCAGGGAACCAGATTATTTAACAGAAAGGCCTACGTACCTATTTTACCTGATAATTGTCTACTTTAATAGTTTTCTAATTTTCATTCATAAAAATCAGTTTTTTTTTATTTTTTTAGGGTATGTTATACAGCGTTACTACGGTTCTTAAATATTGTGAATGGACTCGTTATAAGGCCCCATTTAACTTTTCGGCTTTACGGGTAGTTTTGTAACACTGTTTATTGTATATTACATCCAGACTGAGGCTGATCGGCGTTGTGACTTCGGCAACGACTGCGACTCGCCGATGGATCTCATTTTTGGACTCCATTGCTGCTTCAGATTAGGCAGGGTGGAGTCATCTTGTTAGGCTCAAAAAAAAAACATTTGTCCTGGGTGGGAATCGAACCCATGATCTTCAGCTTGGCAGTCAAGGTCTCTTACCACCAAACCAACAGGCCCGTAATTCATTAATTATAGAACGCTAAATGTAGCAATCTCCGGTGTCAACTTCGTTCACGTGGGATTTAATATTTTCCCATTCATAGTGCATAGCATACTTTTTTAATATTTTTTTTACACACAATTTCTCCTACTCCTTAACTAAAAATCAGATATAAAAAGTGAAACTCGCAAATTGCTACAACCATTTGAAATAGACATGTCTTCTGGAGGTGACAGCGAAGACCTGTGGACCCTGATACAGTCTACAGCGGCCCCCGTGTGGCCCTTCAACGAAAAGGAAAACAGACCTTATAATAAATGACTTAAGTTTTATATTTGTTTGTTTATTTTTAAATTTATGTCCCCTTTATGTTGTGGTATTGATTGATGTCTATAGTATTATAAAATATGTGGCGGTTTGACCTGCGTTCCCCGGAGAGTTGTAGAGTATGTCCTCCATACTAAAGGCTATGTGTGTGCCAAATGTCAGCAAGATTGTTTCAGGCGTTCAGCCGTGAAAGTGTAAAAAACTAACTCACTCTCGCAACCTATACTACGTCTTATTTTATGTATTACTAGCGACCCGCCCCGGCTTCGCACGGGTGATACTAAATATAGTACAGAATACTCAAGTAAGCAAAGTATTCGAAAAGATTATTTTAACGCAACTACTTGCTCACTTTAATTTAAATAAACTTTTACATAGTGAGCAGTACGGTTTTACTAAAGGTCGCTCCACTATTGATGCCGGGGTAGCACTCTTAAAACAAATTTTCAACGCTTGGGAAAAGTCGCAGAATGTTATTGGAGTGTTCTGTGATTTATCTAAAGCTTTTGATTGTGTTGACCATCAGACACTTACGCGTAAATTAGACTATTATGGAGTTAAGGGTGCAGCACTTAATATGATGAAATCGTACCTTAGTGAGAGAACTCAAAGTGTTAATGTGAATGGAGTTAAATCATCTGGTTCTCCTGTGCATATGGGTGTACCCCAAGGCTCTATTCTAGGGCCTTTTCTGTTTTTAGTATACATCAATGACCTACCATTTTACGTAAGAAATACCTGTGGAATTGTACTGTTTGCTGACGATACCTCACTGATTGTTGGTGTTGATAGACTGAAATACAATTATGACGATGTAAACGGTGCATTAGCCCAGGTATTAAATTGGTTTACTGTTAATAATCTTGTTTTAAATGCAAGAAAAACTAAATGCATTACCCAATGTTAAAAAACTAGGCTGTAGTATAATGTTAGACAACGAAGCTCTCAGCCTTGTTGAGTCAACAGTTTTCTTAGGAATTACTTTAGGCTCAAAACTTCAATGGGGGACACAAATATCATGTCTTGCGGGAAAACTTAGTTCAGCAGCTTACGCAGTTAGAAAAATCAGGATGATTACAGATGTCGATACGGCTAGATTAGTTTATTTTAGCTACTTTCATAGTGTTATGACCAACGGCATTTTGCTTTGGGGTAAAGCTGCTGATATAGAAACCATTTCTATATTGAAAAAAAGAGCTGTTCGAGCAATTTATAATTTGAGTTCTCGAGCTTCTCTCAGAGAAAAGTTTAAACAAATTGATATCCTCACAGTTGCATCGCAGTATATTTATGCAAACATAATATTTGTACATCAAAATATTAGTCTTTATGTCAAAAAGAGTGATATGCACTCCATCAATACTAGAAATAAGGATAAACTTGTCACTTCTGCATATAGACTGCAATAAGTGCAAGGCTCATTTTTAGGACTTAGTGCACGCATGTATAATAAAATCCCTGCTGAAATTTTAAATTTGCCTCTACAAAAATTTAAGGAAAGAATTAAGACTGTTTTAGTACAAAAGGCTTTCTACAACACAAATGATTATTTTAATGACGACAATGCTTGGGTGTAGTGCTCGCTCCAGCAAGACACATCTTTATGTACAAAATCTTATTTTGAAAAGAGTAATTGCTGAGTTTATTGCCGGCTCTTCTCAGTAAAAGCAACCTTCCGAACCGGTGGTAGAGTCTGATCATTCATAAGTGCCCGTGAAGGCCTATTTGAATAAAATATTTCATTTCATTTCATTACTCGAATATGGACTTTTTGTAGACCTTTTCAAGGTGTACAACACGACTAAATTATTTTGATCTATCTCGTAGGGTTCAGCCAGCGTTTGCAATGTAAACGCAACCGTATCTATTAAAAAAAACCGCATCAAAATCCGTTGCGTAGTTTTATAGATTTAAGCATACACAGGTATATAGGGACAGAAAAAGCGACTTAGTCTTATACTATGTAGTGATTAACGGCATCTCCACGTCCTGTACGCCAAGCCCGAAAATTGTCGAGTATAGACGACAATGGTGCACAGTAGGCCTACCATCAACTTTTACTTAACCATTCATTTCCGATGCAATTCAGTTTAGGTGCCTAAACTGAATCGCTAAGATTCGTACCATGAAGTGCCTTTTGCTGACTGGCGTTTGAATTGCTCACGGAGGAATGAACGAATGAAATTTGTCTCTGGTCCGCGGTGTGAGAAAGAGATGACGCTATACCGTCGTGGCATAAGGCAGTCTCTTTTACTCGCACCATATGCGTTGCGTTTCGAAACCTAGTTGATATGATTTACCGGTTTTTATGTGTATAAATAACAACAAATATATTTTAAAATTGCGCTCTTTATCATCAAATTAAATACCACTGAGGCTTTTTTAGTACTAAATTAATAAATAATAGTAATTTATTTAATTCTTTACATTACAAATTAAAAGTGTGTTTAGTGTTGTCGTAAAAATAAATTGATTATGATTATGAGTTTAGAACGCACCTGGATCATGTTGGATTTGACAGGAGGCGGTTATTGTTGATTTGTTTTAAAAGTTTATCTAACTATTTTTGAAAGAAAATTACGTAAAAGTGTTTTTAACGTTGCTATGGCTCGAAATAATTGGTAATACGAATAATGGCGTAAGTATCCTTGTGTAGTTTATGTAATAATGTTATATATTCATAAAGTAAACTTACAAACTTCATTATCTCAAACGCGTACCTAACTTAAGTACCAAAGTATTTTAAGTGTTTGTTTTTACAGTGATGTATCGCGTCGAAGAGTAACGTATGGTCAACTTGAGCAGCTATGGGAGTTTCTGAATCAAAATAAAGCCATAGCAACGGGCTATAATAAAACTTCCCAAGCTAGGGAGTTTTCAAAGAATATGTGGGAGAATATAGCCCAGAATTTAAATTCCCATGGTAATGGTGCAATTAAAAATTGGAAAGGTTGGTGTAAAGTAAGTAAAAAGAATATACTAACAAAAAAATAATTTATATTTGTCAAATAAATATTTCTGTGCAACTTGTCTAGTCGACAACTTGAAAATGATCTAAAATAGAGATACTGCTCTTAAAATGATGTGTGATAGATAGCTGATTGGATCAGGAATAACGCCTAGAAAAATGTGCCAAAGGCATGTATTGGCACATAAAAAATTGCAAAAGTTATAAATAATTAAAGGCATTTCGTTTTTCGCCAATATTTCACAAATAAAAAAAATATTTTTAAAGAGGAGGAAATTTTATTCTCTAATTTAGACCATTTTCAACTGATAAGATAATGTATATTTTTCAGTATTGGAATGATTATAAATCAAAATTAAAGAAATTGGCTGCAGCTACTAGAGCATCCCACCAGCAGACTGGAGGAGGTCCGTCAGAAATAAAAAAGATGACGGATATTGAAAAAAAATTTCTTCAGATTTTAGGAGATGACTTTGGTACCGGCCTGCCCGGTATGAGGGTGGACCCATTTGAACAAGTGAGTATTATTTTTTATACTTGCTCATTGGTTCATATTGTATAAAAATATTTGCACAGTGGCATGTAATTTTTCCCATCTTGTCCGTTAGCGTTGGCAGACGACCTTAAACTCACGGCAGGACATCAGTGGCGTAGGGTAGCACGGGACAGGTTCCAATGGAAAATATTAGAGGAAGCCTATGCGATGAGGCAAACTGAACTTCGGGACATTTTAAAAAAAAAACCAAGAACATGTATATGATATCTACATGAGTTTAGATTGAAAGGGCTTATTATTATTATGTAATTTTTAATGATGTAAATAAAGGAAGAAAATTAAATATGATTGCAGGATATGCAAGAAACAGAGAGTGGTTTGAATATTGGTACATGTACTGTCCCCACAGTTCTGGAAGTTGAAACGGATTCTGAGAGTATACTGACTCTCTGTCCAGTCCAACTTCATGAGGGGATCAGTACAGAAATCGTGCAACCAGGGCCATCAACCACAGTGGCACCCCCTCCACCTCCATCACCACCCACTCACGAGCATACTACCACTGGTGGACCAGTCATGCAGAGCACTCCTCGGCGCTCACCACGCCACCGACGACGACACATGCGACGAGAGCTACCAATGGGACACAGGACACGGCTCGTCGGGCTCTTATTCGCATATCTGAGATGAGAGCCAACATAGAAGAACAAAATAGTGTAACCCTCAGAAACTTGTTGCAAGAAATTAGGGAAATAAAAGAAATATTGCGGTTGAGGTAACTTTATATTTTTCATATACACAAATTGTTATACTCATTAAAAATAGTACTCTTAACTCACACTAAATATTATGATTAATTACAAATACAGTACTAATAAAACTCTTATAAACAACCATAGCTAAGTATATAATACATAGAAATACTTATAAATTAAAATAAAATCATCTTCATTTGCTGGAGAACTTATATAAGTAATAGAAAGCAAAAAGTTTTGATAATACTATACTATTATCACTCATCATGTGTATTAGAATGTAATTATTCTATAATACCTACTAAATATATAATATAATATTATCATTTTAGGTCAGTCGGGCATCCCACAGATGGCGAATGAGGTTGTTTCTGATGGTCACACCATATTGAAGAGCTTGGTTGTTGCTGCTGACACATTCATTATGATTATCAGTCATGTTCACCTGCATCTGGGCTTCTTGAAGTATGTCTTCGCTACTTAAATCTGGCATGGGAATGTTAGCCCTATTGCAAATGTTATGCAGAATCACACAAGCATTTATAATAGAGGCGGAAGCTTTTGGACTGTAATGTAACACTCTGTGTACCAGAAGGCAACGAAAACGTGCCTTAAGAAGCCCAATTGTTCGCTCAACTATATTTCTAGTCTGGACATGCATATTTGTGTAATAGCTCTCTGGTGTATCTGGATTTGCGTTGATAATAGGTGTCATCATGTAACTTCTTAATGGATACCCCGAGTCACCTGCAAATAGGAAAATTTAATTCATGTTAAAATACATATTGTTACTTTAGAATTTGTAAGCCAAATAATTATAAATATTTATTATAAGACTAAGACAATGCCAAGGTTTTATATTTTAGTGATTATTAATGTTAAATATATGACCATTTACAAAGTATTTAGATACCAAATTTTACATTTACTACACATTTATCATTAAGTACTTACTAAATTTATTTTATCAATAGTTGTAGAATTTTAGAATAAAGTGATTAAGTTTATAATTTGTTTTAATTTATTAAAAAAATATACTTCAAATCTTACCTAATAACCATGTAGACTCATTAATATTTTCAAGATATGATTTTAAAGGATGCACATTCCAAATAAATGAATCATGTGTTGCCCCACCATAACTAGCATCTACACTTGTTATTTGCATGTCAGCATCACAAATCTGTATTTCGTAACATGGTAAATTACATTATACAGTTGTAATTATTTACTACACATTCTGTATTGTATGTATTAACAATATAGTAACTAAAAATAAATTACCAACTGAACATTTAATGAATGATAGTGTTTTCTGCAAAAGTATCTGTCTTCATTTTCAGCTGGTCTAACTATTGCTACTTGTGTGCAGTCTATGCATCCCAGTACACCAGGGATGTTAAATTGTTGATAAAACCTAAAATAAAGTTTTTTTGTATGTAAATTACTGTTAAGCAAGTGGTAACACAATAGGCTTACCTTATTTATAGAAAGAAATAAAGATAACAAAATAAATTAACCTTGCCCTTATTTTATTTCTTTCTTCCACATTTTTGGGAAAAGTAATATATTTCCTTCTCATCTCGGGAGAATCTATGCATGCTGTTACTGTAGCTATTACAGAGGAAACAGTTTGTTGAGCTATCGAGTGAGCACTGATGTCTCCAATGGGTCTCTGATATGACCCTGTTGCATAGAAAGCCAGTGTAGTTAAAACCTAAAAAAATTATACTGTAGTATTTTTCAAATAGCATGAATTGGGTGACACAAAGTGTTTTATAAGATTCCTCAAGGGTTTATTTTTATTTCTACATAAGGGTATACATAACAGAGCAAGGTCTCATAAAGCATTTCATGTAGTATCTCAAAGTAATCAAATGATATTTCACGAGATAGAATAAACCTTCAACTGTCTAGACTATCCTATGTGAAAAAGTTTTTTTTAATTCACTTATGTTTTTGATACATTGTAAATATGGGTACTGGGTAGGTAGGTGCATGTATCCAGATAACTTAATTTAATGCGCCTTATAATGTTTTTGCTTTGTGAATAATTTGACTTCTACCTTTGTCTCTACTGATAAATCAGTTGATTTTTTTGGATTTTTCAACGATGGCCTCAGTTCATCACACAGTTCTTATACCAATTGTTTAGACAACCGATATCTCTTTATGAATTCTGCATCTTCCAAATAAAAGGGGTCCGATTGTTACCGTGTTAGACGTTTTTTTTGTCGCCGTGTTGTGTTTATTTCATTATCATTTTCCATTAATTCAAAAAGGACTAATTCGTCAGACATCTACAATAAAAAATGCTCTACAAATCACTTGTTTACATTAACACATAAGAAACACAAAATATTCAACTGAAATACTTTGAATTACGTATATTTTCACTATTTTTTAAAAGTTATTAACAAAACGATTCACTTCACGCCAAGAAAGAAGCAACTTTTATTGGATCGCTTAATTTGACACTTAAACTATCCAATTTAGGTTGATATGTCACCTCATGGTACGAAAAATGAACGAATGAAAACAGTTTGCCATCCAATTGCAGACTTGATTTGGCGTCAACCTAAACTGAATCGCGTTAATGACGTCGTGGTATGAAATAGCGGGGCAGTTTATTTTAGGTCGTCAAATGAATCGCAATAAGAGTTCATAGTAGGCCTGCAGGGCACGCTTGCGCATGTCGAGTGCAGCCGACATTGGCGGTCATAAGGTTAATGCGATACTATAGTAAGGATGGCTCTATAGACGCTATAACAATTTCACGCAAAAACTATTTTATTTTATTATTTTGAGGAAAACTTAAAGCTAGGTATATAATTGATTGAATACAGACAGAGTATAAAGTAGAAGGCCAATTACAAGTTTTCACGTATTAACAAACAGATAGTATATAGAAAGAGGGGAAAGTGAACGAAGAGTGAATAAAATATTACAGTGATCTAAGTCACAAGCCAAAAGACTTAAATCAAAGTAGATGATAGCAATACAAATTAACAATACAGAAAATATACATTTATAATTTCTTCAGTTGGGTTATCCCACAACATACATCATACTAACTAACAACATCAATCGATAACTACCTAATGATAAAAGGTACTAGGTATATATGAATGGAATTGTGATGAAATGCAAAATATATGGGATGGAGAACGGTATAGGATTATTTTATCACGAGAAAACAGATCCTCGGGTACGTACTATGTATGTAGAATACATCGACCCAAAAATATCTGCGTAAAACGAAACTGTAATTTTCGTGATTCGTTCGAAGAACTTATGGATAGGCCAACTTATTAATTAGGCGCAGAATTAAACCAGTATTTTACTTTGATAAATTTTGTTCAGTAAGCAATAAGAATGCCATAAGTATGTATCATCAACATCAGCCTATCTCCGTCCACTATTGGACATAAGCTTCTCCTATGGCACGCCACTGAGCTCGAGATTCAACTCTTTTTTCTAACCGCATGCCAGCCAGCTTGCGTATATCATCGCTCCATCTAGCTGGAGGGAGCCCTATACCTACCCCAACGGTTATCGGTTCTACAGCAGATGTGACCAGCCTTCTGCCACATCAGCTGGTTTATTCTTTGAGCTATGTCAATAACATTGATATGTATTAAGTATGTATGTTAGTGTACAATGGATTAACATGTTTTTGGCGAAGGTTAGGTTGTTCTAGGAAGTCTAATCATTGTCTAGTGAATTAATATACATATATTTTTTTTATTTGCAAAGATTTCTAATTTAATTAATATATTAAATTCATAGACATAATACCGGATATTTTATTTAACGTTTCGTTGTACGGACGTGTTATTAGGAATTATTAATGAGAAAATTGTTTGACATTGACATCTAATCAATACTATCTGTCACCAGCGAAATTGACAGCTTTCTTCACGTGTTCTGCCATCGTGTTTTTATGAAAATAATGCTTAAAAATTAATAAAATAAAGCTAAAACAAAATGATAGTCGCGGCGGATAAAGAGATCGACCTATTTGTCGCTAGTAAAATAGGTTCTTTCAAACGTAAGTACGTTATTATTCATGACTTTTTATAATCGAAATAGCATGTTAGTTATTCTTGCGGCTTTTTTAATGATCAACTATATCGTGTTTTTGTCTGATTTTTAACCTTGTTAGTGAACATTTTGTTTATTTTAAGCTTACTTATGGTACCGTTCTTTATTTAAAACCGTAAATAATCGCTTTAATGTATATTAGTGTATGTTTAGGGCGCGGGCGATCTGTGCGTAAAGTTTTTAATTTGAGATTCGCTACACGGTTATGTGAATGTTACATGGTTTGAAGATGCAATTTAATTAGCTACGGTTCCTTAAGGACGATATTGGCGATGCAATATTGAGAGAAACAAAATACTATTAGTTGGGGACCAAAGAAGTAATTTATTTTATTTGTTTTAGTTTTCTATCTTTATATCTATGTGGGTAGACAATGTTAACCTGACCTGATGTTAAGTCACCGTCGCCTAGACATTAGCAACACCATGCATTGTCAAGCTGAAATATCATGTTGTTATGTGCCTGTAACTTCAACGGCCTTACCTTTCTAACCGAAACAGTAATACATGTGCACTACTGCTTCATGCTGGAAATTGGTGGTGGTAGTTCTTCCCAATAACTCTACACTAAGAGTTTTGCTTCTGTATATTGCATTTTTAAATTCCTTGGCTCTGTAACAGTGTAAGAAGTCCTATTAATAATATATCAATCTGGAGGCCAGTTGGCTTGGTAGTTAGCAACTCTGACTGCCAAACTGAAGGTTGCAGGTTCGATTCCCATCCAGGGCAAACATTTGTGTGCATGAACATGTCTGTTTGTTCTGTGTGTAAATATCTAGTACCTGGATGGCCGAGCATTGCTCATTGCAAACCTCCTGCATACTAAATTTCATGAAAATTGTTGGAGCCGTTTTCGAGATCCTTATTATATATATATATATAATAAGGGTAATATATAATATACAAGAATTGCTTGTTTAAAAGTATTAGATAGATAGATAGATTAGATATAAGTATGTACCTAGAAAAAAATCTGGTTTCCATAGTACATGCTCTGCTTAGTTTCCCCTGTGTAATTAATGTCCCCAGATATTTATTTATTATTATTTATCTTTCAGATATAAAATACCACACAGAATCGTCAAAAAACACAAAGAAATGCATAGAAAATTTAACGGATATTAAAAAGTTAGAAAGGGATGATACTATCACTTGTTTGGAATGGGGCAATTTGGAACAGACAGAAATACTAATTGGGAGAAAAAATCAGCAGGTACGTAACAGAGTAGTCTTCAATTGGAACCAACTATTGACAAAGATGATGATCGCAGGGATAGTGGGGACTTAATGGAGACCTACAAACAGCGGCGGCCTTAGGGGGTGGCGAACGGGGCAATCGCCTGGGGCCTCGCTCATGCAGGGGCCTCGCGCAACAACCCAACCAAATTAGAAAAAGGTTTTTTTTTTCTAACTTTCGTTTTTATTTCATATTTTTGATTTTAATCCTCAATTATTTATTAAGGTTATAGTTAAAATAACAGTAAAATAAAATTAGTTAACTAATTCATTAATTCAAGACATAATTTCAAAATTCATTATGTGCCACTGTGCCTGCTCCTCTATCGATATTTATCATCTCTGTATTTGTTAATTTTGTAAATCTTTCAATGTTAAACATGGCAAATACCTAATCAAAACAACCAGGCTTACTTTCGCATCACATACTTTTCACGAAGGACAAAGGGCCTCGCAAAGACCTGCCGCCCTGAGCCTCGCAATGGGTAAGGCCGCCGCTGTCTACAAAATCTTAAATGGATATTATGAGGTACAGGAGTTCCAAAGTCTATTTAAACGAGATAATAATGACCGTCTAAGTTGCCACTGTCTTAAATTGAGCACTAGTCTCTCATACAACAACCCTCACACATATTCTCTAAACAATAGAGTGGTCAAAGCGTGGAACAACACGTGCTGGCCTCAGGTGTCATCCTCACACGGTACTTCCAATACCGTCACGCACTAAGAGATTTGGTACACCATAAAGTTATGGAACTCGTTGCCGGCTCACGCACAGTACACACACATACCAATTTGTCCATCACCAGATACAACTATACGACACACTCCATGGGTTCACGAAGACCTACACCGCAGATTTCTCCCCTGGAGAGGTAGTGGGCCTCGGTCGATGCAAACGGAAACTCATAGCTGCTACATCTAACGGCATAGTCAGGATATGGAGTAAGAAAGTTGACGAACAAGTCCAGACAGGTGGCAAGCTTGATAGGATGAGGGTGTGTGCTGATGATAATGCTGTATTTGGGACTGGTGAGTACTGTTTTACATAAAATACTTGAACTTAACTGAAGATGCTTCGTGTGGAAGTGAAACCGTATCGATTTCCTGTTGAGGGACAGGCCAGTTGGCTTGGTGGTTAACACTCTGACTGCCAAACCGAAGGTCGCGGGTTCGATTCCCACCCAGGACAAACATTTGTGTGCATGAACATGTCTGTTTGTTCTGTGTCTGGGTGTAAATATCTATATAAGTATGTATTTAGAAAAAAAAAAGTAGTATATGTAGTATATCAGTTATCTGGTTTCCATAGTACAAGCTCTGCTTAGTTTGGGACCAGATGGCCGTGTGTAAAGAATGTCTGATGAACTAAATGAACTAAAAAAAAAAAAAAAAAAAAAAAGTTTCCTTGTTTGGGACAGAGAAGGAGATCCAGCGGATTTCGTTATTAGATTTTTTTTTTTAAGTATACCAAGTTACGGCCACATTCCCTGGGGATCTTATGGTTCCCTATAAAAGTCTAATATTGTACCTTTGTATTGTAAATTTGTACTATTGCTAAAAGGAGTAACCATAGCTACAGATTTTTTTTTTGTACAGGTGGTCAAGAAAATGACTTACAACTGTATCGCATAGGTGATTTGGAACCTACCTTCTCAGCGAAGAACTTAGCTCATGACTGGCTCCAGCTCCGTCGGCCCGTGTGGGTGTCAGACCTGGCTTTCATGCCCGGAGAGGGGGGAAGAGTGGTGGCCGTTTGCTCTAGACACGGTTATGTTAGGTAATATGCATATTTCTTGTCTTTAAATCGCAAAAAGTCTGAATATAAAAAAGTTTCTTTGCTGACTATCTTCCCGGTTCTTCTCAGTTTTATTTCTATGCCATGTAGGCTGACGAACAGGCAGACGGTCGTGATGGTAAGTGGTCACCGCTCGATGGACATTTGCAACACCAGGAGCATCAACAATGCGTGTGACACTGAGACGTGAAGTTAAGTCTCACGTGCCTGTAACTTCACCGGCCTTACCTTTCTAAACAAAACAGTAATACAAGTGCACTATGTTCTCTTCTTGCAATACTTCTACGAAAAGCTGCATCTGCTCTTTTCTTACCTAAACTTTATTTTCAAATGTTTCAGGTTATATGATAGTAGGGCTCAAAGGAGGCCGGTTATAAATGTTGAATTCAAAGCGATGGCTGCCACATGCATTATACCCAGCTTTGGAGAACGGTAAGTTGAAATATCAGTTCCACAATGTTGTACAACAACTGTCTCACAGTGCAATACAATCGCATTGCTGAACTCTACTTTACGCGCCATTTTCTTATTATTTTGTCTGAAATATCAACTCCTCAATATTGTGCAAGAACTTTCTCATAGCGCAACACAATAACATTGCTGAAATATGCAGAGATTGCTGAGATACAGTTGGATTAAAATTTAGGTTTTGTGCGCCATTTTCTTATTATTTTGTCTGAAATATCAACTCCTCATTATTGTGCAAGAACTTTGTCATAGCGCAACACAATAACATTGCTGAAATATGCAGAGATTGCTGAGATACAGACGGATTAAAATTTAGGTTTTACGCGCCTTTTTCTTATTATTTTGTGTGAAATATCAACTCCTCAATATTGTGCTAGAACTGTCTCAAAGTGCAACACAATAACAGTCGGATTAAAGTAATATTCTTACGCGCCATTTTTTTATTTATTGTCAAACAGCATACAATCAATTTATTTCTTCCAGCCAAGTGCTGGTAGGATTCGGTAGAGGCCAGCTCCACCAGGTCGACCTTCGCAAAGGGAAGCCGGATAAAGGCTTCAAGGGTTGCGCTGGAGCCGTCACCAGCATTGCCATAACTAAAGACCCTGAACTCATCATCAGCACGAGCTTAGACCGGCATCTCAGGGTCCATCAATTCGAAAGCAAACAATTACTTCATAAGGTAATAAAAGTTTAAGTTTTTAGGCCAGTTGTCTTCGTGGTTTGAGACATGAACGTGTCTGTTCTTTCTGGGTCTGGGTGTAAATATCAATTTTTAATATCAGTTATCTGGTTTCCATAGTACAAGTTCTGTTTAGTTTAGATCAGAGGACCGTGTGTAAACAATTTTCATCCAATTAACGCAGTATGCCGATAGACAGGCAGACGGTCCACCTGATGGTAAGTGGTCACCGCTGGATGGCCATTTGCAACAACAGAGGCATCTTACCTGAGACGTAAAGTTATGTCATGTGCCTGTAACATCACCGGCCTTACCTTTCTAACCGAAACAGTAATACAATTGCACTACTGCTTCACGGAGGAAATGGGTATGGTGGTAGTACTTCCCAAGTACTCTGCACTAAGATTATGTATGTTATATATTTAAAACATGATATTTTCAGCAATATCTAACATCAAAGCTGTCATACGTGCTGGCGCAGACAGAGAGCAGCACTCCACTTCTCAAAGAAGACACAGAGATAAAGGAAGAAGAAAAGGTTGTCCCAGTAGAGTTGGAAAGAGAAGATGATTTGGATGAGATCTTTGAAAATATGGAAACAATTGAGTGAGTATCAAAGTGTGGAGAGAGAAAGTTTTGAAGGAGAATTCTAGTTTTTTAGAATTTAAGACTGGACTGCAACGCGACTGGTCGTGGGTTCGATTCCCATCCAGGACAAACATTTGTGTGCATGAACACGTCTGTATGTTCTGTGTCTAGATGTAAATATATTAGTAGGTATTTAGAGAGAAACAAAGTATATGTAGTGGAATCAGATGGCCGAGTGTGAAGAATTGCCCAGGATATTTATTATTGTGTGCTTCAAATAGTTTCTACCCCCTAGTTTTCTCACGTTCCCGAGGGATGTCAGGTTTTCCCAGAATAAAAGTAGCCTATATGTTATTCCGGAATATGCTCCATCTATGTGCCAAGTTGCATCTAAATCCGTTTTGTAGTTTTTTACGTAAAAGAGTAACAAACATTCATAGATACAAATTATCGCATTCATAATATTAATAAAGTATGCTAATCAATTCTGACGTTCACCACGTTCTTTCATGTTGTCTCTTTTTATTTTTCAGTGAAAGACCAAGAAAGAAGAAGTTGGCCATCGAAGAGGAAGTACAGGCGAAGAAAGTAAAGCCCTCCTCAGAAGGAAGCACAGAGCTGGGCAATGAGGAAGAAGAGGAAGATGCGATAGTCAAACTTCTCAGAAGCACAGAGAAGCAGAAGAAGAAACGGGAGAAGCAGAAGAGGGCAAGGAAAGCGAAGAGTGTGTTTCATAATGCTTAGAATAAAGTTGTTTTTGAAAATGTGCGTTTGAATGCCCTTTTATTTGCAAAAGTATGATCTGTCTATGTGCCAGGTTCTATCGGTATCTCTCCACACCCAAACATTATATCGCACCCTCAGAACGATAGGGGCTTAACTCAAAAAATCACTTTTGGCACATCTCTGATTGGGTCACTTCGCACTGAGGGTGGGTCCCGGTATTAAAGAGGCTGAAGTAACGGTATGCTTATTCTATCATTAAATTGACTATGTTTTACTATTCATCAGATAGAGCGTACTTTGTTTAGTCTCTATAATCAACTCCATTTCGCAAAGTTTTGAATTAAGCCCTTATCGTACTAAGGGTGCGATATTTATACATAGTACTAGCTGCGGTTTCACCTGCGTTCTCTAGGGATCAAAGGTATTCCGGAATTATTGTATAGCCTATGTCCACCCGGAATTATGTCCTTTGAAATAAGTGCCCTAGTTCCGGAGATTACCCTCCGTATACATACAAAGTACAAATCCTCAAAATTCCCACTTTATTTTTATAATCCTACTAATATAAACGTGAAAGTGTGTTTGTATGGATGTTTGTTCCTCTTTCACGCAATATCTACCCAACGGATTTGGATGAATGTCCTGTCGAAATAAGTCCATAAAAAAAATCAGTGCAGCAATTCGATCGAAGCCCACCTACCAGGTTCAATTGTGAATCTAAACAATTGTCGAACACACAAAAAAAATCATCAGAAGCGGTCTAGTTGTTTAGAAGGAGTTCACTAACACACACGGACAGAAGAATAAATATATTAATATTATCAATAATTAATATAATTTGTTTAAAAAAGCCATATTATGGCAAGACAAATACTGCTTGTCAGACTGTCATGACAGACTGTCAGTTGTCAATATTTTTTATTTCGCTTGATTGCAGTTTCGCTTCCGCAATTTTTCCATCTTTACGCAATTGACTGAAAAGAAATACCGTGTTACTTCTCAAATATGCCAACAAACATACATGATACATAAATCTATACGAATCACATATAATTGCTGTTATAAATTAGCAAGAAACATGGATTTTACAAATGTTTGTAGAACTTGTTTGACTACAAAAAATTTGAATCCCATTTTTCGTGACGAAGATGACCATAGCCGATATTCGACTGATGTGTTCATTGCAACAGGTATAGAGGTAAGGTTTAAAGAAATTTGTGGTAAGTAAATTAAACTTAAATACTGCTATCATTCACTTTTGTTTAGTTTTTCCTTTTTTTACTGTTGTGCTTCTTTTATATTTGTGGCGTGATGATCTTTCTCAAAGTATGCGCTTTCTAACATTTTTTTATCAATCAAACATTTATAAAGTAAAACCCATTGTGTTGTAGTCGCCTATTAAAAAAAAATTTTAAAAGTAGTTTTTAAATTAAATTTTTTTCTATTTTTTTTTTTACATTTAATAATGCTGTACATTTATTTATTATAAAGTACATAATATGTATACTTGTGTAGTGTCATATACAATAATAAATTCCCTTCAGCTTCAACTGCATTCCTGAAGAATGTTACATATTATTCTTGGGAAAAAAGTGCTGTTGTCGCCATTTAAAACTCCAACAAGGTTTTATTCACTGCCATTTTATGGCGGTAAAATTTAATTCTGGCACATAACAGTTTTATTGTTTCTTTTTCTTCATGTCACTTTTGGAGGGAATATCACACATAAAGTATGCATTGAAAACCAAGCTTGTTGTTTAATTTTCACATTAGAAAAATAAACATTGAAGTAGATTTGCTATAAATAAGGATAAAAAGGCATAACAAGTGCTATTCCAGAGTATAATGTATCTCTTTGCCAAATTTCATCCAGATCCATTTAGAAGTGAATTAGCCACGATTTAGTGACAGACATCCATCCAAACTTTTGCACTAATAGTAAATGCTCTAGCTGTCCCCCGCAGTTTTACCCGCGTTCCCGAGGGATATCACATTTTCCCGGGATAAAAAGTAGCCTATATGTTATTCCAGGATATGCTCTATCTATGTGCCAAGTTTCATCTATATCCATTTAGTAGTTTTACCAAGAGTAACAAACATATATACAAATCTTTCCTCTTTATAATATTAGTATAGATAAGTTTGTATGTGTTACAACTTGCTTTCCTGTCCTTATATTTATTAAGTAATTATACTGGCTCACCAACTCATCAAGTAATAGTCAATCCTCCAGTTTCGTCTTCCCGCCCAATCCATTGAATGAAGTGATTCACAGATTGACTGGTCGGCCGTCTGAGTCACTGACCGACTGACTGACTGTATTGCCACTACTTGTATGCGTGAGACAGCGTTAAGTATCTATTAAACAGACACACAAACACTACAGTATGTATGGATGTTTGTTCCTCTTTCACGCGTAAACTACCCAATGAATTTGGATGAAACTTGGCACATAGGTAGAGCATATCCTGTAATAACATAGGCTATTTTTTTATCTAGGGAAAATGTTACATCCCTCAGGAACTTAGCTGAAACTGCGGGGGACAGCTAGTTTATAATAGTAGAAAGGTATACCTTTCTTATTTAAGAAATAAATATCCCGGGACATTCTTTACACACGGCCATCTGGTCCCAAACTAAGCAGAGCTTGTACTATGGAAACCAGATAGCTGGAATACTACATATACTACTTTTTTTTTTCTAAATACATACTTATATAGATATTTACACCCAGACACAGAACAAACAAACATGTTCATGCACACAAATGTTTGTCCTGGGTGGGAATCGAACCTGCAACCTTCGATTTGGCAGTCAGAGCGTTAACCACCAAGCCAACTGGCCTGTACAATAATAATGATAAAGTGATTAAGTTGGTTCTGGTAGTGGCATTAGTGGCTGTTCTTTGTTGATCTGCCATTAGCTGGGTGGTCTCTAACCCTGACTACAACACCACAAGTTGAGGGTTTGTTTCCAACCTAGGATAGACATTTCGCACCCTCAGTACGATAAGGGCTTAACTCAAAATTTCGCGCAATGGAGTTACGATCATAGAGAGACTAAACAATGTACGCTCTATCCAATGAATAGTAAAACATAGTCAATTTAATGATAGAATAAGCATACCGATATTTCAGCCTCTTTAACACCGGGACCCACCCTCCCCGCTCATAGCGAAGTGACCCAATCAGAGATGTGCCAAAAGTGATTTTTTTAGTTAAGCCTCTATCATTGTGAGGATGCGATTTGTGTACATGAATTTGTGTGTTATATGTCTAGTTGTAAATAATCTATATGAATATGTGTTTAGATGCAAACGAAGTAGTATATCAGAGGGCAGTAGCATGTAGAAGGAGTAGTGCTGAGTTTATTCAAGGAAGTACTACCACCACAACCAATTCCCCTGTAAAGCAGTAGTGCACTTGTATTACTGTTTCGGTTAGAAAGGTAAGGCCGATGAAGTTACAGGCACATGAGACTTAACAACCTTTCAGGGTTGACAAAGCGTCTGGTGCTGCAAATGTCTATAGGAGGTGGCTCTTACCATCAGGTGGATCATCAGCCTATTCATCCACCTACTTGATTATAAACCTTTTGACGCCATGCGCAAGCCATTTTCGTCTATACTCGACAATAAACAGTGAGCACTACAATACTAAATAAACATGTTTTTATATCGATTAGGCTTCGCGTACGTGGAGATGCCGTTATGGCATGACGTTCAAAAGGTTAAAAAACGCTGTAAAATATATTTTTTTTAAATTTCAGGTTGATTTAGACGATGGCCTGCCTCAAAACATGTGTACGCAATGTGTTAAACATCTAGATAATACATTACAATTCCGCAAGCTATGCAAGGAAACGGAACACAAGCTTTTACGTATAATAAACGATAAAATAAAACCAGAGATTAAAGAAGGCAAATCTACGAGTATAACAGATGTTTTAAAAACTGATATAGCTGAAAACAAACCGACAGTAGATATCAAAATGGAATACACAAACTACGAGGTGTTTGAAGAAGACGACGATACACCATTAAAATATCTAATCGAAACAGATAATTCTGACGAACTGACAAGCGTAGATATAGATGAAACTAAAGCAGAGAAACAAGATTTTGAAGTTATGCCCTACAATATTGTAGATGCAAGACGGAAAAGAGTGACGTGTAAACTGTGTCAAAAGAATCTGTCTATACGAAGTATTGATAAGCATATGGCTAAAAATCATCCCGGAGCTGATGAGAGACGTGTCAAATGTGATTTGTGTGACAATTATATTATGAAAGGGAAGTTGAATCGCCACATGGTGTTGATGCATGGCACTGGGTGCTTTAGATGTGGTGTGAGTACAAATTCTACCTATATTGTAAACTAGCTGACCCGACAGACGTTGTCCTGTCTTAACAATGAATATTTAATTCGTATCTTCCGATGAAATCGACTGTGAAATGTGCTATAAGAAATTAATTATTTTATCAATATAATTCCGACCCATGCCTCTATTTTAGCCACGATATTTGTAGCGCGCATTCTCTCTATCGCTCCAGCTGTCGAACGACTGACAATAATAATAGTTAATATTGTCAAAAGCGCTAGTAAAGTTTAGTTAGGTTAAGTTTTCTAAAAATTTCTAATTTTCCACGCAACTTTCTTAATTTTTTCTTTCATAAGAACCTTCTCCTGACAATAACGAACACTACAAAAAATGAATTAGCGAAATCGGTCCAGCCGTCCATGCGTGATGCCGTGACCAAGGGAAATAGGGATTCATTTATATATATATGTAGATGGGAAAGTTTGTGTGCATGAACATGTCTGTTTGTACTGTGTCTGGGTGTAAATCTTAATATAATAGGTTGGGGAAAAAGATCCTTCGCATTTTTTAAGAAAATTCAAAACATTTTTAATATAGTTTATTTACATTTAACTAAAGTATGTAGGTACCATTTTGTTCGATAACTTTTTGCCATCTTGTAGGTAGGGACATGATCCCATTGCTATAGAAATTTTGGGACTTCTGATCAAAATACTGCGACAAGTGGTTTTGACAGTCCTCTCGTGATGTTAACCTGACACTGCCTAAAGAATTCTGAAGAGACCGAAACAGGTGGAAATCTGAAGGTGCAAGGTCAGGACTATACGGCGGATGCATTAATACCTCCCAGCCAAACTCTCTTAATTTTTGCTGAGTGGCTAAAGATGTGTGAGGTCTAACGTTATCATGATGAAAAACCACACCCCTTCTGTTGATTAATTCCGGCCGCTTTCTCTCAACTTCTTGCTTTAATCTCATCAGTTGTTCGCAGTAGAGTTCAGAATCGATGGTCCTGCCTGGTGGTAACAGCTCATAATGAATAATGCCCTTCCAATCTCACCACACACACAGCATCACCTTGTTGCGAGTTAACCCGGGTTTCGCCACAGTCTGTGAAGCCTGACCGGCCTTTGACCACGACCTTTTTCGCACGTTCTTGTCGTACGTGATCCACTTTTGATCACCAGTTATCAGCTTCTTCAAAAATGGTTCGGTTTCATGACGTCGTAATAAAGAATCACAAATGAGTACACGGTTCATTAGGTTTCTTTCAGTGAGCTCGTGAGGTACCCAAATATCTAGCTTTTTTGTGTACCCAGTTTTTTTCAAATGCGCCAAAACTTATAGTTTTAGTGGTCAATTTCCAGTTCTTCAGCTACGTCGTAACTACTGATATGCCGATCTTGCTCCACTTTTTCAAAAATGGCATCCATTTTATCCGTAATGGGGCGACCAGAGCGACGTGCATCTTTGACATCAATATTTCCGGATTGAAAACGCTTAAACCAAATTTGTGTTACTCTCACAGACACTGCACTAGGTCCATAAACTTCGCAAATTTTTTTCGCGGCTTGCGTTGTGTCCATACAAAATTATTCCCCGTCGCAAATTGTACCATATCACTGTTAATATAAGTTTAATTGTAAAAATTGTATAGACTTAGACAAAATAAATGAAAACCGACGGAGGGTCTCGATAAGGTATTGCCGCGAGCCACTTAAGGCTCATGATATAGCCGTCCCTCTCCCACAGTTGTCTCTCTCTAGCACAGCGAGCTTTACTCGCTGTGTACGTTGTTACCTGAGCACTGTGGGAGGGGGGATATAAAGGCGCTTATCTGAGTAAGCGTCACTGTGCAGTTATCATCGGGATCTTCAGTAGAAGTCACGCGCTCGGACCCTTAAATTACCGCACCGTTCAACGTAGCTGCGCGGGGACTACCTACCTCACTGCGTCCACCGTACTCCCTCGGATCACGCGGAGTTCACCGTCGATTTCGGTTCCCGGTCTGCCACCAGCGGCAAGCCCCGGGAACCGGGTCGGCGGGCTCGCCGTGCCGGGGAGCGCGGCTGGGATCGCGCTCCGGTGTCCCCGCGCCCGCGACAACCGCGCCGCGCTTACGAGATGCCTCCGCCGGCATCCTCGCTCCCGCCCTCGCGTAGGGCCACGCGCCCGCCCCCCCCACGCCCCGCTGGCGTGTGGGCGCGGAGGGTATTCACCCGCTCTCAGGGTGCGGCTGCCCAGACGGCGCTCGACCGGATGATCGCCGCCGAGCTGGCCACCCGCATCCGAGACCTGACCCCCTCTCTCCCCTCATCGCCGGGGGGAGGGGGCGAAGAGTTCTTCCCGGGGTCCGGTGCCAGGACCCCGGCATCAACCGAGGGGGAGGAGAACCCCTCTATGCCGCCGCTGGAGGCCGCTCTCGGGGCCCCCCAGCTAAACCCAACGCGGCCCTCAACATCGTGGGCCACGGTGGCCTCACCACGGCCGCAAGGAGCGCCGCCCAAAGGCCGCCCGCCGCAGCCCGCCGCCCCGAAACGGACCGACACCCCTACCGCCCCGCAGCCTCAACCGAAGCCGCAACCGCGCTTTGTGGCGCCAGCCACAACGATCGCGCCGGCCCGCTTCCCATCACCACCGCAGGGCGCGGGAAAGAGGCAGGCCGTCTTCAGGACGCCGCCCCCCGCCCAACCCCCCGCGACGACATCACCACCGGCGACGTCACACTCGCCGATGGACATCGGTGCCCCCTGTGCGAGCACCGCAAACGCTGCCTCCGCCGCGACCGCACCGGGAACGACGACGACCACGAGACCAGTGACGTCCCCAGCCGCCGCCACCGGTACCACAGCCTCCGCGCCGCCAGCCCGCTACCCGCCATTAGTGGTGGAGGTATTGCCGGACTGGCCCGCGCACTTCAAGGCACTAAAGGCCCGACTGGGTCACGCGCCGAACGGTCGCGCTTTTGGGAAGGGAGTCCGCTTCATACCCAAGAGCAGCGCCGAGTATCGCGTGATCCAGCGGTACCTGACGGAGGTGGAGAAGGACCACAAAATCTCGTGGTTCAGTTACTCCCTCCCGGCGGAACGCAGCCTCAAGGTAGCCATCAGGGGGCTACCGAACAACACCGTTCCGGAGGATGTCGTCGCGGAGCTCAGAGAGCTGGGATACGACCCGGAGTTCGTGCGCGCCATCAGGGCGCGGCAAGGACGACCGGGTTGTCTATTCCACGCCCAGCTGCGCAGAACCCCGGACCTCACACCGGGCATATATGACGTCACTGAGTTGATGTGCATGCCCGGTGTGAAAATTGAAGCATGGCGCGGCAAACGGGGGCCAGCGCAATGCCATCGGTGCCAGCAATTCCGGCACTCCTCCCAGAACTGCCACAGGCCACCTGCCTGTGTGCGCTGCGGGGAGGGGCACCACGCATCTGACTGCCCGCGACCGCTGGAGCAGCCGCCCACGTGCGCAAACTGTGGCGGCGAGCACACAGCGAACAGTGCCATCTGTCCCGTCTTCCGTAAGGAAGCACGGAACTCGAAGGCAGGCACTGTCGCTCGCACCGCCGCCGCCGCCACCACCACCGCCACCAGGACGCCGGCTGCTCCGACCTCCACCACCAATGCAGTCACCGACGGCAACGCGCCCGGCTCCCTCATGGCTGCGGCCAACCCGCCGCAGCAGAAGGGGAAATCCCGCAGAGGGCGGAGGGGAAGGGGGAAAAAGCCGGCCCCCGCCCCCGCCCCCGCCCATGCCACCACCAAGAAGACACAGCTAGAGCCAGCCACTGCACCTGTGGTCGCCGCCCCCGCACCCCGGGGGACGAAGGCGAAGCAGGTTGCCGCGTCGAAGCCGAATTTTTCGGCCAAGACGCAAGTGGACCCGGTGCTGACTCTCGCCATTGGAGCCCTCAATCGGGTGCTCATGGCCCTCCTGGAGGGACGGGACCCCGTCCCCATCATTATCCAGTGCGTGGCGGATCTCTGCGCTCATGCCCGGTAGTCCGCTGCGCATTCTGTACTGGAACGCCGACGGATTGTCCCCCGAGAAGGCCAGACTCTTGAGGTTGCTGCTCACCGAGCGGCATGTCGACGTTGCCCTCATCAACGAGACACACCTCAAGACGAGCACCCGATTGAAGATGCCTGGGTACCACGTGTACCGAGAGGACCACACCTCCCCCGCTGGGACTGCGTACAGGGGTTTAGCAGTCCTAGTGAAGAGGAAAGTCATCCACCAGCCGCTGCCTGCTACGGATCTCCAGACCGCGTACGCCCTGGGCGTAGAAGTCTGCGTCGAACGCGAGCCCACCCGTGTGTTTGCGTTCTACAAGCCGCCGCAAAACCGCCTCGCCATGGCTGATGTCCGAACTATCCTGGACTCGCCTGGCCCGACCATCATCGCCGGCGACTTCAACGCCAAACACATGGCGTGGAACTCCAACCTCGCTTGCCCAGAGGGCCGCCGCCTTCTGGACGACGCAGACCGCCACGGCTACCAGGTGCTGGGACCAGAGGTCCCGACGCACTATCCGTACCAGGCAAACGCGGCACCGGACGTCATCGACCTGGCGATCACCCGCGACCTGCCGGTCGCACCGTCGCTTGACGTCCTGGATGACCACGTCCTCTCGGACCACCAGCCAGTGCTGCTGGCAGTACCCAGAGCTCCAACCCGGACTGACCCAACCCGTTCACGTCGCCGTCACGATTGGCGAACGTTCGCCGAGCACTTGTCCGAGCATTACGCTCGCGAGCAACCGCCCGTTCGCGAACATTCGCTCGTTCGCGAACATTCGCTCGTTCGCGAACATTCGCTCGTTCGCGAACATTCGCTCGTTCGCGAACATTCGCTCGTTCGCGAACATTCGCCTGCTCGCGAACATTTGCTCGCTCGCGAACGTTCGCCCGTTCGCCGCATCCGAACCGACGCAGATGTCGACCTGCTCGCCGAGGAACTCAGTGCCGCAATTACCGCGGCGCTTCGAGCCTCAGAGCGAGACGCAGCGTCGACTCGCAAGGCACCTCCCCTACCGGCGAACATCGTGGCGATGATTGAACGGAAGAGGAAGCTGAGACGCCTATGGCAATCGACCCGGTGCCCGAACATGAAGACCCAGCTCAACGCTCTGGCGCTAAGGATCTCGGAAGAGCTGGAAACAGTCTCAACCGAGTCCTGGCTTCACGCCATCGAGCGAGCGGGGGAAGATTGGACGGGTATCCACCGACTCTGCCGCCAACTCTCCGGGAAGGCAACTCCGGTACGCCCCCTACTGGCCAGTGACGGAACCCCCCGTTACCGTGCCGAGGACCGCGCGGAGATCTTTGCCGACTACCTGGAGAGTCAGTTCCGGCCGAATCCAGCTTCCTCAGTGCAGCACGAAGAAGACGTCCAGCAGCGTGTGAAGTCCTACTTCGACGCGCCGATAGCCACCACGGAAGACCCAGTAGTCTTTTCCCCCGGCCAAGTGCAACGAATGATTCGCCGCGCCCCATTACGGAAGGCCCCCGGACCAGACCAGATCCCCAATGAAGCCCTGCGTCACCTACCTCCACGCGCTATCGCGAAAGTGACGCAGCTATTCAACGGAATTCTGCGGACTGGCCATTTCCCCAAGCCTTGGAAGCGCGGCAGAGTTATCATGCTGCCAAAGCCGGGGAAAAACATTCTGAGGCCCGAGAGCTATCGGCCCATCACGCTGCTGTCAACGACCTCGAAAGTCTTCGAGAAGCTTCTTCTGCTGCACCTCATCCCGCACATCCAGCCACGCGACGAACAGTTCGGCTTCCGCGCCGAACACTCCACGACGCAACAGCTCGCGAGGACGCTGCACCACCTCACGGCCGCCCTTAACAAAAAGGAGCGGGCCACTGCAGTGTTTCTCGACATGGAGAAAGCGTTCGATCGCGTGTGGCACGACGGCCTGATCTACAAGCTGTCCACGTCTACTACTCCTCGTCGAGTAGTTAAGACTGTGGCCACCTTCCTCCAAGACAGGCGCTTTCAAGTGGTGGTTGAAGGCACCCTGTCGTCGGAGCGCCCCGCCCAGGCCGGCGTGCCCCAGGGCAGCTGTCTGTCGCCCGTCTGCTACGGCAGATATACGGACGACATCCCGACAGCCGGAGGCGCAATGCTTGCGCTGTACGCTGACGATGCCGCGTACATTACCACGTCGCTTACCGCCGCTCACGCGGCCATCAAAATGCAGCGCGCATTGGATGCCCTCCCGCCCTGGCTGGAAGAATGGAGACTGACGGTCAACGTGGCGAAAACCCAGGCGATCTCCCTCGGGGAAAACAGGAACCCGTCCCCCCTGACCCTGCTCGACCGCCAAGTCGAGTGGTCCCCGCAGGTGAAGTACCTGGGTGTGACCATTGACCGTCGTCTCAATATGAAGTCCCACGTCCGGAACATCGTTGGCCAAGTCCGCGCCGCTCGAGCTCTCCTGCGTCCCGTCCTGACGTCCCACAGCATTCCCACGCGAGCGAAGCTGGGCGTCTACAAGGCATATATACGGTCCCGACTCACGTACGCCGCACCTGCGTGGTACGCGTTGACGTCGGACCGTGTCCGCCAGCAGCTGCGCGCACAGCAATCGCTGTCGCTGCGCGCTATTGTAGGCGCCCCTCGCTACGTAAGGAATGCTACTATCTCCAGGGACCTCAACATGGAGAGTCTCGACGACTTCATCGGCCGACTAAGCGCCAACATGTTCCGCCGCGCCGATGGGTCCAGCCTCCGCCATTTGCGGGAGCTGGCACCGTACCATCGGCGCCCGCCTGACGAGCAACACCGCCCGGACCGACCGTTCCCGCGGGACCTAGTTCCCGCGGAAACCCCCACCGGACCTACCCCCCCCGCACCGGCGCCGGCTGACGGGCGCCCACCGGGAATCACTCCCGGAGGGCTCGACCTCGCCGACGCCGCTGCCGCGGGACCACACTGGACAATGACCCCCGTCGCCGCCGGCTCGCAGCCGCCCACCGGAGCTACTGCCGGTGGTGCTTGGCTCGCCGGCGTAGCGACACCCCACCGGAAGTGACAACCCGGATGTGACACCATCGCGGCGTATCTAATACGCCGCACACCAGGGACCCGCCTACTTCAGTAGGCGGCGACTGCCATCATTGAAAGGGGCACCGCCCCGAACAATAGAGCCACGCCCCCTAAGTGGGCGTGTGGGAATACCTCCAGTAAGCGTCACTGGGATCACCGGCAGATAAGAAAGCGACACAGAGCGAACAAGACCCTCCCGACGAGATAACAAGCGAAAAACCCAGTCTATTATTCCCGACCAGAATAACCCCGACGAACGAACAAAATACATGTTCGGCGCTCCAAGTGTTCACTATTTTGAACAAGTGAACCCAGTCTTAAATGTGGTAGTTCAGGACAACGAAACCAATATCGAAGGCTGTTCACCACATTTAAATGGTCCTTCGAGCCGGATAAGTGAACCGAAGAATCAACATGGTCAACACAAGGAGCTCCGAAGCCGCCAGTCAGCAGCACAGAACAGGGGCAGCGACCGCCCCCGACGCCGACCAACGCCGCGACGCCGAAACCGCGACCGGGACACCTGATGCGGGACTCCCACGGGCACCGCTAGATGCGGGGCATGTTCCTTCGACCACGGCTGGACTTGTGTTACATCCTTTGTACACCGCCGCTCAGGAACTCGCCGCCGCCCGGGACGCACTCAGCGCATCCACGACTACGGATGCAGGTTCCAGTCCAACGGACGAGACAAGCGCTACGACTACAGTGACGAAAAGTAGTACGAGCACATCAGCGGCAGAAAAGCAGACTTCGGCTTCCAGAACAGAAAGATCAGACAAGACTCTGGTCGGGAAGCAACCAGCAGTGCCACGCTCGACGACATCGAGTAGAAGTCGCCGAAAGCAAATCCTAAAAGCGAAGGAGGAGCTATTGGCGAAACAGACAGAATTGGCGGCGCTGCGAGTTGCCATATTAGAAGAAGACTCAGATGACGACTTGGAATCAGTGGCATCAGATCGAGTAGCCAGGGTTCGATCTTGGGTAGACTTACACCCCAACAACCCGGCTATCATGCCACCAGAAACCGAACAGGCACGAGGTGAGATACAGGCCCCATTGATAGCGACGATGACGCATCAAGACGAACCCCGGGCGCCGACTCGTGCACTGAAAATGGAATCGACGCATGACTACAGTGGACTGGCGTCAACGATCGCCGAAGCGGCGCGAGCGCTACAGCCATCAGTGGTAGTGCAACGTAAAACGCCGGAACTTCCGATATTTAACGGTACATCGAGTGACTGGCTGCCGTTCAAAGCAGTCCTCGAACAGACGTCAAGCACTACCACGGAACAAGAAAATCTGGCACGACTACGACGAAGCTTGAAGGGGCCTGCGAGAGACGCAGCCCAATGCCTCTTCATTGGCTCTACGACTACAGCAGAAGTCATGAAACTATTGGCAGCACGTTTCGGCCGCCCTGACGCACTGGTAATGGCCGAAATGGAAAAATTGAAAATGCTGCCAAAACCGAGTGAAGCGCCAAAGGACATCTGCCTTTTCGCCTCACAAGTGACGAACATAACCGCGACGGTTAAGGCGTTGAACAAGACGCACTATCTCTATAACCCAGGGGTAGTGAACGCCGTAGTGGAGAAAATGCCTGCAACACTACGTTTCAGATATTACGATTTCGTAACGGAACGGCCGGAAGAAGAACCAGACTTAGTGAAGATAACTAAGTTCCTAGAACAAACCGCGGAACGATGCGGCGCGTTCGCCCCGGCTGAACAATTGAAGGAGCGTTCAACGAATGTGAATGCAAACGTGAAACCGAATCAACGACGACCAGCACGCTCGTACCACGTAAACGAAGAGCAAGCGACCACTTCAGACATAAACCCATACCCGAGCTGCAAGAAGACCGGTCACTATGCTGCGACATGCACTACCTTTAAGGAGGCCACTGTCAATGAAAGATGGGATCTGGCGTGCAAAGAGAAATTGTGTTTCCGGTGTCTCAGGATACGGCACTTCAAACACATGTGCAAACCGAAGCCATGCGGTATCGACGGCTGCAGCTATTTGCATCACAAACTACTGCACAAACAGACACTACCGCCACCGACGACTGAGCGGACGAGCACTGCCGTCTTGTCTACCTCTCAGAGAAGAAACGGATCAGCACTTCTAAAGATCCTGAAGGTTCAAGTGTCCGGCCCAGCGGGAGTGCACGACACATATGCACTTCTGGACGACGGGTCTACCTGTACCTTGATTGACGAGGCAACAGCGGAAAAGATCGGCGCGTCAGGCCCGGCCGCACCACTCTTCATTGAAGGTGTCGCTGGCGCTAAGATCGAAGCGAAGACATCGAGACGTGTCAACTTTTCCATCAGCGGGAAATCAGACCATGTTCAGCATGACATCTCCGCCAGAACCATGGAGCAACTGAACTTGAACCCGCAGACCATCACTAAAGAACACGTGCGTGATTGTCCGCACCTCAGTGACATTGAGGAGGACATAGTGTATGAAAAAGGTACACCGACTATCCTGATTGGCCAAGACAACTGGCACCTCCTGCTGACTGAAGAACTCGCAGGGGTACCAGAAGCCAACCAGTCGCCTCACGTACCAGTCTGGGATGGGTACTCCATGGGACGCAACACCGGTACCCATCGAAGTTACACACACAACGGGTTCACCACATCGTGACTGAACCAGATGAAGAAATGGAGCAGCTCATGCGGGAGCACTTCTCCCTGGAATCCTTGGGAGTTGCTCCAAAGGCACCGATGACCGATGCCGAATAACGTGCCATACGACAGCTGGAAACAAACACAAAGAGGTTACCGGCGGGAGGCTTCGAGACATGCCTCCTATGGAAATCGGAAGAACCACAGATTCCATCCAGTTACAATGCCGCACTCAACCGATTACACGGCATCGAGAAAAAATTGGACCGGAACTCTGAATTGAAGAAGAGGTATCAACGACAAATAGAGATACTCTTGGAGAACAATTTCGCCGAGAGAGCTCCAGACAGAAAGGAGCGACATTGGTACCTCCCACATTTTGCCGTCATCAATCCGGCAAAACCAGACAAAATAAGAATTGTCCACGACGCTGCCGCTAAATCCAGAGCAACATCACTGAACGACCTGCTGCTATCAGGTCCCGACCTCCTTCAGTCGCTGCCTGGGGTGCTGATGCGGTTCCGGCAACGACCAATCGCCGTCACCGCCGATATCAAAGACATGTTTCTACGAATCGACATTCACGAACAGGATCGAGACATGCAACGGTTCCTGTGGCGCGGTGATAGGCGGGAGGGCCCGCCAGAAGAATTCCGGATGAAATCAGTGATATTTGGAGCGACATCGTCACCTTGTACGGCGATTTATGTCAAGAATCGCAAAGCAGATGACTTGAAAGACGAATACCCCGAGGCGTCAACCGCTGTCATCCGAAACCATTACATGGATGATTTCCTCGGGAGTTTTGACAATGAAGAAGAAGCGCTCAAGATTTCAAATCAAGTGGCATTCATCCACAGCCGAGCCAACTTCTTTCTTCAAAGATGGGCGTCAAACTCAAGATACGTGAGTGACAACCTTACATCGGGACAATCAGAAGAGAAAGTCGCACTAGATCCCGAGAAGATATTGGGGATGGTGTGGCGACCCGATCCTGACACGTTGTCATTCAACGTGAACAAACACAAGATCCCCAATGACATCCTGATGCGGACAAGAACGCCGACCAAGAGGCAGGCTCTGAGGACGGTCATGTCACTGTTTGACCCTCTCGGGCTCGCCACTCCAGTCATTGTGCAAGCCAAACGAATAATCCAAGAGACATGGCGCAGTGGCATCGATTGGGACGACCCTATCGCCCCATCAGAAGACCAGATGTGGAGACACTGGATGACGCATGTACAGCGATTGCCGAACCTCGCTGTGCCACGCTGCCATCCCCAACTCAACCGAGCAAAAAGAGCCGAACTACACACCTTCGTTGATGCCAGTTCAACTTCGTACGCGGGTGCTGTATACTGGCGAGTTGAGGATGAAAACGGGAAAGTGCACATAAGCCTAGTTATAGCTAAGGCGAGAGTGGCTCCAGTGAACAAGATAACGTCCGTACCACGCCTGGAGCTACAAGCAGCGGTGCTAGGGACCCGCCTGGCCCACACCGCGATAGCGGAACATGACTTCAGACCGACCAGACGAATCTTCTGGTCAGATTCCCGAACCGTGCTTGCGTGGCTACGAACTGGCCCCAGAACGTACAAGCCGTTCGTGGCCCACCGAGTAGCAGAGATTTCAGAAGAGACAAAAACCACAGAGTGGCGTTGGGTACCCACGAAACTCAACGTCGCCGACGACGCTACAAGAGGCACGCCAGAGTGTTTCTCATCGACTCACCGATGGTTCCGAGGCCCTGACTATCTATACCTCACTGAAGAACATTGGCCTCAGGAAGACGACACCGAGCTGGGAACCACGGGAGAAGAACGAGTCCACGCGGCCAGAGACGACAAGGCCTGCCTTACAGAGGCACTACCCGATCTGCGACGGTTTTCCTCGTACCTACGCATGATCCGGACCACAGCACGGGTGCTGCAGTTTATCGACCGCCTCAGACCGAGACAAAGATGTGCGGCCAATTACAAACGCACTATAAAGAACGCGGACAGCGACCCTGCCTGGCGCACTGACAACAAAATGAAGCAGTCGAAGACCACAGCCCCTACAGACCCCAGAGCGAAGACATCTCGCTCCTCGCCCATAGAAGCTCACCTCATCCGACGAGCGGAGCTCATATGGATCCTAGCTCAACAGCAAGAGCTATTCGACGATGAAATAAACGATCTCAGGCGCGGAGGTCACATCCCTGCCGCCAGCCGCCTGAAACTACTCGCCGTGGTGCTCGATTCTGACGGCATAATTCGGCTGAAGTCCCGAATCGCAGCCCCCCAAGACATCACAGAGGACCAAAAGGCGCCGGCCGTGATTGATGGCCGACACCGATGGACCCAACTCTACATTGGCTGGGTTCATAATAGACTACATCATGGTGGCTTCAACATCACGGCCAACGAAACCCGACAACACTATTGGGTATTGCGGTTACGCAACACAGTGCGCTCCGTGATACAACGATGCCAGACGTGCCGCATCCGAAAAGCGGGACCGGCACAACCCTCGACCGGTAATCACCCGCCGAGTCGTCTAGCCCATCACCACCGACCGTTTACCTTCACGGGGCTAGACTACTTCGGCCCGATCAGCGTTACCGTCGGCCGAGGTAGACAGAAAAGATACGGCGTGATATTTACGTGCCTGACGACACGCGCCGTACACTTGGAGATTGCCTACAGCTTGACAACCGACTCAGCGATCATGGCATTGCGCCGTTTCATCGCTCGCCGTGGTTGCCCGACCGAGTTATGGAGCGACCAGGGCACCAACCTGCGAGGGGCTGACGTCGAATTAAGAAAAGCAGCCCAACAAACCCTGGAGCAAGAAGCTTCAGTACGCACAATTCGCTGGCGTTTCATCCCTCCATCAGCTCCCTTCATGGGCGGTGCCTGGGAGAGACTGGTGCGGAGTGTGAAGAACGCCCTCGACGTCACACTGAGAGAACGCGCGCCGTCTGACGAAGTACTGCATACACTGTTGATAGAGGCCGAGCACACGATCAACAGCCGGCCTCTGACGCATGTGTCAACGTCTCCGGAAGATCCAGAAGCACTGACGCCGAACCACTTCTTGATCGGGGGGCCATCCTACATACCCCTGCCGGGGACGTTCAGCGAAAAGGACGCAGCCAGCCGAAAGACTTGGCGAGTCACACAGGCACTCGCGAACTCCTTTTGGTCCCGCTGGGTAAGGGAATACCTGCCGGAGCTTCAATACCGGCGGGAGCCTTACTCACGGGGCGGAGCGATAAAAATAAATGATTTGGTGCTAATCGCTGACGGCACCCTACCCCGGAACCAATGGCCACGAGGACGGGTCATTGCGACGTTCCCGGGTCCCGATGGCGAAGTACGAGCCGTCGATGTCCGGACCAGCAAGGGAATACTACGACGACCGACGAAGAAGCTGGCCATCCTGAACACCGACATCGAAAATACGTGAACTCCGAGAATTCCAGTTCCCAAGACAAGAAACTGCGGCGGGAGATATGTTCACAACAAAATTATTCCCCGTCGCAAATTGTACCATATCACTGTTAATATAAGTTTAATTGTAAAAATTGTATAGACTTAGACAAAATAAATGAAAACCGACGGAGGGTCTCGAAAAGGTATTGCCGCGAGCCACTTAAGGCTCATGATATAGCCGTCCCTCTCCCACAGTTGTCTCTCTCTAGCACAGCGAGCTTTACTCGCTGTGTACGTTGTTACCTGAGCACTGTGGGAGGGGGGATATAAAGGCGCTTATCTGAGTGAGTAAGCGTCACACGACTTCATCGGCCGACTAAGCGCCAACATGTTCCGCCGCGCCGATGGGTCCAGCGGTCCGCGGGACCTAGTTCCCGCGGAAACCCCCACCGGACCTACCCCCCCCGCACCGGCGCCGGCTGACGGGCGCCCACCGGGAATCACTCCCGGAGGGCTCGACCTCGCCGACGCCGCTGCCGCGGGACCATACTGGACAATGACCCCCGTCGCCGCCGGCTCGCAGCCGCCCACCGGAGCTACTGCCGGTGGTGCTTGGCTCGCCGGCGTAGCGACACCCCACCGGAATTGACAACCCGGATGTGACACCATCGCGGCGTATCTAATACGCCGCACACCAGGGACCCGCCTACTTCAGTAGGCGGCGACTGCCATCATTGAAAGGGGCACCGCCCCGAACAATAGAGCCACGCCCCCCAAGTGGGCGTGTGGGAATACCTCCTACAAGCGTCACTGGGATCACCGGCAGATAAGAAAGCGACACAGAGCGAACAAGACCCTCCTGACGAGATAACAAGCGAAAAACCCAGTCTATTATTCCCGACCAGAATAACCCCGACGAACGAACAAAATACACCTTCGGCGCTCCAAGTGTTCACTATTTTGAACAAGTGAACCCAGTCTTAAATGTAGTAGTTCAGGACAACGAAACCAATATCGAAGGCTGTTCACCACACGTTGCGTTTTTACCTTTTTTGTAGTAAAATTTTAAAATGAATCGAAATTCTTCATTAGATTCACTCATCTTGGCGGTACGAAAAACAAATGCAAATCACACATTTTCCTAATTTGAATTTGGAATTATGTTCTTTAAAATTTGAACTTTCAATGATACCAAAACCAGCCAGATACAAATAGTATAGCCAAAGAGATTTTATTACAAGTTCATACATACTATAATGCGAAAAGACTTTTACCCCAACCTAATATATAAATCTCCTGTCACGATGTTTGTCCGCGATGGACTCCTAAACTACTTAACCGATTTTAAATTAAATTGGCACACCGTGAGCAGTCTGGTCCAACTTAAGAGATAGGATAGCGTAGGTCTTTAATTATAGTCGCAATTTTATTGTATTGCAAATTATTGGTCCATAATTAATTGACAGTCACAATTATCTGTTAACTCCAAATGATTCCTAACAGATGGCGCTGTGTTGAAAGTACCAACGTTTATTTTTTTAGGGAACTCTTTTATGGGCTCATTTCGACAGGACAACGTCTGTTGGGACAGCTAGTATCTATATGTATGTATTTAGAAAAATAAAAACTAGTATATGTAGTACGAGGTGTGTTCAAAAAATAAGGTGACTTTGAATTTTTAAGAAAAAATATTTATTTATTTAATAATATTTATGTTGTCCCCTTCAAAGTAATCCCCTTCAGATACAATACACTTATGCCAACGGTTTTTCCAATCCTCAAAGCACTTCTCATAAGCACTTTTCGGTATAGCCTTGAGCTCTTCCAGCGATGCAGTCTTTATCTCTTCAATCGTTGCAAATCTCCGTTCTTTCATAGGTCTCTTTAGTTTTGGGAACAAGAAAAAGTCACATGGGGCCAAATTACCGTTTTGAATAAATCTGGGTCGTCGTTGACGTCATTCAACAGTTCTTGAGCGATGCTCATGCGACGGTTCTTTTGGTCAAAATTTAGCAATTTCGGAACAAACTTCGCTGACACACGACTCATACCCAAAACGTTAGAAAAAATTTCATGGCACGAGCCAAGCGATATACCAACATCCTCAGCAACTTCCCTGATAGTGATTCGACGATTTTCCAAAACAATTTTCTTCACTGCTTGAACGTTTTCATCAGTTGTTGACGTGCTTGGGCGTCCAGAGCGAGGCTCGTCATTGGCATCTTCCCGGCCATCTTGGAAGAGTTTGTACAACTTGTAAACATTGTTTTTGCTCAGAATAGTTTCACCGTATGCTACTGTCAACATTTCAAGTGTTTCGGAGCACTTTATTTTATTTTTTACACAAAATTTGATGCAAATCCTTTGATCCATATTTTTCGATAGCAAGAAATCGCCGAGCACGCAAAACACTTATAACCTTTACGCCTCTCACAAACAAACAAAAAATGCTATACACTTGAAACTTGGTACAGATGCTCGGGAAGAGTGTACCAACATAACAAAACAAAAAAAAACGATTATCGAAAGTACGTTGCCCGCGAAATTTGAAAAGTCACCTTACTTTTTGAACCACCGTATATCAGTTATCTGGTTTCCATAGTACAAGCTCTGCTTAGTTTGGGATCAGATGGCCGTGTGTAAAGAATGTCCCGGGATATTTATCTATCTATATATATAAAAATGTTATGTTGGTTTGTGTACTCTTCAAAAGCTCAAAAAGTTCATGCACCGATCGAGCTGAAATGATATACAATCCGCATCAAGGTTTGTTTTTATCTCGGTATAATTTTTTGCATCAGTCACATATCCGCGACCGTCTTTGTTTTGTTTCTCATTTCTCAACCATTCAATCACAATGTGCCACAGCGAAGCGTGGCAGGGTACAGCTAGTTTATTATAATTTTTTGTTTCAGTACTGCAAAACTGAGTTTGATAGTAAAGATTTATTAGTGCATCATGTTTCAACATGTACAGCAAAGAAAAAGAAGAGGAAGATCAATGAATCTGTAAGTAATTCTTTTATTTAGTTCAGGCCCGGGGAGGGCACTTATTAAGGTCAAAGTTACAGAAGTTACCGGTTCGGAAGTCCACCTTCAACTGAGAAGAGCCAGCGAGAAACTCGGCGAAGTTACATTTTTATAAATTTTATCTAATCTGATTTTATATTTTACATTTCCAAGTTATTAATCTATACACTACATAGTATAAAACAAAGTCGCTTTCTCTGTCCCTATATCCCTATGTACGCTTAAATATTTAAAACTACACAACGGATTTTGATGCGGTTTTTTTTAATAGATAGAGTGATTGAAGAGGAAGGTTTTTATGTATAATACATGTGACATCCCACGGGAATGCGGGTAAAACCGCGGGGGACAGCTAGTATATTATAAAGAGGAAAGATTTGTATGTAAGTATGTTTGTTACTCTTTCACGCAAAAACTACTTAACGGATATGGATGAAACTTGGCACATAGATAGAGCATGTCGTGGAATAACATATAGGCTAGTTTTTATACCGGGAATATGTGATATCCCTCGGGAACGCGGGTAAAACCGCGGAGGACAGCTACACAACGTGTTACAAAATACCCCGTAAAAATATAATTAATTATCAAAGCCGACAACCCTAGTAAGCTGTCATGTCAGGGAACTAGATTATTTAACAGGAAGGCCTACGTACCTATTTTACCTAATAATTGTCTACTTTAATAGTATTTCTATTTTTCATTAATAAAAAAGAGTTTTTTTATTTTTTTTGGGGTATGTTATACAGCGTTACTACGGTTCTTAAATATTGTGAATGGACTCGTTATAAGGCCCCATTTAACCTCATTTCGGCTTTACGGGTAGTTTTGTAACAATCTGTATATATACTTCTACCACTTTGCTCCACATCATCACTTACCACAGTGAAATTGTGGTCAGAATACAAGTTTTAACATTATAAAAATAATTTTATTTATTGCCCGCAGGGTCGTGTGCTCCATGAGTGTGACATTTGCCACAAAACTATGCAAAAAGCCAGTCTGAGAATGCACAAGGCAATCAAACATGCGGGACTTGGCCCCGTCTGTGAGGTAACTAACACCCATATTCTACTACGTTTCCTCAGACGTCACTCGACTCCAACTCGACTGGATACCTTAAGCATTTTCTCGAGAAATTCTCAAAATTGGTATTCTAAGTCATAAAATTATGGAGTGTAGAAGTAAAGGAGGACCATCTCAGTGTACTAAAAAGTGGCCGTTGAAAGGGAACAAATTAAAGTGGCGCTACCGTAGCAAGTGGAAGAATTTTAAATAGAGCGCCACAAATTATTAGAGTAGGATACTAAATTAATAAAAAAGGAAAGAAACATTTCCGTTTTGTTACAGCGCATTTTTTTAAATTATTATAATATATAGACAAACGTGAGTATGGAATAAAATTATACAGTGATTTTAAGTACCCCAATTAATTGTAAATAGAAAATAGCTTTAAAGAATTACCGGAAACCAACCCAGCACACTTCACTCTGTTGATATCATTTCCACTTGCTACACTAGCGCTATTTCGATGAGAATTCGAAACCTAATTTGCTGTTTAAAGGGGACAATTTTTCGACTAAACCCCCATACAAGATGGTCCTCCTTTACTTCTACACTCCAAAGTCATAACTTGAGCAAAACTCGATCAATCCTGACTGATGTCGAATCGAAGTGTAGTCAAGGTAACATGTCATTATTAACGTCATTCTATTATAGATAAAATATTAATCAAATAAAATAATGAGCTTCAGTAACTGTTTACATGCAATAAACTGCCTTAAGGTTGGTCACGACGTACCTTGAAGTTAACAGTTGTTTCCTCACCTCGAGTGAGGGAGAGTGTCGAGTGGAGGAGATTTTTGCAACTATGAATACGAATATCTTGGAGTGAGGTTGAGTGGAGTCGAAGAATTTTCGAGGAAACGTCTTAGAATATGGGTGTAATACATTGATCTGAGGTCTTCAGAGCAATCCGTGGTCTTTTTAATGATATTATGTGTTATTTTCACAATTATCACAATCTAAGCAGAGCTTGTACTATGGATACCAGATAACTGATATACAACTTTAAAAAATACCTACTTGTAAAGATATTTACATCCTTACACAATACAAACAGACATGTTCAAGGACACAAATGTTTGTTTGCTTGTGTCCTGACATGTCAAATCAGCAATTCTTTATGAAATGTCAAAACGATCGAATGTATAGAGTTTTGTATGAAAAAGCAAGTTGTGACGTCATAATTGTACAGCATCAAATAACATACTCTTTATGATTAGATCGGTACTGAAAAATCACATTAATGATTTAATTTTGATCATATTTAATGTTTTCGTATATTTTTGGATGTTCAATACACTGGTTAGTGTTTGATCATTTATCTTTAATACAGGACACATCCCAATTGATCCCATATCTCTCTATCTTACACCTCTATATTTTACAGCACTGCGGCAAACGGTTTGGCAACAAATTTCGATTGAATGAACATTATAGAGCCAAACACGGCTATGAAAAGTTTAAATGTTCTTACTGTGACTTCCAAAGTGCTGGTGTTATGGCGATGAAGGTAAGAGAAGGGACACAACATATTATATATATAAAATAAACCTTGTAATACAACATTCATTTAAAATTTTCTTCTATCTATACAACGTGTTACAAAATACCCCGTAAAAATCGTAAATGATATAAAAAATATAACCTTAAAACTGTACATACTAAACTACTTAAAATGAATAAATAAATATAGCAAAAATCTATAAATACAAGTATCAGGTAACCTACCCATACTACGTGACCCATTCATTTACAATTTTTACCCCCTCCCCCACCTTGATGAACACTTAGTATATGCCAAGACTAATTTGTACATAGTAATTTATAAATACGGCTTTCGACGTTATTTCGCAAATCGAATGACAATTTTTTTTTTTTTTTTTTATGCTACTTGGGCCGACAAACACGCCAATGCGTTGTCGACCCTGAGACGTGAAGTTGTTAAGTCTCATGTGCCTGTAATTTCACTGCTTAATTTTAATTTGCTTAATAAGGCACGCCATATTTGAATAAAGCTAAAATGCGCGAGATTTCCTTACAGGTTATTGACTACATGACTCCCCTGCGACTAAGCGTGGTATTCTGAAGACCTCCCTCCCCCCCTGAATGGGTCACGTAGTATGGGTACGTTCCCTAATGAAATTTGATGAATTCTTGGTAGCTCCCGATGGTCGGTATATCTTGCGAAACATGTCTGTATGTATTGCTGTGCGTCACCGGTTCTCGTGGTTGGTCTTCTCCTAACATATTACCGACCTAACTTGTCTCACAGTAGGCATGTGTAACACAGCCCTGAACCGGTTCAACAGATCAGATCACACCTACTTAAACTGCCGAGCTGCGGCTCAAGAGCAAACTAAACAGCTCACGGCTCACTTATTATTTTACAGTCTGTATACAATCTGTGATCTATTCTGTCATATTGAGTCGTCGAACTGCGGCGTGGTAGCGGCGTAGAGACCGTGATCGGTCTGCAATACTTACCTGATCTGTGAGCCGTGAGCTGAACCGCAGCTCATGCATTATAGGGACCCGGTGGTCTAGCGGCCTAAAATTTAGCCTATTTTTAAATTTTTTTTTTGATATGACAGAAATGACTAAGGGTTTTAAATTTTTTTAGGCTTATTTTATTACTTATTAACAATACAAAAATGATGGTAAACACAAAATTTTTTTTTTTTTTAAGTTCCAAAAGTGGCGCTGAAGTTCCCCTCTCAAAAAAAGAGGACCTGGCTGCTGAAGGAGGTTTTATCTCTCCCTTTGATCTGAAATTAAAAAATAAGACGGATTTTTAATCAGTATAAGTATAGTTATGGCGGGGACTAGAATAAAAAAAAAAATAATTGACAAAATGGCGCGTAATTCAAAGTACGAGTCTGAAAACGACTCTTTTTTTGCAATGTTTTTTTTAATAAAAAAAATAGAAATACTCAACAGAAAATATTTTTTCTAGTCCCGGCGGGAGCCAGTACTATTTAGAATGACCTGTTAAAATTTCAGACGAATCGGTCGAACCGTTTTATTTTTTTTAGCTTCAGTAGACCGAAAAAAGTAGTTTCGAGATAAACGCGTTTAAAGTTTTAAGTACAGTGTAAACTCTTTATAACGAAACTCAAGGGACTGAGCATTTTTTGTCGTTATAGAGAGTTATCGTTATATGGAGTGAACAAAAAAAACCAAATTAACAAGAATTTTTAATATGTATGTCTTAGATAATAAATGCTTGTATAAATTATTGTTTACACATATAGTCTGATAACTTTGTCTGACGTTTTTTGCTATGCCAGTACTTGTTTTGTATTATTTTATGTGTTCTATTCATATCTAGATACAGTGTAAACTCTTTATAACGTTATCCTTTATAACGATAAACTCCCTATAACGTTGAAGTGAGCCCAAGTTGGTTGGTTTGTTCACTTTGTTTTGTTTTTTTTTGTTCACTCCATATAACGATAACTCTCTATAACGACAAAAAAATGCTCAGTCCCTTGAGTTTCGTTATAAAGAGTTTACACTGTATGTGGTGGAATCGTCTTGATAAAACAACAAAAATTTTTCTACCAACTTAGCGGCATCTAGGGCTTGTTGAATTGTTGGTGGTGATTCGGCTTTGTCCACTTGATCGTCTTCTTCATCTTGATTATCGGGTGTTTCCTGACTTTTTGACACTAAATCAACAATTTGTTCATCTGTAAGTGTACCAGTTACGGCTACATCCTCATCTATATTTTCGTACGATTGTAGATCTTCGTTAAAATTGTTTGGTATGTTGAACTGGCTTATCCATTCACTCAGTGGTAGATTGTCTTCACTGTCAAATTGGTTCGTTTCTTGGCTACTACATAATCCAGCATGTCGAAAAGAATGTTGGATAGTGGCCGCTGTTTTTTTTTCAGCACAAACTTTTTCGTCAACACTAATCGCTTTCCGTTTACTGGCCATGTTAACAGTTTCAAAGTAGGTTTACGACTGATAATACGATAGGTACCAGGTATGCTTGGTCGAAGACCATCACTTCCGAGAAAACAATGTGTCATACTGCACGTGTTCAAGGCAATTAACGATAACAAAAGCTAGACCGACCTCGGATGTTTCGGAGCTTCAAAGTATTTTGTTACCTGATAACATAACATAAACAATAATACCGATAATAAATATTTACTGTCTAAAAATATGAACACATTTCTTCGTAATTCTTCGTAATAGAGAATGGCGTATCGCTATAAAGAGTGTTTCAATATGTGGGTTTTAACGCAAACCAACCAACTTGGGCTCACTTCAACGTTATAGGGAGTTTATCGTTATAAAGGATAACGTTATAAAGAGTTTACACTGTAACTATATTCTCAAGAAATTGTATTGAAATATGCACTTACGATTAATCGGCGATCCCAGCACCATAAAGGATTCCCTCTGTTCTCTCATAGTCGTCATTTTCTTGACTCTTGGAGTCACTTGTGCTTTGACGATCAGCCTTATAGATTCTTCGCTCATCACGATCTCGGGCTAGTTGATCGGCGTATGGGCCGATTTTAATACCCATTACGTCCATCATCTTCTGCTACTAGTTTGGCCCTGCTTACGATCCATTGGTTTTATAAAATTATTTCACTCGATATCACTATAAAATTATTGATGTTATTATAAAATTATTTCTGTAATATTATTACACTCGATGTTGCTGTCGCTGAGGAACACGTTAAACTAACTGAACAACTCTTAAAACTAAAATATTTCCCGTTAAATTCATACAATAGTCTAAGTCAGGTATACGGACCCGAGCAGCTGCAATTAGCGAACAATGGAGCCCAACTCTCCGATCGTCTACCTGACATTGTAATGGGTTTTAAATATAGAAATACTCGGAATTTTGTCACCAAATTTCAACAGTATATTTTTGAAATACTATACTTTCGAAATATGTAAAAAAGAAAAATCGATTTTTCGAAAATTCTAGACCACCGGGTCCCCTTATAGTCTATCTCACAGGCAAACCAAGAATACCGGTTTTGGGCTATTGCAGAAGTTGTATGTAGAAGAATAAATAAATAAAATAAAAAAAAGTTAAATGTTACACTATAAATTGGTTATTCGAACATTTGTATTACTTATAATTTAAGAACTACGGATTTTTAAATATATCAACGTAAACAATGTAATTAAATGCACTCAAAATGTTTGCCCTATCTGAGAATCGAACCAACAACGCTGTAGTCCATGCTTACCAAACCAATCCAAGTCAGTCTAATATAATTTTCGCCATTTTAAATTTGTACAGAATCACGAGCGACGTCACCGCGGCGAAAAACCCTTCGTTTGTGAAACGTGTGGAGCGAAATTCCATGCAGCATATTTACTAGCTCAACATAAACAGTCACATCGGACTGAGAAACTTATAAAGGTATTAACTTAATGTTAACTAGCATAAGTTAATAATAATAATTTTATTTAATAATAAATTTGCACAGACACTTAAACAGTTAATATTCAAAGCAAATAATTAGGATGGTACAGTTAAGGAGTTCAGTATTTATTGAGCTCTGGAACTCGCGGTAGGAATAAACTTGTGTTGCGAGTTCCAGCTCTCGCTCTCTCGCTTATGTAATGTAATAATAAAGGTAAAAGTGAAGTAAATATAATAAGAAAAGGTAAATTGATATGTAGTCTAATTATGTAAAGCAAACGAGTGAATGTGTAGGTATGTATACAATCCCGACTGATATAAAAAAAAATGTGTATATGTGTGTGAGTGGGTGTGTGCGTGTTTGTATGGTGATGTGTGTGTCATGAGTGTGTATATGTATTAATGTGTGTGTGTAGATGTAGGTGAGTTGTGTAAGGCATGAAATGGTTGTGTGACACACGGTGTTTTATAAGATCTCACAATGGTTTATGTTTATTTCGACATAATAAGGGGATACCGTAACAGAGCATCTCGTGAAGCATTTAATGTTGTATCTCAGAGTAATGTGAGCTATTTCAGAAGATATGGGTAAAATAACATAATCAACTGGCGCGACTCCTATGTGATAAAGATTAACAGGTAGACAGTGCAAGTAGGTAAGTGGTCACCGCCGGATAGACATTTGCAACACCAGGGGCATCTCACCTGAGATGTGAAGTTAAGTCTCACGCGCCTGTAACTTCACCAGCCTTACCTTTCTAACCGAAACGGTAATACAAGTGCACTACTGCTTCACGGTAGAAATGGGTACGATGGTAGTACTTCAATGGACGAACTCTGCACTAAGATGCAACTTCTAAATACTAATTAATATCTGATCTCAAACTGACTAGAGCTTACGGAAAATATTTTTTTTTTGTAATTATCCATCAATCACTTGAATAGCAGATTGTGTTAATAATGTATTTATTTTTCGTCACACAAAAAGGTTGCGGATCAAAATTTTAAAGCCCTTTCACATGACGTTTCACTTCAAAAGAAAGAAAGTAGTATATCAGTTATCTGGTTTCCATAGTACAAGCTCTACTTATATTACGATCCGATGACCGTGTGTAAAGAGTGTCCCTGGTATTTATTAAAATTAACCATCTGTAAATATATATTTTTATACATTTTTTTTTCGCCCTGTCTTATACATAATTGTTTTTTTATTTCGATATAACAGTGCGATCTCTGTCCAGCGAGTTTCAAAGCCAACAACAGTCTGCATATGCACAAAACAACTTGCCATAGCTCGTCCCTCTACAAGTGTACGATGTGTTCCCGGGCGTACAGCTGCCGCCATTACGCTGTCAAACATTTAAGACATGTCCATGACTTTAGGGGACCTGTGCCGAAGTTGCAACGGATACCTGCCAGTGTCGAGGCTCAGTAGTTATTTAAAATGTATAAAAAATGTTGCCAGTTTATAAAAATAAATATTAATTAAATGTTCAATGATTTTTATTTGATCTCTAAGTACAGCTATACAACGTGTCCCAGAAATTAACGTCAAGCCGAAAACGGGCAATGGGCCAAGTGACAGATATTAGAAAAATATAAAAAAAATCCTGTGATGACTACAAATATTAAGTTTTTGTTAGTTTTTTCTGTGATGTAAACATGAATAAAACTTCTGTAAATTACAGTTAAAACATAACTGCCTCAGTTTTTTGCCGAACATTAAATTCAAAATAATGACATCACACTACTTTAACTGATTGTACTGTAAAAAATTGCTACGCGCGTAAGAAGTTATACCCGAAATAATAGGTGAGAGAAACTGTACAAAAGTATTTTTTACTATTCTGTCTGTAGCAACGAATAAAATTTTTTGACGTTGTTAGGTTATTATTGACAATAACATCATTACTCACTCATTGACACTAACACTTGCGATTTGTGCGATTTTCCTGAGAGACCGTTATCAGCTAACTTCATCCGTGAGAATTTTGTGTTACTCTGATAACTTCAAAAATTGATAGTTTTAGGTGCATTTGAAATTTTATTTTATATCTTTCATAAAATTGAGTTGTTGAATTTATTTAGTATGATTTTTATTAAATCAGTTTTACCTACATTTATAACAAATGTTCGAGCTGTAATGCAACCTCTAAAATCTTATTTTAGCGTATCTCCTTGAGTTGATGTGTTACACAAATCAAACAAAAACATGTTTTTTTAGTAAATCTATTCTATAAAACTTTTTCACCTGCTCCGCACTGGCCAGCTAATGTCAAACCCGTCACCATGACAACCACTACAAACAAGTGACTATTTTTATTTGTAAACATACTTCACACTGCACATTGTTTTTTCCAAGTCTTTTTCAATAAAACAGACAAGATGTCCAATTTAAGTGGCTACGATGGTGAAGCGATCGGCTTCGAGTCAATAACTCAGAATAAACGACCGGAAAGCGATAATTCAACTCAAACAACCGAATTTGGGGAAACCGGTACCGGCTCTCAGACTGTTAGCTCAAAAGACTGTGGTTCCATGGCCTCACCTGAAGATCTCAACGCTCAGAATGACATACTCAAAGAATACCCACCGCCTGGGTTAAACGAGTTTCTAAGGAAAGTCGTACCAGCAATGATCGGCCAGTTAGACCAAAATGATCGTGATTTGCTTTACAACTCATCCGATTCCGATGACGAAGAGGTAATCTCTGCGAAGTTATTCCAAGAACTCAATATCAAGAACGACGTCCTCGGCGCTGGAGACCAGGCGAGCTCAATTCTAGCCCTATCCTGGAGCAGTGCCGGTAACTCCATAGCTATATCTCTAGGTAAAATGCAGCACGATAATTGGTGCGCCCATGACGGGTTAATCAAGGTATACACTGTAAAATGTACCGCCGGTGATAAGTTCATTCATTCTTTTGATATATCTGAGAAAAACTGTGTGACTGCATTAGAATATCATCCAGCGGTCGCCGCTCTACTTGCTTATGGTACAACTTCCGGAGAAATAGTGATGTGCAACTTACGTAATATGGGGACGAAAGACGACATGCAGTTGACGTCGCCGTCCGGTTGTCATGGATCTAAAAGGGTGTCCGCTCTACAGTGGGCCGATGCTCCTTTAGCGAATACGTTTTTAAGGATGCAAATCGCAAAAACCGGTAAACGTCGTGGTGCGTCCGATCAGATTCTCATTTCTTCCGGCAGCGACGGCACTATAAACATATGGCAAGTGAACGCGAATTTGAAAATTTTCGAATGCGTCGTTTCCTACTATATAAATGGGTCGCACAAGATGGCGGCGCCGGATATCAGCTGTTTCGATTTCATTAAAAATATTCCTTTACGACCAAGCGAGGAGAAAGTGCCGGATGATATTTTTGTTGTTGGCACTAAATCTGGGAAGTTGTTTTTGTGTAAAACGAAGACTTATCAGCCTATAGTGGATACCAATGCAGTCGATCCCGTATATGAAGTATTGGAAGGACATTCGACCTGTGTTTTAAATGTTGCGTTCAGCAGTTTCCAGAAACCGGGTATTTTCGTGTCTGCGTCTATGGATTCGGAGTTGAGAGTCTATGATGTGAACCAAGCCAGTCCTTTGAAGGTAATTTAACATTTTTATTAGATGCTAGCTTTTACCACGCAGTTTTAGCATTTTTGATCTTCTTTTAATAAAATATATTAAAGAATATAACCTTACCTTACTTAGTTTCCGATTCTTCTCACTAGGAGACTGACTTCCGAGCCAATGATACCTTCAGTAACTTTGAACTCCATAGACCCTTCTAGAGCTTAAACAGAGTAAATGAATTAAAAGTTTATTAAAACATCATTTGCAAGTTACCGTCAAAACGTCCACAGATTATAAACATGTTCATTCAATCCAGGTGTTCTGCCTCGATGCTCCTATATCGAGCATGTCCTGGCTTCCGAACAACCCTTGCGTGGTGATACTCGGGCTGGCGCGATGCGAGCGGGACCTTTTGAAAGTCTACAACGTGTCTAGCGGCAGTACTGTCGCTGTGGACGGGTTGACAGGTGTCAGTGGTGTAAATGTCACCGCGGTGGCTGTCAATCAGAGCGGGTGAGCAATATGTTATCTATGCTTTGTATCTTATTTATCTATTTATAAATAGGCAAAGACAATTGTCCTTTCAAACGGGAAGATCTTCCGCCAAGCTGCCGCAGATCATGCCTGGGGACCGCAGTCCAACTGTTGATGTTGGATGCTTGTATATATGTCGAATTCTGAGAAATGAAATGAAATATTTATTCAAATAGGCCTTCACAGGCACTTATGAATGGTCAGACTCTAACACCGGTTCGGAAGGTTGCTTTTACTGAGAAGAGCCGGCAAGAAACTCAGCAATTACTCTTTTCAAAATAAGATTTTGTACATAAAGATGTGTCCTGCTGGAGCGAGCGCTACACCCAAGCATTGTCGTCATTAAAATTATCATTTGTATTGTAGAAAGCCTTTTGTACTAAAACAGTCTTAATTCTTTCCTTAAATTTTTGTAAAGGCAAATTTAAAATTTCAGCAGGGATTTTATTATAGATGCGTGCACTAAGTCCTAAAAATGAGCCTTGCACTTTTTGCAGTCTATATGCAGAAGTGACAAGTTTATCCTAATTTCTAGTATTGATGGAGTGCATATCACTCTTTTTGACATAAAGACTAATATTTTGATATAATAATTTTTGAGATAATTTTGATATCGCGATGTAGGCTTCTCGCGTGTTGCGTGATGATAGATGTCGCCACAGTTCCTTTCGTAATCTGTTCTTTTATACATATTACTTACTACAAAATAATTTCGATGTTTCACATCCGCCAGGCCCACATTTTTTTGTAGCTATAGCAGAGCTTCAGAAATCAATTAAAAAAATTGAATTATTTTTAAAATTCAGGTTGCGAATCAATCAAAGACTGCCTCTAAGAAGCTTCACTTCAAAAGCTTGTAAAAATGATAATTTGTATGTTTCAGTGCGTGTCGCATTGCAGCTGGAGACTCTGAAGGCACTGTAAGCATCTGGGAGTTACCAGCTCGTCGCATCAGATATACACCAGTAGATTTGGAGTTTTAAATTTAGTTATTCTGTTATTATATTAGTGCAGGGTGCGTTTCCAATCGAGGGGATGAGAACACCCTAACGCCGCACATACCGTGACGTTGCGCGATGTTCAATTTCCCATTGCATCGGTTTTTAATGCACTCGATACGCTTATTCTAGATGTTCGTGCTCAGGGACAGTTTATTTGAAGTAATTTTAAAATAGATAAACTGGTAATAGCAACTATGATTGTATTACTGTTTCGGTTAGAAAGGTAAGGCCGGTGAAGTTACAGGCACGTGAGACTTAACTTCACGTCTCAGCGACAACGTAACGATGCCCCTGTTGTTGCTAATGTCCATAGGCGGTGACCACTTACCAGTGGCGTTGCTTTAGACGGGCCCTTTATTATACTTTGTTGGGGGCCCAAATTACCTTTTTGTTTACGTTTGGGGCCCTGTAGCTCGGCCCTGCCACTTACCTGGCCTTGACATGAAAAGTGACATGTAGCTTGATTGGAAATGCACCTTTAAGTATGAAAGTCATTAGATATTTATTTTAAATAAATAATACCATAAATATAAATGAATTCATTTACTTTATTCCATAAAATTATAAACTAAGGGAATCATTTATTCACAAAAACTCAAAATATACAATTTTGGGTACTATCTTGCTACTCGACGACGGCTTCGCACTTTTTGGTAATGCTCTTGCTTACGTATGACTGGGGACAAAAGGGACATTGTATATTTAATTTTAAAAAAATCAAAATCATTTTTTCAGTTTAGGCCCTCAGAAGGCACTTATGAAGGTCAAATTTAGAGTTACTGAAGCTACTACCGGTTCGGAAGTCAGCCTTCAACTGAGAAGAACCGGCAAGGCACTCAGCAAGGTTACATTCTTTTTTATTTTGAATTAATAATTTTTTATACAAATTTTATCTATTCTGACTTATTGGCTATTTTATAATATCAATTTTATATATTTATCAATTACAAAATACTTAATATAGGCAACATTCAAATACAAAAAATAAAAAAACAAATAACATGATTAGAAAATAGAAAATAACAATAATTACTTACAACTAAAACAAGAAAATTAGAGTTGCAATAGTGATGAATACCCACCCGAGTCGTTCTACAATTGGATGTAGATTGAGCAACTTAAATTTGACCTTCATATGTGCCCTACGCGGGTCTAAACTGAATAAACGGTTTTGAATCTCATGGTAAGTCATGATGCTGTATTAACGGGAACAGTCTCTCAATTGCATGGAACAACAGTTTCTTGGCTTCAGAAGCCAGGCAGGTACTACCCAAGTACCTACCATACTATGGTTTCCTTATGATGTTTTCCTTCACCGAAACCTCGAACTCATTGTAAGATTCGAACCCTCCACCCTCGATACGGGCTGAATAGGATAGCGGACTGTATTAAAATTAAATTAGGAATTATCATTCATCAAAAATATTCCTTCAATTGTAATTTTGCGATTATAGCAAATTTTATATTAATAAAACAATAAAAAAAAGTACAGCAATTGTGTATGAAATATTATGACGTCATATGTTAGTACTCAGTACATTTTGCATATAAAATTTGCGTTTTGACAGATGATAAAAAGTAACTGATTTGACGAGGCAGTCCGGTACCCTATTATCAGAGCCTTAACCTTATGACCGCCAATGTCGGCTACACTCGCCATGCGCGGCGTGCCCTGTGCGCCATTGTCGTCTATACTCGACAATAAACAGTGAGCACTACAATACTACATAAACATATTACATCATAACTTTTACGTGTTTCATTGATACAGGTATTAATATCGATTGGGCTTGGCGTACAGGACGTGGAGATGCCGTTATGGCGTGACGTTCAAAAGGTATATCTTCAAACAATACTCGCAGAGTCAAATTCTCGAGTAATGTTACTTATAACCGGGAAATTGTTGTCGTTTTAGGAAAATGTCAATTTTGGCGGTTGTCAATTTAGATGTTGTCGTTTTCGAAAGTTGACATTCTAGAAAGTAGTCGTTTTTGAAAGTTGTCATTTTCGGATGTTGTCGTTGTCACCCTGAGGGATAAAAGGTACCCTGGGTATTATTCCAGACTACGATCTATATCTGTGCCAAATTTCATCCAGATTCGTTCAACTATCGCATTTATAATAGTAAAAAGATAAGTTACCTATGACTCGAGGTCATTGTTTGGAGCGGCGCGACGGTTCCGTGGCGGTGGGTGGCGGCGGGGGACCCTTCTTGTCCAGCTCCTCCAGGTACTGGTGTATAATCTGCTGCCTCTCCTCTTGGATGTGTTCGAGAGCCTGGTACCTAGAGAATGGTATAGAAATTAATACGGAGCAGCGAGGTATGAGACTCCTTCATTGTAAGTAGCTTCAGTAACTTTAAATTTGACCTTCATAAGTGCCTTCCGAGGGTCTAAACGGAATAAATGGTTTTGATTTTTTGAAGGGAAGATCTGTGATCATGCGTGGGGACCGCGGTCCAACTGTTGATGTTGGAAGCTCGTATATCCGTACCGTAGAATACTTTGAGAAGTAGAAAATGTACACTTTTCAGAACAATCATTTTTATGTTTACATTTTATTTGTAAATTCTATTTTTGGCGCGTTACGGATGCCCATCCATTAACAATAATCATACCAACACTTACTAGGTACCAATTTCTACCATAGCGGGTCAAATGTGGCTTTATATTCCCTGCTTGTGTGTATGAAATATGGTTGTTAGGAAGGGAAATAAATAGTATAACTGTTTATTAATTAGTAAGAAAAAGTCATGAAGTCAAATGTGCAAAAGCAATAAGGTGATACGTGCATTTTCAATGCAAAGTTCAAAATGGGTCATTTGACCCGGTTATGGTATGTTTAGTGTTAATGACATGAGGTAATTTTAGCGATTTTTCCCACCCTTGGTGAGATGTCATGAGATTTTGCTCGACCCCCTCTCCCCGCCCCTAATTTCACGTGAGATTTGATATTATCATAAGTATACGATTTAGATGTGAAAAATATTACTACTATACATAACATATCGCACCCTCAGAACGATAGGAGCTTAACTCAAAAAAACACTTTTGACACATATCGATTTTGGGTGACTTTCGCACTGAGCGGGGAGAGTGGGTCCCGATATTAAAGAGGCTGAAGTATCGGTATGCTTATTCTATCATTAAATTGACTATGTTTTACTCTTTATCGGATAGAGCGTCCTTTGTTTAGTCTCTATGATCGTAACTCCATTTCGCAAAATTTTGAGGTAAGCCCTTATCGTACTGAGGGTGCGATATATAACCCTCTTCTAGCAATTTTGCACTGTTTCTTGCTAATAAAATAATTACGTGATATTTACCGAGACCCCCCTCTCCCCCACGTGAGATTCGGCTTGACACCTTCCCCCCTAAATGCCTCACGTAAATAATGGACCCCTTAGGGAAAATCCTCCCGTTCCCGTTACACCCTTTGTGTACGGTTGAATTTAATATTTAGACCACTGTGGCGCTGCTTAGAGAAGTTTTATTAAATAAAATTCGTATTGAAAAGATGTCAGGCCACTCCGGCTGTCATGACCTCAAATGTTGTTAGCTTAAAATGACCACCCATCCACCGCGTGGCCTCACCTCGCGTCGTGCTTGAGCGGCGCCAGTATCTGCTGAATCGCGTTGCCGTTCTCCTTGACGGCGGAAAGGCTCTTGTGTGTGATCGACCGCGTCTCAAGTAGCAGTTGTCTGAGAGCAGTCTTTGCCGCACTTTGCTTGTCACGTTGGAAGTCGCGGAACTCTCGCTCCATCTGTTTAAACATATATAGAGCTCTTAGTGCAGAGTTCTAGGGAAGAACTACCACTGTGTAAAGAATGTCCGGAGATATTTATTAAATTAGACTGGCCAGTTGGCTTGGTGGTTAGCGATTCTGATTGCCAAGCCGAAGGTCGTGGGTTCGATTCCCACCCAGGACAAACATTTGTGTGAATGCACATGTCTGTTTGTTCTGTGTCTGGGTGTAAATATCTAAAAAAGTATGTATTTAGAAAAAAAATAGTATATGTAGTATATCAGTTACCTGGTTTCCATAGTACAAGCTCTGCTTAGTTTGGGATCAGATGGCCGTGTGTAAAGAATGTCCCAGGATATTTATTTATTAATTATTTATATATATTTAATAAGACTATCAGCTAATAATTTTAATTGTTTTTTTTTGTCATCTATTACTTAAGTAAGAGGTCAGGTCATACCTGCGAGGCGCTGTTGTAGAGCGGCGTGAGAGGGTCCTGCTTGAGCTGGTCACGGACTTCCCGCCAGTGCGCGGTGCAGGTGACGCCGAGCTCGGCGAGCAGCGCGCGCAGCTTGTCGCGGCGCTTGCTTGCGAGCGAGCTCGTGTGTTGCACGAACAGGCGCTCCTGTGGGAAGAAAAAGGAGATAATGTTTTTCTTGGGAACGCGGGATGACAAGATGGCGGAATTTTCCAAAAATTTTAATCCACCTGTATCTCAGCAATCTCAGCATATTTCAGCAATATGATTTTCTTGCGATGTGAAACAGTTGTTGCATAACATTGAGGAGTTGATATATCACCAAAATAATGAAAAATGGCGCGTAAAAACAAAATCTAATTGGTCTGTATCGCAGAAATCTCTGCATATTTCAGCAATATGATTGTCTTGCGATGTGAAACAGTTGTTGCATAACATTGAGGAGTTGATATATCAACAAAATAATGAAAAATGGCGCGTAAAAACAAAATCTAATCGGTCTGTATCGCAGAAATCTCTGCATATTTCAGCAATATGATTGTATTGTGCTGTCAGATGGTTGTTGTACAACATTGTCGAGTTAATATTTTAATGTTGTTTAGATCTAAATGGCCGGCTTTGACAGCTCAGAATGCCACGAAAAAAATCATCTTTATTGCTTTTATTATAAGGTAATAATAGGTAGTAATAATTACGTAGTGCAACTATAGGAAGACCGCCGACGTTGCAGTTGCATCGATGGATACCAACAGCAGATTGCCGACTCAGCATTGACGTCAATCGATGGTTTCATTTTCATTTTATTTGTAAGAATAATCATTCCATATTCCTACTTCGAAGTGGAATGATTTATTCATTAGGCACTTAATTGTAATTTAATTTTTATTTTAATTAAAGTAATAAAATCATTTTGGTTTTTTTTCAATCTTCTGGCTGTCGCAAACGTAATTGGCGCAGTCGGTAGGATATTCGCGGGAGACGTCGGGACCTATCTCATATCGATAATCACGTCACGAGTCGCCCGGGTGGCTATCAAGCACCATCTCGGATATCCTAATCTCACGGACCTGCTGCAGACCGGAAGGAGAATCAAGAAATCGATTCACGGAGAGAAACCAGAGATGAAATACTTGTAAGTACACTTGAATCATTCTCGTGTTGCTCCCATTGAAATCTTAAACTTCAAGATTTACCATCCCAGAGCCTTTAGTTCGCGGGAACCTGAATCGCATCAGGCCCGTCGACAAACAGTAGATAGTAATAGGGATTTAGAATTAGATAATTTAGAACTAGACAATTTATTTAGCGTAACCATGGCCCATGAACCGGACGTCATTTATAAGGCCCTTCGCCTTGTCCCAGAGTTCAATGGTAACCCTAACGTGCTCACACGTTTTATAAAAATTTGTGACTCACTAGTGACACAATACCTTAGTAAAACGCCCGGTAGTGAACTCTCGAATTTGTGTTTGTTGAACGGAATCCTAAATAAGATAACCGGAACCGCTGCGAGTACTATTAACTCTAATGGGATACCAGAGAGTTGGTTAGGCATTCGAACTGCCTTAGTAAATAATTTTTCTGACCAACGCGACGAGACAGCGTTATATAATGACCTTTCTATGGCTATGCAGGGTAGTAAAACGCCCCAAGAATTTTATGATCATTGCCAAACTTTATTTAGTACGATAATGACATATGTTTCTTTACATGAGACCATAGCGACCACTATAGAAGCAAAACGCGAGTTATACAAAAAGGTCACCATGCAAGCATATGTTCGCGGCTTGAAAGAACCATTAGGGTCCCGTATACGTTGTATGCGGCCTATCACTATCGAAAAAGCTCTTGAATATGTACAAGAAGAATTAAACATTATGTATTTGCAGCAACGTAACGAGCCCCCAAAAGGACAGTCGACCCCTAAGGTCACCCCCTCACTACCACCAATTGCTTATGCTCCTCCACGACCACATGACTTTCAGTTACCGGCTCCTAACTGGCCAGTTCCAGTAGGACAACGCCCCATGAGGCCCCCGCCTCAACCTTTCAAATTTAATGAACCGATTCAATCTCAACATCGCATGCCTACGAACACACAGAGAATGTTCGGTGCACGGCCACCTAACTATAATCCACGTAGTAATGTTTTTAGATTACCACCCCGAAATAATCTACCACAAGGCCCTCAGCCTATGAGTGGAGTGCAACGCTTTACTCCCAAGGTTTTACCCCCAACCAATATGGTAACAGGCCATGATTGGAATAAGCTAGGGAACCCGCCGCCAGCGAATTATTTCAAAACTCGCGAAATGAACCTTAATGAATGTGCGGCTTACGACGACTCGTATTACAGCTATTATCTAGAACCGGAGTACAATTACAACACCGACTATACGGATACTGACTTTACCCCCGGTTTCACTTGTGATTTAAATTATTATAATACGAATATGGATAACCAACTTTTCGTTGATTCTCAGCCACAGGCAGTATCTAACCATGCTGAACAGGATTTTCAGGAGGTTCCTATTTTACCAAAACCAAAATAGAATTAAATCTTCAGACGCAGAGACAACTACCCTATATTCAAATCGCGGACCCCCCTTTGAAATTTTTGATAGACACGGGTGCCAATCAATCTTTTATAAGCCCTGAGGCCGTCGCGAAATACTTTGCTGAATATCCTCTCAATTTCGATCCATTTGAGGTGACAAACATACACGCGACAAGTAAGAATGACTATTCTATTACTTTGCCATGTTTCACAGAATTCAATGACGCTGATAGTATGAAGTTATTCATTTATCGGTTTCATGACTATTTCGATGGACTTATAGGTTTAGATTTACTGACTAGTTGGGAAGCCCGTATAGATTTAAGAGAAGGTCAGTTATTGACCCGAACTGCGTCTAACCCTATAAGAATGTATAACTCATGTAATGTAAATCTGTACGAAGATATTATTCCGGCTCGGACTTCAAAAATTATTCGTATCCCTGTGGATGTTACCGACGGTGATGCTTTCATTTGCGAACAAGTGCTCTGTAACTGTATAGTTCACGAATGCATTACTGCCGTAACTAATAACCGTGGATATTTAGAAATTGAGAACCCAACACCAAACGACGTAATATTTTCACTTGATCGTCCGGCACACGCGGAATTATTTAATACCGAGTGCGCTCGTACTCAACAAGTATCGACACGCGTACAAGATGTGGTTTCACGTTTACGGACTGATCATTTAAACGAAGAGGAAAAAGTTAACCTCATAACTCTTTGCTCTCGTTACTCAGACGTATTCTATATTGAAGGAGAGGGACTAACTTTCACTAATAAAATCAAACACCGTATTAGGACCACTGACGAGGTGCCAGTGCACGCTAAAAGTTATCGGTATCCATTCATTCATCGACAGGAAGTTAGGGACCAAATAAAAAAAATGTTAGATCAGGGTATCATACAACCGTCGGAATCTGCATGGAGCTCCCCCATCTGGGTAGTACCAAAAAAAATTGATGCCTCTGGAAAGCAAAAATGGCGATTAGTAGTAGATTTTCGGAAGTTAAATGAAAAGACATTGGACGACAAATATCCCATTCCAAATATTAGTGACGTACTTGACAAATTAGGGAAATGCCAATATTTTACAACCCTCGACCTGGCAAGTGGGTTCTATCAAGTAGAAATGGATCCCCAGGATATCGAAAAGACCGCGTTTAATGTTGAGCATGGTCATTTCGAATTTCTTCGAATGCCGATGGGACTAAAAAATTCTCCATCTACATTTCAACGTGTGATGGATAATGTCCTTAGAGGACTTCAAAATGACATTTGCTTAGTTTACTTGGATGACATTATAGTATTTAGCACGTCCCTTCAAGAGCATATGACTAACCTTGAAAAGGTATTTCAAAGACTTCGAGAGTCCAACTTTAAGATCCAGATGGACAAATCTGAGTTTCTGAAGCTTGAAACAGCTTATCTCGGTCATATCATTAGTAAAGACGGTATTAAACCGAACCCCGACAAAATTTCTGCAATCAAAAACTACCCTATTCCAAAAACTCCAAAAGAAATTAAACAATTCCTTGGCCTTCTCGGTTATTACCGAAAATTCATCCCAGATTTTGCACGTACCACCAAACCACTTACTCAATGTCTGAAAAAAGGTAGGAAGATCACTCTTGACACCGAATATGTAAATTGTTTTGAGAAATGTAAGATTCTTCTAACTAACGACCCCATTTTACAATACCCCGATTTTAGTAAAGAATTCAATTTAACAACTGACGCTTCAAATGTAGCCATTGGAGCTATACTATCCCAAGGTCCAATAGGATCGGACAAGCCCATCTGTTACGCATCTCGAACTTTAAATGAAAGCGAGATTAATTACAGTACTATTGAGAAGGAACTCCTTGCCATAGTTTGGGCCACAAAATATTTCAGACCCTATCTATTTGGACGAAAATTTAAAATCTTGACTGACCATAAACCATTGCAGTGGATGATGAATTTAAAAGAACCAAATTCACGTCTTACAAGATGGCGACTCAGACTCAGTGAATATGACTTTACAGTAATTTACAAAAAAGGAAAATCAAACACCAATGCTGACGCTCTGTCACGTATTGAAATTCATACTAAAGAAGCTATGTCTCTGATTGATGAAATTGACGAACTAAATTCTTTACTGGGCAACCCATCTGAAACGATTCCTGTGCAAGCAACTTCCTCTACTGAAACGGTACATACAAGTAATGAAAACCCAATTTTAGAAATTCCCATAACTGACGAACCACTCAATAAATTCCATCGACAAATACATCTTACAGTGGTTAATGACGTAAAAAGACGACCGACAGTAACTAAACCATTTGACACTCACACACGGACCAGTATTCAACTTTCCCAAAATAACCTGGAGGATGATGTGATTAACGCCATAAAAGAATACGTTAATCCCAAGGTTAAGACAGCTATCTTAATCAGTCCTACATTGGCTATGTATTCAATAATTCCCATCATACAGGACAAGTTCAAAAGCTCATCTTTGAATCTTGTTTTAACCAAATCCGAGTTAGAGAATGTCAAAGAATATCTGCGGCAACAAGAAATTATTTGCCACTATCATAATGGTAAGACTAACCATCGCGGAATTAATGAGTGCTATTTAGCTTTGTCTAATAAGTATTATTGGCCGAAAATGAAAGACCAAATAACGAAGTTCATAAATGAATGTACCATCTGCGGTCAAGCCAAGTACGATAGAAATCCGGTCAGACCTCAATTTAATGTTGTACCCCCAGCCACCAAACCATTTGAAATAATCCATATGGATCTATTTACTGTGCATAGTGAAAAATACGTTACTTTCATTGATGTATTCACTAAATACGGTCAAGCTTATCACCTTCGTGATGGAACGGCTGTTAGTATATTACAAGCCCTTTTGCATTACTGTACCCATCATGGCGTCCCTATGACTATTATTACAGATAATGGAACCGAATTTACTAATCAGTTGTTCATGGAATTTACACGTCTCCATAAGATCAACCATCATAGAATATTAGCTCACTCGCCAAATGATAACGGTAATATTGAACGATTTCACTTAACTATTCTAGAACACCTCAGAATTCTTAAGTTACAGCATAGAGATGAACCTATAGTTAATCTTATGCCCTATGCCATTATAGCCTATAACAGCTCTATACATAGTTTTACAAGGTGCCGACCTTTTGACTTATTGAATGGACATTTTGACCCTAGAGACTGCAAGGACATCGATTTAACACAACAACTATTACAGCAGTACAGTCAAGCTCATAGAGACCGAATGAAACAAGTATTTGACATAATTAACTCTTCATCACTTAGTAACCGTACAGCGCTAATTGATAATAGAAATAAAACTCGCGAACCTGAAAAGGAATATGCACCTCAACAGCAAGTATTTGTAAAGAACCCTCTTGCTAGTAGACAAAAGACTGCCCCACGTTATACGCAAGACACAGTTTTAGCTGACCTACCAATCCATATATATACATCTAAAAAGCGTGGACCTATAGCAAAATCCAGACTTAAACGTGTTCCTAAAGCTGCCAATTTGTTACAGAATCGTACTAATAACCATCCTCCCAATGACGCGACCTCAGGAGATAAAACTTGAAAGTCTCGATGACGGACCAGGACTTCTACCTTACAAACTTGGACTCATGAGATTTACTACTCACCATCATACGTTTCTACAGTACGTACGACTGAATAACATCGAAAGTAACGTTCATTCACTACAGACTCAATTACTTAATTGTCGAAATCAGATGACTAATGACACTTACTCTCTTTACGAAATTCAAATAGATTATCTTACTGGTAAGCTTGGCAATATCCTAAAACAATTACAATCTTTGGAACCCAATAGAGTTAAAAGAGGTCTTGTAGACGGACTAGGATCAATTATAAAAAGTTTAACAGGAAACCTAGATCATAATGATGCCTTAAGATACAATGAGGCAATTAAAACGTTAGAAACCAATCAGAATAAAATAGTAACCGAAGTCAACAATCACATTAGTATGAGTAAAGAGTGGATGTTCAAACATAGTAACGTACTGGCACAAATAGTAGATAACCAAAGTAAAATTAATAGTACTTTAGAATTAATACTAAAGAGTGATGCAAAAGAAAATAGCTTGATAAAATACGCAAAATTTGCACAACTTTTAGAAGTAATAAGCGAAAATGTTGAGGACCTTACTCAAGAATTACTTAGAATAGAAAATAGTTTAGCTTTTATTCGTAGTTCTAGTACGCATCATTCTATGATAGATATAGAAATATTAGAATCAATGGTTAAGAAATTAAAAATAATCTATAGTACAGAACAGATTTTAGATTTAGAGCTCAGAGAATACTACGATATTATAGAACCAGGATCGTACTATGTGGATAAACAGATAGTTTTTATTTTTAAATTTCCAATTTTTTCTAAAGCAAATTATGATTTATATAGATTATCAGTAGCACCTAACAAACACGGGCAGGCTCTTATCCCATCCTTCCCTTTCCTAGCAACTAACGAGATGTCATTCGTGTACATAGAGGCTGAATGCCCGAAGTTAAGAAACTGGTATCTCTGCGAAAAGGGAATCACCCATCAGATCCGCACCAAATCTGACTGCATCCAGGAGTTAATTACCAACCAAGTTATACAGGAATCCTGCCAGTTTACAACGGTCAACTTGTTGAGAGAAGCCATGGAGAAACTAGACGACCAACACTACGTCATATCCTTCCCAAGGCAAACAAAAGTACAACTCACCTGTAACCAGAAGGATTATACATCGCTCCAAGGAAGTTTCCTCGCTACGATTCCCATTGGATGTCGCCTGAAATCGGAAGAATTCACCATCGCAAACGACTATAATGAAATCAATGGTCATCCCCTGAAACTTATGAAGATACCATATAACGCTGAGAAACAATCTATCACAGCGACACACATAAATCTGAACTCCGTTGATCTTCAAGGATTACACAGCATTCAAGATAAGCTGATGATGCAGTCTTCTCTAGAAATGCATAATGCGAAATCAGATACTTTCTATAATACTACAATTCCCTTTTATGCTATACTATTGTGTGCGGGCATACTCACTATCGTCATAATGACCCGGCGATATCTATGCAAATGCAAGAATGCTTTGAAGAAGGATCAACCATCTACATCTGCAATCCTGAAAAGGAATGAAACACCTGACGACAATGTTCCGGCAACATTTTCACTCAACGTGCTAAAATAGTCGCCGTTCTAAGGGTGGAGGAATTACGTAGTGCAACTATAGGAAGACCGCCGACGTTGCAGTTGCATCGATGGATACCAACAGCAGATTGCCGACTCAGCATTGACGTCAATCGATGGTTTCATTTTCATTTTATTTGTAAGAATAATCATTCCATATTCCTACTTCGAAGTGGAATGATTTATTCATTAGGCACTTAATTGTAATTTAATTTTTATTTTAATTAAAGTAATAAAATCATTTTGGTTTTTTTTCAATCTTCTGGCTGTCGCAAACGTAATTGGTGCATCTATTCAATGGTTAATTTTAAGATTATGCTGTTGTACCTTATTATAACGCCATAGAGTTCATTTTTCTGTCACACATTGAGATGTAAAAATCGCCTTTTAGATCGAAACTGCTTTAAAATATCAACTCCACACTGTTGTACAACAACTACCTTCCAGGGCAATACAATCGAATTGCTGAAATATGCAGAGATTGATGAGATACAGATGGATTAAGATTTTGTTTTTACGCGCCATTTTCATTATTTTGTTGAAATATCAACTCCATAATGTTGTATAACAACTGTCTCCCAGCGCAATACAATCGCATTGCTGAGATATAGACGGATTACAATACCTTGTCTTCCTTGGCGAGGAGTTCAGCAAGACTGTAGCGATGGTCCTTCTTCAGTTGCTTCTTGGCTTCCCGCCATGATAAGTCTGGATTTCTGACTAAGTCCGCCAGTAACGCGTTGAAGTGCTGTAAAAATTAGACATGATTTGAGGCCTCAGCGGTATCTAAAACTGATGCTGAGGTGGTCGCGTTGTCTTACCGCGCTCCTGATCGAGCTATGATTTTTAAAATTTTGAAGTTATACTTCTTTGACAGGCCAGCTGGCTTGGTGCTTAGTGACTCTGACGGCCAAGCCGAAGGTCGCGGGTTCGATTCCCACCCAAGAAAAACTTGTGTGCATGAACATGTCTGTTTTTTTTTTTATGCCACTTGGGCCGACAAACAAGCAGACGGTCCACCTGATGGTAAGTGGCCGCCTATGGACATTTGCAACACTAGGAGCATCGCCAATGCGTTGTCGACCCTGAGACGTGAAGTTGTTAAGTCTCATGTGCCTGTAATTTCACCGGCCCCCTTACCTTTCTAACCGAAACACAGTAATACAATTGCACTACTGCTTCACGGTGGAAATGGGTAAGGTGGTAGTACTTCCCCGGACGAACTCTGCACTAAGAGCTCTACTACTCTAAAGTTTGTTCTGTGTCTGGGTGTAAATATCTTTATAAGTATGTATTTAAAAAGTAGTATATGTAGTATATCAGTTACCTGGTAGCCATACTTCAAGCAGTACACTGGGATTAGGTAACCATGTGTGAAGAATGTCATGGGATATAAATTTATTTTGGGACGTTTGGAAAAGAATATGAGCGTAATTTTTTTACGATGGGCGCGCACCGGCAGTCTAAAAGCAACGTGATGAAGTTAGCTGGTAACTGTCTCTCCGGAACATCGCACAAATCGCAACTGTCAGTGAGTAATATTAATATTGTCAATAATAACCACAAAACATAAAAAATGGTTATTAATTGCTACAGCTGTTGAAGAAATGTAATTATTTTTGCAGTGTTCTGAGGAAGTACTACCCAGTTCCACCGTGAAGCAGTAGTGCACTTGTATTACTGTTTCGGTTAGAAAGGTAAGGCCGGTGAAGTTAGAGGCACGTGAGACTTAACTTCACGTCTCAGGGTCGACAACGTAACGATGCCCCTGGTGTTTATAATATTCACCCAGCGGTGACCACTTACCATCAGGGGGACCCTCTGTCTGTATATCGGCCAATGAGGTATAAAAAAAAACCTGTGTGAGTACTTATGTACGCAAGTAAGAAGTTATACCCGAAATTATTGGTGAGAAAAACTGCACTAAAAGCATTTGTCTTTACAGCAGTTGCGATTTGTGCGATGTTCCGGAGAGACCGTTATCAGCTAACTTCAACCTGTTACTTTTGTGTTACACTGATGCGCGCGCATCTTAAAATGTCACTCATCATTTTTTCATAACGCGCCAAAAGAAGTATAACTTCAAAAAAATATAAAAAACCATATTACCTGCACAGCTTCGTCTCTCTTGTGGTACTCTCTCTCCTTGTCCCTGTCCCGCAGGCTGGTGGCCAGCGCCCTCTGGACTTCCCTCTCCCTCTCCTTGATGGAGGCTTGGGCGCGGGCCTCTTTCTCCTTGGCGAGGGACGTGTCGCTGCCGGCGGAGGCCTCCTCAGCTTCCATGGCTTCGGGCTCAGTAGGGGGCGGCTCCTTCTAGATTTAAAAGGGTAGATAAGATTATGAAATATGCTACTATAACAATATTATATATGACCGGCGTTAGTCTGACCATTCATAGGTGCCTGTGAAGGCCCGAGGACCAGAAGTATGGATGATGCAACTCTTTAACTCTAAGCAAAACTTCCTTCTTAATTTTTATGACTAGATGGGATTTTAGGGGATAATCTTTTAAAATATATTCCTAATATTATAAATGCGTAATTTTGTGTACATCAATGTATTGATGGTTACTTTCAAGAAAAAACTACCGTATTAACACTCAGATTTAAAGGGTACATGGTAATTAAAAAGGTTGCTTTTGGGGATAAGCATTTGAAAATTCAAATCCCTACTATTAATATTATAAATGTGAATGTAAGTTTGTTCATCATGAAACTTTGTACACATATTCATGGAGGTATCAGAAGTAAGAAAATGTTACATCCCTCGGGAACGCGGGGGACAACCAGTATAGTAATTATAAATATAGCTTAAATATGAAGGTAATATAATCCAAAAATTTTATGGTCATATACTTTGCGACCACTTACCTCGTCTGCCGTCTAACACTCGAAGACATCCCCTATCGTGTACCGAGTCCTAAAGTTTATCGTGTACAAAGATTCATGACGATCGGTTTAGTAGTTTTCGCGTGAATGCGTAACAAACAAACTTACATTCACATTTATAATATTAGTTACATATTATACAGCTAAATGTAGTTTCATGTAATTAATTAATGTTTAGTGTTTATTGAATAAGGTTGATTTCCATCATCATACAATTAGCTGGTGGATCAATAGATGCACCTTATGTCTCTAGGAATAAAGGTTATTTTTCTTTGTCATTGTTAAACGTCAAAACGGCCATCATAGCGTGCCACATGTTTAATATATTTAATTTTTCTGTTCTTGTGTATGTTAGTGCACTCCTAAACAGCTGAACTCTTTTGGAGTGTATTCGAGGATGGTTTGGATTCACAATAGCACCCGGTAGGTGGCGCTGTGATCGAATTCTTGCATTTCTTTAATGAAACTATTGTATAGACCTATCGTGTCACGACACAGCCTGTATATTTATTTTTTTAAAAGAAACCACTTTTTTAAATTATTTTCAAGCATACATTATGGTTTTTGAACAAGAAAACGCAACGCAAGCCGGGAACAAAGCTTATATCTGTCTTATCGTAAAAAAAATACTACACAATATAAATTTAGTCACATTTAATAGTAAAACTACTCATAAAACAAAAAACAAAAATATTTACAGTGTCGTTACAAATATTTTCAGAAAAACAAAAAAAACATCTATTCTTGTGTACTTAAATAAATCAATTAATTAAAATTTAACATTAACATGCGTTGATAAGGATCAAATTCGTTACACACATAATAATTACGGTATTTCATTTACATTGAAATAAGAAAATTTCAACAAATCATTGAATTTGAAATCAAAATATATTTTTAGACACTCACAAACTAACTAACAGACTCAGGCGTGACCTTGCGGAAATCCATTGTAAGATGATACAAAAAACAAATACCTAGCAACAAATTCCGCTGGATCTCCTCTGTCGAGTCCCAAACAAGGAAACTCAACAGGAAATCGACACATTTCGCTTCTACACGAAGCATCTTCAGGACGTATTAGACCCGCACTAGCGCCACAGACGTGTCACCGTGTTACGTGCTGTTTCCTTATTTGGGACTTGACAGAGGAGATCCAGCGGGAATTAGTTACAAGATATTTGTTTTTTGTATATCTCATAATTTGTCTTTCATTAATATTCAAACGAAAATCATTAATATTATACCATAAAAATAATTGAAAATTATTTCAAAGTACCCGCAGAGCGTTGAAGTGAGAGAATTTCCATTTTAATTGAATACTTATATATTTAATGCCCCAAAAGGGACAAAAGGGGTCGGTTCCGTAGCCATTTTGATCAGAGAGAGACAACACTACTTATATCTCTTTTTAATGCTCGAATACGGCTGCTCTGTTTTTTTTTATTATTATTATTTAACGTGAACTATTATACTGTACAATTATTTCAGTAGGGTATTTATAAACAGCAAATGTAATTGTCTTCTCATCTTGACTTATAGATTTCAAATAGCATGAATTGTGTGACACAGGGTGTTTTATAAGATTTCTCAATGGTTTATGTTTATTTCTACATAATAAGGGGATACAGTAACATAGCAAGGTCTCGTGAATCATTTACTGTAGTATCTCAGAGTAATAAAGTGCTATTTCAAGAGATATGGGTAAAAAACCTTCAACTGGCACAACTCATCCTATTTGAAAGATTGCAACAGCTTCCATTAATATAATTTTCCTGCCTGAATTAACAAGAAAATGACTGTCTTCCCTCCAATCTAGACCAAATTGTATATCTTTACCAGAGAGAAACACTTGAATAAGTCACGTAAATAGCGTCACATTGTTCTATATTACAAGGTAAACTGTCGCAAAGTATGACTACATAAACAGCAACTCCAATATTGATTTGTTTGGATAAAATTTTCTTTATATGAGTCACACATATAAATATAGTTAGAGAGTATGTATTGATAATTGTATATTTTAATATACACATATCAAAATTTATTTCAAAATGGAAATAAATCCTCCATATTCCAAATTGAATTTTTAATCCGTAAAAATTACAGATTCTTGTAACTTCAAATTACATGTGCCATGTAAAATACATGTTAACTTATTGATAATAAACATTATATTTTTTATTAGTATTTTTATATTATAAAACAAATGTTACTGCTTGAAAATATGAATATCTACTTTTATTAAATCTATCCTAAACAGTTTTCAACTCTTAAAACGCTATTTGAATAATATAAACCAGAGCCATTATTAAGCCATTTGATCCCAAACTAAGCAGAGCTTGTACTATGGAAACCATTGACTTATATACAACTTATTTCTTTTAAATTCATACTTATAACTTATATTTACATCCAGACAGAGCAAAAAGACATGTTCATGCACACTGCTTGTACTGGTTGACAATCGAACATTGACCTTATCATTCGTGATAATTCGGAACTCCTCGGGTGCCGAAGTGATGTATTTGACAGTTTCTATTATACAAGCATTTATTTAACTACACCTGTGTTTGGGAAAAAAATTTGCAAATAAATTTTAAACCAACCCGCCACATTCGATCGAGCTGATGTTTTGCACTCACTCATGGTATTTGTGACAATTTACGATTAGCTAAGTGACGTCATTCTAAATCCAATATGGCGGACGTGGCAAGATGGCGGCTTATTAATTCATAAGCCACCTCCATGTCATGGGTATCTAATAAAAGGATTTGCCAAGTAGAAGGCGTGAATTTATATTTACTAGCAAATGGGCTTAAACAGACAGCATCAGCGTACTTTACATACAATGCAATCGTTACTACCGGCAACCGAGTGGAGCTGCATGAGGGGGGGGGGGGGGGGGAAGAGAGGGAGAGGGGGTTGATAGAGAGGGGAGAGGGGGGGGGGGGGGGGGGGATATAAAACACGTATAGTTATAGCGTTTTAAGAATTACCGTACACTTATTTACCATATTTAGTTGTTACTTCTAAATTAGGCTTTGTCTTAACATTAAAATCGAATTTAATAAGAAAAATAATAAATGATTTATTATTCTTTACAAATTTCTGTCTATATTTACAATTATTAAATATAATTAATTTAAGTGTATTCTAGGTACATATTAATTATATATTACATGATACTCAATCGTTAACCTGTGTTATTTGTTATGTTTGCATTTGACCACAATCGAACTGTGGTGAGACGATGTGATCGATTGTGGTAAGTACCGAGAGACTAGAAAAGGGTACTTCCCTTACCAGACTTTACAAGAGCACATCTTTACATAGTAACTTCACTGGCCTTACCTTTCTAACCGAAACAGTAATACAAGTGCACTACTGCTTCACGGCGGAAATGGGTATGGTGGTAGTACTTACCAAGAACTCTGCACAAGCTCTAGTTCTAAATTTGAGGTGTAATAAATGTAGCTTTAAATAAATGTTTGTTTTGTAAAGAGTAATTACTGAGTATATTGCCGACTCTTCTCAGTAAAAACAATTACAATCAGACTCAGTGCCGGATTAAGCAAGCGCGTGGCCCGTGGCAAATTCTGTTGAGGCATTTGGGTTCTTAAGTATAAAGTGGTAGAAAATAACAATCGTAGGTAGGATAGACACGCGGGGCCCGTAGCATTTGCTACTCTTGCTACGTAGTTAATCCGGCTCTGATCAGACTATAGTTTAAAAGGCTTCTGAGCATTTACGTAGCGAGGAGTCATTTATTGGCAAACAAAACACAACAAGAACGTTGCACACTGAATCTGGTTGCCGAAATTTACATTGTCTCATGGTCAGCTATAGAATTTTGTAAATCAGTGTACTGTAACAGTCAAATGTAACTTTTTGTCTTTGTTTTAATATTAGCAAGCTCAATATAATAAAAAAAAATAAGAATTTCATTGTTGTTAATGTTTTTACTTACAATATCGCATAAGGGAATCAATGTAACGATATCTGTAATTTGTGTAAAACGAAATAATAAACACTTCATTTCTGAGAATGTTCATAATTAAAAAAAAAAAAAACTTGAGAGGTGTCAAGGGACTCCCGGATGGAACGAAGATACGCATTGGAATTGACCAAAACGCTGAGTTTAGGTCCAGTGTTGAGAAAAACTTGCAATCTCTCGTCTTTAGTATTAGGTCTTCAATAAAAGACCAAGACTGTGCTAATAATTACTAATTATACTAATTTATAAATGGAACGGAATTTTAAACATGTTGTATGTAGCCTTTAAATTAATTATGAAAAAAACAAACCCAATAATAAACCATATCATTTAAATTTCGAACAAAAGTGTCGTTACAACTTTTCGTATGAATTTTTTCCGTCTAGCCCCCTTTCACAACGCGCGATAAGGAACTTCGTTCCAAAAAAAGAAAAAAAATCGTAGTATATAGTCTTAAACGTTATTACCACTAAAATTCGACCTCAATTATGAAGTAACTATTCACCGCAGAACAATAATGTTAATTCTATTCGTCAAAAAGAAATCTTTAGTGTTGGTTCGTTTTGACGGCTAAGAGTGTTATACAAAAATGAACTCTATGTTATTAAAATAAGTTACAACAGCATCATTATACTATTAACCATTGGATCAATATATGCACCTTAAGACTAAAGCAATAGAGATCATTTTCCAATGACATTCTTAACTGTCAATACGGACTTTTCCAGTCATAGTGGTCAGTGTCACTAACCACCTTTTCCAGATGTTTTTAATTAAAAACAGCGCTTTCTCTCAGTTGTTGGTTGCACTTACACGATAATACACATCTTCGACAAACACTGAGTACTATATTTCTCCCCGCATCGGTCATGAAGTCATTACTAAAATATTGGTATTATTATGGATAATAAGTAGTACCTGGCCGAGCATTGCTCGGGATTTCTTTACTAACGTGACTTCTACCGTATTCCCTTTTTTAAAGCACTGTCATACTCGTATATACCGAGATACGAATGAGTTGCGATAATAAAGGGCTCTCAATAACAGGATTTCTCACAAAAGATGTAACTTGAAAAGCTTACCCTCTAATGACATTGTAGCAGTTTTCATTGCCTAAAAACACGGATAAAACGACATTTTCTGAAAATGAATCCTAACTAGATCGATTTATCGCCCCCAAAAGCCCCTGCTTACTAAATTTCATGAAAATCGTTGGAGCCGTTTCCGAGATTCTAATTATACAAGAATGTACGTGTGACTGAAAGAATTAAACGAAAAATATTACCCTCTTAAAGAAAAGTGTTGTAGTACACCTCTTAGTGCAGAGTTCTTGGGCAGTACTACCACCTTACCCATTTCCAGCGTGAAGCAGTAGTGCACTTGTATTACTGTTTCGGTTAGAAAAGGCCGTTAAAATTCCAGGCACATGAGACTTAACAACTTCACGTCGCAGGTTCGACAACGCATTAGCGATGCTCTGGTGTTGCAAATGTCTATAGGAAGCGGTGACCACTTACCATCAGGTGGACCGTGTGCTTCATGTCGGCTCACGTGTTGATAAAAAACGACCTGTACCTCTACCATGAGTTGCTATCGAAACTTACTTTAGTCACTGGCGAGTAAACCACCATCGAACCCGATCGACTCATACTACCGATTTTAGTTCTTTACGTGACCGCTAGTGGCGCTGTACACAGTTGCCATAGAAATGTTTTACGCCGTCGCTAGCGAGTACGTACGTTAAAAACTCATGGTAAAGGCACTGGTATTTAGTCTTCTGACCGGCAATGTCGGCTACACTCGCCATGCGCGACGTGCCCTGTGCGCCATTGTCGTCTATACTCGACAATAAACAGTGAGCACTCCAATACTACATAACCATATTAAATCATTATGGAGCTTGGCGTACAGGACGTGGAGATGCCGTTATGGCATGGCGTTCAAAAGGTTTAGATGAAACTGTTATCCATGTTGTTCACTTACACGTATATAAAACACCACTTGCACTTAAGGTCTTCAAATCGTAGTTACCACATTCTACCACACCCCTTACCACCGTCCGACCACACTACTGTATAAAACGAATAATAATACTAATAAGTCGAAATAATCGTCCAAGTTATTATTATTTGAGTTTGAGGGTAGTTTATTGTTTTCTAAACACAAATTTATATATTAATATTTAATTAACTACTAACCGTTTGCAGTTATTATTATAGTGTTACAAAACTACCCGTAAAGCCAAAAGGTTAAATGGGGCCTTATAATTCCATTCACAATATTTAAGAAACGTAGTAACGCTGTATAACATACCCCAAAAAAAATTAAGTCAATTTTTATGAATGAAAAATAGAAAAACTATTAAAGTAGACAATTATTAGGTAACGAAGGCTTTTCTGTTAAATAATCTGGTTCCCTGACATGACAGCTTACTGGGGTTGTTGGCTTTGATAATTAATTATAAATTTTATGGGGTATTTTGTAACACATTGTATATACTATGTATTAATTCAATTTATAAACAATGTGAGAAGCTACATTAAGTTTCTATTTACGAGAGTAACAAACGGCCACCCATCCTCGCTGTACATTTACTTTGTCTATATACATAATTAAATATCCCGGGACATTCTTTACACACGGCCATCTGTTCCCAAACCAAGCATAACTTGTACTATGGAAACATGATAACAGATACAACTTACAAAATATTCTTAAATATATATTTACATTCAGAGACAAAACTGACGATGTTTATGTACAAAATTGGAATTGAACCGGTGGCTTAGAGTATCTAATCACTACACCAGTACCAAATAGATCCCCTATTTGCCGCTGTGAGGTTATCAGAGAATTATAGGTATTTATTAGACGGGCCAGTTGGCTTGGTGGTTAGTGACTCTGACTGTGACGCCGCAGGTCGTGGGTTCGATTCCCACCCAGGACAAACATTTGTGTGCATGAACATGTCTGTTTGTTCTGTGTGGGTGTAAATATCTATATATGTATGTATTTAAAAAGTAGTATATCAGTTACCTGGCAGCCATAGTACAAGCAGTACACTCTGCTTTATTTGGGATCAGGTAATCATGTGTGAAGAATGTACTGGTATACTTATTTGCTTCATTAATAATAAATAAATGTCCCGGGACATTCTTTACACGCTGATCCCAAACTAAGCAGAGCTTGTACTATGGACACCAGATAACTGATATATTACTTAAACATTTTTTTTATATACATACATAGATATTTACACCCAGACACAGAACAAACAGACATGGTCATGCACACAAATGTTTGTCCTGGGTGGGAATCGAACCCACGACCAGCGGCGTATCAGCCAATAGACCCGTCTATATAAACACGTCTCTAAATTAATTTTAACAAATATATTACAATGTAATAACTTCACGGCGACAATTTGATTAGGGTATTGTATACTTAGCCTAAAACGACCTGCATACCCTGGATTTTTCGATGGAAATCGAATATTTTACATACATAATATAAAACATAGTCGCTTCCCGCCATATGTACGTTTGTATATTTTAAACTACGCAACGGATTTTGATGCGGTTTTCATTAATAGACAGATTGATTCAAGGGGAAGGTTTGTATGTATTATTATCTATATTGTATACGTTCGAAGCCGGGGCGGGTCGATAGTTTAATATGAGAATTAGCAACATTATATGATTTTAAATCGAAAAGCAAGTTGGCCGTTTTGACAGTTAAGTATTTTATAGGAAAATCAGCTTTATTGCTTCGGTCTTAAGGTGCATCTATTGATCCAATGGTTAATAATATAGTATAATGATGCTGTTGAACCTTATCATAACTGCATAGAGTTCATTTTTGTATAACACTGTTGTCAATAGGGACGTGTAAGAACACGACCAAAAAGTTTCAAAAATAGCGTTTTTGTTTGATCACTACATAGTATAAAACAAAGTCGCTTTCTCTGTCCCTATATCCCTATGTATGCTTAAATCTTTAAAACTACGCAACGGATTTTGATGCGGTTTTTTTTAATAGATAGAGTGATTGAAGAGCAAGGCTATGTACGAGTATAATACATGTGACATCCCGAGGGAACGCGGGTAAAACCGCGGGGGAGAGCTAGTTAAAAATAAACCTATTTGTATAAGTTACATAATTAAATATGTTACCTAACAGAGTTTCTTGCCGGTTCTTCTCGGTTTATATACTTATAGCTTATTTTGATGATGTTTAAAAATCAAATATGTATTCTGTTGGCATATCTAAATATGTTTAAAAACAAGGCGTGTCGTAAAGACACGATAGAAGTGAAACTTTTGTATTACAGGGAAACATTTTAATTATTCATCAATCACTTTTGAATAGCATACATTGTGTTTATCATTCATTTATTTTTCGTCACACAAAAATGTTGCGGGTCAAAATTCCAAAGTCCTCTAAGCTGTAGGTGGAGCTTACAGGCCTTTTGCGAGATTCAAGGAGACACAGTAAGATTGTAGGGCTTTGGGCTTATACTACTTGAAGGCCTAACTAAGGACACCTTGGCTTTCAAGAAAATTTGCGTATTTGTGATAAGAAATACATATTACCCATTAACTAAACTTGCGGCACGCTATGATGGCCGTTTTGACGTTTAACAATGACAAAGAAAAATAACCTTTATTCCTTCACATATAAGGTGCATCTATTGATCTAACAGCTGATTGTGTGATGATGGAAATCAACCTTATTCCAAAGCAATACAGTTTCTTTTCCTATGACAATCTGAAACGTCAAAACGGCCATCATAGCGTGCCGGTAATATAAGGCTTTAAAAATTGTTGAAGGTCACCTCTGCAAGTTATTTTCTGTAAGACAGCTATCTTACAATAGAGGCCCTGGGCTAAAAGGGCGGCGTTTTACCTCTGCCAGTTATTTTCTTAAAGACAGCACTCTAACAATGAGAGCCCCTATATTCGCGGGGCTCTGGTCTGTCAAGGCCTTACATAGATCCGCCCACGGCCAAACCACCATGCAAGATGCGACCATATTCAAATTTTATCATAAAGCGGCGGATGGCAAAACGGACGGCCGTAAACTTTCCCATTTAGGACGTAAATAGATTCCAATCAATATAATGTTGCCACTCATTATCATATTAGAGAACAAAACAAAAAACTACCCTCATATTGACAGAACACTTTCAGAAGTCAACGTTCGCTGAATCAGCGCTTGCAAAACACATACATTAAACACTATTCTTTCTCTGTCTTCTTCCGTTTCCTCTTCTCTTGTTTCTCTACCTTCTCCACCTTCTTCTTAACCACTTTCTTCTCAGGTTCTGGTGATTTGAAGTCCTTTCGTTTTTTCGGTGGTGATTTTATTGAGGACTGCTTTTCTGTGATGATTTTTTTGGAAGAGCGCAATTGTTTCGGTGATCGCACTTCTGGGTCTGGTGTGACCGACTTGGACTTGTCCGATCTCTCAGAGTCGTCGGGGTTCTTCCTGCTGGATTTCGAGGACTTCGACCTGGAGTCGTCTTCGCCTGGTATTCCGAGGATCTCGGCCCATTGGTCCGGGGGAGGGGTCGGCTGCTTGAGCTCTCCTTCGGGCTCACTCGGTTTCTGTGAGGACATACGGTGGGTTATAGTGTTTTTTTTTTAAAGAAATTTGTTATATGTGTTATTTATAATCGAAACTGCGGTACTGAAGCTTATATTTGTGTATGCTAATAGTGCGTGGTTTTGCATCCGGACTGAAATTAAAAGTACAGATGAAAAAAAAAAAACTATTTGCTTGCGTTTGACCACAATCTCACCATGGTAAGTAATGATGTGACCGACAGTGGTAATCACACAAATGTAGAGTTACCGAAGTTAGGCAGGTTACTTGAGTTCGCGTGTACCATCCTCGACTGCATCGTCACTTTCCATCAGGTGAGATCTAGTCAAATGCGCTCATGTTTTTATATAAAAAAAAAATTAAAAAAAAAAAAAACAAAAAAATAAAATAAAATTCCCTTTTAATATAATTAGAAAAAAAGTTAATCGTGTACTTTTCAAGCTATACCTTAAGATGCAAAACTACTGAATATTTGCTTGTCATATTGTTATTAATGCACGCACACACGATCCTATTCAATTAAAAAAAATGGTAACTGAAATGTGTGTAACTTTTTATTTTTTTTATTTGGGTTTTACGTTTGCCATCGTCAGGCCCAGAAGGAGTTATTACGAGGCCGAGGATGTAAACGCTTCAACTTTACTTTACAAAATATATGAATGTAGTTGGAAAAATCATTTTAAAATACATTGTCGAGTTTCAATAGATGGCGCTAGCTCTGAGAATTAAAGCATTCAATTAATTTTCACAAATGGTACCAATAAATGACGTCACACGAATCCTTACATTTTTTTACTCCACCCCTGTCCTTGTCACATTTGTTAGACCCCCACCCCTCATAGTATGACGTCACATATTTTATATATAGAAATACTGTATCTAAACAGTAGTGATCAAGTATTTTTTTCTTTTATCCATTTATATATATATATTTTTTAAGTGAAACTTCATATGTGTGACAGAAAATAATTATTTGATTGTTTCAATGAAAGATTAATGTTATCATCTTGTGTCCATGGACTTTGAACACACTTCTTTATACTAAAGTCAAAACTGAATTTGATATGTGACGTCATTCACTAATGACTCCCCTTGTCACACTTTGTTGACCCCCCCCCCCCCATTAACGTGTGACTTATGTGTCATTTATGGATAGCTCCTAAGAGACAAATTTAATAAATAAGAAAGATCTGTGCCCTGAGCGCGAACACCCATCGCAAGCGTAACGTTATCGTGTCGAGTGCGCCAAAGCCCAATGCAATAGGAAATTGAACATCGCGCAACGTCACGGTGTGCGGTGTTCAATTGTCTATACCAGCTCTTGGCGCACACGATACGATGACGATACGCTTACGATAGATATTAGTGTTTGCCTCTGACAGAAAGCTACTCGATTCCCCAGAGATATACCGGAATATTTTTTATTCAGTGCGCAAACTTTGACAAATTAAAAAAAAAAAAAAATTGTACAAAAAAATAAAGTTATCGTTAACGAGAGATATAGACTTTAAAATTGATATTATGGCTACTCTGTCGCTCGGGTCGGTCGCCCACCCCGGCCGTGGCCTTGGCAACAGCTGGCTCTACCGCCGCGTGCAGCGCACGGCGCGCGCTCCCTTTGATATTATTATGAATAGATAGTGTCCATTGTTTGTTGATTTTAAAGTCGAAAAAAAAGATACAAAAAAAAAATTAAACAAATAATGGAAATGTGTTCTGTTACTGATACTGAACCACCAAATTTTTTTTGCGCATTGCTTGAAAAATATTCCTGTATACATCTTCACCAATATCATACAGAGAAAAGATTAGTATTATTGTTTGTCATTAATAATTTCAATACTATTGGACCGATTTTAATGATTCTTTCACTATTAAAAAGCTAATTTATCCAGAAGAAACATAGGCTATGCTCTAATCCCGGGATAAATTAGATCGTTTAGAGTCGCAGGTGAAACCGCAAGAGAAGTATTACTGAAGTGAAACTTCTCATGGGGCTTTGAAATTCCGACCCGCAATATTTATGTGTGACAAAAAATAAATACAATGTATGAAAGTTTCACTTCTATCGTGTCTTTACGACACGCCCTATTTTAGCATTGGTTGTTTGTCTAAGGTGAAACATGAGAAATTGGAATAATCAATTATAATTATCATACAACTAACGCCATCTATTGAAACTCGTGCGAAACTAACAGACAAGCAAATACAGTTATCTCATAACCTTCAGTACGTCGCTTCATTGCAAAAACCAATGAAATGCTTAACTAAGTCGAACCTGCATCGGACATTAGCGGTTATATACGACACGGCCTTAGAAAATAAGTTAATTATTATTATATTAAAAAAAAAAACGAAAAAGAAAACAATCATCACGACCCCGTCCCACGAAACAGTCTCAAGGCGTAATTAAATGCTGAAATTTCATTTAAAAACTTTTTACAATTAAAATCAATTCGCAATGCAAAAGGTTCGTGGAACTGGGTCATAATACAGTACACCCTGAGGCCTATGTCATATTCTGCGGAGGTATGTCTACCGTGCTACTCGTTCATATATTACGCCACACGGTAAACCCAATATAGAATTGTGTAACGAAATATAGGACCGAACAAACATATTGATCAATAACTACCAAACAATTTGGGCAAGATATCAAAAACATTCTAAACACACGACTTTCTAATCACAAACTAAGCAGAGTTTGTACAATGATGACCACGACACCTATTCATCTGGTAAGTTGTCTATGGACATTTACAACTGGGGCATCGTTGTCACTGAGACGTGAAGTTATGACTCTGCAACCAGACTGAACCTAATCGACACAGGCGTGACCTCGCGGATATTCATTGTAAGGTAATACAAAAAATATCTTGTAACTAATTCCGCTGGATCTCCTCTGTCAAGTACCAAACAAGGAAACTCAACAGGAAATCGACACGTTTCGCTTCTATACAACACATCTTCAAGACGTATTAGACCCGCTGTCACTGACTCGACATGGTTCTAATAAGTCGGAATTAGTTACTAGATATTTGTTTTTGTATAATCTTAACCGGACACAGAACAAACAGACATGTTTGTCCAAGTTGAGAGTGGCTACTTGTTGGTATCAAAACACTCTTCAACTGATCTGTCTTGTACATAATTGTACCTTTAAACTATTTAATTTTCTAATTAATTAACCAAAAGAATTTAATTTCTTCTATTTACTCGTATATCTAATAAGCATATATTTCAAATCTGTTTTATCTGTTTGACATATATATATCAGAATGTCTCGGGTTATCTATTTCAATGGCTGTGATACCATAAAATTTTATTCCAAATCAAAATCTGTTCGAACATAGTTCAATTAATAGTATTTTTTAAGATTTTGATTAGTAAAATAACATTGACGCCGTCTCTCTGGCGCGTCACCAATCCATGGCTACAGGTGATGTTTTATCAACGAAAAACGCCCTCTCTACCATAGCCCATGGTTAAGTTTCAGATGAGCCTAGTAACATATCCTGACATTAAAGCCGTAAAAGTCGTGTCTACGTATTGTTCAGTGTCTGGTTGTAAATGTATATTAGATTGTATACACAAAAGGTTGTATATCAGTCATTTAGTCACCATAGTACAATCTCTGCTTAGTTCGATCAAATGGCCGTGTGTAAAGAAAATCTCTAAAAGATTGAAAAATCACGGTGAAAAAAAAAATGTTTGGTTCAAATCTAAAGCCGCATGTCCGATGTAGGAACTATTTACACATGGTATAGCAAATTAAACAAAAAAAAAACACACCGTCAAACTGTATGTCCCCAACGTCGAGTCACGATAGTAAACTCACTGTAAAACACTTCACGTAACGTAAAATTGTATTTATTCATCCGCCCGCAGATTATGACAATCGGCATACCTCCCCCCCCTCATTCAGACCCACTCGGCAGCCATTACGATCGTTCAGTCGATTCGCGGCAGTCGAAGTGTACCGAGCGACTGCCTTTACAAATGGAGATTAGAACAAGATTAGACGCTGATTGTGTGGATCCAATCGGGAGATCCGAGCGTCTCCGAATAAACACGAATGTTCGGTTAATACATATGTAACCGAACTACCAGCGTAAGACAAGCTGTGGAATATATCTCACAGTATATCGCTAGCTATTTGTTTCGCGCTTTGTGCGAAAGTTCGCCGTACCGCCCAGGCGAGCCTGGTACCGATATCCGCTTAGACTTAATAGACCTTACAACATTTAATTATATGAGTAATTGCAGAGTTTCTTGCCGGCTCTTCTCGGCAAAAGTAACATTCCGAGTCGGCCGTTAGAGTACCACAATGTAAATATCTATACATGAATTTGAATAATTTGGAACTCAATTTGGTAGTGCATGAAATTAAACTTAAATTAAATCTCTTTTAAACAAATTAAAAAGAGCGAGAGAGATGTATGGCTCTCTTTCAGACAATTTTAATGCCCATGTCACCTCTAAAACAATATGTAAAAAGCGACCTAGCCAGAAGTTGTGTTGTGACTTTCTGTTTTCATCTTAGTAAAATAGAAAGAGATGCACATACATTTAACTAAGTCAATCAATTTCAGATTTAACCGTATCGGACGGTGGCAAAAGAGAAAATTTTATTTTGATTGTATAGGACTAGGCAAGCATCAAAAATTCTATTAAAATAATTAAATACCTGTCAAATATAATTCGATAGACCATCAAAGTTGTATACAGAAAATAACTCAATTATGTTTTAAAAAAAAAAAAGAAAATCTCTTTCTCCATAATCCAACGTAATATTATATATATATATATGGAAAAACGTGAGATATAAAAATATTTTGAGATTTGAAATTCGATAAAACAAAAAAAAAATACACTAAAAAGAGACAAACATTGTCTAGTATTTAGCCTGCGAGAATGAGACTGGTAGTTTTCTGTAGGTTTTACTTCTACCCCGTGTACAACACGCACACAATAAACATTTTTTTAAACATCATCTATTATATATTTAGGAAAATAGGGTTCCTTTAACGCAGCATCACCTCAAAACTACTGAAAATCGAGATGGGACTGCTACCATTCGACGCCGAATTTTTCACAAGTTTTATATGCACATACAGTATCGTCACAATATCATATATAGGCTATAAATATCTTTAAACGCGGGTGAAACCGTCGGGAAAGCTAATATTACTTAAGTCAATCATGCAAGTATTCAGTAACACCTTACTTAAATCGTTTTTTATGTTGTTTCATCACAATGCTGATTATTCACATAAAATGGACTTACAAAATTTTGATTAAAAGCCGTGAACGCAAAAAATGGTTAAAATAATGTCCGAAGCAGATTCACTCAAATGTGAAAGGTGAAATGATGGAAAACCTATACGGTTAGGCTGCATTCCCACCAGTGGGGTAGCGAGGGATGTGTTCCAGCCCACCAATAAGATTACCTTAATTTTCACACTTTACCTCGTCATAGTTATAAAGAAGCGACCCTATTGGTGGCCAAAACACATCTCTGGTCACGTAGCTTAAACAATGTGAATTTTTTGATATTTTTGACTCAAAAGTGATGGTAAATTTAATACTTTTGCCCTAAGTGCCCTCCGCTGGGCTAAACTGTACACATTCGTTTGATTAACGCATTAACAGCTGACTCATTTTGAATGCAATTCAACACACAGACAGTTGTATTCCTGACTGATATAAGTTACCTATTTCTGAGTGTAAATATCTAGTTAAGTACTTATTTAGAAAGAAAAAAAGTAGTACAAGCTGTGGTTTCCATAGTAACTCTTCAATAGTCAGCTCTAACAATATTAAACCTTACCATAACGCATTTGTGTGTCGAATTTCGTCCAAATCCGTCGAGCAGTATATCCGTTATTGAGTTACAAACATCTCAAATATTAACTTAGTGTAAATAGTATTACAGAGTTTCTTCCCGGTTCTTCTCTGTTCGAGGCCTTTCGTACTTCAGTTGCTTTGACCTTAATAAGTGCCCTTGTAGGGCCTAAACTAAATAATTAACTGTATAGTCATGGTTTTAATTGTGCCCTGAAAGATAGTAAGTACATAAAACCTATAGGGTACTGGCTCTAGAATCAATCAGGCGGGCACTAAGAGTACCCTACCTCCGTGTTATTATTGCCAAATTGTCCTCCTACAAAACCTCATTGCAGGATTTGAACCCACGTCCTTAACAACGATGGTGTCGTTATCGCAGAGACATCATCGCCCAAAGATTATCCATTAACAACTTACCTCCCCTGCCTTCTCTTTCTTTTTCTCCCTCTTGCCTTCCTTGTCCCGCTCCTTGTCCTTTTCTTTCTCCTTCTCCTTGTCCTTATCTTTGTCCTTCTCCTTCTCCTTTTCCTTGTCCCTGTCCTTGTCTTTCTTCTCTTTCTTGCTGCTAGAACGGTCGCGCTCTGAAAATATTACAATTAATAATTATGTCAAATATACAAATAGTATACATCTATACAATTTTTTTTTCAATTATTCAAGTGTCGAGAATGAAAGTACTTTTGAAGAGTACTTGCAATCTCTCGTCTTTAGTATTAGGTCTTCAATAAAAGATCAAGACTGTGCTAATAATTACTAATTATACTAATTTATAAATGGAACACAATTTTAAACATGTTGTATGTAGCCTTTAAATAAATAATAGAAATAAACAAACCCAATAATAATCCATATCATTTAAATTTCGAACAAAAGAGTCGTTACAACTTTTCGTATGAATTTTTTCGTCTAGCCCCCTTTCACAACGCGCGATAAGGAACTTCATTCCAATAAGCTTTTCTAGAAAAGCGTTTTTTTTGTAGACTTTTTAACCTATTTTTATTTTTTAGTTAAATCCTGATGATTCTAGTAAGGATAACTGGTCTAACTGTTTAAAATATTAAATTGTCATCGGTCCTTGATAAATCCACAAAGATTTAACGAAATCTGACCGTTTAAAGTGGGTCAAAATCGCACCCAAAGGAGTCGGTTACAAACATACAAGTGAAGGTAATATAAAGCGTGCAAAAAACAACCTTCCGAACCGGTATTAGAGTCCGACTATTCATAAGTGCTTGTAAAGACCTATTTGAATATGAATATCGCACCCTCAGTACGATACAGGCTTAACTTAAAATTTTGCGAAATGGAGTTACGATCATAGAGAGACTAAACAAAGTACGCTCTATCCGATGAAGAGTAAAACATAGTCAATTTAATGATAAAATAAGCATACCGATACTTCAGCCTCTTTAACACCGGGACCCACCCTCCCCGCTCAGTGCGGAAGTGACCCAATCAGAGATGTGCCAAAGTGATTTTTTGAGTTAAGCCTATCGTTCTGAGGGTGCGATAATTACATTTAATTTTATATAGTAACGGCCCAGTTGGCTTGGTGGTTAGAGACCCTGACTGCCAAGCTGCAGGTCGTGGGTTCGATTCCCACCCGGGACAAACATTTGTGTGTATGAACATGAATGGATGTAAATATCTATTTAAGTATGTATTTAGAAAAAAAAAGTGGTTTATGTTCACCTCTTATCTGGTTTCCACTTCACAGACTAATCACAAACTGATCACAAACTAAACAGAACTTGTACAGTTCTGTTTAGTTTGTGATCAGGCCATATGTAAACAATGTCCCGGGATATTTATAAATTTATAGTGTATATATTTGTTTTTTTTTTATACTACTTGGGACAAACAAGCAGACGGTCCACCTGATGGGAAGTGGTCACCGCAGCCTATAGACGTTTGCAACACCAAGGGCATCGCTAATGCGTTGTCGACCCTGAGACGTGAAGTTAAGTCTCATGTGCATGTAACTTCACCGGCCTTACCTTTCTAACCGAAACACAGTAATACAAGTACACTACTGCTTCACGGCGGAAATGGGTAAGGTGTTAGTACTTCCCCGGACGAACTCTGCACTAAGAGCCCTACTCAGTGGCGTAGCTACCGGAGGGCTAGACGGGGCAATGCCCCAGGGCCCCCAAGCTCAGGGGCCCCTCGAACTCTGACTTACAAACAATGGCGTAGCTACCGGAGGGCTAGACGGGTCAGTGTCCCGGTGCGCCCAAGCTTCGGCTGGGGGGCAAACTATTTTAAATAGTTTAGTTGGGGCCCTACAAATTTTTATGCCCCCGGGCCTTTGGTTACCTAACTACGCCACTGGCCCTACTACTCAGAATATATTCTTAAACATTACATTTCTTATGCGATAACACACTTCATATCTAACCTTTCTCTTTCTCCTTGACGTCCTTCTCTTTCTTACGTTCTTCCTTCACCATCTTACAGTATTCCCTGAAATAGTCGTCTCTCAGGGTACTGCTCTCGACCGCCTTGTACCGGGGATCTGTGTCCACTTTTTTCTTTGCTTCTGCCCAGCGAGCGCGTCGATCGACGGCTTTTTCTTTGAGGAGAGCAATGAATTCACCTTTTACCTAGAAGTGGAAGGTATGGGGGTCATTAGTGGGGGGGATATGGTTGGCGCTTTTGAAAGGGGTGGTTGAACGCGTCGGTTACTGGTTCGTGAGGTCTTATTGTCATTTGTAAGTACTAAAAATGGGTAAGTATTCAAGTTAGAATTGCGGATTTAAGGTACTGTGGTCGCCTAGCGGTCGAAATTCGACCGTTATAACTACATAGTATAAAACAAAGTCGCTTTCTCTGTCCCTATATCCCTATGTATGCTTAAATCTTTAAAACTACGCAACGGATTTTGATGCGGTTTATTTTAATAGATAGAGTGATTGAAGATGAAGGTTTTTATGTATAATAAATGTGACATCCCACGGGAACGCGGGTAAAAAAGTAATTGTAGATTTGTATTTTATTTTACTTTTAATGTATCCAATTTGCATACAATATACAATACAAATATTGATTAATTGTTATTAATATAGATTTAAAAGAATGCATAAAAATGATCTAGTTTGATTTGGAACTTGGTATACAACGTGTTACAAAATACCCCTAATTAATTATCAAAGCCAAGTAAGCTGTCATATCAGGGAACCAGATTATTTAACAGAAAGGCCTACGTACCTATTTTACCTAATAATTGTCTACTTTAATAGTTTTTCTATTTTTCATTCATAAAAATCTGTTTTTTTTTTTATTTTGTTGGGGTATGTTATACAGCGTTACTACGGTTCTTAAATATTTTGAATGGACTCGTTATAAGGCCCCATTTATCACAGTAATTCGGAACATGTGATTGGGCGAATGGTAGGCTAAATTATATCGATAAACGCGAGTGAAACCGCGGGGGACAGCTAGTACTAAATAAACCATTTGTTTAGTTTTAAGATTTGTGCTTTTATTTTTTTCTTATTTTCTTTTACTAAACTTTTATAATCTTACATCAATAATATATAATATATAATTGGTAGGCTAATATCGGAATACTGTTACATTGGTCTAAACTAATATTATAAACCACGCAAAAACTACTAAACTGATATGGATGTAACAAGGCACATAGATAGAGCATTTCGTTGAATAACATATAGGCTACTTTTTATCCCGGGAAAATGTGATATCCCTCGGGAACAGCTAGTTAACAATAAAATGCTTAATATGTATACTTTTGAAGTATCATCCCTACCAATAATATAAACGTGAATGTAAGTTTGTTTGTTACGCTTTCACGCGAAAACTACTTAACCAATCATTATGAAACTTTGTACACATATTCTTGGAGGTATTAGAAGTAACATACGATACTTTTTGCGCCGGGAAAATGTTACATCCATGGGGAACGCGGGTCAAACTGTTAAACCGTCGTAAATAAAAATATTTGTCAAAACTGATTGCCCGTTCTTTTATGGAGACCTTGCTAGAGAATACAAGGACACCAAGTGTCCGTTATCTAAATAGCTTAAAACCCGCAATCCCACAACTCATCCCAGACAAAAATTGCCTTTAAAACATATGTAATACATAGTGTAATAAACGAAAATCGCATAACAAGAGACCACATTGCAACAGCAACCGAAACGCTCAGGCCACAACTGGAACGACCTTTGCCACAGCGTCTGAAATAAGCTCGTAATTAATGGCTGAAAAGAGAACGGTATATATTAGAACCTGTGGAGGGAAAGAGAGGTTAGATCCTGAAAGAGAATATATCATTAGTTGTGCAGTTGTGACGATAGCAGAGGTAATTTGTGGACATACATTTGACCTTGATTATTAATATTCGAAAAAAAAAAAGGAAATTTTGTTTATTGGTTCAACCTTTCTTTGCATCCCACTAATATTATAAATGCGAACGTTTGTATGTATGGATGTTTGTCACTCTTTCACGCAAAAACTGCTTATCGGATATGGATGAAACTTGGCACATAGATAGAGCATATCCTGGAATAATAACATACATATTATTCTAAGAATATTTACATATTCTTGTCAGTGTTTCCCTGAATTTATTCAAGGCCGGAGTGAATAGGCATTTTCTGGCTAAGCGTGCTACATCATAGGCATTGTCATAACTCCCGGGGGCAGTCGAAGGCCAAACGCAAGCCCATTCTTAATTAAAAAAAAAAAAAACATACCTTGAGAACGCGGGTGAACCGCGGGGGACAGCTAGTAAACTATATTTTCGAGTTTTTTTTTAGAGATGCTACAGGTATTTAGCTTCAATAACTTTAAATTTGACCTTCATAAGTGCTCTCCGAGGGCCTAAACTGAATAAATGGTTTTGAATTTTGTTAGTGCAATTTCATTTTTCGATCGAATTTCAGCAATTATCAATATTTTTTGCTAAGACCATCTTTTCATTATTGCCTTTCTAATGATAGCCAGTTTGGATCACATCGGTTGGTTTCGGAAGGTTTCGTCTATAAAGGCGATATAAGTCATATAGGGATCCTTTGACGCACCATCACCTCAAAACTACTGAACATATCGGGATGGGACTGCTACCATTCGACGCGGAATTTTCCCTAGATGGTTATAGGCTATATATGATATCGATAAACGCGGCTGAAACCGCGGGGAACAGTTAGTCTTTTATATAAAGAAAAATAGTGTTCTTTTGACGCACCATCATCTCAAAACTACTGAACATTTCGCGATGGGACTGCTCCTAGATGGTTTTAGGCGATAAATGCGGTTGAAACCGCGAGGGACAGCTAGTATTAAATGAAATTCCTAAATTGACATCTAACAATGTTGTCTTAACCTATTTATATAATAATTTGACATGCCAGTTGGCTTGGTGATTAGAGACCCTGACTGCCAAACCGAAGGTCGCGGGTTCGATTCCCACCCAGGACAAACATATGTGTGCACGAACATGTCTGTTTGTTCTGTGTCTGGGTGTAAATATTTATATATGTATTTAAAAAAGTAGTATATCAGTTACCTGGTAGCCATACTACAAGCAGTACACTCCGCTTAACTTGGGATCAGGTAACCATGTGTTAAGAATGTCTTGGGATATTTATTTGGAATAATGATACTACTTCAGGACCTGGCTTCGTTTCCCCGGTCGAGCAAGGTAAAAGGTTATCCTGTAATCCGGTATTGGTAACGTGCGGGAGAATTGGAACTTAAAATATCGGAGGTAGTAAATGGGGCTCATTACAAAGACCTCTGCCTACCTATTTGGGGTCAATGGGCGTGAATATACGTGTTTTAAATATATCCGAGCTTTCTGCTAAATCCAGAATGATGGGTTAAAACAGATGTTTTTTCTTTAATTGTCTTTATGTTGGATGGATTTTTGATGAACAGATTTGAATGAAACTTGGTAAATAGTTTATAACATCTAGGATCTATGTCTCAAGCTTTATCACCGAGCAAACAGAATATAATTTAAAATTAAATTACAGGCACATGAGACTTAACAACTTCACGTCTCAGAGTGGTCAATTGGCGATGCCCCTGGTGTTCCAAATGTCCATCTGGTGGTGACCACTTACCATCAGGTGGACCGTCTGCTTGTATCTCGGACTGATGGAAAGTCACTGCCGGATGAACTATTGCAACACTAAGGGCGACCCTAAGACGTCAAGATGTTAAGTCTCATGTGTCTGTAATTTCACCTTTCCATGGCTGCTCCACCCAGGGTTGGCTCCCAAAGGGGGGACTCCTCAACGGCTAACAGCACAAACATGTATTTTTTTAGAGTACCATACCCAAAGGTTAGGTTATTAAACGGGACCCTATTATCCGCTGGCCGTCTGTCACCAGGCTGTATATCACGAATCTATCTAATACCTTTAAACGAGCAATTCTTGTATATATCTCGGAAACGGCTCCAACGATTTTCATGAAATTTAGTAGGCAGGGGGCGATAAATCGATCTAGCTAGAATTCATTTTCGTAAAATGTCGTTTTATCCGTGTTTTCAATGATCAAATTTATCGATAATTGACTTAAAGATAACCTGAAAAAAAATGACTTCCTGACATTAACTGTTTTAACTACACAACAACATTAAAGCTACTCCAGTAGATGGCGTTGTTAAGCAACACTAAGCCAATAATCAACTTTACACAATTTACCAAAAAGGGGCATCCAGGTACTAAATATTTAAGAGGCCTCCCACAGACATGATATTTTCCCCGTTTTTATAGACAATGGTAGGAAACCCTTCGTGCGCGAGTCCTTCTCGGAATAGACCGGCTTTTTTTTATTTTCATAGGCTCTGTTTTAATGCCACATTATTACCTATACTTTCGTATACCGCTTCGAATATACCTACATAGTGAATCTATGAATTGACTGTATTTATTCTTATGTGAAATGAAATCAAATTTACGGGTAAAGTTGGCAAATAATAAACGGCAGGTCATCGTGATCATTAGATTAGATGCTACACCACAGCCTTGAAGAATCCAAATCAGAACTTGAGCATGACTGTTTGATGTAAAGTACAAAACGTAATTAATTGTAGTACAAGCTCAGCTGAGTTTGGGATCAGATAATCGAGCGTGAAGAATGTCTCGGGGCCAGTGTAATATCAACTCTAAACATAAGTATTTTATGTTAAGTTTGCCTTATTGACAACGTTTTAACGTGTCAGTCAGATGGGTACTCCCAAGAAACCAATGAAGATAGTAGGGTTCGAACCTACGTTTTTAGATTGGCATCTCTGTCATTTGAAAGACCTTTTCTAAAGGTGTTAAATTACAAATTTTTTTGATCGGTTTATTTACCGAGTATTTTAGTTATCTGGTTTTACTAATTACACGCGCTTTACATGGATCAGATGGCCGTTTTTTTTATATGTAGAAACTTTTATAATATATATAACAATAAAAATTTTCGTTAATTAATAGTTTACCCGTAATTTTGATTAAATTCCAAATCAAATTAAAAATTTTAACATTACATATTTTTTGTTACTGCATTCGTAACATTTTGACTCAAGATACTTGACAAATTTGTTCGCTTATTTTTCTTAGGTATAGTTTTTATTGTCAAACAGGTATACGAATATATTTTTTCTAATAAATAGTTTGTAAGGCATAATGACGTTTCTAATATTTTAAAAAATAGTAAAAAAAATGATTGAATAATTTCCATTCGTTATGAGATTTAAAAAAAATATTCGTAAACGTGCGAAAAGTGAAACAAAATATAAAAATGTAAATTGGAACTACCTGAAAAAAAAATTTATTAGTTATTTGTGTCTGTACCTAGTTCTAGATTCATATCTAGATTTGTATTTACAGTTATTTCTCTCCCTCAAAGTCTACTCATTTTTAGGTGTAGCAACCCATCACCGTTTTTTGCCTTGGCAATAATTTTAGCTTTTAAAAGCGATTTGGCAACACTGTTCGCCATTTTGTCCTTTGAGGCATGCATAGTAACTTCGTGGAGAAGAAAAAGGGGTTTTTGTACTATATAATAAAAACATTTATTTAATTTTGTTTAGGTGATATTCAGAGCTAAAATTGTCCAAACAATGTTTATTCAAAATAGATTTGTATTTCAAAGGAATAAGGGTCATAATTATACAAGCAGTGAGAAATATCAGCTCGATAATAAAACTCAACAACTGTCAAATAACCCAATACAATCACATTGCCGAAATATGCAGAGATTGCTGAGATACAGGCGGATTAGAATTTAGATTTTACACACCATTATTTATTGTTTGGTTGGAGATGATCTCCACCATGTTGTACAACAACTGTCTCACAGCGCAATACAATCGCATTGCTGAAATATGTAGAGATTGCTGAGATAGTGGCGGATTAGAATTTAGTTTTTACGCGCCATTTTTTATAATTTTGTTGAAATATCATCTCCACAATGTTGTGCAACAACAGCCTCAAAGCGCAATACAATAATATTGCTGAAATATGCAGAGATTGCCGAGATACAGGCGGATTCGATTAAATATTAAAAAAACCAGGAAAATATACTATGGCCACCATGGTTGCAAGGCCCTTGAGCCAGATCCATATTGGTAAACTTTACTTTTTAATTTAGCGATAATCAGGACTCTAAAATCGGTAGAGAAGATTGAAATTTCAATGAAGAGAGTTCCAAACACTAACACATTTATAAAAGGACTCAAAGCTGAAGAAATATGAAATAGTTGAAGGAGAGTAGGCAGATTGACGCTGCATTTTTAATTTTGATGCGCATTGAGGAACAAAAGACAGTGTTTCTCAAACTGTCAAAAACCAGTCCCCTAACAAAACTATATACAATATTAAAAAAGAAGATGCGAGGTAACCCCATCACAAGTATCCCTATAACTTACCGGGGTTGCCTCAATTTTGCGCTGTAAAAATTTGTATGAAAAACAATAAAAACTTTTTTACTTTTTTTTTTAAATTTAAATGATTACTATATAATCATAAATTTTGATGAATTCAGCTTGGCGCTTTTTTAATCTCCCAATAACGATAATTTTCTGAACAGCTCCGAATATCACCCGACAGTAAAAGCTTCAAAAACATATTTTTTTTGGTCATATTCAACTGATTGTTATAATTTGACCATACACTATATAGAAACTTTGTTCTTTATGTTAACTTTATTTTAATTTTGATCTGCTTAAAGTATATCTAACCTTATATATTTTTGTGGCGGCACGGTATGACCAGTTGACGATCGTAAAATAAATATCATAATTAACTCAAGAAAATACGTAAAAAAAAAACTAATCAATTTAAAAAAGAAGCACCATACTGAAGCATAACGAGAATATTAATTTGTAGCGTTTAAAAAGAAATATTAACATAAATTCAGAGGCAAATATGAAACACCTAAAAATCACAAAAGCCCTATGATCAAACAAACTATTACTAACTTTTAAGCCCCCCAATTTTAACCAGTGATTCTCAAAAATTCCCTTACGTAGCTCAAAAGAAATATAATAATCACCATAAAAATCAAGCAATTCTTCTGTCTAGGGCGTAAAAATCGTCAATTGATCATCCCCGTGACCGCCACTCGGCACTCGAGATCCCCCGGCTGCCACCACCGTCGCTGTTGCCTCGCTACCCACAAACGAACGTTGGTACTATTGTCACTGCTAGACTGGTGGGGGGATCAGTAAAGATTGGGAAACGCACACAGTATTCGGCGAATGTGTTGTCGTGAGGTTGCCCAGTGATTGTCAAAGAGTCAGTTTTGGCCCCTTGTTATAAATTAATTTTATTTTGTTTTTGCTTTTTTTAATTCATTAGCTTGGTTTTAATTATCAACGTTAGCACATCAATAGTAAAGACAGTATGAAATAAGATTTTTTGTCTTTAATCGACGGGAGCTATTAAATAATGCCAATTTTTTTTTAGGAGTTTATTTCATATTTTTAATTTTTTATTAATAATTAAAAAAAGGAATCATCATGAAACACGTTCGCCATAAATCAAGGGAGCTAGATATCGATCATATCATTAATGTTCATTATATATCATGTTAGAAAGAGACAAGAATAAAATATAAAATCAAAAATTTAAGTCTTTGACATTGTCATGTATTTTTTTCATCCAAAAAGTCAAGATAAACATTAAATTCAAAACCAACCACAGGTTATTATAAAAATAAAAACAATGTCATAGACTTAAAATTTGAACGGCAAACATTTCATAGCACATTTATATAGAAATCAAATATATATTTTGCTTCGCATTACAATAAAACGCCAGCTTTTCATAGCAGAAACACAAATTGATTTAATTCGGGATTCGAACCCGCTTTAAACAAGTTCAGAAACATACATTAAGCCTGTTTATAGAAAATGTAAATTTGTGAAAAAGATAAACATGGTGTACCAGTTTTCAAATGGAGGTTATAACAGTATATTTCATCATCAATCAAATTCCATACACCAATTCTTCACCATCAAGGCATAAACTTTACAAAGATGCAATCATATATTAAATGGGAATCGAACCCAGTAGCACAAAAATATTAATGTCCCCCTTGAGAAAATGTTGAGAAACTATGTCTCGTAAACTTATTAGAAGTTTGAGAGCCTGTATCTCATAGACATATTAAAAGTTTTAGAGCCAGTTTGAGAAACTGTGTATCATGAACTTATTAATTGAGGACATGTGTCTCATGAACTTATTAAAAGTTTGAGAGCCTCAGTCTCATGAATTTCCTATATCAGCACTACCACCATTTCAAATTCTAGGCTATATATGATTCACAAGCTACGTTCATTTAGTGTCACAACACAGTTAAATTTCACAAATAGAACATTATTCGACCCCCACTCCCGCAAGCGTTCATCCCCGACTCACCTGCTCTCTCTTTTTCTCCTTCTCCTCCTTCTCTTTCTTGCGCACTTCCGCGATGAACTCGTTGAAGTATGTCTCCCTGTCGCGCGGTTTCTCGATGGCTTTGAAGCGATCGTCGCGGCCGTGTTTGGATGAGAACTCAGTGTATGATGACCTAAGTGGGAAAAGAACTGGTTATTTTCTTCACATACGGCCATCTGTGCCTTTACGATGAGTTTTTAACGTACGTACTCGCTAGCGACGGCGTAAACCATTTCTATGGCAAATGTGTACAGCGCCACTAGCGGTCACCTAAAGAACTAAAATCGATAGTACGAGTCGCTAGGTAAAAAACCTATCGAAATGTAGACACTAGCGAGTAACGTTTTTTAGCCTTTGCTATAGAAATTCAGTACCATGAGTCACAAATTTGACAGTTGCTATCGAGAAATACTGTGTCGATAGTAGTTTACTCGCTAGTGACTAAAGTTTCGATAGCAACTCATGGTGGAGGTACTGATACCGAAACCAGATAAATAAATAAATATCCCGGGTTTACTACTTAATATTTTTATAAATACATACTTATATAGATATTTACACCCCGACACAGAACAAACAGACATGTTCATGCACGCAAATGTTTTTACCTGGGTGGGAATCGAACCCGCGACCTTGGACTTGGCAGTCAGGGTAGCTAAGCACCAAGCCAATTGGCCTGCCTTGAATTGATAACTAGGGAAGTGTCGATAGAAGCGAAGCTTTTGTATAACAGGGAAACATTTAAATTATTCATCAATCACTTTTGAATAGCATACATTGTGTTTATCATTAATTTATTTTTCTACACTAGAAGTTTCACTTACTCAGGGTCGACAACGTAACGATGCCCCTGGTGTTGCAAATGTCCATGAGCGGTGACCACTTACCATCAGGTGGACCGTCTGGCTGTTTATATAGATATACAGGAATATTTTTTAAGCAATGCGCCAAAAAATTTCGGTGGTTCAGTATCAGTAACAGAACACATTACCATTATTTGTTTAATTTTTTTTTGTATAATTATTTCGACTTTAAAATCAACAAACAATGGACACTATCTATTCATAACAATATCAAAGGGCGCGCGCTTGTGCGCCGCACGCGGCGGTAGAGCCATAATATCAATTTTAAAGTCTATATCTTTCGCTAACAATAACTTTATTTTTTTGTACTAAAACTTATCAAAATAAATATTAGGTGTTTAATAAAACTCATTTAAGTTTAATTTGTCAAAGTTTGCGCACTGAATAAAAAATATTCCTGTATAATTAAAATATAAAAAAAATGGTAGGTACTTACTTGGAATGCAACTTCGCTTCCTCCATGAGCAATCTGAAGGCGATCTTCTTCTGCTGCAGTCTGTTCTTCTTCTCCTTTCTCTCTTCCTCTGCCCTCTCGCGAACGTACTGATCGAACACCTGTTGAAGACGTAATAATTTTAGTATTTTTATTTATTTTAACATTAGGTTAATTTACCATAGACTTATATATATTTGGGGCGTCCCTAAGTCTTTACTAATATTATAGATGTGAATGTAAGTTTGTTTGTTACCCTTTCACGCGAAAACTAATTAACCGATCAACATGAAACTGTACACAATATTCTTGGAGGTATTAGAAGTAACATAGGATACTTTTTGTGCCGGGAAAATGTTACATATCTCGTGAACGCGGGTGAAACCGCGCGGGACAGCTGGTATCATCTATAATCTAATAGTGTAAATACTGCATCGTCACTTTCAATCAGGTGAGATCTAGTCGAATGCGCTCAAGTTTTTTATATAAAAAAAAAAAAATTTGGCTCCATTGAAATCCATAATCCAGCTTTTTAAGTGCAAGGCATAACATACCTGCCGCCGCTCCTTGGAGTCGAGCATGAGGTAGCGCGGGTCGAAGACGATCTTCTGCAGCTCCTTCTCCCAGGTGCTGAAGGCGGACACGTCCTTGTCGCGCAGCATGGCCAGGAAGCCGCGCACGCGCTGCTCGTGCGGCACCACGGCGCGCTCGCGGGCCGCGCGCACCTCCGCCTCGATGGCCGCCTCCTTGCCCAGGTCGATGGTGCCCAGCGCGCTCAGCCCCGAGCCCGCCCCGGCCCCCGCCCCGACCCCCGACCCGCCGGACGTCGTGCTCGTCACTTTCTTCGCTGTGAGATAATTATTATTTTTTTTTTAAATTAATATTATTGCACTTATAGTTCAAAAATTCAAAACCATATATTTGGTTTAAGCCTGTGGAGGTAAAATTTAAACTAACTGAAGCTAGAAGTAGGGTAAATAAATAAGTATTGCGAGCATATCAGATAGGCATGAGAATCTGCCAACATCTATTTTTCATAACCCTAAATGATAAGGGTGACCCAACCCTAAATAATTTTTTATTTTATTATGATTAGCATTTTGATTTAGCGTTGAAAAATACATAATTCTAAAATTTTCAACAATCAACCCGTTTTTTTAATCGCGATTTTTATATTATTGTGTCCATTCCCAGATCTGCAAAAGGCTTGCTAGATGGTAATCTATATATATAAAAATGAATCCCTATTTCCCTTTGTCTCGGCATCACGCATGGACGGCTTGACCGATTTGGCTAATTCTTTTTTTGTTATGTTTGTTATTGTCAGGAGAAGGTTCTTATGAAAGAAAAAATTAAGAAAGTTCCGCGGAAAATTAGAAAATTTAAGAAAACTTAACCACTTTACTATTGACATTATAAATTTTTAATGTAACCTGTTTGAAATTATTGTCAGTCGGTTGACAGTTGGCGCCATTGACAGCACTCGCGCTGCAAATATCGTTTAAAATAGAGGCATGGGTCGGAATTATATTGAAAAATAATTAATTTATTATTTATTATTGCACATTTCACAGTCGATTCAATCGGAAGATTCGAATTCAATATTCATTGTTAAGACAGGACAATGTATGTCGGGTCAGCTCGTCGAATATAATAATTGTAGTACGATACATTTTCATGTATAGTTTATAATAAACTAAATATGGTGAAACGACGTTCGCCGAGTCAGCTTGTACTCATATAGATATTTACTTCCAGACAGAACAAACAAACATGCACACAAATGTTCGTCGTGGTGTTGGATATAAACATCTATAAGGTATGTGTTTAAAAATGTATTATATCAGTTATCTGGTGAATGATTCCCAGAATCGAACCACCTGCGGCGACTAAGCCAGCTCGCCCGACAATATGATCCTAAAAATAATAACCAAAACAAATAAATTAAATGTTAACTTACTATCATCACCTTTGGCCTTCTTCGGTGGATCTGAGTCTGAGTCATCCGAGTCGCTGTCCGCCAGCCTCTTGAGATCGCCGTTAGCCCGAGACGCGGGCGCGCCGGTCGAGGAGGCGGCGGCCGACGACGCTGAATCCTTACGCTGTACAACAATAGTAACCTTATTTTAACACTAATCATACCAACACTTACTAGGTACTTAGGGAACGTACCCATACTATGTGGACTATTTTTTCAGATTTTTCGACCCCTCCCACCCCTCGGTGACCACCTAGTGACTCACGTAGCATATGCCAAGTCCCTCCCCCGAGCCTTTAGTTTTCCTAACTACTCCTTTTTCTAACGCTCCCCCCCACAAACGGGTCACGTAGTATGGGTAGGTTCCCTTATTTCTACTATAGCGTGTCGAATGTGACTTTATGTTTCCTGCTTGAATGTATGAAATATGGTTGGTTAGGAAGGGAAATAAATAGTATAACTGTATATTAATTAGTAAGATAAAGTCATGAAGTCAAATGTGCAAAAGCAATAAGATGATACGTGCATGTTCAATGCAAAGTTCAAAATGGGTCATTTGACCCGGTTATGGTATGTTTAGTGTTAATATGTACATATATTTTTTTTATCAGAGTAACACGATCTCTATACTATACATTGCATGGAACTTTTCGATTTTTCTTCTATTAAGTGAGCTGTGCCTTTACCATGAGTTTTTAACGTACGTACTCGCTAGCGACGGCGTAAAACATTTGTATGGCAAATGTGTACAGCGCCACTAGCGGTCACCTAAAGAACTAAAACCGATAGTACGAGTCGATAGGTAAAAAACCTATCGAATTGTGAGCTCTAGCGAGTAACGTTTTTTAGCCTTTGCTATAGAAATTCGGTACCATGAGTCACAAATTTGACAGTTGCTATCGAGAAATACTGTGTCGATAGTAGTTTACTCGCTAGTGACTAAAGTAAGCTTCGATAGCAACTCATGGTAGAGGTACTGGGAGCGTGTACAAATACGTCATTATGTGTTTGACATTGGCTGTATAGAAATAAGCTATTTATAAAGTTTTTGCTTCACGTAATATGTAGCACCTGGACGGCCGAGCATTGCTCGGGATTTCTTTACTAACTTGACTTCTACCGTATTCTCTTTTTTAAAGCACTGTCATATATACCTAGATACGAATTAGATGCGATAATAAAGGGCTCCCAATAACAGTATTTCTCACAAAAGATGTAACTTGAAAACCTTACCTTCTAATGACATTGTAGCAGTTTTCATTGCCTAAAAACACGGATAAAACGACATTTTCTGAAAATGAATCCTAGCTAGATCGATTTAATGCCCCCGAAACCCGCTACATACTAAATTTCATTAAAAACGTTGGAGCCGTTTCCGAGATCCTAATGATGTATACAACGTTGATAAAAGCGATAGGCATTAAATGAAACCTCATATACTTTGTATCATTTTCAGGCCACACACCAAAAATCAGAGCGATAGAAGCAATAGTTTAGCCACAGGATATTTTTAAAGATTTTTCTTAGATGAAACACGATGTACCTAGCAGCTGACCAAGAACATTGGCATAGCTACCTAGAGTCATTCACCTTCAAATGACATAATTCACGCGACGCTGCCGCTCTTCATCAAAGTTCCCAATACAAACAAGGCGCTACGCTATGCGATGTTGCCATTCCGCTACGCAGGTCAGAGGACATTTTTGCAAAGGATGTTTAAGTTTTACTTTGACTATTCAGCTATTTAATTTCTTTGAAAAAGTTTTTTCGTATTTTCTACGTAAACTTTTTTTTATGAGTTATCAAATTAATCGTAAGCACGTATAGTATATGTGGTTTCATTTAATGCCTCTCGCTTTTATCAACCTTGTATATTTATATACAAAAATTGCTCGTTAAAAGGTAGATAGATAGAAAAATATTCGGCGAGTGCCACTGTCGTTGTTGTAGTTGTTGGTGCATACTAAATTTCATGAAAATTGTTGGGAGCCGTTTCCGAGCTCCTAATTATATATATGTATATACAAGAATTGCTCGTTTAAAGGTATTAGATATTCGGCGAGTGCCACCGTCGTCGTTGTTGTAGTTGTTGGAGCAGTACCTGCAGGTCGGCGAGGGCGGCGGGCGGGTTGGCGACGGCCTTGTCCACGTCGGCGCGCGCCGCCAGCTGCGCCGGCCGCTCCCACACGGACGAGTGCGCCGTGGGGTTGTAGAAGAACACGCGCCCGTCGCCCGTCCACACCACGCACCTGGGGGGACATCATTCATTATCAACTATACTGACCAGCAATTAATTCTAATTATTAGATGACTATTCTTTCGTTAGCCTTGTTTATATTGTAAACTAACTGACCCGACAGACGTTGTCCTGTCTGAACTATGAATATTGAATTCGAATCGACTGTGAAATGTGTAATAAGAAATTATAAATTAATTATTTTATCAATTCCGACCCATGTCTCTATTTTAAACGATATTTGCAGCGCGCATTCTGTCTATCACGCCAAACGATTGACAAATGTCAAACAGGTTACATTAAAAATGTTTATATTGTCAAAAATGCTAAAGTGGTTAAGTTTTCTTGAATTTTCTTATTTTTCATGCAACTTTCTTATTTTTCTCATTTATAAGAACCATCTCCGGAAAATGACACACATCAAAAAAAATATTTGAGAAATCGGTCCAGCCGTTCACGCGTGATGCCGTGACCAAGGGAAATAGGGATTCATTTGTATATATATAGATTCATAAAAATCCTGTGACCTAATTTTATTAAGTTATCTATGTACAAAACACCCACATCAATAAATCTAGAGGCAAGGGCCTGGTCATCATTAATACAGGCTATTTAAGCCTAGCAATGAGAGCAGTTGCAACCTTACTTTATTTCACAAAAACTAGTATGTACGTATATATATATAATATAACAATATAAGCATTCTTGTGTAATCCCATTTGGTAAATAAAGATATTTTTTTATTATTATTATTGTACTCATATTTTTACACGCCTTATATTAGCTTCACTTGTATGTTTGTTAGTATGATTGTGTTTTTTTCTTTTTTTAATAAATAGATAACTGGTCTGACTGTTTAAAATATTGAATTGTTATCAGTCCTCAATAAATCTACAAAGTTTGCATGAAATCTGACCGTTTCAAGGGGGTCAAAATCCTGCCAACATTATATGTTACTGTTAATGTACAACTTAATTTATAAAAACACAGTATAATTAATCTTAAAATAATTTATCGTAGAATCTTCGAAGAGTACGGACTAGGAGTCCGTAGAAAATGTAAAAAGAAAGAAATAAAAAAACTTGAGAGGTGTCAAGGGACTCCCGGATGGAACGAAGATACGCATTGGAATTGACCAAAACGCTGAGTTTAGGTCCAGTGTTGAGAAAAACTTGCAATCTCTCGTCTTTAGTATTGGGTCTTCAATAAAAGATCAAGACTGTGCTAATAATTACTAATTATACTAATTTATAAATGGAACACAATTTTAAACATGTTGTATGTAGCCTTTAAATAAATTATGAAAAAAACAAACCCAATAATAAATCATATCATTTAAATTTCGAAAAAAAGTGTCGTTATAATGATTTTTTCCGTCTAGCCCCCTTTCACAACGCGCGATAAGGAACTTCGTTCCAAAAAAAAGATGGTGCAAATGTATGTATGATGGAGCGATGATATACGCAAGCTGGCTGGCAGCGGTTGGAAACAGAGCTGAAGATCGAGCTCAGTGGCGTGCCATAGGTGAGGCCTATGTCCAGCAGTGGACGGAGATAGGCTGATGATGATGGTGCAAATGTATGTTTACCAGGGTGTTCCAGAGATGGGTGTACTGGATATGGGCCGGCTGCGGTCCTGCTTGGCCTTCTCCTTGTCGGCCTTCTCCTTGTCCTGGCGCTCCTGGTCGAGGCGGTCGCGGGCGGCGCGCTCGCGCTCGGCGGCGCGGGCGCGCTCGCGCTCGGCCGCCGCCGCCCGCGCGCGCTCCGCCTCCAGCGCCGCCGCCGCCTCCGCGTGGGCCTCCACGTCTATCACTGTACAATTACATCAAAATAACAATATAACATTTTTGGAGTTATACTTCTAATGCGACTCGTTACCTACTAGATTGTACAGTTAAACCATAGTACCTGGACGATCGAATTCGAAATGAAGTCATCCGTCAGAGAACCAAAGTTATCGACATAGCTCAAAGGATTAGCGAGCTGAAGTGGCAGTGGGCTGGTCACATCTGTCGCAGAACCGATAACCGTTGGGGTAGACGTGTTCTAGAGTGGAGACCACGGCTCGGTAAACGTAGTGTAGGGCGCCCTCCAGCTAGATGGAGCGATGATATACGCAAGCTGGCTGGCAGCGGTTGGAAAGAAAGCTGAAGATCGAGCTCAGTGGCGTGCCATAGGTGAAGCCTATGTCCAGCAGTGGACGGAGATAGGCTGATGATCATGATGATGATAATGACCTGGACAGCCGAGCAATGCTCGGGATTTCTTTACAAACGTGACTACCGTATTCTCTTTTTAAAGCACTATCATATATACCTACATGCGATAATAAAGGGCTCCCAATAACAGTATTTCTCACAAAAGATGTAACTTGAAAACCTTACTTTCTAACCCTGACCCTGACTCCCAAGTCGAAGGTCGCTGGCTCGATTCCCACCCAGGACAAACATTTGTGTGCATGAACATGTCTGTTTGTTCTGTGTCTGGGTGTGAATATCTATATATGTATGTATTTAGAAAAATAAAAAGTAGTATATGTAGTATATCACTTATTTGTAGCTGTATGCCTAAAAACACGGATAAAACGACATTTTCTGAAAATGAATCCTAGCTAGATCGATTTGACGACTCCGACACACCCTGCATACAAAATTTCATGAAAAACGTTGGAGCCGTTTTCGAGATCCTTATGATATATACAACGTTGATAAAAGCGATAGGCATTAAATGAAACGGTATTTGATAGATTGTGAAGGGGTAAGGTCCATTTTTGTGTGACATTATTTAAAGTTCTTAATTAATATAAGTTTTGAATTTAGAATCATGTACTGACACTCAAAGGAATGTCATATAAACTGGATTATTTTATGATAGTACATTTGAACCATGTTGTGAAGGAGTAAGGTTGATTTTTGTGTGACATTTCAAATCATATAGAACGTATTTTCATATTGTAAATATTTGATTGAATGTAAAATGTTTCGGGTCGACAACGCATTGGCGATGCCCCTAGTGTTGCAAATGTCCATAGGCGGCGGTGACCACTTACCATCAGGTGGACCGCAAGCCTGTTTGTTGGCACATGTGGTATAAAAAATAACTCACCTTCAACTTTATCATCGTCTTTGATCTCTTTTTTTTTGTCAACCTTCTCTGTTTTTTCGGCCGCAAACTTTGCTTGGAGCTCTGTTGATGGAGAAAAAATCTATATATATAAAAATTAATCCCTGTTTCCTTTGGTCACGGCATCACGCATGGACGGCTGGACCGATTTTGCTAATTCTCTTTTTGTTGTGTTTGTTATTGTCAGGAGAAGGTTCTTATGGAAAGAAAACATTAAGAAAGTTGCGTGGAAAATTAGAAAAATTGAGAAAACATAACAACCATGTTTACTTTTCTAATGTAACCTTACCGCTTTTGACAATATAAACTCTTAAAATTTGATTTTATGGTGTTTGACATGAATGCCCGTCGTTTGACAATATTGGTTAAAACAGAGTGCACATTATACAAAATGCTTTATCATGTCGCATACTGCACTTGGAGCTCTGATGAAGCTTGTACTGTGGTAACCAGATAACTGATATAATACATATATTATTTAAAAACAATGGTGTCGTGGGACACCAGATAGGAACGAAGTTATCATTGACATAATACATGCTTCTTTCAATTCAGTGCGATTCAAAATTTACTTTTAACTTATTCCTTTTCTTATAATAATTACTAATTATACTAATTTATAAATGGAACAGAATTTTAAACATGTTGTATGTAACCTTTAAATGAATTATGAAAAGAACAAACCCAATAATAAACCATATCATTTAAATTTCGAACAAAAGTGTCGTTACAACTTTTCGTATTATTTTTTTCCGTCTAGCCCCCTTTCACAACGCGCGATAAGGAACTTTGTTCCAAAAATAGATACACTAGTTGAAAAAATTACGGGATCAAAAAAAAAACCCAAAGACAATTGGCTTGGGGGTTAGCGACCCTAACTCCCAAGTCGAAGGACGCGGGTTCGATTCCCACCCAGGACAAACATTTGTGTGCACGAACATGTCTGTTTGTTCGTATATGTATGTATTTGGAAAAATAAAAAGTAGTATATGTAGTATATCAGTTATCTGGTTCCCATAGTACAAGCTCTGCTTAGTTTGGGATCAGATGGCCGTGTGTAAAGAATGTCCCGGGATATTTATTTTTCAGATCTGTATCTTTGTAAAAATAGTCGTATCAGATATGGAGTGTACAAGTAAAGGAGGACCATCTCAGTGTACTAAGTCTCTCGAGTAGTAGAGCTCTTAGTGCAGAGTTCGTCCGGGGAAGTACTACCACCTTACCCATTTCTGCCGTGAAGCAGTAGTGCACTTGTGTTACTGTGTTTCGGTTAGAAAGGTAAGGGGGCCGGTGAAATTACACATGAGACTTAACAACTTCACGTCTCAGGGTCGACAACGCATTGGCGATGCCCCTAGTGTTGCAAATGTCCATAGGCGGCGGTGACCACTTACCATCAGGTGGACCGTTCGCTTGTTTGTCGGCCCATGTGGTATAAAAAAAAAAATGTGTCCGTTGAAAGGGAACAAATTAAGGTGGCGCTGCTGTAGCAAGTGGAAGAATTTTAAATAGAGCGCCACAAATTATTACAGTAGGATAGAAAATTAATAAAAAAGGAAAGAAACATTTCCGTTTTGTTACACCACATTTTTTATAATTATTATAATATACATATAGACAAATATGAGTATGGTATAAAATTATACAGTGATTTTAAGTACCCCAATTAACTGTAAATAGCAAATAGAAAATAGTTTTAAAGAATTACCGGAAACCAACCCAGCACACTTCACTCTGTTCATATCATTTCCACTTGCTACACTAGCGCTATTTCGGTGAGAATTCGAAACCTAATTTGCTGTTTACAAGTGGACACTATTCGACTAATCCCCCATGCCAGATGGTGCTCCTCTACACTCCATAGTATCAGAGATTTAAGCACGAACATCGATTGCGCCAAAAACCAACGCAATGGGAAATTGAACATCGCGCAACGTCACGGTGTGCGTGGTGTTCAATTGTCTATACAACGTTGACAAAAGCGATAGGCATTAAATGAAACCTCATATACTTTGTATCATTTTGCATTATTGCAAAGGATGTTTAAATTTTACTTTGACTATTCAGCTATTTAATTTCTTTGAAAAAAGTTTTTTTTTGTATTTGTCACGTAAACTTTTTTTTTATTAGTTTAAAATTAATCGTAAGCGTAGTCGTAAAGTAATCGTAAAGAGTAATCGTAAAGAAATTATTGCGGCACGCTATGATGGCCGTTTTGACGTTTAACAATGACAAAGAAAAATAACCTTTATTCCTTCACACATAAGGTGCATCTCTTGATCCAACAGCTAATTGTATGATGATGGAAATCAACCTTATTCCAAAGCAATACAGTTTCTTTTCCTATGACAATCTGAAACGTCAAAACGGCCATCATAGCGCGCCGGTAGTATAGATATCAAACAAGATTAAACATTGAATACAATTTATGGTGGTACTGGTCAGACATGTCAAAAATATATCTACCTACAATCGTTTTCAATTTGGAATTAATATTGAGTTCCAACAATAAATATAAATAAACACTACATGTCCCCCGCGGTTTTACCCGCGTTCCCGTGGGATGTCACATGTATTATACATAAAAATCTTCCTCTTCAATCACTATATCTATTAAAAAAACCGCATCAAAATCCGTTGCGTAGTTTTAAAGATTTAAGCATACATAGGGATATAGGGACAGAGAAAGTGACTTTCTTTTATACTATATAGTGATAATAAATAATCCGGGACATTCTTTACACGCGGCCATCTGATCCCTATCTAAGCAGAGCTTGTTCTATGGGAACCAGATAACTGATATACTACTTTTTTTTCTAAATACATACTTATATAAATATAACACACAGAAATGTTCATGCAAACAAATGTTTGTCCTGGGTGGGAATCGAAGCCGCGACCTTCGGTTTGGCAGCCAGAGCGTTAACCACCAAGCCGACTGGCCTATCAATAAGTCGTACCTTCCATATCCTTCATGGGTTTGGGTTTCTCCCAGACGCTCTCCTGGTTGCCGGCGTGGTAGTAGTAGGGGCGGCCGTCCGGCGCCACGTGGGTGCTCCACGCGGCCGCTTGCGCCAGCATCGTCCCCGGGAATGTCTGTAAACAATACAAACATATAAATATATATATAAAATGAATCACTATTTCCCTTGGTCACGGCATCACCGCGTGAACTGATGGACCGATTTCGCAATTTTTTTTATGGTGTTTGTAATTGTCAGAAGATGGTTCTTATAAACAAAAAAATTAAGAAAGTTGCGCGGGAAATTAGAAAATTTAAGAAAACTTAACCACTTTACTAGCGCTTTTGACAATATAAACTTTTTTAATGTAACCTGTTTGTAATTATTGTCAGTCGTTTGGCAGTTAAAATAATTAATTTATAATTTCTTATTGCACATTTCACAGTTGATTCAATCGAAAGATTCGAATTCACTATTCATTGTTAAGACAGGACAACGTCTGTTAACATCAGGACCCGAGGTGGCGGCGCGTGTGGTGTAACACGCGCGCCCCTCAGAGAGGGGAGGAGGAGTTAACACCTCACTCCCCACCCTCGACCAATAAAAAAAAAAAAAAAAAAAAAAAAAAAAAAAAAAAAAAAAAAAAGACAACATCTGTTCGGTCAGCTAGTATTTTTTATTTATTACTACCGTTTCCGAGAGATGTAACATTTCTTACTGAGTATTTTTGTATTTATATATTATTTATTTAGGTTTCTTGATTATGAACCACGCACTATGAACCATTTATACACCTAACGCCACCTCCTGATATCAAATTTAGATTAAAAATTTTAAATGTGAGAGTTCTGGTTTAAACCCATAACGTTAAATCTTATTTTGGGTACCAGAGTTCAACGAAACACAATTTGTTATTTACCAAATTGTTTTGTATAATATAGTGTTTAAGGAACAAAAATTTACATCAATAAAATTATTATTTTCCCCGCACAAAAAGTCTCGGAAAGAAGCGAACGTGTCGATTTCCTGTTGAGTTTCCGTGTTCGGGACTCGACAGAGAAGGAGATCCAGCAGAATTAGTTACTAGATATTTGTTTTTTTTTTTTTGTATAATCTGACATTGTATTTCCGCAAGGTCATGCGACTTGGTAGTCAGGGTATCCAAACCAATGACCAGTCAATACTTATTTTGGTATCTGATAACCGTGTGATATCCGAACTTACAATATCTTCCTTTACAATAGATGTCCCCGTAGGTGAGTCTACATTAATCGGCTCGGAGGATGTAGGCAGAGAGGCCGGCTGTCCTCCCGAGTTGCCCACACTGCCAACACTGCCCAGCTGCGGCATCTGGTTACCGCCACCTGTGGGACATGATGTATATGAAATTAAGTCGAAATTATTCAAATAGGCCTTCACAGGCACTCATAGAAGGTTGCTTTTACTGAGAGCCGGAAATAAACTCAGAACTTATTCAGATTATTACTCAGAACTCAAACGAACCGTATTTTCCTTACATATATCGCACCCTCAGAACGATAAGGGCTTAACTTAAAAAATAACTTTGGCACATCTCTGATTGGGTCACTTCCGCACTGAGCGGGGAGCGGTGTTAAAGAGGCTGAAGTATCGGTATGCTTATTCTATCAATTGACTATGTTTGACTATTCAACTGATAGAGCGTACTTTGTTTAGTCTCTATGATCGTAACTCCATTTCGCAAAATTTTGAGTTAAGCCCTTATCGTACTGAGGGTGCGATATATGTAAGGAAAATACGGTTCGTTTGAGCCACAATTACCTCAAAACTACTGACCATATCGGGATGGGACTGCTACCATTCGACGCGGAATTTTTCCTAGATGGTTATAGGCTATATATGATATCGATAAACGCGAGTGAAACCGCGAGGGACAGCTAGTGAAATATATGATAAAAAAAATACAAAAATTATGAACAATTATTTAAAGTGTGTATGGTTATTCTCATTTGTGAAAGGTAAAGTATTTCATTGCTTTAGAGCAGTTGACATGCGACAAGTATGTACAGCAAAGTAAAACGGCACGCACAATTTGACAGTGTAACGACATCTATGAACTAGAAGAAACAGGCGAGAATCCTACGCGCTATCAAGATTCTCTCAGGATTTGACTATGTATACAAGCATCCAACATCAACAGTTGGCGCGCGGTCCCCACGCGGCGGCATGGTCACCTAGGGGCGGAAGATCCTCCCTTTTAAATGGAGGAGTCTCATACCTCGCTCCTCCATAACGACAAAGAATGTTATTGAAAAATCGATTTTATGGCTTCTGAAATTAGGTGCATCTTATAATGCAACTGTCAATTTTATGAAAATGCACATTTCACATTTTTGCCTTACTAATAAACGTTTTGGGCTACATCGGTTGGATGGCTTCAACCTTTATAACGGCCATGGAAACATAATACAGATTGGGATAACAACTCACCGACTTCAGGAACAGCTGCGGGGGCCATCGCTGGTGGCCCCATAGGGGGCGGCCACGAGCCCCAGCCGCCCCATCCCCCAGGGAACCCACCAGGGCCCCCGGGACCGGGGCCACCAGGACCTCCAGAGAACCCACCAGGTGGGAAGTTCGTGGGAGGAGCACTGGTAAAGTTTAAGTTCCCTGTTTGAAGTAAAAAATTGCATAAATATTGGAGTTCTACATTTCAATCTGAATGGCGCGAAAAAAACACATTCTAATCTGTCTGTATCTCAGCAATCTGTGCATATTTCAGCAATGCAATTATATTGCGATGTGAGACAGTTGTTGTAGAATATTCATGAGATAATATTTCACCTCAATGGAAATAAAAAGGCGCGCAAATTTCAAAACCTAATCCGCCTGCATCTCAGCAATCTCTGCATATTTCAGCAGTGAAACAGTATTGGGTTGTGAGACAGTTGTTGTACAACATTGCAGAATTGATATTTCAACTCACCATTTGATGACGACGTCACTGGAGTCGATTCTCCTGGAGGCATTTCATCATTGTCATTTGTACTTTCCTCGTCCACCGTCTTGTCTTTGGGACCTACACAGACAATATTACAATGAGATGACTCGATTTTAAAACAGTAGATAATTAATAAAAAAAAATATGTCAAATAGGCCTTAACAAAGAGCTTATTTATAAAAAAAAAACAAACAAAAATATGAAATAAAATAAAAATTTTGAAGTAATTTGATAAAAAAACAACTATCAGAAGTAAAGCTGTTATTGCAGAGTTTGTTCAGCGAAGTATTGTGAGAGCCAACTTGCTGTTTCTGTTGGAAAGGTAAGGCCGGTGAAGTTACAAGCACGTGAGACTTAACTTCACGTCTCAGGGCTCTGTCTCATTACCGAAACCTTTATTTACCAATTATTTACTGATTTATTCTAAATTTTTTAAATGTAAGTGCCTATTACATGGATGATGTTCTGAAAAATAGGTAAAATCACATTAGGATCGAAAACGCCTTGGCGATGTGGTGTTACAAATGTCCATCTGTCGCTGACCACTGACCATCAGGTGGACTGTATGTTTGTCGGCCAACTTGACAAAATAAAATAAAAAATGTTACCTTTATAAAAGTCCTCACCGTCTTTTACCCAAGGCGGCGGTTGAGACATGAACGACGGGACAGACGACTGCGGGGCGACCCCTGGCGGCATCATGCCCCCCATCATTCCATTGGGCATCATGTTCATAGGGGGTCCACCCATAGGGGGACCCCCCATCGGGCCATTCATAGGCATTGACTGGGGACCGCCCATATTCGGTATTTGACCTAGGGGATAGATAGATAAATAAATAAATATCCCGGGACATTCTTTACACACGGCCATCTGATCCCAAACTAAGCATAACTTGTACTATGGAAACCAGATAACTGACGTACTACATATACTACTTTTTATTTTTCTAAATACATACATATATAGATATTTACACACAGACACGGAACAAACAGTTCATGCACACAAATGTTTGTCCTGGGTGGAAATCGAACCCGCGACCTGCCACTTGGCAGTCAGGGTCTCTAACCACCAAGCCAACTGGCCTGCCAAAATACATTCAAATAGAAATTTATTTTTACAAACTTTGATTTAACTTGCAATGTTAGTTACTTAACTACCGGCACGCTATGATGGCCGTTTTGACGTTTCAGATTGTCATAGGAAAAGAAACTGTATTGCTTTGGGATAAGGTTGATTTCCATAATCATACAATTAGCTGTTGGATCAATAGATGCACCTTATGCGTGAAGAAATAAAGGTTATTTTTCTTTGTCATTGTTAAACGTCAAACGGCCATCATAGCGTGCCGCATGTTTAGTTTAAGTCAAAATTGACAGGCCAGTTGGCTTGGCGGTTAGGGACCCGGACTGCCAAGTGGCAGGTCGCAGGTTCGATTCCCATCCAGGACAAACATTTGTGTGCATGAAGATGTCTGTTTTTTTCTGTGCCTGGGTGTAAATCTTAATATGTTTGAATAATTCTTCTGTCTGTGTGTATGTTAGTGAACTCCTAAACGGCTGGAATGATTTAGATGAAATTTTTTGTGTGTTCCAGTGGATTCGAGAACGGTTTAGATTCACAATAGGACCCGGTAGGTGGCGCTTCGTTCAAATTCCTGCATTGGTTTTTTTTATGGAACTTTTGTATGGACTTATTTTGACAGGACGTCTGTCCGGACAGCTATTATCTACATATATAAGTACGTATTTACAATAAACTTGGGACCCTAGCTGGCAAATTAAATGTTTTGTTTTGTTTATTTCCTCACTCCTTACTAAGCCAAAGCCTCAAATTATGATAATCACTCAAACATTGTATTTACCACTTGCAGCCATAGCTTCCATGTCGGACTGGGTGATGACCTTGCAATTTGGAGTATCCTGAGGTCTCGTCCAGGTCGTCTCCCGGGTCCTGGAGTGGTAGTAGTAAGACTTGCCCTCTTCTGACTTCGTCTCCACCCATAGCTCCGGTTGAGGCTGTTTGGACAAAACACTTTATGATCATTGTTGTCTTGAATATTTGGTCTGAGTCATTTAACTAAATAAATATGTCTTGACATGTCAAATCAGCAATTCTTTATGAAATGTCAAAACTTTGATTTAATTTTGATCATGTTTGATGTTTTCGTATATTCTTCAATTGCCCAAGAGTCTCCACTTCACTAAACGATCTATTACCTCGTGATTTCCCTCGCCCTGTCAATGTCAATGTTTTACTAAATTGTGCACACTCTCCTTTTATTAAAATACTAGTAAAATTCCTAACTATTAATAATATACGTTTTTAAATGTAATCCGGAGACACAATCGTGTGTCGCGCCAAGTACACGTCCAACATATGACGTGAGACAACAACGTGTCTCTATTCTCTAACATTATATATTTTCTAAATCTAATAATGACCTGTTTTCTAACTCTACTAATCTTGAATTAATATGCTCAGAGATTTCATCTCATTCTTCTCTTCCTATTTAATTTCGGTGTTATTCTATTAAGATCCTTCTAATGTAATTTTTGTTATAACGTTGTGTGTTCTAACTATGACATTGGCAGAATCATCGGTAACACACTGGGGCCATAAACAACAAATTGATATTCCCAATTAGTTGTTAACGTTTATTTTTAGATGTTCAATTCACTGGTTAGTGTTTGATCATTTATCTTTAATACAGGACAGTTCTCTATTATATCATAACTGTGAGGATGTGGTACAGGCATGACTATAACTATATTATGTCACTACGAATAATCTGTAGAAGTATCTGATTACATGATCTTTTATTTCTGACAACTATTTCAACATCTCTGTCGCTGTATGTAGTAACACTGCTATTCAATAGTTTTTTTTAGATAGGCTAACAAACGTGTAGATGGTCTACTTGAGAAGCCGTCACCACCGTTTTTGGACATTTGCAACACCAGGGGGCATCGCCAATGCGTTGTCGATCCTGAGACGAGAGAGTAGTAGAGCTCTTTGTGCAGAGTTCGTCCAGCAATGCACTACACCATACTCATTTCCGGCGTGAAGCAGTAGTGCACTTGTATTACTGTTTCAGTTAGAAAGGTAAGGCTGGTGAAGATACAGGCACATGAGACTTAACTTCACGTCTCAGAGTCGACAATCGTTCGCAATTGCCCTGATGTTCCAAATTTCTTCAGGAGGCGGAGGCCACTTACCATGTGGGCCGTCTGGCTGTTTGACAGCTTACATGACAAAAAAAATATTTTAAGTACAATCTAAATCAAATTTACACTTACCATATTAGGCGGAGGCATTCCAGGAGGCCCACCAAACGGCGGGGGCTGGCCCATCATATTCGGCGGCGGGCCCATCGGCCCCCCCGGCGGCATCATGCCTGGCGGGGGCCCGAACGGCGGAGGCCCACCCATCATCCCCGGCGGTGGAGGCCCCATAGGTCCCCAGTTGTTGTCGAAGTTACCACTATTGGGCCCGAAGCCTCTAGGGCCTCCACGTCCACGGAAGAAGCCACGGCCTCGCATAGGCGGACCTCCGGGTCCGTAGCCGCGGCCTCTGAAGCGCATTGGGGGGCCGTTCATCCAGCCTGGGGGTGGGCCGCGCCCTCGACCTCTGTTTTGGTAAATTAAGATATGTTTAGACGTTACTTATTTGTTATTGAGTGAAATATAGCGACAATAACTACAATACTGGTTTTCATAGTACAACCGCTGTTTTGGACATGATCAGATGGGACTGTGTAGATGATGTAGAAATGGCTCTGACTTAGGCTGATATGATGATGATCAAATTTCATTGAGAGTAGGTATAGTATAATACGATCAGGAGAATATTAAGGTGAAATAAACATAATTGTTAACTAATTATAAGATAATAAAAATATCTGGTAAAAAAATCCGCTGGATCTCTGTCAAGTCCCAAACAAGGAAACTCAACGGGAAATCGACACGTTCCGTTTCTACCTGAAGCATCATTAAGAAGTATTAGAAGTCACCGACTCGCACGAGCACCGCAGACAATCTCGCCGGCCGGTTAGTTACTAGATATTTGTTTTTTGTATAATCAAACACAATAGATTGAGACAGATATCGCACAGCCAACTAAATTCTTTGTTTGTCTCATTAAGACTACATGACCAGTACTGAGTTATTATAGAAAAACATTAAATCCCTTGGAGCAGGGTTCGACAACCTTCTGAATCGGAAAAGTCAAAAAAGTCAAAAATTTTCGTAAATAATTGTAAAGGCAAATTTAAAATTTCAGCAGGGATTTTATTATAGATGCGTGCACTAAGTCCTAAAAATGAGCCTTGCACTTTTTCATTCAAAACTATTAATATTAAAAATGTGAATGTTAGTCTGTTTGTTACTAATTAACTGATCATCATGAAACTTAGTACATATATTCTTGGAGGTATTAGAAATAACATATAATACTTTTTGTGCCGGAAAAATATTACATATCTAGGGAACGCGGGTGAAACCGCGGGGACAGCTAGTAAATAATATTTGCGTATTGAGCCTAAAGAGCCGCAGGTTGCCAACCCTTTCCTTAGAGAGCCATTAACTTATCAAAATTGAATCCTAACTTATTTAATAGGGAATATTTTGATCTACAGCCAGTGACCACTCACAAACGTAGAACGTCACCACTGAGCCACAGGTGGACCTTCTGTCTGAGAATGTTTCTACTTTTTCTAGTAGTCTAGTATAGTTAAACCTATAGAAATATCTGATGTTTGCCCACAAAAGTACAAATTATGACAGGAACTAAATATGACATGATAAAAAAATACAATATTACGAATTTTCTCCAGAAAAAGATGACAGTTATTTGATAATAAACTATTTAAGATTATGATTTAATCTTAATATATATATTTCTTGTGTGCGTGTGTATGTGACTGAACTCCTCCTAAACGACTGGACTGATTTTGATGAAATTTTTTGTGTGTGTTCGTGGAGATTCGAGAATGGTTTAGATTTACAATTGGACCCGGTAGGGGGCGCTGCGATCGAAACCCTGAATTTTTGTATGGACTTATTTTGGCAGGACAACGTCTGTCCGGACAGCTAGTATATATGTATATTTTGATCATATACAAACATTTTTTATTCAAAAATTACTATGCTATAGATAGACTACGTATAGAACATATGTTCCATTATATAGCGTGGCGAAGCGTCGCCACGGCCTGTATCGTCACGCCAACAATCAGGTTTACCCTCCGCATATAGATGTTTCACATTAAAAAAATATCACCAACTAAGATGTTGTAACAGTAGATGTTAATCAATTCAAAAACAGATTCAATAGGCATTTATGAATAAACTGCCTGTCTGATAAACAAATGGCAATAATAAATAAGTTGATCTATGAAAATCGCAACTTTGCTGCCTTTTGCAATGGTTTTTTTTAGGTTGGAGTCCTTGCTGATGTCCAAATGGATGGTTACTTCAGAGACATGACCTTTATAAGCTCCCTAGCTCTGCTAGGACCTCAGATATATATATTTTACACCCAAGTACAGAACAAACAGACATAATAATAATATTTAATATTATATAATTTAATTTATATATAATTATAAAATTTAATAATATTTGTAATAATTAATAATAATTAACACAAATGTGCTTATACTACCGGCATGCTATGATGGCCGTTTTGATGTTTAAGATTGTCATAGGAAAAGAAATTGTATTGCTTTGGAATAATGATATTGATTTCCATCATAATAAAATTAGCTGTTGGATCAATAGATGTACCTTATGTCTGAAGAAATAAAGGTTACTTTTCTTTGTCATTGTTAAACGTCCAAACGGCCATCATAGCGTGTCAGTAGTACAGTGGCATGTCATAATGGAATGGTGTTCAAAGGTTGCCCAACCTGGTGCAAACCCAGTACATCCTGGTGTCTAGCGGAGGTTTTTAATAGGAATTTCATTTCATTTCAGAACATACCTATGTGTTAATCCAAACCATATTTGATGTAGGCTTGAAATTAAATTTCAAATCTCTTAAATTACAGTCAAACATTTACATGCATAATAATACCAATATTTTAGTAATGACATTATGACCAATGTGCGGAGAAATGTAGTACTCAGTCTTTATCAAAGATGTGTATTAACGTGTAAGTGCAAGCAACCGTTTCCAAACATTCGAAGTACATATAATAGAGCAATATTAGCACCTATCATTAATTATTTAGCTACTATTTCATTCTATATAATAAATACTGCAGAATTTACAAACAAAAGTACTTGGGGTATCGTTTGTCATGTCTTTTGATAATTACAACCGTAATTGTGATGTTACCATTCTATATATCACCATGGTGTGTTTCTATGGTGATATTATACCATACAACAGCCCTGCGAAATGTTCCGCTAGCAAATAACAACGCATTTGATCATTTAATGACACATTCCAAGGACTTAACACAAAGACAAAATTATTGATTCAAACATACATTTTTAACATTTATTAGCTACAAAACTGAATAAATAGGACACTCAAATTTAAAAATAACGCGTTATGGATACATAGCACATCAAATTTTCAATAGTCTCGCTAAATATAGAAGAAATCGAAGTGTGAAAAACGCATGCGACTTTGTGCAAAATTAAGTTCTTACCTGAAATTCCCGCGGCCCCGGCCGTTCCTGAAGCTGTTGCTGCCATCATCGTCCTCGTAGTTTTCATCGTAGCCACTTAAATCACCGAAATCCTTAGTCACATCGCTTACATTTTCTGCATCACTAACGCGACTAACCGTTTCACTAATCAAAGTAACATCAGGGGAATCCATGTATTCATCCGCCATTTTATGATTTTAAACAATCTAGTACTCAACACTTATGTCCTCATACCTTAGTTGTTGTTTTAACAATTTAAAATCACATTTCAGTCCACACTATAGACATTTAGCGGAAACAACAAATGTCGCCCAATTCGCCAATCCTCTCAAGATGGCCGGCATCGGCTTGTGTTTAGTGATGCGCTACCGCTAGTGTTACTGAATAAATATCCAGATATCGATTATGAGGAATGCATAGTCGATTATTATCAATCAAAATGTATAAATAAAATGGATGTAAATATCTATATTACTATGTATTTAAAAAGTAATTTATAGTGTGGTTTCCATGGTGGTTTCCATCTGTTAGGAATCAGATGGCCGTGTAAAATGTGATATTTATTTATTTATTAGATCTTCACATTACTCAGATTTATGGGTCCCCGGACCAATATGCATTTTGAATAAAAAAAAATAAAAATGTTTTCATTCCATTATTTGCAGGTATCCTCCGAGTATCGTCTAATGTTGCCGAAAATGTATAAAAATTGCCAGTTGTGATCGAAAATTAATAGAGACGCGTCAATCGAGAAGCTATGACTCGCTATGCTGTGAAAATACCTACCTACGTTAGAGACCATGCATTTTTAATTCTATACGATTCTCTCTTTAAGTGATTTTGAATCAATAAATGTTCTATGTTTTGAACATCCTAAGAGTAAAAAATGTAAGCCAAAAAATTTAGCAACGCATGCAAAACACACACTATTTTGTAAAATCAATTTAATTTTAAAGCTGTGCTTTTATTTACCCGCATTGATAGATTTGTATGAAAATTCATAATTTTGACATCCCCCACAAATCTTATAAGTGGGAGTCTCCTAACGGCAAGGCAACAAGACAAAGGAAATGACGAACCTGTAAAGTGCTTTTAGCATTGGCGTAACCAGTGCCAGATCAAGCATGCGCGGGGCCCGTAGCAAATTCTATCGAGGGGCCTATAGAATGCTATGTGTTCTTTAAAGTGGTAAAGAAAAACGTACGTGCGACTCTTGTGACATATAATTTCAACTTCGATAAGTCTTATAAATAAATTGACAATTCCAACATTTTGAATCATTGAATCGCCCATATTAATAAACATTTTTAAGGGGGGTGAAAATACTGCCGAAAACGAGTACGCTGGCTTACCTACTTTCTCAAAAAAGTATTATAAGTATATATAGTATAAAATATAAGAATTTAAAAATTCAGGCACTTACTGAATAGATGTATGAACAAAAATCCGCCAGCAACATATATTTTATCTCGATTTTTCAACTTCTATGCGATAGTCATTTTTTTTTGCTGACTGCACATGAATATTGTAAGTGCGATAATTGTTAAACTATAAATCTGTTTTTTTTTTATTCCATGGAGCTGTTCTTGAAAGACTTCAGAATAGATCCCCGTCGATGCCATGACGATGTGATTAAGCAGAGTAGACATAAATTGTTGTTATAAGTGACGCATTTGTCATTACTACGTTACCTACATTAAAAAAAACAAAATTTTCGTTAATTTTATGTGAAGTTATTTAGGTATCCTAGAATTTTTCGAATCGGTCCAACCTCCTGGTGAGGGTACTGGACCATACTGGGGTGGGTATGGCTCACCCCAATTTGGGCTTCAAATAAAAATTTCATTAGTTTAAGAGCCGTCTCCGTCATATCTTTTTGTTCCTTACGGTAGAGATGGTGCACTTTATACCTAACAATTATGGCTAATATATTCAAGCATGCTAGTATTCCTAGTATGTACCTACCTACGTAGAGTTTTAACTATATTCTAGTTTAACACGTAGTTGACCTTGTGGCGTCATGGGCATCTTATATTGGCAGCACTACTAAAAACTAACTGTCAGACCACCGCACAACGACCATATCAACGGTGATTACCCATAGCAGATTTAATTCCATGGCTTGCTTGTATATTTATTAATCGTACCAACAAATAATAAATGATGATAACCGCATCCAGAAAACGATATTTTATTCGCCATACAGCAACTGCGGTTCCATCAAAACCTCTTAGTGCAGGATTCATCCGTGCCGTGAAGCAGTGGTGCAAAAGTGTTGCAAGGTCATCAAGGACATCATAATCATCATCAGGTGGACAGTCTGCCCGTTTGTCAGCCTTCTTGACATAGAGTAAGGAGACTACTTCTTAGGAGACTACCTATTTTAGTAAATCTATATTGTCTAGCTTATTCAGTTTATACTAAACATACTGAAACCACAATTTTTTGTAAGAATTTAATTGATTAACAAAATAATTTCTGAAAATTAAAATTTTACTTGTTTCCGACCGTTTTTGGATCCTGTTAAAGCCTATACTCCTACCAAGGACCAGACAGGCGGATACTGACCTAGACAGGTTTCTCTCGGACAACAGTTTTCTCTGCATCTTGCATTTACCAAACATTTTGGCCTACACAGGTGATGAGCTAGAGAACTTTTTCAAAGCTTTGTAAAAGGCCACATTAACTTTAGTCGAGAAGTAAGCGGCAACAATACTATTAAGGGGTAAAAAGGTCTTCTTATGAAGACGCGGCTTTGGAATATTAAATGGAAAAGTTCTGACTAAAAGAGGGTTCAAGTCAGCGTTGAATTTTGCCGCATCTGGACCTGGCAGAGGATTAACAAGTGTTTCGGGACCTTCTTTGGATATTTCATTTGCAGATTCCGCTGGCATGGCTTTTACAGCAAGACATATGGGACAAAAACAAGCGGGGGATCTGATCTGTGAAGAGTTTAGGTCTTCTGCTGGGCAAGACTTGGCTAAACAACATCTTGGACAATCGCAGCTAGTATGGCTGGTTTCAGGGGGACAAGGACAGCACGAACTACAGGAGGTATTACATGGTCCACAAAACCAGCTGCCGTGGGGGTAGTAATAGTAGCCAGTCATATTTTGCAGACAGCGAGCACAACCTGTGTTGCATGGTGAGGAGAGGCAACAATTACATGGAAAAGGACAGCCACAGACGTTGCAAATTTTTTTAACAATATCGGGTATTCGAGGCATTATCTCAGATTCTGATATTTCACAAGGATCTGTGATTTCAGGGAAGGGGAAGAGGTACGAATGTTGATAAGAGGTATTTGAATCTTCATTTTTATCGATTTTGTGGTATCGCTCGGAATTAAAGATGGCAGACTGTGTTCTTGGAGTATAGGGTAGTGTGTACGGGCCGTCAGGATAATTATTCGACGTAGGCAAACATGGACTGGACTCGCTCTTATGCACAGGAATCTTCTTCTTCTCGATTTGTTTTGATTTTGGCACTTCTGTCATTTTCAGCGCGGGCAGTTCGCGAAACGATTTCACTTGTTCTCTAAAGCCCGTCCTCTTGGTAAGGTTTGCTGAAAGGATGACTTTTTTGAATGAACTGTCCTAACACATCCTAAATAGAGCTAGGAGTAATATATCTTCGAAATATAAAATTAATTCAATTACCCTAAATATTAACCTGATTAAAAACTAAAGAGCTCAGACTTAGAAATGAAACTAAATTTGATATTTTATAAATATTTATTTTGTTGGATTCAGATTTCAAGAAGTAGTAATGAAATAATGTTAAGGAATAATTGGAATGCCAGTTAGGAGCTGGAGGACTTAAAATCAGAGTCATTAAACAGTTGGGGATAGGGTCTCTTGAAATTGGGGACAGATGAATAGTCAAATGTATTAGGTTTCACAGTAGGCTTATCTCTTTGTTCCAGAGTGGGAATGAGTCTTGGTTTCTCGAGTGGGGGACATGATTCCCCACAATACTTTGATCTTTTATGGTGAATTGGGCTTCTACTTTCCCTCTTTTCCCTATAATCTGATGAATTTTTTGCAAAAGCATTGGGTTTGCCTGCGAAGTTAGTATTTTTCCGTTTGTTATCAGAATGTTCAACTAAGTTATTTAATTTAGATTCGACATACGGAGTGTAGTAAAACGGTTCTGGAGATTGCGGTACTTTAGTTTGAGCTTCGTCAGCTTGAGTACTATAAGGGCAGATAAGAGATGAAAACATGGGAGGCATTGGTGGCATCGGTTTTTTGGGAACACCCAGAGCGTTGGTATTTACAGGGTTGGGGGTCAAAGGGGTGGGGCTCATAGCTGGAGTCGCTGCGGTGTTAAAGGGAAAAAACTTAGATAAACCAGAGCGCCCCTGTTGAGACTGCTGCTGCTGTTGCTGTTGTAACCCAGAGTCAGATAGGGAAAACTTGAATTGGCTGGGCGTAGGAGAGCCAGGTTTAAGAGGCTGTGATATTCTTGAAGCAGTCTGGCCAATGACTGCAGCAGCTGCAGGGCAGACGCAAGCTGGGGGACAGCATTTGCATGGGCCGCAGGGCCCACAAGGCCCGCAGGGTGCGCAGGGTCCACAGGGCCCGCATGGACTACAGGGTCCACAGGGATTAAAGGGTCCACAAGGTCCACAGGGGCCACCGGGACTACAGGGTGGGTTAACGGGAGTACACGTCCCAGTTACATGATAAGGACCGCAAAACCAGTAACCGTATGGATAGTAATAGTAGCCGGTCATGTATTGGATACATTTGGGAGGTTGGTTGCAGGGTGGGGGGAGGCAGCAACAGCCATTGGGACAACCATAAGGGCCACATGGGAAGGGACAAGGGCACCCACACGAGCATCCTTTCGAATAAGGTCGCCTAGTGGTAGTCAGAGTGTTCGTCGGTTGTAAAAGTTTGGCTACTGCTAGGTTTTTGCAGAAAACTGGAATGTATGGCATTTTTAAGAGCGAGTGGGAAGAATTTTTGAAAGAAATCTCGGTTCTTGTGTAGCTGGCATGTCTCGCGGGCTGGAGGTGCTTCTTTCTCATCTCGGGGACGAAGTTTGGACACGACATGCTTAAGCGCAAAGTGTCGATCTTCAGTGGCCCTCGACGAGCCCTCGCAGTTGGCAGCTGCTTAGTCTTTTCGATCTTCGCGTACTCCAGAAGTAGCCGGATCCTGTTCTCATCCCTCAAACTTCGGCTTGCGAACGCCGTGGCTGCAAAGGTATTTTGTTTGGTATTCACCTTGATTAAAGTTCCGCGTAATCCTTATACCTAACTCAGCGGCTATTTTTAAGTTTTGATTGACTATTCTAGAGATAAATAAAAGAATTAGTTGAAAAGTGAATGCAATTTATTGTACAGGAATCAAAAAATATATATATATGTATTTATCAAAGATTGTATGGCTGAGCTTACGAGAACATGAGTTCATTCTAAAAAATTGTTTTCAAAGTATTGTCAGGGGGATGTCTTCGCGCCAGATGCAGTCATGCGCGTAGCCTTCTTCTCATCAGTCTTGTACTCGTCCTGTTTTGGTGGCGGCATACCGATGGGCGCGGCGCACATTGCACACGCACCACATTCACATTTCTTCGGTTTGGCTGGGCATGGACTTGGGCATGGGCCACACGGTCCACAAGGTCCGCATGGTCCACAAGGTCCGCATGGTCCGCATGGTCCACAGGGCCCGCACGGTCCACAGGGTCCACAAGGGTATGGGCACCTACACGGTCCACAGGGGCCACATGGTCCACACGGCCCACAAGGTCCACAGGGTCCACAGGGTCCACATGGGCCACATGGGCCACATGGACCACACGGCCCACACGGGTACGGGCAGCGACACGGCCCGCAAGGGCCGCAAGGGCCACAGGGCCCACATGGTCCACAAGGCCCACAAGGCCCACAAGGCCCACAAGGTCCACATGGACAGCAAGGACCGCAGGGCCCGCAAGGTCCACAGGGCCCACACGGTCCACAGGGTCCGCAAGGTCCACATGGGCAGCACGGTCCGCAGGGTCCACACGGCCCGCAGGGTCCACAAGGCCCGCAAGGTCCGCAAGGTCCGCAAGGTCCACAAGGGCAGCAGGGACAACCACATTGGCATTCATCTTTTTTATTGCCATCTTTCTTTTCAGCATAATGACGTAGAATACCGCGCTGGTCACCACAGCAGAGTAGAGATGTGCGGCCGTTGTATAATGATGCGAAAGCGGATTCCCAGCCGTGATTTCCCACTGTAAAGGACATCCATACTATAATACTCGGTGAGATTGGCCTCAGGCCGCTGGTAACTTATGCAATTCTGAAGAACGAAGGCGCGCGCGTACTCGCCGAGTATTATAATATGGAGATGTCACGACAGCGACCCCGTTCTCCGAAATAACACTGCACCAGCGGCCAATGACAAAAACCGCGTCGAGAAAGCGTGACGTACCCGTTATTAAAGATTTTCAACAAAATTTACACGAAAATGTCATTATGACAAAAGGATAGTCACTTTTTTTCAAAAAAATTGTTTCCAATGATTTTTAGGTGCTTAAAATAGATAACTGTAAAATAACTAATGCTACTCTCGTGCTTCTACACTTACCTTAGCGCATTTCTTTTGTAACGAAAATAGGAACTATCAAAATGTACCGCGCACTGAAAGCATCACTAGGGATGGGGAGTAGATTTTCCATCGTGAACTGAGTTTGGATATTGCATCAAAATATTTTTTTTATTTTCGGTACTAAATTATTTTCTAACTTCAAAGGTATCTTAGGAATTAATAAATAATACTTACATAACGGTGCTGTATTCTTTTTGTTGGCCGTTGTGGCTAGCGAACGGCCTTTAAGACATTTTAGCAGCGAGACGTTTCTCGGCAAAACCGCTTTCCGCAAAACGAGAGACATGATTTGTAGAGTTTTTGTATATAATTCCCCCCCAAATATGTATTGATTTAGCCGGTTTGTTACTTGTAATTTTTCTATTTTATTTATTGTGTTACTTGAAAATTTGGGCCATGATAGGAGCGCGACCAATCTTGTCGTGTCAAAACAAAAGTAGTGGCGAATATAGCTCTGAATTCAAATGGTCTTCTCTTCTTTTTATTCTTCTGTATTAGGCCTGTCATATTTTTTTTGAATTTGATGAATAACGGACTAAAAACTTTTTGCAACTGAATTGAATTTTTTGAGGGCGTCTCATTTTATTCAAATATGCCTTTACAAGCACTTATGAATAGTCTGAATCTAATACCGGTTCGGAAGGTTGTTTTTTTACTGAGAAGAGCCGACAATAAACTCAGATATAAATATTAGTAAGTACACCTACAGCACAAATGTAAATAATAGTAGCTTCAGTAACCTTAAATTTGACCTACATAAGTGCCTTTCGAGGGTCTTAACTGAAAAAAAGGTTTTGAATTTTTAATTTTTAAATACCTATACATTTAAATTAGAATTACTTTGGAATTTAGTCTTAAATTTGGGTTACGTACCACCAACCGTACCATAAAGAAACCCTTGTAGGTCCCTTCGTTGTCTGTGTGTCTCCATCGAGATCAGTACTTAAATTTAAGAAAGCAAGATATACCTCGGACAAAAGGTTAGCCTAGTTATTCAACGAGTCGGCTCTACATGGGGATCGTGCGATCCATGGCCCTGTACGGGGCCCCGATAGGGCTCGCGACCTAACGGCCGGCTCGATCGCTGTTCTGCGAAAACCGCAGAGAACGATGGCCGTCAGAGTCATACGGGGGTATCGCTCGATCTCCTACGAGGGGGCTTGTGCACTGGCCGGATCCCCGCCCTGGGACCTAGAGGCGAAAGTCCTCGCGTCACTGGGGACGTCGCGAGGAAGAGGCGGAGCGGGTGAACAACCGATGCAGCTTCACGTGGAGCTGCGTCGGTCTCAGCTCCGCAAGGTCCTAGTGGCGGAATGGTGGGACAGGCTTTCGCGCCCTACCGCCGGCCTCGACATAGTCGGGGCGGTCATGAATATAGACATGCATTTTTTGTCGTTTTAACAGATAATGTTACGGAACACTTTGTGCGAGAGTCCAATTCGCACTTGGCCGACTTTTTTCATACCACATAGGCTGATAAACAAACACTTGATGGTAAATGGTCACCGCCGCCTATGGCCATTTGCAACACCTGAAATTAAAGTAGAAAGGTAGTGTATTTCTTTGGTAACACAATAGGGATGTGTCCTGACATATCAAATCAGCAATTCATTGTGAAGTGTCAAAACGATCGAATGTATGGAGTTTTGTATGAAATAGCAAGTTGTGACGTCATAATTGTACAGAATCAAATAATATACTTTGTGATTAGATCGGTACTGAAAAATCACATTAATGATTTAATTTTGAATTAATTTAACCGGTGTTAGAGTCTGACCATTCATAAGTGCCTGAGAAGGCCTATTTGAATAAATATTTCATTTCAATTTCATTTCCTGTGAAAAAAGATTTTGTTGGTATTATAATTTAGGAGGCACTTGCTGTTACATTCCTTACATACCATCACAGAAAAAGGTTTATGGAGAAGCGAGGTATGAGACTCCATTATAACTATTTGCGTGTCGATCGTTTTGGCTAAATTTGTTTGGACCAGAATTCTGCCAGACGTACTGTGTCTTTAGCATTATACAGGTCTTCTGGCGTGCAAGATGAGGGGCACGCAAGGCACGACAATAGATGTGCCATTGTCTGGGGGAGGCGCCGCAAGTGCACTGGTTGCTTGTGCTGTAACCCCATCGGCACAGATTGTCCCTGCAACGGCCGACTTGGGTTCGGAGTCTGTTGAGGGACTTCCACGTCAGCCACGGGAGCTTATGCCCTGGGGGAAGCTTCTCCTTAACAGGGTTTGGTGATGCTGTTGGGTATCTTTCTTGCCAGAGCTTACGCCGAGCCTCAGAGGCACTGTCAGTAATTGGTGCAGCGTTCTCTATAAACTATAAAGACTACATTTAAAAAGGAAGATCTTCCGCCGCTAGGTGCTCGTGCCGATCGAAATTACTTAGGATTTTCAACCATTTCAATAATTACTGAGTTCTATAGATCTAGACTAGTATCTGTCTTGCACATAGCTTTGTGGTGTTCAAGAACACGAGTGTCTGAGCTTAATTCCGAACAAAACCTTACAATGTCTAATTTTAGTTAGCTACTAATCTATATTGTAAAAAATCCTAAACTTAAAAAAGGTCGAGTAGTAGAGCTCTTAGTGCAGAGTTCGTCCGGGGAAGTACTACCTTACCCATTTCTGCCGTGAAGCAGTAGTGCACTTGTGGTACTGTGTTTCGGTTAGAAAGGTAAGGGGGCCGGTGAAACTACAGGCACATGAGACTTAACAACTTCACGTCTCAGGGTCGACAACGCATTGGCGATGCTCCTAGTGTTGCAAATGTCCATAGGCGGCGGTGACCACTTACCATCAGGTGGACCGTCCGCTTGTTTGTCGGCCCATGTGGTATAAAAAAAATGTATAATCACTAAACTACAAACAGTGATAATATAGAACTACTTATGATTAGAACTAGAACCATGTACGGAAAGAACAATACACAGCACGAGGGAGCACAGCTATATAATAAATTGCCCAAAAATATGAAGGACTGTGATTCGGCTAATACATTTAGAAAGAGATTGATGGTGTACCCAATTACTAACTGACACGTTTTACCGTTTGTATACTTATGGGGGTATTCTAGTGTAGAAATTTGGAAAATGCTTTTTTTTAAGAAGAGGAAGGCCCCATGTATGGAGAAGGAATCGCGGATTGAAGAAATGTCATTTTATGGTTGACACCGTCGGTGTCAGGCGAGCGTAATTTTACCCACAACTTTAAACGCGTTTTTCTCAAAAAATACATTTTTCAAAACGTTTGACATGATTTCTCAAGTTCTACTGAACCGATTTACTTGAAATTTGGTGTGAGTCTTTTCAATACATGTATCTATCGTACTAACTATTATTATAACAAAATATTTTTTTTTACTTTTTTTAAAAAATTCAGAAAGGTCCAAAAAAATTGCAAAAAATTTATCATTTTTTCGGACAGCCGTAGTTGAGCAAAAAAAAAATTTTTTTCCACTTTTTCTTAGTTAGTACGATAGCAGCATTTATATAAATTAATAATCTTTTTTATTTTTTTGTTTTAGATAATTATAAAGTTCGCAATCGTGACAAGATTGGCGCGCCATTTTTTTTCTACCCCCCACTTCAACACCACATAACTTTTTCAGTTTTGTATTTTTTTTACTTTTTTTTTATTTTTTGTATTCTCAAAACAATAATAAACGCCTGATAAAAAAATGGATGCTAAAAATATTTTTAGTTTCTTATTTATAGCACCCGAAAAAACACCTCAAATTCGTGCTTCTACACTAGAATACCCCCTTATGGTAGATTAAACTCACATTGTATAATAATTTTAAGTTTCTCACATTGAACTATGTAATGTTCATTATTTTGAAGATAAAAATGTATGAAAATAGCTACTCTCAGCGCAGTGCACCTCTAATTATTGTTATTTTGTACTTTTGTTAATTCTTTTTGTTTTTGAATGTTACCTATATTAAGTATTTTATAATTGTTAAATATATAAAATTGATATCTATTATAAAATAGCCAAAAAGTCTGAATGGAAAAAAAATATATATAAAAAAATAAAAAATAATGTAAGCTTGCCGGTCCTTCTCAGTTGAAGGCTGACTTCCGAACCGGTAGTAGCTTCAGTTACTTTAAATTTGACCTTCATAAGTGCCTTCCGAGGGGCTAAACTGAATAAATGGTTTTGAATTTCGAATTCAACAACGTACAGGGTGCGCCAGAGAAACTTACTTATTTGAAAAAATTCCCGCGCGGTGAGTTGGGCGGGTAGAGGGGCAAGAGGGGGCGCATCTGGAGGGGGAAGTTCCCAAGTTTGTTTCTCCCTCCAGTCAGTTGCCATCATGCTCTGGTCTAGAGAGCAGCGGGCCTTCACAGTTGAGAGCTTCTTTTCTAACGGTCGCTCACTTGTTGCTACGCAACGTGCCTTCCGCGCTCGCTTTGAAATTCCTCCTCACAGACTCGTTCCTGGCCGTAATTCGATTCTGTCGTGGGTTAACTCATTTCAGGAGTGTGGAAGTGTCGCTAAACCCAGAAATGGACTTCAACGGACCATCAGAACTCCGGAAAATATCGAAAGAGTGAGGCAGTCAGTTGTGCGTTCTCCCCGGCGTTCGGCTCGCAAACACGCAGCTGCTATGGGAATTTCTGATACCGCTGTTCGACGAATTCTCCATGAAGACCTTCAATTTCATCCCTATAAATTGGCTGTTGTGCAAGAATTAACTGAACTCACTGACTCAATGAATTTGTTGCGACAACATTTCCCCGACCGCCTCATCACTCTCAGAGGCGATCTCCAATGGCCGGCACGCTCTCCAGATTTGACTCCATGCGATTTCTTTTTATGGGGTTATTTGAAATCCCTGGTTTATGTCGATCGACCACGGATCATAGCACACCTCAAGAACAACATTCGCGACGCCATTGCCAACATACCGATTGATATGCTGCGAAGAGTGGATACGAATTTCAAAAATCGACTTCATCAGTGTATGCGCAATGGGGGTCGCCATTTATCCGATGTCATTTTTAAGACTGCATAAAAAAAAAATTGGGATATTGTATTCTCAAATAAAAAAAAATTTAAAATAATAACTGAAGTACTTTTTTTTTTATTGACCTTTCAAATAAGTAAGTTTCTCTGGCGCACCCTGTACCTCTTCCAACGAGAAACAATGAGCAATTCCGGGTAAACCTTGAAGAGATGGTGTATGCATGGCGCCAGGAGGGGCTTGCAAGGTGGCAGCGGTTGCTTTTATACCTTTTTACTATGAACTTGAAGACCAGGCCATTTAGTCTCGCGTCTCCCATAATTTCATCAGATTTCATAGTACATATAGACGTTTGTGTCTAATTTGATATCACCTACGAGTATCGTTACAAAAGCTTTGGATCCAGGTATTATAAATATCCCGCGAAATTCTTTACACACGGCCATCTGATCCCAAACTAAGCAGAGCTTGTACTATGGGAACCAGATAACTGATATACTACATAAACTTTTGAATTTTTCTTTTTTTTCTAAATGTGTACAGACTTATACAACGTGTTACAAAATACCCCGTAAAAATATAATTAATTATCAGAGCCAACAACCCTAGTCAGCTGTCATGTCAGGGAACCAGATTATTTAACAGAAAGGCCTACGTACCTATTTTACCCAATAATTGTCTACTTTAATAGTTTTTCGACTTTTCATTCATAAAAATCAATATTTTTTTTGGGGTATGTTATACAGCGTTACTTCTGCAGAGCGCGCACGGGAGGAGGACCCTCTTGCGCCGCTGTGCAGACGGAGAAGAAGGGGTAGGAGAAGGCGATTATAGTCGCCTTCTCTCTCCTCTTGTGGCGGTGAACGGCGGGAGACAGACGTGGAGGCGTCTTCTCCCGCATTGCACTCGTTCACCATCTCCGTCGGGCGGGAACGGCAAAGTCGCTGCCGTTTCCGGGCCCCTCCACGTCATTTCAGATGGTATAGAGTTTGGGTGTGATTTCTGTGACTTTACGAAAGACCAGAACGCCTTTGGGTTTACCCTAATATTCTTTTCTACAGTGCACACGTATTTTCTATAGCATTTCTTTATAGCTGACCGTGCTCTGTCGTCAAGCATTCTCGTCATATCGTCCTTCTCCCCACCTGACTGCGACTCACGCAGTGAACGGCGAATGTGGCGATACAAATCAGCAGATTGGGATGAGATGCGACACTTCTTTGCGTCTTATCCTTGGCAGCGGGTCTGCTTCTCTTTGGAAAATCCGTCGAGCTGTGCGGATGCTATATCCGATGTGGTACGTCAAGCTATGGAGTATTTCATCCCCTATAGTGACGTATCCATCGGTGGCTCAGCTCGCCCATGGTTGAACGCCGATTGTGCTGAAGCTGAAAAGCGTAAGCATTCGGCGTTTCTTGCCTGGGTGGATGCTCGTGACCGCAAAGCTCCGGATTTGAGCTCAAAGAAGAGAGCCTTCAACCATGCTGCCAAGTCCTACAAAAAGGCACTAAGAAAGGCTCGCTTCGATCGTATTACCCATATTGGCAAAAAGCTCTCTGTGCAACCATCTGGTAGCAGAGCATTTTGGTCCCTTGCCAAATCGGTCGAAGCGAACTTCTGTCGGCCCACATTGCCTCCGCTGGTTAAGCCTGATGGAACACTAGCTCATACGGCTAGAGAGAAGGCAGGTCTCTTTGCATCTCTCTTCGCCTATAATTCGCGTCTTGATACTAGCAGCGCTACCCCACCGATTTTGCCTTATTGCGACACTTCGATGCCCGAGGTTCGCATAAGGAATAAAGAGGTTCTGAAAGTGCTGTGTCGTCTGGATGTGAATAAAGCTAGTGGACCAGATGGTATACCAGCGATTGTTCTCAAGGCTTGTGCGCCCGAGTTGTCTCCTGTATTGACACGCTTGTATCGCCTCTCAATTCGGACTGGTATAGTGCCCAAGTCCTGGAAGCTTGCCAATGTGCAACCCGTGCCCAAAAAGGGCAGTCGTGCCGATCCTGCCAACTATCGGCCGATTTCGGTAACCTCCATACTCTGCAAGATTATGGAGCGTGTATTGAACTCGCGCCTCATGGCATACCTGGAAGGTAACGATCTCCTCAGTGACCGACAGTACGGATTTCGCCACAATCGGTCTACTGGGGACCTACTAGTGTACGCCACCCACTTGTGGGGCGAAGCCCTCGAGAAGAATGGGGAAGCGATAGCCGTTTCCTTGGACGTCTCGAAGGCCTTCGACAGGGTATGGCACGCTAGTCTTATTGGCAAACTTCCAGCGTTCGGCATTTCTCCTGGTTTGATTGCCTGGGTAAAAGACTTCCTGAGTGAACGGTCTCTCCGAGTTGTTGTCGATGGTTGCTCATCGGAACCCATGACGACAAATGCCGGGGTCCCTCAGGGGTCTGTGCTCTCTGCAACTCTCTTCCTGCTGCATATTAACGATCTGCTGATGCCCGGTGTCTATGGGTATGCAGATGACAGCACAGTTGTAGAGAGATATCTGCCGGGTGCTCGGCTAGTAAGGAGCTAATCCGGTCCGAAAGAGAGGCTATGGTAGAGCGTACAAATATCTCACTTCAGGCAGTCTCCTAATGGGGTGAAGCCAATCTGGTGGGATTCAACGCTGCCAAAACACAGGCGTGTCTGTTCACCGCAAAAAGGAGCCCGTTCACCTTGGCTCCTGCTTTCCGGAATGTATCCCTGGAATGCACCAACCGCCTTCAGCTCTTGGGAGTTGAAGTTTCCTCAGACCTCAACTTCGGGCGGTTCATTGAGTCCAAAGCCAAGACAGCTGCTAAAAAACTCGGCGTTCTTGCAAAGGTCCGGCGGTACTTCACACCGGGACAGCTTCTAATGTTATACAAAGCTCAGGTCCGATCGTGTGTGGAGTACTGCAACCACATATGGGCTGGTGCTGCAAAATGCCATTTAGCAGCTTTGGACTCGGTGGAAAGGCGTGCAAAAAGGCTAATTGGTGATCCAGGTTTGGTTAAATCCAATCTGCAAAGCCTTGAGCACAGGCGTAGGGTAGCCAGCCTTTCGGTGTTCTACAGGTTGCATTTCGGAGAGTGTGCGCGTGAATTGCATGACTTGATTCCGCCATCACCTTTCCACCATCGGACATCCCGTCGTACGGCGAGTATCCACCCCTACGTTGTCGAAACTCCTACGGTCCGGACTAAGCGTTTCGCCTCGTCGTTTATACCGCGTACATCGAGGGACTGGAACAACTTGCCTTTTGCGGTCTTCCCGAGCAACTATAATTTGGGTGTCTTCAAGGCTAGAGTGAATAGGCTCTTAATAAACTAGTGCGCCTCAACATCTAAGATTGCATCACTGCTTACCATCAGGTGGGATCGCAGTCAAGCACTAGTTTATATTATTTAAAAAAAAAAAAAAAAAATTCTATACTCAATTTAACCGCGTGGATTACCTTATTTCTTTAGACGTTGTCTTAACTTTTCCTTCTCTTTAAGCATTTGAACCAATGATTTGGAGTACCACGGCGGAAAATCATTACTCATGGTAAAGGCACTGGGTGGAAAAACAGGATTGTGGATAAAGAAAAAAGATATTTCAGGAGTTAGCTTTTAATGTATTGTATTTTAATATTTAACAGACACACTTACGTACTAAGATAACAAGGAAACTTCGTTTAACAAAATTCGATGTCTCTACTATGATATTTTTCAAATAACATGAGTTTTACCATGTTTTTTTATAAGATTTCTCAACGGTTTATGTTAATTTCGACATAATAAGTGGATACCGTAACAGAGAAAGGTCTCGTGAAGCATTTAGTGTTGTATCTCAGAGTAATCAAGTGCTATGTCACAAGATAAGAGTAAAAAACCTTCAACTGTCACAACCCATCCGATGTGAAATATAACAAGTCCTTTTAAACTTTAAGAATGCTATGGAAAAATTCACTCTATAGCATTTGAAATAAGGTACATCTATTGATTCAATGGTTAATTGTATTATGATGAAAATGGACCTTGTCGCAAAGGTATAGGATTAATTTTTCTATGTCATTGTTAAATGTCAAACCGGGCAAGTAGCGGCTAGATTATTGCATATTATTCAAGCTGATGCTTACCTTACATTTATACAATGCGAAATTTACATTCTAAATCTCTTAAATACAGTTAGAATGCAGTTTTTGTGCAGAGGCCTAAGCAGGGACAGCTATCGAAAGCGTATCGTAATCGTTTCGAATGCGCACAAAAGCGGTTTTGTATGAAAAATTTTACACCACACATACCGTGACGTTGCGCGATGTTCAATAGGGAACTGTCCTGTATTAAAGATAAATGATCAAACATTAACCAGTGTATTGAACATTAAACAATATACGAAAACATCAAATATGATCAAAATTAAATCATAAATGTGATTTTTAAGTACCGATCTAATCACAGAGAGTATGTTATTTGATGCTGTACAATTATGACGTCACAACTTGCTATATCATACAAAACTCCATACATTCGATCGTTTTGACATTCCATAGAGAATTGCTGATTTGACATTCAAGACACATCCCTATTACCCATTGCATTGGTTTCTCACGTACTCGATACGATGACGATACGCTTAGGATAAATGTTCGTGCTTATGCCTCTGTTGGTATAATTTTTTCGGAACTGCCAATCAACTTGAAGGCGAATTCGTCATAACTTCTACATTAGGGACTATCTATAAACTGCGTTACACGTTAATATGAGTTCAACAAAATGTGACATAGTGTGACAAAGGGAGGAAGGTGTCATACATCTCGTGACTCGTGACGTCACATGTCAAATCAACTTTGACTTTAATATAAAGGTGTGTGTTCAAAGGCCATGGACACAAGTCAATTAAATTTTGTATCTTTCATTGATATCATTAAATAAAATATGATTAAATAAAATAAAGATAGCTAAATGACTGCTGTTTTAATTTGACTATTCCTAGATATAAAATATGTGACGTCACACTAGAGGGGGTCTAACAAATGTGGCCATCTGTGACAAGGACAGGGGAGGGGTCACAACATCATAGGATTCGTGTGACGTAATTTATGGATCTGGAATGGAAGGAATGGAGGAATGGAAAACATCGGTGGAGAAGACATAGCCAACAAACAGACCGAGGGTCCACCTGATGGTAAGTGGTCACCGCTTATGGACATTTGCAACAACACCAAACGAGTGTCCGGCCTGATACCGGATAGTAAACGAGTATTCGGCCGGATACCGGATAATAAACGAGTCCGTCCGTAAGAAGTTATACTTTTTTAGCGTACTTATTGTATAAAATATTATCACGTTGTCGCCGAGACGTGAAGTTAAGTATCATGTGCCTGTAACTTCACCGGCCTTACCTTTCTAACCGAAACAGTAATACAAGCTACTTCACTTCAGAACTCTGCACTAAGAGTTGTACTAAAATTAAATCACTGATCGCTATCATCGGCAGGTTCGTGTATTTCGTCCGGTGGAACGTCGGTGTGTGCCGTGTCATCGTGTCCCGTTTCCTCAGGTCCCGTGCCACCCACCCCAGGGCTGGGTCCCATGCCCTCCCCCCCTCCTGGGCCTCCCATCGCGCCCCCCAGAAGCCCTGCAAGCGCCTGGCAGCATGAACAGAAAAAGCACGTCAAGCATGCCATGCAGGCGCCGCAACACGCCATTTGCGCGAGGCCCGGTGACTGCGGCGGTGGAGCGGGCGCGGGCGCTGAAAATTAGAGATGAAACGGATATCATGAAACTATTTATTATCCAATATTAACAAGTATTCGGTCATATACCGGTTGATAAGCGAGTATCCGGCCTGATACCGGATAGTAAACGGGTATCCGGCCAGATACTCGATAATAAGCGAGTCCACCCATACGAAGTCATACTTATTTGGCGTACTTATATAATAAAATATTATTAGTAAGTAAACCAAAAGAAGTTCGTGGGTTCGATTACCACCCAGGACAAACATATAATCATGTATAATCCATGGTAAATAATATATACAAAAAAAAAGGTATATATGTAGTATATCAGTTATCTGGTTTCCATAGTACCAGCTCTGCTTAGTTTGGGATCAGGTGGCCATGTGTAGAGAATGTCACGGAATATTTTTATAATGAGAGTATACCTGCGAAGCCACCTGGTGGTGGATAACCTGGCTGTTGTTGATACGGGCCTTGGTGATACCCTTGCTGTAAAAAAAGAAAATATTAATTAAAAGTATCTTATAGAGTAGTATAGCTCTTAGTGCAGAGTCCTTGGGAAGTACTACCACCATACCCATTTCCAGCGTGAAGCAGTAGTGCACTTGTATTACTGTTTCGGATAGAGAGGTAAGGCCGGTGAAGTTACATTACAGGCACATGAGACTTAACTTCACGTCACAGGGTCGACTAGGGCGTTGCTCCTGGTGTAGCAAATGTCCATAGGCAGCGGTGACCACTTACCATCAGGTGTTGGTCGGCCAGGGTGGCATAAAAAAACCAGATAACTGATATCCACTGAGGGCCAGTTGGCTCGGTGGTTAGCGACCCTGACTACCAAACCAAAGGTCGCGGTTGGAATCTCACCCAGGACAAACATTTGTGTGCATGAACATGTCTGTTTGTTCTGTGTCTGGGTGTAAATATCTATATAAGTATTTATTTAGTATAACAGTTATCTGGTTTCCATAGTACAAGCTCTGCTTAGTTTGGAACCAGATGGTCGCGTGCAATGTCCCAAGATATTTTTTTTTATGAATGCATACTTATTTGGATATTTACATCCAGACACAGAACAAACAGACATGTTCATGCACACAAATGTGTTGGATGGGAATCGAAACCTCGGCTTGCGTTGGAATCAGGGTCTGTAACCACCAAGCCAACTGGCCTGTCGACTCTAAATCCATACTAATATTATAATAAAGAGGAAAGATTTGTATGTAAGTATGTTTGTTGCTCTTTCACGCAAAAACTACTAAACGGATATGGATGAAACTTGGCACATAGAAAGAGCATATCCTGGAATAATATATAGGCTACTTTTTACCCCGGGAAAATGTAATATCCCTCGAGAACGCGGGTAAAAGCGGGGGACAGCTAGTTATAATAAAAAAAATTGTAACGATTCACCTACACACATTAAATTAGGCAATATATGTGTTTATCATAATGATAATAATATTTTCATTCTGATTTGGGATGAGATTTCTAGATAAGATAAAATTAATACGTCAGGCACATAATCTATTGTAGGTACATGATTAAAATAGACGCTAAAAGTCAAAGTCCATTTAACAGACAACAAGGCTGTACGCTTATAAACCTTTGCCTGCATTCTTTGAAAGCCGAATTAAAAAGGTTCTTCATAGTTACAAATCTCCATTTTTAGAGTAGAAGAGCTCTTAGTGCAGAGTTCGTCCGGGGAAGTACTAACCTAACCTAACCTTACCCATTTCCGCCGTGAAGCAGTAGTGCAATTGTATTACTGTGTTTCGGTTAGAAAGGTAAGGGGGCCGGTGAAATTACAGGCACATGAGACTTAACAACTTCACGGCTCAGGGTCGACAACGCATTGGCGATGCTCCTAGTATTGCAAATGTCCCTAGACGGCGGTGAACACTTACCATCAGGTGGACCGTCTGCTTGTTTGTGGGCCCAAGTGGCATAAAAAAAAAAAAAATTGACCGTCCACCTGATTACGCGACCGTTACGTTGTCGCTGAGACGTGAAGTTAAGTCTCACGTGCCTGTAACTTCACCGGCCTTACCTTTCTAACCGAAACAGTAATACAAGTGCACTACTACTTCACAGCGCGAGTGAGTATGGTGGTAGTACTTCAATCAGTTTCTTCAATAATCTGATATAATATAATAGATAGAATAATTCCACGTATAACTCAGGTTTGACCTTAGACCTCATCATCACACAGCGATTTTGGGGTCAAACACTATCTAAAAAAGAATTCATACTATACTAAATAGGTAGTTAATTTTTTCCATAAAAAAATATTGTAAGACAAGACAAATCTCGTAGAACTGAAGTTAAGATAAAATCATTTCCAATTTTTCTTGAAGTAAGCTCTTAGCTCGGAAATGGTCTGGGGAAGTACTGCCACCTTACCCATTTCCACCGTGAAGCAGTATACTGTTTCGGTTAAAAGTTAAACCGGTAAAGTTACAAGGATATGAGCGAGTCGAGTCGGTGACAGGGGGTCTAATACATCATCGAGATGCTTTTTTAGAAGCGAAACACGTGTTGGTTTCCTGTCGAGTTTCCTTGTTCGGGAATTAGTTACTAGATATTTATTTTTCGTATAATCTTAACTTTGTAACGTTAAAGAAAAATATTAACTTAAACAGGTGTGAGCTTTCTTACAACGGTTTTTTTGACCCACCTGCCCGTAAGGTGGGGCTTGCTGATATCCTCCTTGTGGATACTGTCCACCCTGCGGTCCATACTGCGGCCCATACTGTCCTTGTTGTCCGTACTGCGGTCCATACTGTCCCTGTTGCCCATACTGCGGTCCATGCGGCGGTCCATACGGTTCACCTGGTCTCGGCTAGAGAGAAAGAATTTACATTATACTACCTGCTTCCCGTGGCTTCACCCGCGTTTATCGATATCATGCATAGCCTATAATTCGCGATATGACGTGTACAGACTATATACCAATTTTCATCATTGGTCAATAAAAGGACTAGCTGTCCACTGTGGTTTTAACCGCGTTCCCGAGGGATGTCACGTTTTCCCGTGATAAAAAGTAGCCTTTATATTATTCCAGGATATGCTCTATCTATGTGCTAAGTTGCATCTAAATCAGTTAGGTAGATTTTGCGGGAAAGAGTAACAAACATCCATACAATTTGCATTTATAATATGAGTAGAACTGATAGGATTAGACAGGACTTAGATGGTTATGGGCTATATATGATATCGATAAACGCGGGTGAAACCGCGGGGGCCAGCTAGTAAACTAGATAGAAAAATACTTAATGATCAGACCTCACATGAACAACCAAAAATTAAGAACAATGCAGTCTTAGATGATAAAATTCTTGTCTGCTATTTTTGTGCATGAACATGTCTGTTTGTTCTGTGTCTGGGTGTAGATATCTATATAAGTATGCATTTAAAAAAGTAGTCAGTTATCTGGTTTCCATAGTACAAGCTCTGCTTAGTTTGGGATCAGATGGCCGTGTGTAAAGAATGTCCCGGGATATTATTATTATTATTCTACCTATTGGAGGCCCTGGGAAATTTTGGATCTTATGACTATCATTTGAGAGCTCAAACAGCGATCTGAGGGCGAGATCTTTCGCACACGTTCTCTGTAATATTGTGAGAATCGATCCCACGACCCGTGGCGTGGCAGTCGGGTCTCTAACCACCAAGCCAAGTAACCTATTGCAATAATAAATCCAGAACAGAAAATAAACATTTTAATATTATCTAAATTAATTATTAAAGTTTAATTTCGAAATACTTACCATATGTCCCATTTTTTATATAAAAAATAACAATATAAATAAACTTATTAATGCACAAGTCTTAGTGCTCATCTAATAAATTAAAAGTATATAATATTTGGAAGCATTGTGTATAGAATGTTGTAAATCTAAGTGTATAGGAGATTTCTATAAAAAAAAACTCTGACAGCACCATTAAACCAAAGACTAATCTTCTAGAAGAGAGTTCCTTTGAGTTTATTCTTTTTAAGGTTTTAACATTGTATTACAATAATATTTTTTTCTTTATAGAGCTTTACAGAGTTCTGGGGAAGGACTACCACCTTACCCATTCCTACCGTGAAGCAGTAGTGCACTTGTATTACTGTTTCGGTTAGAAAGGTAAGGCCGGTGAAGTTGGCACATGAGACTTAACTTCACGTCTCAGCGACCACGTTATTATGTCCCTGGTGTTGCTAATGTCCACAGGTGGTGACCACTTAAACACGTTTCATCTCTCGAATCTAGTATTGCTAAGTATATTGCCGGCTTTTCTCAGTAGAAACAACCTTCCGAACCGGTGTTAGAGTCACCATTCATAAGTGCTTGTAAAGGCCACTTTGAATAAATATATTTCTATTTCATCAAACAGTTTTCTGTTTTCTATCTTTATGCTGAATCGTGTCTATAGTGAATACCAGTTTTTTTATGTTTCTGGGTTCGATATTTCTTAGGCACTATCAAGTTAATATCATTTTTTAAAATAATTAATCTCATGTTTTCGGAAAGCTAAGTAAAACAATTATATAATTTTAATTTTGCATGTCATCATACAAGACTCCATAAAAAAAGAAATATTTAAACAAACTCTTTGCACGTATTCATTCCATTACGTCACTATGACCATAGACTACAACTTTTGGCAGTATTTTGCCGCCAAGGTTATTTCCATGGCAGTTTAAAGCGGTTATACTGACTCAATCAAACACATTACTGATAAATTCCATTGATATTTATTAAGGTGTGGTTTCGTGGTTACGATTATTTAATGGAGGCTGGAAAATGTAGGGAATTATTTTTAAGTGAAACTTCATACAAGGCTTTGAAATTCTGATCCGCAACTTTATTGTGTGACGTATCTATAATCTATATATATAAAAATAAATCCCTATTTCCCTTGGTCACGGCATCACGCATAGACGGCTGGACCAATTTCGCTAATACTTTTTTGTTGTGTTTGTTATTGTCAGGAGAAGGTTCTTATGAAAGAAAAAACTACGAAAGTTGCGTGGAAAATTAGAAAATTTAAGAAAACATAACGACCATATTAACTTTTCTAATGTAACCTTACCGCTTTTGACAATATAAACTCTTATAATGTAGGCTGGACCGATTTCGCTAATTCTTTTTTCGTTATGTTTGTTATTGCCAGCAGAAGGTTCTTATGAAAGAAAAAAATAAGAAAGTTGCGCGAATATTAAGAAAATAATATTATAAATGAATGATAAACACAATGTATGCTATTCAAAAGTGATTGATGAATAATTAAAATGTTTCCCTGTTATACAAAAATTTCACTTCTATCGAGTCTTTACGACACACCTTGATTTCAGGGCCATCCTTAGCCTATTGGAGGCCCTAGGTACATTAACATAACGGACCATTTTATAAATGGCTCTTGACTATGACTTCTTAAATTCACATTCCTTGCATAACATAGCTTATCGGTTCGTGATCTGATAGGAAACAGGGGGCCCTATGGATGGCGGGGCCCTGGGCACTTGCCCAGAGTGCCCAATGGAAAAGAAGGCCCTGCTTGTCTTTTTATTATTTTAATAAAATACCTATTTTCGGCATGCATCTTTATGTAAGTGAAAAAAGGTTTAGCACCGCTGTTATTTGAATCTAAATGAAATTAAAAAATGGCACTAAAAAGGACAAGCGTATACATCTATAGGATTAAGCCTGCAAAAGAATCAGATTGGTAGTTTTGTGATGGTTTCACTTCTACTGCATGTGATGTGTTAATTGTTTTTTCCTTAGTATATATTTCACAAATATAGATGTGCTCGGTACAAGAAGTATTTAGCTGATTCGTAGGAAGATATTCGCTAATACGACGTTCCGGGTTTTAAAATAAATGTTTTTGGTGATCTGCCAACAAACAGATTTATTATAAAACGCAGAGCACTATATTCTAGATACACTAACAAGACATTTATTTTTTATTTTTTATTTAAATTATTACAATTTTACTATTTTTTTGCATAGTTTCTTGTTTTTTTTTTTATTTTAACCGTCTCTGATACCGACAAATATGATTATAAAAATAGCGTTACACACACAGATGTATTACTTCCTACGGCCAATGTCAAACAAATAATGACGTATTTGTACACGCTCGACGCTGACATAAGTAATCGAACAAAATTCAAAAAAAATCTTAAAATATATAGAATAACGGTCGAAAATTGTTTGCTTGTTCGATTATTAAAGTCGGAAGTTGCATTAAAAAGTCGCAACAGTGAAACCACTGCTTAACCATATGCTGTCACTTACAAATAGAGCTTCTATTCTCACGCGCCTTCAGTTGGCCCGCTATAGTCGTGGGAGATAGATGTGTGTATAGAAAATATTAAAATAAAAAACTAATAATGTCTGCAGGAGTGCCGGTTATCTTCAACAATGGACAAACTTGCCCCATTATCGGTTTGGGGACATGGAAGGTAAGTTTATTTATTAAATTTAATTATAGTTAGTAACAAACGGTTGCCAAATTATATATTTCCCGGTATTATAAAATAGATGTTGGGGAATAATGTTGTTTTCTATCAATTGTTTTTTAATTGATACTTTTTATGGAGTTTGAAATTCTGATAAACAACCTTTTTGTGTGACGAAAAGTAAATGAATGATAAACACAATGTATGCTATTCAAAAGTGTTGAATAATTAAAATGTTTCCCTGTAATACTAAAGTTACACTTCTGTCGTGTATTATTTTATGTGAGTTTTTGAAAATACCTACAAAAATACTACCTTTGACGTTTAACAATGACAAAGGAAAATAACCTTTATTCCTTCACATATAAGGTGCATCTATTGATCCAACAGCTAATTGTATGATGATGGAAATCAACCTTATTCCAAAGCAATACAGTTTCTTATCATATGACAATCTGATATATCTGAATCTAGTATAATTATGATAAATATATGTGGATGTTAAAGACCGTTTTTAGGTTTAAATAATGTGTGACCTATACAAGATCCTACTAATATATATATAACTAGCTCTCCCCCGCGGATTCACCCGCGTTCCCGAGGGATGTAACATTATTTTGTTCTTTCTATCATCAATAGTTTTCGCAGCGCACGCGATGTAAGAATTTTTTTTACACATTGGTTTACATTATTGGAATTTTAGTAAGGATCCCTAATTTAAAAAAAATATATAATATAGCCTATGTCACCCGGGGATAGTGCAGCTTCACAACGGATATAAATCGATACATCCCCTTTACCTGATAATATAGCAAAAAATGTTGTCTACACACAACAAAAAATTTAAATCGTTCCATATTAACTTTAATAGATCAACCTTGTATTCCAAGCAATAGAGATGATTTTTCTATAGCACCTGTCAAAATGGGTCATTTTATTAAACTTTTGTAAGTCATATCTACTAATACTATAAATGCAAAATATTGTATGTATGGATGTTTGTTACTCTTTCACGCAAAAACTACCAAACGGATTTGGATGAAACTTGGCACATCGATTGAGCATATATTGGAAATAACACATAGACTAGTTATGAGGGAATGAAAAATTGGAATAGTGGAAGGTAAAGAACAACATCTCTTGGAGTCTAGTCCTATCCTAATCTAAAAGCACAATTATTAAAGCGTAAGTTTAGATGTCATTTTATACCACTGGCTATAATGGGTAGCTATTACCTGCGGTTCCACTCGCGCTTATTGATATCATATAGCCAATAATCAACGAAAAATTTCGCGTCGAATGCTAGCAGTCCCATCCCGATATGTTCAGTAGTTTCGATGTGATGGTGCGTCAAAGGAACCCTATTGTGCTTATATAAAAAATCTTTTAAAATCTTTTATTGACAGGCCAGTTGGCTTGGTGGTTAGAGACCCTGACTGCCAAGTTGCAGGTCGCGGGTTCGATTCTCACTCAGGACACACATTTGTGCGTATGAACATGTCTGTTTGTTCTGTGTCTGGGTGTAAATATGTATGTATTTAGAAAAATAAAAAGTAGTATATGTAGTATATCAGTTTTCTGGTTTCCATAGTACAAGCTTTGCTTAGTTTGGGACCAGATGGCCGCGTGTGAAGAAACTGCCCCCTTATTCAGCTAATACAAACTTCGACGGCGAGCTGCTTCACGGAGGCCTCGGAGAGCTTACCTCTCACGTCATTAGTAGTATTAGCGTAGTAAGGGACAGAGACAGCATAGAGGCCGCGACGAAACATCCTCGAGTTAGTGTCATTTTCCTTACAGAATCGAGCCCCAGAAACAACTTTATTCTAATTTATTTATAAATGAAGCTAAATTATTAGCTTAAAAATAATACAAGGAATATGTAACATTGAAATAATTAACACAATTAATTTGCAAACGATGACACATTTCAAGGTTGTTTCTATTATAGGTAATGATTCGGAGTTGTATTTTAACAACTGATGCATCATTCTTTAGGCAAAATTCTCTTTATGGGGCGTCCATTAATTACGTGAGGTGTTTAGCGGGGGGAGGGGGTCGAGCAAAACCTCACCTATTCTCGCGTGGGGGAGAGGGGGGGTCTCGACAAATATCACGTAATATTTTTTGCTGCAGGAAACTGTAAAATCACGCTAAAACTGGGTAACTAAGTAAAAAAAACAATTATCCACTAAAGGGGGGGAGAGGGGGGTCACACAAAATCTCACGTCATCTCACCAAGGGGGGAGATAGGGTCGAAAAATCGTCAAAATTACCTCACGTAATTTATGGATGCCCCCTTTGGGCACCAATATAATAAAATAAAATAGAAAATATCTATAAATATATATATATAATATCTGTCATATTTTACAATTGATGCATCATTCTACAGGCAGAAGTATTTATATCCTTTTGGGCACCAATATATTTATAATAGGAAATTAATTTAAATCGTAGTTTGCCAAATTATGTACCATTCGTTAGACATGAGTGTTCTCTAACTTTGGTGCCCAATAACCAATACTTTTATAATAGGTTATTAATATAAGTCGTATTTTTGTCATTATTACCAACAGAACCATTCCCTTTTGGGCACCAATACTTTTGTAATAGGAAATTATTCACGGCCGTATATTACAAACTGATGTATCATTCTTTAGGCACAAGTATTCCCTTTTGGGCACCAATATGTTTATAATAGGAAATGAACAAATGAATGAGTATTAACTGATAGTTGAGGGATTGTCTTTCGGCGCCCTTTAGTCGATAGTTTTAAATCACATAAATTGTATTTCTGTTTAGTTAAATAAATAACTTTTATTGCAAAAATCAACATTTATCGAAGATAAATCAAGAACCTCTAAATATAACACTCGTGCTTCTTTAACATATGCGTTGTTCCTACCGCTATGTAATTAGCTATTTATTTTGGCGCCCTTTGCCTGCCGCCTAGAGCGACCGCTCGTCTCGATCGGCCCATGGCCTGCGCTGCTTGTGAAGGCTTATTACACTTAACAACTCTGGCGTTCTCAGTCTCTTCCAGGGCAGGTCACGCAAGCTGTGAAGGATGCCATAGCATGGCCGTAGCTAGGGGGGGGCATTGTGGGGCAATGCCCTACCTTGAAACCACAATGCCCTACCTTAAAAATATCTAAAACTAAGATAAATTATTATAATTAAATTGTTTGTTCATAGTTTGAGAAAAAAAATGTAGCGATAGGTATCTAAGTTTGCAACAAAATTTATAATGTGATGGTAAGACTCTTGTATTGGTTCAAACTAAAGCCGATGAAACGGAACGCACCAATGACAAATGTCATGATGACATTTTGCTGAATAAAAACAAAACGTCAAAACAAAAACAACCTCAAATGGATATTGTTTATATTTTATTGAATAATTTTGTCAGTACCTATGTTATAGTGATACACAATACAAATCATTCAAAACTAATACATACTGATTTAACAATTTTCATCTTATATAAAACTCTATATATTTCTATATAAGTGATTCTATATATTTTTTATATAAGTAAATCTATAGAAATATTTTTACTCGATTATTCATAATTGCATAATTTTTTTATAATTATATTATCTCGTATTAAACGTTTTATTTATGATAAAAGCTACTAAATATATTTACATTTGTCTAATTATTAATGTCATTTGTAGCCTCAAAATATTAATGACTTAATTTATTAATTACTTCCATAGTAATACTTAAGTTAACTAAAATATATTTTCAATTACAGAAGAATAAATGAATTGACATTATTAATTAGAATAAAAGTGAAAAAGTTATTTTTTTTTATAAGTTTTTAGATTAAACTTTCGATGACTAACCTCTCAATCAGCTAATTTTTTTTCCCTTTTTGCGGACGCCCATGACATTTTAGCCACCTTTCCAATTGTTTACAATTGTCAACAGTTGAAGATTCAACTGAATTATGTCCCTTTCACGTAGGAGTCTGAAAGGGACACCGTCTTATCTAAGAGCGAGAAGGCAAGATCTGGATCGTGATCCAGATTGAGCGTGTACTGGGCGCCAATATCTGTGTGATGCAGAGGGAATCCCCGTACCATAGACTGCAATATGGGCTATATTGCAATCTATGGTACGGGGAATCCCCTTTTAAACCTGACCTAAAGATTGATTATGATTGTTTGTAGTTTGGTTAAGTGAAGTGTACGGTGAAGAGTGCTTTAGACAAAAATCGATACAATTGTTATTTGTATTGCTATAAATTGAAGATTCATTTATTTCGCGATGGATATACGGGCTTTCTTTGGAAAAAAACGAAGACTTGAGGAGCAAATTGACCACGAAAAACCTAACTGTTCAAAACAGGTGGAAGCACCAAATACAATCGCTACTCCTAGTTCCGTAGCAACAGGTAACGTTAGCTATGGTATTCCGTCTGATATTGCGCAAATCGGAGAACCAATAGAACAAGTTGTTTTAGACACATATCCAAAACAACACAACAGGGCCTTTGTTTCCGATTGGTTCAAGCGTTATAAATGGTTGCAGTATTCTGTCGAGAAAGATGCTGCTTTTTGCTATCCATGCCAGCAATTTTTACCTCATGGAAGCAAACAGACTTCGTACACTTCCACAGGATTTAGAAACTGGAAAAATGCCACTGATTCTAAAACTGGTTTTCCAAAACATGAAAAATCAATTTCTCATATTCAAGCTATGTCGATGTGGCAGGAGAAATTACAAAGAATATCTGCATCTAGCAGTGTTGAAACGTTAATAAATCAAAAAGTATTAGAAAAATATAGGTATTATGTAAAGTCTGTCATGGAAGTAATACAATTTCTAATTGTCAACGAATTAGCTTTGCGTGGAAATTATATTTTGGAAGAAGAAAAAGAACAAGGATTATTTCAGAATTTATTTGAATACACATGTATGAAAGATCCAAATTTGAACGAGGTTCTCACTCATATACCACAAAACGCAACATATCGTTCACCCGAAATTCAAAATCAAATAATTCAAGCAATGGTTCAAGCGGTACGAAGTTCCATTGTCAAAGATATTAATGAATCTGACGTGAAATGGTTTACTCTAATGGAAGATGGGACGAGAGATAAAAATAACCGCGAAAATATTGCATTAGCAATACGCTACGTCAAGGATGGTGTCGTCAATGAGTCGTTGCTGATGGTTAAGACTACTGAAAATCTTGATGCAGCCACTTTCACGGAATTAACGTTAAATACTCTCACGGAAAATAACATTGACCCCTCTTGTATGCTTAGCCAATGCTATGATGGCGCAAGTGTAATGAGTGGGAAAGTTTCAGGAGTTGCGACTAGAATAGAAAATAAATTGGGCCGAAAAATTCCTTACGTCCACTGCTATAACCATCGCTTGCACTTAATAGTCATCAGGACTATCTCAGAAATGACTTTTATTCGTTTATTTTTTGACCAATGCATCATGTTACATGAATTCTTTCATCATGGCAAAATAGCTGCCTTATATGATGGAAAAAGGATTGGCCGACTCCTCGAACAACGCTGGTCTGGACATTTAGCAGTTACAAAAGTTGTATACGATAATTATTCATCGATTTTGCAGACTTTGAAAGAAATTAAAAATGGCAGATTCAACGGTGATGACGTCGCCAAGAGTATAGGTATTAAAAAAGTCATGCTTGATCTGGAATTCCGAATAGCCATGGTTGTGGCCAAAAAAATCTTATCCACGCTACAACCTGCAGACGCAGCTTTGCAAGCCCGAACCGCAGGATTAAAAGATGCCATAACAATCATAAAGTGTGTCAAAGATGAAATTATTAAATTAAGATCAAATCAAATGTATAATCAAATTCTGGAAGAAGCTAAGTCTTTAACAAGCAATGACTGCGGCGAATCTGAAAATAGGACACAGACCTCGAAGAGGCAAGTAAAAAAACCAAATCGGATGGATGACTATTTGACGTACACCCCCTGTTCCTCCGCCAGACAAAATATAGATGAGAACGACGAGCCATTTAAGTCTGAGTATTTCGAAACGTTGGACATTTTAATTGCTGAATTACAAAGAAGGTTTTCGGACAACGATGATTTAATTAATTCGATTGCAAGTCTTGGTGAGTTGGATGTAGATAAAATGGTTCCACTGAAAAATTTGGGTAAGTTTAAAAAAAAAAAATAATTCAAAAAAATTGTCATGTTCAATTTACAATTTTAACTAATTTTTCAGGTCTGAAAGTTCCATCAAGAGAAGAGGCTAGTGTGGTTAAAGCTTACTTGAGTCGTAACGAGGATATAATGGAAAATACATTGCAAGTTTTGTACAGGCAACGAGAGGCGTTCAAAGATACATATGAACTTTTTGCGTCTGTGGCGACCATAGGATGTAGCACTGCAGTGTGTGAATCTACGTTTTCAACTTTAACTGCAATCAATAGGCCTCAAAGGCTGTCAATGGGTCACGAGAGAATGGCTGGTATGGTATTTCTGGCCTTTGAAAAAAAAAGAACAAAATCAGTTGATCTGAACGAAGTTCTTCGCATTTTTAATAACATGGCGAATCGTAGAATTCAGCTGTTTTAAATGTTTTTTATTATTATGTTAGTTAATTATTATAATAAGTACGCAAAAACAATGTGATCTTAATGATATTTTTGGTCGTTTCTATTTACTCGTATCACCCCACCCAATAATTAATTATTACCTCACTCTCACTCAGACGTGGATCTCTACATCCAAATCTGGAAGTTCAACCATCTTATTCACTTGTTCTTCATCATTGAGGATTTAATAGTTCTTAGATCCATGCTCATGCACTGTCACAGTAATTATTTGTCTACGAATAACTATTCACATGATGGTGATATACATGGTGATTGATTTAGGAGCCCGTGTTTCGACGGCAGATCAATTATGATAATTTTTTTACTTCCGCCCTACCTGTAACTAATGCTGCCCTACCTCAAATTCGACCCTAGCTACAGCCCTGTGCCATAGACATCGGATATAGACACATTGACTGCGCACATGTCTATGGAAACGAGAAGGAAGTCGGCGAAGCTTTGAAGGCAAAGTTCGACGAAGGAGTCATTAAGAGGTATGTTAATAAATAGATATCCCGGGACATTCTTTACACAGAATCTGATCCCAAATTAAGCAGAACTTGTACTATGGAAACCAGACATATACAACTTTTTTTATAAACCTTCCTTTTCAATCATTCTGTCTGAAGAAAACCGCATCAAACCCGTTGCATCAACGGCGGAAGCGACATTGTTTTATACTAAGGATGTGACGTCACACTAGAGGGGAGGGGGGTCTAATAAATGTGACAAACTGTGACAAGGACGGGTGAGGGGTCACAAAATCATAGGATTCCTGTGTAATTCATGAATGTCCTCTTGTCCACAGAGAGGATATCTTCATCACATCCAAACTGTGGTGTACTTACCACCGTCCAGACCTCGTGGAAGGAGCTCTGAAGACGACCCTCAAAAACCTCAGCTTGGACTACCTGGACCTATACCTGATCCATTGGCCACAGGGATTCAAGGTAACTTGTATGAGACTATTTAAAATGCCGCGTGGGGACCACAGTACAACTATTAACTGGAAGCTTGTATACATCGCACCCTCAGAACGATAGGGGCTTAACTCAAAAAATCACTTTTGGCACATCTCTGATTGGGTCACTTCCGCACTGAGCGGGGAGGGTGGGTCCCGGTGTTAAAGAGGCTGAAGTATCGGTATGCTTATTCTATCATTAAATTGACTATGTTTTACTATTCATCGGATAGAGCGTACTTTGTTTAGTCTCTCTATAATCGTAACTCCATTTCGCAATATTTTGAGATAAGCCCTTATTGTACTGAGGGTGCGAAACTATCAAGCGACTGGTAGACTTATGTCAAATCCTGAATAAACTTCGATATCGCGATGTAGGATTCTCGCGTGGGTGTTCATAGATGTCGCCACATCATTGCGGGCGAAATAGGATTGCATGCCATGAGAATCAATTTAAAAACAACACTATACCTAAGTTTAATATTTCAAAATAGAAAACAAAGAAAATAGATTTTATGGATGAATTTTCGCCCTTACTTAGAGAGTTTTTGTGTTATTTTACGAAGTTAACCGACAAACAGGTAAACTGTCCACGCATTGGCGATGCCCCTGGTGTTGCAATCCATAGGCGGTGACCACTTACTATCACGTGGACCTTCTACTTGTTTTTCGGCACATGTGGTATAAAAAAACCGTCTGAGAGCTACACACCTCGTTTTACGACCCAGTTTGTGTTGGAGAGGTAACATTTTGATAAAGTTTATCATTTAATCTAATCTAACAATAGATTGTGTATTTATTAGAAAGATAACTAAAATTTTTCTGACGTAATTCCTGACATAACATATATTGGCATATGAGATAAAATGGCCTGTAAGCGCGAATCGGTTTTCACAAGACTGGTTCCATTTTTTTAATGTTTCGTTCTTTTAATTGTTTAAAACGTTATAAAATATGTGACGTCACAATAGGGGGGGGGGGGGGGGGTTCTAACCCCAATAGTACCAGACGTAACTTGGAGATTTTACTCGAATCACACGCGCCGCCGCCAAAGGGAACATTTAGCATATATTTTCAAAGTTATCAGCTGATTGAACAGCACGCGTGTCAACGGCCCCGCGGCGCGGCTTGTCGGCACCCGGCTTGCGCCGAACGTAGGTACAAGGTCGGGGCAAGGTCGTCGGGAGGTGTCAGTACTATTGTTTCGTGGTCGATTTCGAATTTTATTTTTCACAATGCTATATCTGCCATTTTTGGTATCTGATGTTTTATTTGTAAATAAAACGATTATATAACCAAGACAAAATCATTTCGCTGCGGGAAAACAACCACTAAAATTTCACGGTGTATACAAGAAGCATCCAACATCAACAGTTGGACCGCGGTCCCCACGCGGCGGCATGGTCACCTAGCGACGGAAGATCTACTCTTTTAAATGGAGGAGTCTCATACCTCGCTCCTCCATAAGTATATGTAGTATGTCAGTTATCTGGTTTCCACACAAGCTTTCCTTAGTTTGGGGTCAGATGGCCCTGTGTAAAGAATATCCGAGGATATTTGCCTATATAATTTTTACTAGCTGTCCCCCGCAGTTTCACCCGCGTTTATCGATATCATGTATAGCCTATAACCATCTAGGAAAAATTCCGCGTCGAATGGTAGCAGTCCCATCCCGATATGTTCAGTAGTTTTGACGTGATGGTGCGTCAAAGGAACCCTATTTCGCTTATAAATATATATTAATAGATTATATATTGGCACTTATATCTATAAAATAACTGAAGTACCAATAAACGTTGCATCTATATTGCTCTGTCGTAAACTGCATTTATTTTACAATTTGCAAATATAATTTCATAACACTCTATGGTCTTATTGAATGATAAAAATTGTTATCATTCAATTTAAAACCAACCATAAATATTTTTTCATTTTTTAACAAGGAGGTTATAATATCACACGCAGTGAAAGTACATATTACCAAGTACATCATGAATTTGAAGTTCCTTGAGATACCTTTTTTTATGGATGATGGTTTGATTTTTTTTCTTTTTTTTTTTTGTGAGCCGTCACGGATCGCCTGGTATATGTGAAACATCGACATTTTTTTGTACATGTAATAGGCACAAAAGTACAGAACACATACAGTTACGACAGGAACTAAATATGGCATGAAAATACAATATTACGAATTTTCTCCAGAAAATAATGACATTTTATATATTGTACATTTATTTTCTTCATATACAAACATTTTTAATTCTAAAATTTTGAGCGCACAGTCACTTGCACATGGCATCGCGGCGCCATGTCTAACACGCTATTACCAATAGACTACGTATAGTACATTATTCCATCATATAGCGTGGCGAAGCGCCGCCACGGCCTGTATCGCCACGCCAACAATCAGGTTTACCTTCCGCCTATAGATGTTTCACATCAAAAATTGCCGTCCCACGGCTTTCACTCGCGTTCCCAAGGAATGTAACATTTTCCCAAGGTAGATAAATATTTATTTATTTATACATCCTCGGCCTCGTCATAACTCCTTCTGGGGTCAGTCAAAGGCCAAACGCAAGCCCATACCTAATAAAAAAAAAAATTATTATCTCCACAGGAAGACGGTGAAGAGTTTCCTAAGGACGCTGACAACAAGTTCCTACCCTCGGAATCTGACTTCGTGGACACATGGAAAGCCTTGGAACCTCTAGTCCAGAAAGGCCTGACGAAGAGCATCGGCCTCTCGAACTTCAACAAGAGTCAAATTGAAAGGGTTCTCGCAGTCGCAACTGTGAGGCCCACAGTTTTACAGGTAACTACATGTTGTACAACAACTGTCTCACAGCGCAATACAAACGCATTGCTAAAATATGCAGAGATTGCTGAGATACAGACGGATTAGAATTACTCTGTATCGCCGCCATTTTTCATTTTCTAGTTAAAATATTAACTCCATAATGTACAACAACTGTTTGACAGCGTAATCAAACGCATTGCTAAAATATGCAGAGATTGCTGAGATACAGACGGATTAGAATTACTCTGTATCGCCGCCATTTTTCATTTTCTAGTTAAAATATTAACTCCACAATATTGTACAACAACTGTTTGACAGCGTAATACAATCGCATTGCTAAAATATGCAGAGATTGCTGAGATACAGACGGATTAGAATTACTCTGTATCGCCGCCATTTTTCATTCTCTAGTTAAAATATTAACTCCATAATGTACAACAACTGTTTGACAGCGTAATCAAACGCATTGCTAAAATATGCAGAGATTGCTGAGATACAGACGGATTAGAATTCAATTTGTATCGCCGCCATTTTTCATTTTCTAGTTAAAATATCATCTCCAAAATGTTGTACAACTACTGTTTGACAGCGTAATACAAACGCATTGCTGAAATATGCAGAGATTGCTGAGATATAGGCGGATTAGAATTTGGAATTTAGTTGAAGTAGACACGCACTTGGTTCTCGACTTAGGTTTTTTTACACTTTTCTAAACCCGACTTTTTTTGGATATTATAGTTATTCAACAAAATACTAAAATAGACAACTTACACTCCAAGTCCCCTGAAGAGTGAGACAGATGCCGTTATGCCATCATGAAAACAAAACATGCCTCTCTTCTCCCTCAGATCGAAGTCCACCCTTACCTCAACCAACAGAAGTTGATCGACTTCTGTAAGACCAAGGACATCGCTATCACCGCCTACTCGCCCCTCGGCTCCCCAGACAGACCCTGGGCTAAGCCCGGAGACCCTGAACTGATGGATGACCCAAGACTGAAGGTTATAGCCGATAAATACAAGAAGAGCGTCGCACAAGTTTTGATCAGGTATTTAAAATTCTTATTTCTTATGTCACAACCCTACAAATAGGCAGACGGTCAATCTGATGGTAAGTGGTCACCGCCGGATGGACATTTGCAAGACCACGTTGTGCCTGAGACGTGAAGTTAAGTCTCATGTGCCTGTAACTTCACCGGCCTTAACTTTCTAACCGAAACCCAGGTTAAAGGTGTCTGGAAACACTGACCCCAGAAGAGAGTTCCACTCCTTTGCTGTTCGTATAAGGAACTAAGAAGCGAAACAGTAATACAAGTGCACTACTGCTTCACTAATAGCTCATCATCAGCTTCAGAACAAGCCAAGCGAGATGGTCAAACTAAGATGTGTCGTGTATTAAAGATAAATGATCAACCACTAACCAGTGTATTGAACATCCAAAAATACACGATAACATTAAATATGATCAAAATTAAATCATTAATGTGATTTTTCAGTACCGATCTAATCATAAAGAGTATGTTATTTCATGCTGTACAATAATGACGTCACAACTTGCTATTTCATACAAAACTCCATACATTCGATCGTTTTGATAATGAATTGCTGATTTGACATGTCAGGACACATCCCTATTAGTAAAATCAACTCTTCAACAGGTACGCTATCGATCGAGGAATCATTGTGATCCCCAAGTCGGTGAACAAGGTCCGCATCGCCCAGAACTTCAACGTGTTCGATTTCCAGCTGACACAGGAGGATATCAAAGAAGTTGCCACACTCGAGTGCAACGGTAGATTCTGCAGTATGGGAGAGTATGTATATTTGGAATAATAACCAAAAAGAGTTATTCTAGGTTATAAAGTCAGTGAAGAGTCTGGCATAACTTCCACGTGGCTCCCACCGGAGCTGCTGGGTATGTGAAGTAGGACTTTGGAAAAAAAATATTTTGACTAGGCCAGTTGGCTTGGTGGTTAGCAACCCTGACTGCCAAGCCGAAGGTTGCGGTTTCGATTCTCACCCAGCAAGTCCAGTCGATATACGTCCATACAAAAGTTCCTTATAAAAAACAATGCAGGAATTCGATCGCAGCGCCACCTACCGGGTCCAATTAACATACAAACGGACAGAAGAATTATATATGTTACAGTTAAACTAGTTTTTAGATAGAACGCGTTTATTCTAGTTAGAATTAGGTTTTACTATAAGCCTTTGTTAAAACTAGAATTAACTTTGTTTATGTTACAAAAAACATATAATATTACCCTATATTAACCTATATTTAGACTGTTGCGTTTTGGTTACCGATAAATAGGTAAGTATGTCCCGTATCCTTTTCTCTTGACTGTTATTGTGAATCACAAAGTTACTAATTTACGGTTATTGTGAATCATAAAGTTACAAATTAACGGTTAACGTGAATCACAAAGTTACAAATTAACGGTTAATGTGAATCAAAAAGTTGTTATTGTGAATCAAATAGTTACAAATTTACAGTTATTGTGAATCACAAAGTTACAAATTTACGGTTAATGTGAATCACAAAGTTACAAATTAACGGTTAATGTGAATCAAAAAGTTGTTATTGTGAATCAAATAGTTACAAATTTACAGTTATTGTTAATCAAATAGTTACAAATTTACAGTTATTGTGGAACATAAAGTTACAAATTAACAGTTACTGTGAATCACAAAGTTACAAATTTACGGTTATTGTGAATCACAACGTTACAAATTTACTACGATCGTGTACTTGTGTTCATATTAACAATAATAATATAAACAGTGTTAACTGACTCACTATGGAAAAACGGGCTTCGTCTAGTAAAAACTAGTTATAACTGATATTCAATTTTGAGCAAATTAATTCTAGTTTTAACAAAGGCATATAGTAAAAACTAGTTCTAACTAAGAAAAACGCGTTGTATATTAAAACTGGGGCTCGATTCTGTAAGGAAAATGACACTAACTCGAGGACGTTTCGTCGCGGCCTCTATGCTCTGTCTCTTACTACGCTAATACTACTAATCACGTGAGAGGTAAGCTCTCCGAGGCCTCCGTGAAGCGGCTCGCCGACGAAGTTTGTATTAGCTGAATAAGGGGACAGGTTTTAACTGTGACATCTATACTTCTACCATATAGCCTTATACTAATATTATAAAGTGGAAAGATTTGTATGTAAGTTTGTTACTCTTTCACGCAAAAACTACTAAATAGATATGGATGAAACTTGGCACATAGATAGAACATATCCTGGAATAACATATAGGCTACTCTTTCCCGGGAAAATGTGATCGCTCGGGATGCGGGTAAAACCGTTGGGGACAGCTCAACATAAGCAAAATAGGGTTCCTTTGACGCACCATCACCTCAAAACTACTGAACATATCGGGATGGGACTGCTACCATTCGACGCGGAATTTTTCCTAGATGGTTATAGGCTATACATGATATCGATAAACGCGGGTGAAACCGCGGGGGACAGCTAGTAAAAAATATATAGGCAAATATCCTCGGATATTCTTTACACAGGGCCATCTGACCCCAAACTAAGAAAAGGTTGAGTGGAAACCAGATAACTGACATACTACATATACTTATGGCGGAGCGAGGTATGAGACTCCTCCATTTAAAAGAGTAGATCTTCCGTCGCTAGGTGACCATGCCTGGGGACCGCGGTCCAACTGTTGATGTTGGATGCTTGTATATATGTCAAATCCTGAGAGAATCTTGATGTCGCGATGTAGGATTCTCTCGTGTTTCTACTCGTTGATAGATGTCGCCGCATCACAGTTCCGGAGATGGTTATAGGCTATAAGATATCGATAAACGCGGGTGAAACCGCGGGGGGCGGCTAGTCCTTAAGATAATTCTACTAAGCTTGACTTTTTATTTTTTCAGCACCTACCACCGTGACTACCCCTTCCACGATGAATACTGAACACCAGGAAAAAAGGAAAATACTTTGTAATAGAACACGTATACATTATTAAAATAAACGAAAAGTTACATTATTTTTTTTTACCTACTTTATACAAAATGTTACAAAACTACCCGTAAAGCCGAAAGGAGGTTAAATGGGACCTTATAACGAGTCCATTCACAATATTAAAGAACCGTAGTAACGATGTATAACATACCCCAAAGAAATAAAAAATCAGATTATTATGATAGAAAAACTATTAAAGTAGACAATTATAGATAAAAATTAAATTGTGTGGTTTTATGAAACCACGGTAAAAGTGAAACTTTTTTTCACATTTAACTAAAAATTTTTGGAATAATATTCCATTAAGGGTATAAAAATCGCTTTATCAATCTTAATTTTACACTTGGAAAATTGGAATGATAATGGGAAATGATAAAAGTAGACTAAATCTCCAACAAATATTGGCCTTGGCTGCTCTGGCGAGCGCCTTTCACTTCATCCCTACTCCGCGGCCGACCGTCACGCGACATGCAACACACACACCAAAAAGTTTGAGACGATCTAATTAAAGTTTCACTTTAAAAAAGGTACGCTTTCTGTTAAATAATCTGGTTCCCTGACATGACAGCTTACTAGGGTTGTTGGCTTTGATAATTAATTGTATTTTTACGGGGTATTTTGTAACACGTTCAGGGAACTATCCTGGGGCCTTAATTTTAAGATATTATCAAAATGATAATCCTTCTACTCATATCTGTCAATAAAATATTTATAACCAGTGACACCTTGCACCCCACGCTTTTTTCACAATAAAATACATTGTTTTCTTATTTAACATAATGACTAATGTTCTGATCGTGACATTATGATCGTTCTGTATGTATTTACGGACAATAGTTTTTTGAAGTTATACTTCTTTTGGTGCGATGGAGAAAAATGAGAGTGAATTTTTACGATGCGCGCGCACACCAACACCTGAATTCTACATCGTGAAGTTAGTTCTGGGTGGCATGAAAATCGATAACTATGTTCAAGTCGTATATTCTAGTATTTTGATTGTACCATATTGTGAAGTAGTAAGGTTCAGTTTTGATTGACATTATTTAAAGTTCTAAACTCGAATGTTAGATTTGAATTTAGAACCTTGAACAGAGCTTTAAAGGAATGTCATATTAATTGGATTATTGTATGATGATACAGTTGAACCATGTTGTGAAGGAGTAAGGTTCATTTTTGTCTAACATTATTTAAATATTAGGTTTGAATTTTGAATCATATACAGAGATTCAAAGGAATGTCATAGAAATTGGATTATTGTATGATGATACAGGTGAACCGTGTTGTGAAGGAGTAAGGTTGATTTTTGTGTGACATTTCAAATCATTAAGAACGTATTTTTATATTATCAATATTTGATTCAATGTAAAATGTAATCAAAAAAGTTTTGATGTTCAAGAATGTCATAGGAAAATCAACTGTATCGCTTCTTGATAATTATTTTCTTGATCTTTCGAAGTCGAAGATTTCCGGAATTGCATGAACTGTCACGAACGTGATGTCATTATCTCAGTGTTATAATCAACGTTATACTTCTTTAGGCGCGTTATGAAAAAAGTATGAGAGTAAAATTTTAAGATGCGCTCGCATCAGTGTAACACAAAATTCTCACGGATGTAGTTAGCTGTTATAGGTCTCGCCGGAACATCGCACAAATCGAAACTGTCAGTGACAATAAGTGAGTAATGACGTTATTGTAAATAATAACCTAACGTCAAAAAAATTTTTTTTTTATTTATTTATCGTAAACTATAACACCATTACAGCCTATATTTATTTATTTATTTAGGATACACAATACAAATTACAACCAAAAGGTAACCACATAATAAGTAATAAAAATATATAGCTGGGTTGTAACTCAAAACATATGTATACAGAAAAACAAAACTAGAAATGAATACCAAGACAAATGCGATGAAAGTGCAAGTGAGCACTCACAAATGACAATATAGTTAAAAATTATTTATTTAGACTTAATTAATTAATTTATAGTACTAATGCTACGTTTCTTTCGGATTGCACGTGACAACGTCAAAAAGAAACATTGAAGAATTATAATAATAATACCAAATATCCCGGGACATTCTTTACACGCGGCCATCTGATCCCAAACTAAGCAGAGCTTGTACTATGGGAACCAGACAACTGATATACTACATATATAACTTTTTTTGAAATACATACTTATATAGATATTTACACCCAGACACAGAACAAACAGACATGTTCATGCACACAAAGGTTTGTACTGGGTGGGAATCGAACAAGCGACCTTCGACTTGGCAGTCACGAGTCGCTAACCATCAAGCCAACTGGCCTGTCATTATCACTGAACAATCATTATTTTGTTTAATATAAATAAGGAATTAATAGAAAACTACATTTTTTTCGATAAAAGTACATTTATTAACACATTTAATTCAAATATGAAGGTTCCTGTAGCAGAACTATTCCAGCAGCTCTGACGTCACGCGAGAAGAGAGTTAAGTGTCGCAAGCGTACGCTTGGGCCGATCGTGCCTCTCTGTCGCTTGTTCCGCGCTCTCGCTTGCACGCTCAGGCTCAGCCGGGACGTGACACTTGTTCGTGCGTGCAGCCGGTGTTCATCGTTTTATAATACGCTATTATGGAGGGTAGAAGTAAAGGAGGACCATCTCTGTGTACTAAAAAGTGTCCCTTGAAAGGGAACAAATTAAAGTGGCGCTGCTGTAGCAAGTGGAAGAATTTTAAATAGAGCGCCACAAATTATTAGAGTAGGATACTAAATTAATAAAAAAGGAAAGAAACATTTCCGTTTTGTTACAGCGCATTTTTTATAATTATTACAATATATAGACAAACATGAACATGGTATAAAATTATACAGTGATTTTAAGTACCCCAATTAATTGTAAATAGGAAATAGAAAATAGTATTAAAGAATTACCGGAAACCAACCCAGCACACTTCACTCTGTTCATATCATTCCCACTTGCTACACTAGCGCTATTTCGGTGAGAATTCGAAACCTAATTAGCTGTTTACAAGTGGACACTTTTTCGACTAATCCCCCATACAAGATGGTCCTCCTTTACATCTACACTGCATATACGCTATACACAACAAAATCTACAGTCAAACTATACCAATAAATAATCACAGATTTACATAATTTAAAATTAATTTTTAAATAATATTCGAATCAAATTATTTGGTTAACTAACACTATTGTAATGGACTAGTTGTCCCCCGCGGCTTCGTCCGCGTTTCACATCATATAACAAATTCGCGCAATTACATGTTATGAATATTGTATACTACTTTGACAAATCCGTCGACAAATGGACGTCAGAAGTCGAGGAAGATAGGACAGTAGCTGTTACATTACTTCATTTAATGCTATGTAACTACTTTTAATTTTCTTTTTTTTATACCACTTGGGCCGACATCCAAGCGGACGGTCCACCTGATGGTAAGTGGTCACCGCCGCCTATGGACATTTGCAACACTAGGGGCATCGCCAATGCGTTGTCGACCCTGAGACGTGAAGTTAAGTCTCATGTGCCTGTAATTTCACCGGCCTTACCTTTCTAACCGAAACAGTAATACAAGTGCACTACTGCTTCACGGCGGAAATGGGTAAGGTGGCAGTACTTCCCCGGACGAACTCTGCACTAAGAACTCTACTACTCAAATATATATCAATATAATTTTAAGTAACAGAAAATAAACTTAAATGAACTAATGAAGTGGCAGTGGGCTGGTCACATCTGCCGTAGAACCGATAACCGTTGGGGTAGACGTGTTCTAGAGTGGAGACCACGGCTCGGTAAACGTAGTGTAGGGCGCCCTCCAGCTAGATGGAGCGATGATATACGCAAGCTGGCTGGCAGCGGTTGGAAACAAAGAGCTGAAGATCGAGCTCAGTGGCGTGCCATAGGTGAGGCCTATGTCCAGCAGTGGACGGAGATAGGCTGATGATGATGATGATGATGATGACGATGAACTAATGCAATAACTATTATTATAATATAAGCCTGAAAATTATATACATATTTCATTAATTAATTGTATTGGCTTGTTTCTGTATTTACTAATTTAATTTTTAATTTTTTAATTATTCACTTTCTTTTTACCTATGTTTACCTCATGATACATGCTGTGACATCTTGAAATGTTGTGCATTTAATTGCTATTTTTATGTTATGTTATGTTATTTTAGAGTAGTAGAGCTTTTAGTAGAGACGAATTGATAACCTCCTCCTTTTTTGAAGTCAGTTAAAAACAGTTATGACTGTTTGAATAAATATTTATCACAAACTTGTTAAAAAAAATATATGGCATATATGAGGTAACAAACATAAAAAAAAAATACAGACGAATTGATAGCCTCCTCCTTTTTGGAAGTCAGTTAAAAACAGTTATGACTGTTTGAATTAATATTTATCACAAACTTGTTAAAAAAAATATATGGCATATATGAGGTAACATAAAAAAAAATACAGACGAATTGATAACCTCCTCCTTTTTTGAAGTCAGTTAAAAACAGTTATGACTGTTTGAATTAATATTTATCACAAACTTGTTAAAAAAAATATATGGCATATATGAGGTAACATAAAAAAAAATACAGACGAATTGATAACCTCCTCCTTTTTTGAAGTCAGTTAAAAACAGTTATGACTGTTTGAATAAATATTAATCACACATTTGTTAAAAAAAATATATGGCATATATGATAGAAAAATCCTATATAAATAATATTCTATATAAATCTGTAGGATTCGTTTTTTTTTTTTTTTTTTTTTTTTTATTATTATATTTACAGTAAGGCCTCGATAATCCGAACGCCTCTATAATCCGAATGACCTCTCCCCCCAGATCAAGCTGTCATATCACTCAGTGTATAAATTAATTAGCACTATTGTGTTATTCAAAATTCAAAACCATTTATTCAGTTTAGGCCCTCGGAGGGCACTTATAAAGGTCAAATTTAAAGTTACTGAAGCTGTAGTTGCTACATCAAAGTGCCGTAACAGATTATTTAAAAAAAGTTTAATAATTTATATGTATTTAAAATACTTAATAATAATTAAATTTCTTTGTAAATTCAATTATAAAAATACTTGATTCATTTAAACAAAAAAACCTCTCAAAATACCTACATACTGTAATCCGAACGCTCCATAGATCCGAACAGCGTGTACATTGGGTTTTTGGATTATCGAGGCCCTACTGTAATTAGTTTTACTTATAGATACCCACTTATAATTTGTGAACAGGCATATTTTTTCTAATAAAATGATTATAAAAAATTTTTTTGTGTTTTTATTTTACAATATTGTTTTCTACACATTCCATAAGAAACCGTTTTATTTTTACTGGTCAATATCATTTGGGTCATTTGGACTTTTAAATAGCTAGCAATTAATTTTTTTTTTTTTTTTTTTTAATAAATGAACTTCATAATCTTTTTTTTTATTACTATGCCTTATACGTAGCGAAGCACGTACCAGGCCGCTAGTTCTGTATAAATCTGTAGATTTGTCCTAACGAAAAATATTTTTTATTGTTTTTTTTTTTTTATTTCTTTGATCGTATCATCGAACTGTTTACACACGTACGTAACTAAGTTAGTTTAGTTAAAAACATATAAAATGTGGTAAACGCTGTACACATCTGTCACTGGTGTACATATCAGATTGTTAAACTTAAATTTTATTTTGTAAGCGTTTAATATGTTACACTGTTGATGTGTCTTATGCAATAAATAAATAAATAAATTTATATTTTACTTATAATTTGTGAACAATATAATATTCTATATAATCTGTAGATTTCTCGAAACGAAAAATATTTTTTATTGTTCTTTTTTATTTAGATTTTACTTGTAGATAAATACTAATGTTGTGTACAAAGCATTCCCAGTTCCCAAATAAAAATAATCAGCTCCAATATATCTGAAACAGAAATAACATTACATATAAATAAATAAATAAATAAATATCCCGGGACATTCTTTACACACGGCCATCTGGTCCCAAACTAAGCAGAGCTTGTACTATGGCAACCAGATAACTGATATACTACATATACTACTTTTTTTTTCTAAATACAGACAGATGCACACAAATGATTGTCCTGAGTGGGAATCGAACCCGCGACCTTCGGTTTTGCAGTCAGAGTTGCTAACCACCAAGCCCACTGGCCTGTCGATATAGCACTAACTAACCGGCCACTGTCCCTATGTACCAAAGGTGTGACGGACAGCCCTCTATGCAGAGGGTGCATGGAGGCAGAAGAAACGCCACAACACGTGCTTATAGAGTGCTCCAGCGTGGCAGATCAACGGGCACAGATACTCCAATCCCCAGCATCGCTCCCGGGAGCCTGCAGCAACCTGAGTAGTAGAGCTCTTAGTGCAGAGTTCGTCCGGGGAAGTACTGCCTAACCTTACCCATTTCTGCTGTGAGGCAGTAGTGCACTTGTATTACTGTGTTTCGGTTAGAAAGGTAAGGGGGCCGGTGAAATTACAGGCACATGAGACTTAACAACTTCACGTCTCAGGGTCGACAACGCATTGGCGATGCCCCTAGTGTTGCAAATGTCCATAGGCGGCGGTGACCACTTTCCATCAGGTGGACCGTCCGCTTGTTTGTCGGCCCATGTGGTATAAAAAAGAAAAAAAAAACAGAATGTTGCTAGCTTTCTGGGACAACCTGAGATGGCTGGAGTAAAAGGCTGACGCATAATGGCCCGTTCAAGAGGCTAAGTGCGAAGGAACCCCGACATAACTAACTAACTATCACTAACTATCGCACCGCGGCTTCACCCGCGTTCCTGAGTGATGTGACGCATCGTAGGATTACAACACAGCCTATCAAACCCCTCAGGGTGACAACGACAACTTCCAAAAACGACAATTTTCGAGAACGTGTATAGCAGTTAGTATAGTTGTTAGTTTGTTGATATACTACATACTCATGAAGTGGGTACAAATGACAAAAACGAAAAAAGGTATAGTCAGCGGCAAAGTCCTTTAAAAAAGGGTCGAGCATACGCGTCGTCGTTTCAGGAAGATCTCAATTTTGGCGGTTGTCAATTTAGGTAGTTGACGATTCTAGAAAGTTGTCGTTTTCGAAAGTTGACATTCTAGCAAGTTGTCGTTTTCGAAAGTTGACATTCTAGAAAGATGTCATTTTGGGAAGTTGTCGTTGTCACCCTGAGGGTATCATACACATGGGCCGACAAACAAGCAAACTGTCCACCTGATGGTAAGTGGTCGCCTGGACATTTGCAACACCAGGGGCATCGCAACGTTGTCGACCCTGTCTCATGTGCCTGTTACTTCCGGGTGAACTCGCGTGGGACAGCTAGTATAGATGCATTATAATGTGCTATTACGACTTTAATTATGACCTTGTAGATGGTGAAATTAACCTTCATATTCTAATGATATTGTAGTTGTTCGTTGCCTGAAAACACGGATAAATTGTTGTTTTCTTTTTTTCAGTTTAGGCCCTCGGAAGGCACTTATGAAGGTCAAATTCAAAGTTACCTACCGGTTCGGAAGTTAGCCTTCAACTGAGAAGATCCGGCAAGAAACTCAGCAAGGTTTTTATTGCAACGGCAACATTGTTATTTTTTTTATTAAGTATTTTTTTTTTATTGAAAAAAATTGATCCGATTAAATCGACTGTGAAATATGCAATAAGAAATTATAAATGAATGATTTTTTTCCGACCCATATTTAAACGATATTTGCAGCGCGCATTCTCTCAATCGCTCCAGCTGTCAAACGACTGACAATAATAAAAGGTTATAATGTCAAAAGCGCTAGTAAAGTGGTTAATTTTCTTGAATTTTCAAATTTTCTGGTCACTTTCTTAATTTTTTCGTTCATAAGAACCATCTCCTGACAATAACAAATACAACAAAAAAAGAATTAGCGAAATCGGTCCAGCCGTTCACGCGTGATGCCGTGACCAAGGGAAATAGGGATTCATTTTTATATTATGTATAGGTGAAACCTAACTAGATCGATTCATGCTGAAATCACCTGCTTACAAAATTTCATGTAAATCGTCAGAGCCGTTTACGTTTTTGTGAGGCCAGTTGGCTTGGTGGTTAGCGACTCTGACTGCCAAGCCGAAGGTCGCTTGTTCGATTCCCACCCAGGACAAACATTTGTGTGCATGAAAAAATAGTATATGTAGTATGTTTAACAGTTACCTTGTTTCCATAGTGGCCGCGTGTAAAGAATATCCCGGGATATTTATTTATTGACTAGCTGTCCCCCGCGTTCCCGAGGGATTTAACATTTTCCCGGCACAAAAAGCATCCTATATCACTTCCAATACCTCCAAGAACATGTGCACAAAGTTTCATGACGATCGGTCAAGTAGTTATCGCGTGAAAAGTGTAACAAACAAACTAACATTCACATTTATAAATATTAGTAGGGATATACAACGTTGATAAAAGCGAGAGGCATAAAATGAAACCACATATACTATACGTGCTTACGATTAATTTGAAACTAATAATAAAAATTTACGTTTATTTAGTCAAAGTAAAACTTAAACATCCTTTGCAAAAATGTCCTCTGACCTGCGTAGCGGAATGGCAACATCGCATAGCGTAGCGCCTTGTTTGTATTGGGAACTTTGATGAAGAGCGGCAGCGTCGCGTGAATTATGTCATTTGAAGGTGAATGACTCTAGGTAGCTATGACTATGTTCTTGGTCAGCTGCTAGGGAAAGAAAAAACTTTAAAAATATCCTGTGGCTAAAGTATTGCTTCTATCGCTCTGATTTTTGTTGTGTGGCCTGAAAATGATACTAAGTACATGGGGTTTCATTTAATGCCTATCGCTTTTATCAACGTTGTATACAGTAATTGTTCGTTTAAAGATATTAGATACATTGTTATAGATAAGCAAACTTCACATACCCGCTCTCCGGGGAGACATTCGCGTCCTGGCATCATTACTTTGGTTTCATGATTAGCAAAGCAAGGCCTATTCCAGCTAAGACACCGGTAGCAGCCCCCGCGAGGGTGAACAAAGCCTTAATATTATTCACCTTGGGCGAGACTGCATTTCCCTCTCTGTCTATAGTCTGTAGATTTGAAAAGAAAATTCAAAGAAAAAAATACCTTAAGTAAATAATAAGTACCTGGATGCCCGGCAGCTTTGCTCGGTATTTTTTTTTTGGTAAATTTTGGAAATTTGATTATTGGCTTAGTGTTGCTTAACAACGCCATCTACTGGAGTAGCTTTAATGTTGTCGTGTCGTTAAAACAGTTAATGTCAGGAAGGCATTTTTTTCAGGTTATGTTTTAGTCAATTATCGATAAAGTTGATCATTGAAAACACGGATAAAACGACATTTTCTGAAAATTAATCCTATCTAGCACGATTTATCGCCCCCGAAAACTCCTGCATACTAAATTTCATAAAAAATCGTGACAAGAACACGATACTTGTAACTAGGCACTTACTAGTAATTATAATAATTTAGAAAAGAGGTATTTGTTGAAAACAGTGGTATCCAAGGTAAGATTTAACTTGTGTTTTGGATACCAAGATTCTCTCTACACAGGTTTGAACACAGCTTACAAGTAAGTTAAAATTAAAGCTAAAGTTAAACCTTACAACCCTTATTCCCGAAGAAGTAAAAATCGTTCTCTAAATACACATCCAGCAGGACACCTCTTTATGTACAAAATCTTATTTTGAAAAGAGTAATTGCTGAGTTTATTGCCGGCTCTTCTCAGTAAAAGCAACCTTCCGAACCGGTGTTAGAGTCTGACCATTCATAAGTGCCTGTGAAGGCCTATTTGAATAAATATTTAATTTCATTTTAAAAGTAGACCAAACAGGGGTATCGTGTTCCTTGGGGCATGACGCGGCCCTGTTTCGTGGTTAGTGGTAAAGTTATTTTTACCTCTGGCTCTCGGTTACTGCTTATGGCGCCGGCCAGTCTGTATCCAGCATACCCGCCGGCAGCCGAACCTTTTAGGATAAAACTCTATGTGAGACACAGTTAAAAAGCATGCTATTGAGGGTCAATGATACCTTGTTGTTTGACAGGCCAGTTGGCTTGGTGGTTAGAGACCCTGACTGTCAAACCGAAGGTCGCGTGTTCGATTCCCACCCAGGACAAACATTGGTGTGCACAAACATGTCTGTTTGTTCTATGTCTGGGTGTAAATATCTATATAAGTATGTATTTAAAAAGTAGTATATCATTTACCTGGTAGCCATACTACAAGCAGTACACTCTGCTTAACTTGGGACCGGGTATTTTTTTTTTTAAATAATATAAACTAGTACTTGACTGCTACCCCACCTGATGGTAAGCAGTGATGCAATCATTGATGTTGAGGCGCACTAGTTTATTAAGAGCCTATTCACTCTAGCCTTGAAGACACCCAAATTATAATTGCACGGGAAGACCGCAGCAGGCAAGTTGTTATTGAGGGTCAATGAACCCTTCTATCTTATTTATTTATTTATGTATCTCAAACAAAACATACACGCTAACAGTTCGTCATTATAACACACAGACTGTATATGTGTCCTGTACACACGTCCCACGGATATGCCACATGGAGGGAAAGTACCTTAAATATTGTAGATGGAACATTTTACTGAAAGAAGACATTATTTGTATTAAAAAAACAATTTATATTGCATTCATAGATATTAAAAAAATTACATGGTTGAACCGGAAATCGAACCCGTTACACGAGAAAAACTAATCAGCCTGTAATTTATCAGCTTCGCCCAGTCGAAAGTTAAGGTGGACTTTTATTTTATTAATATTATTCAGATCACAGTAAAATCAACACCGGGCAGTAATTTTTGTATTAATCGCCTATCAATGTAACTTTTGAATGAAACAAGCGGACGGTCCACCTGATGGTAAGTGGTTACCGCCGCCTATGGACATTTGCAACACTAGGGGCATCGCCAATGCGTTGTCGACCTTGAGACGTGAAGTTATTAAGTCTCATGTGCCTGTAATTTCACCGGCCCCCTTACCTTTCTAACCGAAACACGGTAACACAAGTGCACTACTGCTTCACGGCAGAAATGGGTAAGGTGGTAATACTTCCCCGGACGAACTCTGCACTAAGAGCTCTACTACACGAAGAGCTCTACTTTCTTTATTACAGAGAAAACAAAAGTTTTATTTAATTAATGTTTTATTTATTAAAAACGTACAAGTTGAAATTATCTATTTAAATACGAAGTTGCATGAAATGAGCAAGCAATAGGTAGGTACATTAATTTATATGTACTATTGAACACGATCTTTTTTGTTTTTTTTTGTATCGAAATTTTGAAAATTATTTTTAAACACACTTGCTCATAAAATGGCTCTAATTTCACCGTAATTAGGCACATAATGACACCTGTAATCAAACTGTGACTTTGAAACTGAGTTATAGGGTTTTTTTTTATTTTATTGGTTGAGTTGCTTTGTTCTTAAAAAAGTCTCGATACAAAAAAACTAAAAAGATCCTGTTCAATAGTACTATGGAGGAGCGAGGTATGAGACTCCTCCATTTAAAAGGGAAGATCTTCCGCCGCTAGGTGACCATGCCGCCGCGTGGGGACCGCGCGCCAACTGTTGATGTTGGACGCTTGTATATATGTCAAATCCTAATAGAATCTTGATAGTGCGATGTAGGATTCTCGCGTGTTTCTACTCGTTCATAGATGTCGCCACATCACTGTAGTGCGGGCGTAGAAGGATTGTAAGCGTGTTCATAGGTGTCGCCACAGTACAAATAAATTAATGTATTGTATTTAAATAGATAATTTTACAAAATTGTTTCTCTAAATCAACTTTTTATCTATTAAAAAAAAATATATTTTAAATATTATTTTCTTCACAAGTGTGTTGAAAAACGGCGTATGATACACGTGTGTATTGATGATTACCGTCCTCGGCTCTCTTAAAAGTCTCAATGGCGCCTCAGCGGTAATCACCAATATTACACACTTGTACCATAATGTACTATTACGAGACTTCGCTCAGGATACGGCTTGAATATTTTTGTTTTTTAATGTTACCTATATTAAGTATTTTGTAATTATTAAATATAAAATTGATATTATATAATAGCTAAAAAGTCCGAATAGATAAAATTTATTTAATAAAAAAAATCAAAAAGAATGTAACCTTGCTGAGTATCTTGCCGGTTCTTCTCAGTTGAAAGCTGACTTCCGAACCGGTTGTAGCTTCAGTAACTTTAAATTTGACCTTCATAAGTGCCCTCCGAGGGCCTAAACTGAATAAATGGTTTTGAATTTAGAATTTTTTAAATTTTGAATTGTTGCATGCAATCACGTAGGTACCTACTTATTTCGTATCTCTTTATCTCTTTATCATCCACTTTAACTATAATGGAAAAGGGAAATACTTCTCAAGTTGGTACAGTTATTAGAAATACGTACTTATGATAATGTCAGTTGTATGTCCCTACGGCAATGTCAGCTTATAATTTTTACACACGAGCGAGTAACGTTTTTTAGCCTTTGCTATAGAAATTCGGTACCATGAGTCACAGTAGTTTACTCGCTAGTGACTACAGTAAGTTTCGATAGCAACTCATGATCGAGGTAAAGTATTAAAGATAAACGATCAAACACTAACCAGTGTATTGAACATCCAAAAATATACACATTAAATATGATCAAAATTAAATCATTAATGTGATTTTTCAGTACCGATCTAATCCTAAAGAGTATGTTATTTGATGCTGTACAATTATGACGTCACAACTTGCTATTTCATACAAAACTCCAAACATTCGATCGTTTTGACATTTCATAAAGAATTGCTGATTTGACATGTCAGGACACATCCCTATTATTTAAATATCTATGAATGCAGTTTAAATTGTTTTTTAAATTCAAATAATGTCTTCTTTCAGTAAAGTGTTCCATCTACAATATTCAAGGTACTTTCCCTCCATGTGGCATATCCGTGGGACGCCCTGTATATACATATAATAAAAATAAATAAATAAATATCCCGGGACATTCTTCACACGCAGCCATCTGATCATCGATAAACGCTGGTGAAACCGCGGAAATAATTAAAAATAAAAACAATTTGCGTGCATGAACATGTCTGTTTGTTCTGTGTCTGGGTGTAAACATCTATATAAGTATGTATTTAAAAAGCAGTATATGTAGTATATCAGTTACCCGGTAGCCATACTACAAGCAGTACTCTGCTTAAACTTGGGATCAGGTAACCATGTGTGAAGAATGTCTTGGGATATTGGAATGTTAATATAATTTTTTCCTAGTTTACCACAAACACAACGCGGGTGAAACTGGGGACATCTAGTTAAGGCACTCACCTAGGGCTCCGAAGAACATCATGAACACCTGCTCAGCACTCAGATTGGGCTCGAAGCCTCTCGCGTGGTCATCAAAGCTCTTTCCCTCAGCTGCTTTGGATATCCTCGCGTCATATAGCTGGCGTTTTTCGGCGTCTTTTAAAATTTCCAATGCATTAGCTAACCTCTGGAAAAGATATAAAAACTTGAGAGGTGTCAAGGGACACCCGGATGGAACGAAGATACGCATTGGAATTGACCAAAACGCTGAGTTTAGGTCCAGTGTTGAGAAAACCTTGCAATCTCTCGTCTTTAGTATTAGGTCTTCAATAAAAGATCAAGACTGTGCTAATAATTACTAATTATACTAATTTATAAATGGAACACAATTTTAAACATGTTGTATGTAGCCTTTAAATTAATTATGAAAAGAACAAACCCAATAATAAACCATATCATTTAAATTTCGAACAAAAGTGTCGTTACAACTTTTCGTATGAATTTTTTCCGTCTAGCCCCCTTTCACAACGCGCGATAAGGAATTTCGTTCCAAAAAACTAATTGACTCAGGCGTGACCTCGCTGAAATCCATTGTAAGATAATACAAAAACCAATATCTAGTAACTAATTCCGCTGGATCTCCTTCTCTGTCAAGTCCCAAACAAGGAAACTCAAACGTATCATTTTAAGTCCCGCTGTCACTGACTCGACGCACGAGCACCACACGTTACCTCGCCGACCGCCGCACTGTGGCCGGTAAATCGAGCTCCATACTCATGGAAACTAAAAGTGAGGAATTTGAAAAAAACAATTGTACTGTATCTGGTAAACCTGTCGATTAGATGGCCGTGTGTACAGAATGTCACGGGCAATTTATTTATTTACTAGCTGTCCCCCGCGGTTTTACCCGCGTTCCCGTGGGATGTCACATGTATTATACATAAAAACTAGGCATGGATATGATTGCTAATTTTATTTCATTTTCATTTAATGAAATTATATTTTTTTTTCACAGTGATTTCACCTGTGAAATTTCACAGCCTGTTTTTTTTTCGCAATGCTCTGATATCACTCTTGGCCGTGCGACCCATTCGTAGCGACGATCAGTAAATATTTTGCTCTTTCTAACACGACTGGGTTAGAAAGACGCTCTTTCTTTCTGACGTCGTCGTGAGTCATCGGTGAAATACGATGATATCCGAATGATCTGCGGTGTGCGATGTACCATGTAAGCAAGGTAGCAGAAAAGTAGCAGAGTGATTTTTAACAGACGACGTCATGGCAGGTAGCAGGTGTGACATATGAATGCTACTTGTGAATCATGCCATGGCTAATAAAAATCTTCCTCTTCAATCACTCTATCTATTAAAAAAACCGCATCAAAATCCGTTGCGTAGTTTTAATGATTTAAGCATACATAGGGATATAGGGACAGAGAAAGCGACTTTGTTTTATACTATGTAGTGATAACTTCTAGCTATTTATATGGCCAATATGGGCATTAAACATTACACAATTAACATACGCATTTAGTATATTACATAGTAGCAATAGTGAAACGCCAAAGCGCAGAAGGCAATTGTTTATAAGTGAATTTTCAACGGACATAAGATATTAAAGGCGATAGCAATGCTGAGGCTGACGGGTTATCGCGAATTGAAACTATACACTGACTAACGGCAATTGACAATTGACTAGCCGATAACGAATCGCGATGTTGTTAAGTCAAACTAATCATAATTTCATTTACAAAAATTATTAATTCCTTATAAAAGTCTAGTATTTTTTTATTTATTTTTTTATTAGGACAGTATCTGGATGGCCGAGCATTGCTCGGGATTTCTTTACGTAACAAGTACTTTCACGTAACGGCCATCATAGCCGGTACGGTAGTATAGTTATGTGACACAAACGTTTGTCCTAGGTCGGAATATAACCCATAACCTGCGGCGTGATAGTCAGGGCCTCTAACCACCAAGCCAACTGGCCAGCAAAGTAGTGTCGAACCTATGCCTATCATCACCACTTACTTTGAATGCCTCCGTAGCCTCAGGAGCATTATTCTTATCCGGGTGTATGAGCAGCGCAATTTTTTTGTAAGCCTGAATAATTTCATCCTCGCTTGCATGCTTAGATACATCTGTAAACACAACAGAAAGGAAATAATTAAGACTGTTTTATTACAAATACTTTCTACAACAACGACAATGCTTGGGTGTAGCGATCGCTCCAGCAGGACACATCTTTATGTACAGAAACTTATTTTGAAAAGTGTTATTGCTGAGTTTAATGCCGGCTCTTCTCAGTTAGAGCAACCATCCGAACTTCCGAGCTCCTTGGAAATTTTACTATCTTCTTTATTCTTGATTATAGTTTCTGTTTTAACAGTTAAAACAGAGTTTGAAAGTACTCATCAAAAATCTTTATTAATTTATCGAAGGGCGCCGAGAGAGGGGTGCAAGTGACGGCCTACTAATATGGACTGACAGATTTCTTTTTATATCATCATCATCATCAGCCTATCTCCGTCCACTGCTGGACATAGGCCTCACTTATGGCACGCCATTGAGCTCGAACTTCAGCTCTTTGTTTCCAATCACTGCCAGCCAGCTTGTGTATATCATCGCTCCATCTAGCTGGAGGGCACCCTACACTCCCTTCTTTTTATATAATGATGCAATATTATGATATGATATATGTCATAAAATCTGAGACAACATAAAAAGGAGTGACAGTACATTATTTTATACATCAGATTATTCAACTGCATTTTTATAAATTTTACATAGGTTTATCTATCTAATATATCTACTAGCGACACGCCCCGGCTTCGCTCAGGTGCAATGTAGATACTAATACATATAAACATCCCTCTTCAATCACTCTATCTATTTAAAAATTAGGGACAGAGAAAGCGACTTTGTTTTATACTATGTAGTGAAAACCAATAAATCATGCATCACCATTAAATGTGCATACATCATAGGCACATGTTAACCTTGAGCTGTGGTCAAGCATTATTTACCTACTTTCAATAAAACTATGATTTCTCAGTATTTTAAATTTTACTGTCTTATCTATCTAAAGCCAATTACAGGATATCACAGTAAAGTGTGAATACAAAAGAGAAAGAAGAAACAGTACTGAGAGCAAGAATAATAAGATATCAGACATTGGGCATGTAGGCATAAGGTTTAACTGTTCAGTCACACAATTGCATACATATTTAATGTCAATATTTTTGTAATGACTTCATGACCAATGTGCGGAGAAATGTAGTACTCAGTGTTTGTTGAAGATGTGTATTATTGTGTAAGTGCAACCAACAACCGAGAGAAAGCGCAGGTTTTAATTAAAAACATCTGGAAAAGGTGGTTAGTGACACTGACCACCATGACTGGAAGAGGTAAAAATACAAAAATACAAATTTGGTAGCTTTTTCTCAAATGAAGAATTATCTCCATGCCAGTGAAAAATCTAAAGCATTTCCCTCCATAAGTACCTTACGGGGGCCTAAACTAAATGAATGGAATGAATTTTAAACAAAATACAAGTAATGCATATTTAAATCACATTTTTCAATTATTGATTTCAGAGACAGGTCAATAATTTCAACAAGAACTCAAGCAATGACTCACCTAGAATCTCATAGAAGTTCTTGCATTTTAATATACGGTTGACGTTGTATAGGTCGGTTTCAGTGTACTCTATCTCCTGATCGGGCTCAACAGACTCCCCCGTCGGACTCCGTGGCTCCACAATATTCTGAGAAGACATCGCATTGTCAAAGTCTCCTTTAGCTGTCTGTAGCAAGTCTTTATTGGAAAACTCCTTATTACTTTTATTCATGTTGAACAAGTGTTTTGTTGTTAACACTTTAAAATAAATAAAGATTTAATAGCTGTGACTATGCGGATCGAAGTTTTCTTCAGTCTGAGTCAAACAATGATAGGACTATATTTATATGTCGGGCGGGAATGATAATTGTTAATCAATTTGCAATTCTGTCTTGGCTGACTTTCAGTTTCAGATTTTCGGCGGGCTCTGTCTGTCGGTAGTGGTGTGGTCCGGACGTTCGATAGAGTGATATCTATGGATTTGACATTTGAAGATTTGACTTAACTAGAAAAGTGTTGCAAGGATGAATTGTAACGAAATCTGAAAGTTTTACCAGCTTACCAACAAATATGAAATTTGGCATAACGTAAAAACAATATTTTGAAAGGTTTTCAAAAATTTTCATGGATTTCTACAGATTTAACAAAGAGTGCTGCAAATGTAAGATTAAAAACATACATTGTAAATAAGTAAACAATAAGATTTAGCTGCAAAAAATCGGCTCGCAGATGTTTGCACTTCGAAAAAGTCGGTTTACGGACGACAGCTTTTCGTGATAACGTCATAAAGAAAAGAAAGGGAATTTAATTATTATCACAAAATTTTCGTTATTTTGTATAATACAAACTTTTTCGATAAATTAACTTTTATTTACACTCCAAATGTTAAGGTTCCAGTAGCAGAACTATTCGTCCAGCTCTGACGTCACGCGAGAAGAGGTATAAATGTGTCACAAGCCAACGCTTAGGCCGTTCGTGCATCTCTATCGGTTGTTACGCGCTCAGGCTCAGGGGGAACGTGACACTTTTTCGCGCGTGCAGCCCATAGAACATTTATACTCACGAGAAGAATGACAAGCGCATACATAAATTATGGGACAGAAATTTAGCCATCTAGTGGCAGCCCACAAAAACTTGACTGACATTTATACTAGCCGGGAAATTGAAATATTAGAAATTAGGTATATATACCTACAATAAGTATAATAATATATATTATTGAAAGATAGAAATGAACTGGTGGAATTAAAAAAATTATATCAGTTTCACAAATTTATTTCTGCAATATGTAGTGTACAAATGTTATACAAAATAATCTCTCAATAAACGCACAAGCATCTGCGGAAGGTGAAGAACCACACTTGATGCACTTTCTTAAGTTTTCCTTTATCCGATTCATCATCTTATACGATCAAAAGTCACTGTCTCACAAAAGATTCACTATCTCAAAACTTGATTCCACATACACTATGCAACAGGATGCTCGACTCAACGTTATATATAATGGCAAAACAAGCGAATAAGTTTATATAAATTTAAATAAACACATGAAAAAACGACCGTCCTCAACGGCAGACATTTATCTTGCAGTGTTACTAGAACAAACTACCAAAATGTATTAATATTATATTATAGAAACAGAATTCATTTATTTATTGTTCTAAATGTAGATAATTACTTACAAATTTAATAAAAATCATTGATTGTTCCAATAATTATTAAATCACTAATCCATAAGCTATATATTTTCAGAAAAAGCTAATGTATAACGTTAATATTTCTTCTTCTTCTTTAATTAAAATGGCGACTGCAGCCAGTAGCACAATTCCGCCAATGTCACGTTAGTTGACGATATACGAAGGGGATCTGGGTACAAAACAGAATAATAATTTTGATTCGTTATCGAGTGTTGGAGCCTGGCTAACACAATACAAAACACAATAACATTGACAAAACCAACAAACAATAAAGGAAAGGAGGGAATATCTGTCAGTATCTGCTAAAGTCTTAAGTTATTTGAAGTTATGAACTGGGATAACGTTAATATTAAGGAAGGGTCCATCAAAGTTAATAAACACTTAAAATTAGTGGGACGGGGAATTTCGGGGGGAAGAATGTCATATAAAGATAACTGTAATTTTGGGCACTAGAAAAATATATGATCAGTTGTTCCTTCGTCAAGATCGCATTCACAGAGAGAATGATCTTTTACTCTGATTTTGTGTAAATGAGCAGGAGTTGATGCGTGACCTAAACGAAGGCGGCAGATTGTGGATGTACTAGATTTTTTTAAATCCCGGAGCTTACAAAACCATGGTTTCTTAGGAATAATTAGGCTGTATGTTCCCATAATATATGCCTTTTATAAGACGAGTCTTCTGCCATAGCATGTCCCAAGATCCCTCTAAGCGGGGTTTTGCAAAGGTCCTCAGCATACACGTCTGTGTACCGCAAGGATCCGGCACGTATAGCATTCCTGGCACATGAGTCAACAGTCTCATTGCCACGAATGCCACAATGACCGGGAATCCATGCAATGACCACGTCCAGACCAAGGACAAAACAATCGAATAATGCTTCTCTAATTTTCATAATAATTGGAAGTTTCGACTTGGAACGAAAGGGATTAGAAAGGATTGAGTGAAGACAGCTTTGGGAATCTGTGAAAATAACGGATTGTGAAAGACTATGAGACTTTACATACAGAATTGCTTCTAGTATAGCAATAGCTTCCCCAGTAAAAACGGAATAGAGAGGAGGACATTGGAAATTTAAAATAATTTAAAATTTGGGTATCCATACAGCTGCACCCAAATTTCCCTGTTCAGAGATTTTAGAAGCATCCGTATAAATATAATTCCATCCTGGCCACCTACATGACACTTCATTTAAGAAAAGCCTATCAGCTTGAGGTGAATCTTTGTCAATACCTAGTCCAAGAAGTACATTGGGGCGATAAATCAGAGCATCGTAGTTAGTGACAAACAATGGATGAGCTGGTAATTTTGCTATATTATGTGGGAGGCGAGAGAGTGAAACAAAGCTACGAACAAGACATGGTAAATTATTCAAGGAATGATGGTGGTCAGAGGAAGATTCAAAAAGACTGGCCAGCTTAGGGAGAATTGGATGAGATGAATTTTGGGCTTGTTAAAACAGGAATCTGTCACAAAGGTATTGCCTACGTAGATGTAATGGAGGATCACCGCATTCTACCTGCATTGCATTGATAGGGGAAGATTTCATTGCTCCTATAATTAAACGCAGACACCTGGATTGGATCTTGGAACTTATCTAACTTGTCAATTCCAAACCTATTGCAGTGATCAAATAAAAAAGATCCATAGTCCATGAGACTACGTATAAGTGCGTTATATAACAGTTTCTGGGTATAAGGATGGGCTCCCCACCATACACCAGAAAGACAGCGTAAAACATTAATACCTCTTTCACATTTTTGGGCTATGTAAGTGAAATGTGGAACACCAGTCATTCTTGAGTCTAATATAACACCCAAAAACTTAACTTTATCTTTAAAAGGGATCTCTTGATCATTATATTTTACATTAATTAACGGAATGATTCTTTTTTTTTTAAATATGACTAATGAACACTTTGATATAGACAGAGAAAGTCCATGCTCGTTAAGCCAATCACCCAGATACTCAAGGGCTATGTTTAATTTTAAAGATGCTTGTGAAGCTGAACAGGATGATGTGTAAAGTACCAGGTCATCAGCATATTGCAGGACCTGACTAAAACAGTTTACTGAACTCTCCAGATCGTAAGTGTAAATGCTATACAATAAAGGGCTTAAAACATATCCCTGCGGAAGTCCTCTCCAGACATATCTAGCATGTGAAGAGTAGTTCTGAGATTTCACTATTACAGTTCTCTGCATGAGTAGATTACATATAAATCTGACCAACCTCTCAGGAATGCTTAGCTTTTGAAGTTTATTCCTAAGTACCGGAAGAAGGACATTATCATATGCAGAGGTAATATCTGGAAATACTCCCAAGATATAGTTTTTCTTAGAAAAGGCCAGTTGTATGTCAGTCGTCAGTATACTTAAACTATCTAAAGTGCTCATACCTTTGCGGAATCCAAATTGAGATTTAGCAAGTAAACCCTTGCTTTCCAATAACCATTCAAGTCGATTCCGCAATAAATGTTCCATAATTTTTGCAAGGACAGAAGATAAGGCGATGGGTCTTCTTGAGTTAGGATCTGAAGGATCCTTACCTGGTTTAAGTAAAGGGATTACATATTGAGTTTTCCATGATTCTGGAACTATACCATGTTCAAAAAATTTATTGAGTAGATCTAAAAAGAAATATTTTGTTCTGTCACTAGATTTACATAAAAAGAGTATGGAATACCATCAATGCCCGGAGAAGAGTCTACCAGACCGTCCAGAGCTCTATGGAGCTCATTGAAGGAAAAAAGGGAATCCAATCTATTATGTGACGTAAGAGAAGAACATGGAGAATTAACGGGAATTGAGTCTATAGTTGGAACGTAAGGAGGTGCAAGTTTATTGATAAATGATTCCAACCAAAGGGCGGGATCATTTGAGGAAGTGTTGTCTGAAGCAAGAGACCCACGAAATCTGCGAATCTGTTTCCAGACTACAGACGGTGGCGTACGGGGAGATAAGGATTCACAAAAATTTATCCAACCTTTCTTTTTTTTGCATGATAACAGTCTTCGCGTACGAGCAGCCGTATGCTGATAAGAGATGAAATTGTCCATGTCCATGAAGGAGTTGTAAATTTTCTCTGCTTCACTACGCTGATGTACAATTGTAGTGCAATCAGAGTCCCACCAAGGAGGAGAGATTTTACAATTACCTTTTTTTTAAATGGAATATTACTATCTGCAGACGAATTAATTGCATTAATTAATTTTTCATAGATACATAAGGGGTTAGAGGAATTTGAACATGGCAATGAGACTAAATGATTATCTAAAGATGTAGAATATGCGGCCCAATCGGCTTTAGCTAATCTGTATTTTAAAAGTGGAGTATGCGTATTGGAATGTACGGGACGATGGGAGAAAGACATCAAAATGGGAAAATGATCACTACCATAGGAAGAAGAGAGAGTTTTCCACGACAGAAGCCATGACAAGGAAGATGAACAGATAGTAAGATCGACTGCACTATTAGGATTTTGCGTAGGGAGTACTCTGCGAGTTGGAGAACCATCATTGATAACACAAAGACTATTATCATCAAGAATATCTAAAATCGCTGTGACCGGATCCCCATGAAATGTGATGGCCCTTAAAATCGCCCATTATGATGACTGGTTGAGGTAAGGAAGAGATAATAGAATGGAGAACAGGGCCAAGAGAAGAATGGGGATGAGGGATATAAATAGAGAGAAAAGTAAAATTATAAGCCCTTAATGCAATCGCATTAATTTTGGGATTAGTGTTAGAAATATTAATTTTTGAAAAAATTGTTGAATGTTCAATGAGCAAGGCACTTCCAGCATATCCGTCATCTTTATCATCCCGCAGACAAGAGTAACCAGGTACCCTGAAATGGGAACCAGGCACCAACCAAGTCTCCGAGATGGCAGCAACGGCCGGCATATATGTACCTAGCAAATTAATAAGTTCACGTTTTTTTCGTCGTACGTTTTTAATGTTCCATTGGAGGATTTTGATGGGATCCATTTATGTTAACGATAGATATAATTTGGGCAAGTTTTTAGCTACGTGGGACGGTAAAAGCTATATAATATATAATAAAGCGGTATAAGGCTAATAATTAAAGTTAAAAGAGAGTCCAAGAAATTATCATTGTGAGATGAGGGAGTTGTAGATTGGGATTGAGATAGGGCACATCCATTAGGTGCAGATGAAGGGATATTTGAAATTATAGATGAGTGGGCCTGCTTATCATAACTTTTACCCAAAGGAGAATGTGGATGACGTTGAGTAAAAACAGTTTTCCTATAGGATGTTGGTTCTTTCACTGTAGAAGAAGGTGAGTTATTTAAAGTATGTCTGAGAAGTCTCAGCATAAGATCTTCGTACAGGGGGGAAATGAGCGGCTGCTTCCTCATATGATATATTATCCTGGGACATACACATTTTAATATTTTTCTGCCTATCATGCTCTGGGCAATTTTATTGGTGGCAAAGTGTTTGCCGTAGCAGTACAAGCATGTAGATAAACTCTCAGGGATATTACAGCTATCTCTAGTATGAGGCTGTGAACAGCGATAACAACGTGGATTGGTAGAACGGCACTGACTTTTAATGTGACCAAATCTGCAACAATTATAGCATTGAATTGTGGGGAGTTTATATGTCTCAACTGGTAGTGATGTATAAAATAAGTAAATTCGAGATGGAAGTAATTGTCCATGAAAAGTTAATACTACACTCTGTGTTGGAACCCATGTCACTTTATCATCCACAATACTTTTTCTATTTAACCTACGAACCTTTAATACATAACCACAGCCATCGGGAAGACATAATGACTCAACCAATTCGTCCATTGACCATTCAACCGGTATATCACGAACAAGCCCCATACGGGTGATATTATAGGTAGGAATGCTAGCTACATATTTATGCTGGTGTAGTAGGGGCATTTCAAGGAATTTATTTGCATCAACTGCAGATATAAATTCTACAGCAATCCTATTTCGTCCAACCTTTTTAATACCATCTTTACAAATATTTTTAATGTTATTTTTCACCAAATTTGACCAAACTTGATAGGTCTTATTGTTGTCCCAGCAGATGGGTCAGGTTCTGATCTAGAAATATGAATGATAAAAGGACCTTTGTCCTCGTTCTCATAGCAACTAAAACCTATTGTTAAACTATGGTGCATGTATACTGTTTGAATAGATGGAGATGCGGTAGAAGGGTCCACTATAGTTTTCTTTTTAGAAATAGAGGCAGACGAGTTGTTATCGTCATTCTCTACGACGTTTAGAACAATTTTGTGGGAATGAAGGCGCGTCTATGGAGTCCATTAAGGTTACTTGATCATCCGGAGGATCGGGGGGCTTAGGGGGAACAATATCCATGTTAAGGAAGATTAGTACAAACCTGCACCTGTCTGTTACCAATATCAACACTTAGCAGCTAAATTCTGCCTAGTTTGAACTGAAACAAAGGAACAAAATAAAATAAAATCCCTCCAACACGTATATCACTCAACAGTCGCGAACCGAAAAATAAAAAAAGCAACGTTAATATTTCATTTTATTTAACATGGTTACATTAAAGTGTCTGTCATCATGTTAGACAGAGGCGGCAACAATCGCTATTCTTGTCACTCTTTCAAGCCCACGTCGTGTCCAAGGTCACCTATAGACAGTTAACCGGGCCTGGTGCAGCCGGTGTTCATCGATTTTTAATTCGTTATCACGTCAACATAATATTGCAGACTGTACGGTGTGAAATCATTGGGCTGTATTTAATTCTAAATGACTGGTACCTTGGTCAAATCTAGAATTTTCCCTACCGTGGTTAATTGTTTAACAGTACTACCATATGTGGCAGTTTTCCCAAATTTTGGGTAAATTTGTTATTAAGGTAGATTTTTTACTTAAATTCATTCGTTTGTAACCAGTTTCAATCGTTTTCCACACACGTCGCAACCTCTACAATGTGATAAAATTATTTACAATCATTTGGGTTTTGGAGAACAGATTGTGGTTCTGTGTTTGTCTTCCACAAAAAAGGAGGCATCAAAGAAGATGTATGTGGAGCCTGTAATTTGCATTGATTTTTCAATTTCTCCCCATGCCTTATCCGTCTCAGTACTGCAAGAGGAGCTTGGTTGTGTTGTATTTCATAAGCAAGCACACATCTCAACTTCCAACACAAATTTTATATTTTTATTTTCGTCGTCAGTTATTTGGCCGATTTAAAAGACGCCAAATCCGATGATACGCAAACAGGAGCTTCTGCTTACTGGTTTCAAAGCAACTGATTTGCTACGCGTTTCAACCAGGTTTAAAAATGGTTGCATCATGTGCGGTCTCGCAAAGGAGTCTATGGCATAAACTCAAATGCAACTCAAAAGTAACCAGCCCCCTTATTCAGCCAATACAAACTTCGTCGGCGAGCCACTTCACGGAGACCTAGGAGAGTTTACCTCTCGCCTGAAGTTGGAGTTTCGTTGCAGTTGCGTTTCATCGTGTGTTCTGGGCCTAACAGGTTAAAATCGACCCAATTCTTTGTTTCTAATTTAGCAAAAATTTTGCACACATTGATATTTGGTGACTACGCATGATTAACTAGGTAACGTCATGTTTAATCCAACGTGACGGACATGTCATTGATATCGATTAAAAGGGTTTGCCAAGCATCATACGTGAGTACAGTAAGTTTTAATTATAGCTTAAAAAAGACAGTAGATGATCTGTCTGGTATGACAAAACTCTTTTAAGGTACATTCTTGTTTAATATTCTTAACTTAAATCTTTTGACCGCCAACGTCAGCTACACTCGACATGCGCAAGCGTGCCCTATGGGCCATTGTCGTCTATACTCGACAATAAACAGTGAGCACTACAATACTACATAAACATATTAAATCATTACTTTTTGAAAGTTTATTGATCTCATTTATTGTTATCCTTTTTTTAGTAGATATGTATATATATTTACGATTACCGACCATCAGGCAATTTATCAAAGGGGCTTCTCGCCACATAAATCCCCTAATAATAAAGGCCGCGTCCTACACTCCGTCCCGTATCAGTCGCATTCGCAGACCGAGGCACGCCCTCGCCGAATCTGATGACGAAATCACCAAAGCTCAGACAGCTGCAGCCGAATCTTCAGCTCGCGATACTACACACCCACAAGGCCATCAGCCTAGATACCGTCCTCGCCGGCGTGGACGTTAGCCGCGCTCCCTCTAATAATTCATTGTTGTTGTTTTTTGTTTTGAAATAAAGAACCACTAATAAGTAAATCAGATAATGTAAAGTCTTTTGACCAGCATGAAATAATCATATTAAATCATAACTTTTAAGTGTTTATACAGGTTACAATTATATCGATTTTCGGGCTTGGCGTACAGGACACGGAGATGCCGTTATGGCATAGCGTTCAAAAGTTTAAGCTGGGTAAAATAAACTTTTAATGGTTGGTCCAAATTATTTATTTCATACATTTATATATGCAATTTCGAAGTAAAACTACTATAAGGCAACATTTAGCTTAATAACAGCATAAAATATGTTTATTTATATATGTTGACAGATTCAAACTCGAGAAGCGACAGATTAAAAATAAATGACACAATTTTTATGTGACATATGCGCGTCAAATTTGTTGCTACATATTTCTAGTCTGTGGGGTCGTACATATTTCCTCTATCTACATCTCTTTTAGTAGATATGTGTAATTAGAGATATTGGTGAAAACCTTTCTAGTTGTTAAAATAATCTCAAGTATACATATAATACAGTAAAATAACTTTAATCATTTAGTTAAATTATAACATTTATGAATATAAACAATAAAAACTCTAATCTATTGAAACGAACTGAAAAAAATACAGTTTAAATAATGATAGCTTAAAAAATAATATGTAGGTAAGTTTGCTTTTTGTAATTATGACCAGACTGAACATATTTGGATACAACTTGACGCTTAAACACGTCGCATCATGGTTTAATGCGGAATAGAACAGCTAATGAAAGATGGTACAACCTAATTTTAATAGGAACGTTTCGTCAGCGAAGAATGTCGTTGAAAAAATAGCCCAATCGCATTGAAATAAGGTACATCTTTTGAATCAACGGTTGAATATTGTGTGATGAGGGGGATAAGCCTCATCACAAATTATTAAGTTAATTAGTTCATTTTTCCGTAGCATGCCTAACTGTCAAAACGGACCTGTAAGATGGTGACGACTCTAAGAAGCTAAAGGACACCCTTGTCAATATATTATAAACAAATACATCACACATAATGTTAATAATACTTCATATACCTACAAACAAACAGAGCTAGAGCTCTTTCTCTACTATTCTATACCTTGCCCATTGCCGCCGTGAAGCAGTACTGCACATGTACCTATTAGTGTTTTTCGGTTAGAAAGGTAGAGCATCTATAGATGGCGGAAACTATTTACCATTACGTGGACCTGCATGTTAGTCGGCCTATGTGGAAAAAAATATATACATTTGTTTCTTTTAAGAAATAAGGTTTATAACAAAGCAAAGCCTGACCAGATTATGTCAGGCGGCCATATTGAGCTTATAATGAGCTGTCATTAAAATAGACCAGAGGCGCCCCCATTTTTATATAATATAATATATATATTTTCCTATATACTTACTCTTAAATGTTATTATATTTTTATCTCATTACCAATAAATGGTGGAACAATGTTAGAATATTTGTAATTTGAAAAGTTATTAGATTATTAAAAAAACGACTTTTGCTTGCACTTATTTTAAAGCTGTAATTACAAAGAATTAATGTTACGATTTTGCTTTGGGGGATTTTTTTTGCATCCTGGCAACACTTTTACGTTAATTTTGACATTATATGTTTGTGTCAATCTACCCGCGTTGGGAGATAACAATATCAAGAAATCATCGCGTCATCAAATAATCAGTCACTTTTTAAAGATTTTAAAACGTTAAAGTTATTTATTTCCCGCCATTGTCACCTGTCAAAATGGACCACTACTGTAAAGGTGCATCGTTTCACACAAAAATAAACTTTCATACCCCGTTGAGAACATTAAAACAAATCAGAGATATAAATACTAACATATTATCAAACACGGTATCCTAAATCGTGGCAAAATCACGGACAAAAGCTAGTGTATTAACATTATTAACAAATCTCAATCACATTATAAATAAAATTAAAATGTTACGGACATAAACAAAAACTTCATTAAATCCGCTATTCTATATTTGTTTCATTCCATCCAATCGTCGCCGCCGAAGTCCACCGATTCCGAGAAGGAGGACACCTGCACCTGCAAAGGGAGAGAGATAACATTAAACATTTCCGACACGCTTTTCAATTTGCTATTTGGCCCATTTTCACAGTTAAGAAAATTGAACTCGAATGTGTGTGTAATGTATGAGATCGAATTAAAGTGATTATAAAGATATTATAGACTCTTTTCGCAAGGGACGAATGTCCTGCGAGGTCTTCTCGCACTCCCTCTAGGGGGCGTGGAGGTAATTGTTCGGGGCGGTGTGCTAGCCTCTCATGGCTCTTATAACCTTAATACGCGGACATTCTTCGGCTGTTAATGTTGAAACATCTATATATATAAAAATATATATAATATACTATGTATATACAATACTATATATATAAAAAATCCCTATTTCCTTCCGAAGGCTGGACCGATTTCGCTAATTCTTTTATTGTTGTGTTTGTTATTCTCAGGAGATGGTTCTTATGAACGAAAAAATTAAGAAAGTTGCGCGGAAAATTAGAAAATTTAAGAAAACATAACGACCATATTAACTTTTGTAATGTAACCCTACCGCTTTTTAAAATATAAACTCTTATAATGTAACCTAATGGTGTTTGACATATAAATGGCAGTCGTTTGAGAATATCGTTTAAAACAGAGGCATGGGTCGGAATTATATTGATTAAATAGTTAATCTTATTGCACTTTTCACGGTTGATTCAATCGGAAGATTCGAATTCAATATTCATAGTCAAGACAGGACAACGTCTGTCGGGTCAGCTTGTTGTTAATATGTATGGTCAAATCCTAAGAAAATTTCAATATCGCGATGTAGGATTCTCGCGTGCGTGTTCATAGATGTCGCCACATCACTGTGGTTCGGACGATGCAGGTTTCTTGCATGCGTGCTTATATATTAAATCTCGCCAGAACAAACACCATAAAGTTACCAAATGTATCCAAAGTATTCTTGTTTGATACCTAATTCCTATTTTCCACATATCCAATAATATTAAATCTTTATCTTTATAAATATACAGAGTGTCTGGTGAGATACCTTCGATACTTATGGAGAGTACTCGGTACTCGATTCTCGTTAAAATCATGTAATAAAAATAGGTGCTTAATTTTTTACCAAAATTTCTCTAAAAATAAGTGAAATGTGGATATTATACACTCTAAACACGCCGCGGTGTTTGTTATTTAAGTTGATCTTGTCACGTGCGGCACGCGCTAGTCCATTCTAGTTCCATTTTTTAAATACGCCGAAAATACCAAGGTTCTTGAACTTTTCAGTTGCTCTGTAGACTTTACCTTGTCTCAATACCTACACTTTATTTAGTCAACAAATTAGTGATTACCTAGGTATTTTTGCCTATCCTAAGCCAGGATTAAAGTATGAAGGGAAAACGGATCATGCTCATACGGATCATATATGGAGAGAGGTCTTGATGTAGGTAGGCAACAGCTGTACAGTGTAGGTACCTATGTATTCTGTGTTTATAGCGCGCTGCGCGACACGTGCGTCCGCGCGGTATCCAAGTATTGCGCAGGTAAATACGAGACTCGCGGTGTACTGTTTACTAAGAAGTAATTTAATATTTATTTTTAATGTTATATTTTTTCATCACATATGATCGCCAACTATCACGTCCTCAAATATTGAAGGTATCTCACCAGTCACTCTGTATATATATTAAACGTTCATGTAGTACGTTAAGTTTTCATTTCATTTCATGTTTTGTGAATACGCTACTGGGTTTCAAACTGGACCAAAAACTTGTTTTAATATTACAATTGATTTCGCTATGAAAAAAATTAAGAATGGTACCATACCTCCTCCCTGGGCGGGCTGTCACTACTGAATCCGCCCCCCAGCGCGTAGCCCGCGAGCCCCCCGGCCGCCAGCGCCCCCACACCGAGCCCCACGGCCGCCCCCGTGCCGAGCCCGCGCCGTTGCTCCGACTGCACGTACGTCGTCGACTCGTACGGCTGTGAAACAACAATCTGCTCGGTCCCCCTCACACATACCTAGCCCGTGCGGCCGCACTTAAGCTGTGGGCTCAAGCACCTCTTAAACAACATATTGTTCTCTCACTGGCTCTTGTCCCCCATTATGTCCTTCCAGCACATACCTTACCCGCGCGGCCGCTCATATGCTGCGAACTCATGCAGCTTTTTAACAACAAATTGTTATTCTCACTCGCTCTGTCCTTCTCACTCACTCTGTCCCTCTCACACGTTCTGTCCCTCTCGCACATATCTTGCCCGCGCCACCGCGTACTTAAGTTGTTAAGTCTCATGTGCCTGTAACATCACCGGCCTTACCTTTCTAACCGAACACACAGTTCTACAAGTGCACTACTGCTTTTTATTAACTTACCAATATTATAAATTATAACGATTTTTGCCACACACAGAATAAGTTCAGGATTATGCATACATTGGATACCCTTTTTGTCCCGGAAAATAATAAAAAACAAACTTACCCCTCCCGCAAATCCTGGAACAAGAGGAATGAAAAAAATATAAGATCTGTTACGATGATCTATACGGGATTGGTAACATACCAGAGAGACGGACATGCTTTACACACGGCCATCTGATCCCAAAGTAAGCAGAGCTTGTACTATGGAAACCTGATGACTGATATACTACATATACAACTTATTTAAATACATACTTAAATGACATTCAGACTACGAGCAGACATGTTCATGCACATGAATCAGACCCACAACCTGCGGCGTGGCAGTAAACACTAACTGTTTCGGTTAGAAAGGTAAGGCCGGTGAAATTACAGGCACACGAGACTTAACTTCACGTCTCAGGGTCGACAACGCATTGGCGATGCCCCTAGTGTTGCAAATGCCCCATGTCATGTTGGTACTTTAAAATGGAAAATTAAGCAGACTGTCCACCTAATTGTAAGGTCACTATAGACTTTTGCATTACTGAAGCACCGTTGACTCGAGACGTGAAGTTAAGTCTTATGTGCCTGTAACTTCACCGACCTTTCTAACCGAAACAGTAATACAAGTGCACTACTGCTTAACGGCGGGATTGCGTAAGATAGAAGTCCACTTGATGGTAAGTGGTCACCGACATTTGCAACACCATGAGCATTAGTTGTCGACCCTGAGACGTGAAGTTAAGTCTCATGTGCCTGTAACCGGCCTTACCTTTCTGAAACAGTAATACAACTGCACTACTGCTTCATAGCGGAAATGGGTATGGTAACCTAGTACTAAGAACTCTACTACTCGATCCTCACCCAGGACAAACATTTGTGTGCATGAACATGTCTGTTTGTCCTGTCTGGGTGTAAATATCTATATTAGTATGTATTTAAAAAAGGATATCTACGCATATATAAAAGGATACAGCATATCCGTTATCATTGCTATAGTACAAGCTCTGCTTAGTTTGGGATCAGATGGCCGTGTAAATGTCCCACCAGGATATTAATTATTATTAATAGAAGGAGCAAAACAGCTCTGATTTCAATTACTTGTAACTTTAGTAGATAAATTTATTTTATGTACTGGTAACATTTGGTTATTCTAACGCCATCTATGAATAGCGTGAAAATGTGGCGCCATTTTTACCGTTTATGTTTCTTCAATTATGGAGTGTAGAAGTAAAGGAGGACCATCTTGTATGGGGGATTAGTGGAAAAAGTGTCCACTTGTAAACAGCAAATTAGTTTTCGGAATCTCATCGAAATAGCGCTAGTGTAGCAAGTGGAAATGATATGAACTTGGCAGCATAAGCAGTTATAAACAGAGTGAAGTGTGTTGAGTTAGTTTCCGGTAATTGTTTAATACTATTTTTTATTTGCTATTTACAATTAATTGGGGTACTTAAAAACACTGTATAATTTTATTCCATACTCATGTTTGTCTTTATACTATAATAATTAAAAAAAATAGCGCTGTAACAAAACGGAAATGTTTCTTTTCTTTTTTATATTTTTGTTATCTTACTCTAATAATTTGTGGCGCTCTATTTAAAATTCTTCCACTTGCTACAGTAGCGTCACCGTAATTTGCTCCCTTTACTTCTACACTCCATACTTCAAATAAATGCGGCATGCCTCTCATGGCCTCGATTGTAAAAAAAGTCACAAAAATATAATGAATGGAATTTCTTGTGATCAATAAGAACTTTTTAATAATTTTGCTTAATTCTATTACCTTTTAGCATTTGGCAATAACTTTCGCTAAAGCATAAACTCTTACGAATAGTTTTGAGTTAGATCGGCTTCATTTCTTTGCAGATCCTCAGCAGGCATATTTAAAGTCGGAAGTCGGAAAACAACAAGAATTTTTGACAGATTTTTTTGTAACTTTATTATGATTTTGGCACCCCCAAAATCTCCCGCCAGCGTGGTCAGGCCCCTCTGTCTAATAATCTACTACAAATACACTAATGGGTCTAAAAAACACTACGATTTTTTTTACATTTTAGTGTATTTAACACTAAGAACAGGGGTTCGATTCTGTAAGGAAAATGACACTAACTCGATGTTTCGTCGCGGCCTCCGTGCTCTGTCTCTGTCGCTAACTACGCTAATACTACTAATCACGTGAGAGGTAAGCTCTCTAAGGGAAGGTTACCTTCTATCTATAAATAATTATTTATTTTTTTCTACACACTGTGAAAATATCAAAAATATTAACTTGTGACGTGCGGGCCGCGGATTTATAATGTATCAATAGGGTACCGGACTGCCTCGTCAAGTCAGTTACTTTTTATCATCTGTCAAAACGCAAATTTTGTATGAAAAATGTACTGAGTACTAACGTATGACGTCATAATTTTTCATACTCAATTGTTGTACTTTTTTTTTTACTTTTACTATAATTGCCAAATTACATTTAAAGGGGTGTTTTGAGACAATCTTTTCGATGAATGATAATTCTTAATTTAATTTTAATACAGTCCGCTACCCTATTCAATATAATAATTATCCAAGAGTTATTAGGTCCATATTTCTATGATCAGTGATCGAGCTTGGAGCATCGCATCGTTTTCTAGATCATCGAAATATATACTGTACTATACCTCTCCCCGCGGTTTCACCCGCGTTTCCGAGGGATGCTACATTACATTATTTTGTTCTTTCTATCATCAATAGTTTTCGCAGCGCACGCGATTTAAGGATTCTTTATACACCTTGGGTTACATTATTGGAGTTTTAGTAAGGATCCCTAATATCTTTGAAAATATAATATAGCCTATGTCACCCGTGATTAGTGTAGCTTCACAACGCTGAAAGAATTTTTAAAATCGGTCCAGTAGTTTTTAAGTTTATTCGTTACATACAAATCTTTCCTCTTTAATTATAATTTGTTTTACAAATTACATGCAATGATAAAATCCAGTTGACAGGAAGATTGCAAAAAAATGCAATTTGAGGGAGATCTGGAGTCCAAACTATGGAGTTTAGAAGTAAAGGAGGACCATCTTGTATGGGGGTTTAGTCGAAAAAGTGTCCCCTTGTAAAGAGCAAATTAGGTTTCGAATTCTCACCGAAATAGCGCCAGTGTAGCAAGTGGAAATGCTTGGTTGGTTTCCGGTAATTCTTTAATACTATTTTCTATTTGCTATTTAAAATTAATTGGGGTACTTAAAAACACTGTATAATTTTATTGCATACTCATGTTTGTCTATATATTATAATAATTATAAAAAATGCGCTGTAACAAAACGGAAATATTTCTTTCCTTTTTTATTAATTTTCTATCCTACTATAATAATTTGTGGCGCTCTATTTAAAATTCTTCCACTTGCTACAGCAGCGCCACCTTAATTTGTTCCCTTTCAAGGAACACTTTTTAGTACACTGAGATGGTCCTCTTTTACTTCTACACTCCATAGTCCAAACTAAACCTGGGCCAGTATTTTGGAGCTATCTTTATAATATTAGTGTAGATAACTATTTTCAATTATCACCCTTCGTGTAGGTAACATTCAAAATGAAATAAAAATACAAAATATATTTAAAAATTCTTTTTATTAACCGACATAATCAAATATAAACAATTTAAATAGTTAATTATGTAATACAAAACATTATTTAAATGCAAATAAAATAGAAATGCTACATTTTTCTGCTAAGGTATCCGTAAACTTTGCCATTTTAATTTGACATACACGATTCATACATTATACATAATAAGTTTACTGGCCAGCTTGGTTAGAGCCTGACCACACGATAAACATTTGTGTGCATGAACGAACATGTCTGTTTGTTCTGTGTCTGCGTTCCCTCGCGGTTTCACCCGCTTTCCCGAGGTAAGTAACAAAAAATATCCTATGTTACATCTAATACCTCCAAATATATGTCTTCGCGTGAAAGCGTAACAAACAAACTTACATTCACATTTATAATAATAGTAGGGTTGAGTTTAGGGGAAAGCAAAAGTATAACAGTTATCTGGTTTCCATAGTACAAGCTCTGCTTAGTTTGGGACCAGATGGCCGTGTGTAAAGAATGTCCCGGGATATTTATTTTTATACATGTAGATAGAAGAGCTATGGAAATTAATTTGGTCCGTTTCAACAGTTAAAAGTGTTATAGAAAAATTAACTCTATGTAGTTATAATAAGGTTCAACAGCGTCATTATACAAATAAACATTGTATCAATAGACGTACCTTATCGTTGAAAGTTGATTTTCCTTTGATTTTTCAAACTGACAAAACGGTCCTTAAAGGGACATTAAGATCAAAGGAATAGGGCCTTACTTTTACTACGTCACGTATGCTCGGCAAACCCTTTCATTAGATACCCATGCCATGGTGGCTAAAGAATTAATAAGCCGCCATCTTGCCACGTCCGCCATATTGAATTTAGAATGACGTCACAACAAATCATGAGTCATCACTATGTAACCTTGCTGAGTTTCTTGCCGGTTCTTCTCAGCTGAAAGATGACTTCCGAACAGATGGTAACTTGAAATTTGTCCTTCATAAGGGCCTCAACTGAATAAATATTTTGGTGACTAAATGCGCAAGTTTGAATGTATTTTTGTTACTCAACCAACGGCTGTACAGATCTGAATGTAACTTTGCACAGAGACAGATTATAATCTAGAATAACAGATAGGTAATATTATACTCGCATCGTTTACAGATAAACCTTAACTTTGATAAAATTTACCAAATATCACAAATTTTTACGCACCGATTGTAACGAACTTTTTATAAATTTTTTTTGGCTCTTTTTAGCATTTTTTACTTAATTTTTTATTATTCATAAGCTAAGTTCAACTAATGATTAAAACACAAATGCGATTTAACTCTCCCAGCCATAGTGGTCAGTGTCACTAATCACCTTTTCCAGAAGTTTTTAATTAAAACCAGCGCTTTCTCTCGGTTGTTGGTTGCACTTACACGATAATACACATCTTCGACAAACACTGAGTACTACATTTCTCCGTACATCGGTTATAAAGTTATAACTAAATTATTGGTATTATTATGCATATAAAAGTGTGGCTGAGAGAGTTAAAAAACAATGGAAATCAACAGCAAGGGGAAAATAAAATGATATAAAAAAAATATTAATAATCCGATAGTTTTCACACTAAAGTTACCGTAAAGTATGTTTTGACAGTTAAGAATGCCAGAGGATAATCACCTCTATACCTTTGAAATTGGGATCATCGGTTATTGTATTGGGTTATCTATTAATATTCTTAGCTGTCCAAAACAGTCCCTAGACATAACAGATTCGTCCTAGTCACATTATCCATCAACTTTTAACACAAAAATGATTCTGTTCAATAGAAGTGTATCAAAATACAATCATGACCAAATATAACCATGGGGCGACAGGCCTGCTAAATAGCAGGTAGCGGGTTCCATTCCCATCCAGGACAAACATTTGTGTCGATGAACATGTCTGTTTGTTGTCTGGTATAAGTATGTACTTATTTGAAAAAAAAACATTATCTATAAAAACGGCAAAAAATGATGTCTATGGGAGTCAATTTAATTGATAATTTGAAAAGTTCATGAGATATAGCCTGTGCCTTTACCATGAGTTTTTAACGTACGTACTCGCTAGCGACGGCGTAAAACATTTCTATGGCAAATGTGTACAGCGCCACTAGCGGTCACCTAAAGAACTAAAATCGATAGTACGAGTCGCTAGGTAAAAATCCTATCGAAATGTAAACACTAGCGAGTAACGTTTTTTAGCCTTTGCTATAGAAATTCGGTACCATGAGTCACAAATTTTACAATTGCCATCGAGAAATACTGTATCGATAGTGACTAAAGTAAGTTTCGATAGCAACTCATGGTAGAGGTACTGGTGACTGACGGACAGCGGAGTCTTAATAATAGGGTCTCGTTGTACCATTTCGGTACAAGTTCTGCTTTATTTGAGATCAGATGGCCATGTGTAAAGAATGTCCTGGGATATTTATTTGTAAGCTCGAATGTAACAACAACTCTGTGCCTGTAAGTAGTGTTGAATTATATTACCCTCCATGGTTACATTTGCTTGTGACCATACATATATCGAGCATTAGAAAGAGATAGGCATAATGCTAGCTCGGGCTGTATAGAGCGTTGTCTCCCTCAATCATACATCGAGAAACAACAATTTTCGATTTTTAAAGTCAATCGCGAGAATAAGGCTGAAATTCGCAGTCTAGGGTGAACCAGCCAGCTATAGGTGGGCGCCGCTCAAAAAGCATGCTATTTCACTCGCTCCCCACGCGTCGTGTTGTACGTAGAGGGAGACGGATATAGATACGAGCTTTCAACAATTAACCAATCTATTTTAGCTCGCGTGTCTTTATACAGTGTTACAAAACTACCCGTAAAGCCGAAAGGAGGTTAAATGGGGCCTTATAACGAGTCCATTTACAATATTTAAGAACCGTAGTAACGCTGTATAACATACCCCAAAAAATAGCAAAACTGATTTTTATGAATGAAAAAGAGAAAAATTATTAACGTACCCTTGATTATTATGGTTCCCTGACATGACAGCTTACTAGGGTTGTTGGCTTTGATAATTAATTATATTTCTACGGGGTATTTTGTAACACGTTGTAGATAAAGTATAGAATAACTAAGCTATACTTCTATGGTAGTAATTTAAAGATTTTAAAATAATTAATACTGTTAATGAATGTGTGATGTAGCTAAAAATAGACACGAGCTGAAACTCGATTCCAGTCGATTATCATTTAATCGATTATTCTAGATTCGGACGAGACGAAACCACGCCAAATACAGGCCAGCTAGTTCAACCTTTAGCGCGGATTATGAAATTAATAAAGCATCAACAAATATATACATTCGATAAAAAAAATATAAAAAAAAAGAATAATAAAAATATTATGATTCCTCGACAACTCTGTTCCTCTTATTTTATGATTGCAAGGCACCTGAAAAAGAAAATTGCTTGTCAATAATCTAATGTGGTGTTGTGGTGTCCAAAGCTTGTTGCTGTGTTTGACCACAATTTCACCGTGTTAAGTGATATTATGGTCGAATGTGGTAAGCACACACACTGTAGACAGGAACAAAGAAGAAATGGATGGATGAGAAAAGAGCTCCGAGTTGGCTGAGGTTTTTCACAAGACAGAAAACGTATACAGGAATATTTTTTAAGCAATGCGAAAGAAAATTTTGGTGGTTCAGTATCAGTAACAGAACACATTTCCATTATTTGTTAATTTTTTTTGTATTTTTTTTTCGACTTAAAAATCAACAAACAATGGACACTATCTATTCATAATAATATCAAAGGGCGCGCCGTGCTCCGCACGCGGCGGTAGATCCAGCTGTTGCCAAGGCCACGGCCGGGGTGGGCGCCCGACCCAAGCGACAGTGTAGCCATAATATCAATTGTAATGTCTATATCTTTCGTAAACGATAACTTTATTTTTTTGTACTAAAACTTATCAAAATAAAAATTAGGTATTTAATAAAAACTCATTTTAGTTTAATTTATCAAAGTTTGCGCACTAAATAAAAAATATTCCTGTATAAGTTTATACATAAAACAAATATTTTGTAACTAATTCCGCTGGATCTCTAACACGTTTGTGGTGGTAATGCGTCGACTCAGTGACAGCGGGTCTAATACATCCTGAAGATGCTTCGTGTAGAAGCGAAACACGTCTCGATTTCCTGTTGAGTTTCCTTGTTTGGAACTTGACAGAGAAGGAGATCCAGCGGAATTAGTTACTAGATCCAGTTTCCACACCAGAACATATTAATTTAGAATCGTGATCCCAGGGTTATTGAAGTGAAACTTATGGGAGGGCTTTGAAATACTGATCCGCAACCTTTTTGTGTGAGGAAAAATAAACGAATGATAAACACAATGTATGCTATTCAAAAGTGATTGATGAACAATTAAAATGTTTCCCTGTAATACTAAAGTTTCACTTCTATCGTGTCTTTATGACACCCTGTTCTTTTTTGATTAGCTTCAGTGATACCCTACATCTAAACGAAACTAACAAATTGTTAGAAAATCGTTTGCTCGAGTATTTCAACCGTCACTCAAGTGACCGTTGAAACAGACCGGTTTGGAGACGAGAGCAATTTCATAGCGTTTAAAATAGATATTTGGATCTTTGGCAACCCACGGTGTTGCAAGCGTACAAAGCCTGCAGTAACCGTTTACCATAAAACGGGCCGTCAGCTTGCTTGCTACCTTAGTAGTATAAAAAACAACGGGAGTGCCGGCAGAAGTGAAAACATGAACCTGCATTTTTACCTTCTTACGAATTTTCGATCAAGTCACGTGTCCTGACGCGAGTTTATCATTTTATACACATCCTAAGAAAAGTGCTCAATGCTGCTGAAGTTTTGACTTAAAAAAAGGTTTTAATGATCCAAAACTCTATTTTAAATTCGTACAAAATCAGCTGTTGTCCGCACCCGGATCGCAAATCTCTCGGATTCAATGTTGAATTCTATTTGATAATAGACTGACGGTTCGATGCGCGAGCAGTGCGGACAACACGCGTAAACCCGTCAATGTACTGCGAGAAAGATTACAATATCGTCGTACAAGATTATGGGAAAGGACACTAACAATTATATTCTAAAACGTCTTCTCGAAAATTCCTCGACTCCACTCAACCTCACTCAAAGATATTAGTATTCATAGTTGCAAAAAATCTCCTCCACTAAACGCCTTTCCTCACTCGAATCTTAGTGCAGAGTTCGTCCGGGGAAGTACTACCACCATAACCATTTCTGCCGTGAAGCAGTAGTGCACTTGTATTTCTTTGTTTCGGTTAGAAAGGTAAGGCCTTAACTTCACGTCTCAGGGTCGACAACGCATTGGCGATGCCCCTAGTGTTGCAAATGTCCATAGGCGGCGATGACCACTTACCATCAGGTGGACCGTCTGCTTGTTTGTCGGCCCAAGTGGTATAAAAAACATACTTCAAGGTACTACGGGACCAACCTTAAGGAAGTTTATTGCTTGTAAACAGTAAGAGATGCTCATAATTTTGTTTAATAAATATTTTTTCTGTGATAAAATGACGTAATTAATGACATGTTACCTCAACTCAACGTCAGTCGGGGTTGCTCGAGTTTTGCTCATGTTATAACTTAGAATACCCATTTTGAGGAGTCCTCGAGAAAATGCTTAAGGTATCCTCAGTCGAGTTGGAGTCGAGTGACGTCTGAAGAAACGTCTTAGAATATGGGGGTAAGAAACGCCCATTCTATGTTATCCTATGTGAAGTTAGTTACGAGTTATATAGGAATAAAACTCAGGAAAATTGGGAAAAAGAAACAAAAAAATGGTAGGTATATTCGAGACGGGAGTGTTGGCTTGGTGGTTAGACGCCCTGGCTGCCAAGCCGCAGGTCGTTGTTTCGATTCCCAGGACAAACATTTGTGTGCATGAACATGTCTGTTTGTTCTGTGTCTGGGTGTAGATATCTATTTAAGTATTTATTTAGAAAAAAATATATGAATATGTAGTATATCAGTTATCTGGTTTCCATAGTACAAGCTCTGCTTAGTTTGGGATCAGATGGACGTATGTGAAGAATGTACCGGGATATTTACAATTTTTTTTAAATCGATACTTTCATATAACATAAAAAAGTACGAATATCTCTGCCCGACTATACCTTGACGATTGATAGTAGTCCCATCCCGATATGTTCAGTAGTTATGACGTGATTTTTTCCTTACATAAATATCCCGGGACATTCTTTACACACGGCCATCTGATCCCAATCTAAGCAGAGCTTGTACTATGGAAACCAGATAACTGATATACAGTGCAACCTTAATATAACGAACCTCAATTTAACGACTTCCTTGTTTTAACAAATTTTTCGTAATCCCCTTGAATTGGTCATAAGAGTCAATAATACCTTTACATTACGATTTTTTTTACGAACAACCTCTTAATGGCGAATTTTCAACTTTTAAAAAAAAGTGCAAATACCTTATAAGTAACGAATTTTGTCAACTCAAAACCTCTATATATAGTTCCCACCAATATGATCTTTAATCTCATAGTATGTGATTCAGTCGCGACAGATTTGGCCCCTTTTTTTGTAAAACAATTGAATGGAAAGTAATGTCAACATTAGACAACAAAGGTTCAGAAACGTAAAAGGTGTTCCTTATTAGTCTCAGAGAAGGGAAACATTATTAATTATGTAGGTAAAATTCCTACGACGAAAAAATTAGACATAGCTAATAAGTTAATTAGTGAGTTTTGTTGTACGATTTTTTTTAATTAACACTAAATTACCCACATGTGTGAACCCCCCGTATTACCTACTTTTACGGATTTTACTGCATTTAATTTTAATTATTAATCTAAGGGAAAAAATATGTTACCTAATTGTTTTTAAATAAAAAATACATCTAATAATTTGATAAAAATGTGTTATCATTTATAAATAGAAGTTGTTCGCAATAACAAGATGAGTAGTAAGTACTTAATGTTGAGGTGAATAAAACTATTATTTTTTACCACTTTATAACAAATTTTAGACCAACCTTACCTCAATATACCATAACAAACCTCAGTTTAACGAATAACTTGATGTAACGAATATTTACGAGTTCCAGTCGGATTTGTTATATCGAGGTTGCACTGTACTACTTATTTTTTTTTAATACATAATTATATAGATAATTTGATTCATATTATACAGAATTCAAAAAAATTCAAAAATTCAAAATTCAAAAATTCAAAACCATTTATTCAGTTTAGGCCTTCGGAGGGCACTTATGAAGGTCAAATTTAAAGTTACTGAAGCTACAACCGGTTCGGAAGTCAGCCTTCAACTGAGAAGAACCGGCAAGAAACTCAGCAAGGTTACATTCTTTTTTATTTGTTATATAAATTTTTATCTATTCTGACTTTTTGGCTATTTTATAATTTCAATTTTACATAATTTTATATTTAACAATTACAAAATACTTATTATAGGTAACATTAATAATGAGATCATAGATTTACACTATGCCACAGAACAAACAGACATGTTCATGGACATAAATGTTTGTACTGTATGGGAATCGAGTCCGCGAGCCAGTCACTAACCACCGTGCCAACTTTCCCGCATAAAAACAAGAAACGTTACTTAACATTGGAAAACTAAGAATGGCCGAGTAACAAAGAAATATATTAACTTAACTTCTAAACGTCTGTTACCTCGTTTTCATACAAACTTTTATAGAAGTGAAACAGTGACGAAAAATAAATGAATGATAAACACAATGTATGCTATTCAAAAGTGATTGATGAATAATTAAAATGTTTCCCTGTAATACTAAAGTTTCACTCCTATCGTAGTCTTTACTTAGAGTGTCCTTTCTTATAGAGCAGTAAACATATCGCCAGGTGGTACCAGCCAAGCGGGTACTTCGAAGTACCCTACAACCCTGCTAAGGGTGCCACGCGATATTCTGGAACGAAGTTACTTATAGCGCGTTGTGAAAGGGGGCTAGACGGAAAAAAATCATACGAAAAGTTGTAACGACACTTTTTTTCGAAATTTAAATGATATGGCTATATACAACATGTTTAAAATTCTGTTCCATTTATAAATTAGTATAATTAGTAATTATTAGCACAGTCTTGATCTTTTATTGAAGACCTAATACTAAAGACGAGAGATTGCAAGTTTTTCTCAACACTGGACCTAAACTCAGCGTTTTGGTCAATTCCAATGCGTATCTTCGTTCCATCCGGGAGTCCCTTGACACCTCTCAAGTTTTTTTATTACATTTTTTTACAAGTATGCATTTTGTAGCAACGTCAAAACGGATTCAATCGTTTTGTAACGTTGTACATATTTCTCTTTCAATAAGTAGCATTTTTTTAATGTACCTAATTTTGTAGACTATAATATCTCAAACAGTCAAATTATTTTACTGACTGACCAAAAATACAATTCAGGCTCATTTTTGTATGACCTTTGTTTTTGCATACAATTTTCAACTCTATTTCCTTAAACTAAAACTGCTTACTTTATAAAAAGATACACTAATGCCGTGTAAATGAAAATGAGGTAACTAACGAATAAAACCTATTTTTTTGTTTTTAAAAATAATAATGACTTGGTTTAATTTCGGGACAAACAGGCGAGAAGTACTCAACAATAACGAAAATTACATAATTTTTATTTTATTTATTCATATTACACAAATTATAGCGATTATTATATAAATATCAAACACGAATACAAAAGAGAAACAACATCAGATGTAAAAAATATCTGACCCATTATTCCTTTCAGGCATTATTATTATTTATGAAGGTCAAAACGACCAAGCGGTTCAAAGGTCAATTCAACTGAGAAGAACCGGCAAGAAACTCAGCATAATAAATTTTTTTATAACCTCAAAAATTTGACTATAACATTACTTTTATAACAAAAATAAACTCAAATGGTACTTTTCGCTGACCGAACATCTTATTGGTGAGTACTTCAACATTAATAATCCTGTATAAGCAATGAATGAAGGAAGGAATGAATGAATGAATGATACAGCTATAAATAAAAAGAAAACAGCACTATACCTGCAATACCGCCGACAATAAACCACTCAGTAGAAGCCTGCGCGAAAATAAAAACGAGACAAATTATATAAAATGTTGCCAGTGCAAAAAAATTACAATTCACTATAGAAACACACCTCCCCCCTTCATTCAGATCCACTCGGCTGCCATTACGATGGGAAGTCGTACGAAGATTGTATCGTACGTAATGTACGCTGATGCTGCGGCAGTCGAAGTGTACCGAGCCTCATTACAAGTAGAGATTAGTAATTACAAAAAAGGCATTCGATCCGGACCCAATCGGCGCACCCGAGCGGCTCCGAATATCCCCGACTATGGCTCAATGTTGCCATACATAGCAGATATTACTAAAACAATGATTTCGTGCTACGACATTAGAAGTGATCCCAGCCAAATTGGTTAGTAATGTTATTATTCGTTTTACCAAGCGTAGGAAAGAAGCGTATAAATCTGAGAGATTATTGATAAACCTTTTTAACTACAATTTGTGTTGCCAGTAGTATTAAATTAAAATATACTTGAACAGAAATAAACTTAATCAAGGCGAGATTAAAAATAATTTAATTAATTATGTTTTATAGTAAAGAAATACCATTTTCGATATATATAATTATCGATAAAAAAAGACGGGAAAAATTCCGCGTCGAATGTTAGCAGTCCCATCCCGATATGTTCAATAGTTTTGAGGTAATGGTGCGTCAAAGGAACCCTATTAGAATTAAATATAACAACGTCCGTGGATAATCCCTCAGTTTTATAAATACAGAGTGTACAAAAATTTAATTCGCATTCAATAAATACATATATATACATAATATATATAGAAATACATATAAATATGTGTGTGACACACAACTTACCTTCGATAAAATACACAAATATACAAAAGGTCACTCGCGATATTTTTAATACGCAAAAAAAGAGAAACCACCAAACATTTATTTGTTAATATAAAAATAAAATATATATTTACTTTAATAATTATTTTTATTTAATTATTTTGATTTAAAGTTTATAATTATAACCGATATCTATTATATACAAAAAAAAAATAATTATTTGTAGCCTTTGCCTTCTTATACTAATTACCCACGGTTTCACCCGCGTTCTTTGAACTTTTTACGACAGGACATCGTCTGTGTCGCTTATTCGCTTAATCGACTTTCAGAAAAACTAAATTCTCTTCAATACCGTTGCAGAACTGTCGCCATGAGCTGTTTATTGTCGTGTATAGACGACAATGGCGCACAGGGCACGCCGCGCATGTCGAGTGTAACGACATTGGCGTTCAAAAGGTTAAAAGGCTACTCTTAAATTTTTATATTCTCCATTTTGCTTTAAGCCGCCACTAGATGGCGTTGTAATAAAAAAACACGAAACCCGTTCTCTTTAAAAATAAACGCGGAGAATCTGCCAAATATAACTATTAATAAATAAAAATACTTATAAGCTATACAACAGCGTATATACAACCTAAAAAGAAAAAAAAAGTTAAATCATAACCATGCAAAATTATAAACACAAGATACATAAAGAATCCGAATAAAAATTAATAATGTTTTTTTTTACTTTGGATAGGTTTTGAGTGATACCACAATGTTAGTGTGCTATGTGATGTGGTCGGATGTGGTGAGTATTTCCAACCGTCAACTATAGCTGCTGGAGAATATGTGGTAGAAAGAATTTACGGAGATACCACAATGTTAGTGTGCTATGTGATGTGGTCGGATGTGGTGAGTATTTCCAATCGTCAACGATAGCTGCTGGAGAATATGTGGTAGAAAAAAATTACGGAGATACCACAATGTTAGTGTGCTATGTGATGTGGTCGGTGTGGTGAGTATTTCCAATCGTCAACTATAGCTGCTGGAGAATATGTGGTAGAAAGAATTTACGGATAATCACCTACTAACACATATATTACTACTCTCATTTTCTTCCCCAATGATGTGTGCGTGTATATATTATATTAATATACACTATATATGTTTTTAAAATGTTTAATTTGGGATCAAATACCTCTCCCCCACCCTTTCTATTCCCTAATTGAGCCCCCCAATGAACCCTTGATGTTCAAACATGTCCATGAACATATGTTACATATTATTTTATATATACATAAATGTATTGTCTTTGTTTGACCCATACAACTTCCCTCTTTCTTCGCAAAGAATAAAATCCATGATTAAAATTTTAAAACGGACAATATATTAATTAAAACTAATAAAAAAATCATTGTTAGTTAATTTTAGTATATTTCTACAAAACCATGAAGAACTAAAAATATATATTTTTTTTATTATTTTGCTAACCATCTTAAAGTATTTATTTGTGTACAGTTGAGGAAAAAATATTTATAGAACAATCCAAAATTGTCATCGAAAATTATGTTTTCTTGTATACTTTAACTGATCGCCGTGGTTTCAACTGCGTTCCCGAGGGATATTAAATTTTCCCGGCATAAAAGTCTCCTTAGATTTAATCCGGTTTATAAACTATTTATTTGCCAAGATTTCGCATTTTTAATATTAGTAGGAGGAAAGTGTATTAAGAAAATAATTACCGAAATTCATCCCCTAAGGGGGGGTTAAATGTCAAATAAAGCTGCGAATTGGAATACTAGTTTAATAATAGTAGAATGACCTTCAAATTCAAAAAACATAAAAATTCAAGGTCAACTTTGGTCAAACATATAATCTTTCCTCAACTGTATTCTTTTTTTTTAACTTACCTTGAGGTGCTCCGTAGCCAGGTGCTCCGTAGGCGGGGGGCGGGGCCCCGTACGCGCCATATTGTGGAGGCTCCGCCTGAAAAAGTATTTTAATATTGTTAACGAGAGATAAAAAAGACAAATAATTTAAACTTTTTCATATTTTTAATCTTGTTTATATAAATATATATTAACTTAATTTTAAACGATATGTATGTTAGTTAAAACTTTCTTATATCTTAACTAGCTGCCCCCGTGGTTTTACCCGCGTCCACCTTCCTCTTCAATCACTCTATCTATTAAAAAATCCGCATCATAATCCGTTGCGTAGTTTTAAAGATTTAAGCATACATAGGGACATAGAGACAGAGAAAGCGACTTTGTTATATACTATGTAGTGATATATTTAATTCCTCTGTCCGTGTGTATGATAATGAACTCCTCCTAAACGGCTGGAATGATTTTGATGATATGTTTGTTCCAATGGATTCGAGAATGGTTTAGATTCACAATTGGACCCGGTAGGAGGCGCTGCGATCGAATTCATGCATTGTTTTTTTTATGTAACTTCTGTATGGACTTATTTCGACAGGTCGTCTGGAACGTCTGTCAGGACTGCTAGTAAAGATATATTTGGTTTAAGTTTAAACAACATTATCAACAATGAAATAAAATAATAATAATAAATAAATATCCTGGGACATTCTTTACACACGGCCATCTGATCCCAAACTAAGCAGAGCTTGTACTATGTAAACCAGATAACTGATATATTCCTTAATGATTTCTTAATACATACTTATATAGATATTTACACCCAGTCTTTTTATCATTATAACAACATGACAGTTAGCTGGCACAAGACACAAGTTGACAGGCCAGTTGTCTTGGTGATTAGACCCTAACTGCCAAGCCGCGGACCACTTTTCAATCGGCAGACAGTTGTTGGAATTTGAACTCAAACAGCTTATGTTTTGGATCCCACTGGGGTGATATCTCCTTATTTATTTATTGCTGGGGTTGTGACTATCTCCGCATATTTACAAGCTGTTTCTAGTATTCGAGTAAATAGAGGTTACTGGACTGAATGCAGAAGGTAAAGCCGGGTGGACCGTCCAAGCTATGCTTAGGCCTGTTTAACCTTTAATTAGGCGTGCCAGTAATCTAACATTGTTAGTCGCACGGGGTCTGCAGTTACCAAATTGATAGGAATGAAATTAGAAACTAGACCTAGAACTAGGGGACTAGAGAGTTAGGAAGCTAGCAAGAAACTCGGGTTGACAGCGTTAATGGGTATAAAAATAACTTAACTTGAAGATATATATATATATATTTTATATTGTAGTAGTAGTAGAGCTCTTAGTGCAGAGTTCGTCCGAGGAAGTACTACCACCTTACCCATTTCCGCCTTGAAGCAGTAATGCAATTGAATTACTGTGTTTCGGTTAGAAAGGTAAGGGGGCCGGTGAAATTACAGGCACATGAGACTTAACAACTTCGCGTCTCAGGGTCGACAACGCATTGGCGATGCTCCTAGTGTTGCAAATGTCCATAGGCGGCGGTGACCACTTACCATCAGGTGGACCGTCTGCTTGTTTGTCGGCTTAAGTGGCATAAAAAAAAAAAAAAATCCTGATTTCATTATTTTTATTATTTGATTGTTATTATTTGCTAATTGCCTCTAATAAATGTTTATTTTTTTCTTTCTTTTTCTAATTCCAGGATCTCAGCACCTTCTTACTTCATCCTTGTGGAAGTGAGGAACTGATAAGACCGAACAGGACAAAATGTGGTCAGTGCCGGATTAAGCAAGCGCGGGGCCCGTAGCAAAGGCTGTCGGAGGGCCCTTGGTCTGCTATGGGTTCTAAAGAAACAAGTAAGTATAATAAAATACTAAAAAAAGCAATCGGTGGTGGGCGGCCTTAGACACTCGGGGCCCGTAGCAATTGCTACTCTTGCTTAGTGGTTAATTCGGCACTGCATGTTGTACTACACTTAGACCTTGGAGGAAGAGAGGGAAGAAGACCAAGACCCCGAGGCCTTCGAGTTCACGAGTTCCGCAAGTTGTGGAGCTCTAACCTTCAGCCATCGTCCCTACTCTGCACATACTTCTGGCCAGTATACCTCTTCTTGGCCATCCTTGTGTAGGGGGAAACAAGACTAGTAATATACGTGGTTTGCATAATCGGTTTCTTTTATACCACTTGAGCCGGGAAACATGCAGACGGTCCACCTGATGGTAAGTGGTCACCGCCGCCTATGGACATTTGCAACACTAGGGGCATCGCCAATGCGTTGTCGCTGAGACGTGAATTTGTTAAGTCTCGTGTACCTGTAACTTCACCGGCCTTACCTTTCTAACCGAAACACAGTAATACAAGTGCACTACTGTGGTGGTCACGATGGAAATGGGTAAGGTGGTAGTACTTCCCCGGACGAACTCTGCACTAAGAGTCATCCATATCCTCTGTCGCCCTAAGCCTACTGCCACATGACATATATTTATTTATTTTGTTGCATTATTAAAAACTATTTAATGTACATTTTATCGTTAAATAATTGAGTCAGGCTTGACCTTGCGGCAATCCACTGTAAGATTATACAAAAACAAATATCTTGTAACTAATTCCGCTGGATCTCTAACACGTCTGTGGTGGTAGTGCGTCGACTCAGTGACAGCGGGTCTAACACGTCCTGAAGATGCTTCGTGTAGAAGCGAAACACGTGTCGATTTCCTGTTGAGTTTCCTTGTTTGGGACTTGACAGAGGAGATCCAGCGGAATTAGTTACTAGATATTTGTTTTTGTATCATCTTATTTTAACGTTTTTTATACCACATGAACCGACAGACAAGCAGACCACCTGACGGTAAGTGGTCACCCCCTATGGACATCTGCAATACCAGGGTCATCGTTACTTTGTCGACCCTGAGACGTATGTCACCAGTCATTTTATAACCACAAAATAAATTTGCGTAACGCGGTTACTTTATGTGGAGCAACGTTTGTAAGTTTTACGGCAACAACGAATAACAAAAGGAATTATGTGAAAAACTAAAAGTTTTGTTATATGTCACTAATATTATTATCGTGTATTATTGTAGATACACCATTGTCCATATGGTCATTCGAAAACTGAGTCTTAAACAGCGTATATTACAGTATAATTACCATGTACACCTGCGAAGGTGGCGCCTGAGCACCCTCGAAGCCTATAAACTGCACATTCACATCACCGTCAACGGTCAAATGCGAGATACGCTGGAACGGTATACGGTGTGGGAACTCGCAGAAGTGCACGCCGTTCAACGCCACCTGAAATTTAGTCCTTATTACTGGGATGGGTAAGACTATATTGCATTAAACTCCTATAGAACTATACATTGACTATACAATGTGGTAGAAACGATAATTCTACACTAAACAATATGTAGTGCCGTAAACGACATTACGACCTCACTCAAGCTATACAGCGTGGTAATGGCTACCAATAGTACCACAAAAGCTATCCAGTGTGGTAGCGGTGAAGAACACTACCACACACCATAGCTACTACTCGAGCTATATAGTGTGATACATTTTTATACTAGGAGCCTGATATACTACCACAGTGGTACTACTATGTAATGTGGTAGCGACGACTTATACTAAAACTCTGACTATGCAGTGTGGTTGCGACGTGCACTAACACTCCAAGTCATCTGTAGGGTGTTGAAAGCGACTATAGAGTATAGCGATGATCTCGTGCACTTTACACCGCTCCGCTTAACTCACTCTGAGTTTCCATTGTCGCAGAGTGGAGAAGAGCGGAATTTGAACAGGCCAATCACAGTAAATATCCCAAGACATCCTTCACACATGGTTACCTGATCCAAAGTTAAGCAGAGTGTACTGCTTGTAGTATGGCTACCAGGTAACTGATATACTACTTTTTAATTTTTGTAAATACATACTTATATAGATATTTACACCCAGAAACAGAACAAACACAACATGTACATGCACACAAAATGTTTGTCCTAGGTGGTAGGTAATCGGAACCGCGACCTTCGGTTTGGCAGTCAGGGTCCCTAACCACCAAGCCGACTGCCCGTCGAAATCGTGCAAATATTTTTATTTAAATAGGCCTTTACAAGCACTTATGAATGGCCAGACTATAACACCGGTTCGGAAGGTTGTTTTTACTGAGAAGAGCCGGCAACAAACTCAGCAATTACTCTTTTTAAAAACGATCTTAGATTTATTACAAAATATTTATTTAGTCTCACTGACAAAACCTGTGTCAAAAGTCTTCACTTTTGCTATAATTCTTTAATTATTGAACAATAATAATATGAATATTAGAGATGAGCCGAGTACTCGGTTGATACCCGGTACTCGGAGTGCTCGGCGGGTTTTTGATACTCGTACTCGGCCCGAATAACTCGGTTTGAATGGCAAGTATACTCGGTTTAAGAAAAGCAATATATTTAGGTAGATATAATTAAAACAACAGTGTTCAAATTATCAAGCGACTGGTATTTGTGTTTTTTTTTTTATTTTATATACACTGGTAGTTGAAAGGTGCGGGCGGGATGAGGGGTGTATCAACGCGAGCCGGTCGCTCGACCGGCGCGAACCTGTTTGTATTTGTTCACGTGCGCGAAATGGGAATTTGATTGAACCGAGTTAATCGGCCGAGTACTCGTTTGAAAAAATTTTAACCGAGTAAAACTCGGTACTCGTTACTCGGCCCATCTCTAATGAATATGTAATAATAAAATAAAATGTTTTGTTGCATACCTTGATCGAATGCGGCTCGCACAGTAAGAGGGCCTCGAAGGTCTCCGCGCGGTTGAGGGGCATGCCCCCACCAGTCTCCTCCACCCCCCAGCTCATGGCGGTGAGGTGGTTGCGGACCACACACATCTCCACGAAGCGGAAGTTCAGATGGATGGCGATGTCGTCACGGGGGTCGGTGTTGGGGCCACATTGTAAGTTGATGGCGAACCTGGAGGGGAGGTAATGGAAGTAAATAAATATACTGTCCTATTAATATTATAAACGCGAACGATTGTATGTATGGATGTTTGTTCCTCTTTCACGCAAAAACTAGCCAAAGGATTTGGACGAAACTTGGCACATATACAGGGACATATTATGGGACAGAGATCTTTATGTGTCCTCATTGTACTTACATAAGTCCACCAGGTGTGTTGCCGCCAATATATGCTCATTTATTTGTTTGTGAGCAATGTCATACCTAGAAACTAAGTCCCTAAAACAGATCTCCTTGTGTTCAAGGTCTGAGAGCAAGCGCTGAGTGTCAGTATCATACAATTTTTGACAATCATTTAATTTTTATTATTATTTTTTTTTTATAGAAACATTTTTGTTTTTTAACTACAGAGTTTACTTTTCTAATAAATTTATTTAATTTTAAATATTGCTTAATTTTATTGCGAATTCTTAATTCAACTTTTGTTTGTTTGAAATAAAATGAGTGATCATTATCATTATAAAAAATTGCTTCAGGCAGTGCCTGGGGACCGCTGTCTAACTGTTGATGTTCGTAACTCGTATACAGATTGTTACAAAACTACCCGTAAAGCCGAGAGTCCATTCACAATATTTAAAAACCGTAGTTACGCTGTATAACATACTCCAAAAAAATAAAAATACAGATTTTTATGAATGAAAAATAGATAAACTATTAAAGTAGACAATTATTAGGTAAAATAGGTACGTAAGCCTTTCTGTTAAATAATCTGGTTCCCTGACATGACAGCTTACTAGGGTTGTTGGCTTTGATAATTAATTATATTTTTACGGCGTATTTTGTAACATGTTGTATAGAGCATATAGTGTAATAACATATAGGCTACTTTTGAACCCGGGAAAATGTTACATCCCTTGGGAACAGGGAAACCGCGCGGGACTGTAGTATTCAACATTTTTTATAATATTGTAAATATATTAAAAAGTTCCGTGTTGACAAAGAGCATTATAGAAAATTGAACTGTATGTAGTTACAATAAGGTATATCATTACTATTAACCATTGGATCAATAGATGCACCTTAACACAAAGCGATAGAGATGATTTTTGTATAACAATCTTGGCTGTGAAAACTGACTTCAATTTCTCATACAACTTTGATGTTAACAGAATTAAAACATTTGATTATATTTGTGTTAAACTTGTTTACAAATAAAAAAAAAATTTACAAATCCTTTCTTCACACGCGGCCATCTGTGCCCAGCCCCCTTATTCAGCTAATACAAACTTCGTCGGCGAGCCGCTTCACGGAGGTCTCAGAGATTACCTCTCACGTGATTAGTAGTCTTAGCGTAGTTAGCGACAGAGACAGAGCACGGAAGCCGCGACGAAACATCATCGAGTTAGTGTCAGTTTCCTTACAGAATCGAGCCCTTGAGCACGAACATCATTCGTAAGCGTATCGTCATCGTATCGAGTTCGCCAAAAACCAATGCAATGGGAAATTAGGGAAACCGCTGGGAACAGCCAGTATATATCGCCCCCTCAGTACGATAAGGGATTAACTCAAAATTTTGCGAAATGGAGTTACGATGTTACGAGTTATGGAGACTAAGCAACTTGCACTGTGCAAAGTGACCCAATCAGAAGTGTCAAAAATGTGCCAAAAGTGATTTTTTGAGTTAAGGCCTTATCGTACTGAGGGTGGTGTATATTATATCATACCTCTGGGCACCAGGTGGCGTATTTCCCTGGACTCGAATCATGCGTCCCGGGAAGAAACCTCCAGGAATTGGGTTGATAAATGGAATAACCTGAAAACATAAAGATCAAATTAAAAACCAAAATAAAAAAGTGAAACTTCTTACGGGAGGGCTTTGAAATTCCGATCGGCAACCTTTTTGTATGACGAAAGATAAATGAATGCTAAACACAATGTATGCTATTCAAAAGTGATTGATGAATAATTAAAATGTTTCCCTGTTATACTAAAGTTTCACTTCTATCGTGTCTTTACGACACAGCCTGCTTTTAGAACCATGTATGTATAGACTTGAGTTTCTCCACATTCTCATCGTAGTTAAGATGATGTTGCCGTAGCTGGAAAGCTCATAAAGCCAAGAAACCTACGGACTCTAACTGCCGGACCACACTGGTAGATGGCTCATTTTTAGGACTTAGTGCACGCATCTATAATAAAATCCCTGCTGATTTTTTTTGCCATTACAATTATTTACGAAAGGAATTAAGACTGTTTTAGTACAAAAGTCTTTCTACAACATAAACGATTACTTTAATGACGACAAAGGGTGTAGCGCTCGCTCCAGCAGGTCACATCTTTATGTACAAGATCTTATTTGCAAAAGTGTAATTGCTAAGTTTATTGCCGGCTCTTCTCAGTAAAAGCAACCTTCCGAACCGGTGTTAGAGTCTGACTATTCATAGCTTGTGAAGGCCTATTTGAATAAATATTTCATTTTATTTCGATACTTGCTGGGTGCCGCCTGAAAGGCGAGTTTTACTGAGTCCTCCACCGTGTTTATCTCACGTTTCCTTGATCAAAGGCACCAGTTTCTTGGAACGAAGTACTTTATCGCACGGTACGGACTTGGTGGATGGGGGCTAGGCGAATAAAAGTGTAAGATTGTTCCGTCACGACCCCTTTTGCTATAGTGTACACAGTTATTCATAGAGCGTATGCTAACGTGTACATATAGCGTAGGCCATTCCTTCAATTCATTAGTTATTTATTTAATTGAATTGCTCTCTGACGCTAGTAAATCATTGATTAGTACACTGTGTATTTTTTTTTTTTTATTTTGTCACCTAGTAACGTATCCCCTATAATCCCATATTAAATTAAATTACCATTCCATATTCACGGTTTCTGTATTCGCAGCATATTTACGTAACGTATACCCCGCGAATATAGAGCTTTTACTGTATTTGTTAATCAAGCTAGATATACATACATAAGCAAGATAGGGTTCCTTTGACGCAGCATCACCTCAAAACTACTGAACATATCGAGATGGGACTGCTACCATTCGACGCGGAATTTTTCCTAGATGGTTATAGGCTATACAACGTTGATAAAAGCGAGTGATATAATTCACGCGACGATGCCGCTCTTCATCATAAGTTCCCAATACAAACAAGGCGCTACGCTATGCGATGTTGCCATTCCGATACGCAGGTCAGAGGACATTTTTGCAAAGGAAGTTAAGTTTTACTTTGACTATTCAGCTATTTAATTTCTTTAAAAAAAGTGTTTTCGTATTTGTCACGTAAACTATTTTTTTATTAGTTTAAAATTAATCGTAAGCACGTATAGTATATGTGGTTTCATTTAATGCCTCTCGCTTTTATCAACGTTGTATATGATATCGATAAACGCGGGGGACAGCTATATATACCATTTTTTATACCACATTAGCCGACAAATAAGCAGCCAGCCCTGATGGTAATTGGTCAACGCCTATGGACATTTGCTACACCAGGGGCATCGCCAGCGTCATCGACCCTGAGACTTGTTCATTAATATACAAAAAAACATTCTGACCAGCCATCTTATTCAGCTAATACCAACTTCGGCGAGCCGCTTCACGGAGGTCTCGGAGAGCTTATCTCTCACGTGATTAGTAGTATTAGCGTAGTAAGAAAGAGACAGAGCATAGAGGCCGCGACGAAACATCCTCGAGTTAATGTCATTTTCCTTACAGAATGGAGCCTCAGCATTTGAATTGTGTTACTGTCTCGGAGCCTTGAAGCCACTTACATAATAGATAGATGGTTCGCCACACGAGCAGTGTGCAACAACAGGCGTAACACCGTAATGTAATACTAAAGCGGCTACAATGACGATTACGGGAGCTGGGGCTCGATTATATAAGGAAAATGACTGGAAAATGTTTCGTTGCGGCCTGTATGCTCTGTCTCTGTCGCTAACTACGCTAATACTTCTAATCACGTGAGAGATAAGCTCTCCGAGGCCTTCGTGAAGCGGCTCGCCGACGAAGTTTGTATTAGCTGAATAAGGAGGCTGAACACAATCATTGTGTACGTCTGAAACTCCCATTCTTTCTTCCCCATCATCATCAGCCTATCTCCGTCCACTGCTGGACATAGGCCTCACCTATGGCACGCCACTGAGCTCGATCTTCAGCTCATTGTTTCCAACCTCTGCCAGCCAGCTTGCGTATATCATCGCTCCATCTAGCTGGAGGGCCTTTCTTCCTCGGCCTTCTCAATTATCATAATAAAAAAACTTAAGGCATTCATGTTATCCAATGTTAACTTAAATAATTGACTCAGGCGTGACCTTGCGGAAATCCATTATAAGATTATACAAAAACAAATATCTAGTAACTAATTCCGCTGGATCTCATTCTCTGTCAAGTCCCAAACAAGGAAACCCAACAGGTAATCAACACGTTTCGCTTCGACACGAAGCATCGTCAGGACGTATTAGACCCACTGTCACTAATTCGACGCACTCAAAAAAAATGTCCATACATTTTTTCTCATAATTAATTACATTACAAGTACAGTAATAACATATGTTGGGACTCCCTTTTAAGTTTTTGAAAAACCTGTATTAGGAGAGAGTCGCTTTTCCGATTTTTATGATTAACTTGTATACAAGGTAAGTAGTAGAGCTCTTAGTGCAGGGTTCGTCCGGGGAAGTACTACCACCTTACCCATTTCTGGCGAGAAGCAGTAGTGCACTTGTATTACTGTTTCGGTTAGACAGGTAAGGGGGCCGGTGAAATAATAGGCACATGAGACTTAACAACTTCACGTCTCAGGGTCGACAACGCATTGGCGATGTCCCTAGTGTTGCAAATGTCTATAGGCGGCGGTGACCACTTACCATCAGGTGGACTGTCCGCTTGGTATAAAATAAAAAAAAATGTTTAATGTTAAAAATATGTAAATATAAAATGTATAACTTAAAATAAAATGCATAAATTTGTTAAGGTGTGAAATGTTAGGGTATGCACTAGCACCACATACGTGTAATCTCGCTGTTAACTTGGAAAAGCAACACAAAACAATTATTACACAATCGCCCTGCAGGTAATCGAACCTAGGTCTCTGGCAGATCAAACTACTCAACCACCGAGGGTATCGAGGTAAACAATCAATTAAAATAAATAAATAAATAAATAATAAACGATAAGATTCTCATTCTCTCAAGATTTTTATCAAAACTAACTGACAAGATATCGAAGGTTAATAAACTATATATTATATGTATTTTATACCACATGGGCCGACAAACAGGCGGACAGTCCACCTGATGGTAAGTGGTCACCGCCGCCTATGGACATTTGCAACACTAGGGGCATCGCCAATGTGTTGTCCCTGAGACGTGAAGTTAAGTCTCATGTGCCTGTAACTTCACCGGCCTTACCTTTCTAACCGAAACAGTAACAAGTGCACTAATTGCCACTAGTTCACAAATATTGCATAAAAATGTCCCTTCCGCCGTCTGTATGCCTAGTCCTTTTAAACTACACAAAGGACTTAACATACCTTACCCATTTCCACCGTGAAGCAGTAGTGCACTTTTACTGTTTCGGTTGGAAAGGTAAGGCCGGTGAAGTTACAGGCACATGAGACTTAGCTTCGCGTCTCAGCGACAACGCAACGATGCCCCTGGTGTTGCTAATGTCCATAGGCGGTGACCACTTACCATTAAGTACACCGTCGGCTTGTTTTACCCATAAAGTTATAAAAAATGTAGTTTCTTTAGGTTAATTTTCAACTGAAAATTTTCAAGCTATAATCGCTGTAACCTTCGTCAGTGCCCTTCGAAGGCATACGCTGAATAATTGAGAGGTATTAAATCAATAAACGCTATTAATACCATAGTTGCAGTATGACAACTTGAGTACACATGTAAAGTAGGCCATCACATCAAACACTGTTCTGATGGTAAATGGTAACCGCGATTTCATGGCGGGCCAGGCTTGGTGGTTAGACCCTGACTGGACCACGCAGCAGGTCATAGTTTCGGTTTGGTGCATGAACATGTCTATAAAGAATGTTACTAAACTACCCGTAAAGCCGAAAGTGGTAAATGGGGTCTTATAACGAGTCCAATCACAATATTTAATAACCGAAGTAACGCTGTATAACATACACCAAAAAAAATAAAAAAACTGATTTTTGACAGAAACTATTCAAGTAGACAAGTATTAGGTAAAATGGGTACGTAGGCCTTTCTGTTAAATAATCTGGTTCCCTGACATGACAGCTTACTAGGGTTGTTGGTTGATAAATTAATTATATTTTTACGGGGTATTTTGTAACACATTATATAAGTTTAAATAGTATATCAGTGATATTACAAACTTTGCTTAGTTTGGGATCAGCCGGCAGTGTCTATTAAAAGTTCCAGGATATTTATCTATACATATATAAGGAAAAATAGGGTTCCTTGACGCACCATCACCTCAAAACTACTGAACATATGGGGATGGTAACACATTGTATATGTCAAGTCCAGAGACAACATTGATATTGTGATGTACAATACTGTAAGATCTATTCCTTCATAGATGTACCCACATCACTGTGGGGAAGGATTCTTGCATGTGTGTGCACAGATGTCACCACAATATCAGTTATCTGGTTACCATAGCATAGACCAATTGGCTTGGTGGTTAGCGACCCTGACTGCCAAGTGGAAGGTCGCGTGTTCGATTCCCTCCCAGGACAAACATTTGTGTGCACAAACATGACTGTTTGTTCTGTGTCTGGGTGTAAATATCTATATATGTATGAATTTTGAAAAATAAAAAGTAATATATGTAGTATATCAGCTATCTGGTGTCCATAGTGCAGGCTTTGCTTAGTTTGGGACCAGATGGCCGCGTGTACAGAATGTCCTAGGATATTTATTATTTATTATCATGTGTCAAGAGAAATCTGTTATGCCTTGTTGTAACTAGCGGTGGCCTTACCCATTGCGAGGCTCCGGGCGGCAGGTCATTTCGAGGCCTATTGTCCTTCGTGAAAAGTATGTGATGCGAAAGTAAGTCTGGTTGTATGGTTTAGGTATTTGTCATGTTTGACAAGAGATGCAAAAGTTGTACAAATAAATAAATGTACCTGGATGGCCGAGCTTCGCTCAGGATTTCTTTGCTAATGTGACTTCTACCATATTCTCTTTTTTAAAGCACTGTTATGTATACCTAGGTACGAATTAGATGCGATAATAAAGGGCTCCCAATAACAGTATTTCTCACAAAAGATGTAATTTGAAAACCTTACCTTCTAATGACATTGTAGCAGTTTTCATTGCCTAAAAACATGGATAAAACGACATTTTCTGAATATGAATTCTAGCTAGATCGATTCATCGCCCCGAAATCCCCTGCATACTAAATTTCCTGAAAATTGTTGGAGCCGTTTCCGAGATCCTAATTATATAAGATTATATTTATATACAATAATTGCTGCTGCAATTCAAAAACTGACTCGACAAGTATCTTTTTTTTTTTTTTTTTTTTTTTTTAAATAATATAAACGCCAATTGTACCTTTATTTAAGTATCAATTCTGTACCGTACTTCTTTCAGTGTACAATAAAGTATATTTATTATTATTATTATTATTATAAACTAGTGCTTGACTGCGATCCCACCTGATGGTAGGAGTGATGCAATCTTAGATGTTGAGGCGCACTAGTTTATTAAGAGCCTATTCACTCTAGCCTCAAAGAGAACAACAGTATCTAGGCACTTATCAGTTGAATTAACTGCCTGCGTGATAACTAAATAATATTATTAATGTGTCAAGTCTTTGGAACATAGCTCGTGTTACTAAGACCTCTGCCTACCTCCTCAGGGATAATTGATGGGTAAATTGGGTTTGGGATAATACCTTTACGGCACTGATTTGCACATAACATGAATCATAATTAAGACATCCGATGCAGTAACATATAAGGAAATCCGTAAAACATGGATTTTCCCCAAAGTAAATTACAGCCGATTTAAACTTAAAATTCGTCACAATTGAAATTGTTTTTTTTTTCTAGTTAAATTAATATAAATCATGGCGCAATACGGCGAAAAACTACGTAAATTGCGTGATGTGAAAACCACAGAAGGAACACCGGCCTTGGGGCAATGTTACATGCATTTTTAACCAGTCATTTATAGATTTTGTTAGAATAAAACTACGACATAAATATGTATTTACACAATGAATAACGTAACTAATCTCGCCTTATTGTTCTGGATGCCCTTGAAAACGCCGAAAAGACCGTACCATGTCGGTCGTTTGATTAAGAAATTCTAACTTCACTTACCGGATTGTAAATTGGTGGAGAAGCCATGATTTCAATGTTTTTCGTCGGTGGTGAGCTGCAAAATCGATTGATAATAGTCTGTACAACGTTTATTTGTGGATTACACTTAAATACTAGACCAGGATACGCCTAGCGCATTAATAATACGGTTTTAGAATTAAATTGAAGAATGCGTCATACGTCAGTTTACGTCATATGATCAAAATACAAAAATGGTGGATTGTGTCAATATTTTTTTTGTTGGCAAGAAATAGAGACAACTTCAATTTACACGGAAAAGACAGAGATATCTGATGGCTATCAGTCATGTTATTTCTGTCAACGGACCGCAAATAGTCACATAAAGTTGTTTTAAGTAATTATTAAAATAATTTTATACAAACCCACCAAATATAAAATTACCCCTACTTATGGATGATATATATTTTTATAGTAGTTTTAATAATCTTTCGTAAAAACACGTAAATTTGATCCTAAAGCTGGCAAAGGCTTATGTTCCAATTGTAGACAGAGAATCCTGTTCCAGTATACGATTTTGTTGCCATACCAAGATGAAATGATATGTCTCTATCTTTTCTAATAGAGATTGACACGTATCGAATCGATGTATGTATTATTTTCTATCTTGTAAAACTATATAAACTTATTAATTAAACCGGTTTCTGATAGATTAATTTCTATAAATTTTATTTAAAATTTTTAAAGCAAATATATTTAAGATGCAACAAAAGATCAAATTTACTTGAATCATTGATCAAGCTATATGAGATGCCCCCATACTAAATGTTCTTGGAAACATTGAACGAAACTATAAAAATATAAATTATATGAGTTTAAGGAGAGATCCACACAATGTTAGATGAATATTAAATTGCCTCTGAAATGTATATTTTTTATTATATCACCTCTAATTATGCTTGTATTAGTTGTTGCCTATTTTTAAGATATTAAATAAAATCAACAATTAATACATTACTGAGTTCATGCATAAAGAAATATACATTTCTGAGTTTATACAAGTTGATATAATCGAAATCGATTACAGTTTATTTAGTATACAATCGAATTATCAATTATTCATAATATGATAGATTGTGCCCAACACTATAAAGTACTTACTTTTGTTCGTGATTTTTGTTAAATGAAACATTATATCGCAATTAAAATTTATTTATGCTAATTCAATTAAAACAGTGTAACGATTAGTGTGTTCTAATATATATTAGCAAAATAATTTATATGAGTTGTCATTAATACCTCGTTTCGTAGGCATTAAAATGACGATTGAAGGCAACAAGGATGAAGCTGATAAATGTATAGAGATTGCTCAAAATGCTATTGCGACTGGAAATGTTGACAAAGCTGAGAAGTTTCTGTTGAAAGCTGAGCGATTGTATCCAACTGCTCTTGCTAAGGAGCTTTTAACGCTGGTTAGGGCGGCGGGGTCATCGCAAAATGGACATACGCAGACTCCTCCTGGGACACCAAACGCTGATGAGTTACGGAAGAGGAAAACACCCACCCACCAGGCTCCTCAGAGGGAGTACACTCAAGAACAGCTTTATGCTGTACGTCGGGTCAAGACTAAATGCAAAGATTTCTATGAAATTCTGGGTAAGTGCAATTTGTGACCTGTTTAAGTATGCATAACTTTTCTGTTAATTTAATTTCAGTGCAAGGTCATTTTGCTATTGTTCAATGTGAATTGTTTAATGGTTCACCAATATTACTTGTTTGTTGGAAGGTTATTAAAAAGCCAATCAACTTGTAATGATGAAACATACTGTAATTATATTGTAAATGGCATAATTATTCAATAACAGAAGAAATTGTGTTTACTACCCTAACTTGTGAATATTTCATCATATTCCGTCCATATTTCCAATCTTTTTGGGTTGATGCCGTACTTGGTAAGTATTTATTTATAGACAAGCAGCTCAGTAGCTAATGTTTCTATATAACACAGTGCTGAAAGTCACTTCAAACTTTATAGTTCACTTTTGAAGATTTTTAGTCTGTGTCCAATTGTCTAATTTAATTCTAAAAGAGTTAATTGAAGTAGCAGATACTACTTTGCTTGGCAGTGGGTTCCAATTCAAGACCATCCTGTTATAAGTGATGTACAGTGTTTGTCATAGTTAGTAAAAAATAAACCTTTAACATGAAAAGTTAGGTACAAAAAACTAAGTAGATGTCACAAGAGATAGGCTCAGGCAGTGCCATCTAGGGTTTCATGCTGCTGATTTTCAGCCTAGGTAAGCTTTAGGTCTAAAGTGGATGCTGTTATTGCCAAACTATTTTTTTTTTAATTCATTTATTTTAACAATTAGATTGGTTTTCACCAATAACAAAAATTACACATATCTACTAAAAAAAAGGATAAATTTACAATAACTAAACCTGTTACTCTAGCATCTCACAATACCTCAAGCATTCCACAACTATAGTCTGCTGTCTGCAAACAGATCACATTCAGGTTTCTTACTCAGTAGTGTGTTAAATATAGCCAAACTTCGAGGTACAGGAGACAGAACGCGCGACAGTACGACACGTCGGAACAGCAAAAAATTTATGACTTTGAAGGCGACAAAAGTTGTCAAGTGTGAACTATCTACAAAAACTATCTTGCAAATACGGACAGTTAACAATTCCACATATCTTTAGTCATGCATGACTTCGAGAATATATTGGCTACCTTATTTTCCTCAATGAACAAATAGTAAAAACCCTGTCTCTTATAAGTCACATTTATCAACAATCAATAGAAAAAAGCTATATTGTTTATAAAATATTTTTATTGGAACAACTGGGGTCGACAGACAAGCATACGGTCCAGCTGATGGTAAGTGGTCACTGCTGCCTATGGACTTTTGCAACACTAAGGGCATCGCCAATGCATTGATAACCCTGAGACGTGAAGTTAAGTCTCATGTGCCTGTTATTTCACTGTCACCTTTCTAACTGGAACACAGTAATACAAGTGCAAAAAATTATTATTGATTATTTTAATCATGTTGTGATATGCTTTTATTGGCTCTGGATTAATTATTCATCTATATTAAGCATTTATATATATTTTTATTATATATATTTATTTATATATATATATATTTATAGCCTGGTAATCTGTAATACAAGTTTCTCACAAAGGAGTTTACTAATATTATAAATGTAAGTTTGTTATGCATTCATGTGAAAACTAAGTAATTGACTCAGGCTTGACCTTGCAGAAATCCATTGTAAGATTATACAAAAACAAATATCTAGTAAATAATTCTGCTGGATCTCTGTCAAGTCCCAAACAAGGAAACTCAACAGGAAATCGACACGTGTATCGCTTCTACACGAAGCATCTTCAGGACGTATTAGACCCGCTGTCACTGAGTCGACGCACTAGCACCACATACGTGTTACCTCCATTAGGAGATTAATAGTTACTAGATATTTGTTTTTGTATAATTTTACGCGAAAACTACTTAACCGATCATCATGAAACTTTGTACACATATTCTTGGAGGTATTAGAAGTAACATAGGATACTTTCTGTGCTGGGAAAATGTTACATCCCTCGGGAACGTGGGGGGTAACTAGTAAGAAATAAAATAAATATACAATTTCATACAAAGCATGACGAATGAATGAAAATATTTTTATACAAATAGGCCTTTACAAGCACTTATGAATAGTCTTTTTTTTTTTTTTTTCGTACGAGATTGCGTTTGACCTCAATCACACCGTTAGTAGCCTATTCACTTTTTTCTTAAAGAGCCCCAAGTTGTAAGTATCTGGGAACACAGACGAGGGGAGAGAATACCAATCGTTAGCTGTTAGATGAGGAAGGAAGCTGCAAAGCGCTTCGTGCGAATTGGTGGTATGTTTACAACATAAGGGTGAAAACTCTCCCCACGCCTAGTAGTCCGATGACGAAAAGGTGATGGAGGAACTAAGTCGTGAAGTTCCAAGGCAATCAGACTCTAATACTATTGATGTACTATTTTACAGGTGTAACAAAAGAATCTACTGACTCTGAAATCAAGAAGTCCTACAAGAAGCTCGCGCTGCAACTCCATCCTGACAAGAACCATGCCCCGGGGGCTGCCGAGGCATTTAAGGTAGGCATGGAAATAATTGCTACTTTTATTTCATTTTCATTTAATGAAATTAAGCAAGTAACAGTCTGGTATCCAAGAGACGGGTCAAGAAGCCGAGGTCGCAAAGTGAGAAGATGGGATGATGATTTGAAGTTGACTCTAGGACCCCTTTGGCTAAGAATTGCAACAGATAGGAAACAGTTGAAGAGGTTGGAGGAGGCCTATGCCGTGTCGGGCGGGAACGGCAAAGTCGCTGCCGTTTCCGGGCCCCTCCTTGCAGGGGGAGGGGCGTGCGGGCCCCACCGTAAATGGCGGGCGGTCGACGGGGGGGGGCTGGACGTCAAGGCTCTGCCGGTTTCCCAGCCCCTCTCCACATAGACGATGCCTGAGCGCCGCTGGGTCGTTTAGTGGGTAAACCGGGCCACTAGTGTCCGAGAGTCCCACATACCCCCCCCATCCTCCAATGGGGGGGAATGCGGAACGCATTTTTCTCAGCGGAAAAAAAAAAAAAAAAAAAAGGCCTATCTATATATAAAGGACGTCGTCGTGAATCATCGGTGAAATACGATGATACCCGAATGATCTGCGGTGTGCGATGTCTCATGTAGGCAAGGTAGCAGAAAGGTAGCAGAGTGATTTTTAACAGACGACGTCATGGCAGGTAGCAGGTGTGACATATGAAACAGTATTTCATATAATTTTTCACATGCTACTTGTGAATCATGCCATGCCTAATTAAAGGTGCTTTTCTTTTTAACCTACTTCAAATAAGGAGGTTCTCAATTCGGTTGTAGCTTTAAATTTGACCTTCATAAGTGCCTTCCGTGGGCCTAAACTTAATAAATGGTTTTGAATTGAATTTTGACTGTATGATTTTTGAAGGGAATTTCTATAGGGACGTTCGGGGCCACTCGATCCGTGATAAGCGTCAGACGTCAGATTTAGAAGCGTTACACGATATATACGCCTATTTGTATACAAAGTGGCAACTGCGGCAATATAACAAAAGCTTCGTTTCTTTCGGACGTCCCTAGACGGCACTGTGGCTTTTTTTATGTATGTTACGCGTATGGAGTGTAGAAGTAAAGGAAATGAAATGAAATGAAAACCTCACTATAGACAAACATGCGTATGGAATAAAATTTATAGTGTTTTTAAGTACTCCAATTAATTGTAAATAGGAAATAGAAAATAGTATTAAAGAATTACCGGAAACCAACCCAGCACACTTCACTCTGTTCATATCATTTCCACTTGCTACACTAGCGCTATTTCGGTGAGAATTCGAAACCTAATTTGCTGTTTACAAGTGGACACTTTTTCGACTAATCCCCCATACAAGATGGTCCTCCTTTACTTCTACACTCCATAGTTACGCGATCATGTACACCACCAATAGGGATGTGTCCTGACATGTCAAATCAGCAATTCTATATAAAATGTGAAAACGATCGAATATATGGAGTTTTGTATGACATAGCAAGTTGTGACGTCATAATTGTACAGAATCAAATAACATACTCTTTATGATTAGATCGGTACTGAAAAATCACATTAATGATTTAATTTTGATCATATTTAATGTTTTCGTATATTTTTGGATGTTCAATACACTGGTTAGTGTTTGATCATTTATCTTTAATACAGGAGACATTCCAATTATGTAATGATTCTGATGATTCTTTTTTTTCCACGCTTTATTTTAGCTTCACCTTTATGTGTGTAATCGACTCCTTTGGGCGCGATTTTGACCCACTTTAAAAGGTCATTTTTTTTTAAACTTTGTAGATTTATCGAGGACCGATGACAATTCAATATTTTAAACACTTGGACCCGTTATCCTTACTAGGATAATCAGGATTAGCGATTTAACTAAAAAAAATTACCTTTACTACGGTTCTTAAATATTGTGAATGGACTAATTATAAGGCCCCATTTAACCTCTCGGCTTTACGGGTAGTTTTGTAACACTGTATACTACAGGCGGTCGGCAACGCTGCGGCGGTGCTCACGGACCCAGAGAAGCGGAAGCAGTACGATCTCCGCGGGGACGAGCCAGTTCCCGCTACACACACTCACAGGCAATACTACGCGAGGGGATTCGAGTCGGACCTCACGGCTGAGGAGTTGTTCAACATGTTCTTTGGGACAAATGGTCAGTTGTTTATTTATTTTATTAGAAAAAGCACAAGCTAATTACTTTGCGGGTCTTATATCTAAATAATATACAATATAATGTACATGTGCAACCCGTGTGTACTACGTTATCCACATCTATACTAATATTATAAAGAGGAAAGATTTGTATGTATGTAAGGTATGTAAGTATGTTTTTTACTCTTACAAAAAAACTACTGAACGGATATGGATGAAACTTGGCACATAAAATTCAAAAAATTCAAAATTCAAAACCATTTATTCAGTTTAGGCCTTCGGAGGGCACTTATGAAGGTCAAATTTAAAGTTACTGAAGCTACAACCGGTTCGGAAGTCAACCTTCAACTGAGAAGAACCGGCAAGAAACTCAGCAAGGTTACATTCTTTTTTATTTGTTATATACATTTTTATCTATTCTGACTTTTTGGCTATTTTATAATTTCAATTTTACATAATTTTATATTTAACAATTACAAAATACTTATTATAGGTAACATTAAAAAACAAAACAAAAAAAAATATGACAAGACTACAAAATAGAAAATAACAATAATTAGGTACTTACAACTTAAAAAAGAGATTTAGGGGTGCACTGTGCAGAGAGCAGCTATTTCGATACATTTTTATCTTCTATATAATGAACTACCTTGTAATACGCTTTCTCTTTCAAAACTTTCCTAATATAATTTTTAAATTTATGATCATTTGGTTACTGACAGCGGTATCTTATTATAAAATCTAACACAATTACCAAGAAATGACTTGTTTACTTTAGTTAATCTAAAGTATGGAACAACTAACTTCTCCCTTTGTCTTGTATTTATACTATGAGTATCTAATTTTGACTCAAACATTCCTATGTTTCTACGTATAAACATTATATTTTCATAAATATATAGTGAAGGTAATGTCATTATATTTATTTCCCTAAATAAATCTCTTAATGATTCACGTGGACCCATACTGTAAATTGCACGAATTGCTCTGTTTTGTATAATAAATATTGATTCTATATCCGCTGCTGCTCCCCAAAACAAAATGCCATAGGACAAGAGGCTATGAAAATAAACTAATTTGGCCGTCTCAACATTCGTCAATTGTTTAATTTTCCTAACAGCAAATGCAGCCGAACTTAATTTAGCAGCTAGAGTATCAACCTGAGGTCCCCATTGCAATTTATTGTCTAATGTAAGACCCAAAAATACCGTTTTATTTACAAGATCAATATGGCTCCCATCTATTATTATTTGGCTATCTACTTGTGCTACATTTGGTAAAGAAAACCTTAAGCATTTAGTTTTCTTTGAATTTAGTAATAGATTATTTGTAGCAAACCACCCACAGACAATTGATATAGTATGATTAACTTTAGTTAGATCTTTGTCTTTTCTATTAACTTTAAAAATTAATGATGTATCATCAGCAAACAAGACAATATCTGTGAGGTCATTTACAACATATGGCAAATCATTTATATATACTAAGAATAAAAATGGACCTAAAATTGAACCCTGGGGTACCCCCATTTCGACTAAAGAGCCCTTGGATGTTGTGCCGGTAGATAGAGCATATCCTGGAATAACATCTAGGGTACTTTTTATCCCGGGAAAATGTGATATCCCTCGGGAAAGCGGGTAAAACCGCGGGGGACTGCTAGTTTATAATATTTGTTAGTTGGCTTGGTGGTTAGCGACTCTGACTGCCAAGTCGAAGGTCGGGGGTTCGATTCCCACCCAGGACAAACATTTGTGTGCATGAACATGTCTGTTTGTTCTGTGTCTGGGTGTAAATATCTATATATGTATGTATTTAGAAAAAAATCAGTTATCTGGTTTCCATAGTACAAGCTCTGCTTAGTTTGGGATCAGGTGGCCGTGTGTAAAGAATGTCCCAGGATATTTATTATTATTATTTATTTGGCAGCGTTCCCCGGTGGAGGTCCGACTGTGTACGGGAGGCGTCGGGCCCGCGAGCCGGAGCCCCGCGAGGGTCACGCGGGCCTGGTGCAGCTGCTGCCGGTGTTGGTGCTGGTGCTGCTCTCCATGATGTCCGGGTTCTTCATCAGCGAGCCGGTGTACAGCCTCACGCACCAGTCTAAGTACCCTGTACCCAGGGAAACTGCGAATCTTAAGGTATATACGAGGAATAATATACAAATTTACAGCCAAGTTATCGACATAGCTCAAAGGAGCAAGCTGAGTGGCAGTGGGCTGGTCACATCTGCCGTAGAACCGATAACCGTTGGGGTAGACGTGTTCTAGAGTGGAGACCACGGCTCGGAAAACGTAGTGTAGGGCGCCCTCCAGCTAGATGGAGCGATTATACAACATATTACAAAATACCCCATCAAAATATAATTAATGATCAAAGCCAACAACCCTAGTAAGCTGTCATGTCAGGGAACCAGATTATTTAACAGAATGGCCTATTTTACATAATAATTGTCTACTTTAATAGTTTGGCACCAAGCCAACTGGCCTGTCAGTGATATATCACTCTATATAACTTTGAATTTAGCTTGACACAGTTTAAATGTATAAATCTAGATAAGTAATACCACATAGCCGAACACTGTCTCTTAAGATGCAGATTACCATAGTTTAAGAGGCAGGGTTGTTTCTGTGTCCCTCCCGATATGTTCAGTAGTTTTGAGGTGATGGTGCGTCAAAGGAACACTATTTTCTTTTTATTTACATAGATAAACAGATTATGTGAAATAATGGAATGTATAACTCATTCAAAAGAGATTGTAGTGTCAATGGATTTCTTAGTAATATGGCACAAAGAAAAGTAAGTTTTTTGTATTAGAAGACTTCTTTACACGCGGCCATCTTATCACAAACTAAGCAAAGCTTGTACTATGGAAACCAGATAACTGATATACAAATCTTATTTTTGATCTTTAAATACATACTTTGATAGATATTTACACCCAGACACAGAATAATAAATAGTTTTCCTTTTATTCTTTAATTTCAATGGTAGATCAGGGTTCTTTCTGTGTACAGATTACTGCAGCATAATGTTATTTAATACAACATTCTATCATTGTTCTTTACCCTTATATATAATTATTGTTTTTGTTAATAAATAAATTATTGTTAATATTATTTATGTCTCAGGTACCATATTATGTAAAAGAAAACTTCCATACCGACTATCAAGGATCTCTCAGACGTCTCGAAATGTCCATCGAAGAGGAATATATTGGTGAGTAAATCTTGTTACACTTCTATACTTAACTAGTTGTCGGGACAGACGTTGTCCTGTCGAAATAAGTCTGTACAAAAATGCAGTTTAAAAAATCGATCCCAGCGCCATCTACCGGGTCCAATTGTGAATCTAAACCATTCTAGAATCCACTGGAATACGCACAAATTTCATCAAAATCTATCCAGCCGTTACGTTGAAGGAGTTCAGTGACATACATATAGTAGAATCACTACATAGTATAAAACAAAGTCGCTTTCTCTGTCCCTATATCCCTATGTATGCTTAAATCTTTAAAACTACGCAACGGATTTTGATGCGGTTTTTTTTAATAGATAGAGTGATTGAAGAGGAAAGTTTTTATGTATAATACATGTGAAATCCCACGGGAATGCGGGTAAAACCGCGGCGGACAGCTAGTATGTATTTTTAAAATGTAGTATATCAGGTAATCAAGCTCTGCTTACTTTGGTATCAGATGGCCGTGTGTAAAGAATGTCCCGGGATATTTATTATTATCCATCCAAACTTTTGCATTTATAATAGTAGTGAAATTGTGGTTGCAATAGTACATGTTCTGCTTAGTTTAGGATCAGAAATCCGTGTCCCGGGATATTTATTTTTATTTCTTTTATAAATTTCAGTCGGCCTACGTCACGCGTGCCAGAGGGAGCGTAACTACAAGGACAGTATGACGTGGAAGGCGAGGAATTTTGGTGATTCGCAACAGTACGCAGAAGCTCAAAAACTGCGAACTCCCAGCTGCGAAAAGTTGCAGAAATATCAACGATAGATGGCGCTGTTTTAAATGAAACTGTCTTTTGTTTTATCTGTTGCAGTTATGACGATTTTATTTTACTGGCCGGTTACACTGCGGTTATCACGATTTTATTTCACTGGCCGGTTAAACTGCGGGTTTAACGATTTTATTTCTCTGGCCGGTTACACTGCGGGTTTAACGATTTTATTTCACTGGCCGGTTACACTGCGGTTTTGACGATTTTATTTCACTGACCGGCGACTATGACACTGCGGTTTAAAAGATTTTATTTCACTGGCTGGTCACTATACAACTCTGCGGGTTTGAGGTTTTTATTTCACTGGCCGGTCACAAAACGACACTGGCTTTAATAATGCTAAAAATCTGTATAGAATAGTTTATTTAGGCTTGTTGGCTTAAATGGACATGTCTATTCTGTATCTTGATGAAAATTAGATAATATGTAATATAGTTATTTATTTGCCTGAATACAAGCTCTGCTAACTGTAAGATTAGAGGCCTTATCTCGAACGCCTATCGCAAGCATAACGTTATCGTATCGAGTGCGCCAAAAATCTGGTTTATATGGAAAATTGAATATCGAGCATACCGTGACGCTGTGCGATGTTCAATATCCCATTGCCATTGGTTTTAATTTCTTACGTACATAAGTACACACACGCTTTTTCGGATATGTACAGCCAATATATGAGTTCAAGTGATCGGCCTGTTTACACATGAGTATGGCGCTGGCAGAAATGGCTTAGACCATATATGGGCAACAACTGGCCCGCGAGACATTTTGAAAAAACCCAATTAAGAAAATATTACTGCAGTAGTAAATGCACTAAGTACTTTTCATCGCGGCCCGCGAACGTATTTGCACGCTAAAGTTTGGCCTTCAACATGTCAAAGGTTGCCTGGCTTAGACCATCGGCAGATTGTATTAAAAAAAATGTGACCAGCCGTTTTATTTCAATATGTCAACATTAAAATAGTGATTCAACATTTTATATGCAATTAGTTTTTATTCGACTAAAACGTAAATATTTTAATTTCTAACTCTATTACTTCGTTGTATGTGATTATTTTTTTTTATACCACCAAATTTTATGGCTACAGATAAATTAATTTATTATTTTTTTATTTAGTTTCATCAGCAGTTGTATATGTTAGGTGACCGGACATCTTCCTACTTATTATCATTCAACATGATCTAAACTGATTTGTTTTTTTGTCACTGGTCAATTATCTCGGAATCGTCTATGCAGTAAATATTGTAGTACATCGACGGTGCAACGAGTGTTGTGCTACACTGCTCGTGCGTCAAACCAGCAATCTATTATGAAATAATGTTCTAAATCGAAGCCGAGAGAGTTACTCAATTAAAAGACGCCAAGAGTAACCTATTACTAAGGCATAATAGACAGACAGTAGAAATGTTATACTCACTATGGCCGCTATTACAACAAATAAATATTAAAATCAAGATTATTTTTATTGCCGTTTTCTTAAATATTGTACGCCGGTACAGCCTTTGTGAGTCCTATCTGTGAAAACATAATGCTTCTTCGGAAAAGAATTGCCTTTTGAAGTGTACAAGGGCTTTGAAATTCAGATCCGAAACCTTTTTGTGTGACGAAAAATAAATGATAAACACAATGTATGCTATTCAAAAGTGATTGATGAATAATTAAAATGTTTCCCTGTAAAGTTTCACTTCTATCGTGTGTACGATAAATTTTGCTTTTTTTTTCACGCATTTTTGTCGTATTCTATGGCAGCCTAAATCCTATAAATTAATAATTGGTAACTATCCTGTATTAAAGATAAATGATCGAACACTAGCCAGTGTATTGAACATCCAAAAATTATATGAATACATCAAATTTGAACTAAATTCCATAATTAATGATTTTTAAGTACAGATCTAACCACAAAGAGTAGCTCTTTTGATTCTGTACAATTATGACGCCACAACTTGGTATTTCATACAAAACTCCATACATTCGATTTGACATTTAATAAAAAGTTGCTGATTTGACATGTCAGTCAACATCCCCACTGCTCATTTTCTTTACACTTATTCGTTTAATATTTTTTTATACAAATCGTCCGAAAAGAAGGGTCACTTAAAGTTTCACTTCTATCGTGTCTTTACGACACTGTTTTTTAAGTGGTATTGAATGTACCGTCTTACAGTAATAAATTAAAATAGTATATTTTTACGTTGCGTAAAATGAGCGGGCAAACGTCATAATACATTGCCGCTTTTTTAAATGTGTTTACTTTTTTTCAGCCGATTAATTTTGCCAGTGTCGAGGCATAAGGATGATTTTTTTTTCGAATTAGAATCGATTCACGTCATTAACGATAATTGGCGGTATTTTAGTAATTTATTTTTAAGTAAGGTTACATTTAGAACATACGCACTATATATTTGTCCTTTTATTTTTAACCGTATGACAAGTTTTAATGTATGTATTGCAGTAATTTTTCGTCTTGGAGTGTTGATAAATAGTCTAGCATTGTGATTTGTTGTGATGAATTTAAGTTCTTTTATTCTATTATATATAATTAATTTTTATCGAAAAAAAAACCTTTCTATGAATTATTTTAAACTGAAACAATGTTGAATAGTTTTGTTGCGATTTTAATGTAATATCGTTGAAATCGAAGAAAGCTAGTCTAAACTACTGTACTGTTTTTTATTGGAAATCGTCTAAAAGTTAGCTTGTAATCTGGAGACGGACTAGTGTTTTATAATTAAAATTATGCTATTATAAACCAAATAATTTTTTAGTATAAGGAAGCATGAATTCAATGCATTTACGTGAAAAGAAAATATGCATACTTTTGCTTTGTTACTTGACTTGTGTACTTGTGACCATAATCTCAACACGGTAAGTTATGTGGTAGGTGGCTGTAAGTACACAAGGCCTAGAAGAGGTAAAAGTGCACCACACTGCTTAGCTTGGTAACACTTCACCGCAAGTTGTAAAAATTTCACACAGGGTGAGTTGTGACAGTTGAAGGGTTTTTACTCATATCTTGTGAAATAGCACTTGATTACACTAAATGCTTCACGAGACCTTGCTCTGTTACGGTATCCCCTTATTATGTAGAAATAAACATAAACCATTGAGAAATCTTATAAAACACCGTGTGTCACACAACTCTTGCTATTCGAAAAATTAAATACGTTGTCATATTATTATTGCTCACAGTGTGCGAGGGAGACAACGCATACCGCATGGGAAAGAGACGAACGCAACAAAAATAGTTTGCGTTCATTTGGTAAAACTGTTGTAAAAAATATGGTAACAGATTTTTTTTTTTTACCTTTTTCTTATCATAACCATCACAACATATGGTAGTATAAAACAAAGTCGCTTTCTCTGTCCCTATATCCCTATGTATGCTTAAATCTTTAAAACTACGCAACGGATTTTGATGCGGTTTTTTCTAATAGATAGAGTGATTGAAGAGGAAGGTTTTTATGTATAATACATGTGACATCCCACGGGAACGCGGGTAATAAATATAATATGTTTCTTTTATGAACGCAAGCTTTTTTGTTGTCTTCTACTATTACATTCAAAATATCTTTTTAAACACAATTTGTGAAGAAATTTCTATAATAATCAAGGATAATATTGATTAATGAAAAAATGTGTCTTCACAGACAATGATGGGCCAAAATAGGTTGATTTATAAATTCAAATTAACAAAACCTTTAACACTTGTCTATGATATTGTATGAAATAAACAGGTTTGTGACTGGGTGTAAATAATATAGAAAAAGTTATATATGTAGTATATCAGTTATCTGGTTTCCATAGTACAAGCTCTGCTTAGTTTGGGATCAACTTTAATTGTCTACTAAACCTTAACTATATGACTTCGATTTAGTTTAAAAGTTTTGTAAAATTGGATTCCGTATACATCTTTCTAGAAAGGAGTTTTTACCTTTCGAACGCCATGCCATAACGGCATCTCCACGTCCTGTACGCCAAGCTCAATCGATATTAATACCTGTATCAATGAAACACGTAAAAGTAATGATGTAATGTTTATGTAGTATTGTAGTGCTCACTGTTTATTGTCGAGTATAGACGACAATGGCGCACAGGGCACGCCGCGCATGGCATGGTGTAGACATTGGCGGTCAAAAGGTCAAAGTTTATATGTATTGGTTATTTTGACAGTTATGAGTGTTATTTGAAATTGAACTCTATGTCGTTATAATAAGGTACAACAGCACGATCATACCAACCATTGAATCAATAGATGTACTTTGATTCTAAGGAAGAGTTTAATTTTCTTTGACATGATTTGTTGTCAAAAAATAAATTTTACTTTTTTTTTTTACGGGATTGTGATTGACCTTAAATCTCACCTGATGGTAAGTGAGGATGAGGCTGAAGATGGAGCTCGCCTTCCCGTTAGTACCCTATTCACTCTTTTCTTAAAGAGCCCCAAGTTGTAAGTTTCGACAATTTAGAAATGTTATCATTTACCTCTGTAACGGCTGAGCCGATTTGAATGAAATTTGGTCAACAAATAGATTATGTTTCGGAATCGGGAATTATTTTATCGGGGAAACATCAAATTCCCCAGGAAAGGCGAAAGCTAATATGTGCAATATGTTTTCCGCAGACTTCCATTATTAAAAAAATACTTTCTACAGTTAAGACAGAGATTAAACTTTAGTAAATACTTAACAAGCGCGCTTTGTCCGTTTTGACCTTAAACTATGTCAAAGAAAAATAAACTCTATAACTGAAGCAACAAGGTGCATCTTTTGATATAACTCTTTTTGTATTATAATCCATATGAAGCTAAACTCAAGGGAATACGGTTGATTTTCCAATGACATTCTGAAACCTCAAAACGGTCACAGCAAGCGGTTAGGTTATATATTGTTAAATAGAAATTATGGAGTGTAGAAGTAAAGGAGGACCATCTTGTATGGGGGATTAGTCGAAAAAGTGTCCACTTGTAAACAGCAAATTAGGTTTCGAATTCTCACCGAAATAGCGCTAGTGTAGCAAGTGGGAATGATATGAACAGAGTGAAGTGTGCTGGGTTGGTGTCCGGTAATTCTTTAATACTATTTTCTATTTGCTATTTACAATTAATGGGGTACTTAAAACACTGTATAATTTTATTCCATACTCATGTTTGTCTATATATTATAAAAATAAAAAAAATGCGCTGTAACAAAACGGAAATGTTTCATTCCGTTTTTATAAATTTAGTATCCTACTCTAATAATTTGTGGCGCTCTATTTAAAATTCTTCCAGTTCCTACGGTAGCGCCACCTTAATTTGTTCTCTTTCAACGGACACTTTTTAGTACACTGAGATGTCCTCCTTCACTTCTACACTCCATAATAGAAATTTAGGCACTACGGTTTGAAATAAGAAACGTTTAATTTCACTATTTATTTATTAAAATAATATTGTTTATCATTAGTAAATAGATAAGTTACATTAAATATTAAATAAAGTTATTAAAAACGATTTTATATTGTGTTTTTATACCCCCCCCCCCCCTCATTGCTGAGTTTCTTGCCGGTTCTTCTCAGGTGAACTGTAGCTTCAGTAACTTTTAATTTGACCTTCATAAAAGTTAACAAAATTAATAGGAAGTATTGATTACATCACCGGTTTTTAGCCTCTTGTTCACGGACCTCTTAGTAAATCAAGCTCAATTTTAAGGTCCCCTTAATAAAAAAGCAACAATAAATTTCGGCCCATTTATTTCAGTACTACAAATTATAAAAAAAACTCAATAATCACTCACTTAAGTCAGTCAGTCTGGGATAGGGCTGCCACCCGGGTTCCCTCGGATTTGTCCTAGTTTAGAGGGTGTCCGGGGAGCGTCCGGGTAGGGTTTACAAAAAAACGATTCGCCCGAGGCGAGATGAGGTTGCACGAGGCGTACCGAATTGTCCTCTACTCGTTTCCGATTAATTTTGGGAATTGTGTAGTGTAAACCAGGAATTTTATGGAGCTCCTTAACCGTAACCGAAACTTTCGGATATCCGAAATAAAAAAAAATCCGTTACCGTACCGAATCCGATAGAAACATTTCGAATAATTTCAGATATAGGCGGCGACCAAATGAGATTATGCCAGGTTTAACGCCTGTTAATTTATATTTTATTTTATAATAATGGCTCCTAAAAAGGCTGATTGATCCAATGCGTTCTCAATGTGCCAATAACAACAATGTTTCTGACCTCATGAATTAAGTATTAATCAAAATATTGTAATACATAATGAGAAATCATAATAAAACGAGATTAAGCCATGAAATAAATTCAAATCCTTGCTTAGGAATTATTTGTATGTGCCGGTTACAATTCCTAAAACATCTAATATTCGTAACCGAAACTTTCGGATAATTTCAAATTCAAGTATTTGTATTCAAATAGGCCTTTACAAAACTTATGAATAGTCTGACTCTAACACCGGTTCGGAAGGTTGTTTTTTACTGAGAAGAGCAGGCAATAAACTCAGCAATTACTCTTTTTGAAACGATCTTATTTATTACAAAATATTTATTTAGTTTCACTGACAAAAACTGTGTGTTATCGCAGAAGTGAATAATTATTAAACAATAATCCGAAATAATGTCATATCCGTAACCGTTACCGATATAATAGTTTTCATATATCCGTATCTGTAACCGGATCCGACATTTCATATTCATAACCTAAGTGTAAACTAGGGGCTGACACTTGAGGTTGTATGATGATGTAATGAATAAAGATAACATTCTTAACTCTTCCAGTCATAGTGGTCAGTGTCACTAATCACCTTTTCCAGATGTTTTTAATTAAAAACAGCGCTTTCTCGGTTGTTGGTTGCACTTACACGATAATACACATCTTCGACAAACACTGAGCACTACATTTCTCCGCACATCGGTCGTGAAATCATTACTATTATTATGCATTTTACCTGTGACGGAAATAATTAAAAGTCAAAAAGGATATTGGTTTTATTGGACAAACTAAATCTCTTTCTGACGATTACTGTACTTGCCTGCTTCTAAAAGGAAATATCACTTTATTGAACTGTTGTACTTACTTACCTTTCTTATGTATGTTTCATTTCTGCTCCTTACTTTTTGTATTAGTTAATCTAGGAAAACCTATAATTGGCTTATGATAATTTGTATTTTTTATTGTAAACATGTTCTGTAATATAGCTGTTGGTTTTCTAAATAATTAAAAAAAGTAAAATAAATGCTTTTAAAACGTAAAGTCTTCATTTTAGTTGTCTATTAAACTCACTTCTGCCAGTGTTTTATCGTGCTGTTGTAAATTGAAATAGCGTGAAAGAGAAGTAAAGACCTCCCTCTCTTTCTAACTTAAGGAAAAGAAAGATGCCAATAGATTTAATTTTAGTCCATTTACAAAATTTTCTACAAATTTAAATCAATATTTATATATCTTAGTTACTAATATCACATTTTAATACTTCATTTAATTTTATTTTATAAAAGTTTAAAAGGAGACAATATAATTAAAATATTCCATTATTATTTACTAATTATTACTATTTTACCTTCAGAAGAGGCCTTCGAGGGCCTAAAATAGGGCCTGAAGTAAAAGTATCATTCTATTTCGTATTTTGTTACCTACTTATTCTAAAAGTTCAAAGCGATTTCATCTTAAATAATATTAACTGTAACGGAGTGTGAGAACAACTGATTATATGCCTTATGGCAAATAATAAAAACTCACTTTCCAGGCGCATCCAATAAAATATGTACCAGGCGTGAATAGATTAGGCTTCAGTTAAAAACGTAACTTCAGGAATTTGTTTTTTGCTGAACAATAATCGTCCATTGCCCCACAATATGTGACTCAAACTTCAGCTAAAAATGTAACTTCAGCAAATTTCTATTTCGCTGAACAGTAATCGTCGACTACATTTTGAATTGTGACTCAAACATCAGCTAAAAATGTGACTTCAGCAAAAAGTCTAACTTCAGGAAATATCTATTTTTCTGAACAGTAATCGCCCATTGACCTTTCAAATTGTGACTCAAACTTCAGCATAAAAATGTATCTTCTGCTAATTTTCCTGAACAATGAAATTTTTGAGAATTACTCAGCCAATCTTTACTCGATCGATATCCTGCTCTTTCGCCTGCATACCGTGTATTCTCTGGAAGTGTCGCACGACATTCCGACGTCTTGCGAAGCTGTTGTCGCAGACGCGGCACCTGAATGTGTACTGAGGGGCTCGGTGGCGGTTCTTATGTATACGCATTAGGGTTATGGACTTGAATAGGGCTGGGCATTGGTCACACTGAAATCAAAATGAACATTTTTTATTATTATTGATAGTGTAGTGATACACAAAAATAATATTTTACAAATTGACAAATAAACAGTGTTGGTGCATATTTTACAGGCATAAACCTATCCTTCTAATATTATAAATGCGAAAGTTTGTGTGTATGGATGTTTGTTCCTCTTTCACGCCAAAACTACTTTTAAAATCACTACATAGTATAAAACAAAGTCGCTCCCGCTGTCTGTCAGTTCCTATGTATGCTTAGGTCTTTAAAACTACGCAATGGATTTTGGTGATTGTTTTAAATAGATAGAGTTATTCAAAAGGAAAATTTACACGTATAATACATGTGACATCCCATGGGAACGCGGGTAAAACCGCGGAGACTGCTATTACTTAAAAAAATCAAATAATTCAACACAACAAACAAGTTGTTAAGAACTAAAAAGCCTGTTTTCACCAAGAGTGTTATAGAAAAATGAACTCTATTTTCGTTATAATAAGGTGTATCAGCAACATCATACAATAGGGTAGCGGACTGTATTCAAAAAAAAAATTGAATTATCATTTATCAAAAATATAGTCTCAAAACACCCCTACAAATGTCCTTAAATTTTAATTTTGCGATTAAAGCAAATTTTATATTAATAAAACAATCAAAAAAAGTACAGTAATTGAGTATAAACAATTATGACGTCATAAGTTAGTACTCAGTACATTTTGCACACAAAATTTGCGTTTTGACAGATAATAAAAAGTAGATGATTTGATAAGGCAATCCGGTACCCTATTATTGGATCAATAAATGCACCTTATCTGAAACGAATAGAGACGATTTTTAAATGACATTGTTAGCTCCAACTACATTTTCCTCATACCTGAACAGTCTTCTCGGGCAAATGTATAGCTATGTGTTGTAAATAACTACTTTTGCGATGAAATCCAGCTCCGCAATCACTACACGAATATGGCTTCTCACCAGTGTGAAGTCTCTCGTGAATCTGTTAGAAAAAAATTAAAAATACACATACAATATGTAATGCATCACGGATCAGATGGCCGTGTGTAAAGAATGGCCCTTTTACACACGGCCATCTGATCCCAAACTAAGCAGAGCTTGTACTATGGAAACCAGATAACTGATATAATAAATAAATACTTATATAGATATTTACACCCAGACACAGAACAAACAGACATGTTCATGCACACAAATGTTTGTCCTGGGTGGGAATCGACCCGCGACCTTCGGCTTGGCAGTCAGAGTCGCTAACCACCAAGCCAATTAGTCTGTCAATGTGTGCGCTTAAGACCGCACGGCAGAAGTGAAAACTTCATTGGCAATCGTAATTTTACACTAAAATTATTATAACGATAAACCGCTAAATACACACTAACCTCACAATGAAAACCAAATAATTGTATTTATTAAATTAATAAAGACAGTTATTACGTGTGAATTGGAATGGAACTGGCTACCCAGCGCCGAGTGTAATTTTACACGAACCACTTGGTGCAACTTTTGACTCTTCCATAACTCAAAACCTTTTTAACGTAAATACATCAAACTTCGTGTTTAATTATATCCATAAGGACATCTAGAAGCCCAAATTTCATGAAGCTAGTAGTAACAGTGTCGCGAGTTCAATTGTTCTTTGCCATCTCAAAATATACCCGACGCGCCTAAAGAAGTTTTCACTTTAAAAAGCTTAATTTTTACTGGTCATACCTTAACTTGTTCGGCATTGGAAGCTCTGTAATCACAGAAAGAACATTTGTCAGTCTTCTCGTAGCCGTGTTTAGCTCTGCAATGCATCAGCAGCAACCGTCGAGTTATAAACTTCTTGCCGCAGTGCTGGAAACAATATTAATCTATCTATGTTCTATATATATATATACATGTCTGTTTGTTCTGGGTCTGGGGATTCAAACCAGTCTCTACCAAACCAAGAGTCATTCTTCTACAAGGTCCTTTGAGCCGGATTCAAACAAATTTAAATTTTTTAGAGTAGTATAGCTCTTAGTGCAGAGTTCGTCCGGGGAAGTACTATCACCTTACCCATTTCCGCCGTGAAGCAGTAGTGCAATTGTTCCGGTTAGAAAGGTAAGGGGGCCGGTGAAATTACAGGCGCATGAGACTTAACAACTTCACGTCTCAGGGTCGACAACGCATTGGCGATGCCCCTAGTGTTGCAAATGTCCATAGGCGGCAGTGACCACTTACCATCAGGTGGACCGTCCGCTTGTTTGTCGGCCCACGTGGTATATAAAAAAAAAAAAAAATTAAGAAGCCAGCAACCACGCTTCAACCAAGAAGATGGACCTCTACTAAACCAAGTCCACCAAACTAAGCAGAGCTTGTACTATGGAAACCAGATAACGGATACACTACATTTATACAGTTTTTATTTTAATCTTATTCTAATATATAATATTAATCTTATGTTATCTAATTCAACAGCTTATCAGATTTTGATTGATATTTATGCAAACAGATAGAATATACTTTGGACATATATATTTAATATTCAGGGAAAAGTAAAATTCCCAGGGAAACATATAATTCCCGGGGAAATGTTTCAATTTTAAAACACTTACTTCACAGACAACATCAAATCCTGTATGTATTTTATAATGGTTCCTCAGCGACAATTTTGACGTCAAAATCTTATGACAGTATTCACATTCTATCTCCTCTCTCACTCTGTCTGCCTTCTCTTTCGTCCTCTTCTCCTCTCTGTTCTCTTTCTTCGGCTTAACTTTCCTTTTCACAACCCTTTCTTTCTTTTTACTAAACACAATTTCTAAAGGTTTCTCCACAATATCTTTCACTGTAGTTTCAAACACTTGGTTATCTTTATTTGTCTCTAGTTTATAATTATATTGATATTCGTCTAATGTTATATTATCTTCTAAGTCACTGAAATCATCTGCGATGAAATCTGATATGTCTATACTGACTTTGTCTTCAGCTTTGAATGTCTCTGTTCCTTTGATATATAATTCTCCGTCAGATTTGTTTTGTAAAGTTTTTTGTGACTCCTCACATTTTTTACGGAATTTGTAACTGCTGTTTATGAAGGTTATACATGGCGTGCATATATCTTGGGGCATATTGTCATTGATTTCCACCTGGAACAGAAAATTAAAAATTCTTTATTTTATTTTTTTTTATTTGAGCCTAACTAGTTGACTCCACCCTGCCTGATCTGAAGCAGCAATGGAGTCCAAAAATGAGACCCATTGGCGAGGTGCCGAAGTCACAACGCCGATCAGCCTCACCTTGTCGGCCTGCAGATAAACCTTAATAATAGAATACAGGAAGCATATACATACATTATACCTCTAAAAAGGTCTCTAAGGTGTCTCTAACCTCTAAGGTGTCTTTGGTTTAGGTTACTTTAAAAATATAGTTCTGAACTAGTTGAGACTGTATCTCAGAAGGTAACTGTTCATCGGTGCTAATAATATCCTAAATTACAAATTCGTGAAGACAGTGTCTTGGATAATGGTATATTCAAAATTAATAAATAATAAAATAAATAAATATCCCGGGACATTCTTCACACACGGCCATCTGGTCCTAAACTAAGCAGAGCTTGTACTATGGAAACTAGATAACTGATATACTACTTTTTTTTTTTTTTCTAAATACCTACTTATATAGATATTTACACCCAGACACAGAACAAACAGACATGTTCATGCACACAAATGTTTGTCCTGGGTAGGAATCGAACCCGCGACCTTCGGTTTGGCAGTCAGAGCGCTAACCACCAAGCCTGTCCTAACTGGCCTGTCAATTGAATGGAAACATGCAAATTTAAATTTAGAAATACTTAAGTAAGTACAATGAATATAAACATATACAGAAATATTGTAGTCAAATCAAGATACATAGACAACACATAGGAAACTTTCTACCTCTGGAAATGTAACAGCACTTGGAAATGCATATAAAACCACACAGGCATAAAAAATAAATTATGGCATCAAAAGAAAAAAACTAATTTTCTCACAAGAATTGATTGTCACATCACTACCAAAGTTATAGAACATACTGTATCCCCACCTCTTCTTTGCACAACATTAAAAAATCAGTAGACATAGGTAACTCAACCAAAATGCATGAGCTGCGGTTCAGCTCACTGCTCACGTTTGTGAGCCAGAGCTGTGAACCAGTTCACAGATCAGCTCAAATATCCCAATAGACCCATCACAGAGTCCCTACGCCGTTGCAGCGCCGCAGTTCAACGACACAATATGACAGAATAGATCACAGATTGTATACAGACTGTAACATAATAAGTGAGCCGTGAGCTGTTTAGTTTGCTCTTGAGCCGCTTGACAGTTTAAGTAGATGTGATGTGATCTGTTGAACCGCTTCAGAGTTACACATGCCTAGCCATCAGTAGTCAGTAACTTATAAGCGACAACATAAAATTGGAATTCAAATTAATTAAGTGAAGTAAAAGTGGTATCAAAAGCAAGTTATGAGATACAAGAGCAGATATAATAGTTAAGATTTAGGGACAGTTTCTCCTATGTTAAAATAGTGTAAAGAACTTCAATAATTGTATAAAGTATTTTTAAGCCAATTATACATTAATACATCGATAATTATACAGCCTTCTGAAACACATTAGAACTACTTTATCTGTGTATTTTTATGGCGAAAAAGGTTGTATATATTTACCTTAATCCCCGTGGCCATGTAAATAACACTTGTATACTTTTCATGGTGCTCCGCAATTGTAAATATAGGGTTCAGAGAGAGTGTAGACAGACATGTTCTACAGCATTCCCATGGGTGCATATTTAAAAGTTATTAATTAAACTTAGTGTATAAACTCTTCTAATAGCTTAATCATTAATAATAAATTGTTTATATAGTTAATATTGATGATTAAAGTTTCATTTTTGTATAGATGCTTTTGTATAATTTCTTTTGACAGATGAGTTTCGTTTATGCTTTGTATTAAGTTTATAAACTTTGGTTAAATTTAAATTTGTATGTACCATTTTTAATGGCAATTTATATAAAAAGTTTTGTTTATATTTTAAAATATATATTGAATAAAACCATCACAGGTAATTGAAAATGAAATATTTTATTTCGTAAAATGAAAAGCATCATATAACATTGGGGTTCCAGCTAGATTGGTTTGTTTGTATTACAGACTAACTTCCTCGGGTAGTTGCCAAAGAGAAAATTACCAACTAGGTGGGTTGCTTTCTTTGTATTTACTTTGACTGTGTGTCATGGAATGATTATTATTATAATAATTAATGATGTCACCTTAACATGGTAAAATTATCCAATTCAATAATTATTTACATTGTGCAATAAATAAATAAGACTTTTTTTTGTGAAACATCCATAGCCGCACGTAAAACCGATTTCTGGCGTGGCGACGCGTCGCCAGGCTATATGATGAGTTGTCAAAATTTTAATATTTTATTTTAATTTTGGATTTTTGAGTTTCATGAAAATAAATGTTTATTAAATAAACAGTTATTATTTTTATGGAAAAAAATCGTAATATATTTTTTTTACATTATGCCATATTTAGTTCTATGGAGGAGCGACGTATGATACTCCTCCGTTTAAATGGAAAGATCTTCCGCCAAGCTGCCGCAGATCATGCCTGGGGACCGCGGTCCAACTGTTGATGTTGGATGCTTGTATATATGTCGAATTCTGAGAGAATCTCGATATAGCGATGTAGGCTTCTCGCGTGATGCGTGGTGCGGGCGGTGAAGGATTGTATGCATGTTCATAGATGTCACTACAGTTCCTATCGTAACCTGTTATTTTATGTAATCTACTAGCTTACCCCCGCGGTTTCACCCGCCTTTATCGATATCATATATTATATAGCTTATAACCAAAAATCTTCTTTGCACAATATTAAAAAATCAGTAGACATCGGTAACTCAACCAAAATGCATGAGCTGCGGTTCAGCTCACAGCTCACGTTTGTGAGCCGGAGCTGTAAACCGGTTCACAGATCAGCTCAAATATCAATAGCAATAGACCCATCACAGAGTCTCTACGCCAATGCCGCGCCGCAGTTCAATGACACAATATGATAGAATAGATCACAGATTGTATATAGAGTTTCGCCGCGAAGATAGGCTACATAAGCCATCTTCGGGTGCACCAGCGCCATCACTCGGACTAGGGGTCGAAGTGGTCGCCATGGCCGAAATCGGTCGGAACCATCATCATCATCATCATCATCATCATCATCATCATAACCAAAAGAAAGCTAGAAACCTAGAAAAAAATCCCCGTCGAATGTTTGCAGTCTCATCCCGATATTCAGTCGTTTTGATTGATGCACCACATCAATGGAACCCTATTTGCCATAGTCAATAGATGAATATTACTTAATTTAGTTATATTTTTCTAAATATTTCTACTGATTTCCGACCGAAATAAAATCACATTGAGCTGGCACCACTCAATCTGTCATCCAAGATTTGTTTATGTTTGTTTGTTTACGTCAATTTTGAATTAGAAAAAAATAGTTTATGATGTTGGATTGCTGCAGAACATGTATGAGTGGAACATCATTGAACCCTATTTTCCAATATAATGATAAAAGCCAACAATACACTGATATTTTGGCTATAACCACAGGTTTGAAGGTATTTAACATCTTAATGTATAATCTAAAATAGTGTCTTTCCATCTGTGGATCGTGACTCCTGGGGGGTCGCGAAGTCTTAGCCGGAGGGTGAAGGAAAAAGGCAAGATATACTACAACAAAACACAATTTTAGTGAGGATGGGCTTGTTTAATTTTCAAAAATTATCAAATATTTTTGAAATGTTAACAACCAAATCTTCGCAGCATCTTCCAGACTAAAGGTATCAAAATAAAGAAAATCATTATCGTAACCATTTAAATTATGAATTCTGTATGTCTGACAAGGGGGTCGCCAGAAGTTTGATGGGTGCTCACAGAGACAGTTTTGTAGCACTGTTAGAAAGGTACGAAGGTGCAAGTGTTGTTCGATATATATTTATTGTATATATTACTTATTGGCAATAAGTAAAAACTGTCTGATTTATTTTAACATTATAAAATACTGTGGATTTTGTGTTCAACAAAAAATCTCATCTGGAACCACAATCGTGTCTCGCGCTAAGTACACATCCAACATATGGCATGAGACAACAACGTGTCTCTATTCTCTAACATAAGTCAACATAACTTCCTCACATATTTTGGTCTATAATTTTTTATTATTGCCAAGACTTATATTAACTATAACACTTCACAACAATTCATTTCAATAAGTTTCTTTTTACGAATTTCTCTTTCAGATACAAATGAATGACTCTCTCCCTCAACTAATATGCACAAACTGTGTAACTTTCATCAATCAACATCATGATTTTCGAGAAACATGTCTTAAAACTCAAAAAACATTAATAAAATTTGTTAACAATATTAATGTTACCGAACAATATAAAAATGTGACTTTAAAATGTGAAATTGATACGAAATCTAAGGATGTGTTAGTCAAAAATGATTTTGATTTAATAAATGATAATTTGGATTCAAATAATGATAGTTCAGTTTCAAATAATGATAACCTTGTTAGTGGAGAAAAAAAAGAGTCAATTAGCAACAAAGGTAGAGAATTTGGTGCATCCACTGAGGTCCTATTGAAAGAGAAAGATAATTCAAACAATAAATGTAATAAAAATAAAACTAGAAGTAACAAATTAGAGAGAAGAGATTCAGATACAGTAAGCAAGGAGATAGATAGAGAAAAAGAGAGAAGGGATGTTGAAATTAAATGTAAATTCTGTAAGAAAGAATTCAAAAGTTTACAATCACTACGAGTGCATCTAATAACGCATACAGGACGCAATATAGTTTGCGAGGTAATTTTTGATAACCTTTATTTAGTTTTACCTGTTCCAAGTATAGTAGTATTAGAGTAGTAGAGCTCTTAGTGCCGAGTTCGTCCGGGGAAGTACTACTACCTTACCCATTTCTGCCATGAAGCAGTAGTGCACTTGTATTACTGTTTCGGTTAGAAAGGGCCGGTGAAATTACAGGCACATGAGACTTACCAACTTCACGTCTCAAGGTCGACAAAGCATTGGCGATGCCCCTAGTGTTGCAAATGTCTATAGGCGGCGGTGACCACTTACCATCAGGTGGACCGTCTCCTTGTTTGTCGGACCAAGAAGTATAAAAAAAAATGTGTATGTCTGGCTGTCTGTAATCAAATATTGAAAGTAGATAAATAAATATACCTGAGACCTGATATCATTCTTTACACTGATTCCTAAACGAAGTATAGTTGGTGCCTGGTAAGACCAGATAACTGATATAGTATTTATACCTACAAATAAATGATTCTTTGCACGCAGCCATCTGATCCCAAACTAAGCAGAGCTTGTACTATGGAAACCAAATAACTGATATACTTCACATGCCTACAACTTTTTAAATACATATGTGTATAGATATATATACCCAGGCTCAGAAGAAACATGTTCATGCACATAAATTCTTGTCCTGGGTGGGGATCGAACCCATGATCTGTGGCGTTGCAGTCAGGGTCTAACCACCAAGCCAACTGGCCCATCCTTTCAGTGGTTGCAGAGTAGTAGAGCATTTAGTGCAGAGTTCTGGGGAAGTACTACCGTGTACCTGTATTACTGTTGTTCGAGTTGAGACACATGGTCTTTTATAAAATTTCTCAATGGTTTTTGTTTATTTCTACATAATAGGGGGATACCGTGACAGAGCAAGGTCTCGTAAAGCATTTAGTGTAGTATCTCAGAGTAATCAAGTGCTATTTCACAAGGCATCGGTAAAATCCTTCAACTGTCACAACTCATCCTACGTGAAAAAACCTTTTACGGTCACAAGTCATCCTAAGTGAAAAAACCTTTAACTGTCACAACTCATCCTATGTGAAAAAACCTTTAACTGTCACACTCATCCTACGTGAAAAATATAATACATACACCATATTTACATTTCCTTCCAGCACTGCGGTAAAAAGTTTGTAAGTAAAAGGCGCCTGTTGATGCACTGCAAAGCGAAACACGGCTACGAGAAGACAGACAAATGCTCCTACTGTGACTATAGAGGTTGCAATCCGGAGGCAGTTAAGGTACGTAAAGGTTGTAAATAAAAATTGTGACATTTTTTTTATTGGAACTTCTTATGGGCTTGAAATTCTGATCCGCAACCTTTGTGTGGCGTATAAATAAATGAATGATAACACAATGTATGCTATTCAAAAGTGATTGATGAATAATTAAAATGTTTCCCTGTAATACTAAAGTATGACTTTTTCGTGTCTTTACGATACATCCTGTTTTTTTTAATAATTTTTTTTTTCTAATTCTCGCAACCTAAACCCTGTAAATACATTAATGATTGTCTCATTTTCATAACACTTATTCGTTTCATTCAATTTAATACAAATGGGCAGAAAAGGAGGTTCACTTAAAAAAATACAGTAGTACAAAACCTTAAAGAAACTACCTATCTCCTTCCCTCGCTGGTTAAATCCTAAAGATGTATAAGTTTGTCTCTTTTTAGTTCGAAGGTCCCTACTAATATTAGAAATGTGAATGTAAGATTGTTTGACACGTTTTCACGCGAAAACTACTTAACCGATCATCATGAAACTTTGTACACATATTCTTGAAGGTATTGGAAGTAACATAGGATTCTTTTTGTGCCGGGAAAATGTTAAATTACTCGGGAACACGGGAAACCGCGGGGGACAGCTAGTAATATACACCGTGAAATTTTAGTGGTTGTTTTCCCGCAGCGAAATGGTTTTGTCTTGGTTATACAATCGTTTTATTTACAAATAAAACATCAGATACCAAAAATGGCAGATATAGCATTGTGAAAAACAAAATTCGAAAACGACAACGAAACAATAGTACCGAGACCTCCCGACGACCTTGAATCTACGTTCGGCGCAAGCCGGGTGCCGACAGGCCGCGCCGCGCGGCCGTTGACACGCGTGTTGTTCAATCAGCTGATAACTTACTTTGAAAATATATGCTGTTCCCTTTGGCGGCGGCGCGTGCGATTCGAGTAAAATCTCCAATTTTCGTCTGGTACTATTGATTCTCACGTTTTCGAGTTGATGAATATTTTTTAAATTATTTTAGTACAAAAACATCTTTATTTTATAAATTTTACTTTATGCTTCAAAAGTAGTCCCTATGGCAAGTTGTTCTACCGCGGGAAAACAACCAGCTAAATTTCACGGTGTATAAATATACTAATATAATATTAATACTAATAACTGTCTAACTAGTATATTAGTGCATATATATCCATTTTATTTTATTTTACATTATGGTAGATCCACGAACGTCTCCACACAGGTGAGAAGCCCTACATCTGCCAAGAGTGCGGAGCCGGCTTCCACAGGTGCAGCACCTACCACCAACATGTGCCAATGCACTTGACAGAGAAAACTATACAGGTGAGTGTACTGTCTAACGTACGTCTTTATTTTATTTATTTTATTTTTATTTAGGACAGCAACAGTCTTGAACTATAAAAAATTACATGGTCTTAACTTATAATTATGAAACCAATTACAGCTATCCAAATATCCATTACGTACTAAAATGGTTTTTTTTACCAATATCTTACATAACACTAGTTTGAAGCAAACAACAAATATATGTATGTGTATTATACAAAAAGAAAGAAAAAATTACAGTAATAACAACAATATGCTATATCTACTATAAGAAGTCCCTTTTGACATTTGAGAACGTCATTGTAAAAACAACTTTATTTGTTTATGCATAAGGTCCATCTATTGACCCGACGGTTCAATGTATGATGATAAATGAACTCTATCTCAAAGGCAAAGGGTATATTTTTTATAACATTGTTTTATGTCAAAGGGGACTTCTTATATTGAAGAGAACAGCTAATTAGTTTTCGAATTCTCACCGAAATAGCGCTAGTGTAGCAAGTGGGAATGATATGAACAGAGTGAAGTGTGCTGGGTTGGTTTCCGGTAATTCTTTAAAACTATTTTCTATTTGCTATTTACAGTTAATTGGGGTACTTAAAAACACTGTATAATTTTATTCCATACTCATGTTTGTCCATATATTATAATAATTTGAAAAACTGCGCTGTAACAAAACGGAAATGTTTCTTTCCTTTTTTATTAATTTAGTATCCTACTCGAATAATTTGTGGCGCTCTATTTATAATTCTTCCACTTGCTACAGCAGGGCCACCTTAATTTGCTCCCTTTCAAGGAACACTTTTTAGTACACTGAGATGGTCCTCCTTTACTTCTACACTCCATACGTTCATACAGCCAATGTCAAACCCATAATGACGTATTCGTAACACGCTCCAAGCTTCCGTAAAAGAAGGAAAAGAAAAGTTCTATGCAATAATCATAGAGGTTATATACCCTGACAAAAAAAAACTGAATAAAGTTCAAAGTTCAACCACTAAACTTGCGGCACGCTATGATGGCCGTTTTGACGTTTAACAATGCCAAAGAAAAACAACCTTTATTCTTTCAAACATCAGGTGCATCTATTGATCCAACAGCTAATTGTATGATGATGGAAATCAACTATATTCCAAAGCAATACAGTTTCTTTTCCTATGACAATCTGAAACGTCAAAACGGCCATCATAGCGTGCCGGTAGTATAGTAGACTATAATATCTCGTATTTATATATTTCAGTGTGACCAGTGTCCAGCTTTATTCAAGTCTGTAACTCTAATGAAAATACACAAGAATCGACACAAGAACAAACGTAAAAGCCGTGCGAAAGTATCCGCAGAAATGAAATATCTTATTTAAAAGAAATACCTTAATAAAAGGATTTTTGAAGTCAAACTTCTTACAGGAGGGCTTTGAAATTCTGATCCTCAACCTTTTTGGGTGACGAAAAATAAATGAATGATAAACACAATGTATGCTATTCAAAAGTGATTGATGAATAATTAAAATGTTTCCCTGTAATACTAAAGTTTCACTTCTATCGTGTCTTTATTTCATATGGGCGTGAATCCGAAACTACGAGGAATATCAGAATATACTCAAACAAGTCTTGGACACGATTGTGATGAAAAAATAACTGCAGCATTGGATTTTTAAAAAAACATCTCGTTTCTCGAACATGTTGATTTGGAAAAATACTGGTGTGTCGTAAAGACACGATAGAAGTGAATCTTTAGAATTACAGGGAAACATTTTAATTATTCATCAATCATTTTTGAATAGCACAGTTTGTGTTTATCATAAATTTATTTTTCGTCACACAAAAAGGTGACGGATCGGAATTTCAAACTTCCCAAAAGAAGTTTTACTTCAAAAATACATTGTAAGTATAATTATACTTCTATAGTGGAGTGAAGGATTTCTAACGAATTTTGGAAAGTAATGACATGCGCCAAACTTAAGGAAAATATTAAATGTATATTTTATAATAATGTCTTTTATTTATACATTACCCGTACCTTGTCAGAAATAAATAACAATTTTGAAGCTATAATTCTTAAGGTTGGTTATGAAAAGGGATGTGAGTGAAATTTTAAGATGCGCATCACTGTAACACAAAATTCTCACTGATGAAGTTAGCTGATAACGGTCTCTCCGGAACATCGCACCAATCGCAACTGTCAGTGTCAATGAGATAATAATAACCTAACACCGTCAAAAATTATTATTCGTTGCTATAGACAGGTGCAAAGAGTTTGGACACTACAGTTTCACGACTGAATAGTAAAAAATGCTTTTAGTGCAGTTTTTCTCACCTATAATTTGGGGTATAACTTCTTACGTGCGTACATAAGTACACACACAGTTTTTTAATTAAAATATAATGAATTATGTTTGAAATAGCCACCTTACCCATTGTTTATGACAATCTGCTGTTGGCGTCAGCTATATCTGCCAGTATAATGAAGAACTTACTTTTATGCCAAATAGGTATAATACAGACATGTTGCTATCCCTTACGCACTCAGTTCGATTCAAATATTCCTTACCCTTTCCCTCCTACCCTTCGAAGCTCTGTGGGCAACAATAAAACATGCGCGCCATCTGTGGTAAAATACTGGACGAAAAAATTTTCGCGCGCACACACTTGGCTGGTCATTTTTTTAATACTTATAAATAGTGTTTTCAATGTGTTAAAGGTTTTATTCAACATAATAATATTTTTCACTTAGAGCGAGTTGTGACAGTTGAAGGATTTTTACCCATATCTTGTGAAATAGCACTCGATTACTCTGAGGTACTACACTAAATGCTTCACGAGTCTTTGCTCTGTTACGGTATCCCCTAAAGTGAAGTAAAGAAAAGTATTATAGTAGGTAAAAAAATAAAATATGTAATATGTTTGACTATTTTTTAATTTTTATTTCACATGTGACGGGACTCCATATATTTTTCTGAAATGGGAGTTACAATCAATGAATCTGATGTTCTGTGTTGCTTACATTTTGAGGCAGCACAGGCACCTGTATCTGTAAGTGAAATAATTAATAAATACCCCTTTTAATAAAAGGCAGAGAAATGTATGTCCAGTGCCTTTACCATGAGTTTATAACGTACGTACTCGTTAGCGACGGCGTAAAACATTTCTATGGCAAATGTGTACAGCGCCACTAGCGGTCACCTAAAGAACTAAAATCGTACGAGTCGATAGGTAAAAAACCTATCGAAATGTAAACACTAGCTAGTAACGTTTTTTAGCCTTTGCTATAGGAATTCGGTACCATGAGTCACAAATTTGACAGTTGCTATCGAGGAATACTGTATCGATAGTAGTTTACTCGCAAGTGACTAGTTTCGATAGCAACTCATGGTAGAGGTACTGTGCGAGAATCGAACCCTCGACTAGGTTCCTACACTACAGGCTGTTTTTATTGCTGAATAGATCTTGATGGAATTTGCTAAAAAGTTACATTTGGTCATGGAAAAGGACCAAGACACTATCATATTCATATTTTAAAAGTAGTAGATCTCTCACTGCACGCCATACGTAATGCACTTGTATTATTGTTTCGGTTAGAAAGGTAAGGGCGCTTACCATCAGGCTCAACTTGACAAAAATCATTGTCCCCACCTGAAACTTTTCGATGACTCCCTGCTCTTCTCTCGCGACTCCGTGACTCTTCGTCAGGTGTTTTCTCACATTGCCCGGCCTCGAGAAGGAGTCCTGGCATATTGGGCACAGGTACCTGTACCTGCTCACCCGGTGCGCGTTGTAGGCGTGGCCTTGGAGTAGTTTCTTGGACTTCTCCCATTTGAAGCAGACCGGACACTAGACGTTGGAAATTTTAATGTTCTACTTTAAAAATTGTATCTATACAATGTATTATTTGATTATAGACTATAGTATTTTTCAAATAGCATGAAAGTTTTCACACATGGTGTTTTATAAGATTTCTCAATGGATTATAATATGTTTATTTCGACATAATAATGGGATACCGTAATAGAGCAAGGTCTCATGAAGAATTTAGTGTAATACCTCGGTGTAATGAAGTGCTTCACAAGATATTGGTAAAAAACTTCGACTGTCACAACTCATCCATGTTTCAAAGGAGTAGAGTGGAACTTTTCATGTTTTCAAGTTCCACTCTACTCCTCTGCCAAACGGAATAGAATGAAATTCGCTACACAAAAAGAATCCAGTGTCTTTACCATGAGTTTTTAACGTACGTACTCGATAGCGACGGCGTAAAACATTTCTATGGCAAATGTGTACAGCGCCACTAGCGGTCACGTAAAGAACTAAAATCGATAGTACGAGTCGATAGGTAAAAAACCTATCGAAATGTAGACACTAGCGAGTAACGTTTCGATAGCAACTCATGGTAGAGGTACAGTACCTCTACCACGAGTTACTATCGAAACTTACTTTAGTCACTAGCGAGTAAACTACTATCGATACAGTATTTCTCGATAGCAACTGTCAAATTTGTGACTCATGGTACCGAATTTCTATAGCAAAGGCTAAAAAACGTTACTCGCTAGTGTTTACATTTCGATAGGTTTTTTACCTATCGACTCGTACTATCGATTTTAGTTCTTTAGGTGACCGCTAGTGGCGTTGTACACATTTGCCATAGAAATGTTTTATGCCGTCGCTAGCGAGTACGTACGTTAAAAACTCATGGTAAAGGCACAGAACACACCGTTCTGGTACCTTAGGAACACATAGGGTTGCCAACCATACTTTATAAATAGTTCATTTAAGTAATCTTTTTTTATCGTAATGTACTTTACATTTTTGCATAAAAAAAATGTATTCAAAACACTTTATTTTTTCCAATTCAAATCATTTGTCGTCATCATTTAAAAAAAATAGAAAGAACACAGCAAACCATAGGACGGTAACTACAATCCTTTTCACATAGGATGAGTTGTGACAGTTAAAGGTCTTTTACCCATATCTTGTGAAGCACTTGGTTACTCTGAGATACTACACTAAATGCTGCACGAAATCTTGCTCTGTTACGGTATCCCTTTATTATGTCGACAAAAAGACTTTATTATGTTCAAAAATACTTTAGTCTACTTATTATTAATATATAATAATAATAAAAATCTATGTAATAATCCGGGATGTGTAATGAAAAAAACAATAGAAAAAATTTTATAAGGCAAAAGCACTAGTGTTTGTCATAACATACTGTTGTTTTTGTCAACTTGCTGGTAATTTCGAATAAGTCACTAGTAGTTCACAAAATAATAATTGTGTACGATAATGTGTGTAAAATAATAATACAATGCGGCAACACCAATCGCGGTGTTTCTGTAAATATTAAAATATGTAAATAGTCGACCGATTTTTGTTTTGGAATTTTTAAAAAGGATATACTTTTAATAACCTAATCTCTTCGCAACACAATTGACAGACTTTTTGGCGGGAACTTGCAAATTGACGTTAATGTAATTTTGTGCTGTCTTTATTTCAGGGGCCTTTTATCCAGAAAAAGTGAATAGTCACTTTTAAAAATGTCTCGAAACAGCCTGAGATTTTTTTGGTAATACGGTCTTTTATAAAAATATTTAGTTTTGTGAGAAAACGTTAGACGTATAAAATTTTTGTGATTTTAGTCTACAATATTACTCGACATTGGCTATAAATAAATCCTAAAAAAGGATTTGGTTGCTAAAATTAAAACTATGGAGTAGTACAGTATCGTTTTGACAATAAATAAAAACGAGTTCATTTACTCTGCACAGTGCACCTCTAATTTCCTTGTTTAAGTTGTAAGTAATTATTGTTATTTTCTATTTTGTAGTCTTGTTATTTGTTTTGTTTTTGAATGTTACCTATGTTAAGTATTTTGTGATTGTTCGTGATCGTTCTAGATAATTCGTCACCTATCAACATTTTCCGATTCGACAAAAAAAAACCCGATAACCATCGTGTCGAGTGCGCCAAAAACCAATGCAATGAGAAATTGAACATCGCGCAACGTCACGGTATGCGCGGTGTTCAATTTTGTATACAAACCTGCTTTTTGGCGCACTAGATACAATGACGCTCCCCTTGCCATAAATAACCGTGGTCATATAATTAAAAAGTGAATTGACGTTTTTTGACAGTATTTTAGGTCAACCACTAGTGCCCATTGGAAAATATACATAAATATAATATACCAGCATAATTCTTATACAACGTTGATAAAAGCGAGAGGCATTAAATGAAACCACATATACTATACGTGATTGCGATTAATTTGAAAGTAATAAAAAAAAGTTAACGTGAAAAATACGAAAAAACTTTTTTCAAAGAAATTAAATAACTGAATAGTCAAAGTAAAACTTAAACATCCTTTGCAAAAATGTCCTCTGACCTGCGTATCGGAATGGCAACATCGCATAGCGTAGCGCCTTGTTTGTATTGGGAACTTATGATGAAGAGCGGGATCGTCGCGTGAATTTTGTCATTTTAAGGTGAATGACTCTAGGTAGCTATGCCAATGTGCTTGGTCAGCTGCTAGGGAAGATACATCGTGTTTTATCTAAGAAAAAACTTTAAAAATATCCTGTGGCTAAACTATTGCTTCTATTGCTCTGATTTTTGGTGTGTGGCCTGAAAATGATACAAAGTATATGAGGTTTCATTTAATGCCTATCGCTTTTATCAACATTGTATATATTATTATATTTATAGTGCCTTTACCTTACGTATCGCGATGAGCAGTACTCTGGGGCCGATCTGTCTCGAATACAGCATTTGGACGTTCACCTTTTACTCAGTCGAAGTTGGGGTGTCGTGGGACTCCATAAATGATTCGACTAATATTCAAAATGCGAAAAAAACTGGTCGATGGGTTATTAACTACATAATATATTGAGAAAACAAGAGGAAACTTTGTATTTGTCAATGTTATCTACCATAGTAAATTATGTGGTAGAATGTGGTAAGCACACAAAGCCTAGAAGGAACCCCTCAAGTTGAAGCTGTCAGAAAATGAGGAAGGGGTTAGCGAAAACAAAATCGTATTTGGGGTAGTAGACTATAGGGGTACCATAAAGACCCCTCCCACCATGATATGGTTTCCACACCATATTTTCCCTGACCCAAAGCTCAAGGCTTCCCATCACTACCATTATGGCTCTCCTTACTTTCAAACAAAAAAACAACTTTTTTTTTAGACGGGATTGCGATAGTCCTCAATCTCACCTGATGGTAAGTGAGGATGAGACCGAAGATGGAGCTCGCTTTCCCATTAGTAGCCTATTCACTCTTTTCTTAAAGAGCTCCAAGTTGTAAGTATCTGGGAACACAGACGAGCGGAGAGAATTCCAATCTTTAGCTGTGCGCATGAGAAAGGAAGCTGCAAAACGCTTCGTGCGAATTGGTGGTATGTCTACAACATAAGGGTGAAAACTCTGCCCACGCCTAGTAGTCCGATGACGAAAAGGTGATGGAGGAACTAAGTCATGAAGGTAACATTAAAAGAAATCAATATAAGCAATTGTTTGGTTTAATTAATATAAAATGTGTATTATCTAAAATACATTACACACCAGTTTTGGAAAGATAATACATTATCTACTACAATATTGTGCGATTATGCGTCTTATTAACACTAATCATACCAACACTTACTAGGTACCAATTTCTACCATAGTGGGTCAAATGTGACTTTATATTTCCTGCTTGTATGTATGAAATATGGTTGTTAGGAAGGGAAATAAATAGTATAACTGTTTATTAATTAGTAAGAAAAAGTCATGAAGTCAAATGTGCAAAAGCAATAAGGTGATACGTGCATTTTCAATGCAAAGTTCTAAATGGGTCATTTGACCCGGTTATGGTATGTTTAGTGTTAAATATACATGATTATTACATTAAAAAATATCAATAATATACTGCACAGAAACAGCAAAACAACTTTCTCGAGTAGTAGAGCTCTTAGTGCAGATTTCGTCCGGGGAAGTACTACCACCTTACCCATTTCTGCCGTGATGCAGTAGTGCACTTGTATTACTGTGTTTCGGTTAGAAAGGTAAGGGGGTCGGTGAAATTACAGGCACACTTACCATCAGGTGGCCCGTCTGCTTGTTTCTCGGTCAAACAGGTATTTAAAAAAAACACACATCGTTTAAAATAAACACATAATTAAATAATTATTTCTCTAGAGCTCTAACCTAACAAAATTATCAAAAAACATAACTGGAACAATTATCAGATTCAGGAAAAATGTCTTACAATTAATTAATTAAACTATAATGTAATATATTTTTTATTCGAATATATTAAATGCAAGCTGTTTTTGGGGTGTCTACAAACCCCACCGTCAAAACATAAGCATGAAAATATTATGAAGTCCTTTACACATGGGGTTACAATTGACCCCACCTTTGATTATGAGTTGCTCGATTCTAGGGTAGCCCCTATTCATTACACAGTCTGTGAATAACCATAATTGCTTTAAGATCGATTTTATAATACTTTTATATCAAGCTATTATATTTTAACTATAAATTGAGTACTTTATATTTGGGTTCATTATAAATAATTACTAATAACCTAACCAACAGTTGCCATTCCGATCGTAACAAAGGTATCGCATGCAATGTACGCCGATACTGCGGTAGTCGCAGTGTTATTCACCGAAGTGTACCGAGCGACTGTCTCATTATACAATTCTGTAGATGACCCATAAATAGTTATATAAATTGCACATTGAATTTGTGTGGGGCATTAAACTGTCGAAAATACAGCTTGATTCATAAGAAAATTTGATCTCAATTGAAACAGTCTGAAACCGAGCGGCTTTGAAAAAAAAATTGTCAGCGTTAATAAATGATGAAAGCCCCGTCCAAACTAAAGCTGTACCCGTACAATCGGCCCCTGTTGATCGTCTGGTATTCCGTGTACACGCCTCGTGTGTGCTCGGACTTTATTCGGCTTCTCGAATCTGTGCTCGCATATTGGACACAAGTATCCATATCGTTTTCCGGTGTGCACATTGTGTTTATGAATTTGTAGAAACTTGCGTGATTTCACCCGTTTTGGGCACATGTCGCACTGTATAGAAATGTTTTGATGTAATTTAACCTTTATCGCGAAGTAATTTCATGTTTTAGAAATGGAACTACTTATAGGGCTTTGAAATTATGATCCGCCTTCTTTTGTATGACGAAAAATAAATTAATGTTAAACACAATCTTGATGATTATACAAAAACAAATATCTAGTAACTAATTCCGCTGGATCTAACTTAGACTGAATTATTTACTAGATATTTGTTTTTGTATAACCTTACAATCAGCGGCCTTACCCATTGCGAGGCTCTGGGGGGCAGGTCATTGCGAGGCCCTTTGTCCTTCGTGAAAAGTATGTGATGCGAAAGTAAGTCTGGTTGTTAGGTTTACGTATTTGTCATGTTTGACAAGAAATGCTAAAGTTGTAAAAATAAATGAAATTCGAAATCCATATTTCTTTTAATTTGTTTGGGTTGCGCTAGGCCCCTTCAAGAGCGAGGCCCCGGGCGATTGCACCGTTCGCCACCCCCTAAGGCCGCCTCTGCTTACAATGTATTACCACAAGGCCACGCCAGAGTCAATTAACAATATTTCTATTCAAAAGTGATTGATGAATAATTAAAATGTTTCCCTGTAATACTAAAGTTTCACTTCAATCGTGTCTTTACGACACAGCCTGCTTTTTAAAATTCATATATGCCTTTATGAATAGTGACCTTAACATCGGGTAATAAAGGTCATTATGTTTTCTTACCTGGAAATTCTTCTCGGGTAGATGAATGGCTATATGCTGTACAAGATTCGATCGCCTGTGGAAAGTAGCACCGCAGTGGTCGCAAACGTACGGCCGCTCGCCGGTGTGACGGCGTTCGTGTATCTGTGACATTTACATCCAACTCCTCGTAAATATGCTGATGGTCTACCTGATGGTAAGCGGTGACCGTCGCTTTGAGATAAGCATCAAATATTGCCACTTATAACGGTCAATTTGAAGTTACCACCGGTTGGGAAGTTATCCTCTAACGGCGAAAATTAATATGCAATCCCGATCGAAAATCCATGGCTTGATGAACCTTTTGACAGTAATTTTAATACACGTAATGTCAAAATTCTACTTCAATCTGGCGATTTTAGATCGGGATCGTATATTAATTTTGGCGAACCGGGAAGAAACTCGGCAAGGTAATGGTTTTAGTAAACTGTTCCTTTTTTACAATTACAATCATAAAAATAAGGGACAGAAACAGGATCTTAAGTGCATTTTAACTTGACAGTTTCCATTCATACTTATGAAGGTCAAGTTGAAGTTAATCCCGGGTGGGAAGTTGTCCTCTAAGTGAGAAGAACCGGGAAGAAACTCGGCAACGTAATGTTTTAGTAAACTGTTATTTTTTTACAATTTCAAACTCAAAATAAGGGACAGAAACAGGATCTTAAGCACATTCTAACTTGACAGTGTCCATTCATAGTTATGAAGGTCAAGTTGAAGTTAATACCGGTTGGGAAGTTGTCCTCTTAGTGAGAAGAACCGGGAAGAAACTCAGCAAGGTAATGTTTTTAGTAAACTGTTATTTTTTTACAATTACAATCATTAAATAATAACAGGTGGGTTGGGAATGAGTTGTCAACCTGTGTAAAGCCTAGATGGGACAGAAACAGGCTCGTAAGTAGATTCACTTTAGATTGTTTATTCATATTCATGAGGGTGGTCTAGCCAGCACCCGAATTGCGTAATCTCTCGTATTAAATTAATGGAACACTATTTCTTAATAGTATAGTAAAAGTATGCACGATGACACATTGGTTGGCGCTGGTCCAGGGTATAAGGAATAACACCGGTTTAACTGTTTCACAAGTCGGGTATCGCTATGGACTTGTGTGCGTGTGTACGCCGCGAGATGAGTAGATAGTGTCACCCATATTCTAAGACGTTTCCTCGAAAATTCCTCGACTCCACTAAACCTCAATCAAAGATATTAGTATTCTAATTAAAAAAATCTCCGCTTCTCGACTTGACATCTCTCAATCGAGGTGAGGAAACAACTGTCAGCATCATGGAACGTCGGGACCAACCATAAGGAAGCTTATTGCTTGTAAATAATTACTGAAACTCATTATTTTATTTCAATAATATTTTATCTACATATAATAGAATAACGTTACTAATAACATGTTACCTTGACTACACATCGATTCGACATCAGTCGGGATTGCTCAAGTTATGACTTAGAATACCAATTTTGAGAATTCCTCGAGAAAATGCTTAAGCTATCATCAGTCGAGTTGGAGTCGAGTGCCGTCTGAGTAAACGTCTTAGAATATGGGTGTAAGTGTCGGTTGCCATGGAAGAGCGCTATTTTATACTATTCTATCGTCGCTCCATTTCGCTCTAACTACCACAGTCGAAGCGACGTCAATGTTATACTAAGTTGACTGCAACGACGATTCTGAAAGCACTATGGACGGGAATTACCGGAAACCGGTGGGTAATAGAGTTAAAGAATCTCCAACCACATTGCCTTAGAATATTTTCCTTGTACAATCATTGGAGGATTCGAGCCAACGACTATCGTCACCAGCGCCGGCCCTATAGCCCTTCCTGGTGGACCGAGATTGTCTCTCGGCGCCCTTTAACTTCTAATGCAAAAATCTATATTTATTGAAGTTAAGTCAAGAAGCTTTAAAAATAACACTCGTACTTTAACACAAGCATAGTTCCTACCGCTATGTAATTAGCTATTTATTTTGGCGCCCTTGCCACCTGGCGCCTAGAGCGACCGCTCGTCTCGCTCTATCTCAAGGCACTAATACTTTTTTATTTATTTAGGATACACAATACAAATTACAACCAAAAGGTAACCACATAATAAGTAATAACACATATAGAGCAGGGTTGTAACTCAAAACATATGTATACAGAAAAACAAAACTAGAAATGAATACCAACACAAATGCGATGAAAGTGCAAGTGAGCACTTCCAAATGACATTAAAGTTAAAAATCTTATTATTTAGAAACTATAAATAAATATTATTTATTTAGACTTAATTTATCTGCTGAGATGTATTATAGGGTTTTTTTTTTAAATTGCTACACTTAGGATCCAAAATATCAACTTCTGAATTATTTTTAGACAATTCGTTAAATTGACGAGCCATTCTTACTGTTGGATTAAAGTATGATGTATTATTTTTGTAGATCTGAAGTGCAAAGAGATTAGAAATGCTACTATTCGATGTCCTAATTTACATACTATGTGACTAGGCCTCATAGGCCAAAACTAAACAAATTGCGAAGTGAACGAACGAAACGAACTAGGCATGTGAAACTCAGCTCTGAACCGGTTCAACAGATCAGATCACACCTACTTAAACTGCCGAGCTGCGGCTCAAGAGCAAACTAAACAGCTCACGGCTCACTTATTATTTTACAGTCTGTATACAATCTGTGATCTATTCTGTCATATTGAGTCGTTGTCGAACTGCGGCGCTGCAACGGCGTAGAGACTCTGTGAGCGGTCGGCAATATTTGAGCTGATCTGTGAACCGGTTCGCAGCTCCGGCTCAAAAACGTGAGCTGTGAGCTGAACCACAGCTCACGCATTTTGGTTGAGTTATCCATGTCTAAAACAAACTGGAAGTGAGATATTTTTTTTGTTGTGTGCCGGTAACATGCGAAAAATTTAATGACTGGGGTGCGCATACACCCCACACTTACCGTGAGCGCCTCTTTAGTGGCAGAGCTGTATTCGCAGTAGGCACATTTGTGTATTTTGCCCAGCCCGTGTCTTGCTCGCTTGTGTTCTTGGAGCTGGTTGTTGTTGCGACAACGTTTACCGCATGACTGTCAAAGTGGGACAAGTATTTGACAAAACTTTCTATGCAGTAGAGCTCTTAGTGCATAGTTCTAAATATTACCACGGGGACTTGTTTCGTTTAGAAAGGTGAGGCCGGTGAAGTTACAGGCACGTGAAACTTAAATTCACATCTCAGGGTCGACAACACCCATTCCACTGGCAGACGGTCCACTTGCTGGTCATTTTTTTTTTATATAAAATGGGCTTGCTTTAGGCCATCGACTGAAGGAGTTATGACGAGGGCGAGGATATAGCATACCCCGAGAATGCCTATTCACTCTGGCCTTGAATAAATCTAGGTTAAAGGTGTCTGGAGACACTGACCCCGGAAGAGAGTTCCACTCCTTCGCTGTTCGTATAAGGACTGTCTATCTGTGAACCGTCTGCTTGTTTATCAGCCTAAGTGGTATTAAAAAAGTCCACAAACCTCACAGACTCTGTAATTGGTGTGAAATCTCATATGTGCCTTGTATGTAGCCTTCATCCTAAACTCTTTATTGCAAGTGCCGCACTTGTACGACCCCGACGGGGGTATATTCAAGGGATTCTTCTTCATTGGTATCGGCTTCTGAAAATCAAAGTTTACAATCTACTACAACAACTTCTACAACTAGCTGTCCCCCGCGGTTTCACCCGCGTTTGCGAGGGATGTAAGCATACGTAACCCTTCCTCTTGAATAAGGAAAGTATAAAGAAAGAAAAAGACGTTTATTCGTGGCAACACACAACATTAAAAAACAAAATAATATGAGAAAACAAACATTTTAAAAATGTAGCAATGCTGAGAGATGCCAGGAATAGGTCCCGACTCAGCAAAAAGCTAAACCCATTAAAAACAGCCGTCGCCCTAATTTTCAGTCGGAGCCTACGTCCATGACATCACGAACCTCAGACACAAACACAATAAAAAATAGGAAACAAAAATTAAATTTTACACAAACTTAGTCAGGCAGACCGATTAATCATTCTACCGATGATTTGTTTTATTCACGGACATCTGTACCTCTACCATGAGTTGCTATCGAAACTTACTTTAGTCACTAGCGAGTAAACTACTATCGATACAGTATTTCTCGATAGCAACTGTCAAATTTGTGACTCATGGTACCGAATTTCTATAGCAAAGGCTAAAAATTGTTACTCGCTAGTGTTTACATTTCGATAGGTTTTTTACCTATCGATTTTAGTTCTTTAGGTGACCGCTAGTGGCGCTGTACACAGTTGCCATACAAATGTTTTACGCCGTCGCTAGCGAGTACGTACGTTAAAAACTCATGGTAAAGGCACTGATCCCAAACTAAACAAAACTTGTACTATGGAAACCAGATAACCGATATACTACATATAAGTTCTACTTTTAAGGCAATGGGCAATTGATTTATTTATGCTAACTTAGAAATTAGTGTTTTTTTGTGTTTGGAACTATTTTCTGGATGATTGTGTACGTCGAAAGAATATGGGAGAAAGGGGAAGAAAGGAGAAAAAAGGGTAAGAAAGGAGATGGGTGGGTAAGAAACGAGAAGAAGATCGAGGAAAAATTAAAGATAGTACGATTTTCACTGTTTCATAAATAGTTATTTTTAATATAATAATCCCTATCTAAATCCTATTTGACCAATATTATAAATGCGAAAGTTTTTGAGCATGAATGTGTGGTTGTTTGTAACTCTTTTACGCAAAACTACTAAATGCTTTTGGATGAAACATTGCACATACTCGTAGATACGTAGTTCCCAGATACATACAACTTGGGGCTCTTTAAAAAAAGAGTGAATAGGCTACTAACGGGAAAGCGAGCTCCATCTTCGGCCTCATCTTCACTTACCATGAGACAAAGAAAGATAGCTTACAAACCTGGTTTAACATATTATACTTTTTATCACGGGAAAATGCCACATCTCTCTGGAAAACTTGGAACAACTTATGGAGGAGCGAGGTATGAGGCTTCTCCGTTTAAAAGGAAAGAACTTCCGCCGCTAGGTGATCATGCCTGGGGACCGCGGTCCAACTGTTGATGTCGGATGCTTGTATATATTTCAAATTCTGAGAGAATCTTGATAGTGCGATGTAGGATTCTCGCGTGTTTCTACTCGTTCATAGATGTCGCCACATCACTGTAGTGCGGGCGGTGAAGGATTGTAGGCGTGTTCATAGATGTCGTCACAAACTCATTGTTTTTAAACTATTTAGACATATCAACTCACCTGTTTCAACTTCCCCTTAGTCTCCACTTTCGCCAACAAATAATCGTCATGGTCATTCTGAAAGTCATCACCGAACATATCGTAATCATATTCATCATCCTTATCTACTTTCGCTTTCTTTACTCTGGGACTCTTCAAACTCTTGCTGATTCGCGTGCTGTATTTCTTCTTGGGTTTGTGACCAGAGAGCATAGACAGTAAGGATTTCTCAGCCTTCCGGCTTGTACGTCGGAACTGCAAGGCCACTGACATTGTTTCTATGCAGTTGGTACATATTTTCTGTGATAGGCCATCGTTGTTTTTTATCTGTGGACAGATTTTAAGCTTCTCATACGCGCCACGAGAGGTACATCCTACTAATATTAAAAATGGGAAAGTTTGTATGTATGGATGTTTGTTACCCTTTCACGCAAAAACTACCGAACGGATTTGGATGAAACTTGGCACATATATAGAAAATGCCCTGGAATAACACATAGGATAGTTTTGTGCTGGGAAAATGTTAAATCCCTCGGGAACGCGGGTGCAATCGCAGGGGACAGCTAGTCTATAAATATCACGTTTGTTGTAAGGGAGCCTTCAATGTTTATTGAAGTAAAACTTCTTTACGCACGTTTGACTTGGGGAGTAACGTAAGGGGACTTGGCTGGTCAATGCGTGACGAGAGTTACGAAAAGTGTGATCCGGCGATCACAGAGTCTCTACGCCGCTACCACACTGCAGTTCGACAACGACTCAATATGACAGAATAGATCACAAACTGTAAAATAATAAGTGAGCCGTGAGCTGTTTAGTTTGCTCTTGAGCCGCAGCTCGACAGTTCAAATAGCTATGATCTGATCTGTTGAACCGGTTCAGAGCTGAGTTACACATGCCTAGATGTTCGTGCCCAGGCCGCTGGTCAGTAAATTACTAAAGGCGTCTGTACTGTTTGCTTTAGTCAATAAAAAGAAAGAGAAAGAAAGATTCTAGGTAAGCATGCTACATCCTCGGCCTCATCATGACTCCTTCTGGGACGAGTCAAACGCAAGCCCATTTGAAGTAAAAGAAAATTAAAGACAGATTAAGCTTGGGTATAGCACTCGCTCCAGCAGGACACATCTTAATGTATAAAAACTTGTTTTGAAAAGAGTAATTGCTAAGTTTATTGCCGGCTCTTCTCAGTAAAAGCAACCTTCCATACCGGTGTTAGAGTCTGACCATTCATAAGTGCTTGTGAAGACCTATTTGAATATAAATATTTCTTTTCAATTTAACTACGATTTTACATTTAAAATTTTAAATGTAAAATGACAATATTATTTATTTATTTAGGTATTTTAATTTGTCTCTAATACCAGTTCGGAAGATTCATTTTACTGAGAAAGTTTATTTTAATTTATATAGCTGTCCCCCGCGGTTTCACCCGCATTCCCAAGGGCTGTTACATTATTTTGTTCTTTCTATCATCAATAGTTTTCGCAGCGCCCGCGATTTAAGGAATTTTTAGGTCATTTTTTTCCCCCATAATGTACTTATTGTTTTTTTTTTTTTTTTTTTTTTAAATAACAATTAAATACAAAAGGAATTATTCCTTAAATTAAGCCATAAATTATACTTACTTACAAAAGGTACTTTCAAAAACAACTCAATATATTTGAAACAATGAAAAATGTTGTGTTTTGTATTTGTGTATAAATGCATGCAGGTTAGTATGAAATAAGTACTATAATATATATATTTATTTATATATCATATTACAATGAAAAAATATAAATTAAGAAATAATAATGTAATTACATTACACAAATAATTAAAAGTTTTAGTAAGGAATTCCCTAATTTAAAAAACAAATAATATAGACTATTTTATTCAGTGATAATGTAGTTTTGTACTGGCAAAAGAATTATATGCAGGTGTTACAAAATTACCGGTAAAGGCGAAAGGAGGTTCAATTATAGGGGCCTTATAAGGAGTCCATTCACAATATTTAAGAACCGTAGTAACACTGTGTAACATACCTCAAAAAAATAAAAAAAACTGATGTTTATGTAAAAGTAGACAATTATTAGGTAAAATAGGTATGTAGGCAAAAACAGATTGCTGCTAACCAATCTGGTTCCCTGACATGACAACTTACTAGGGTTGTTGGCTTTGATAATCCTAACTAATATTATAAATGCGAAAGTAACTCTGTCTGTGTCTTTCTTTCACACCAAAACTACTGAACCGATTTAAATGAAATTTGGTATACAGATAGTCTATAGCCTGAGGAAGGACATAGGTTATTTTTTAATGCGAAAAAAGGGTTGTAAGTGGGTTAAAAAGGGGATGAAAAGTTGTATGGAACGTCATTTTTGGAGCTAGAAGCTTGAAACTTATTTTTAAGCTGTTGATTCGATATAAATAAATATGACATTCAAAGTTTGTATGTAAGTACAGTGTAAACTCTTTATAACGAAACTCAAGGGACTGAGCATTTTTTGTCGTTATAGAGAGTTATCGTTATATGGAGTGAACAAAAAAAACCAAATTAACAAGAATTTTTAATATGTATGGGCTCACTTCAACGTTATAGGGAGTTTATATAGGGAGTTTATCGTTATAAAGGATAATGTTATAAAGAGTTTACACTGTATGTTTATTACTCTTTCACGCAAAAACTACTAAACAGATATGGATGAAACTTGGCATGTAGGTAGAGCATATCCTGGTATAATATATTGGCTACTTTTTATCCCAGGAAAATGTGATTTCCCTCGGGAACGCGGGGGACAGCTAGTAAAATATATATCTGAAAGTTCTTTCGCATGGGCCCTTCCGTTACTATACTACCGGCACGCTATGATGGCCGTTCTGACGTTTCAGATTGTCATAGGAAAAGAAACTGTTTTGCTTTGGAATAAGGTTGATTTCCATCATCTTAAAATTTACTGTTGGATCAATAGATGCACCTTATATGTGAAGGTATAAAGGTTATTTTTTTTGTCATTGTTAAACGTCAAACGGCCATCATAGTGTGCTGCAAGTTTAGATAGAAATGAAACATAATCCATAATCCAATAGGCTCACAGCCATGAATGGTCAGACTCTAACATCGGTTCAGAAGGTACAGTAATTACTATGGTGACCAGACAGCCTGGACCCAGGTGAGACCAAACCAGGGGAATCTCCAGCATGTGGCAATTTATTATTAACAAAATATATATAGCTTAAGTTTAATATTGCACACCATGGACATGGTAAAATGTAAAATCTTGAAATTATATTAAGAACACCATGTAAACTACATTCTCGCAATAAACGATTTATGATTATGAAAACCACCATTTAACTGATGATGGGAAAACCCATGATCTCCAACAATGCAGACTGCTGCTACTCCATTAAGTGGTATGACCACTATTCTTATACATTCTAATTATTATAGACAACGGGACTATAATAATGAAACTGTGCAAGAAGCTCCAAAAAATAAGTTTTAGTACGTCAAAAAAAATAACATGCTGTTTTCTTTTATAAAATTCTGTTCATTTAAATTCTCTGATCTGAATATATTTCATTTGTCGCGCAAAAAGTTGGGAACCCTAAGATTAATAGTGTCGATAGGCAAAGGTACCTCCAATCCAGTAACAAGCCAAAGATCACGAGCTCGTTTTTCCTCTACATCTGTGTCATAGAATATTGGTACCAAATCCTTGGTATTTAAACAGGTCCTGCAGTATGATACCTCTGGAGATTTCCTTTCTACTTTTTCCACAATCACAGGCTTCTGTCTCCTCACCATCCGACGCCTCGCGCTCATTCTATTAAGTAAAAGTACGGCGAGCATCTTAAAGGTGAATATGAGAATCTGTCAGTAACTTAATTTGGTGCATAAATAAAAAGAGTAACAAAATCAAATAAATGTAAAGTAATCTCCAAGCGGACAATAAGTCCAACATTGAGGTGGAGTTATTGATTACTTAACGCAACTCAATAGAACACTTTTGTTTACAAATCGTAGAATTTTATGTGTGCCCTACGGACCGGTAAACAGCCATCTATTTATTGATTGACTTGCTTGACATATGTTATGATCTGTTTCTTATTTGAAATATAGATAAGGTAATAAACCATACAGCCTAATCGTTCGAAAACCATGTAGAATTCTATCAAAATCCAAATACTTTTTGTGCGTTTGTGGATCTGTGAATGGAACAGAATAATATAAAATTCAATGCTAAATCATAATAAAAAAAAAATACCAAAAACTAAAAATCACTTAGGGGTATGAAAAATAGATAGAAGCCGATTCTCAGAACTACTGAGATCTTACATGTATATATTTTAATTAAAGATTGTTGAAGAATGAAGCAGTAATAATTAATAATAATTTATTTAATCAGCCAGATACAAATATAAAATGTATAATACGTGACAATTACAGTGACATGGGCTATAAAAATTAAAAAGCAAAAGAATACCACTGTATTACTTTTACTATAATATGAATTCAATTTATTCTTCAGCCTAATAACACGTGATACCAAAAATTTTAAAAGTAAGAACATTTGAATTTCACTGTATTGCGTTTACTACGAAATAAATTTAACTAGTACCTTAGCCTCAGCAACACGTGGTGGTTATGCCATTAATTGTAGCTTATGTGAAACGTTGGTACTTTAAACACTGCTCAATCTGTTAGAATACTTACTCAATCCAGTCAACATATACCGCCATCTGTTAGAATCGTTTGGAGCTAACAGATAATTGTGACTGTCAAATAATTTGCAATAATAAATATAATAATATTGCGGCATTTGCGGCTATAAATTGAGATGTAAGCTATCCTCTCTTTTTCCATCTTTTCAGTTAGATCAAACTGCACACGGTGTGCAAATTTGATTAAAATCGGTTAAGTAGTTTAGGAGTCCATCGCGGACAAACAACGCGACGCGTAATTTATATTCAATACAAATATGATGTATTGTTCACACCACATACAAAGAAAATTAAATAAAAATTATTTTACAAACATTATAAGTGCAAACAATTTAGGCGGCCTTATTGCTGAAGCAATTTCTTCCAGGCAACCTAGCATATTTTATATTAAGATTTTTAAGATTACTATATTCACTGTTATCGGTGTAATTTTTTTCTTGTTATATATACTTCGGTGCCGATGGGTCTCATTTTTGGACTCCATTGCTGCTTCAGATCAGGCAGGATGGAGTCATCTTGTTAGGCTCAAATAAAAAAAAAATTGTTGTCTGTCATGTTGTATAGCAAATGTGACGCCATATATGAAAGCGCCCACTCTATCGAAGTTTTATTATATAGTAGCTTTTTTTTTTTTTTTTTTTTTTTATGCCACTTGGGCCGACAAACAAGCAGACGGTCCACCTGATGGTAAGTGGTCACCGCCGCCTATGGACATTTGCAACACTAGGAGCATCGCCAATGCGTTGTCGACCCTGAGACGTGAAGTTGTTAAGTCTCATGTGCCTGTAATTTCACCGGCCCCCTTACCTTTCTAACCGAAACACAGTAGTACAATTGCACTACTGCTTCACGGCGGAAATGGGTAAGCTTCCAATATCGGTTGGACTGCTGTCCACATGCATGATCATTCTGCCTAGCGGAAGATCTTCCCATTTAAATGGACGAGTCTTACACCTCGTTCCTCCATAGCACAACTGTTCAACTAATTTTAATTTATTCCCAGACTTGTATTTGGCATAAAGGTTAAATAAAACGCATTTCGACTAGTAAACTTACTTTTATTTCTTTATTTTAATTCATTTACATTCTAATTATTGTGCATAGAGAGAAGTTTGTACAAAATTAACAATAATAACATAAATGCTTTACAATTACGTGCTTTGGCAACGATCTTACTAATTACAGTGAAAAATTATAACCATTAAGATGCGTACATACTAGTGCAAAAACCGTGGACACTTTGGTTTTTTGCCGATACATTGTGGCATGCCTCTTTTTTATCCGATTTTGCAGATATTTTGAATAACTGAATTAAATTATTTCAATGCTTCATTGAAGTGGACCTTTGTGAAAAATTACCCAATAATTAGGAGTACCATTAAAAAAACCGACTTAATTTTTTGGTCTCTCTGGCACGTCATTTGTGGTATTACGTAAAAAAGACAAAATTATTGCTATTAACACAAAGATGTGATGTTTAGTATGAATAATAGCACATGAACTTGTGTAGCGTCATCTAGTGAGCTTAAACGACAGAGTTTTATAAGCCAGAAGAAGACGCATCACAACACTACCCTAAAAGCAGTGAGGGATAGTGGTGCCATTAAAATTCAACACGCTTGAAGTTTCTTATTGGACGGCTATGGCCAACCTTTTTGTGTGACGAAAAATAAATATATGATAAACAATTTATGCTATTCAAAAGTGATTGATAAATAATTAATTTGTTTCCCTGTAATACAAAAGTTTCAGTTCTATGGTGTCGTTACAAAAAACAGGTGCGCCCTGTTTTTTTTTATATAAAAATAGGTCAAAATTTAGGCTACCTTTATCACCTTTTTACGTTTTATTTAATTTAGAAATTCTATAAACACTTGACGCCATTTTACCGTTCAATAGAAAGATACCTTTGCTATCTGAAGATCAGAAAGCTATTTAAAAAAAATAGGGTGAAAGAACGCAGTGAAAGAAACATAAACAATAAATACGTATGACTAGGCAGTATGGTCGAAAGACTCTAGCCTGGGCTCAAGAGGCAAAAGGGAAAAAAAAAGAAACAAAAACAAGGATGACATCATTTCGGTGACGTAATGTTTACTTTTAAAGTTTTTTTTTTTAGTTTTCGAAATGAAGCATTTGAGAAATCGATTATTTTTTTTACTCTAACGAATGATAAGTTAGCAATTTAATTATCACAGAGGAAGTCTTAAAATAACTATAAGAACACTGTTCTGTTATTTATTGACCGAAAATTGTGGCTACGATGATTCTACGTATGACTCTAAGGGCACACTGCTGTCCGTTTTTATATTTAAGAATGTTATACAAAAATGTTTGGAAAAAAGGTGCATTTATTGATTCTATAGGAAATTGTATGATGCAGATAAAACCTTGTTATCAGGGCCCTCTTAGACTATGTAGGGGCCCTTTTTATCAATCCATCAAAATACACTTTTGATTAGTGACTTCATATATATAAAGTCGATGTGTATGCGCCATGTAGACTCTAAAAAAACGGGTAAAGTTTGCGTGACGAATAATAAATGAATGATAAACACAATGTATGCTATTCAAAAGTGATTGATGAATAATTATAATGTTTCCCTGTAATACAAAAGTTTCACTTCTATAGTGACTGCGACACACCTTGCTTTTGCCACAAGTCGAGTCGTCTCAAATAGCCTGTGATTTTTTTTACCTGTTTTTTTTTTCTTTTTGTGTCAGGAACCTTCGGCGTACATAATTAGATAGAGGAAGGTATAAACATACCAACATCCATTTTATATATAAAGATTTGAACTCAATGAATGAAAACAAATGACTGGGACAAATGATGACAAATGAATTGGACTCAAAAATATTTATGCTGCTCCTAATAACAATAGAATTAATTTTTAAATATCAAATGGCCCATCTACCTGCTAGTTTGCTATCAATTGGATATCATAAATTAAAATTGTGATTTATTTTGTAATTAAATCTGTCACTGTAATGACGATGAAACGAAAAAGCGACAAAAAAAGAGACAGACATATACATTTGTTGGATTTAGCCTGCGAGAGAATGAGATAGGTAGTGTTCTAAAGGTTACACTTCAAACGCTGTTAAAACACACATTTTTTATATACATCGTCAATGTGACGAGAATTTAGGAACAAATCTTGTAAAGCTGCCGCTACTCCTCTTATCTTCGAATAAACTCTTCAAGAAGTACACCTGGAATTAAATAGTCCATACAAAATCATCTTGTGTTTCCAGCGCCGGCCTTGGGGTAGAGCGAGAGGAGCGGTCGCTCGAGGCGCCAGGTGGCAAAGGGCGCCAAAATAAATAGCTAATCACATAGCGGTAGGAAATACGCTTGTGTTAAAGTACGCTATATTTAGAGCTTCTTGATTTAACTTCAATAAATGTTGATTTTTGTAATATTTATTTGTGATTTAAAACCATCGACTAAAGAGCGTCGAAAGACAATTTCACTCCGCCGGCAAGGGCTGTAGGGCCGGCGCTGTGTGTTACCTATCCTTTGTCACACTAGTGCCACACAGTGGCGTAGCTACCGGAGGGGTAGACGGGGCAGTGCCCCGGGGCCCCGAAGCTTAGGGGGCCCCTCGGACTCTGGCTTACAAACAGTGGCGTAGCTACTGCAGGCCTAGACGGGGCAGTGCCCCGGGGCCTCAAGCTCTGAAAGAGTGGCAGAACAAACGATTTTAAATAGTTTAGTTGGGGCCCTACTTAAGTTTTAGCCCCAGGGCCTTTGGTTATCTAGCTACGCCACTGGTGCCACACGGACTGTATGGTCATACTCTAACACCGATTTTTAGAAGAACCAGTAGTTTTGGTTCGAGACCCTGACTGCCACGGTTTAGGTCATGACCATGAGTCGATACACAGCAGGACCAACATTTGTGTGCATGAAGTTGTCTGTTTTCTGTCTGGGTGTAAATATGAATATTTCAATATAGCTGCTTCCCATAGTACAAGCTCTGCTTAGTTTGAAATCACTTCACCAGCCTTCCCTTTCTAACCGAATCAGTAATATAAGTGCACTGTTTCACGGTCGAAATGGGTATGGTGGTTGAATTTCCCAAAAACTCCTAACTTCCCTAAGAGCTCTACTACTATTCTACATGGCATTACCTTGGCTAATGTATTTATTTACCTGAAATACTCCGACTATAATCATCAAGATGATTTGTCCCATGGACCATTTTAAGACTCTGAAAAAAAAATACATGCATTAATTAATTTATAATCGGATATATAAATATATATAAAAAAAGGAAAATAGGGTTTCTTCGAAGCACCATTCGACGCGGCATTTTTCCTAGACGGGTGTTTAATCCGCTACTGGACATTTGCATCACCAGGGGCATCGCCAATGCGTTGTAGACCCTGAGACGTGAAGTTAAGTCTCACGTGCCTGTAACTTCACCGGCCTTACCTTTCTAACCGAAACAGTAATACAATTGCACTATTGCTTCACGGCGGAAATGGGTAAAGTAGTAATTTTTATTGTCATCTCACTTACCGATCACACATATCCTCAGCCAGGTTCCTGTCCCTCGCTTCATGAGCTGAATGTAGTTCCTGCAACCTCTTGGCTGCTGATACGCTATCTCTCACTCGTGAGACAGATTCAGCTATATCTTTTACACGCATCATATAGGTTTCAGCTGCGTTGCCTGAAACGTAAGTTTGCTTGGTGGTCAGAGACTTGACGTCCGACCGGGATAATCATTTTTTTTTTATACCTCTTGCGCCGACAAACAAGCAGAGGGCCACCTGATGGTAAGTGGTCACCGCCGCCTATAGACATTTGCAACACTAGGGGCATCGCCAATGCGTCGTCGACCCTGAGAGGTGAAGTTGTTTTTAGAGTAGTAGAGCTCTTAGTGCAGAGTTCGTCCGGGGAAGTACTACCACCTTACCCATTTCCGCCGTGAAGCAGTAGTGCAATTGCATTACTGTGTTTCGGTTAGAAAGGTAAGGGGCCCAGTGAAATTACAGGCACATGAGACTTAACAACTTCACGTCTCAGGGTCGACAACGCATTGGCGATGCCCCTAGTGTTGCAAATGTCCATAGGCGGCGGTGACCACTTTCCATCAGGTGGACCGTCTGTTTGTTTGTCGGCCCAAGTGGCATAAAAAAAAAAAAATAAGTCTCATGTGAAATTTCACCGGCCCCCTTACCTTTCTAACCGAAACACAGTAATACAATTGCACTACTGCTTCACGGCAGAAACAGGTAAGGCGGTAGTACTTCCCCAGACGAACTCTGCTCTACTACTCTTTTTTATATTTTTCTTTTTAGATCATTTATTACATCGGAAAGTATATACATTATACTTAAGTTAAGATTTGAGTGTTTTTTTTGGAGGATAGAGCATATGAACACCTTTGAACTCTAATCGACGGGCCAGTTGACTTGGCTAGATACCATACTGCCGAGTCACAGGTTGTGGTTAGATTACCATACAGAACAAACATGAGCATGACCATGTCTCTTTTAAAAAAGTGTATAATAAATAGCAGATAGGTACCTACTATCTATACTAATATTATAAAGAGGTAAGATGTTTGTTACTCTTTCACGCAAAAACTACTTAATGGATTCGGATGAAACTTGGCACATAGATAGAGCATATCCTGGAATAACATATAGGCTGCTTTTTATCCCGAGAAAATGTGTTATCCCTCGGGAACGCGGGTAAAACCGCGGGGGATAGATTGTATATAATATATCAGGTATCTGGTGTCCATAGTACAAGCTCTGCTTGGTTTGGGATCAGATGCCGTGTGTGAAGAATACCTCGTGATATTTATATTTTGCAATAACAGGGGGATCAGAGGGCAGGGTACTACTAGGTACCCGCCACTGCGCTGTGGACTCCTTCACCACGCTTGTTATGCGATTCTATCACAGGTTCTTTTACAATTTACTTCACGCTAAAACAGACATAGAAAGGTCGAAAAGTTACCTAACTCCATTTCCTTATCATCCTCGTAGTCCTTGTCTTCGGAATGATCGTTACTATCCACCATCAGATCGAAGAATACCTAGAAATAGGGAATCAAGATGTTCAGTATCGCTATATATACTGTAATATATATAATGTCTATATAAGTATGTATTTAGAAAAAAAAAAGAAGTAGTATATGTAGTATATCAGTTATCTTTGTTTCCATAGTACAAGCTCTGCTTAGTTTGGGATCAGATGGCCGCGTGTAAAGAATGTCCCGGGATATTTATTTATTTATTATTTATTGATGTTATAAAATCAGTCAGAAAGCAAGGAAGCCAATAGGAAAGTATGAAATATAGAAAACTAGCTGTCCCCCGCGGTTTCACCCGCGTTCCTGAGGCATGTGACATTTCCCAGCACAAAAGGTTATAATAATAGTTATAATAATAATAACAAAACTTTATTTTGTTTTTCTCTCACAAAAGGCTTCACAATACAATTCAAACCTATGTTGGTATACAGTACAATGCAGACCTGATTTGTGAGAGACCTGGTGCTTGTGGTAGGTTAAAAACCTGTATAACAAGTCACCAGCGCCCCCGACTCCACTTATAGTTACTTCTAATACCTCCAAGAATATGTGTACAAAGTTTCATGATGATCGGTCAAGTAGTTTTCGCGTGAAAGCGTAACAAATAAACTTACATTCACATTTATAATATTAGTAGGGATAACGAAAATCTTTCTACTAATATAAATGCGAAAGTTTGTATGGATGTTTGTCGCTCAGCACGAGAGAACGGTAGAATAGATCTTAATGAAATTTGGAACAGAGATAGATTGTAGTCTGGAACAGCACATAGTATTTATATCCAGGAAACATATAATACTAACTGACCCGACAGACGTTGTCCTGTCTTAACAATGAATATTGAATTCGAATCTTCCGTTTAAATCGACTATGAAATGTGCACTACGAAATTATAAATTAATTATTTTATCAATATAATTCCGACCCATGCCTCTATTTTAAACGATATTTGCAACGCATTCTGTCAATAATCAAAGTTTATATTGTCAAAAGCGCTAGTCAAGTGGTTAAGTTTTCTGAATTTTTCTAATTTTCCACGCAACTTTTTTAATGTTTTCTTTCATAAGAACCTTCTCCTGACAATAACAAACACAACAAAAAAATAAATAGCGAAATCGATCCAGCCGTGACCAAGGGAAATGGGGATTCATTTTTATATGTTTAGATAGATTATTCGAGAACGTGGGTGAAACCGTGGGGAACAGCTGGTTAAAATAAATGTTAAATAACACATCAATGAAGTTCTACATAGTGAAAAAAACACAAGCTAAAATCAAAAAATTTCTAAACGTCAGGACCGAGGACATTCGTGGAAACACAAAAGTTACGGACGTATCTCGTAGGTCAGTAAGACAGTGACAACGGACATGCTACATCGCTCCAAGAACTGATAAAGACTGTCGAAGAAGAGTTCCCAGCTGGTTCGACGACATGTACAGAGTCGCTGGAACAGGCGTGCCAGGACTCTTCGCTAATGAAATCCATGGAGGAGACAAATATTTAGCAATGGACATCCCTAGGCTGATACCTTTCACCAGGTGGACCGACGAACTGCTCGTGGAGACAGGCTGCCTAGGACTGTTAGCTGAGGAAATCCATGATCACATTCCCTAACACGGACGGTGGCCCTGTAATTATCGATTTATCCTAAGGGGCCCCAGTCTCCGATAAAGGCCCCTGCGAAGACGTGAAATATGAATATATACTTACAGTTTTAGAGCTGAAAGTACTGAATGTGTTGTCGAAGCAGAACCTGTAGTCCCCGTTCAGGTTTGCTGTGTGTCGATGCGCATTCTCTGGCTTCTTGAAATCAGCTACAATCACCCGACCGACCGGGTCGGTTAGTTGAAACGAAACATCCAACTCACCGTGGGACGAATCTATAACCTGGAAAGGCGAAAGATATGTTGAGTAAAAACACCATGTAACCTTTAACACGCATCTATAATAAAATCCCTGCTGAATTATTTTATTTGACTTTTCAAAAATTAGGAAAGAATTCAGACTGTGTTAGGGGGCGTCCAATAATTACGTGAGGCATTTTAGGGGGTGAGGGGGTCAAGCCGAATCTCACCGAATCTCATGTGGAGAGGGGGGGTCTCGGCAAATATCACGTAATTTTTTTATTAGCAAGAAACAGTGTAAATTGCTAGAAGAGGGTTATATATAGTAGTAATATTTTTTCACATCTAAATCTAAATCGTATACGTATGATAATATCAAATCTCAAGTGAGATTAGGGGCGGGGAGAGGGGGTCGAGCAAAATCCCATGACATCTCACCAGGGGGAGAGGGGGGGGTCGATATATCGCCAAAATAACCTCACGTAATTAATAGACGCCCCCTTACCACAAAAGGCTTACTACAACATAAACGATTATTTTAATGACGACAATGCTTGGGTGTAGCGCTCGCTCCAGCAGGACACATCTTTATGTACAAAATCTAATTTTGAAAAGAGCAATTGCTGAGTTTATTGCCGGCTCTTATCAATAAAAGCTCCCAGTGTTAGAGTCTGCCCATTCATAAGTGCCTGTGAAGGCCTATTTGAATAAATATTTCATTTCATTTCACGCTTTTATTGTACAGGCACATGATACTTAACCTTCTAAGGGTCTTAAAAATACTTTGTAAACTATCGATAGTCTAAAATAATCAATAGTCAGAGGGGGGTAGTCGTATGTAGGGGGCTGTGCCTGCCCCAGTATTGGCTAATGTCCACCCCAGGATGTTGGACTGTTTGGAATTTCTAAAAAACTTAGCTTCACAAAAGATTAACGAAACTTTTGATTTTATAAGGGCCCTAGATACGCCAATGGCAATAGTATTGTCTGAGCTAATCGATGAGAACTATCGATACTAAAATGATCGATAGTTCGGCAACACTGCCACTCTACCAACACCTTGTTGAATACAAGGTTAAATTATTGTATTAATTATGTAAATTTTACAATGGCAACATACTGGTACATAGCAATACACACTTATCAACTATTTAATATTAATGACCAAAAAGATCACGTAAAAACATGAGCGTGAAAATTTTATTACATTAGTGATAAGAATGATAATTGTACAGCTGTACACGCTGTATGTACGCACGTAAGAAGTTATACCCGAAATTATAGATGAGAAAAACTGCTTGAAAACCATTTTTTACACGCTTTATATTAGCTTCACCTGTATGTATGTATGTTTGTAACCGACCCCTTTGAGCTCGATTTCGTCCTATTTTGAACGATCAGATTTTATTCAAACTTTGCACACCTGTCAAAGATCGATAACAATGCAATAATCCGATCAAAGCATCCGATTATCCTAATTAGATTCGCTAGGATTAATTAATTTCATCCGCATCCTTTGCATGCGAGTAGCTAGTGCGCGAACTCCGCATGCGTGCAGTTCCAGACTTACTCTTTCGGGCACTCAAAAAAATTTAACTAATAAATGAAAAATAAATAATAGTTAAAAAAACTAAAAAACACGCTTTATATATAAAACCAAACTAAAAAACAGAAAATAAATTTTTTTTTTAATAAATATAAGTTATTAATAGTTTGAATAAGAAATAAAAGTTTTTATTTTAAAAAAAGCGGGGGTGCTTTTCAAGATATTATCGAAATGATAATCCTTCTCATATCTGTCAATAAAATATTTATAACTATTGACACCATGCACCCCACGCTTTTTTTACAATAAAACATTTATTTCTTATTCAAACTATTAATAACTTATATTTATTAAATTCTTATTACTATTCAGTCGTGAAATTGTAGTGTCCAAACTCTTTACAACTGTCTGTAGCATCAAATAACAATTTTTGACGTTGTGAGGTTATTATTGACAATAACATCATTACTCACTCATTGACACTGACAGTTGCGATTTGTGCGATGTTCCGGAGATACCGTTATCAGCTAACTTCATCCGTGATAATTTTGTGTTACACTGATGCACGCGCATCTTAAAATTTCACTCTCATAATTTTTTCATAACGCGCCTAAAGAAGTATAACTTCCATACGTCTAACGATATAATAATCAAATTTAAATAAATACAGTACTCTAGTAACAGCAAAAGTAGCGTATACAATTCGTGATGTAAACATATAAATCTTTTAGAGAGTAGTAGAGCTCTTCTCTTCTTGGGAAGTACTACCAACATACCCATTACCACCGTAAAGCAGTAGTGCACTTGTATTACAGTTTCGGTTAGAACGGTAAGGCCGATGAAGTTACAGGCACATGAGACTTAACTTCACATCTCAGCGACAACGCAACGATCCTCCTGGTGTTGCAAATCTCCACGGTGGTGATCACTTACCAATAGGTGGACCGTCTATTATTGTTTTCTTTCGACGAAAGCCCTTTGTTTATCCATTGAATAAGCAAGTAAAGAAGATTATAGTATTTTTCAAAAAGCATGAGTTGTGTGACACATGGTGTTTTATAAGATTTTTTTTTATGCCACTTGGGCCGACAAACAAGCGGACAGTCCACCTGATGGTAAGTGGTCACCGCCGCCTATAGACATTTGCAACACTAGAGGCATCACCAATGTATTGTCGACCCTGAGACGTGAAGTTGTAAGTCTCATGTGCCCGTAATTTCACCGGCCCCCTTACCTTTCTAAACGAAACACAGTAATACAAGTGCATTACTATTTCCCGGCGGGAATGGGTAAGGTGTTAGTACTTCCTGTCGAACTCTGCACTAAGAGCTCTACTACTCGAATAATTTCTCAATGGTTTATGTTTATTTCTACATAATAAGGGGATACCGTAACAGAGCAAGGTCTGGTGAAGCATTTAGTGTATCTCAGAGTAACCAACCTTGAACTATCACTACTGTACATAACATTGTAATGACGTCCTACCCTTACTCGACTTGGCGGAGACACTACCATGCGCATAAATTACCTTTATTATTGGCCTACATGTTGAAAAGAATTTTATTTGCTCAGTTTTGTCAACACAGGTGTCATATCAGCTAACAGTATCTGTTATGTATACAATATTAAAGAATTGTCGCAATTTGTTATGAAGCGATGTTATATACTGACCTAGGAACTCACCTGTGTTCGCCTGTATTATCTATCTATACTTATATAATATACTAGCTGTCCCCCGCGGTATTACGCGCGTTCTCGTGGGATGTCACATGTATTATACATAAAAACCTTCCTCTTCAATCACTCTATCTATAAAAAAAACCGCATCAAAATCCGTTGCGTAGTTTTAAAGATTTAAGCATACATAGGGATATAGGGATAGAGAAAGCGACTTTGTTTTTTACTATGTACTGATACATAGGGATATAGGGACAAATAAAGCGATATTGTTTTATACTATGTAGTGATAAAGATTTGACTGATTGTTTGTTTGCATTGAATAGGCTCCAAAAGCACTGGATCAATTTGAAAAATTTTTCACCATTGAGAAACTCAATTATCCCCGGGTGACATAGGCCATAATATATATTTTTTTTAATTAGGAATCCTTACAAAAACTCTAATAATGGAACCCAAGGGATATTATAAGTGTATCAAACACAAATCTTCGGAAAAAAATTCTCTAAATTAAGGTGGAAAAGGTCAAAATCTTTTGCATGGTTTAAAGAATCTCTCTTGATTGTGTCTTTGTCCCCTGCGGTTTCACCCGCGTTTCTCGATATCATATATAACCTATAACCATCACGGAAAAATTCCGTGTTGAAGAAAGATTAGAGTAGTAGAGCTCTTAGTGCAGAGTTCGTCCGGGGAAGTGCTACCACCTTACCCATTTCCGCCGTGAAGCAGTAGTGCAATTGTTTTACTGTGTTTCGGTTAGAAAGGTAAGGGGGCCGGTGAAATTACAGGCACATGAGACTTAACAACTTCACGTCTCAGGGTCGACAACGCATTGGCGATGCCCCTAGTGTTGCAAATATCCATCACTTACCATCAGGTGGACCGTCCGCTTGTTTGTCGGCCCAAGTGGAATAAAAAAAAAATTTTATTTTTGTATGTAACAAATAAACTTAAAAACCACTGGACCAATTAAAAAAAAACCTTTCAGCATTGTGAAGGTACACTATCCCCCAGTGACATAGGCTATATAATATTTCATTATCATCATCATCATCATCATCATCAGCCTATCTCCGTCCACTGCTGGACATAGGCCTCACCTATGGCACGCCACTGAGCTCGATCTTCAGCTCTTTGTTTCCAACCGCTGCCAGCCAGCTTGCGTATATCATCGCTCCATCTATTTATATATATAATAATAAATATATATATAATATTTTCAAAGTAATTAGGGATCCTTAGTATAACTCCAATAATACATTATTGTTATACTCAAGGTGTAAAAAAAATCCATACATTGCATGCACTGTGAAAACTATTGATGAAAGAAAAAACAAAATAATGTAATGTAACATCCCTCAGGAAAATAGGGTTAATTTGACGCACCATCACCTCAAAACTACTGAACATAATATTGGGATGGGACTGCATTAGCCAATGGTTCTAGGCTATACATAATATCTATAAAAACGGGCGAAACCATGGGGATAGCTTTACTTTCTAGTGTCATATGATGTCAGTTTTAATTGCAATTAATATTAACACTAACACACACACCCATACTCATTCACTCACACACCTACACACCACATTGTCAAACTGTAATTAATATTATAATGGGGGCCTGGAGCTCCAAAATACAGGCCTAGGCTTAGTTTGGATTCCAGATCTCCAACAAATTGGAAATTCTTTGCAATCTTCTTGTCAACTGTATTTTATCATAGCTTGAAATTTGTGGAGATAAAAAAACAAAAAAAAAGTTTTAAAGTTGTTCCTTATTTTAAAAAAAATAATTTAAATTCAAAAAATTGTATTAAAAAAGTTTTAAAAGAAAGAATATGGTATTTCTTGTAATTTGTAATAGGTAGATAATTATCTTGAAGATAGATATGTTTGGAAATTGCTGATCTTTGCACAAGTGCACCTTAAACATGCTTTTTAAGGTTATTATTGATTTTTTAAGTATTTTTCTTAAGTTAGTTATTTCATAATGTTAACTCAGTATTTGAAAAAAAAAATTGCCAAGAAGTCTTGATTAGATATCTAAATATAAAAAAAAAACATGTTGAGTTGTTTGCCAGATGGTCTCGGCGACACTTCGGTCGCTTTGACATTCTTATATGCCCTTCGAGTGTTTAAACTAAAAATGGTTTTGTATTTTCGAATTGAATCTTAAGCCTGTGGCGATGCAATTATTATGTAAATAACAATAAGATTTTCTTAAATTCACAAAAATATATTTTTTGATAAAAAAATATTAAGAAAAAGCAAAAAAAAAAGTACAATTTAAAACAGGGATCATATAATTTAAGGTTATTAAACTGAAGTGAAAGAAATTAAATTTAATGCTTACCTGATACTCTATGTCGATAATTTCATCAGGCATTACTTTCTGATAGAAACAGTCCACCTTACCAGCTTCTACGGTGATAGTCATGTCTTTCTCGTAAGCAAAAACTACGCTAAAAATTGTGGTGAGAAAAACGTAACGCATTTTGATTACACGACTGTTTAGCCACGAAATACTTATCGCACTACACCGCAGGTGGCTCTAAATGTTATTTTTAGTGTCAGAATGAGTTGTTTGTATTTATAAATAGAATCAAATGAGCAAATTACTTGAATTTTACAAATAAATAAACACCGACAGATAAGTCAGTGTCAGAGGATGTTATCGTTCGGAAATTAGAAACTAATTGACAGATTGCTTGACTAGTCTACAGACAGATTCAGAAAAAATACAACATTTCTTATTAAAACATAAAATATTTCTAAATTTTGCTGATAAAGATTACTACATATAACAATTAACAGTTATGTATAAATGGATTAAAATTAAAGCGTTATAACATGAAAAACGTGGTTTGAAATTCCATACTCTTACGATCTTATTTGTAAAATATTCCGTTATTGTCACACAATAATAAAATTGAACCAAGCTATCCTACTCTCATGCTAAACTTAAAGAAATTAATACTGGAACGGTTATAAATAAATAAAAACATAAAAAAGAGCACAGCGCAGATTAAAAAATATTAACAAAAGATTTAATTTATTAATTATACTAGCTGCCCGGACAGACGTCGTTCTGTCGAAATAAGTCCATACAAAAATGCAGGAATTCGCTCGCAGCGCCACCTACCGGGTCCAATTGTGAATCTAAACCATCCAGGGCACCACCCAAACGCAAACAAAAAAAAACATTCCAATCGGTCCAGCCGTATTAAAAAAGAAGAAATAATTGAATTTCACGGTATTTCGTTTACTACAAAATAAATTTAATTTATACATTAGCCTCAATAACACGTGGTAATCATGATATTGAATTGTAGCTTATATGACACGTTCGTAGATTTACCATAGCAGCGCCATCTATTGATGACTTACTCAACCCAGTCGAAAGGTATCGACATCTCTTAGAATCATTTGGAGTTAACAGATAATTGTGACTGTCAAATAATAACAGACAAATAATTAGCAATAAATTAAAATTGCGACTATAATTTGAGATTTAAACTATCCTATCTCTCAAGTTGGATCGAACTGCACATGGTGTGCGAATTTTATTATAATCGGTTAAGTGGTTTAGGAGTCCATTGAGGACAAACATTGTGACACGAGATTTATATATATTAAGATTTACAGAAATAGCCGGGTTAAATCTTGAAATTAATTATTCAAATATGTCTGGATCGAGCGGCCCTAGCGCCCCGCCAAGTGGCGTGGTCCAAAACAGCGCTTTAACATTCGTTGCGTCTGCGCAGCCAACAATACAAACTACACCTGAAAATCCTGTGAACCAAGAGTTTCCTGATCCTGAAATGAGTCAAGCTGGTATGTACCTGTTGTAATAAGAGATAATACTCATAATGCAGGCCTTATTACACGAAGAAATAGGACTGATGCTTATCATGATTATCTTTTGCCTCCTTTTCATCCGGAGAAGTAGTAAGAAAGCATTAGTGCACTTGTATTACTGTCTTTCGGTTGGAGAGGTAAGGCCGGTGTAATTACAGACACAAGACAACAAGTTTACGTCTCGTCAATGCATTAGCGATGCCCCTGGTGTTGCAAATGTCAATTAGTGGCGGTGACCACTTACCGTGTGGTGTAACGTATATCTATTGTATTGACCTAGAAGCCCCTTCCTGTATTCTAGCGAGGTTCCTTTTTAAGGTCTTGGTACCACTCCTTCCTCACCAAATAAGTGGAATTCTGGTCTGTTATATTCATTTATCCCAAAATAGGTAAGCATAGTGTATTTAGGTCTTTATTACATTGGAGGTATTTTAGATCCAACAGGATGTGTTGAGGGCATTGACACCATGTTTCAGGCTATTCTAAATAAAGTAACATTGATATTAACCTGTTTTATATAGGGTCTCTAACCTAGCTTTGTAATTGGCACCCTTTGAGTATGGAACCCAAAAAAAGTATTAATAGAAAATGCACACTATTTCAGACAGACTGGTGCCAGCTGGTCTGAAAGCCCTATATGACGCCTGTTCAACTGTCTATCCTGATCAACCAAACCCCCTGCAGGTCACAACTCGCCTCAAATATTGGTATGTTAAATTATCACTACATAGTATAAAACAAAGTCGCTTTCTCGTCCCTATATCCCTGTGTATGCTTAAATCTTAAAAACTACGCAACGGATTTTGATGCGGTTTTTTTTAATAGATAGAGTGATTGAAGAAGAATAAGTATCAATATCTAATACAATGTGTTACAAATTACGCCATAAAAATACAATTAATTATCAAAGCCAAAGTGTCATGTCAGGGAACCAGATTATTTAACAGAAAGGCCTATATATCTTTTTTACCTAATAATTGTCTACTTTAATAGTTTTTCTATTTTTCATTCATAAAAATCAATTTGTTTATTTTTTTTGGGGTATGTTATACAGTGATATGGTTCTTAAATAAATAAATATTGCCCCATTTAACCCCCTTTCAGCTTTACTGGTAGTTTTGTAACCTGTATATCTCTTAATGTATCAAATAATTGTGTAACTAGCTGTCCACTTCAGTTTCACCTGATTCCCCAGGGAAATTATATTTTCCCCACTCAAAAAGTATCCTATGTTACTTCTAATACTTCCAAGAATATGTGTACAGAGTTTCATGATGATCGATTAAATAGTTGTCGCGTGAAGCGTAACAAACTTACATTCACATTTTTAATATTAGTAGGGATTATAATAATCACTACATAGTATAAAAACAAAGTCGCTTTCTCTGTCCCTATATCCCTATGTATGCTTAAATCTTTAAAACTACGCAACGGATTTTGATGCGGTTTTTTTAATAGATAGAGTGATTGAAGAGGAAGGTTTTTATGTATAAGTATCACTTTGTAACTGAACTGTGTTGAAACTTTCCTTGGTACAGGTTGGGCGGTCATGATCCATTGGACTACATCAGCATGTACTGGAACCCTGGGAAGCCCGAGGAACATGTTCCACCACATTGGCATTATGTCAGGTTAGTTTTTTTTTATATATAAGTGGTAAGGTGATAAGGACAAAGCATAGAAAGCAACTGGGTCCCAAATGCAACTGGGACATTCTTTACACATGGCCATCTGATCCCAAAATATGCAGAACTTGTACTATGGAAACCAGATAACTGATATACTAATATGCAGTTATATTAACTACAAATTTTTTACATTTTTCTTTAGAGTTTTAGATTACTTACCTATTTTGCCTTTTGTAGGCTATTTAATATGCAACACCAAGGGCATCGCCAATGCTTTGACGTCCCTGAGACGTGAAGTTGTCAAGTCTCATGTGCCTGTAATTTTACCGGCCTTACCTTTCTGACCGAAACAGTAATACAAGTGCACTACTGTTTCACGGCGGAAATGGGTAAGGTAGTACTTCCCAAAACACTGTAATAAAAGTTCGAATACTCTAAAATGGTTACTCCCTCCTCAAGCTTTGGTCTATCTGACCTCCACGGCGATGGACGAGTCCACCCGCCGGCGGACCGCGTGGTGATGTCTGCGGGGGGCAGAGCGCCCTCGGGCTTCGGGCTGGAGCTGACGCTGCGCCTGGCCACCGACCCTGGCGACCAGCCCCCGTTGTGGCCCGCTGCCTTGCTGCAAGCTCTCGCTAGATATATGTTTACTACCGGTAAGTTTTACTTGTCTTTAAATTTTTGGATGTGGGATATAGTCTCCAAAACTCCAATTTAAATCATTTTTTCAGTGATGGAAGGTCCTACTGTCTCCCACCCCTTAGGGGTTGAATTTCTGTAAATACTTTCTCAGTACTCTACTGTTTTTTATTAGTCTAGACTTCAACTTCCAAGGTCTTTTGACCAGAAATTTAGGTTGAAATGTATGAGGGTGTGAGTGGATTTATTTAGTTGTATGGTTGTGGGTGGATGTATGTGTCGGAGTGAATATACATATGTGTGTGGTTTGTATGGATATGGGGGTGAATAGATGTGTGTGTGGTTGTATGGGTGTGGGTAGATAAGTGTATGGGAGTGAATAGATGTATGTGGTTGTATGGTTGTGAGGGCGAGTAGATATGTGTGGTCGCATGGGTGTGAGGATAAATGGATCTTATCTCTTCTCCAGCACCAATTCGATATTGTCTATGAAACATTTTCAAGTATTTTTCCAGATAGTATTTTTTTTTATAAAAGAAATCTACCACAGGGAACAAATTCTGTGCTGGCGACCACATATCCTGGCACCGTGTGTTGGATGGCTCGGCGCAGTCCCGCGTGAGACACCTCCTGGTCGCTTCGGACCCTCAACTCACCACAGTCAATACTCCCCACGGAACTGTTACCTTTCTACAGGTTAGTCAGTTAAAAGAGTAGAAGGTAGTTTTTGTGTCGCTGCCATTTTTATGTATTTTGTTGAAATATCAACTCCGCAATGTTGTACAACAACTGTCTCACAGCGCAATACAATCGCATTGCTGAAATATGCAGAGATTGCTGAGATACAGGCGGATTAGGATTTGTTTATGTTACGCCGCCGCCATTTTTGTTTATTTACTTAGTTAAAATATCAGCTAATATAGGTAGTAGATGTCTTCAACTAAGGAGTGGTGAGTTAGCGGTGATATGTGTATAGTATAAGTTGTGACAGAGGTTTTTTACCCATATCCTGTGAAATAGCACTTGATTACTCTGAGATACTACACTAAATGCTTCGCGAGACCTTGCTCTGTTACGGTATCCCCTTATTATGTCGAAATAAACATAAACCATTGAGAAATCTTACAAAACACCATGTGTCACACAACTCATGCTATTTGAAAAATACTATAGTTGGATGATGCTCTCTCGCTCGCTCACTACGCGCCCCGTCTTGTGTGGGGGTGGGTCAAGCCCCAGATGTAATGTGTTGACAATTTTAGATGGTGGGATGTACTGGAAGGGAGTTGAAGGCATCACAGAGAGGATCAGGTTTTGAGGTACTCAAACTCATCGGTGAAGATCCTAAGTAAGTTTTTTTATCGTTTGACTGTTGGTTCCCTTTTGGAAATTGGCGTAATATACAACGTGTTACAAAATACACCGTAAAAATATTATTAATTATCAGAGTCAACAACCCCAGTAAGCTGTAATGTCAGGGAACCAGATTATTTAACAGAAAGGCCTACGTACCTATTTTACCTAATAATTGTCTACTTTAATAGTTTTTCTATTTTTCATTCATAAAAATCTGTGGTTTTTTTTAAGGGTATGTTATACAGCGTTACTACGGTTCTTAAATATTGTGAATGTACTCGTTATAAGGCCCCATTTAACCTCCTTTCGACTTTACGGATTCCCACCCAGTACAAACATCTCAGTGTGTAAATAACCTATTTAAGTAATATGTATGTATTTAGGAAAAAGTAATATATCAGATATTTGGTTTCCTTAGTACAAGCTCTGTTATGTTTGGATTTGTAAAAAGAATGTCCAGATATTAATTTGATTTCCTGGTGCAGTTGTGGTGGCACGTGGTTGGTGACAAAGATCAGGCGTAGGGCTTCGGCCCGTGGAGTGCGGAGCGCCCGCAGCGCGACCTCGGAGCCTGCTCAGCTCGCCGGGGTCTCCGCTAAGGTCCGCTGGCAGGCTTGGACTCAGGTATCTAAAGCTTAAAGCTATTTAACATTTGTTCAGAGCAAATCTTGCAAGCTGAATTAGAACCACTTCCTCTAATTCTAGGTGTTGAAATTTGACAATTTGCTTCAGTTCCAATGACAATGCATTTTTATGGGAATCATGACCTGATTCTACCCAGGATTGGCTTCAGAGAGAACTCCTCAACAGTTAACAGCATAGACACGAAATTTTGATTGTCTGTCTGAAATTCCACCATTAGAAAGAAAGAAAGAAAATACGTTTATTCGTGGCAACACGGCTACACAGCTGAAGAGCCGATGGCAGATAAAAAGAGAGAAAACAAAAAAAAAAAATCGTGGCAACACACAACATTACATTACATGGCTGCTGAACCCAGGGTTGGCTCCAGACTGGGAACCCCTTAACGGCTTACAGTACAGACATGAACTTTTGTATATGCGAATGTAAAATTTAACACCAGATGTCCCCTTCGGTTTCACTAGCATTCCCGTGGAATGTAACTTTTTCCCGGCATAAAAACTATCCTATGTGTTATTCCAGGGCATTTTTTATATATATGCCAAGTTTCATACTTTTTTTAATGTTACCTAGATAAAGTTTTTTGTAATTGTTAAATATAAAATTAATAATATTATTAAATAGCCAAAACGTCAGAATAGAAACGATTTCTATAAATAATGATTTAATAAAAAATAAAACAGAATGTAACCTTGCTGAGTTTCCTGCCGGTTCTTCTCAGTTGAAGGCTGACTTCCGAACCGGTAGTAGCTTCAGTAACTTTAAATTTGACCTTCATAAGTGCCTTCCGAGGGCCTAAACTAAATAAATGGTTTTGAATTTTGAATCTGTTTGGTAGTTTTTTCGTGAAAGAGTTACAAACATCCATACATACAAACTTTTAGGTTATTATTTTTTAGCTTCTATTGTTTGTCTCTGTAAAATCTTGTGAGTCAATTTTAACATACTTTAAATTGTTCTATCGATTTGAAACTATACAAGTATGTGGCGTTCGGATGACAATACAATAGTTTGATGCCATCGAGCTAATCTGAGGAGGCAGGAGGTGGATAGTGGAACTCTTCAGTGGCTATTTAACCTCTCGAGTTGTGGCTCATTTGTTTTGATTTGACAAGTCCTATACATTTAATTTGGTAGCAATGGTTTATAGCGTGTTTTAAACAATTTAAAATCACCTGATGGTAAATGGTCACCGCCGCCTATGGACACTTGTTATACCAGGGTCAACGGGTTGTCGAACCTGAGACATGAAGTTAAGTCTCATGTGCCTGTAACGTCACCGGCCTTACCTTTCTAACCGAAACAGTAATACAAGTGCACTACTGCTTCACGGCGGAAATTGGTAAGGTAAAAACTCTGCACTAAGAGTCATTTGATGATATACCGTATTCTGTCCTCAGCATGAAGGTGACCAGCCCTCGTCTCCATCTATACCTCCTGGAGTGGAACAGCAGATCAAGGATACGTTACAGCGGGGACTTACCTGCATGAGCACTGACCGCAGCCCTACTGAAGGTAAGCCTCCACCACAGGAACTCCAAGGAAATATCATACCGACAATGTTGTACAACAACTGTTTCACATCGTAATACAATTAAATTACTGAAATATGCAGAGATTGCTGAGATACAGACGGATTAGGATTTAGATTTGGGGAGCCATTTCTTTTTATACGCTTTTTATGCTTCACCTGTATGTTTGTAACTGACTCCTTTGGGCGCGATTTTGACCCACTTTTAACGGTCAGATTTAATTCAAACTTTGTAGATTTATCGAGGACCGATGACAATTCGATATTTTAAACAGCTGGACCCGTTATCCTTACTAGGATAATCAGGATTAGCGGTTTAACTAAAAAAAAATAAATAAATTATAGTTTAAAAAAACAAAAAAAAGTTGAAAATAATGTTAATAAATTTGAATTAAGAATAGTGTCAATTAGAAAAAAAATAACTTTATTGTATAAAAAAGCGTGGTGTCTCATATATCATCTCATATCTGTAAAAAAATATATTTATAACTATTGACACCACGCACCCCACGCTTTTTATACAATAAATTTATTTTTTTCTAATTGACACTATTCATTATTCAAATTTTTGTTTAATTATTTTAAATTTTTTAATTGGAATTTCGTTAAAAGCGCGTTTTTTATTTTGTTGAAATATCAACTCCACAATGTTGTTCAACAACTGTTTCAAACCTCAATACAATTGACTTGCTGAAATATGCAGAGATTGCTGAGATACTGATAGATTAGGTTTTGGATTTTGTTGAAATATTTCTATACGCTATGAATTGAAACTATACCATAACCAAGGTCACAAGTGACGTCATTCTAAATCGAAAATGGCGGGCGCCCCAAGATAAAGTATTGAATTACAAGCTTCCGTCCCACAGTTTCTCCCAGGGATGTTACCTTTTCCCGGAAGTTTCGGAGACCAGCCGGAATAAGCAAAGACAGACAAAATCTTAATTATTTCTTTTTGGAATAGGTATCGTACTTTCATATGCATTTTGAATAAAGCCGTTAATTTGACATCACAAAAACTAGAATTTTATTTATTTATATAGAAAAACACTTTCAAGTCAAAAAGGTATCTAATAAAAGGATTTGACGGGCCAGTTGGCTTGGTGGTTTGAGACCCTGACTGCCAAACCGAAGGTCGCGGGTTCGATTCCCACCCAGGGACACAAACATTTGTGTGCATGAACATGTCTGTTTGTTCTGTGGCTGGGTGTAAATATCTATATAAGTATGTATTTAAAAAGTAGTATATGTAGTATATCAGTTACCTGGTAGCCACACTACAAGCAGTACACTGGGATCAGGTAATCATGGGTGAAGAATGTCTTGGGATATTTATTTGCCAAGCAGAATACATATTTAATTACATTTTAAAATGTACTTTATTTCCAGTTACTGCAGGACATATGTCGACCGACAGTTTTGAGATGTCCAGTATAGAACGGGCGTTGCCGCTGCTGCCAGAAACAATGCAGGTATTAAAAACACTAAGAGACTTATCAGCTTAATCGACTGTCTGCTGGATAATAAAAAAAAACAAACATCCCGGTACATGCATTGACAGGTCGCAGTTTCGATTCCCACTGAGGACAAACATTTTTGTGCAAGAACATGTTCTTTGTTCTGTGTCTGGGTGTAAATATCTATATTAGTATGTATTTTAAAAAAAAAAGTATTATTGTAGTATATCAGTTATCTGGTTTCCATAGTACAAGTTCTGCTTAGTTTGGGATCAGATGGCCATGTGTAAAGAATGTACCGGGATATTTATTTATTACAAGCTGACCCGACAGACGTTGTCCTGTCTTAACTATAAATTGAATTCGATGCTTACGATTGAATCAACCGTGATATGTGCACTAAGAAATTATAAATTAATTATTTACCAATATAATTCCGACCCATGCCTCTGTTTTAAACGATGTTGTCAAACTACTGACTTTTATGTCAAACACCATAAGGTTACATTATAAGAGTTTATATTGTCAAAAGCGGTAGGGTTACATTAGAAAAGTTAATATAGTCGTTATGTTTTCTTAAATTTTCTAATTTTCCACGCAACTTTCTTAATTTTTTCTTTCATAAAAACATTCTCCTGACAGTAACGAACACAACAAAAAAATTATTAGCGAAATCGGTCCAGCCGTCCATGCGTGATGCCGTGACCAAGGGAAATAGGGATTCATTTTTATATATATAGATTTGATTGATTTTTTATAATTAATTTCAGGGCTCGTGGCGCACTGAAGATTCGATAGAATATTTAGAAGGAGTTCATTTAATACTCAACCCTGAAGGCGCGAGTTTGCTGCCATTAGCAATAGAGTAAGTAAAGAGTCTGATGCAGGAAGGTCATAGGAACTTCTAAACTACATGAGAAACCCATCATGTTTATTTCCAAAACCTAGATTAACCTTTTGACCATAACGGCATCTCTACGTCCTGTACGCCAAGCCCAATCGATATAAATGCCTGTAACATGTCAGAATACATTGTTATTTTCCATTTTTTTTTTATAAGACTATATTAAGGCTACATCATTTTTTTTTTTATTGTTGAGATGAAAGAGACGAGTCTCCACGACACAGGGAATCCTAGTGTGGAGGCTAGTAAACTACCTTTTTTAACATCATTTATTTTTGAACAATAAAGTATTATTATTATTATAAAAGATAAAATTTATATAAAAATTATATTTCATAAAAATAAAAAAGAATGTAACCTTGCTGAGTTTCTTGTCGGTTCTTCTCAGTTGAAGGCTGACTTCCGAACCGGTTGTAGCTTCAGTATCTTTAAAATTGACCTTCATGCACTTATGGCAGAAGGCACTCTTTCCGAGGGCCTAAACTGAATAAATGGTTTTGAATAAAACAGAAAAGTTATTCATTTATTTATTTTTAATAATTAGAATGGTTTTCACCAATAACACTAATTACACATATCTACTAAAAAAAGGATAACAATAAATGAGATCAACAAACTTTCAAAAGTAATGATGTAATATGTTTTTTTTTTATTTTTTTATATCAGACGGGATTGCGATTGGCCTCAATCTCACCTGATGGTATGTTTATGTAGTATTGTAGTGCTCACTGTTTATTGTCGAGTATAGACGCCATGGCGCACAGGGCACGCCGCGCGTGGCGAGTGTAGCCGACATTGCCGGTCACTTGCTAACATGTAATTTTGCAGTGGCATATTTCAGTATATCTAACGCTATATATACGTTAACTCCGCTTCAAAATTAACGGCAGTTGGTTTAATACGTGTCAAATAAATGCTGGGCTTCAATCCTTTAGCCGTTAGCCCATGCGTGGGCGTCCCATACCGCGACCCATCTGAGGCATCTCCACCACCTTTCACATTCTTTATCGGCGCCGCGTTGGTCAAAAGGATATTGGCTTTTTTTTAATATATCAAACAATAATATTAATTACAAATAATTTTACAATAAAAATACTTAAATGTGTAGCTTGTCAGGTAAGCAATTCATTGCCAGAGGTTATTATCCTCTAAATAATCTGATAATTATGAAATCACTTTTCATATAAAGTATTATTTAGTAACCTTAAGTAATACTAACACCCACTGCAGCGGTCGAGTCCTCCACGGGAGTCACTTCACGTGGCGCGAAGGAGGTAGAGCTGTCACGGTCCTGCCCCCGACAGTTGCCGGAGCCCTAGCGACCGTTGAGAAGCCCTATGCGACCAGGGGCGCGTGGTTACAGGTCAGTCTTTTTTATAGAAGGCATTTTTGATAGCATTTTAGTCCAGTTGCAGAAATTATGACCGCATAAGCGTATCGTTATCGTATCGAGTGCGCCAACAACCAATGCAACAAAGTTCCATTTTGCATACTAACCAACTTTTTACTTACTTAATACGATGACTATACCCTTACGATAGTTTTTCTTGCTCGCCACAGATAGCCGTGTGTAAAGAATGTCACGGGATATTTATTTATTCTGTTACTACTCTAGGTGGTGATCCCCAAGGAGTTGGCTGTGGAAATGTCTACGTTAGTCTCACCGCTCGGCCGCCTCGCCGACACAGACTCGGAGCCGGACAGCGACGACGAGTGCGAGCGAGACAGCGATACTCCCGCGCTGCCTCTCACTCTCTCGTGGCCGGAACACCGGCTGCGGATCAGTGTTGTGTACGATCAGTTTGTGTAGTCAGTGCAAGTGGGATAGCAATAGTTTTTGTCTCACATGGGACTGAAAATTAGTGTAGAAATAATACTACAGTGTGTATCTGACATGATAGATAGTGTGTGCGAGTGAGATAGCACTATAGTGTCTGTCCCACATGGAACAAGATTATAGAGTAAATTCTCAAAATTGGCAGCAAAACAGCAATACAGTGCTCTTTCTCATATGAGATGGGACTAGATATATACGGACATTTAGTGACTGTGAGAGAGACAGCAGCCCAGTGTCTGTCTCACATGAGACTAGACTTACATCAGGATAGTAATAAGTGCAAGTGAGATAGCACTATACTGTCTTATATGTGACATAGTGTGCTAGTGAGTCTCACACCTCACTCCAACATAAATATATTAAATAATGAATCTCATAAAGAGCTATATTTAGATGGGCCAGTTAGCCTGGAGATTAGAGACCTTAACGCTGCAGGTCATGGATCCAATAGGGATGTGTCCTGACATGTCAAATCAGCAATTCTTTATGAAATGTCAGTTTTGTATGAAAAAGCAAGTTTTCAGCAAGTGTACAGCATCAAATAACATACTGGTTGTAATTAGATCGGTACTGAAAAATCACATTAATGATTTAATTTTGATCATATTTAATGTTTTCGTGTATTTTTGGACATTCAATACACTGGTTAGTGTTTGATCATTTATCTTTAATACAGGACACATCCCAATTCCCGCCCAGGACAAACATTTGTGTGCATGAACATATCTGTTTGTTCTGTGTTTGGGTGTAATGTATATATATATAAATGAATATCCCGGGACATTCTTTACACGCGGCCATCTGATCCCAAACTAAGCAGAGCTTGTACTATGTATGGAGGAGCGAGGTATGAGACACCTCTATTTAAAAGGGAAGATCTTCCGCCAAGCTAGGTGATCATGCCTGGGGACCACGGTCCAACTGTTGATGTTCGATGTTTGTATATATATCAAATCCTGAGAGAATCTTGATAGTGCGATGTAGGATTCTCGCGTGTTTCTACTCGTTCATAGATGTCGCCACATTACTGTAGTGCGGGCGGTGAAGTATTGTAGGCGTGTACATAGATGTCGCCACATATGCATACATACTCAGCTTTAGTTAGTTTGTATTTTTATTTAATTACCTAGATATTCATAATATTATATTATTGATCAATAATTCGTCACTTTTGCGATAACACACATGTATTGTCAGTGAGACTAAATTAATTTTATGTAATAAATCTATGTTTGTTTTTAAAAAGAGTAATTACTGAGTTTATTGCCGGCTCTTCTCAGTAAAAAACAACCTTCCGAACTGGTGTTAGAGTCAGACTATTCATAAGTGCTTGTAAAGGCCTATTTGAATAAAAATTATTTCATTTCATATGAGAACCAGATAACCGATATACTACTATTATTTTTTCCAAATGCATATTTATACCCAGATATGTTCTGCACATGTTTGTCCTATGTGGAAATCGTACCCACCTGCGGCGTGGCGGTCAGGGTCTAACAAACAAGCCTACTGACCTGTCAAAGGAAATCAGTTATCTGGTTTCCATAGTACAAGCTCTGCTTAGTTAGGATCAGAAGCCTAAGCACGAATGTTTATCGCGAGCGTAGCGTAATCGTATCGAGTGCGACAAAAAGTTGATATGTATGTAAAATTGAACACCGCGCACACCGTGACGTTGCGCGATGTTCAATTTCCCATTGCATTGGTTTTTGGCGCAGTCGATACGATGACGTTACGGTTGCGATAGATTTTCGTGGTCAGGGCACAGATAGCCGCGTGTGAAGGGATTTGGAGATAATATTTTAAGAAGTACAACACAAAAATAATCCAATGTATTAATTTTGTTAACATAAAATTTGTATGAAATGAAAGTCAGTTTTGACAGCCAAGATTGTTATACAAACATCTCTAGCCCTATGAGTTAAGGTGCATGTAATGGTTGATAGTATAATGTTGCTGATATACCTAATTATAACAACATAGAGTTCATTTTTCTATAACACTTGATTGTCAAAACTTTAAACTGGGCAATATAAATAAATATATGTACAATATTAATGAATAACAGTAAAATATTGTATATAATATAATATATATATAAAATCTGCAAAATAATAGATTTTCTGTTTCATTTGTCCCCATCAACTGCCTGTCTTCAACTCACAAGCAACATCGCTGACGGGCTGTGGTTAGCGATCTTGCCTGCCAAATCGTAGGTTACTTGTTCTATTCCCACCCTGGACAAACATTTGTGTGCATGAACATGTCTGTTTGTTCTGTGTCTGGGTGTAAATATCTATTTAAGTATGTATTAATAAAAAAAAGTAGTATATGTAGTATATCAGTCATCTGGTCTCCATAGTACAAGCTCTGCTTAGTTTGGGATCAGATGGCCGTGTGTAGAGAATGTGACACGATAAAAACAGCTCTGAATATTTATTGGAAACAACTTAGTGGGACTGCAAACAGACAAATTGTCCACTTATGGTAAGTGGTCACCAACCTTGTCTCATGTGCCTGTAACTTCACCGCCTTACCTTTCTAACCGAAACAGTAATACAAGTGCACTACTGCTTCACAACGGAAATGTGTATGATGGTATTACTTCCCTGGAGTAACTCTGCACTAAGAGCTCTACTACTCAAACATAAAATTCAAAATTCAAAACCATTTATTCAGTTTAGGCCTTCGGAGGGCACTTATGAAGGTCAAATTTAAAGTTACTGAAGCTACAACCGGTTCGGAAGTCAGCCTTCAACTGAGAAGAACCGGCAAGAAACTCGGCAAGGTTACATTCTTTTTTATTTGTTATATAAATTTTTATCTATTCTGACTTTTTGGCTATTTTATAATTTCAATTTTACATAATTTTATATTTAACAATTACAAAATACTTATTATAGGTAACATTAATAAAAACAAAACAAAAAAAAATATGACAAGACTACAAAATAGAAAATAACAATAATTAGGTACTTACAACTTAAACAAGAGATTTAGAGGTGCACTGTGCAGAGAGCAGCTATTTCCATACATTTTTATCTTCAATATAATGAACTACCTTGTAATACGCTTTTTCTTTCAAAACTTTCCTAATATAATTTTTAAATTTATGATCAGACATTTTGGTTATTGAAAGCGGTATCTTATTATAAAATCGAACACAATTACCAAGAAATGACTTGTTAACTTTAGTTAGTCTAAAGTATGGAACAACTAACTTCTCCCTTTGTCTTGTATTTATACTATGAATATCTAATTTTGACTCAAACATTCCTATGTTTCTACGTATAAACATTATATTTTCATAAATATATAGTGAAGGTAATGTCATTATATTTATTTCCCTAAATAAATCTCTTAATGATTCACGGGGACCCATACTGTAAATTGCACGAATTGCTCTTTTTTGTATAATAAATATTGATTCTATATCCGCTGCTGCTCCCCAAAACAAAATACCATAGGACAAGAGGCTATGAAAATATGCAAAATAAACTAATTTGGCCGTCTCAACATTCGTCAATTGTTTAATTTTCCTAACAGCAAAAGCAGCCGAACTTAATTTAGCAGCTAGAGTATCAACCTGAGGTCCCCATTGCAATTTATTGTCTAATGTAAGACCCAAAAATACCGTTTTATTTACAAGATCAATATGGCTCCCATCTATTATTATTTGGCTATCTACTTGTGCTACATTTGGTAAAGAAAACCTTAAGCATTTAGTTTTCTTTGAATTTAGTAATAGATTATTTGTAGCAAACCACCCACAGACAATTGACATAGTATGATTAACTTTAGTTAGATCTTTGTCTTTTCTATTAACTTTAAAAATTAATGATGTATCATCAGCAAACAAGACAATATCTGTGAGGTCATTTACAACATATGGCAAATCATTTATATATACTAAAAACAAAAATGGACCTAAAATTGAACCCTGGGGTACCCCCATTTCGACTAAAGAGCCCTTGGATGTTGTGCCGGTAATCCCTACCTTTTGCTGGCGATTTGATAAATAAGATAAAACAAGATCATGAGCAGTTCCACGAATTCCGTAGAAGTCAAGTTTTAGTAGTAGCGTACGGTGGTCAACGCAATCGAATGCCTTGGACAGATCACAAAAAATGCCAATCGCATCCTGTGAATCCTCCCATGCGCCATAAATGTGCCTCAGCAATGTTGCTGCCGCATCGGATGTAGATCTTCCCTTCGTGAAACCGAACTGATGACCATGCAATACCTTATGCTTAGTAAAGTGACTTGACATTTGATTAAGCAGCAATTTTTCAAAGATTTTACTAAGTGCTGGCAGAACGGAAACTGGTCTGTAATCAGATGGATTCTCCCTACAACCGGACTTGAAAATAGGTAAATAGAGAAACAGGCCAGTTGCCTTGGTGGTTAGCTCTGACTGCCAAACCGAAGGTCGCGGGTTCGATTCCCACCCAGAACAAACATTTGTGTGCATGAACATGTCTGTTTGTGCTGTGTCTGGGTGTAAATGTCAGGTTTCCATAGTACAAGCTCTGCTTAGTTTGAAATGAAATAAAATATTTATTCAAATAGGCCTTCACTGGCACTTATGAATGGTCAGACTGTAGTTTGGGACCAGATGGCCGTGTGTAAAAGAATGTCCCAGGATATTTATTTTCGAAACCAGGACCTGCGAGAAATTAATCTTTTATGTGTGTCTCATACAAGCTGCACTGGTATTTTAGGACAAGTCAAATTCACGATAAGCAGTAATATCGAAGTTAAAACGAAAACTATCACAGCTAAGCCGCATTTATATCGTTCTTTTTGGATCATGTTGGGAAGAAGAGGTGTTACAAAAGGAAGATCTACATCAGATGTGGCAGCAACATTGCTCAGGCACATTTATGGCGCATGAGAGGAATCACGGTATGCAATTGGGATTTTTGTGATCTATCCAAGGCTTTTGACTGCGTTGACCACCGTACACTACATCTAAAACTTTACTACGAAATTCGTAAAATTACTCATGATCTTGTTTTATCTTATTTATCAAATCGTCAACAAAAGGTTCATGTACCCTAGCCAAGGTTGGTACTATAGCCTATATTACTTCTGGATAAATTAGCTTTCTTAACAGCGTAAGAAATATTTAAATCGGTTAAAATTTTTGAATTTACTCATTGAAAATAAAAATACTAATCGTTTCTCTTTATGATATCAGAAGGTATATGTTTCGAAACAATTATCCATAAACGGATTATAAATAATTCAAAATGCTCTACTATATCTTAATTTCATCCAAAACCTGAAACAGATTCTTACATCGTTAAATATCAGCAACCAACTGATAAATAACGGCACAACGTTAAAATAAAGTGTTACCTATACTTAGTCGCCTGGCAGTAAAATTCATGCTCGTCGTCGATGAGTTGAATAAGGTGTCTATCGATATTTTTACCGATACCTGAACCGAGTATTGTACCAAAATCGGTAAACGCTAAAATAACTAAAAAACTGGCTTTGTGATACAATGGTTAATTATACGAAGTATTCACTTTTTATGAAAAATAATAAAACATCGCTGAAATAATATAGACAAGAAAACATAATTTAATAAAGACTGTACGAAAGCATATAAAAGTATTAAAAAGTGCTCAACGCCGCTTAAGTAGTTTTCACTTCAAAAAAGGTACATATGCAATAGGGATTTGTTTTAAAAGAAGCTATAATAGAACTCATTTAATACTATTTTGATAACTTCTTAATATATTCTCAGAAAACCAATCAAATCATAACATAAAAATAACGTGTGTTTTTACTTATGTGCGCACGTAAGATGTTGTACCCAAAATTATTGGCGAGAGAAACTCCACCAAAAGCATTTGTCATTATTATTCAGTCGTGAAATTGTAGTGTCCAAACTTTTTGCACCTTTCTGTAGCAACGAATAACAATTTTTGTCGTTATTAGTTTATTATTGACAATAACATAATTACTCATTCATTGACACTGACAATTGCGATTTGTGCAATATTCCTGAGAGACATTTATCAGCTAATCGCATCTTAAAATTTCACTCTCATAATTTTTTCATAACCCGCCTAAAGAAGAAGAGGAGAGTCCCTCAAAAATGGAGAAGTTACCCAAGGGAATAACAATGATTGAAATCACTACATAGTATAAAACAAAGTCGCTTTTTCTGTCCCTATATCCCTATGTATGCTTAAATCTTTAAAACTACGGAACGGATTTTGATGCGGTTTTTTTTAATAGATAGAGTGATAAAAGAGGAAGGTTTATATGTATTAGTATCTACATTGCACCTGAGCGAAGCCGGGGCGGGTCGCTATCGTTTTATAAAACAAAAACTGTTTTGACGATCTATATAAATTGAATACTTTATTGCTCCTCTTTATTAACTTGGTCAAAAATCTAAGTCATATAACAAGAGTTGTCCGGTTTGATTAACGTAACATAAAATTAAGAACTGAAAGTTTTCAAAAAATAAATGTTTTATTTTTTATGGATACCGATTATGGTGTACTAATGTATTGCTTTTGAGAGCAGCTTTACCGATCTTACATTTTGTCGTTCGAGACAGCCGCGTTGAGGATTAACCGACAAAAATGTATAGTAACTCGTCGTTCTACAAAATGTTTTAAAATGTCTGCCTATCTAATTTATTTGGACTATTTGCTTATTTCAGTTGTTACTTGGTGTTAATTTGACAGCTTTTTCGTTGAACTTAATCCAGCATTTTCGTTATGTGCGGTTTGCGATTTTAGTTTGTATAATAACAAATAACAGTGAAAATAATAAACAAACTTAGCATCTTAGGTTTGTATCAAAACTGTGTTTAATTTGTATGTTGTGTTAGGTTATGTTTGAAGTATAGTGAACGTTTAGTGGTTTTTAGTGACGTGAATATAGATATTGTGGTAATAGTTTTGAAATGTCAAGAAATAGCAACATCATACTTTGGGATTATTTTGAAAAAGATCCTGTGACTAAATATGCAAAATGTAACTATTGTAAAGGAAAACTATCGTATAAAACAACAATAACTAATTTAAAACAACATTTAAAATTAAAACATAAAAGTGTGTTTCAAAATTACGTCGCAAGAGCTCGGGGATTAAGAAAAGACTTACATCAAGGTAAGACATTTAAAAATTACTATTTAATTTTAATTACTAAGTATTTACTAAATTTGGTCAAGGAATGAAAATAAATATAAATAAGGCTACGTCTCAGTTCTGCCAACAATAATATTGATATTGTGCTAAAATAGCTAAATTCGTAAATAAGCTTTTTTTTTCTTTGAATAATTTCACGAACATAGTTGTAACGCTATCTACCATCACTTGGGCACAACTATCATTATTAAGTTGCACTTTTGTACCGATAGGTATCGCCCCAATGGAATGTAACAGATTGACAGCAATCCCTGATTTTATGGGCTGTGAATATTTACTAAACCAATAACTACGGAAATCGAAACAATAATTTTTAATAATATTAATCGATTATAAATATCTGCTATACTCAAGTTAATCGTAGAAAGTTCACGCTTAAATAATAATTAACGAATGAAATAAGCAATTAGCAACAGGCGGTGCAATATTTTAGCGTGTTTCCAATAAGCGTTGTAGATTGCTTAATGTTATCTGTGGCGCGACCATGCTTCGTTTAATTATCTGTGTAACAGTGATATTTGTTATTGGACCCATTGTTGTGATTCGCTTCTACCTCGCGCTTAAAAATCGCGTTATTAAGTTATTTATGTGCGATAGCAAATATTTTTATATTATGTCAAAATTTTCTAAATACCGGCTTCAATAAAAGGTTACAATTTAGGATCAAGTAACAAAATGTCGCAAGTATGGAATTATTTTTCCAAAAACGATGACTTTTTCAAAAAAGCTGAATGTAAGCTATGTCATAAGTATTTATCATACAAGACAACTGTGACGAACCTGAAAATTCATCTGAGGCAGAAACATATCGAAGATTATGAAGAACTATGCAGATTAACGAATTGTGAGTAGAACAGTAAAACAATATAAGCGCGCGCATCGCTGTCGCCATTTTGGTGCTATAGCTATATTAAATACGCTATATTGTAGCATCGATCGCACAACATAGCATGATGTCAAATTGGCAACCATGATGGTTGACAATAGGTGAAATGTTGCCGTATGTAAATTTAGTCCAATTTGGATATTTTAAGGCCTCATCGAATCATTTAATGGCGGATTTTATTGGAATTATGTGCTTGTTGTGTTTTGTCACCATTGGAGATCTCTTAGATTTTGTATACTTTCATTTTTGATAATAACGTTACTAAAACGAAGTAATATCAGAGCATTTTTTTAAACCTTCTAACAAAGGAGTAGAGATGGGTACTCTATATTCCTCAAAGTGAAAGTATTCACCTATTCCGGATCCGCCATCGGATCCGATTCCTCATAATGATTCCTTATTCATTTGCTTAATTTACTCTGTAATGTTAATTACTGTTATTACTATTCCGTACGCCACCGCGCCCCGGTAGAGGTGAAGCTAGATCTAAACTTTTGTGTCGCGGTTTGCGGTTTTGGCGAGGCAGAAAGGCACTAAAAAATAGTACATTTTTAAAATAGGTGCTCTAAGTTAGTTAGTTATTATGTAGGTAATAAACAGGGCAGGAGTATGAATTCCATTGTAATTTTCTTAGGTAATTAGTATAATTTACTTATCTGTAGGTACTATATTATTCCACATAGGCATTACTTTTTTAAATTGTATAGTTATATTAATAGAATAACAATGAATTATATGAACCTACATACCAGAAGGTTACAACATACAAAGTCTTCACCTTGTCCAACTTGACTGAAGTCTATGAAAAGAAGCGAATTCAAAAATTCATGTAGTCTTTATTTAACAAAACGCCCGCGAAAACCAAGAAAGAACTCGAGTTCAAAACAAACCAACCAAGCAAGCAAAAATAAAATATAATCAACGAATTCGAATTTCGAACGTACTCTCCCTCTCCTTCGCAGTAGTTTATGCATCCATCACGCTCTATCTCGTTATTATCACACCGTTCGTTCGTTTCATTCTATTCAGTGAGCCGTCTCTCCGGTTGGTTGATCTCCGATCCGGAGCCGAAACTCGGACTCGGAGTCGGAATCGTTAGCAATCGCGTGGAATAAATAAGTCCATCGTGTCCACGTGCGGAATCGGCTCCTTTCATTCACTTATTCCGGAGTTACCCATAGCTACAAAGGAGTATTCTATGTTGGTATTGTGTACGCAGGTTGCATATATTTATGATTTATGTCATAACAATACTGCTATACTCTGTTGAGTATAACAGACAGAATATCCCAAATATAATCGCATATAACTTTCGGACTATATTTAAACTTTTACAGACTGTATTACGAAGGGATTTGTTTAAGAACATATATTTTTATTTTTTTTTATTTTATTATCAGGCATATAAATCTTATATAAAAAAATCTCGTGTCACAATGTTAGTTACGATACTTCTCCGAAACGGCTTGACCGATTTTTATGAATTTTTATATGCATATTCAGTAGGTCTGAAAGCGACTTTGTTTTATACTATGTAGTGATGATACAACAGCAACGTAAAAACTTGCGTTAATTATTCTAATTTATGGTCACCATAGATAAATACTGTTAGTAAAAACCTTCTGACGTTTAAGAATGTCATAATTGAACTTTTTTTTATGCTTTTGAAATGCTGATGAAAATATACCGTATCACAATGCAGAAAGGTTAATATTTGTATAACTTTCATAAAAGTTAAAAGAGGTGGCTTAAGTATATTCTACAAACCATAGTAACAAAAGAAGTAACCCTCTGCTATAGTGGACCATCGATTATCCGAAGTACGGGGACACGGGTGTTCGGAAAACCGGTTATTTCGAACTGTATCGATACAGCCATACATGTTTATGTACTGGTGAATGAAAACCGTATTTTATCTTTATTAACAAATAGGAATTAAACAATAAAAATGGAGACAGTCTTGTAATAAAACTGTACACATTCTAAGTACAATGAAAGCTTAAACAGAAAAGGGTGTGTCAACGAAAAGAAACGACAGAAGTGAAACTTTTGTATTACAGGGAAACACTTTGTTTATTTAATTTTACATAGATTTTAAAGAAATTCCTAAGCTACAATGTTGTAACATAACTGTCTCACAGCGCAATACAATCACTTTGATGAAGTATACTCAGATTGCTGGGATACAGACGGATTAGAAAATGGTTATGTTAATTTTGCCATTGTTAATTACGTATTTTATTGATCTCTACTTTTACTAGGTTTGTTTAATCGTCATTTTATCTATTACCTAATATTCTTATTTGTTTGGTACCTATTCAATTATAGACAATTTCTTCCCTCGGGATATAGAACCTAACCTACATGAAAACAGTAAACAGTTTTGTACCTACCACAGTAATCATACGTGACTCCGTTCACGAGTTTTTAATAAAGAAACCATTCACCATAACCATTTAAAAATAACTCTTATCTCTAGTTGCTCAAGCTTCAGAACCCAATGCCGATTAAACTTGTTTACATCACAGAACAATCTCGAAATGACTCTACAAACAATGATTGACGTTGTAAATGTGTTCTTTTAACTCTCGGAATAAGGTAGATTTCAGGTTGTACGTTTTATAGCGGTTGTAGCAAAAAATAGCGCTGTTGCCTAGAGAGCCATGTTTTCAAACGCGGAGCGGCAACGTCGCACGCTTCTGTGTTTATTGATCAAATGCTATAAACGGCATCTTCTTTTAAAGGACGCCAGGGGTTATATCTTGTTTTAGTCCTGGATAAAAGCTAGGTTAGCTAAATAGGTTACATAGGAATATAGGCCGAGATGTTCTTCCCAGTTTAGTCTTAAAATCAGTTGTTTCGAGTCAATTGAGAAAACTAAAATACCTCAAAATATATTTGACTTTTGATTATCATTGACTAAGGATGTATGTATCTGTGGTAAAAGCATATATAATTAATCTGTAGAAAAAATACACCTAGTAGCTATGCTAGTGTGTTGAAATTTGATATATTTCACAATGTAATTTTAACTATTTAATAGCTAAATTTGTAATGAAACTAGTGTTCAATAACCGACTTCCTACTTCTTCTATATTTATAAGCAAAATAGGGTTCCTTTGATGCATCATCATCTCAAAACTACTGAACATATCGGGATGGGACTGCTACCATTCGACGCGGAATTTTTCCTAGATATAGTATATGATATCGATAAACGCGGGTGTAACCGCGGGGGACAGCTATTTTAATATAATATAAAATCAATATGGCCCACATATTCGAACACTTCGCAGGATTCAACAGACAAAGCATGACCTTCCTTCGTTTTCGCTTATTGATCCATTTCTATAAATAGGACGGAGGCTGTAGCTACCTGGTAACGGTCCGGGAATATCGTGCGTGGAGGCCCTTGGCTTTATAGGTAACAACCCTGTTAGTGGGAAGATTTTCAGACAGCTCAACTTTGATCCGGTAGTTGATTTGGCGATGGAGATGGAACTTTGTCATGAAACGATAGAGTTAATTTTCGGTAATTAGGACTATGTATATGTTTGGAGATTGGCGTACAATTTCCAAACAAATTATTATTGTTTCTTTTTCGTCTCGTACCTATAGTTTCTTATGTCCTTTATTGTTTTTCAATGTTGTTTTGTCTAGTGCTGTTTTATGTATATGATAATGCTATTCTTTTTTGTGTACGTCCATTTCTTGTAAATAAACTCTAATTCTGTTCTCTTCTATTTAGTTAATTATCAAATTCGTCGGTGAGCCGGGATTTGGATGATTTTAGTAGTAGAGCTCTTTGTGGAGAGTTCGTCCGAGGAAGTACTACCACCATACCTATTTCCTCAGAAGCAGTAGTGCACTGGTATTACTGTGCTTCGGTTAGAAAGGTCGGTGACATTATTGTCGCATTTAAGAGCTATAAAAAAAGGCAATGCTGACTTCCGAACCTGTTGTAGCTTCAGTAACTTGAAATTAGACCTGAAAGTGCCTTCCGAGGACCTAAACTGAATAAATGGTTTTGAATTTTTTTTTTTTTTTAATTTTGAATAATATTCCCATATCCTTAACTACGTAACTCTAATAACCACATCAAAATTAGTGCAGTAGTTCGGCCTTAACTGAACGTTTATTTCTAGTCTTAATATTTCTCACGCTGTTGTATAAGTTTATTAAATCCTCAAGGAACCCCTTAGTAGAACAGGCGGCGTAACCGAAATTAACGATCCATATTCATCTCTCTCTAACAACATCTACAACGTAAGGTGGCATTTATTTTCTTACCCTTTCGCGCGTTTAAGTAGCCATCTTGTATTGCTGATTTTTGTCGTGATGTCGGTGTATGACGTATGTTTAAGAAAGACGTGTTGTAGAGAAACCTTTATGGTGTGACGTATATATTGAACTATAGTTTACGGTTATGACAGCTGAAAGTGTTATAGAAAAATGTACCCTATTGTCCATCATAATGTTATCATATAATTGGATCAACGTACCTTATGTTTAAAGCAATAGAGATTAATTTTTGCTAACATTCTATACTGTCAAAACGGACCTTTTAGATCTCGATAACTAACTACGCAATTTATTTACACAGGTCTTGTTTTTATTTGAATTCGACGCAATTTTGAAACAACTGTTTGAATAATCTTACTTGCTACTGGGTTTTGCTTCCGTTCCCGAGGGATGTCATCTTTTCCCGGGATAACAAGTCTATCTTCTATCTAATGTGTTAATTATGGTTGTAAACTATCTATGTTCTAAGTTTCATATAAATCTGTTAAGTAGTTTTTGTGTAAATGTGTAAAAAACATCCAGTCTTCCAACATAAGATTTTTTTTGCATTTATAATATTACTAGCTGTCCCCCGCGGTTTTACCCGCGTTCCCGTGGGATGTCACATGTATTGTACATAAAAACCTTCCTCTTCAATCACTCTATCTATTGAAAAAAACGGCATCAAAATCCGTTGTGTAGTTTTAAAGATTTAAGCATACATAGGGATATAGGGACAGAGAAAGCGATTTTGTTTTATACTATGTAGTGATAGTGACTAGCTGATCCCCACGGTTCAACCCGCGTACAAGGGATACAAAGTAGTCTATATGTTATTCTAGATCATGCTCTATCAATGTGTCAAATTTCGTGCAAATCCGTGCATTTTTAAAGTGTTTTTTTTGCGTATGTGTTTGCGTGAAAGAGTTTTTTTTTTTATGCCACTTGGGCCGACAAACAAGCAGACGGTCCACCTGATGGTAAGTGGTCACCGCCGCCTATGGACATTTGCAACACTAGGAGCATCGCCAATGCGTTGTCGACCCTAAGACGTGAAGTTGTTAAGTCTCATGTGCCTGTAATTTCACCGGCCCCCTTACCTTTCTAACCGAAACACAGTAATACAATCGCACTACTGCTTCACGGCGGAAATGGGTAAGGTGGTAATACTTCCCCGGACGAACTCTGCACTAAGAGCTCTACTACTCTTGAGTTGCAAATATGTAGACATTCTCAATAACTTTTGCATTTACAATATTAATAGGATGTTGTAGTAAAAATTCTTATGGAAAGGCTTTGATACTAATCCGCAACCTTTTTGGGTGACGAAAAATAAATCTATAGGTACTAATATTATAAAGAGGAAAGATTTGTATGTAATTATGTTTGTTACTCTTTCACGCAAAAACTACTAAACGGGTATAGATGAAACTTGGCACATAGATAGAGCATATCCTGGAATAACATATAGGCTACTTTTTATCCCGGGAAAATGTGACATCCCTTGGGAACGCGGGTTAAATCGCGGGGGACAGCTAGTAAATGATAAACTACATGTATGCTATTCAAAATTGATTAATGAATAATTAAAATGTTTCCCTGAAATACTAAAGTTCGTTCTATCGTGTCTGTACAACACACCTCTTTAGTACCTAAATATGTTTTTTTTACTTTGTAAATAATTTCTGCATTTCTGAACCTGTTTCAAAGAAATGTAAGTAAATAACAGCCAAAATGGTTTGCCAAACATTTGTGTGCATGAACATGTCTGTTTGTTCTGTGTCTTGCTAAATATCTATACATGTATCAAAAAAGTAGTATATGTAGTACATAAGTTATCTGGTTTCCATAGTACAAGCTCTGCTTAGTTTGGGATCAGATGGCCGCGTGTATAGAATGTCCCGGGATATTTATTTGTAGTCAAAATTTTCTCCGCCCTTTTTGACAGTTAAGAATGTCATGGAAAAAAAGACTTCCAGCCTTTGAAATAAGGTCCGTCTTTTGCTCCAATGGTTTTTTTTTATGATGATGTAAATGTACCTTAAATTGTAGGCATAAGGTTATTTTTTCTATGGCAATATTTGCTGTTAAAACGGACTAATTAGATTGCAATGACGCAGTTGTCTATACGCATGTTTATTAGTCAATCGCGATGTATTGGATGAATGGATTTTGAAATTTGACACGCGTATATTAACATAGAATAAAACAATATCGCTTTCCGTATGTACGCTTATATCTTTTAAACTACGCAACGGATTTTGATGCGGTTTCCATCAATAGACAGAATGAGGAATGTTTATATGTATAATACATATTATTGGGGAGAAAAAGCGAGAATTTCAAAGAATTGCGACTATCTTAACTGCGCGTGTGATAGTTCGCGTTACAGCCCTCTGGAACGCGGATAAAACCAAGGAGGACTGCTAATTTCAAAAATAAATATTGTTTATTCATGAAGGCCTGTACAGGCTCTTATAAATATTCTAACATGTGTAAGTGGTCACCGCTTTAAGTAAATATAAGGAATATATTGTTCTTTTTTTTTTTTTTATTTCTTTTTACATTTTCTACGGACTCTTAGTCCGTACTCTTTGAAGATTCTACGATGAATTATTTTAAGATCTATTGTATTGTGTTTCTAAAAATTAACATCTTTCCGCGCGTGCTCAGCTCGTTGTTTTGAACTGAGGCTTGTGGTTCCTTAATAATAGTGTTACATTAAATTTTTCTATTGCCGATATATAGGAATATATTGTTCCTTCGACGCACCATCACCTCAAAACTACTGAACTACTGACTGCTGCCATTCGACGCGGAATTTTTCCTAGATGGTTATAGGCTATATATGATGTTGATTAACGCGGGTGAAACCGCGGAGAACAGCTAGTTTTAAAAAATAAATACACATTGCTTAAGTAATTCTACCAAGGTTACTCTGGCGTAATTGAATGTAGCAAAACCCCAAACTTATTTCTAAATAATTTTATGACGTTTGTAATATCGAGTCTATGCCTTTGCCTTGCTTTGTAAAACAATGCATTTCAAATTTTAAAATGAGACTTCTTATTTCGGCTCTGAAATTCAGATCCGCAACCTTTTTGTGTGACGAAAAATAAATCAATGATAAACACAATGTATGCTTTTCAAAAGTGATTGATGAATAATTAAAATGTTTCCCTGTAATTGAAAAGATTCACTTCTATCGTGTCTTTACGACAGACACTGTTGTTTTAATTTGTGTAATAATAATAATAATAATAATGTATTTATTGCAATCCAACACATACTTAAACAAAATAAATGTGTGGCAATTGATCTGTGAAAGAAGTTAAAGTTTGCTTGCCTAATTGAAACCACCCTGCTATAAATTATTATGACATTAATATGTGAATTTACTGCAACTGTGGTTTGGAAATCGGTCTGGGTGGAAGAAATAAAATACGCCTATTTCAAACTATCCTGCTCAATTTTTTTTTATTTAGAATAAGCTGTCCCCCGCGGTTTTACGCGCGTTCCCGAGGGATATCACATGTATTATACATAAAAACCTTCCTATTCAATCACTCTATCTATTAAAAAAAACCGCATCAAAATCCGTTGCGTAGTTTTAAAGATTTAAGCATACATAGGGGATATAGGGACAGAGAAAGCGACTTTGTTTTATACTATGTAGTGATTAGTCTGTGAATTGATTGCAACTGTGGTTTGGAAATCGGTCTGCGTGGAAGAAATAAAATACGCCTAATTCAAACTATCCTGCTCAAATTTTTTTTTTAATATTTTTGGTAATCCACTCGTGTAAATGATAAACCAAGATGGCATTTAAATACGCGGTATTGGGTACATGGCAGACTATTTCTCAATGTTCAAAAACAGAGCAATGGAATCCACGGGCAAATGCTAAAGTGAATAAATAATTCTTCCGTAGGCATACATACACCAACTGTGCCCATTTGACCAGCCATCAACTCGCTTGCGTCACTTGTTTTGTTGCACGGAACGGCAACGCCGCCTTTCTCTCCGTAACGAACGAGTTCGTGATGGTGTTGCCAGGTTATTTTACCAGTTAAAAACTTTTTTTGTTTTTTTTTTACACATTTATAGATAATTTTATTAGTGTTTGTTTATTTAATATATATTCAGGCATTGGTTGCCATTCTAGTCGTAGGAATAATTTCATTGCATGCCGATGATTTGGTAGTCGCAGTGCTTTTAGATGCGGTCGTCCAATGAAAGGCTGCCTTTTTCCAAATTGTAATTAAAAATCGTCAAATAGTCGTATTGTATATAATATATCGTTTGTATTGAAAAGAAATAAGTAAATTCTAACATTTTTCTTTTTATTTTTTTTTTACTTTAAATTTGACCTTCATAAGTGCCCTCCGAGGGCCTTAACTGAATAAATGGTTTTGAATTTTTTGAATAATTATGATGGTTGGCTTGGGGGTAAGAGACTGAGTGCCATTCTACAGATCATGGGTTCGATACACACTCAGAACAAACGTTTGTGTGCATGAACATGTCTGTTTGTTCTATGTCTGGGAGTAAATCTATACTTTTTTTTTTTTGAGGTCATACTAAACAATCTCACAATAGATATTTATACGTAAGAGTAACATAAATAATTATGAAACTAACATCGTTAATCACTAGTTATTTAATATTATAAAGAGGAATGATTTGGATATAAGTATGTTTGTTACTCTTTCACGCAAAAACTACTAAACGGATATGGATGAAACTTGGCACATAGATAGAACATATCCTGAAATAACATATAGGCTACTTTTTATCCCGGGAAAATGTGATATCCCTCGGGAACGCGGGTAAAACCGCGGGGATATAGTATATTATATATAAGTTACATATCTACTTTGAAAAGTTATATTAGTCGATTATCAACTATCTGGTTTCCAAAATACAAGCATAGGTAAATTAAAGATCAGGAGAAATCTTCTTTTGGTAGAGCTTTGAAATTCTGTACTGCAACCTTTTTGTGTGACGAAAAATAAATTATTGATAAACACAATGTATGCTGTTCAAAAGTGATTGATGAATAATTAAAATGTTTCCCTATGATATTCCTTTATTTTTTATATACGACATAGGCTGACAGTAGCTTCAGTAACTTTACATTTGACCTTCATAAGTGCCTTCTGAGGGCCTAAACTGAATAAATGGTTTTGAATTTGATTTTTTTTTTAATTTTGACAAACAACCAGAGCATCCACCTGATGGTAAGTGGTCACAGCCGCCTATTGACATCTGCAACATTAGGGCCATCTCTAATGCGTTGTCGACCCTGAGACGTGAAGTTGTTAAGTCTCATGTGCCTGTAATTTCACCGGCCCCCTTACCTTTCTAACTGAAACGCAGTAACACAAGGTGCACTACTGCTTCAAGCCGGAAATGGGTAAGGTGGTAGTACTTCCTCGGACGAACTCTGCACTTAGAGGTCTTCTACTCAATTCCCTGTAATACAAAAATTTTACTTCTATCGGGTGTCTTTTCGACGCCATGTTTTATTTTATTTACAAATTATTAATTTAATTACCACTGGCAACACTTAAGCTCCCGGTTTGGCCCGGCCCGCGGCCAGCCTATACCGGTTCGAATTTATACCAAACTACATGAAAAACAATTTAATGTTGGGAGTCAGTGAAAACTGCACACACCTCTATTGTAAAGTTTTAAAGTTCATTTTACGTTGCAGTTACGTTTGAAACAACATTTTGTGCTTATGCTGAGTTAGTCTGATGCACTATGGCGTAGATATGTGTTTTTGTACTTACATAGTTTTATTTATGTACTTAGGTAGTGTTTTACTGCGGTTTCGCCCGATTTTCGACTTTCATAAAGAAACTCGATTGGATTTCTACACTTATTTATACTTTAGAGTCGAATTAATATAGATTAGATTGTAGATTCCCGCTCTTTTTAATTGTTTAAGTAATAAAATTATATTTTATAAAAAAATAGGGTCTGTCGTAAAGACGCTGTAGAAGATAAACTTTTGTATTACAGGGAATCATTTTAATTATTCATCAATCACTTTTGAATAGCATACATTGTGTTTGTCATACTACCGGCACGCTATGATGGCCGTTTTGACGTTTCAGATTGTCATAGGAAAAGAAACTGTATTGCTTTGGAATAACGTTGATTTCCATCATCATACAATTAGCTGTTGGATCAATAGATGCACCTTATGTTAGAAGGTATGAAGGTTATTTTTCTTTGTCATTGTTAAACGTCAAAACGGCCATCATAGCGTGCCGCAAGTTTTATTTCAACAGCCCCCTTTAAATTTGAAGGATGTAGTAGAAGAATGATTAAAGGAAGTAGGTTAATAAAAGCGAATGTGTGCCCACAACATCGTCACGTTTCAGGAAGGCCAAAACGATCTCATTTCCGCAAAACAGACATTAATAAACAATACAATCATTTCCTTATAATAAAAAACTAGGTAATATAATATTTATGGTTTTGTTTATATTAGTTTATGTTTATAATTCCCATGAAAATAAATATCTATATTTAATTATTATAGTCTGGAATAGCACATAAGCTCCTTTTTATCCCGGGAAAATGTAACGTGGATGAAATGATAAATAACAGCTTTTTAGTTTTTACTAAATGCATATGAAATATGTATGGATTTTTTAAGCATAGGCCGGAAACCAAAGAGGCGGTCGACCTGTGCCTTTACCATAAGTTTTTAACGTACGTGCTCGCTAGCGACGGCGTAAAACATTTCTATGGCAAATGTGTACAGCGCCACTAGCGGTCACCTAAAGAACTAAAATCGATAGTACGAGTCGATAGGTAAAAAACCTATCAAAATGTAGACACTAGCGAGTAACGTTTCTTAGCCTTTGCTATAAAAATTCGTTACCATGAGTCACAAATTTGACAGTCGCTATCGAGAAATACTGTATCGATAGTAGTTTACTCGCTAGTGACTAAAGTAAGTTTCGATAGCAACTCATGGTAGAGGTACTGATGGTAAGTGGTCACCGCCACCTATGGACATTTACAACACCATTAGCAACTATTTATTATAACGGGAAACGGTTTAGGGGCGGAAGGGGGTCGAGCCGAAACTAACCCAGTCTCACGTGGCGAGGGGAGTCTCGGCAAATATAACGTATTTTTTATCTGCTACATGCACATGAGACTTAACAACTTCACGTCTCAGGGTCGACAACGCATTGGCGATGCCTCTAGTGTTGCAAATGTTCATAGGCGGCGGTGACCACTTACCATCAGGTGGACCGTCTGCTTGTATAGCGGCTAAATTGGTATAAAAAAGAAATTTGTTCTTGGGAAGTACTACCACCTTAATTAATTCCGGCGTGAAGCAGTAGTGCACTTGTATTACTGTTTCGGTTAGAACGGTAAGGCCGGTGAAGTTACAGACACGTGAGACTTAACTTATTTCTTGCCGTTTCTTCTCAGTTGAAGGCTGACTTCCGAACCGGTAGTAGCTTCAGTAACTTTAAATTTGACCTTAATAAGTGCCTTTCGAGGGTCTAAACTAAATAAATGGTTTTGAACTTCACGTCTCATTGTCAATAATTTCTTCTATCACATCGTATAAACTGTAGGCCTCCAAACACGAACCACCATCTTTGGAAGCGTGCTCCCCGAATTCTAAAATACTTGAGTCACACGTCTATATTAAAAATCTACGTCACACCACGGGCTTGGTAAACATGTCATAAGAACAAAAATAGTTTCACGTGAAAGAAGTCTATATTAAAATAAATACGGGGGTTATGCAGATTTAAGACTTGGACGTGTGCCATCACACTTTATAAAGATAACTAGGTGTCCCCCGCGGTTTTACCCGTAAAGTACGTTGTATTATAGGCCTATAAAATGTGTTTAAAAACCGCGCACTTCGTTTTCGCTTAACTTTACTCTGTTTGAAGTGAAAATTTTATGGGAGGGCTTTGAAATTCCGATCCGCAACATTTTAAAATAAATTAATGATAAACACAATGTATGCTATTCAAAAGTGAATTTTTTTATACCACTTGGGCCGACAAACAAGCAGACGGTCCACCTGATGGTAAGTGGTAAACGCCACCTATGGACATTTGCAACACTAGGGGCATCGCCAAGGCGTTGTCGACCCTGAGACGTGAACTTAAGTCTCATGTGCCTGTGATTTCACCGGCCTTACCTTTCTAACCGAAACACAGTAATACAAGTGCACTACTGCTTCACAGCAGAAAAGGGTATGGTGGTAGTAATAAGAGCTCTACTCTAAATTGATGAATAATTTAATTGTAACAAACATACATCCATCGTATTCATATTATATTATATATATATAAGTACGAAAAGAGGCATTAGAATTAGTACGTTAGAATACGATTAGATTAATGATAATAACAGTACGGCTAGCTCTGCGTACCTCTCCAGGTATAATGGGCGTGATATCAAGTGGGCCGGTGAAATAACAGGCACATGAGACTTAACACGTCTCGATGACAACGCAACTTTCACCCTAGTGTTACAAATGTCCATCCGGCGGTGACCACTTACCATCAGGTGGACTGTCTGCCTATTTGTCGGCTTATTTTATACTAGCTGTCCCCCGCGGTTTTACCCGCGTTCCCGTGGGATGTCACATGTATTATACATAAAAACCTTCCTCTTCAATCATTCTATCTATTAAAAAAACCGCATCAAAATCCGTTCCGTAGTTTTAAAGATTTAAGCATACATAGGGATATAGGGACAGATAAAGCGACTTTGCTTTATACTATGTAGTGATTAAAATTAACAATAGCTATAGGGCGAAAAGGCACGGGTCTAGATCGGTAAATTTATAGCCCAAGTAGAAGAAAAAAAATTTTTTTGGCCTTCAAACCCCATAAATGTCCCCCAAATGAAGGGAAGGTGATATATTGACATTGAACGGCCTCAGTTAATCAAAAACAATTTCGCAAGGTTACTCATACAATACATTACAATTTCTAAACAAATGTGCGCCTTGACCTACGTAGAGACTTGATCGTTATTGCACTAAAAATAAGGTTGATAATCCTTGTAGTTGTTGTACGTGTCGCCAATGAATTGTTCTTTTGTGTGTGAAGCGTTTTATTTGACGTATAAGAGACTGCGCATTTATCTTTATAGGAATTTGGACATGCAAAATGGCAACTTAACCCTTGCATGATTTTTTCATTATAAAGGAAAAAAATATTTTCGGGTCGGAATTTAGGTATAAAGTGAGGGGAATAAGTAAAAAAAAGCGAAAATTATATTTATATATACACGGTCTTCGTTATACACAAAACTCCGCCTTGTCCAAATAAGATCTCGACTTCGAGACCGCCAAGCTGCCATACCAACAATATCTGCTATCTGCTGTCTAGAAGAACCGCTAGGTACTGGAGAAACAGAAGAAGGCTCCGAGACAAAAGCTACAGGAGAAATATTGGGTACCTGCTCCTCTTCCATGACTAGAGGGGGGTCTTCTATTTGTTCACCGACTACATTTTCGTCATCTAATTCCTGTAATAAGACTTCTAGGTTCGGATAATCACTGTAATTTTCATCTCCTATATCTTCACCGTCGTCAGAGATATTACCATCTTCTAGTGCTGCTAGAAGCTCCTCGATATCCCTGTTTCGTAATCCACCAGACATGCTGAAAAGCAAAGCAAAAAAAAACTAAAAACCATACAAAAACAAAGACCAAAAAAGCGCACAAGCTACGTAATAATTATACATTGAACGCATAGTGTAGACATTTGGCAACATATCGATTTTGAAATATACTGAAAAAATCAATAGCAATATAGAGAATCGAGGCTCAAATATAAATAACTTACCTTATTTTCAAACGGAAAATATGTATTTTCAATCCGAATAACAATTACTTGTTAGTAAAAATCAGCTTTGAAAATTTGTAACAACAACTCGCACAAACATTCTTCACCTTCACTTGAATAACGTTTATAACCCACGAATTTTGCGCCAAATGGCGTTACGGAAAATTTAGTTTTTTAGTCTATTATTTTGGATTTCTTTTTAAACTCATTTAAATAACTGTCACTTGTCAATTTTACTTTTTTACGTCAAAATATGATACGTTGCCGTTTGGCAACAGGATGCATTTAAGGGTTAAAAGTTTTTGAGTTTACTAAATAGTACCTGGACGGCCGAGCATTGCTCGGGATTTCTTTACTAACGTGACTTCTACCGTATTTTCTTTTTAAAGCACTGTCATATATACCTAGATACGAATTAGATGCGATCATAAAGGGCGTCGTCGAGCGTTTTGACAGCTTATGTTAAAGAAAATGTTACCTTAGTTCAACATTACGTATAAGGTTTAATTGGTTGAAAATGTAATTACCAAATTGATCAAAAATGGCACCTAATTACAAATTAATTAATTAATTTATTTAGGATACACAATACAAATTACAACCAAAAGGTAACCACATAATAAGTAATGATACATATAGAGTCAAGGTATTTTTTCTTAATTTATAGCTTCCAAAATGACCAAAGCTGTTTAGTATTCTAATCCGTCTGTATCTCAGCAATCTCTGCATATTTCACCAATGCGATTGTTTTGCCCTGTGAGTCAGTTGTTGTACAACATTGTGGAGGTGGTATTTTATCTAAATAAACAAAAATAAAAATGGCGGGTTTAATAAAAATTGGAATCCGACTGCATCTCAGCAATCTCTGCATATTTCAGCAATGCGAATGCATTGCGCTGTGAGACAGTTGTTGTACAACATTGTGGAGCTGATATTTCAAGCACTTGATTGCCGTGACGCTTTTTATGAATCATTTGATACTACTCTTTCACTCATTTGTTTATCAAATTTGCCATCTTGTAATCTAATAAAAAGTTGCTGATTTGACCTATCGGTCAACATCCCTATTGTATCATTAGCAGTTATACCCTAACATGAAGCCATAGAGTTCCAATTTCTTTAGCATTTAACATTCTCGTGCTCAGGTCGAAATTAACCGAAACAAGACTCAGACGCTTCGAGTCCTTTGACTCAGGCTGAAAGACTGCCTAAGATCGGAAGTCGCCCGGGGCGAGCCGAGGTTGCACGAAGCGTACCGAAGTGGTCTAACAAGAAGTGTTGTGTAGATAATTAAGTAATTTGTCATTAGATGAAGGTACGTTGATTTTTACGAATCATCCGCGTTCCCGCGGGAATTTAAGATTATCCCGGACAAAAAATTACCTATGTGTTAACTCTTTCAGTGACAGATGTTTTTAATTAAAATCAGCGCTTTCTCTCGGTTGTTGGTTTAACTTACTAAGCTCATTACTAAAATATTGGTGTTATTATGCATTTTACATGCCAAGGAAAGATTTTATCCAGGTTATAAACTGTCTTTGTGCTATATTGCGTTCATATTTATAGTCTTTTTTTGCGTGACTAAGTAACAAACATCAAAACTCGCATATATTATCTTCTAGTATGCATAACCTACCTCACTTTTTATTACAAACTATACAATTGCTTGGAAAGTTATTGTTATCGATAAAAATCTTGAATGTTGACGTAAGAAACGTCGTGTGACGTCACAGCGGCAAAAGCATCGAGAAACACTCGACTCCCACTCATGTGACTTTGTGCAAATGTTTGAACCAATCATATTATACAGGAATATTTTTTATTCAGTGCGCAAACTTTGACAAATTAAACTTAAATGAGTTTTATTAAACAGTTAATTTTTATTTTGATAAGTTTTAGTACAAAAAAATAAAGTTATCGTTAACGAAAGATATAGACTTTAAAATTGATATTATGGCTACTCTACGCCGCCGGCCCGCTGAACCGCCGCCCCGCGCCGCGTGATTTTCCTGCATATTTTGATGGGCTTAGGACCATAAACTAAAGACAATAAATTAACAGAAAATTAAGCATTTTAATCAATTAAATTATGGCACTTTTAAAAACATAATAACAATTTATTTTGGAATCAACTACGTATTTACATCAGTGTTTAATCAACCTATTCACTAAAATTGTTCATTAAAAATAATTGCTTACCCTACATGTCACTAATCACTGTATTTCAATAATTGTTCAAAATGAAGTCCCCCCCTTTCTAGACATAAACGTGCGCGTTTAAATAAATTGTCATTTAGTTTGTTGAGAACACTATTGTCACTTTTCACTACATCAAAAGCGCTAATTATTTTTAACTTTAAATCGTCTAGGTTTTGGGCCTCCTCAACATACACCCGGCGTTTTACTTCTTCCCAAAGAAAAAAATCGCAGGGAGTAAGATCAGGGGACCTAGCAGGCCACGGTATGGGTCCGCCGCGTCCGATCCAATTATACCCGTATTTTTCATTCAGATAGTTCCGTACCTGTATGGCGTAATGAGGTGGAGTGCCACCGTGCTGATAGTATAAGTTACCATGGTAGCTCAGAGGAACTTCGTCCATAAGATCTTCGATCGTCGTTTCCAGCATTTCTAAATACCTTGGCGCGGTCAGTGCGCCGTCAATAAAAATGGGCCCTATTATTTTATTTTTAATAACCCCAGCCCATACATTGGCGCTATAACGCACTTGGTGATGCTTCTTTCGCATCAAATGGGGATTATTTAATGACCACCAATGTTCATTATGTACATTGTACAGTCCCGCACGTGTGAACAATGCTTCATCCGTCCACAAGATGTTGGCTTCGCGGTGATTTAAAAGCCACTTGCATAAGGCTCGACGTGGTGCTGGGTCTGGGTCATGGAGCTGCTGTACGGGCTGAAAGTGGTATGGATGGAGTCCGGCTGTATTTAGCAGCTTCCATACCGCGCACTGGCTCACACCAAAGCGACGTGCCGCTTCGTTGGTATTGGCTCTTGGGTCTCGCTCAAAGAAATCGAAAATGGCTTCTTCGATTTCGACCGCCAGTCGAGGTCGGCCAGATCCTTTTGCGTGATTTGGGGTCCTGAACTGACCGTGTTCAATCAGTCTCTGAGTGGCGGCTAAAATGGTCCTTTCATTAGGGACCGCGGGGTTATGGAAACCGTGGGCTCGCAGTCGGCGTACGCTCTCTGTTGCATACATTCTGCGAGCTGCTCGTAATTTTTCTCCACTCAGTAAATACACTCGCACCATCTCATAGAACTCGCGGTTACTGAAGTCCGACATCGTGACCTGTAGGTATAAGTACGACACACGTGTGGCGCGGGAGTTGCACGGGAAAGCGATTGGACGCGACGTCACGGCAGCGCATGCGATGAGTGACTGTCGGGTCTCGTCTGTCTGTCGGTCGCCCACCCCGGCCGTGGCCTTGGCAACAGCTGGCGCTACCGCCGCGTGCGGCGTACGGCGCGCCCGCCCTTTGATATTATTATGAATAGATAGTGTCCATTGTTTGTTGATTTTGAAGTCGAAAAAAAATACAAAAAAAATTACACAAGTAATGGAAATGTGTTCTGTTACTACGGATTCTGAACCACCATAACTTTTTTGCGCATTGCTTAAAAAATATTCCTGTATATCACCTATCAGAAGCTGTGTGAGATTTCATATCTCTTTACCTCAATTAAATAAATTAGTCGTCCAGCCTCCTTATTCAGCTAATACAAACTTCGTCGGCGAGCCGATTCCCGGAGGCCTCGGAAAGCTTAACTCTCACGTGATTAGTAGTATTAGCGTAGTAAGCGACAGAGCCAGAGCATAGAGGCCGCGACGAAACATCCTCGAGTTAGTGTCATTTTTCTTACAGAATTAGATCTAAAAGGTCTGTTTTGACAGCTAAGAATTTTACAGAAAAATAAGCTTTATTTCTTTCGAATTAAGGTGCATCTATTGGTCCAATTCAATGAAATGAATGTATTTTATGTTACATTCTGGTGAAGCTTATTCTAACGCTATTGGGTTTATTTTTCTTTAACCAGGTTATCATCAAAATTAGTTAGTGCTTGCGTGAAATAGGTACAAAAATCCCTACTAATATTATTACTGTGAATGTAAGTTTGTTTGTTACGCTTTCACGAGACTGACCGATCATCATGAAACTTTGTACACATATTTTTGGAGGTATTAGAAGTAACAAAGGTTACTTTTTGTGCCGGGAAAATGTTACGTCCCTCGGGAACGCGGGTGAATCCGCGGGGGACAGCTAGTATAGATATAAAATAAATAAATAATTGCTTACGTTCAAACTGCCAATGTCAAACAGTGTAGACGCGTAAAATGAACACATCTGTGTACTGAAATGACGTCACTGAACAAAATTCATAACAATACTTGTAACAAAAGAAACTCATACTAAACGAATACAGACTGCTGCAAAACTACCCGTAAAGCCGATAGGAGGTTAAATGGGGCCTTATAACGAGTCCATTCGCTGTATAACATACCCCAGAAAAATAAAAAAACTGATTTTTATCGTTTTGTCATAGATGTCATTGTCAGAACTGGACCAAATTGGGACCACAAGGGAAACACCTGCTTTCAAATAAAAAAAATCAAAATCGGTTCACCCACTCGAAAGTTCAGAGATAAAAAAAAAATAAAAAAATACAATCGTATTGAGAAACTCTTCCTTTATTGAAGTCGGTGATAATTAGAAATTGCATTAATATTATAAACGCGAACGATTGTATGTATGGATGTTTGTTCCTCTGTCACGCCAATACTACCCAAAGGATTTGGATGAAACTTGGCACATAGATAGAGCATGTATTTGATTAACATATGGGCTTTTTAAATAAAATAATAATTTCAGACCACACAGATCCAAAGATCTTTTTTGTCCCGTAAATGTTACATCCCTCGGGATCGCGGGTGAAACCGCGGACAGCTAGTCGTTAAAATATTTGATATTACACGGCGTGGCGTGATTTTGCGTCATAGACGAGTCACTCAATGTCGTATGTTGACGTGCCTCGATTACAACACGGACTTCCCATGTGTGGACGCGACGCCGAGTCGGCTAACGTGACGCGCAATATTTTGGAAGCTTCAGTTTTGATAGAAAGAAATACGGTGTGTAGAAGTAAAGGAGGACCATCTTGCATGGGGGAATTGTCGAAAAAGTGTCCACTTGTAACCAGCAATAATAATAATTCGAAATCTAATTTGCTGGTTACAAGTGGACACTTTTTCGACAATTCCCCTATGCAAGATGTGTACTCCGTATTTCTTTCTATCAAAACTGAAGCTTCCAAAATATTGCGCGTATAATTATTAATTATTAGATATATATATTATATAATAATAATAGTTTAATACTATATAATTGAGGTACTTAAAAACACTGTATTATTTTATTCCATACTCGTTGTTTGTCTATATATTATAATAATTAAAAAAAAATGCGCTGTAACAAAACGGAAGTGTTTCTTTCCTTTTTTATTAATTTAGTATCCTACTCTAATAATTTGTGGCGCTCTATTTAAAATTCTTCCAGTTGCTACGGTAGCGCCACCTTAATATGTTCTCTTTCAACGGACACTTTTTAGTACACTGAGATGGTACCTTGTACCTTGATGTCCTTTACTTCTACACTCCATAATACACTGTCTGAGACCAAAATGGCATCTATCTCAGCATAAGCTGCGGCCGTAGATACCGCAGCGCTGATATTCTGATAGTGATATTCTAATTGGAGTGAAACTCAAATCATACTTATTGTGTATTCTAAATATTAAAAAAAAACATATATAATATGGAACTAGGTAACTATCTGAAGTATTTTTTTTCTCCATATTTTTTTTTACAATTCAAATAAGTTAACTTACTAAATTGAACCTACCTTACTTGGGAGTAAGGGTTTTCTAACCACCATGCCACCATCCCGCCTGACTAAGATTCTTGCCGGTTCTTCTCAGTTAAACGCAGACCGAACTGGGATAACATAATTAACTCTGACCTTCAAATGTGCCTTAAGTTCTTACCTAAATATCTTATAAAATGTCCACTTTTAATACCAAATGGGCCGACAAACAATCGGACGGTCCACCTGATGGTAAGTGGTCACCGCCGCCTATGGACATTTGCAACATTAGGGGCATCGCCAATGCGTTGTCCCTGAGACGTGAAGTTAAGTCTCATGTGCCTGTTTATTCACCGGCCATACCTTTCTAACCGAAACAGTAATACAAGTGCACTACTGCTTCACGGCGGAAATGGGTAACGTAGAAAGATTTTGAATCCGCCAGTACCTCAGCAATCGGTGAATATTTCAGAAATATGATTTCAGTGTACTTTTAAATAATTGTTGCACAACATTGTGGGACCAATATTTTTAAGGAATATACCATAAATTTTATTATTACGTATTTCTCGAATACTCTATTGGTACCGTACTTATACAGTTAGACAGAAATATTTATAACGCAATATGTCTGTTATCGGAAATAAAATTGGTAATAGAGTATTTTTGCTGCGCAGTATAGTACATATTTTAAGTAGCGTCACGCTATCGCTAACCAATAAAAAAACATAGTTTAAAAAACTAAACTGCGCGATAACGTGATCTGTCACCTCGGAAAGGCCATAGTACACAAGCAAACAGTCTAAACGAGGTCAAGGAAGACCTGTAAAGAAAAAAATGTATTACTAATTTTAATAACGGTATCTATATATTTACTTTTAATTAAATTATTCGGAATAGCTTCATCACAGTATATAGTCAGTTGATATATCGATAACTAATTTTAAAAGTAGGTAGTTAAGCTCTTATTGCAGGTGATGAGTCTTACAACTTTATTTCGCAATGCTAAGTAACAAAGTAATGCCTTAAAAACGTATATTAAAATAATAAAAATATATATAAAAAAATAATAACTATTATGAACAATTATAAAAGAGAACAAACTCTTAGTACACAAGTTATTTCTAAAAACAACAAAAAATTACTCAAAATCTATCAAGCTCCGCTTAAGTATTCTACCATCTAAAAGTACCAACGATGAAAGAATAAATTCTACAAACACCAGCTCCGGAATCATCTTAACATATACAGTTCGGTTTTAATAAATCCATGTTTAAATAATCACCTATAAAGGAAACGAATATTTGCAAGCCGGCATAAATAAGTCATTAAAATTATCAGTATGATTCTTAGTATCTTATATCTATAGATCTTGTCATACCAGCTATATTGATACTATTAGCAAAAATGGGAGGCAATGCAATTATAATAATTATTATGCATCCCCCCCCTAATAACCTTCATGTTGTAGCAAATACTATAACAAACAAACAATTCATATTGAAACAGGTAACTGGAAAATAGAATAATGACTTGTTTATTTTCGAGTTTCGTGTATTTTAGAATGTAATTTTAATACAGGACAAAAATTCACTGTATGGTATGACGTTCATAATTTTTTTTCATGCGGCAATAATTGTCTGTGGTGTAGTACTATGGTGTTCTTTTGTCTATGGTTAAGCTAAACAGAATCATGGAGTGAGTACAAATTTCTGTTACTGTTGTGAAAACATATAATATTGCTCTTTTAAATAACAGTTACTTCTTAATTCTGTTTTAGATATAGTGACTCATCTCAGAATATTAGACAAAGCACCCGTACGAGTTCTGTATGGAAATACTTCTCAATATATGATGAAGAAAACCAAACGGCGACTTGCAATCATTGCAATAAAGTGTTTTCCTATAAAGGTACTGTTACGAACTTGAGGAAGCATTACAGGAACAAGCATGACATAAAGATTCGCAGCAGACCTTTGAATTATCGAGAAGTATCAGATGAGAATGAGTCTGATATCGAAGGAAAAAAGTAAGTGCTAGTATTTTATATACTAATATAAGTATTTGTTTAGAATAATTGTTGGCATCACTATCGGTATTAAGTCAGTTTAGGATATTATTTCCCGCGTTAAAACAATTTTAAAAAACAAACTATTCTTATTCATTCTAATAGTAAATTGAAAGTATTCGATAATACGATAGATATTTTTATATTCAATTTGAAATAAGGTTATGTTAAAGCAGAGATGCAAAAAGCAAATGCAATATAAATAAGTCCAATAAGTAAGTTTATTCTGATATCATGCCTCGATAAATTACATGTAGACATATAGAAGCTATTATTTCTCTTTATTTTATTTCAAACCATGTTGTGTTTTTATCTCAACAATTTTTTGATTATCTCATAACCCTACCCTTACAGTATATCATTCAAAATTAGATCATTACAATTATTTTAATGAAATATATAAATGAAAGACTAAATACAAGACTCCACTTTAAAACTATTGTTTTTTCTAATATATTTACTGCACAAAACAGAGTGACTGTTGGCTTAGAGTTTAGATACTGACAGCTATACCACAGGTTGTGGATTTGATACCCTCCCAGGACAATATTTGTGTTGATAAACATGTTCTGTCTATGAGTAAATATCTATTAATAATGTATTTTGGAAAATAGTAATGTTATACATGGTACTAGCTGCACCCTGCGGCTTTGTCGATGTTCAACCCTGGTTATAAACCTTCCTCTTGAATTACTCTATCTATTGCTGAAAACTGCATTAAAATCAGCTGCATAGTTTACGATTCAATAAAGGATATACATACAGACATTATTTTTTATTAGATATCAGTTATCTGGTTTCCGCAGTACTAGCTGCTTAGTTTGGGATCAGATGACTATTTATGATTATTATTGATATAATAACATTTTAAATAGTTGCTCTGTCTTTAGTTTTGTGGTTTTTACCCTGATTATGTTACTGTTGACTGTCTTAACATGTTTATTGTTTGTGCACTATATAATGCTTTCACCAATGTTAATTCAATATTATTGACAGGCATGGATTGGTGGTTAGTGACCCTGACTGCCAAGTTGCAGGTCACAGGTTCGATTCACACCCAGGACTTATGTTTGTGTGCATGAACATAACTGTTTGTTCTGTGTCTGGGTGTAAATATCTATTTAATAAAAAAGTAGTATATCAGTTATCTGGTTTCCATAGTACATCTGATTAGTTTGGGATCAGATGGCCGTTTGTAAAGAATGTCCCTGGATATTTATTAATTATCATGCTCATTAGTTGTTTCATTGGTTGCCAGTGTGCTTTGTTATGGCAAAGGCCTCCTCCAACTGACTCCACTTAACTCATAGAATTTAAAGTAGAACAGGTTATCATATAAGGGACATACTCCATTAACAAAATAATTTAAATGGGAATTACAAAATGAAAGCCATTAAATTCTGTCAGTGAAGATATTGATGCTTACCTGTGTAGCTAGAAATAACCTAAACTGTATCAAGAATAGGTAAATAAGCAGTATTAAGAGATGGTTTTTAAGGTTCTATACCTTTTTGAATGTTACCTATAATATGTATTTTGTAATTGTTAAATATAAAATGATGTAAAATTGAAATTATAAAATAGCCAAAAAGTCAGAATTGATAAAATTTACATAAAAAATTATTTAATAAAAAAGAATGTAACCTTGCTGAGTTTCTTGCCGGTTCTTCTCAGTTGAAGGCTGACTTTCGAACCGGTTGTAGCTTCAGTAACTTTAAATTTGACCTTCATAAGTGCCTTCTGAGGGCCTAAACTGATTAAATGGTTTTGAATTTTGAATTTTTAAAGGATGGCAATGAGTCCCTTGGTAGTAAGTCACTGTTGCTACCTGTAATGACTGTCAGCAAGCTGTACCTCAGGAATCTTCATAGGCAGTTGGCATTTTCATAGTGTCTATTAATATTATCTCTACAACAAAAAATATAAAATCAACAATTATTTAAAATTTCACTGAATAATTTAAATTTTTCTTGGTTTACACCAGGGGTCACCGATTAACTTCACTCGGGGTCCATTTTAATAAATGAAATGACCATCGCGGTCCGTACAACATTTTATAATAAAATAAAAATAATAATAATAATAAGTTTATTCTCTCCCAAAACACACAAATTAAAATGATGGATACAATATAGCCAAATAATGATTCTGTATCTGTGTGTCATGAGAAGAAAAAAGGCTACGACTCAGCCTAATGTTGAGGTTTCACCCACAACACTGATATTCTGTCGTCGCCTATGAATATGCGTCACGATAAAAAGAAAAATATACATTCATTCCTCGGTACCTATAGAAATATTGTAATATTAATCATAAAAATATATAAATAGTATGGGTGCCGAGTTATATTAATATTAATATATTTATAACTTTTATTAGGTATCTTATTAAATTACGTACTCTGTAGTCCAAGTTGCTGTATTCTCGCGGTCCGCACAAATAGTCGGTGGTCCGGATACGGACCGCGGTCCGCCATTGGCGACTCCTTACACAATAGTGACATGCCGTAACTCTTGAACCGTTATTAAATAAAATGAAGTAAAAATTTAATTTGTATGAGACCCCCCTCTCCCTATACAAAAACCTTTGATTTTTGCTCGATTTTAACAATAGCTGTAATTTTTACCGTTATTATTAAATATTTTAATCTATCACAGAATAAGTATGACTAAAAGTAGTAAGTAATAAATAAAAAAAAAAGACATGATACAAGTGAAACAGCTGTACTACAGGGAAACATTTTAATTATTCATCAATCACTTTTGAATAGCATACATTGTTTATCATTAATTTCTCTTTGGTCTCACAAAAACGTTGCGGATCACAATTTAAAAGCCAATATGAAATATCACTTAATTAAAAATAAAATAAATTATCAACTTATCATCTGATCTGGATTTGACAGGCCAGCTGGCCTGGTGGTTAGCGTTCTGACTGCCAAACCGAAGATTCGATTCCCACCCAGGACAAACATTTGTGTGCATGTAAGAGTATTTGTCTGTTTGTTCTGTGTTGGGTGTAAGTCTATATAAGTATGTGTTTAGAAAAAAAAGTTGTATATCAGTTATCTGGTTTCAATAGTACTAGCTCTCCTTAGTACCAGTACCTCTACCATGAGTTGCTATCGAAACTTACTTTAGTCACTAGCGAGTAAACTACTATCGATACAGTATTTCTCGATAGCAACTCTCAAATTTGTGACTCATGGTACCGAATTTCTATAGCAAAGACTAAAAAACGTTACTCGCTAGTGTTTACATTTCGATAGGTTTTTTACCTATCGACTCGTACTATCGATTTTAGTTCTTTAGGTGACCGCTAGTGGCGCTGTACACATTTGCCATAGAAATGTTTTACGCCGTCGCTAGCGAGTACGTACGTTAAAAACTCATGGTAAAGGCACAGATGGCAGTGTGTAAAGAATGTCCCATGATATCCCAGGAGATCTGGTGGCCATGTGAATGAATATCACGGGATGTTTACTTCTTTTGTAGAGTATCTCCAAGGGAACACAGAAGGTCAAGTGTCCTCTGGCAATTATTTAAAGTTATAAATGATGCTGGTAAAATTGCAAGATGCAAAATGTGTTACCAGACTTATTCTTTCTCTACCCTTGGTAATTTGAAGAGTCATCTCCGTATGAAACACAAGCAAGAACACGCTATGTTAGAGAAATCTGGGGTTATTGGGCAACCACATAAAAAAGAAGACATGCCTGTGAAAGTACATGAAAAGTAAGTCTTTTACATGTCATATGTTTAAATCTTCGATTAGAAATAAAACTAAATTTGTAGCGTTTATCCTGGGTAAGCCCCAGAAGGTCATTTGTGAAGGTTGAAACGACTGAAGCTACGTTTTTTTCTTTTTTTTTAAACTGATGCTACTAAAAGTTTGGAAGTCGGCCGAGAAGAACCTCTGCAAAGTAACATTTTAATATGTAGTAATATTTTTTTAAGTTTTTATATTTAGTACGTATTAATGAATAAAAATATTTTAATTCGAATAGGCCTTCACAAGCACATATGGATAGTCTGACTCTGAGTATTGTAATTTTATATTTTTAAACATTTGGTAACAAAAATAGCCAATAAATAATTCAGTAAGTCAAATATTAAACACTTCACAAAACACGCCCCAGATTCCTTCCTCGACGGCTAGGACCGTCGTAACGCAGGGGCGTTACTGGTAGGGACCAGTCTCGTCCCAACCAGTGTGCCCCACTTCCCAACAATGCCCTGAGCCAAGCTTTGGCCCCATATGGGGCACCCTCAGCGCAATTGCTGAAATAACCTCTGTCGAGAGCCCTCTGCGCTCACCGAAATGCCGCGTAAGTTCGTAAAAGCCGTCTGAGGCCTTGTAGTGACTCCCAAATATAAAAATATTACCTTATTCAGTTTCTTGGCGACTATTCTCAGCTGTAGGTCGCCCTAACCGATGGTAGCTTCAGTGGCTTCAACCTTTGAGACCAGCAGGCCTACTATGAACTCTTATTGCGATTCATTTGACGACCTAAAATAAACTGCCCCGCTATTTCATACCACGACGTCATTAACGCGATTCAGTTTAGGTTGACGCCAAATCAAGTCTGCAATTGGATGGCAAACTGTTTTCATTCGTTCATTTTTCGTACCATGAGGTGACATATCAACCTAAATTGGATAGTTTGTGTCAAATTAAGCGATCCAATAAAAGTTGCTTCTTTCTTGGCGTGAAGTGAATCGTTTTGTTAATAACTTTTAAAAAATAGTGAAAATATACGTAATTCAAGGTATTTCAGTTGAATATTTTGTGTTTCTTATGTGTTAATGTAAACAAGTGATTTGTAGAGCATTTTTTATTGTAGATGTCTGACGAATTAGTCCTTTTTGAATTCATGGAAAATGATAAAGAAATAAACACAACACAGCGACAAACAAGACGTCTAACACGGTAACAATCGGACCCCTTTTATTTGGAAGATGCAGAATTCAAAAAGAGATATCGGTTGTCTAAACAATTGGTATAAGAACTGTGTGATGAACTGAGGATTTTTTATTAAAGCCCGTTGCTATGTCTTTATTTCGGTTCAGAAATTCCCAAAGCTGCTCAAGTTGACCGAACGTTACTCTTCGACGCGATGACTGTAAAAAAACCACTTAAAATACATTGGTACTTAAGTTAGGTACGCGTTTGAGATAAAGAAGTTTGTAAGTTTACATTATGTAAATATAACATTATTACACAAACTACACAAGGATACTTGCGCCCTTATTCGTATTACCAATTATTTTAAGTCAGTGAAACGTTAAAACACTTATAAATAAAATAAATATGTACTAATAATAACACGTTATTTTCTTTCAATAATAGTTAGAGATACCTACATTCAAAACTCTAAAAATCTCAACAATAACAACCGCCTTCAGTCAAATCCAACATGAGTGGAGGCGCGCTCTAAACTCGTCATAATCAATTTATTTTTACGACAACACTAAACAAACCTTTAAATTGTAATGTAAAAAATTATATAAATTACTATTATTTATTAGTACTAATTAGTAATTTGTAAACACATATGGTTCGAGTAAAAGAGACAGACTTATGCAACGACGGTATAGCGTTATCTCTTTCTCACCGCGGACCAGAGACAAATTTCGTTCGTTCATTCCTCCGTGAGCGATTCAAACGCCAGTCAGCAAAAGGCACTTCATGGTACGAAAATTAGCGATTCAGTTTAGGCACCTAAACTGAATTGCATCGGAATTGAATGGATAAGTAAAAGTTGATGGTAGGCCTGCTGAACTGAAAAAAAATCTTTAAAGACAATGCTAAAAAGATATTATTTTCATGTTTTAATTGTTTGGCTTGCCTTTGTTGTGATGAGTTTCTTGGCGGTTCTTCTCAGTTTTAGGAAGACTTCCAAACGGCTTCTTCTGTAGCTCTGTCTTCTTCGTAGATCTATGTTAGTTTCCGACAATGGACCTACCTCATAAGTAGAGCATGAATGCACTTACTGTTTCTATCCGATAGACACTTAATGAGCATGGTACCTTCCTAGATGAATACCTCTGTGTAACCTTGATTTAGTGCCACAGTTTCCTTCGTCACAAAACTTAAGATCATTGCAAGACCACTTACCATCAGGTGGTTCGTCCGCTTGTTTATCTGCCCATGTGGTATATAACAAAAATAAAGATTCAAACTCATAACCTTCAGGTTAAATAATATTTATTATTTCTCATTAGAAAAAAACTGAAAATATTGCCTATCTGCTAGCATTAAGATAAAATAAATAAACAAAACTTCAATTTTTTTCCTCCAATTTTTATCAGAATCTCTTCGGTAGTTTTTGCATGAAATAGTAACAATCTGTACATCCTCAGAAACAAGCATTCATAATGTGAGTAGGATAAACAAAGGAGTCAGGTTTGTAGTCCCTGCCATTTGTACGACAGATACGGCTCTCTCTCTATTTATCTATCTATCTCTTTCTTAATAATTACGGCTAAAGCTTCGAGCTCACTTACCAAGAGCACTACTACCAAAATTATCCTATTCCGATCCATAATCGTTAGATCGGGATTATTCGGATCTGCTCGGGTAAGACCCGATTGGGTCATTGGTTTTTATTTTGTAATTTCTCATCTCCTTTTGTAATGAGGCAGTAGCTCGGTACAATTCGACTGCCGCAGCATCAGCGTACATACGATGCAATCGTCACTACCGATCGTAATGGCTGCCGAGTAGGTCTGAACGGAGCATGTCGAAGACCTAGATCAGTCTTTTTGAGGTGGCAACATCATACAATCTTATATACATAAAAATTTTATGTTGGTTTGTGTTCGCTTCAAAAACTCAAAAAGTTCTGCACCGATCGAGCTGAAATTTTAGCATGATATATAATCCGCATCAAGGATTGTTTTTATCTATTTTTTGCATCAGTCACATATCCGCGACCGTCTTTGTTTTGTTTCTCATTTCTCAACCATTCAATCAACAGCCACAGCGAAGCATGGCAGGGTACAGCTATTAATAATAAATATATATCCCGGGCCATTCTTTACACACGACCATCTGTGCCCTAACCATGAACATCTATCGTAAGCATATCGTTCTTGCCGTATCGAGTGCGGCAAAAACCAATGCAATGGAAAATTGAACATCGCGCAACGTCATGGTCTGCGTGGTGTTCAATTTTCTATACAAACCAGCTTTTTGGCGTACTCGATACGATGACGTTACGCTTGCGGTAGTTCGTGCTTAGGCCTCTGATCCCAAACTAATCAATCAATTGTTTAACCTTATTTCAAAACTATAAAGTGCACATTCCAATAACATTATTGAACTACAAAACCTTGCATTCTAAAGGGTTTTTTGACGTAAAATTTTGTTATTCTAAAAGTGACTTTATTGGTTTGAAAATATTAATCCAAAAGTAATTTGTATGCCGATGGAGATAAGTCTTATATTAAGGTGAACATGTTTTATTTTTCTACGTAATTTTTTTACTCGAAACGGCTTTCTATTCCAGAGGTTTTGAAGATGATATTGAAAAATGTACTTTACTTTTTTAGAGACAAGGTTCAACTATTGATTTAATAGTAATTTTTGTACTGATACCTTATTTTTTTATTAGTTAAAAAGGGCCTCCAATTAGGTACATAAATTATTAATTTATTATTATCACAAAAGTTTTTTCAAATAGCATGAGTTGTGTGACACACGGTGTTTTATTAGATTACTCAATGGTTTATGTTTATTTCGACATAATAAGGGGATAACGGAACAGAGCAAGGTCTCGTGAAGCATTTAGTGTAGTATCTCAGAGTAATCAAGTGCTATTTCACAAGATATGGGTAAAAAACCTTCAATTGTCACAACTCATCTTATGAAATAGATTATCCAATAGAAAACTTTTCAGAGGATCCAAAGGAACGAGAAAAAAATATGGAAGGAGAAAGAAAGGAAGTGCAGCTTGGAAGTTTTTCACAAAAATTGATGAAGAAAAACTCATTGCTTCGTGTAATATATGTGGGAGTAAACTCTCTTACTATTCGTCAGTTTCCAATCTCATGAAACATATGGATAAGAAACACGGCTTGGGTGGTGAGATGGACGTGGAAACATCAACTGATGATACAGCGGAGACCCTCAACGATGACGATGATGATCTCGGGTCAGATGATGAGGACAAGTGAGTGGAGCCAGAATGAAAAAAAATAAAAGTTTAATAGATTTTGCGTGAAAGTGACAAACATCCGTACATCCTTACAAACTATCGCATTTATAATAATTTAAGTTTTTAGTTTACAAGCTCTTAAAAATCTTCTAAAAGATTTGTTTTCAAATGTTACAAACAATAATAAAAAGTTAAATCATTAATAAAATAATAATTAAAATCGTTAATATCAATAATAAGAAATTACAATAAAGAAACCATTCTGAAGATGCCCCAAACTTCTGAAAGTCCCCTAGCAGTTTCGATCATACCCGATTATCAGTTTGCCCCCGGCGTCAATCTGCTAACACACTGTATTCAAAATTCTCCCTAAACCGTTCGACCGATGAAGTCGATGAAACAAAAAAGCAACACTAAAAAGAGAGAAACATATATATCTATTATTAGCCTGCGGTAGAATGAGATAGATAGCTTTTTCTTCGATTCTGTAAGGAAAATGACACTAGCTCGAGGATGTTTCGTCGCGGCCTCCGTGCTCTGTCTCTGTCGCTTACTACGCTAATACTACTATACTACCAGCACACTATGACGGCCGTTTTGACGTTTAACAATACCAAAGAAAACTAAAATTTGACGCGTCGATCAAATTTTCTGAAAAAAAAATCATCTTGATGTTCGAGTGCCATGATCACCTCTGATCATAGTGAAAAGTTGATACCTTTGCGTTATCACTGTGAAAAAAAATGCAACAAAAATTTTTCTTAAAATTTTCACGTTTCAATCGGCCATATTATCTATATATATATATATATTTTCTTGTTGTCTAATCGGAATTTTGATTCCGGATTCTGTAAGAGCATCAAATATCACGTAGGAAAAGAGATATTGCATTACTTTTTTGGTCCGATAACATAATAAATGAACACGTTGAAAAGTTTGCAAAAATTCTGATCATCTCGGCGTTAATGGGTTAAAATACTCTCTCCTCGTCTTTCCGAAACTCAACTTTAACAATTGATTCTTGAAAAGAATCGTTGATAGTTGTTTGTAGTGCCATTTATTTCGTTTGTAGTAGCGTAAAGCAGTAGTGCACTTGTATTACTGTTTCGGTTAGAAAGGTAAGGCCGGTGAAGTTACAGGCACATGAGATTTAACAACTTAACGTCAGGATCGACAATTTAACGATGCCCCTGGTGTTGCAAATGTCCATAGGTGGACTGCATGCTTGTTTGTCGGCCCATGTGGAATAAAAAGTTAATAGTAAAACATTTTCAGGCCAGAAAAATCTAGATCAATGGTGTGGTTGTATTTCAAATGCTTAGACCCTGTATTGAAGATATCCATGTGTCTGATATGTAAGAAACGTCTCTCATTTACAACGGTATCCAATCTCAAAAGGCATCTGATGAAGAAACATCCCAATGTCAAGTTGCCAGAGGAAAATGAGGATGTAAGTAGTAACAACATTAAAAACTAAAAAACAAGCGTGTTTTTTTTAGAGAAATACTTAATTCTTTCTTCCAATTTATAAAAAAATATTTTTTTGTTGGATTTTCTATAAGAGAGTGTTTTTAGGTTTTTTTTAAACTATTATTTCGACTTGATAACATCTTATAAAACGAGGCTGCACGCACGAAGAAGTGTCACGTTCCGGCTGAGACTGAGCGTGCAAGCGAGAGCGCGGAACAACCGACAGAGAGGCACGATCGGCCCAAGCGTACGCTTGCGACACTTAACTCTCTTCTCGCGTGACGTCAGAGCTGCTCGAATAGTTCTGCTACTTCAATTTATTGAAAAAAGTATAATTTACAATTAACTCTTTTATATTATAGAAAATAAGTAGCTGTCCCCCGCGGTTTTACCCACGTTCCCGTGGGATGTCACATGTATTATACATAAAAACCTTCCTCCTTAATCAATCTATCTATTTATAAAAACCGCATCAAAATCCGTTGCGTAGTTTTAAAGATTTAAGCATACATAGGGATATAGGTGATGATAGTAGAGAGATAGTGATGATGAGATCATGATCAGTGATAATAATTCAATTTTGACATTTTCACGTAAAACTATCGTCCATAAACCGACTTTACAGACAAAAAATATTATTTTTCTTAATTTTAACCAATTTTCTTGTAATTTTACACTCTTTTATGTGTACTAACAAATTGGGTGAGGTTTGGTTCGAGCCAAAGCTAAAAATAGTATATATGTAGTATATGAGTTGTCTCGTTTCCATAGTACAAGCTCTGCTTAGTTTGGGACCAGATGGCCGCGTGTAAAGAATGTCCCAGGATAAATGGTTAATTTTTTTTTTGTTTTTTGTTTTTGTTTTTAGACTCAAATGATTATTTCATCAGGTGGACAGTTGTATGAAATTGAGACTAGAGATAATGGTGATGAGGAAGAGCATTTGGTAAGTTAATGACTGCTCCAGAGAGTTTTCGCTTAGTAGCTCTTAGTGCAGAGTTCTAAGGAAGTACTACCTTACCCATTTCCACCGTGAAGCAGTAGTGCACTTGTATTACTTTTTCGGTTAGAAAGGTTAGAGGGGTAAGTTAATTACGTGAGGTATTTAGGGGCGGGAGGGGGTCGAGCAAAACCTCTCCTTTTCTCATGTGGGGGTGAGGGAGGGTCTCGACAAATATCACGTAATATTTTTGCTGCATTCCACAAAATCGCCAAAATCACCTCACGCAATTAATGGACGCCCCCTAAGGCCGGTGACATTACAGGCACATGAGACTTAACTTCACGTCTCAGCGATATCGCAATGCCTCTCGTGTTGGTAATGTCCATAGTCGGTGACCACTTACCATCAGGTGGGCCTGTCTCAAAGCCTACTTAACAAAGAATTTTATTTTTTTTAATTCGCAATCTCTCTTTTTGAAACTGTCCCCTTGCAATATTTCACCGAAATGGGTACAGCCGTTAGCATTTTATAACTCGTTAATATTTACAGAACGATGCTAACGAAATGGACACAGTGTACCTTGAAGATTATATTGAAGATGATGAACCAATCGTAACACCTGAAAGAAAAAGAAAAAAAACGAACAAAGTGAAGCCCACCAAAGTATATAGGAAAAGTAACAGTTCCGACGAAGAAATAACCGTTACTAAATCCACTAGTAAAGATGACAGCTTAAATAATTTCGCCGCATATGTCGTGTCGTTGTTAAGGCAGCTACCAAAAAATATGTCGGATCAGTTACAAATGGATTTTATAAAGGAAATTATGAATGCCAGAATAACATTGAATCAACCTGTTACTGTGTTACCCAGTAACAGTTACTCGATAACTATTACTGATCAGGAACCTAGTGTTACGGACGCTACGAATGATGTCGTTGATGATAATAAATGACATGGCTATACCAATTTTTTTGTTTTAATATTCTACTTATCACCCTCTCTATAACATAGGCTATGTGTGTGCCAAATTTCAGCAAGATCGGTTTAGTCGTTTACACGTGAGCGTAAAACGTGTGTGTGTACTTATGTACGCACGTAAGAAGTTATACCCGAAATTATAGGTGAGAAAAACTGCACTAAAAGCATTTTTTACTATTCAGTCGTGAAATTGTAGTGTCCAAACTCTTTGCACCTGTCTGTAGTAACGTATAACAATTTTTGATGTTGTTAGGTTATTATTGACATAACTCACTCATTGACACTGACAGTTGCGATTTGTGCGATGTTCCGGAGAGACCGTTGTCAGCTAACTTCAAACTGTTACTTTTGTGTTACACTGATGCGCGCGCATCTTAAGATTTCACTCTCATCATTATTTCATAACGCGCCTAAAGAAGTATAACTTTAAAAAAAATAACTCGGTTTCGAAACTATAATATTGGTATGGAAAGTTCGGATATAAAAGTTCGGTTAAAGTTTTAAAATAGCGAGTATGAGAATTGATGATGCATACTTTTTCTAGGTAACCCTTTATATCCTTTTTCTATGAACTTGTTGATCAGGCCTTTTAGTCACGCGTCTCCCAGCGGTGACCGACTGATATCATCATTATATATAGGCGTACGTGCCTAATTTTATATCACCTACGAATATCATAATGATTCAGATCTAGTATCACATAATACTGTAGAATTGGTTATTTTATGAAAAGTATAACATTAACGTCCCGCTATCTTGTGATTTAAAGACGCAAAGTAAGACCGCCCACAGGAGAAGTGAAATCTCCACTTTTCCTTTTGCTATATAGGAATCATAGCAAATGTGTAATAAAAAGAGGTAGTAGAGTTCTTGGGAAGTACCACTACCATACACATTCCGCTGAGAAGCAGTAGTGCACATGTATTACTGTGTTTCGGTTAGAATCATCAATTGACAGGGACATGAGATTTGACACTCATATTTGCAAAAAATCTCCACTCCACGCCATCCCTTACTCGAGGTGAGGAAACAACTGTCAACTTCAAGGTACGTCGGGACCAATCTTCAGAAAGTTTATTTCTTGTAAATAGTTACTGAAGCTCATTATTTTATTTTATCTATGATATAATGACGTAATTAATGACAGGTTACCTTGACTCGACGTCAGTCGGGGTTGCTAGAGTTTTGCTCATGTTATAACTTAGAACACCAATTTTTCGATTCCTCGAGGAAATGCTTAATGTATCCTTAGTCGAGTTGGAGTCGAGTGACGTATGAGGAAACGTCTTAGAATATAGGTGTATGTCTCAGAGCATTACGATGCCTCTGATGTTGAAAATGTTGTATATAGTTATATCGGATTATCCCAAAATAAATTAATATATAATGAATTAATATACTATGTGATGTGTAATACATTATATTACATATTATATTACAAACTTATGAATAAGTTTTGGAAGATTGGCTTCTCATATACCTGTCCGGAATTTATGTTCACTATGTATTAGGTACGCCTTGCATATTATACCGCACGTTGGTATAAATCCTTGTTCTTGAGGGAGCGAATCTTTCCCGTATTAATAGTACCCTATACAACGTGTTACAAAATAGGTACCCCGTAAAAATATAATTAATTATCAAAGCCAACAACCCTAGTAAGCTGTCATGTCAGGGAACCAGATTATTTAACAGAAAGGCCTGCGTGCCTATTTTACCTAATAATAGTCTACTTTAATAGTTTGTCTATTTTTCACTCATAAAAATCAGTTTTTTTTTTTTTGGGTACACAGCGTTACTATGGTTCATAAATATTGTGAATGGGCCCATTTGACCTCCTTTCGGCTTTACGGGTAGTTTTGTAACGCCTGTATATCCTAGAATATGACCTATGTGTGAAGTTTTATTCCAACCATGAAAACGCGGCGTGATCGAGTAACAAGCGAGTTTGTGAAGATGGAAGTTCAGATGTTAGTTACTCAATCACGGAAAAACTATTCAACGGATTTGGATAAGACTTTGCAGACAGATAGATTATAATCTGGCTAAACAGATGGGGTTTTTATTCCTGGGAATATGTTTAATCCCTCGGGAACGCGGGGATAACTTGTAAATTCATAATGTACGTAGCAAACATGCATTGAACCAGTATTTCGTTCTAATACAAACAGGTTTTAATTGAACGTAGTATGCTAAATTCATGCCAACATTAAACTTGATCTACATAATTGGTTTTTAATATTAGAGGCAGGTATTACAGTAAGAATATGCACACAATTAAGTTATAACCAGTTTTCTATTAAAAAAGGATATTGGATATATTCCTGCCTATTTATTTTGGGGCTCAGACAGAACTAGCCCATCAGACGAATGCTGGAAATATTAATGAAACAGGCATTATGATAGGTCAGACTCTAACGCTAGTTTGAAGAATTGCCTTTAATAATAATAATTTATTTATTTATCTCCCACAACAAGTTACAAAAAAATATGAACAACTTCATTTACCAAAAATTTTACAATAGCACTTAAATTGCGGGAGACTGGTGCCTAAGTTAGGCAGAGCCTGTATTTCAGGACACCAGGTCTCCACCCCACGAACATCGTAACAAATATTTTTATTATAGCGACATATATTTTTCTTAAATATTTGTCACTATAATAAAAATCCTTCTTTAATGAGAAGAGCCGTTAGTTTATTCAGTAATTTCTCATTTTTAAATATGATTTTGTACATAAAGATGGTCCTATATGTTGGAGCACTACACTCAAGCATTGTCATCTTTAAAATAATAGTTTGTTGTAAGCCTTGAGTACTATAACAGTCTTAATTCTTTCCTTAATTTTTTGTCAACCCACATTTCAAATTTTCCTAACAATGAGCCTTGCACTTTTGAAGTCTAACCGCAGAAATTACAGGCACATGAGACTGAGATTTAACAACATCACGTCTCATGGTCGACGATACATCGACGATGCCCTGTGTTGCAAATGACCATAGGCGGCGGTGACCACTTAACATCAGGTGTAATGTCTTATGGGTACTGCTTGTTTATCGGCACATGTAAGAAAAAAATGAAAAGTATGCTTATTTCTAGTTGACAGAGAGCATATCGCTCTTTATTACTTAAGGACTTAGTACCTGGATGGCCGAGCATTACTCGGGATTTCTTTATTAACGTGATTTCTACCGTATTCTCTTTTTTTAAAGCACTGTCCTGTATACCTAGATACGAATTAGATGCGATAATAAAGGGCTCCCAATAACAGTATTCCTCACAAAATATTTAACTTGAAAACCTTACCTTCTAATGACATTGTAGCAGTTTTCATTGCCTAAAAACACGGATAAAACGATATTTTCTGAAAATGAATCCTAGCTAGATCGATTTAACGCCCCCGAAACCCCCTGCATACTAAATTTCATGAAAATCGTTGGAGCCATTTCCTAATTATATATATATAATATTTATTTGAACTAACCTCAACCATCCTTCTCTCAGATGACATAAATGAAGCCAAAGCGGTGCAAGATCGTTTGAAACAAGAATCAGAAATCCGAAGCTATTACGAAACGGAGGTCGGTGGATGGCAGAGGTGCGTGATATGCCGGACCTCTCGCTCTAGCGACCTGAACGACCTGGTGGAACATCTGAAGGAAAAACATCCGAAGTTATTGTTAGAAATTGAACAGGTATGGATACTAGTTAGTGGATTCGAATTACAGTATTAGAGCTCTTAGTGGAGAGTTCGTCCAGGGAAGTACTACCTTACTTATTTGCGCCGTAAAGAATTTGTGCACTTGTATTACTGTGTGTCGGTTAGAAAGGTAAGGCCGGTAATGCTACAAACTTATGAGACTTCATGTCTCACGGACGACAACGCATTGGCGATGTCCCTGGTGTTACAAACCCATAGGCGGTGGGTGACCAATTATCATCAGGTGGACCGTCTGTCTGTTGGTCCAAGTGGTATAAAATAATAAAAACTTTGTTTCGGTTAGATTGGCAAGGTTGTGTAATTACAGGCATATGAGACTTAACTTCATCTCTCAGGGTTGACACTGCAATGCCGACTGCATTGGTTGCACTGGCTCGGTATGAAAGAATGAAAAGAGAGTAGTAGAGCTCTTAGTGCAGAGTTCGTCCGGGGAAGTACTACCACCTTACCCATTTCTGCCGTGAAGCAGTAGTGCACTTGTATTACTGTGTTTCGGTTAGAAAGGTAAGGGGGCCGGTGAAATTACGTGCACATGAGACTTAACAACTTCACGTCTCAGGGTCGACAACGCATTGGCGATGCTCCTAGTGTTGCAAATGTCCATAGGCGGCGGTGACCACTTACCATCAGGCGATTGGCATGGGGATTAGACACTGATAGATAAGATATTTAATATAGGCTTGTTTGAACACTATCTCAGATATGTAATGATCTAGCTGAAAGTAGTAAGCACAATGTTTAGTGAAGCTCCTAAAACGCCAGTTACAGCTCAGTGACAGTGAGTCAGTCAAGTGGACCCTACAAGGTAACCGTGCTGTGGTTTCCTCAAAATGTTTTCTTTCGAACGTTACTGCTGGTCATTATCAGGGCCTTTAGCCTTCTAGAGGCCCTGGGCCCATTAGAATAATGACCCCTTTGACAATGAAATGACATCATAAAGGTACAGCGATCTGATCTAATGACACTATCTATACCATGCGTTCTTTTTAGTCTAAGCCCGTCTAATGCCTAGAATTAACATCGGTTGTGGGTTGATGATTTGACAGGAAATTGAGGGGGCCCAGAGTGCCCAATGGAATAGAATGCTGTGGTCACTTTTTACAGTAAAAGATGAGAGAGTTGTATATGGCCTAGGACTCTCAAGGTCCATGGCGAAAAACTGCAACTCAACGTGTTGTTGGCAAACTAAACTTGCGGCACGCTATGATGGCCGTTTTGACGTTTAACAATGACAAAGAAAAATAACCTTTATTCCTTCACACATTAGCTTCATCTATTGATCCAACAGCTAATTGAATGATGATGGAAATCAACCTTATTCCAAAACAATACAGTTCCTTTCCTATGACAATCTGAAACGTCAACACGGCCATCATAGCGTGCCGGCAGTTAGAAAGGTAAATTGGATGGTTGGCTAATAGATAGCTCCAATACTACATCTTATATAGCATAGCTTCCGTCTCGCGGCTTCACTTGCGTTTCCAAACGATCTAATGTATCCATAGATTGTAACATAGCAAACTTCTGAAAGTAGGTCTCATATAGTGAAGTAGTTATTAATATCGGTCCTGAAATTTAAGTAAAGATAGATCGAGCAGATTAGTAATTTTCAGAATTTTTAGTAATATATCTTTATGAGGTAACCCTAGGTGGGACTTATATTTGCTTAATAATGTTCTATATTTGTATTCGGGGAACTTAGGTTCAAGTACTCAGTACAAAGTCCTCTGCTGTAAATTGTTACTAAATCTCCTATTTTTCGTACTCAGATTTCCGACTCTGAGTCGGACAACGGTGACCACTCCGAAAACACCTACACCGAAGTTGTGTACCTTGATGACGAAGTAAAAGTTCAAAATAAAAAAGCAGAACAATTAGTGTGTAAAAATAGACAAAAACCCGAAAAGACACCGAGGAAGTCAAATTATTTTGAAGAAGCGGACGTAAAACCACAAACTGCAGAAGAAGAAGAACTGGAATCATTTGTTAAATACATTACGTGTCTTCTAAAACAAGTGCCTAAGGACACATTCGGAAAACTGCAAATGGACATTGTTAATTTAATAATGAACGCCAAATTGAACTCTAATGCGACACACAATAGTGTTCTCTATGAAAATATAATACAAAACATGGAAAATATTCATAATGTGCCAGCGCTCAATTCTCCTTCGGAATGTCAAGAACAGAGTTACGAAAAAAACATTGTAACTGTTCCTCGACGTAAAGTAACGCTTAATAATATACCTGTTACTAGTACAATAACAGGTACTTATGTAAGAAGTATCAGCGGTGAAAAAAATTCTGACCATAACTTAGGAGATTCTTGAGTTTTATATATTTTTATAAATAAAATGGAAATACGCACATATTCTACTCAAATCCTTCATATTCAGTCTTTTTGAATAAACAACGTGTTACAAAATACCCGTTAAAAATATAATTAATTATCAAAGCCAACAACCCTAGTTAGCTGTCATGTCAGGGAACCAGATTATTTAACAGACTGGCCTACGTGCCTATTTTACTTAATAATTGTCTACTTTAATAGTTTTTCTATTTTTCATTCATAAAAATCAGTTATTTTTTAATTTTTGGGGTATGTTATACAGCGTTACTACGGTTCGTAAATATTGTGAATGGACTCGTTATAAGGCCCCATTTAACCTCCTTTCGGCTTTACGGGTAGTTTTGTAACAAACTGTATACACATAACTAGTTTGTATTTTTTAGTGTAATTTTAGATTTAGTAAAACATTGTATTATTAATATTAAAATTACTTAGTATTTTAAAAAGTGTATTAATTGGAATAAAAAAGCGTACATATATAACCCCCAAGAACCCAACGCTTCTAATGCTGTTTTCTGCTTCATTTGGAGAATTTCTTCTGGAAATTTGTGTGTAGTACCTACATTGTATGCCACTCAAGCGAAGCCAGGGCGCGACGCTGGAAAAATAAAAACTTTATCAGATTGTATGTAGTCAAGACACGCCATAGTAAAATTAAGACCGCACGGCAGAAGTGAAAAACTTCATTGGCAATCGTAATTTTACACTAAAATTTAGTTTTTTCAATATAAAATATTAGTACGATAAACCGCTAACTACACACTAACCTCACAGTGTAAACCAAATAATTGTCAAATTAATAATTATGACGTATGAATTGAATATACTAAACTTGCGGCACGCTATGATGGCCGTTTTGACGTTTAACAATGAGAAAGAAAAAAAACCTTTATTTCTTCACACATAAGGATAATAGATGCACTATTGATCCAGCTAATTGTATGATGATGTTAATCAACCTTATTCCAAAGCAATACAGTTTCTTTTTCCTATGACAATCTGAAACGTCAAAACGGCCATCAGAGCGTGCCGGTAGTATAAACACAGCGACACAACAGCGTAGAGAAACTGACTGAAGCTTTCTCGATCGAGCCTTTCTCCGCGTCATGGATCTAATTATCTGCGGAAAAATCTGTGTGCGGTGCACCAAAATAATTTTTCACTTGAAAAAAAAAAAAAAAAAAAACACTTCTGACAGCTAAGAATGTCGAACGTCGAACGAATGTCTGACGAACTTCATAACGTCATAGAAATCCTACTAATTATCACTATCACTACATAGTATACAACAAAGTCGCTTTCTCTGTCCCAATATCCCTATATATGCTTAAATCTTTAAAACTACGCAACGGATTTTGATGCGGTTTTTTTAATAGATAGAGTGATTGAAGAGGAAGGTTTTTATGTATAATACATGTGACATCCCACGGGAACGCGGGTAACACCGCGGGGGACAGCTAGTTCTATTATAAATGCTAAAATGAGGATGTTTGTTACTATTTCACGCATATACTACTTGACGTATTAAGATGAACCTTGGCACATATATAGTTTATAATCTGGATATATATATACGATACTTTTTATCCCGGGAAAATTCTAGATTCCCAGGAAACGTAGGTGAAACTGCAGAGCAAAGCTAGTTTACCTATAAGCTGTCAAAACTAACCTAGTTCTCAGTGTCACTAAATTTGAGTAAATGCTAGGTTATTTATTTATAATCCATGTATAGGCAATAGAAAATTCAATGTAACACTATATATTAAGGAACCACAAGCCTCAGTTCAAAACAACGAGCTGAGCAAGCGCTGAAAGATGTTAATTTTTAAAAACACAATACAAGTAATCTTAAAATAATTTATCGTAGAATATTCACAGAGTACGGACTAAGAGTCCGTAGAACATGTAAAAAGAAAAAAATAACCTAGTTCTCAACATCTTCAGCCTTTAGAGTTACAATTACTGCAAAGTAGTTGAATTATTATTTTACATTTATATAACAAACACAGATAAATTAAATTTAAAATGATAACGTTTGAATAACAAGCATGACCTACATGATATCATTATCACAGTTACATATAATTAATGGGAATATTTAATTAAAAAACGCAGTTTCTGTTCAAACGTATGCTACTTTGTATCCATTTTTTTGTATTTTGTAACTTGTATCTAAGAACTGTGCCAACATAACAGAAATGATATTTAAAAATATATTTAATTACATAAACTTGCTTGAAGATCATAAACAAAATGGAATGAAATTGCGTCATACGAACTGAAAATAAAATTAGAAGTGACAGCTGAAAAAAAAATATTGCCGCCATTTCTAGGCTTACTCGAGCCCCTAAACTTATTCTCCCTTTTATAACCAAAAATAACATAAAATTTTAGTTGTATCTGTGCCGAGCACTAAAACCTATCGCAAGCGTAGTGACAACGTATAGAGTGCGCCAAAAAGCTAGTTAGCATGCACCGCGCATACCGTGACGTTGCGCGATGTTCAATTTCTCATTGCATTGGTTTTTGGCGCACTCGATAGATGTTCGTGCTTAGGCCTCTGTAGGTATTGCGAAGGCTCCGCTGTCCGTCGGTGATCTGTGCTGTATCTTTCAAACTGTAACAGGTAGATACGACTTTCTCAGTGTGTACTACTATGGCCGCTATAAAAACATTTATTTTAAATAATGTATGCTGGTGGTCTCTTTTACATTGTATTCAGCACTAAAATAGACCAACAGAAAATATTTTTTGTCTAATCTTTAACTAACTTGACACTGGCAGCCTTAAGTTGCCTCATAAATAAAAAAAGATAGATTAAGTCACAGGTAAATAAACGTATCACAAAATTTAAGTTTTTTGGTTTTCTAATGGCTACTTAATTCGAATTGGGGATGTCCGTTCTCTTCTGGAGCTCGTGACTTCGGTGGAAAAAAAATATGGTTTTAAATGAAAAAAAGTAGCTAACAAATCGAGTTCTCAACCAAAACAAATTATACCATACTCAAAGGGTTTACTAGTAGCCACTAAAGAGTTCAATATCCATATTCTGTTTATTGTGATCCGGATCCCAATTAGGTACCTGCAAATTCCAAATCTGTAGGACAACTTAGTAGAAGATTAAAATCCACTATACTACCGGCACGCTATGATGGCCGTTTTGACATTTCAGATTGTCATAGGAAAAGAAACTGTCATGCTTTGGAATAAGGTTGATTTCCATCATCATACAATTAGCTGTTGGATCAATAGATGCACCTTATATTTCAAGGAATAAAGGTTATTTTTCTTTGTCAATGTTAAACGTCAAAACGGCCATCATAGCGTGCCGCAAGTTTAACACGACTTTATTATACAGCTAGTTATAGGCGTAGGTAATAAAACCTTATTAACATGCCTGCTCCCTTATTCAGCTAATACAAACTTCGTCGGCAAGCCGCTTCACGGAGACCTCGGAGAGCTTCTCACGTGATTAGAATTATAAGCGTAGTTAGAGATAGACACAGAGCATAGAGGCCGCGACGAAACATCCTCGAGTTCCTTACAGAATCGAGCCCCAGTTCTGTCAAAAACCATAAATTTTCTTAGTCATCCGCCATGTTTTGCGGCGAATGTCTAATCAGTAGTGGTTTCCCACATTAAAGGCGTCATATTGCGGAAGTGCGACAACTAATAAGTTACCAGAAATTTAAATACGTGACTTGTTGTACGTATGTAATAATAAATTCATGGTAGGAATAAGGAAAATTGAATCATTCATATTCATGTTTTGTAGGTACGTTATTCATGACGGGTTTACAGTCACGCTTCACAATTTATTGGTTACTGACACTTATAGCGAATAGTTATTAATACTTTACCAGCTTCAGTCTCGCGGTTTTACCAATTAAAGTAAGAAAGAAGCTTCTTAAAAAGTCCCGGCTTTGACTTTTGTGGCTTTTTGTGTGACGAAAAATAAATGAATGATAAACACAATCTGTGCTAGTCAAAAGTGATTGATGAATAACTAAAATGTTTCCCGGTAATACAAAAGTCTTTACGACACATCCTGTTTTAATAATTGGCCATAGGTGTTGTCTTTGATAGCTTTTATACCTTCACACAAGGACATATTCATATAGACATGTCATTCAACCAACGGCTCTAAAAATCAGCGTAAATACTTGATAGCTGATTTTACGCGCGAAGAAAGGGAAAGGAAATAATTCGCCTTACGTGTAACTGTTGTAAGAGAGGGATGAATATACATAGTCAGTTACAGTAATAAATGTAGAAAAATAGTTTTGGTGCGTACCGTTGCCATAGTGGTTGGTTGGTGTGGGCCTAAATGGATTTTGTCAATTACTTCATTTTATGCTGCAATTTTTGAGTGCGGACAACGGATTTATATTGCTTTAGACCATATATACGATACATATATGGGCAACAACCGGCCCACTGTAAGTTATAATCCGGCCCGCGAGACATTTTGAGAAAACCCAATTAAAAATATTACATTAGGTACTTATCGTACTCACTAAGTACTGCAGTAGTAAATGCACTAAGTACTTTAAAACGCGGCCCGCGAACGTATTTGCACGCTTAAGCTGGACCCTCAACATGTCAAAGTTCGCCCATAGCTGCTTTAGACCCTTAGTTTCCAAAATAGTCAAGGTGGACCCCAGCAGGCCTACTATGAACTCTTATTGCGATTCATTTGACGACCTAAAATAAACTGCCCCGCTATATCATACCACGACGTCATTAACGCGATTCAGTTTAGGTTGACGCCAAATCAAGTCTGCAATTAGATGGCAAACTGTTTTCATTCGTTCATTTTTCGTACCATGAGGTGACATATCAACCTAAATTGGATAGTTTAAGTGTCAAATTAAGCGATCCAATAAAAGTTGCTTCTTTCTTGGCGTGAAGTGAATCGTTTTGTTAATAACTTTTAAAAAATAGTGAAAATATACGTAATTCAAGGTATTTCAGTTGAATATTTTGTGTTTCTTATGTGTTAATGTAAACAAGTGATTTGTAGAGCATTTTTTATTGTAGATGTCTGACGAATTAGTCCTTTTTGAATTCATGGAAAATGATAATGAAATAAACACAACACGGCGACAAAAAAAGACGTCTAACACGGTAACAATCGGACCCCTTTTATTTGGAAGATGCAGAATTCATAAAGAGATATCGGTTGTCTAAACAATTGGTATAAGAACTGTGTGATGAACTGAGGATGTTTTATTAAAGCCCGTTGCTATGTCTTTATTTCGGTTCAGAAATTCCCAAAGCTGCTCAAGTTGACCGAACGTTACTCTTCGACGCGATTCATCACTGTAAAAAAACCACTTCAAATACATTGGTACTTAAGTTAGGTACGCGTTTGAAATAAAGAAGTTTGTAAGTTTACATTATGAAAATATAACATTATTACACAAACTACACAAGGATACTTGCGCCCTTATTCGTATTACCAATTATTTTAAGTCAGTGAAACGTTAAAACGCTTATAAATATGTACTAATAATAACACGTAATTTTCTTTCAATAATAGTTAGAGATACCTACTTTCAAAACTCTAAAAATCTCAACAATAACAACCGCCTTGTTTCAAATCCAACATGAGTGGAGGCGCGCTCTAAACTCGTCATAATCAATTTATTTTTACGACAACACTAAACAAACCTTTAAATTGTAATGTAAAAAATTATATAAATTACTATTATTTATTAGTACTAATTAGTAATTTAGTACTAAGAAAGCCTTAGTGGTATTTAATTTTATGCTCAATAGCGCAATTTTAAAATATATTTGTTGTTATTTTTACACATAGAAACCGCTAAATCATATCAACTAGGTTTCGAAACGCAACACATATGGTTCGAGTAAAAGAGACAGACTTATGCAACGACGGTATAGCGTTATCTCTTTCTCAGCGCGGACCAGAGACAAATTTCGTTCGTTCATTCCTCCGTGAGCGATTCAAACGCCAGTCAGCAAAAGGCACTTCATGGTACGAATCTTAGCGATTCAGTTTAGGCACCTAAACTGAATTGCATCGGAATTGAATGAATAAGTAAAAGTTGATGGTAGGCCTGCAGGGGTCGACGGGAGACTCGAGGGGGGTCTACTTTAACGCCATAGTTAGAGTTTTTTGTCGAGTTTTGGGAACATGGTAGAAATGTAGCTGTAGGGGGTCCACCGGAACCAGCTGAGTATTGCAAGTGGTCTATGAGAAAAAAAGTCTGGGAACCTCTGTTTTAGACGGACTTTTAGGCGAGGGCTTTTAACAGAGGAGAAACTATGCTAAGGGTATGCGGGACATAGCTTCTGCTAGGGCCTCGACTCAGGGCGTGGTCAGCAAGTGGGATACCAGGAATGATTATGAGGGGTTCGGTTAGAAGGGCGGCTCGGGCAAGACGCGACTGTGGGACGTCGCAACGGTTCTCAACTGTTTTACCACGTTCTTAAGGGATCTTAAGTTCCCGGAATTAATTTGCCAAGTAGAATATGTGTCGACATTATTTTTTTGTTTTATGAATAATAAATATCCCGGAACATTCTTTTACACACGGCCATCTGATCCCAAACTAAGCAGAGCTTGTAGTATGGAAACCAGACAACTGATAAACTTAGAGTAGTAGAGCTCTTAGTGCAGAGTTCGTCCGGGGAAGTACTACCACCTTACCCATTTCCGCCGTGAGGCAGTAGTGCAATTGTATTACTGTGTTTCGGTTGGAAAGGTAAGGGAGCCGGTGAAATTACAGGCACATGAGACTTAACAACTTCACGTGTCAGGGTCGACAACGCATTGGCGATGCTCCTAGTGTTGCAAATATCCATAGGCGGCGGTGACCACTTACCATCAGGTGGACCGTCTGCTTGTTTGTCGGCCCAAGTGGCATAAAAAAAAAAAAAAAAACTACATATACTATTTTTTTTCTAAATACATACTTATATAGATATTTAAAGTTTTTTCTTGCACGATAGTAAATTAATAAAATGGTTTGCAATTATAAAACGAAATTTATCTGAAGAAAGAACTGATCGAGTCGATAACCGTTAAAAATACATGAATACATTATCAGTTTATGGGTATGGCTATCAGGAAGATTAGATATAGGATAGTAGTTTAGTGTTGCCATTTAATAAAATTTTATAACTGGGGCTCGATTCTGTAACGAAAATGACACTTACTCGAGGATGTTTCGGCCTCTAAGCTCTGTCTCTGTCGCTAACTACGCTAATTCTACTAATGATGTGAGAGGTAAGCTCTCCGAGGCCTCCGTGAAGCCGCTCGCCGATGAAGTTTGTATTAGCTGAATAAGGGGACAGATCCAAAGATAACATTTAATATTTATCGTATTAATCGTATTAGAAAGACTGGCGAATGACCATGCATACACATATTGCGCCGATCTATCAAAACGGTACCTATATTTCATTGTAAAATGAATCCTATTTACACTGCAATACCATATACTTTATTTGTACAACACATAACAAGAGAATACAAAACATAAAGGGGTGGATAACAGAAGAAGTGTTTAATGCGCTTAAGATAAGGTCTATAGCTGATACAATTATAGTTCCGTGGAAAATAATACCCGCGACTACAAATGAGGGTTTTTTTCCAAATTTTTGGTACTGAACCCTAATACACTGTAGTTATTAGGTATGTCATTAAATTTTTTTGTTAATTTCACTTCGATTAAGACTGAAAAAAGCGCGGTGACCTCTATAACCACAGAACCGTTACGGAATAATCAGTGGTTGAAACCACAAAAAATTAAGAAATATTAACTGACCAAGTACGTACCACTACCAAAGTAATTACAGACTGGCTAATGTTACAAAGGAATAAAAAAAACCGGCCAAGTGCGAGTGGGACACGCGCACGAAGGCTTCCGTACGATTATCTATAAAAACTAGCAAAAAAATCACGTTTGTTGTATGCGAGTACAGATTATCCAATCCCTAGCATCGCTCCCGGGAGCCTGCAGCAACATGAAAAGGTTGCCAGCTTTCTGGGACAACCTGGGATGGCTGGAGTAAGAGGCTGATGCACAATGGCCCATTCAAGAGGCTAACTGCGGAGGAAGCCCGGTATAACTAACTATGGGAGTACTCTTAAATATTTTATTCTGCTTTTTAGTATTTGTTGTTATAGCAGCAACAGAAGTAAATCATCTGTGGAAATTTCAACTGTCTAATTATCTCGGTTCATGAGATACAACCTGGTGACAAACGGACAGTGGAGTCTAACTGTCTTAGTAATAGGGACCCTAAAAAAGGACTTTTAGTAAGCTGAACGTGAGTAGTGTTGCCAGATGAAAAAATTAAAATGCGAAAGAAAATATAAACACACAGATACTCGCATAAACAAAACGTGAAAATGGGTGTGTCGAAAAGACACGATAGAAGTGAAACTTTAGTATTACAGGGAAACATTTTAATTATTCATCAATCACTTTTGAATAGCATACATTGTGTTTATCATTCATTTATTTTTCGTCACACAAAAAGTTTGCCCATCAGAATTTCAAAGCCCTCCCATAAAAAAAAAAACAACACGCGCCGTACTACGCGAGCAGCATTGTCAAATGAAAGCAATAAAATGCGTAAAGATAGTTACTTAGGGATGCTTACGTAAACAAAACTTAAAAATATTTTTAAATATTATCAAACTCAATTTACTGATTGTGCAGCTGTTATTGAGCTAATAGAAACTTCATCAGCGAGCCGCTTTACGGAAGCCTCCGAGAGCTTACCTCTCACGTGATTAGTAGTATTAGCGTAGTTAGCGCCAGCGTATAAATGTTCTATGAGTTAGCGACAGAGACAGCACGGAGGCCGCGACGAAACATCCGCGAGTTAGTGTAATTTCCCTTACAGAATTGGAGTACCAATTTCAGGTACCAAATATTATATATTTACGCTATTTTGACGTTCCAAACTTCCCAGTTATTGATGTTAAGTTACCTACCAACATAACCTACAAAATATCCGTAATAAGGAAGGAAATTGATACCGAAAACTGTGACTAACGTACTAATATCAAATAATGAACAATTGATTCAAATTTATGAATCATTATTTACGCCATATAAGATCCTGGAACATTCCTTACACACGGCCATGTGATCCCAAACTATGCGGAGCTTGTACTATGGAAACCAGATAACTGATATACTACATATAATATTTTTTGTTTTAAATACATACCATACTATTATAAATGCGTAAGTTTGGATTTATGGACATTTGTTATTCGATCACGCCAGAACAGTTGAACGGATCAATGAAATTTAGCACTGATATAGATTACACTACCTGTAGGCTACACTGTATCCTAGGAAAATGTAACATCCGGAAACGTGGGGGACACCCAGTATCCTAATTAGATAATAAATACCGAAAGTTTGTGATGTTTGTTACTTTCACGAATAAACTTGGATCTTTGATAGTCTAAAACCTGGATTAACACAGAATACTTTTTGTCCCAGAGATACATAGCATCCCAGGGGAATGAGAGAGAAACCGCGGAGGACAGTTAGTATATATATTGACACCCAAATTAACAGACATGTTGATGGGCTCAAATGTTTTGTATCTGGTGGGAATCGAACCCACAGCCTGTCAAGCTAACTGGCCAATCAAGATTATGTAATAACCTCAAGAGCCACATGCTTTTTTAAGTGATAAAGTTGTCAAAACTGAAGGCCTGCTTTCAACTTATTATGTCATGGAAATATCATCTTTAATGCTTTTAGATTCAGTTATTAATCTTATCGTTCATTGTTTAATGATGCTGATAGCCTTGTGACAGCATAGGGTTAGTTTTCCAATAACACTGCTGTTAGTAAAGATTATAACTACTGACTTACCTGGAAATATTTTGTTTCTTTTCATTTTGTGTCTTTGTTTCTTCTCTTTCCTTTTAATTCTTCATCTTGATTTTCAAATTCTTGGAAAATTATATACTTCATTGTGCTAAAAAAAAGGCAGCTCCACTCTTGAAGAGTGACGAGCCATGTTCAGACGAGTGTCAGAAACTATTGAACCATTTGGCGGACTCCGAAGAGTCCTTGGACAAGACAGGATAGCGGGATGGGACAGGGTGGGAGAGGGATGCTGCGGGACGGTCTTCCAGCGCGGCAGAGCGCGCACCATCTTCACTTAACATAGTCTTTACAAACTAATTATAAAAAACTTGTAAATTCCAAATATACTTGTTTTTTTTTGTACATCACAGAAGCTTCTAATCGACAGGCCAGACAGCCCGCAGCTGAGATCAGTTATTTATCTGTACAAACATATATATCTTCCAATCTTCAACAGTCGTTTATACCGTATCGTTAAATTTTTAAATTCTACAACTAGAATTAGGAACGTCCGGCCACCGCCCAAATATTATATTTTTTTAAAGCTCTGTTCACAGTGAGGTATACGCACAACACCAGTGCACTTACAAGTCCCTCTCACAGGAGCGGGCCTGACGTTTTCAAATAAAAAATACATTGGTCTCAAGATAAATAAAACGATACGACTAGCAGAGCTCTGGGGCTCCGTGCCCGGCTCGGCGAGCCTCAGCGCCCGACAATATAAAATATAACCATAACGCTTCATTTTATAAAACAAATGCCACGTCTATGAGCCTTGCAACGGCAAGCGTAGGCCTCTCGAATATGCAATAAAAAATCATCGACGGCGCTCAGCCCGCGCGCCTCCGGCCGCGTCCCGCCGCGCTCTTACTCTAACGTTAAACTTAATCATTAATGTCAGTCCTGACAGTACAGAATTCAAAACAATCACCTCCAGGTGCGGGGCGGGACGCGGCCGGCGTGATCGCGGGTTCACAATTAAAAAATCACAGTCGCGCCGCCGAGGCCGCTTGGCGGTGCAAGACGGGGCGGCGAGGGTCGGAGCGCCGGGCGCCTCGTCCGCTCCGGAGCCCCACCGCCGCAGACGATATCGCTCCACTATTTTTTTTGTGTTTTTCTCATATTTTGAAGGGGAGTCGACGACGCCGCGGCAACGGCGCTCCGGAGCATCGGAGGCTATTCTTACAACACTATAATTTTTCACAAAATAATACCTAACGCCGGAATTTAGTCGGCGGCGGGGCGAAGCCGCAGGGCTCCCGGCCAAGAGACTCCTACCCGCGCGCGTTGGCGGACGCGTTTCGCGTTTACAAAATAAAAAACTTAGCACGAGAGAGGCGAGAGCGCAGCCCTGCGGTGTTCGTCGGGCTGCGCTCCCGCGGCACTAACACTAGTAGAGTTCGTGCGGGCGGCGGGGGCCTACGCGACGTTGAGAAGCAGCTTGAGCGGCAGCGCGCGGTCGGGTTCGGGTCGGCAGCGGCCCTCGCGACGCCAGTGCGTGGGCGGGGGAGGCAAGGCTGCGGCCGCGGGCGCGGCTCCCCATTTGCTGGCCGCGTAGCGCTCTTCGCGTCGCTCGCGCTCCCGCCGCGCCACCAGAGCCGGCAGCGGCGTTCGCACTACGCGCCTTCGCCCCCGGACTTGGGGCTGCCCCTGGCCAGTCATCGCCGGCACGAGATGTTCCAAGATCACGGAAAGATAAAACTATGACGGACGACAGTTCACTTATCACTTTAGCGGTAGCTCGTTTGTGCGGCGCCCTCGGAGCCGAGCGCGTTAACAAAATGGTCGCCTCTCGAAACGCACGCGGAATTGGTATTGGGATCACCGCGATCCGCCGTTTTTCGGCCTCGAATCGCTGTCGATCTATGGATGACACGTCGAAACACTGCACTGCTTCACTTTCACGACTTGTACGTCGGCGGTCGCGCTGCTAGCTCCGGTGATAATCGATTTTTATTAGAACACAACATGGACGCCACCACTCCATTATTTACACCTTCACCTCTCGATTTCAACTACGTGACGTCGGCGGCGCTCGGGGTATTTATAACCCAATGGCGGCTGCGCGGAGCGGGCTGCGCAGTGGGGATATAAAGCCGACTATTCACGGAACTTATTTTACCGAACTTAAGTAGTCTCAATTAGCTAATACTTGCTAATTTTTAATCCATTTGAAGGGTTCAATTAAAATTGTAGGAAATGAATTGAATTAACAAATTAGATATGATAACAATTATTATTAAATCTAATAATTGACACGAATACTTGTTATAATTGAGTTAAGTGTAATATTTACTTACAATCGTAAACGACATAAGCTTTTTGGTATAAAACAAAATTAATTTATAAAATTAATTAAATACAAAAAAAACGTATCAATAAATAATAAAACATGACAGTATTAACTCTTCATGTTACTAATATTTCAAACGTGAAAGTTTGTATGTCTGAGACTCAATTGCGCAAACAGCTTTGGGTCAATTTATTAAAAAGATAAGGTTAAAGTTATAAAAATATTAATAAATTATATAAATGACTTTCAACATTTTTAACACATCCTACTAATATTATAAACGCAAATTTGTGAGGACGGACGGTTGGACGGATTGATGTTTGTTACTCTTTCATGCAAAAGCTCCTAAATTTGTATCAAGCGTGGAATATAAATAGTTTATAACCAGAATTAACTCAGGATAAGCCGCTTAAACAGGTGAAGCCATGGGATAACTGGTTCAAACATATCCAGACCATGATATGACATTAAACTTTAGTGCACCTTATTATTTGGGCGTAAGCGAGACAGCTATGTGGCTACATATGGTCTTAAATGATTTACAAAGGTATTTTTTGGAACAGATATAAATCCAAGATGGCGACTATGGACTATGTCGTAGGAATCTTTTACACACCAAAGACGAGGCCCTATTTTCTAGTAGACATGGGTAACTCAACCAAAAGCTCACGTTTGTAAGCTGGAGCTGCGAACCGGTTCACAGATCAGCTCAATTATTGCCGACCGATCACAGAGTCTCTATTTCCTAGTGAGAAGGTTCACTGTGCACCCACCAGCATGCAATAGAACAGCGTGGTGGGTAAAACTCCAAACACAATTACCATGACTTACACATTGGGGAGTCCATGGAAGAACGTGAGGCGTTTGCCCGGCAGTGGGATGATTTAGGCTGCTTATAATAAGATAATAACGAATCATGTCAAAGTAAAACAAAACAAAAATATTTAAATATGAAGGCAGTTTTGTAGGGTGGAAGTAGTTTCTATCTAGGTTTAATTATAGACTTGAAAAAGAAAATACAATGTAATGGACGAGTTAATGTCTTATTTTTTAAATTTATTAAAATTATTTGGAAAGAAATTAAAAAATATTAAGACACAAAAGTAAATTCATTACTACTACATACTAATCCTGCTAAATATATTAATTACACTTTATGAGAACACGAACAATAGAAAATGCCAGAAAACCATTAAGTTACCGAGAAATACGAACAATACCAGATTACAATTGATAAAGGCCATGGTGCAGTGTCTTTTTGATGAATGATTATGAATAAAACAATGTTTTCAGGTAGAATGCCAGCATAGTAAAATAAGGTAGCAGTGAAATAGATAATCCAATATCTTTTTACCATGAAATGATTTATCTTTGCGAAAGTTCTAGAAACAAAGTGGTAAACTGTGTACAAAATGTTTTCCTCATCAGAAGTAAGATATGACAGAGAAATGAAGAGAGCAACGATATATGCCCTAACCATTTGAATCAAATGCCAGTCTGATGGATAAATAGTAATAATAATAAGAAATATCAATAATTAAAAGAAATCTTTCGAAAAATAGTCTTCGTATAATAGAATATATGTCTAAACTAGAAAAAAATAAAAATACGTTTCATTTTTGTTTGTAGCTTATTCTTTTATTAATTTATTTCACAATATTAACGGAATTTATCCTTACTGCTAGGCTGAAAGAAAGGTTCTATTTGACAAAAAAGACTTGACAAACTAAAATTTTAAATGGTTTCATACAGTTCTAATTATGTCTTTACTACTTTTGTCTTTACCCAATATTTTTAAAATGATAAAAACAAAAAAAATATATTTAAATACAGCTGAAATATATTGTAAAAATATAAAAAAGCTCCGTGAATGGAACACTTTAGTAAACTCAGCCTGGCACCAATCAGCTAGCAACGTTGAAAAAAAAAATACGTCGACGAAAACAAGGAGGTTGAATGTAAACCCGACCAAATTCAATAGTGCACCAATACAAAGACTTCACTCCCGTTACTATGTTTACCAAATTTGGCCGTCAAGCAATTTACAAATGGCTGCCATGTTATTTTTGCGTTCAGCCTATGATAAGAGTTGTTTGTTTTGTTACAATAATAACTGACTGTGCAGTTATCTATCATATTTTATAATAACGTATTATATGTCAATGACATTATTATGGTACATGCATACCAACAATCATGTTCTTACTTACCTACTGTTCCTACAGAATACTTCTCTTTCGTAATCCATTGTACGTACGTACCTAACTACCCATAGAGGTACCTACATATTGACTACATAACGCGCAATGAATAATTTATAGGTTATGGTAGTGCCCCACTACTATAAACCTACTTATATTACCTAACAAAATTGTAATTAGGTACCAAAATAACATTAAACCTACTTTATTTAAGGATAATATGTAAAATATACGAATTTGGCAGTATACCCAAGAATTAAAATGGGTCCGTTGCCTCAAAGGAAAATTCCCAAAATAATCATTTCGAAATAAGGTCAACGTATTAAAGTAGGTAGGCATCTATGATACTTTATTCTACTATTATTTTTCTTCTAGTGGTGATGGACTACAGCTTTTTAGGCCTTGATTTTTTTTATACCTTTTTTGTTTATTGTCCTTATTGTTGAGTTGTATATTGTCTATGAATTTATTAACATACCTTGTAAATAATACCTTGGTGCCAAAATAATTAAATAAACTAAATTAACTATAGGTACAGCAAAACAAAATTATAATATTAAAACCCACGATGCTTATTATCGATTTATATTGATACCTGAAGTAGGTAGTAGACGTACATAAACGAATATAGGTAGTACATATACCATTATAAACTATGAATAGGGACATAGCTTATCGTGATTAAACTACAATTCAATGAAAATAATCAATAGGGACCTACTTCATTAAAATTTTAAGCTCTACCAATATTAGTAATTAATTGAATTGTAAATACCTACATGACGTTAGTACGGAATACATAATCAAAATTGCCCGTTTAGGCAGATAGAAAGTCACAGAATAATAAGTCGTATTGCTTTAAAAATATGGTTCATTTGCTCTGTCTCTTTCGTTGATTACGAAGTTACGTGAGAGATCTCCGAGGCCTAATTACACTAAAGGGTAGGTGCGAATTGGAGTCGCTGACTGTGGATTCCGTATAATAATACTAAATTAATATTATTGTTTTTGAATTTCTGAAAACTGTGCGCACTATTGATCGTAGGAGAAACAAAATGTTGAAGTGAAACTTATGGGACGGCTTTGATATTCTGATCCGCAACCTTTTTGTGTGTCGAAAAATAAATGAATGATAAATACAATCTATACTATTCAAAAGTGATTGATGGATAATTACAATGTTTACCTGTAATACAGAAGTTACTTCTAACGTGTTTCTTTACGGACAACCTGTTTATTTTTAATTTCATTATTATAATTGACGTCATTGTCGACCGTTTGGTCAGAGAAGAATGCCATAGGAAAAATCAACATTACTGCTTATGTTATAAGGCTCATTTATTGATCCAATGGTTAATGTATTATGATGCACCTTATTACAAAAGTTATAGGGTTAAATTTTCTATAACATTCTTAGCTGTCAAAATGGTCTGTTAGATTGTTATTTTACAATCATAGCGTTTTCAAGGTACGGTTCGTGAAATGTTTGATTTTGACACTTTATTTTTTACAAGCGCATATCCGGTGTGTATATCTACGCTAAAACTATTTGTTTATTTGTTGATACAACAACAAGGACATTTTGGTTATACGGAATATTATTTATTCAGTGCGCAAACTTTGATAGATGAAACTTAAATGAGTTTTATTAAACACCTAATTTTTATTTTGATAAGTTTTAGTACAAAAAAATAAAGTCATCGTTAACGAAAGATATAGACTTTAAAATTGATATTATGGCTACTCTACGCCGCCACCCAACGCAGCGGCACAACGAACGAGCGCTTCGCCACGCGCCCAGTCGCGGCGCGTTTCATTTTTGGTGCACAGGCGTAGGTAGATATTTACGTGGGTTACTATGAACCTATCACTGATTAATTATTCAGGTTCGAACTTCGAACTAGACTTCTGTTATGATTAGGTCGTGAAGTTATTTGAAGAGTAATTCAAATTTTTCCTTCATACTTTGAGGGGCTTAGGACCATCAAAATACAGAAAATAAAGCATTTTAATCAATTAAATTATGGCACTTTTAAAAACATAATAACATTATTGACATTATTTAAGGCATAGCTACTTCTACATTGTGGCGTATTAAAAAAATTGGAATCAACTACGTATTTACATCAGTGTTCAATCAACCTATTCACTAAAATTGTTCATTAAAAATAATTGCTTACCCTACATGTCACTAATCACTGTATTTCAATAATTGTTCAAAACGAAGTCCTCCCCTTTCTAGACATAAACATGCCCGTTTAAATAAATTGTCATTTAGTTTGTTGAGAACACTATTGTCACTTTTCACTTCATCAAAAGCGTTAATTATTTTTAACTTTAAATCGTCTAGGTTTTGGGCCTCCTCAATACACCCGGCGTTTTACTTCTTCCCAAAGAAAAAAATCGCAGGGAGTAAGATCAGGGGACCTAGCAGGCCACGGTATGGGTCCGTCGCGTCCGATCCAATTATGCCCGTATTTTTCATTCAGATAGTTCCGTACCTGTATGGCGTAATGAGGTGGAGTGCCACCGTGCTGATAGTATAAGTTACCATGGTAGCTCAGAGGAGCTTCGTCCATAAGATCTTCGATCGTCGTTTCCAGCATTTCTAAATACCTTGGCGCGGTCAGTGCGCCGTCAATAAAAATGGGCCCTATTATTTTATTTTTAATAACCCCAGCCCATACATTGGCGCTATAACGCACTTGGTGATGCTTCTTTCGCACCAAATGGGGATTGTTTAATGACCACCAATGTTCATGTACATTGTACAGTCCCGCACGTGTGAACAATGCTTCATCCGTCCACAAGATGTTGGCTTCGCGGTGATTTAGAAGCCACTCGCATAAGGCTCGACGTGGTACTGGGTCTGGGTCATGGGCTGAAAGTGGTATGGATGGAGTCCGGCTGTATTTAGCAGCTTCCATACCGCGCACTGGCTCACACCAAAGCGACGTGCCGCTTCGTTGGTATTAGCTCTTGGGTCTCGCTCGAAGAAATCGAAAATGGCTTCTTCGATTTCGACCGCCAGTCGAGGTCTGCCAGATCCTTTTGCATGATTTGGGGTCCTGAACTGACCGTGATCAATCAGCCTCTCATTAGGGACCGGTTATGGATACCGTGGGCTCGCAGTCGGCGTGTGCTCTCTGTTGCATACATTCTGCGAGCTGCTCGTAATTTTTCTCATACACTCGCACCATCTCATAGAACTCGCGGTTACTGAAGTCCGACATCGTGACCTGTAGGTACAAGTACGACACACTAGTGGCGCGGGAGTTGCATGGGAAAGCGATTGGACGCGACGTCACGTCAGCGCATGCGATGAGTGACTGTCGGGTCTCGTCTCGGCAACCGCCACTTGCGGCGCATGGCACGCGCGCCCTTTGATATTATTATGAATAGAGTGTCCATTGTTTGTTGATTTTAAAGTCGAAATAAAAGTACAAAAAAAATTAAACAAATAATGGAATGTGTTCTGTTGCAGATACTGAACCATCGAAATTTTTTTGCGCATTGCTTAAAATATATTCCTGTATATTAATATTTCTTTTATTGGAAATTTGGGGAGTTTTTTCGGTAGGCGTTAACATAAAGATTTTGGGCATTCCAGACACAGCTAGTGTTCGAGCGTGTGAAGTGTAGTTTTCGAATTTCAACAAGTATCAATTTGTGCAATAATATTTTATTCTTTTTTTTCTTAAACCATTATTGTCGTTATAATGACACCGCTTTGGTGTACATCGTAGTCTTGGGTAGTTCGCGAACGACCTAGGTGGGAAGAGCGCTCCTTTAGGTGAACTATGCGAACTAGTTCATCGATGATCTCGCTCTTAGTTCCTTTTATATTTTTGAGCGTCCGCTTTACTAGATAGTGGCGCTATGTGACCTAGGCCCAAGACTAGTACATCGGTGGGATAGTTTCATAGTCTATAACGGCCATAGGTAGAAAGTTTTAGTCTATGGTCAATGTCATAATATTAGTAATAGCCGATGCCGATGTATTTCATAATTTGACACGTTTATAAAGACGTGATGTTGAACACGTTAGTAATATTGATATGTAACCTTGAATAGGTGGATGAAATACAGAATTAATTACTTTATTAAAGGTCCTTGAATTTAATGAATTGATATATTAATTAATATTCATAGAGTAGTAGAGCTCTTAGTGCAGAGTTCGTCCGGGGAAGTACTACCACCTTACCCATTTCTGCCGTGAAGCAGTAGTGCATTTGTATTACTGTGCTTCTGTTAGAAAGGTAAGGCCGGTGAAATTACAGGCACATGAGACTTGACAACTTCACTTCTCAGGGTCGACAACGCATTGGCGATGCCCCTAGTGTTGCAAATGTCAATAGGCGGCGGTAACACCAGAAATAAGGGCGGTTCATGTCCATCCCAGGATGTTGGACTGATTCGAAATTCTAGAATACCTAAATTGGTTCACACAAGATTAACGAAACTTTTGGTTTTAATGGTTTGAATGGATCGGTTGTACAGATTTCAATGATCATTGTTTTATTGGATTCAGCTCCGTCCCGATTAGCAGAATAAGTAATTGAAAATAAACTTATTTTTTTTTTACTAAAATTGTTTTCCTCACATATTTTTTCTTATCAACGCTATCACTTAAGACAGAAAAAACAATTCTCGGGAACGCGTGTGAAACTGCGGGGCACAGCTGGTTTATAATATTACTAGATGTCCCCCACTTTTTCCGCAACCAAATGTAGTCTAAATTACTCCTTAAAACATCAGTTATCTGCTACTGAAAGTCCCATCATAAACTAATCCGCCGTTTGGGAGGGAACAGCCCCCTTATTCAGTTAATACAAGCTTTGTCGGCGAGCCGCTTTACGGAGGCCTCGGAGAGCTTACCTCTCACGTGATTATTAGTATTAGCGTAGTTACCGAAAGAGACAGCACAGAGGCTGCGATGAAACATCCTCGAGTTAGTGTCATTTTCCTTACAGAATCGAGCACCTGCACTTGTCAACAGCAGAACTGCAATGAATCCAAAAATAAAGGGTCTTCACAGACAGAAAGACGGACGGACAACCAAGTGATCCTATTAAGGTTTCGTTTTTCCTTTTGAGGTATGGAACCCGAAAAAAACTGTTGATCCGATCGTTATTAAACCTCACAGGATTTCCCGCTAAACCAATTTGATTCCTGAAAATTTCATCGAAATCGGTCTAACCGTTCAGTATATACACTTTATTGTAAAAGATTTGTAGTAAATTTTTCAATGGCATTGTTAAAGTCAAAAGGGAGTTCTTATTTGACAGACTATAGTTTGTTGCCGCCTGGCTGGCTGCGCACCAAGTTCCGGTCAATTATGTAAGTATAAAATGTAGATGCGTTGTCTGCGCTGAGAAATGGCAACACAGAATGATGGTATTTGACCTAATTCTATTTAACCGCGCACCATACGCCACTCGAGGCGCATGCAGCACTCAATCTTAACTTTACTTAGTCTTATACACAGAATTAAAGATAGAAACAAACACAAACTAGCTGTACCTGTAACAGCGGCGGCCTTACCCATTGCGAGGCCCCGGGCGGCAGGTCATTGCGAGGCCCTTTGTCCTTCGTGAAAAGTATGTGATGCGAATGAAAGTAAGTCTGTTTGGTTTAGGTATTTGTCATGTTTGACAAGAAATGCTAAAGTTATACAAATAAATCAAATTCAAAGGCCCCTGCAAGAGCGAGGCCCCGGGCGATTTCCCCGTTCGCCACCCCCTAAGGCCGCCTCTGACCTGTAACTCGTCTCACTAAAGTAAAAGTCTTTTAAAGGGCAATGTACACGTTTCTAATAAACTACCTAAGGTCATACAAGAATTACCTACCTGTGCATAAATTTAAGAGGGTAGTATATTTCATCATCATCATCAGCCTATCTCCGTCCACTGCTGGACATAGGCCTCACCTATGGCACGCCACTGAGCTCGATCTTCAGGGTATATTTAAGGGATAATAATCTATGGCAATGAATTGCTCGCCTGACAAGTGCATTTAAGTACCTACATATTTTTATTGTGATATTATTATGTTTGTAGTATTAAAAAAAACATGTAAAGACGATTGGAAGAGCCTGTGAAGGCCTGCATGAATAAACAATACTAATGTTATAAAGAGGAAAGATTTATATGTAAGTATGTTTGTTACACTTTCACGCAAAAACTACTAAATGGATATGGATGAAAATTGGCACATAGATAGAACATATCCTGGAATAACATATAGGCCACTTTTTATCCCGGGAAAATGTGATATCCCTCGGGAACGCGGGTAAAACCGCAGGGGGCATAAACAATATTTCCAAAGTAACTAACGATGTATATTCGTCTCTCTTTGTAACTTGTAAACCCTAGGTGGCATTTGTTTTTTTTTTCTCTTATCGCGCGAATGTTTAGCTATCTAATATTTACGCTATTTTTGAGAGCCGTGATGTAGGTGTCTCTATTATTACACGTCATTGGTTCCGGCAGTTGCATTCGAGAGTCGGTTGCCTGCAAGACTGTGTGGGACGGAAACCTGTAATTTGAATTTTAAATTGCCTTATTAGTTGTTTACGTACCTATGTAAGGGCCTTCACTTTGACCAGGGGCTCGATTTTGTAAGGATAATTACACTAACTCGAGGATGTTTCGTCGCGGTCTCTTTGCTCTGTCTCTTTCACTAACTACTCATTCACGTGAGAAGTAAACTCTCCGAGGCGTCCGTGCGCCGGCACTAAGTTTTTATATTGAATAAGGGGGCTGGTAGTGGGATCATATTATGTATAAAAGAAAATAATACGATTTACACTTGGAGTATGTTTTTATTTCGTTAAATTGAAAATAAAAAAGAAAAATAACACAAAAACAAAAGTAGGTTAACTAACAAATTATTTTTAATAATCGGAGGCTAATAACGCCTCGGGCTCCAAAAAAAAACAAATATTATGCGCAGAACCACAGAAACACAATATGAAATATCTAGTATACTACTTCATCATCATCAGCCTATCTCCGTCCACTGCTGGTCATAGGCCTCACCTATGGCACGCCACTGAGCTCGATCTTCAGCTCTTTCTACTTACATCCTACTAATATTATAAACTCGAAAGTTTGTATGTATGGATGTTTGTTCCTCTTTCACGCAATAACTATCCAACGGATTTGGATAAAAACTTTTATTTGTTCATTGGAATGGAAGGCTAGCCTTTGATGACTTTTATTTTCCACTCTTGCGTACTATTCAGCGAGCACTGTGAGCTCTCAACCGAGAAATACAGAAATATATTCCAAACTCATGTCTTAAAACAAAGGGCGCATTCGAAACACAACACAGCTGGCATTTAAAAACCTGTTACGATGTGGGTTCAAAAAAGCGACAGCTGATGCGTGACTTACTCTCTCCCTTTCATAATGACATAGGTGCGAGCAAGAAGTCCGTGGGATACTTCGCGTGGGAGACTAGATTATCCCGGTGTTTGAAAAAAGGTAGGGTTTGGAATGCCACTATGGAACCGTTATTTTATTTATATGTCACACAAAGAATGAATTAATGTCTCTACATATAAATGAGTACCTTGAAATACTCAACATATTATATAAAATAAATATTCGTCTACATAAAAAAAAACGAAAAACCAACAACAATACATTAATTTATCTTTCGTCAAACAAAAAGGTTGCGAATCCGAATTTCAAAGCCCTCTAAGAAGTTTCACTTGAAAAAACGTTTGTTTGACGTTTCAGGATGTCATAGACAAATTTTATTACTCATAATATAAAGTTCATGTATTGATACGTGGGGTAATTAAATGATGATGACATATTGACATTGATACATTTATGATTATCATTAAATATGAGTTTAACATTACATTATATTTTTAATTACGTCCACTACTACCTATTGAAAGAAACAATGTCGATTTTGAATGCCATGTAAAAAAACATTCACAAAATAAAATAAATTTTCCATAAATGCTGAGTTTATTGCTGGCTCTTCTCAGTAAAAAAACATCCTTTCGAACCAGTATTAGAATCCGAAATCATAAGTGCTGGTAAAGGCCTATTTGATTAAAAATACTTATTTTCAATCCATTTTAAAGGCCAATTGGCTTGGTGGTTAGCGACTCTGACTGCCAAGTCGAAGGTCGTGGGTTCGATTCCCACCCAGGACAAACATTTGTGTGCATGAACATGTCTGTTTGTTCTGTGTCGGGGTGTAAATATCTATATTATGTATGTAATTAGAAAAATAAAAAGTAGTATATGTAGTATATCAGTTATCTGGTTTCCATAGCACAAGCTCTGCTTAGTTTGGGATCAGATGGCCGTGTGTAAAAGTGTGTCCCAGGATATTTATTATTTATTTATTATTTCATAACGGAACCCTATAAAATAACTTCATGCAAAATATGCAATGCGTTGTGTTTGTTTACAGCTACGTTGAATAATACTGACAAAAGAAAAAATAAACAAAAAACTATCAAATACTTGTATATGAAGGCCTGATAAACAGGAAGACGGTCTACCTGATGATAAGTGGCCACCGCCGGATGGACATTTGCAACACCAGGGACATCGTTGCGTTGTCGCTGAGACGTGAAATTAAGTCTCATGTGCCTGTAATGTCACCGGCCTTACCATTCTAATCTAAACAGTAATACAAGTGCTCTACTGTTTCACGACGGAAATGGGTATGGTGGTAGTACTTCCCCGGACGAACGCTCTACTGATTGTAAAAATTATAGACGAAATATTTTTTACTAGCTAAGTGGTAGAAATTCGATATCCTATTTCTTTTTCAGGGTTACGTACACAAAGGGCTATTACTATAAGGCTCATTTGTCCGTTTTCACAGAGTACTATGGCCGCTGTAACAAAAAATAATTAAAAAATTAAATGTGCCCCCATACGAGAAACGGATTTGGATGAAATTTGTCACATGAATAGTTTAAAACCTGGATTAACACATAGGATACTTTTATCCCGGGAAAATGTAATACCCCCGGGGAACGCGGGTGAAACCGCGATCTACAGAAGTGTTAAATAAACATGAAATATCAAATTGTAAGATTAAATGAAGTAACAACAGAGGTCATTTAAAAGTTGTATTTATTATTATGTAAATTACTTCTGCAATAATATGCATATCACAAAACAATGTTTACAAAACAATTCATATCTTCTTTGATAACTTTCATTGGTTATGGATTACGTAATTTTTTAAATCTTTTTTCTCTATTTTATCTGCAATCAGTCTGAATACAAACTTCGTTGGCTAGCGCAACTAGGCCTCGGAAAGCTTACCTCTCACTTGATTGCATAGTTAGCGAAAGAGACAGAGCATAAAGGTCGCGACGAAACATCCTCGAGCTAGTGACATTTTCCGTATAGAATCAAAGCCCAGATGTGCTGCAGGAATGACGTTGTAGCGAAATTTCTTCAATGTCAAATTTCCCTTTGGCCCAACTAGTACAGCTCTAACTACACAAGTCTATGGTTATTGGCCGCTTTACTCGCTTTTGGTGGTCTGGCTCTGTTAATGTTGCAGAAAGAGATATAGAACGAGTAAGAGAAAGAAATGTTCATATTTTTTATTCCACTTACATAGAGTTGGCTTTTAGTATTGCATGCATTTCAGGGTGTTTTATGATATTGGAGCTTTTGATATAGCATGTTTGGATGGAATTCTGCACCACCTGTTTCCTATTTTAAAGGTACAACAGTAAAGCTCATCAATAGGAAAAAAATTACACACAGAGGAAAAAAATTACGCTTTTCTATTTTATCTCTACATTATTTCTATTTTTCCTTTATTCTGTATTCTGAATGCATCAGTCAAATGCCATGATTATGTGTGAACTATTTAAAAAGAAAGCATTAATGCAAGTTTTCTAATCGGGTTTTTTAGATTATGGCGATTTTTTTTTAATACGTACGCTGTCAATTTTCAATTTAATACGTACGATAATATTAAAAATGAATGAAATGCATAAAAATGTTTATCATTTTACAATTATTTGTTTTCTTGCGTCACATGATTAATCATTTTTAATGATGATAATGTACTTTTATCATTGAATCATTCAGTAATAAAATGATAAACTGAGTGCTGATAAAACATATTTCCTGCCTGTCTCATTGCAAAAATTCCATGTAAATATTGTGTAAACTGCGATTAGAAAGAAAGATAATTGACGTCAATGTATTGTAAAGAAATACCTACACACCATACCGCAGAATATTCAACTAAACTTGTCGAGAAAAGAGTGAATAGGCTACTAACGGAAGAGCGAGCTCCATCTTCGGCCTCATCTTCACTTACCATCAGGTGAGATTGAGGGCAATCGCAATCAGACAGGCCAGTTGGCTTGGTGGTTAACGCTCTGACTGCCAAACATTTGTGTGCATGAACTGTCTGTTTGTTCTGTGTCTGGGTGTAAATATCTATATAAGTATGTATTTAGAAGAAAAAAAATAGTATATGTAGTATATCAGCTATCTGATTTGCATAGTCAAGCTCTGCTTAGTTTGGGACCAGATGGCCGTGTGTAAAGAATGTCCCAGGATATTTATTATTTATTTATTAATCCCGCCATAAATAAATAAAAAAAAAGTTAAACGCCCATTTTGACAGTTTAAAATGTTTTTTTATTAAGATGCATTTATTGATCAAATGGCTAATTATATGAAAATGCTGAACCATAATACCTATGTCATAGGATTATTTCTTCTTTAACACTCTTTACTATTAAAAGCAGAAATATGGTACTGGTAATGATTAGTTTACTAAAATTGTAATAAAGGCACTTCAAAGGCATAAAACAAATATCACATTAGCCATCAGATTAAAAACAATCCATGTCTTAAAATAATTATTTATGTGTACACGTTAATTATGGGACTGTTCGTAAAATTTGCGTATGCATAGATGACGATGATTTCTATTTGTGTATATTATTTACAATTTCGATTTATCTGAACAACCACCCGTGACTCGCCTCTTTTCATAGAGGTGTAGAAAAATAATAGTATGAATGTGAGTGGGAGTGATTTTGGAATACATGCGAGAAAGTTGAGGACTTCATGCACTAGAACTGGGCCCCACACTTTCTTTTTCTTAGCCAGTGTCGAGTTACATTTTATGCTTAAATCGCCTTTAGAAATTCATATCAATAACGCTTTGTCACCACGATTGCCACAAACTAATCCGGTTTCTGTAAATAAAAGTAGTTGTTCTACTACCAACACCGAATTATTATCAAAACTCAAAAAACACAAGTCTCAGTTCCAATGTAATGTTTAGATTGACACTAGAACATTAATTTTTCGAAGTGACAAATTTATGTCTAGGGCATCTTATAAGATATCAATCAAATATCGCTATGACATTGCGTCACCATTTGTTTGCAAGGTTTGGGACACATACAAAATTAAGGTAACCCTTACTTGTAGCTAATGCCTCAAAAATAAATAATAATAATAAATATCTTGGTACATTATTTTATACACGACCATCTGATTCCAGACTAAGCAGAGCTTGTACTATGGAACCAGATAACTGATATAATACATACATATATAGATATTTACACCCAGACACAGAACAAACAGACATGTTTATGCACACAAATGTTTGTCCTGGGTCGGAATCGAACCCGCGACCTTCGACTTGGCAGTCAGGGTCGCTACCACGAAGTCAAATGGCCAAGAATAACATTTCTTATTTTTTTTCACAGGCAATATGATTATATCAAATGTCATTCATTATTCTGTCTGACAGTTGCCGTCTGCTACCGTGCAGCGGTTAGTGAGTGAGCGCGGTGTGTTTAACAAATTCGGAATTCAACCGAAAATAGCCAAAAATAACATAAAATCATGTCTTTCAAAACCGATTTACGGCAATTAACAAAGCCGTATTACTGGATAAATATCCTACTGAGTGTTTCGTACGTTATTTGCAAAAGAACATCGTTAATTTGTAATTTTCTGTTTCCGGAGATAGATTGCGAGCTGGATAGTCGTGAGACGGAAATCCTATTTTTCTTAATGATAGTCGTTATGTTGAGGACTAGGAAGGCCGGGAGTGTGACTATGGTTAACTATCTATCGTCTTCGTTTGTTTACACGAAGATTGCGAATTTAATTCTATGGTTCTATGCAGATATCAGGTGCGTTAAAGTAAACATATTTATTAATTTCAGCTCTTTCTGTTTATACTTACTTTAATCAGGGTTTCATGGGGATTACTCAGCTTTCCAAAGCTTATTTCTTAATACATTGGTAGCTATGTCTGTTGCATAATACAATAAACTTCATTTTATTTATTGTTGTGACTACAGTCTCACCAGGTGATGACAAAGGTAGAAACACAAAATCTAGAGGGGAACTTGCCCTCAAATGTAGCTGTTAGCACCTTCCAGATGTTAATTATCTCTGCTTAACTTGGGATCAGGTAACCATGTGTGAAGAATGTCTTGGGATATTTATTATTATTATTAATTTGATTAATGTTAATGTGATGATGAATCACAAAGAGTATTTTTAATATTTTTGAATTGTGCTACTGGCAGCAGTCGCCATTTTAATTAAATAAGAAGAAAAGAGTATGTTATTTGATGGTGTACAATTATGACGTCACAACTTGCTATTTCATACAAAACTCCATACATTATGTTTTTATAGTTCATAAAGAATTGCATTGCAATGCATTGCATATTTTGCATGAAGTTATTTTATAGTGTTCTGTTATGAAATGGATTGAAAATATTTTTATTCAAATAGGCCTTTACAAGCACTTCTGACTTTTGATTCTAATACTGGTTCGAAAATAATAATAATAATAAATATCCTGGGACATTCTTTACACACCGCTATCTGGTCCCAAACTAAGCAGAGCTTGTACTATGGCGATGGTTTCTAAATACATACTTATATAGATATTTACACCCACATGTCAGGTCACATCCTATGTCAGCATGCTAAGTGTTGATGTCTGACTCATTGCATTTTTTTATGTTTCTTGGTCCTTTTCAAGTATGTTATGTCACATAATCTTCTCATTATTTTGCTAGTTTTGACATAGATTCTGGAAACATGGAGAAATATAGAGTAAACTGTGATTAATTTGATGTAATCTTTTAGTCAAGACTTACTATACACTTAAACTAATTTGCTTAAGAACATTTTGCACCCTCAGTACGATAAGTAGTCCAATAATGGAGTTACGATCATAGAGAGACTAAACAAAGTACACTCTATCTGATGAATAGTAAAACATAGTAATTTAATGATAGAATAAGCATACCGATACTTCAGCCTCTTTAACACCGAAACCCACCCTCCACGCTCAGTGCGAAGTGACCCAATCAGAGATGTGCTAAAAGTGATTTTTTGAGTTAAGCCCCTATCTTTCTGAGGTTGTGATTATATTATTATTTAATTATCAGGCAGGCAGTTGATTCAACTGTTGAGTGCCTATATCCTGTTGTGTCCTCTGAGATGCTTGTCAAGTCGGATTTTGAATTGATTAACATTTTCAGCTGTTACAACGTCTTCTGGGAGCTTGTTCCACGCCTTGACCACTCTGTTGTTTAAGGAATATTTGTGAGGGTTGTTGTTTGAGAGACTAGTGCTCAATTTAAGACAGTGGCCCCTTAGACGGTCATTATTATCTCGTTTAAATAAACTTTGGAACTCCTGTACGTCATAATGTCCATTTAAGATTTTGTAGGTTTCAGTTAACTCGATCCCTGCGATCATTTATCACAAATGAGATAAAATTAAACCTAAGCTGTTAATAAATTGGGCTAACAACCTAGTTTGCTGACATGCACTATGGTGGCCAGAATGCTAGTAAAGTTGCATGTTGTACAGTAAAATCTGACAGGCCAGTTTGCTTGGTGGTTAGCTACTCTGACTGCCAAGGCGAATGTCGCGGGTTCGATTTCCACCCAGGACAAACATATGTGTGCATGAACATTTCTGTTTGTTCTGTGTCTGGGTGAATATATCTATATAAGTATGTATTTAAATAAGAAAGTATATGTAGTATATCTGGTTTCCATAGTACAAGCTCTGCTTAGTTTGGGATCAGATGGCCGCGTGTAAAGAATGTCCCGGGATATTTATAAATTTTAATATTTACTAAACCTTTCAGATACGGTCTTCCCTATGGTGCCATTCTCATCCTCTCATCTCTCCTCCTCCCTGAGCCAACATACTCAGGTCCGGAGTACGTAACATACTTCAGAGGACCTCAAGTTCTGGAAGAGGAGTTAAAACGCAATAGAAACACGACGTGGCTGATCTGTCTGTATGCTGCGTGGCATCCAGCTTGTGTCACCTTTGCACCAGTATTTGCAGAGCTCTCTGCAAGCTATAGCTTGGACAATTTCAAGTTTGGGAAGCTGGATGTTGGGAGGTAAGACTTAAAATTTTAGAAGTGGAGTTATTATGTAACCATTATCCTTATTTGATTGTTTTCTGTGCCAAATAAATAAAATATTAGTGCAAAGTCTGGGGAAGTACTAGCACTTATCTACCAAATATATCTATAACTAGCTAACATACGTAGCTAACTAGTAACATTTTCCCGGCACAAAAAGCATCATATGTTACTTCTAATACCTCCAAGAATATGTGTATAAAGTTTCATGATGATCGGTTTAGTAGTTTTCGCTCGAAAGCGCAACAAACTTACATTCACATTTATAATATTAGTAGGGATTCCTTAAAACCCTGCCTTCTGAACTCAACTAATTTGGTTTTTGATTAACTGTTGAAAATTCAAATTTTTCAGGTACCCAGAAACAGCAGCAAAATACAGGGTGCAAGATGGCCCGACCAGCCGGCAGCTGCCAACGTTGCTGCTCCTCACCGAGGGCCAGGAGAAGATGAGAAGACCCCAGCCTGATCATACTGGGAAGCTGCAGAAGTAAGTACAGCTTCAGTAGTGGGCAGAAACAAAAAAAAACTGTTGCAGACTGTTCTTTATGTTTATTATCTAGCTGTTTCCCGCGTTCCCGAGGGGTTTTACATTTTCCCGGTATAAAAAGTATCCTACCTGCTAATCATGATTATGAACTATCTATGTGCGAAGTTTCATCCAAATCCGTTGTGTAGTTCTTGCGTGAAAGAGTAACAAATCACACAAATTTTCGCATTTATAATATACTAGTTGTCCCCTCGCGGTTTTACCCGCGTTCCCGAGGGATGTCACGCTTTCCCGGGATAAAAATTAACCAATTAGACTGGATTAACAAATATGATACCATGTTTTTACGTGAAAGGGTAATATCCATACAAACTCCACGTCTCAGGGTAGACAATGCACGTCAAGTCTCTGCCGGTTTCCTAGCCTCTCTCCACATAGACGATGCCTGAGCGCCGCTGGGTTGTTTAGTGGGTAAACCGGGCCACTAGGGCCCGGGAGTCCCACATACCCCCCCCATCCTCCAATGGGGGGAAAGCATTTTTCCCACAATGCATCGGCGATCCTCCTGGTGTTCCAAATGCCCATTGGCGGTGACCACTTACCATCACGTTGTCCGCATAAGGGTGTAAGACACATCAGAGGTTAAAACAATCCTTCATTAGAGAAAATCTTACCATCAGGTAGATCAGGTAGACCATCTTCTTGTGGGTCTGGACCTTCAGAAAATGTAAAAGTCTTTGTACGTCATTCAATTCCAGGTTTCTATTCTCAAAAGACAACCTGAAGGCGGTATTCGATATAGATGGTTTATATGAGGAGTGCAAAAAGAAGCTCACCGCTCACAAAGACACCAAGAAGACCGAGTAGACCGTGAGAAGACCGGCAGTAGACCAAGGTTTTTTTTTCACTCTAAACACACGGGTGTCTCAAGAGAACACCGTTTCTAACACTACAGCATCGCATTTGTAATATTAGTTGGAATTGTGTTCAAATACCAAATTATTTATTAAATATCCTTGAAAAGTAAGATCTGATTTGTTTAATGTAAGTATAATTTTAGATTTGTGTTTTATGCTAATTTGTTTTGATAATACTGTGTTTATTATGCAATAAAGTTCAATTTTGTTCGACGATGCATTTGAACTAAAATTATGTTTATATATATCATTTTAACTAGCTGTCCCCTGCAGTTTCACCCGCGTTTATCGATATCATATATAGCTTATGAACATCTAGGATAAATTCCACGTCGAATGGTAGCAGTTCCATCCCGATATGTTCAGTAGTTTTGAGGTGATGGTGCGTCAAAGGTACACTATTTTCCTTATTTATACCTAAAGCGGTGACCACTAACACATTTAAAAAGATTTATACAGCGGCGGCCTTACCCATTGCGAGGCTCCGGGCGGCAGGTCATTGCGAGGCCCTTTGTCCTTCGTGAAAAGTATGTGATGCGAAAGTAAGTCTGGTTGTTTGGTTTAGGTATTTGTCATGTTTGACAAGAAATGCAAAAGTTATACAAATAAATAAAATTCGAAATCCATATTGGTTTAATTTGCTTTAGTTGCGCGAGGCACCGGGCGATTGCCCCGTTCGCCACCCCCTAAGGCCGCCACTGGATTTATTGGAGTATGTACAGGCCTACATGAATAAACAATATTTATATTTAAAACTAGCAGTCCTCCGCGGTTTCACCCCCGTTCCGGTGGTCTGTAATTCGCGAACTATCAAACGCGCAAAGAAGATAGATATATTAAACCGGTGTTTATCTCCAAAAAACACTAATATTTCCATATTATCTGTGCCCTAAGCACGAACATTTATCGTAAGCGTATCGTCATCGTATCGACTGCGCCAAAAACCAATGCAATGGGAAATTGAACAACGCGCAACGTCACGGTGTGCGCGGTGTGTAATTGACTATACAAACCAGCTTTTTGGCGCTCTCGATACGATGACGATACGCTTGCGATAGATGATTGTGCTCAGTGCCTTTACCATGAGTTTTTAACGTACGTACTCGCTAGCGACGGCGTAAAACATTTCTATGGCAAATGTGTACAGCGCCACTAGCGGTCACCTAAAGAACTAAAATCGATAGTACGAGTCGATAGGTAAAAAACCTATCGAAATGTAAACACTAGCGAGTAACGTTTTTTAGCCTTTGCTATAGAAATTCGGTACCATGAGTCACAAATTTGACAGTTGCTATCGAGAAATACTGTATCGATAGTAGTTTACTCGCTAGTGACTAAAGTAAGTTTCGATAGCAACTCATGGTAGAGGCACAGGTCTCTGTTAAACCACTTTTACTGTTACTAGAGTACTGTATTTATTATTTTATTGTTTTTTATATGTGAAATTAAAATGTTGTGCACTTACTTGTCATTTTATTTTGATGAATGGATTCTGCATGGTAAATTAATATCCTTGGACATTCTTCACACACGGCCATCTGATCCCAAACTAAGCAGAGCTTGTGCTATGGAAACCAGGTAACTGATATACTACTTATATTAGGTACTTTTATTTTTCTAACATTATTCTTAGGAATAATGGATCGAATTCGAAATGAAGTCATCCGGGGAAGAACAGCTAAAAGGATTAGCAAGCTGAAGTGGCAGAAGGCTGGTCACATCTGCCGTAGAACCGATAACCGTTGGGGTAGACGTGTTCTAGAGTGGAGACCACGGCTCGGTAAACGTAGTGTAGGGCGCCCTCCAGCTAGATGGAGCGATGATATACGCAAGCTGGCTGGGAGCGGTTGGAAACAAGGAGCTGAAGATCGAGCTCAGTGGCGTGCCATAGGTGAGGCCTATTTCCAGCTGTGACGCCCGATAGGCTGATTATGATAATACTTATACTACCGGCACGCTATGATGTCCGTTTTGACGTTTCAGATTGTTATAGGAAAAGAAACTGTATTGCTTTGGAATAAGGTTGATTTCCATCATCATACAATTAGCTGTTGGACCAATAGGTGCACCTTATATGTGAAGGAATAAAGGTTATTTCTCTTTGTCATTGTTAAACGTCAAACGGCCATCATAGCGTGCCGCAAGTTTAGTAGTACCGGCTTCAAGATGAAAATCTGTAGCCATGGAACTGGAGAGCCAGTTCCCTTCTAAGCTTTCTGGTCTTAACACCTTTGGCTACATTAACACTTACCAGTGAAATTGTAGTCTAACAATAACTAACTCTTATGTAGGTAGGTATTAAAGTTAAAATAAAACAAATTATAATTTATAAATTTACATTTTATTTATATTACGACTAAATTAAAAATAAACCAACAAATAATAATTGTCTATTACACTATCAATAGCGGTATTGTCTATGAAACCTTTTGAGCGGCATGCCATAACGGCATCTCCACGTCCAGCCCCCTTATTCAGCTAATACAAACTTCGTCGGCGAGCCGCTTCACGCAAGCCTCGAAAAGCTTTCCCCTCGCGTGATTAGTATTATTAGCGTAGTTAGCGCAAAAGAGAGAGCACGGAGGCCGGGACGAAACATCCTCGAGTTAGTGTCATATTCCTCACAGAATCGATCCCATGTACGCCAAGCCCAATCGATATAAATACCTGCATCAATGAAACACATAAAAGTAATGATTTCATATGTTTATGTAGTATTGTAGTGCTCACTGTTTATTGTCGAGTATAGACGACAATGGCGCACAGGGCACGCTTGCGTGTGTCGAGTGTAGCCGACATTGGCGGTCAAAAGGTTAATCTTTTTTTATGTCATAAATGTAAGTATTATTTATCATCACTCCAGGTTCGATACCCGGGTTAGTCATGGTGCAATTGACGTTCTAAAGAGACTACAATGGTTACCACATGTCATGTTCACTCTAAAATCCAAGTCTAGTGTGTTTTAGTACAGCGACCTCTGCCTACCTCTATGGTTAAAATGGGCGTGAAGTATGTTATTTACATCGTTAACGATTACATACGAAATTAATTACATGTGAGTAAAGTTAGTCCAGATCGTTATTATTTTATGAATTAATCATCTTTTAAATAAAAAATATTTTTTCCACTCAATGGGGATGTGTCCTGACATGTCAAATAGCAATTCTTTATGAAATGTCAAAACGATATGTATGGAGTTTTGTATGAAATAACAAGTTGTGACGTCATAATTGTACAGCATCAAATAACATACTCTTTATGATTGGATCGGTACTGAAAAATCACATTAATGATTTAATTTTGATCATATTTAATGTTGTCGTATATTTTTGGATGTTCAATACACTGGTTAGTGGTTGATCATTTATCTTTAATACAGGACACATCCCAATTCATGAACTTTGTGATATTTTATTGGAAAATCTTTAAAATCATCCACGGATTCATGTTAAGTAAGAACACCTGCGCCCTAACCACGAACATCTATCGAAAGTGTATCGTCATCGTATCGAGTGCGTCAAAAAACATTGCAATGGGAAATTTTGTATACACCAGTGCCTTTACCATGAGTTTTTAACGTACGTACTCGCTAGCGACGGCGTAAAACATTTGTATGGCAAATGTGTACAGCGCCACTAGCGGTCACCTAAAGAACTAAAATCGATAGTACGAGTCGATAGGTAAAACCTATCGAAATGTAAACACTAGCGAGTTTTTTACCGTTTTTTAGCCTTTGCTATAGAAATTCGGTACCATGAGTCACAAATTTGACAGTTGCTATCGAGAAATACTGTGTCGATAGTAGTTTACTCGCTAGTGACTAAATAAGTTTCGATAGCAACTCATGGTAGAGGCACATCTTATTAGCGCACTCGATACGATGACGATGTTCATGCTCAGGCATCTGTATTTAAAACGGTCTATTGTCAACTCCTCGGCCGAATCGCGAGAAAATTCGCTTAACATGTTACAGAATGAACATGTCAAATACTAAGTCCAACATATTGAGAATTTTGAGAAAAAACGATTTGTGATCGCCTTCATTCTTCCTCAATACGGGTTTCTCACGTGTTTTTCTTTCGGCGTCTGTAAACAATAACGGAACTATCACTTCATTCATCAATCAGAGCTACCTTTCAAACACATTCCGCGGGGAATTTTTAATCTAGGTTATACCCTATCTATGTGTCAAGTTTCAACCAAATCCGTTCAGTATTTTTTGCGTGGAAAGAGTAACGTCCGTGAGATCCATCCTCACAAATTTTGGCATTTATAATATACTATCTGTCCCCCGCGGTTCCACACGCATTCACCGATATCATATATACCCTATAACAATCTAGGAAAAATTCCACGTCGAATGGTAGCAGTCCCATCCCGATATGTTCAGTAGTTTTGAGGTGATGGTGCGTCAAAGGAACCCTATTTTGCATAAATATAGAAGAAGTATATTAGAGTAGTAGAGCTCTTAGTGCAGAGTTCGTCCGGGGAAGTACTACCACCTTACCCATTTCTGCCGTGAAGCAGTGCACTTGTATTACTGTGTTTCGGTTAGAAAGGTAAGGGGCCCGGTGAAATTACAGGCACATGAGACTTAACAACTTCACGTCTCAGGGTCAACAACGCATTAGCGATGCCCCTAGTGTTGCAAATGTCCTTCGGCGGCGGTGACCACTTACCATCAGGTGGACCGTCTGCTTGTTTGCCGGCCCAAGTGGTATAAAAAAAAAAAACAAAAAAAAAAGTAGAAAAGTGGTATATATTTACCAGGTCTCTCTGGTTTTGCGAAGGTTCCATGATCGATGGTATTAGCTTTGCCATCGGTGAAGGGAGCCGACGTGTCCAGAAACACTTGGATGCTGTAGTCCGAGATGAAGTGAGACCAATGTCCAAAGACTCCAATTCCTGCATGAAAAAGATATACCTAATAATAATAATTGATTGAAAACCAGCTGTCCCCACGGTTTCACTCACGTTCCTGACAGATATAAGCATACATCCAAACCTTCCTCTTGAACCATTCAGTTCTGTCTATTATATTGGTTGACAGGTCAGCTGTACCTCTACCATGAGTTGCTATCGAAACTTACTCTAGTCACTAGCGAGTAAACTACTATCGATACAGTATTTCTCGATAGCAACTGTCAAATTTGTGACTCATGGTACCGAATTTCTATAGCAAAGGCTAAACAACGTTACTCGCTAGTGTTTACATTTCGATAGGTTTTTTACTTATCGATTTTAGTTCTTTAGGTGACCGCTAGTGGCGCTGTACACATTTGCCATAGAAATATTTTACGTCGCTAGCGAGTGCGTACGTTAAAAACTCGTGGTAAACGCACTGGCGTGGGTTCGATTCTCATCTTGAACAAGATCTTGTGTGAACATGTCAGTTTTTATACATAAGCATACATATGATCCTTGAATAATTCTGTCTATTGATGAAAACCGCATCTAGATCCGTTGCGTAGTCTAAAAGTTCTTAGCGCACAAACGACGTAAGCGACATTGTTTTATATTTATACTAAGTAAGGATGTTGATAAATGCCCTATTCAATACAATAGGCCTTTGGATTAGGCATGTAATGATTAACAAGTAGCATGTGAAAAATCATATGAAATACTGTTTCATATGTCACACCTGCTACCATGACGTCGTCTGTTAAAAATCACTCTGCTACTCTTCTGCTACCTTGCCTACATAATACATCGCACACCACAGATCATTCGGATATCATCGTATTTCATCGACGACTCACGACGACGTCAGAAAGAAAGAGCGTCATGCTAACCCAGCCGTGTTAGAAAGAGCAAAATACATATTTATACTTCTATGTAAGGATGTTGATGAATGTTCTATTCTATAAAGAAGGCCTTAGGTACTATACAAAAATAAATTCTAATTTGATCCCAAAGTAAGCATAGCTTGTACTATAGTGACCTGTGGAGCACTGGCGCATTCGAAACAATGACGATAGGCATGCTAATAATAATAATAAAAATGTATTTATTGCAGACCAACACATGAACAAAATAATTAAGCCCACCAAACTGCGTGGCGCTTTGTAGGCAGCGCTTTTTTTTAATTTATAATATTGGCTTATTTAATTATGATATATAATGTACCTTTTTTTAACCTCGCATTAAAAATAAATTAAATACCCAAATTTACAGCGATTTCCGAAATTAGTTGTATTTGTAAGTAATATCAATATTTAAGTTTGCGATAATACAATATGCAGTAATACAGGTACACTACTGCTTCACACCGTAAATGGGTATGGTGGTGGTACTTCCTCAGCAGTGTCGGGATAAGCAAGCGCGGGGCCCGTAGAAAAATCTGTCGAAGGGCCTTTGGTCTGCTATGGGTGCTTAAGTATAATGTGGTAAAAAAACAATCGGTGGTGGGCGGCCTTAGACTCGCGGGGCCCTTTTTGCGCGGGGCCGCATTTTGCGCGTGGCCCCCATTTGCGCGGGGCCCGTAGCAATTGCTACTCTTGCTACGTGGTTAATCCGGCACTGTTCCTCAGAACTCTACACTAAGAGCTGTACTACAAGATTTTGCCTGAAGCGCAGAAGTCTCAGCTTAGTTGCGGTTTCATGATGACTTACCAATTGGTCTGGGGAAGTCAGAAGGTATGTTAACCAGGTCAGGGCCGCAGGTAGCAGAGCTAAAGTTATTCCTGTCTATCTCGTAGCTTGGCCTGAAAAATATAGATTTGACAAATGGGTTGAAAAAATTCTAAATTCAAAACCATTTATTCAGTTGAGGCCCGCGGAAGACACTTATAAAGGTCAAATTTAAAGTTACTGAAGCTACTACCGGTGTTAGTCAGCCATCAACTGAGAAGAACCGGCAAGAAACTCACCAATGTTATATTTTTATTTCTTTTAATAAATATTATCTGATCTGACATTTATAATATTAGTATGGACATAATTTTAGTATAGATGGGCTACCGTTCTGCGGTTTCACGTGCATTCTTAAAGTATATAATGTATCCTGTATCATGTATGTTATAACACAGTCTATGTTACTTCTAGATGCAGTAGCTTTCCACAAAATACCCCGTAATAATATAATTAATTATCAAATCTGACAACCCTAGTAAGCTGTCATATCAGGGAACCAGATTATTTAACAGAAAGGGCTATGTACCTATTTTACCTAATAATTGTCTACTTTAATAATTTTTCTATTGTTCATTCATAAAAATCATATTTTTTTTTTTTTGGGGTATGTTATACAGGGTTACTACGGTTCTTAAATATTGTGAATGGACTCGTTATAAGGCCCCATTTTATCCCTCCTATCAGCTTTATAGGTAGTTTTGTAACACCTGTATATCAGATTATTTAGAGGATAATAATCTTTGGCAATGAATTGCTCGCCTGGCAAGCTATCCATCTAGATTTTTTTATTGTGACATTATATATTTAAGTTTCATCTAATTAGTTGGTAGTCAAAGTCCTTTGATTACCCTTTAAATTAAATTAAATAAAAATTATTTTATTCGGACAACAAAGGATCCATTTCTTAAAACTACCAAGCCAAGCAAGAGTTATAAAATAAATAAATTTAATGCATACGTACATGAAATTATCAATTTACTAGCTGACCCCATAGACGTTGTCCTGTCTTAACTATGAATATTGAATTCGACCGACGCCTCTCTTTTAAACGAAATTTGCAGCGTGCACTCAGACAATCTTGCAACTGTCAAACGACTGACAGTTAACTCAAACGCCATATATATTAGAAAAGTGAATATGGTTGTTATGTTTTCTTAAATTTTCTAATTTTCCGCGCAACTTTCTTATTTTTTTCTTTCATAAGAACCTTCTACTGACAATAACCAACACAAACAAAAAAAGAATTAGCGAAATCGGTCCAGCCGTCCATGCGTGATGCCGTCGCCAAGGGAAATAGGGTTTCATTTATATATATAGATATAAAAATATTGCTGGGCATGGGGGTATATCAATGTTGACACCCAATGCTTCTGCAGAACACTGTCTATCTGCCAGCCAGAGCTTTCAGCACCTTGTTAGAGCTACCTAGCATTCTCAGTTTAATAGATGCTACTTCTTTTCGTATTATTTAAAACCTTGTAAAGGAAATTTGAGGAGTCCTGACGGCACACAACCAAGGGTACATTGATGTGTGCTCAGGGTGCCCCTGTCAGGGGTTTTATACCTTTCCATCACAGATATTATGCATATACCAATATTTTAGTAATGACTTTATGACTGATATGTGGAGAAATATAGTACTCAGTCTTTGTCACAGAAGATGTGTATTATCATGTTAGTGCAACCAACAACCGAGAGAATGTGCTGTTTTTAAAAAGACCTGGAAAAGGTGGTTAGTGACACCAACCACTATGAGTGAAAGAGTTAAAACGCTACAGTGCCTAAAAAAGGCATGCACTATGGAAAGCAGACTATCTTTTAATGTGGAAATTTATTGAGTACAAAATCACTAATAGTTTTTAAGTTTTAGTCTTAAAATATGTGTTGTATTTACTAACCTATTGTTAAGTTTAACTAACACCAATGGGTACTGAGTTGCTCGAACAAATATATAAGATACAAGTTACACAAACATTTGTAACCGTCAAAATAACCTTTTAGTAAGTATTATTTTTATCATATTAAACTCCAAAAAAGAAATACAAACCTGATAGAATCCGATACGTAAATGTCTGCATCACCGGTTAGGGACGTTAATTCTACAAGTAGAGGTCCGTTGTGTCCTAATTGCCAATAAGAGAAATTGCCAGCGCCAACTAAACCCACCACAGTGTCCAGTAGCACTTTATTAGTATTAGTTTGCATATATCCCGATAGTAATGACGAGAATGTTGATATAGAAATAATTCCTAATAATACTAGAATGAATTCCTTTCTCATTTCTTAAGGAAAATTGATTGATTAGTTTACAAAAAATGGTTTTCCATAAGAACTGTTGAAAATGAAAAATCTTTACGATCGATACTGACTTTGACATTGACAGTATGTGTGAATTGTTCGTCCAGAAATTGTTTGTTTGGCAACGTATAGAGAAAATCAAGTTGAACTTTGGTATTTTATTATAATACACGAAAATATTGACAGTGACCTTATTAATGTTTTGAACATTTGTTTTTGAATATGTTGCGTGAAATTTATAAAAAATTGTATGTAATGTAATTCTTTACATTTCTTAAAAAGCCATCAGTAATGTCGGTTTATTGGTAGGTTAAATTTATTTATTTTAAACTTTTATACATTTCAGAGTATTTTTTATAATTTGTATATTTTTGACAAATTGTTTTACATACATATCAGAGTAATTGTATAGACACAATTCCTACTCTTAAGGAAGTTGAATGATAAAGCAGAGCAAGAGGAAAAAAAATGGTGACCATTTGAAACAAAGCTTCTGACACAAGCTGTAAGCCAAAACTGCAAGCAACTGAATAAATTTATTATTTAAGGAAAACAAGTATCAAGTATTTATAAATAAATATATATTAAAAATATAAAATAGATTGCAAAACCTAGGTTTCGTAATTTTGGGTAATTAACCCGTATAAATCGAAGTTTTGTTTGTAAATAAAAATTGCTGAGAATATTGCCACCAAATCACAGGAAAAATAACTATCGGAACCAGTTTACAGACTATGTATTTATTGATAATGCATGGGGTAACCAAGAAAATAGGTACCTATCTAAGCTAACGTTATAAAAAATAATTAACATTTGTATCCATTGTGTGCGACTAAATTTATACTTGCTGCAGGATATCAGAGTAATTAATTAATTAAATATTATGCGAGTCAACTGTTATTGTTGCGAGCCTGTTTGCAGAATGTTGCTACCTGCAATCGAGATAAACCTCCGTGGTTTTTAAGATTATATCGATTAAAGTTATTTTGTAAGATGCTTTGAATTGTAATATTAAAAAAAAAAAAACAGAAGATTTTTGGGGTAGGATAGCATGACTGGTAAAAAAACTAAGAACTTACTTATTTTGGTGGCCATCTTAAAACGACTACCTTACATGCAGCTATGGAGTGTAGAAGTAAAGGAGCACCAACTTGTATGGGGGATTAGTGTCCACTTGTAAACAGCAAATTAGTTTTCGAATTCTCGCTGAAATAGCGCTAGTGTAGCAAGTGGAAATGATATGAACAGAGTGAAGTGTGCTGGGTTGGTTTCCGGTAATTCTTTAATACTATTTTCTATTTACAATTAATTGTGGTACTTAAAAACACTGTATAATTTTATCCCATACTCATGTTTGTCTATATATTATAATAATCATAAAAAATGCGCTGTAACAAAAGGGAAATGTTTATTTCCTTTTTTATTAATTGTATCCTACTCTAATAATTTGTGGCGCTCTATTTAAAATTCTTCCACTTGCTACAGTAGCGCCACCTAAATTTGCTCCCTTTGTACGGACACTTTTTAGTACATTGAGATACTGATACTCCTTTACTTCTACACTCCATAATCTCGGCACCTGGATTCCACAACCTACTCATAAATAAAAAAAAATGTTTTAAGAGATAATAATCACTATCTAGACTCTTTACCAAATGGTCATCCTGCATAGAGCTTGCGAAAAAGAAATCCATACTCAAAGGAATTAGCAAAATGGAAAAGTACTCACTAATAGGCACTGAAACTTTCCACCTATCCGTTAAATCTAAAATCAAAATAGGGTTCCTTTGACGCACCATCACCTCAAAAATACTGAACATATTGGATGGGACTGCTACTATTCGATGCGGAATTTTTCCTAGATAGTTATAGGCTATATGTTAGCGGGTGAAATCGCAGTATATAAAATGCACTTTTTGATCTCTACTATGCCCTTCCAGGCTCCATTATCAAACCTTCGTAATAAAATGAAATGTATACACATTATAATCAAATAAAAAAATGAGCCCACACTCGTACTTAGTAGCCACAGAGTTCGACTATCCACCCCCTAGCTGCATCATCAGATCACCTCGATGGCATCACTATTGTATCGTGATCCGGACCCTAAACACAAGTGTGTTACAAATCGGTGGGACAATAAAAATTAGGTTAAAATCGACTCGCAAGATTTTATTGTGAAGCATTAATAAAAAGAAAACAACAATTTTAAATATGTATTTTATTATCATTGTTTTTAAATAATAATAAGATATTTATTTCATAAAACAGTTATTAATTAACATTTTTTTTAAATCCAACAGGAATATTTGATTATTTCTTGTGTAATTTTCAACTACCCTGCGGTTTTAATATAATCTATGTGTTAACATAACATTTTCTGTGTAACCCAAAAAAACCCGTTCAGTAGGCCTCGAGCTAAGAGTGAACTTTTCCCAAGCTTGTATATACAGAATGTTACTAAACTACCGGAAAAGCCGAAAGGAGGTTAAATGGGGCCTTATAACGAGTCCATTCACAATATTTAAGAACCGTAGTAACGCTGTATAACATTCCTAAAAAAAAAGAAAAAAACAGATTTTTATGAATGAAAAATAGAAAAACTATTAAAGTAGACAATTAGATAAAATTGGTACGTAGGCCATTCTTTTAAATAATCTGGTTCCCTGACATGACAGCTTACTAGGGTTGTTGTCTTTGATAATCAATTTTATTTTTACGGGGTATTTTGTAACTAGTTTTATAATCAATAAAAGTAATATTGCTAGGTTTATCTAATTAAAAAACCCTGATAATAATAACTAAACTAATAGAGTATATAGAACACAAAAAGCTTTTGTTGATAAAAAATTTTGCTAATCTGTCAAACTATTAATAAAAGCTTGCAATTCGGACCGGTGTTGCCAACTATTACTACTAATTTTGAATTGAAAGATTTATAATGTTGGTTTTAAAAGACGACTGACGGCGTGTAATGGTTTTCCTTAGCGTCGTGATTAAGAAAAATTGATAATTAATCAGCAAATACTTGTTTCAGACGATCTGGAATATTAAGAGTCAGAAAATAATCAACATTGTCACTTTATATTTATTATAGCTTTAATAAGATACATTTTTCATTCAGAGCTAAATACATTTATCAATTCTCAGTCTTGCACAGCACGACATAGTCTTTCCTTTTCGCAACCTCATCTGTCTTATGTACTCTCTCAATATGTTTTTTTAAATCGTAACGTCTCACAAAAGTTCCTGGACATTGAGTGCAATTAATCCTTAACACATGATGCCGCCTTTTTGCATGTTCCGACCTCCTTGAAGCCGATATGAAGGACTCCCCACAATCGTCACACTTGTACGGCTTTTCCCCCGTATGACGCCTCCTATGATAAACCGCGGCCATTTTGGAAACTAATTTCGCGCCACAAATGTCACACTCGAAGTTTCTGACCCGTGTATGGACAACGGTGTGTTCAGCCAACCTGGCTGGCGTATAGAAGCGTTTTCCACACCATTGGCATTGATGTGGTCTAATGTCCATGTGTATCCATATTATGTGATTTTTTAATTGCGGCCGAGAATTGTAAGTTTTGCCGCAATGATCGCAAGTAAACTGTGCCGGGTCGCGAATGTTTGACCGTCTGTTTCGCGGCACGGATTGCACGTCAGGTTTCGCATCGGGTTCGCACTGAGAGCGATGTTCTCTGTAACAAGCCCGATTGGTGAACTGCAGTCCACATGCTCGACATATTCGAACAGCATGCATTTGCAAATGTAAATCAAACGAGGCGTTTCTTGGAAAGGTCCTCCCGCAATCACTACAGGTCAATATCCCCATGCTGTGCGCCTTTTTTACGTGTTTTGATAGTTTTGATTGAGTGCTAAATAGCATAGGACAATATTTACAGATAATCATTTTCTCTTTGTGTACTGCTGAAAGGTGGTCACGCATTTCGCGACCTCTAAAGACTACAGCGCCGCACAATAAGCAAGCGTCCTTCTGTCCACTGTTTTTTAAATGCATATTCAAGTAATATGGACTCATGAAAGTTTTGCCACAATCAGGGCATGAGCAAGTGGGTCCAGTGCGCGCGTTTCTTGGTTTCTTATCCATGGGTTTTTTACATAATCGGTTTTTGAGTCGGTTTAAAACGGTTTTCACATCACCGCCTGCAAAGTCCTTAACCGTTTGTATTGTAAGATCACTTTTTCTGACGAAGGCGTATAAAGATTTGACGTTAGGAGCTGGTGTGGTGGACATAACTGATAAATTGGCGACTGCTTTGTGCCACATTTTTTGGGTGTTTCTCACAAAGATACTGAACTCTTGGGCAGCGAGAGCAGTGCTGGCGCAACCAACGCAAACTCCTGGGGGGCATAGGACTTCATCCTTTACCTGGAACGAAGAAATGTTCAATAGAAATGGCTGTCAAAACAGAAATGAAATGGCGACTGGATTGTACGGAGTTCCAATTAAATAAATATTAATATTTCTTCAATTAATTTGCCATACATCCATATTTTGTTTAGTAACTTATACTATTGGGAAATTTAACTGTCTGAAGTTATTATAAAATGGACACCTACTTGTTGAGCATTGCATTGCCGATTTTAAATATACAAAATATATAAAGTCATATAGTCGTCCAGAAAGGTCATTTTTTTATTATTTTCGTGCTAGTCATGCACATTACTACAAACAGCAAGTAGTATTGCTAATTTATTGAGTGTAGAAGTAAAGGAGCACCATCTTGTATGGGGGATTAGTCAAAAAAGTGTCCACTTGTAAACAGCAAATTAGGTTTCGAATTCTCACCGAAATAGCGCTAGTGTAGCAAGTGGAAATGATATGAACAGAGTGAAGTGTGCTGGGTTGGTTTCCGGTAATTCTTTAAAACTATTTTCTATTTCCTATTTACAATTAAATGGGGTACTTAAAATCACTGTATAATTTTATTCCATGCTCATGTTTATCTATATATTATAATAATCATAAAAAATGCGCTGTAACAAAACGGAAATGTTTCTTTCCTTTTTTATTAATTTCTATCCTACACTAATAATTTGTGGCGCTCTATTTAAATTTCTTCCACTTGCTACAGTGGCGCCACCTTAATTTGTTCCCTTTCAAGGGACACTTTTTAGTACACTGAGATGGTCCTCCTTTACTTCTACACTCCATATGCTACTTATTACCTGCGACTGATTGAAGTAACGTTAACCACAGAGTAATGTACCACCAAATAGTGTTTTTTCAATTCGCAAGGCCTAACAAATCGCGATGCACATTTCTCACAGGCATACGGGAGCCCATTAGAGCCCCTATGCTTTCTCTTCATATGATCTAACCGACGGGAAGAGGACAGAAATTTATCTCCGCACTCTTCACACGTGAAGGGCTTCTCCCCGCTGTGTATTCTATGGTGCAATACGTATCCTAGCTCTGATCGTAATTTCGCTCCGCAGTAACACTCGTATATCTTCCTCTCTTTCTTGTGTGTCATTTCGTGTGATCTCATGTGAGCTTTAGTTGATGTACGCTTCCCACACGTCTCGCAAACGAACGGGAGGATATTCAAATGTTTTTGGACTATATGAATCTTCAGAGAGGGTTTTTTTTTGTATTTAACACCACAATAATCGCATTCGAACGATGAAGAGGTTGTTTGGTGTTCCGAGATGCAATTTTTTTCATGGTACTTACAGCATTTGCGATTTTCGAAACTTTGATTGCAAGATTTGCAATGGAAAAGGCTGTGCGAGTACCAATGGGCGCTCAATCCCCGTTCATTTGTGAAACTCCGTCCGCAATCTTCGCAGGAGAACTTTTTAGCGCCGTGGGATTTGAGCCAATGTTGCATCAACGATTCCTCGTCGTCGAACAGCTCGTTGCAACGATTGCAGGCGTAAACGATAATATTGTGGGCTTTGGACAAATGTTTGCTCAAATTCTTCTTTAATAATACGAGCCCACAATCGTTGCATGCTCTTTTAGAATTCCTCAAGTGTTTATTTAAATAAAATGGATTAGTAAACGCCTTGCCACAATCCGGACACTGGCAACAAAGATCTTTGGACCGTCTTATTCTCGCCGGTTTGGGGTTGTCAAACTCGAACTTTCCGTTCAATCGTTCGAGTGCTTCTCGTATGTTTGGAATCCGCTCAACTTGATCCTTAACAATGGTGTTCTCTCCGCCATTATAGAAGACAAAGTAACTTTTGTCTTCATCTGTAGGGTCGTAGATTTGGGAGAAATACGTGGTCGCCGCGGTCCACTGTTGGGCGGAGAATTTCCACAGTTCCTTGATGTGGAATGCGGTGATGATGTCTTCAGAGCATACTCTGCACAGCCCTCGAGGCAAAGCCGTCTCCTCGACAACCTGAAACCATTTCAGGCATCAGTCCATCCTCTTCGCTCTTGTTTATGCGCGATTATTTAAAAAAGAAATCCGTTTCTGTTGCGTCAGATTATTATTTAGGTCATCTGATCTCAAACTAAATAAAATTGCTACTACGGTAACCGGATTATTTACTATATTATATACTGACGCAAAACAACATACAACACATGAATACATGGCGGTTTTACCTACCTAAGAACCTATATATACATGGTTTTGAATTTCTTGTCTCATTTTAGATAAAAAGATTAAGCCACTTTCATATGTCTATTAGTAGTATTAAACCATAAAAACGTTACAAATCTCTAACTAGTGTAAACAATGTCACTATTTCTACCTGTCGATTTCTCCGCAAATATCTTTTAAAATATGCAATGATTATGGATAATGATTTACAACATTTTGCTTACGTTCGAAGCCCCTGTAGTCCGAGGGTCCCGTTTAATTGACACGTTACATACTGCGATAGCTACGCCCCTGGTCTGACGATTCTTAAGTGCCTGTGAAGGCCTATTTGAATTAATGTATTTCATATTATTTCATGGGAATGTGAGACTCTGCTGAGACTATCTCTTCGAGAGTAATAAGATGATTTTCTTTTTCAGAGTAAAATAAATGAAACCAGTAAAAAACAAAACATTTATTTTTCGATTTTCTGTACTTATCGAGTTACTTACGCTTTAAAACAAACAACTGCTGGCAGTCCTGATAATCTCGTATTATGCGTAAACCTTACATAAGCGTATGTAGTTCTCTTTCTTTTACTATAGTTGAAAAGAGAGAAGGAGATTTTGTTTTATTATTTATTTTGTGTACAAAAGAAATCATTTTTGGTAAAATTGGCAAAAATCAAAGACGTTCCTTCTCTTTTCATCTTATTGAAAATAGAAAGAGACGCACGACAGAAACGGCACCAGCAGCATTATTAATGTATAAATACTACTGTACTAAATAATAAGTATTATAATTAAACATAACAATTTTCATATAAACCAGTTCTTTTTTTCCCAAAATTTTTAAGCAGCTTTTCAAAATTCATATTCTTGCCTGCAAAATTCATAAAAAAAAAGATAAAAAAAAAGCCAAACCATTCTCTATTCGCCAACAAAAAACACACCATTAAAATATTAATAAGTACTCTGACATTTTTCAACAATAAAAAAATATTTAATAGCCAAATAAATCACGTAACAAAAGAGTTTATTGCCGGTTCTTGTTTCAAGTCGCATGTGCCGATGGTGTAGATTTGTGATGATTCTGTCAGTTAGTGGATAGTGGAAGCCTTAAATCATGTCCTATAGCAGCGGAATCTTTACTCAAGCAGCATATTCATAATACATTTCCAAGTTTTAAATTTGACCATATTAATGCTAGCGATATCATAATAACTTTTAATTCTCTCAATATGAAAAGTACTGAAGATTTATGGGGCTTATCAGTAACAATCGTAAAATCAATAATAACAGTGATTGCACCTGTTTTGTCAAATATTTTTAATGAATGCATTGATCAGGGTTGTTTTCCTGATTTAATGAAATATAGTAAAATAGTACCTATTTTCAAGTCCGGTTGTAGGGAGAATCCATCTGATTACAGACCAGTTTCCGTTCTGCCAGCACTTAGTAAAATCTTTGAAAAATTGCTGCTTAATCAAATGTCAAGTCACTTTACTAAGCATAAGGTATTGCATGGTCATCAGTTCGGTTTCACGAAGGGAAGATCTACATCCGATGCGGCAGCAACATTGCTGAGGCACATTTATGGCGCATGGGAGGATTCACAGGATGCGATTGGCATTTTTTGTGATCTGTCCAAGGCATTCGATTGCGTTGACCACCGTACGCTACTACTAAAACTTGACTTCTACGGAATTCGTGGAACTGCTCATGATCTTGTTTTATCTTATTTATCAAATCGCCAGCAAAAGGTAGGGATTACCGGCACAACATCCAAGGGCTCTTTAGTCGAAATGGGGGTACCCCAGGGTTCAATTTTAGGTCCATTTTTGTTTTTAGTATATATAAATGATTTGCCATATGTTGTAAATGACCTCACAGATATTGTCTTGTTTGCTGATGATACATCATTAATTTTTAAAGTTAATAGAAAAGACAAAGATCTAACTAAAGTTAATCATACTATGTCAATTGTCTGTGGGTGGTTTGCTACAAATAATCTATTACTAAATTCAAAGAAAACTAAATGCTTAAGGTTTTCTTTACCAAATGTAGCACAAGTAGATAGCCAAATAATAATAGATGGGAGCCATATTGATCTTGTAAATAAAACGGTATTTTTGGGTCTTACATTAGACAATAAATTGCAATGGGGACCTCAGGTTGATACTCTAGCTGCTAAATTAAGTTCGGCTGCTTTTGCTGTTAGGAAAATTAAACAATTGACGAATGTTGAGACGGCCAAATTAGTTTATTTTGCATATTTTCATAGCCTCTTGTCCTATGGTATTTTGTTTTGGGGAGCAGCAGCGGATATAGAATCAATATTTATTATACAAAAAAGAGCAATTCGTGCAATTTACAGTATGGGTCCCCGTGAATCATTAAGAGATTTATTTAGGGAAATAAATATAATGACATTACCTTCACTATATATTTATGAAAATATAATGTTTATACGTAGAAACATAGGAATGTTTGAGGCAAAATTAGATATTCATAGTATAAATACAAGACAAAGGGAGAAGTTAGTTGTTCCATACTTTAGACTAACTAAAGTTAACAAGTCATTTCTTGGTAATTGTGTTCGATTTTATAATAAGATACCGCTTTCAATAACCAAAATGTCTGATCATAAATTTAAAAATTATATTAGGAAAGTTTTGAAAGAAAAAGCGTATTACAAGGTAGTTCATTATATTGAAGATAAAAATGTATGGAAATAGCTGCTCTCTGCACAGTGCACCTCTAAATCTCTTGTTTAAGTTGTAAGTACCTAATTATTGTTATTTTCTATTTTGTAGTCTTGTCATATTTTTTTTGTTTTGTTTTTATTAATGTTACCTATAATAAGTATCTTGTAATTGTTAAATATAAAATTATGTAAAATTGAAATTATAAAATAGCCAAAAAGTCAGAATAGATAAAAATTTATATAACAAATAAAAAAAAATGTAACCTTGCTGAGTTTCTTGCCGGTTCTTCTCAGTTGAAGGCTGACTTCCGAACCGGTTGTAGCTTCAGTAACTTTAAATTTGACCTTCATAAGTGCCCTCCGAAGGCCTAAACTGAATAAATGGTTTTGAATTTTGAATTTTGAATTTCGTGGCTAACCCCTCAACGAGGGTCAAAAGCGTTTTTTTATAATTTTTTAATCTATTTAGCTCATTTGATTTGAAAGTCAAAGCGGCAGATGGCTAGTACACCCGCAGCCGCCAAGCGCGGAGTGTTCTCTACCGAGAGCCGATAGTCAACTCATTTTATTGTAATAACCTCAATTTCCATATCAGGTTCGTCAACGAAACTCGAATCATAGCTCCAGTGAGTCCTGGTATGATATTTAAAATCTTTTAGTTTGGTAAAAGTCTCCTCGCAAACAACACAACGATATTCGATATAACTTTTCGTCTTTAAAACTTGCGGTTTATCAGTATGTTCCATCAAATGCCTTTTCATATGCCTCTCGTAGCCTCTCCGACTACTGTAGTTCACTCCACACTCGCATACGTATCTATCAGCGACCTTTTCGTGAGTGTTGCCATGCTCCACAAAATGTGATCTATTTGTAAATGTTTTGCCACACTTGTCACATTGATATTTCGCCCCTTCCACGTGAATTGTCTTTATGTGAATTTTCAATGTTGCTTTCCGTGCGTACTCTTTGCCGCAATAATCACAGATAAATTTCGCTAGGTCTAGATCTGTGGATTCAGCACAAACTTTCGCATGGTTGAGGTAACATACCTTATTTGAGAATTTCTTGCCACAAGTGGAGCAAATACACCTTTTGTGTCTGGATAGATGCGAGATTAGCTTACTCCATTTCGAGAACGATAGTTTGCATTCAACACAAACGTGTTTCCCTCTCGAATGCTTCAATTTGTGCGTCAAGAAATATCTCTTCTTTTCGAAGCACGCGAAACAAATATCGCAAGTATAAACACGCACATTATGCATCTGCGAATGTGTTTTAAACTCCTCTATATCTAATACCATAAAGCAGCGCGAACACATCTTCTTCTTTATGTTTCTCATGTGTTTATTTAATCGGAACGCGGTATGGAAGCGTTTATCGCATTCCGGACACTTCAGCCTCGAGTCATGGACCATTTTCATTCGTCTCTCATGATCGGCCCTCCGCTTGTAAAGCTTTTTCCTGATCAGACGTAGTTTCAACACCCTCAATGCTTCTTTGATGGTTCTGTTTGTAATTTTCGGACACGCGAGCAGCTCCTTTTTCTCGCAATCATTAGATAACACAACGTGGACACTTTTATTAACTGTTTGAGGTAAATTCAACAGTTCTACCACTCGACTCCACTTTCTATTTGACTCTGCGCACAATTGCATAAATGGTATGAAATCTAATAATTTTGATACGCAGTAGATGCATAGTCTGCTGGGCAGCGTGGGCGTTGTCTCGATCTAAAACAAGAGGCTTATCTTGTAGTTCCATTAACCCTGAGCCTGAGGTACATCTATAGATTACACAGTCAACTATCACAGTGTTAACCGGGAGACGAAGGTTTTACGTAGTGCGTAATGTACCTTAAGCACTGGTAATAAGTACTATATTACTGCTGTTTTAGATGGCGTAAACTACTAGTAAAGTAGGCCTATAGACTTGCAGACGGGTTACCTAATGAAAAGTTGTCGCCGCCGATGTCTATAGCCTGCAATTTCAGGAGCATCGATAACGCGTTGTCGACCCTGAGACATGAAGTTGTCAAGTTTTATGTCCTTTTATTTTAGCTATCATTTTTCTAACGGAAACAGTAACACAAGTGTAATGCAGCTTCATGGCGGAAATAGGAATGGTTTTAGTACTTCTCCGGACCAACTCTGGACTAACAGCTTTCCTTGTCTTTGCTTCCAAGTAAATATAGGTTTCGTAGATAACATGTAGACGTTTTAAGCACTCTTAGAGCGAGTCATAAGAGACGGGGTTATGGGTAGCTTACAATATAAAAATAGTCATCAGCACTAGGATGGCGTCGGCAGCTCCGTCAAAGATCAGACAAGATCGTAAAGTCTGCGAGATCGCTACTTAGCACAAGAGGTGACAACAATGCCAAACACATGTCACGTTGGGCAGCGGTGCTTTAGAGGGTGGCGAACAGGGCAATCGCCCGGGGCCTCGCGCAACAACCCAAGCATAATTTTGAAAAATATAGATCTTTTTATATATTTTTATTTAAAACTTTTGATTTTGATCATTAATTATATATTAAGGTTATACATAACATAACGGCAAATTAAAATAAAATTAGTTAACTAACTCATTCATTCAAAACATATTTAAAAAAAATATTACGTGCCGCTGTGCCTGCCCCTCTATCGATACTTATCATCTCTATATTTGTTAAACTTTCAATGTAAAATATTTTAAAACGCAAATTTTATTTATTTGTATAATTTTAGCATTTCTAGATTTCCAGACTTATTCGCATCGCATACTTTTCACGAAGGGCCTCGCAATGACCTGCCGCCCGGAGCCCCGCAATGGGTAAGGCCGCCGCTGACGTTGGGCCTCAGAAATATCTCATTTAATAATTATGAGCAGATTTGTCAATCGCTATACAAATCTCGGATAAGCAATTTGTTTGAAGTCTATATCGACTTCATCATCTTTAATGCTGATATATATAGCTGATAATATAAATAATAAAAAAATAATTAAAAAAACGGTATGTATTCTCATTTTATAATTATTTATTAAAAATTATGAAGCAGTAAAAAAATCTAATTAATATATGTAATAATAACTAAAATTTATTGCTAATTGAGGCATCAGATATTAATAATACTGTATTACTTTAAAATATAAAATCCCACTAATATTATAAACACGAAAGTTTGTATGTTTGTTCCTCTTTCACGCAAAAACTACCAAACGGATTTGGATGAAACTTGGCACATAAATAGATCATATATTGGAATAACACATAGACTACTCTTTATCCCGGGAAAATGTAACATCCCTGGGGAACGTGGGCGAAACCGCGGGCGATAGATAAATAGTCAAAGACAAAATTTAAGAACCATTTTTGTTTCAGTTTATTAATAGTTTTTTTTTTGTTAAGTAACCATGATCTTTAACGTTATCTATAAAACAATTTGGTTAGTTAGTTAACCAGTTAATTTCTTTTTAACATGAAAATCAATATGTTTTCCTCAAACTTTCAATAATGCTTACGAAGGAACCTCGTCCGGTGACCGAACCCTTGTTTTAATCAATTTACTAATTTCTTTAGTGTAATTAAGAATCTGGTTATTATGTATTGAGTAATGTAGGTAATTATAATCACTACATAGTATAAAACAAAGTCGCTTTCTCTGTCCCTATATCCCTATGTATGCTTAAATCTTTAAAACTACGCAACGGATTTTGATGTGGTCTTTTTTAATAGATAGAGTGATTGAAGAGGAAGGTTTATATGTATTAGTATCTACATTGCACCTGAGCGAAGCCGGGGCGGGTCGCTAGTATACTATAATATATTAATAGGTGTGTATAATTAAACTTCTAAATATTCTAGCCGAACTATTTTAATCATTTTAGACCCTAAAATGACACAGATCTAACATGAACCGGATAAAACAAAGTAAGGGAAAAATTGTCGAAAAACGATTTCTTAATTTCTTACCTAAAGCCTCAAAATATGATTTTTTAGGGATTATGGATTGTCCAGACACTTTCAACCTCTATTCTGCGACTTCCAGATTATTTTTGGAACAAAAGATGTCCACAGGATATCCTTGATAACTAATTGACTCAGGCGTGACCTTGCGGAAATTCATTATCACTACATAGTATAAAACAAAGTCGCTTTCTCTGTCCCTATATCCATGTGTATGCTTAAATCTTTAAAACTACGCAACGGATTTTGATGCGGTTTCTTTTAATAGATAGAGTGATTGAAGAGGAAGGTTTGTATGTATAATACATGTGCCATCCCACGGGAACGCGGGTAAAACCGCGGGGGACAGCTATAAGGTTATACAAAAACAAATATCTGGTAACTAATTCCGCTGGATCTCCTTATTCTCAGTGACAGCGGGTCTAATACGTCCTGAAGATGCTTCGTGTCGATTTCCTGTTGAGTCTCCTCATTTGGGACTTGACAGAGAAGGAGATCGAGCGAAATTCGTTACCAATTGCTGTACGCAACTGTGATTAGTAGTGGAAGATAGACAAAAAACAAATAACGTTAAAAAAAACTTGTGAGGTGTCAAGGGACACCCGGATGGAACGAAGATGCGCATTGGAATTGACCAAAACGATGAGTTTAGGTCCAGTGTTGAGAAAAACTTGCAATCTCTCGTCTTTAGTATTAGGTCTTCAATAAAAGATCAAGACTGTGCTAATAATTACTAATTATACTAATTTATAAATGGAACAGAATTTTAAACATGTTGTATGTAGCCTTTAAATAAATTATGAAAAAAACAAACCCAATAATAAACCATATCATTTAAATTTCGAACAAAAGTGTCGTTACAACTCTTCGTATGATTTTTTTCCGTCTAGCCCCCGCCACAACGCGCGATAAGGAACTTTGTTCCAAAAATATATTACAAGAAGTATACTCGTATATTATATCGAGGAGCGTGGTATTTGTTTGAAGCGACATTTTGGACATTTTCGCTTCCTGCCGTCCATACGCTTAATCTTTTAAACTACGTAACGAATTTTGATACGGTTTTCATCAATAGACAGAATGATTTATGAGAAAGGTTTATAAGTATAACACTAAATCCCTCGCGAACGCGGGTGAAACCGCGTGGGACAGCTAATAAAAAAAGCAGTAGTTTACATAACGATTTGTTTATGGCCTATATCGCTTCACGGATAGCTCTTCACCATAATAACTAACTCAGTGCGTCTTCTAAAATAATTTTTCTATCGACAATCTTACGAAATACAGTCTGCTGATGTTTCCTGCTATGGTGTAACAGTCCACGGCAACTACTAAACTTCTCTTGACATTCCTTACACTCAAATTGGAAGGATACCTCACCATCCCCATGTACTGAAGACATATGGTTCTTCAAACGATACGGTAATCTGAACCTAGCCGGACATAATTCACACGCATGCTTCAGTACAATTTCCGAACTCTTATGTGCCTTCCGTATGTGTTCAGAGCGCCGTGATGATGCTGAGAACGTCTCCCCGCAGAACTTGCACGCGTATGGCTTCTCGCCTGTGTGGAGCCGCAAGTGCTGGCTGTGACCTAACCTGGACTTGAGAATTAACCCACAGTATTCACAAGTAAAAGTCTCATTTGACTCATGCTTCTTCATGTGCACAGTCATGTGTGCAGCAGCATAAGATTTTCCGCAGTAAGCACATGGTCTATGTGTGTTCTTCATGTGAACTATTTGGATGTGAGCTGCGACAGATTTCTTCCCAGCGAATGTCTTGTTGCAGTAATCACATATGCATTCCTTTTCAGCACTACCTCGAAGTCCAACCTTGATGTTTCTGTTGTTCTTTTCATTTTTAACCATGACCGTTACTTTAGTTTTAGTATGGAACTTGTCTTGGCGATTCTTGTCAAGATTACAGCATTGTTTGACATGGTGTAGATAGCATCTTTGGTTGCGGAACATTTTATCGCAACCAGGGCATGTCTTGGGTGCATGTATTGATAAATGGGCATGGTATGCATGCATTGACCTGAAGGAACGTCCACAGTCACCACATGTGCATGCTCCAGGTGCGTGAGCCTTGCCCAAGTGGACTTTATATTGTTCCTGTGACTGAAATAATGCTGGACATTTCTTGCAATCAAATGGCTGCCGGTTGTGGACTTTTTTCAAATGTTTGACCAAATCATCTCTACTCATTATCTCTGCACAGACATAGCACGCTCGTATGAAATCTGTTGATTCTTTCAAATGTTGTGCCAAAGATTGGCCATACTGGAATTGTTTACCGCAGTTTGGACATACACAATGTTGGGTTTTAGCATAATCAGGTTTTGTATTATCTTTGACATTGATTTTAGATGTTAATTCTTCGAATGGTTCATCTAATATACAAATATCATTCTCTACTAAGATTGCAAACATTTTTAGGGATTTGACTGGTCTTTTTAATGGTATGGTGTTAAGGAGTTCCAAGGTTGTATTCCATTTTACTGATACCGTACGGCAAAGTTCTCTGAAGTGGCCAGCCTCTATCGCTGAGGAGGAGCAGGTCGAACATAGCCCTCCTGGCAGGTCATCGTCCATCTGCACCTGCAACCACCGCACTAGTCAAATGGCCACGATATCAAGATCCAATGGATAATCTTATGTGGAAACTCCTCAACAATTAAGTCAACCCTCATTATTGTTATTCAATTAGAGAATTTGTTATTAAAAAAATCTTACTATTAGTTCATTTACCAAGATATGTAGAAATAAAGAAAATAAGCGATTAAAAATAATTAAATAGTATAAAATGTTTTTTTTTTAATATTTTAGTATTTATGAGGTAAATGGGTCTTCATAAAATTAATTGCATTCAATGCCATCTCCGTAAACGCAACCTATTTTTTTATGGCAAAAGTTATGTGTCCCTATGTTGATTACTTGGGTAATCTTATTGGATTGATAGTTTTAATACCAAAAGTCAGGTTAAATTTAAATAAACAAGCTGTTTTATCAAGGGAAAATTATGAAATACGATAAGAAATATCGCTGCATAACATCGCCGCCATTTTGATTCGACCGCGCGGGAACGGGATGACGCCGTTCCGTTTTTCACAGAAAATAAACAAACCACTTGTTTCAACAGCTTGAAAACAATTGAGTATGCATACCTCCACGCCAGTTATGGTCTCCAGAAGTTCAGCCAGGGTAACAGGCCTCTCCCCATCCAGCATTACAGTGTCTCCAAGGTACACTTGACCTTCCGTCGTGTCACCCATGCATATTCGGCATTTATCAATGCCGTCTCCTCGCAATATGTGCGAAACCAAAGCCTTCACATCCACTTGCCGGGTCGTATTCATGATTTTCCAGGTTGTGAATTATAAATTAATGCGATTTAGGATTAACTTAGGTAAAAAATATTGATAATAAAATTGACACTACATGAGTCGTACGTATCGTCAGATATTTATGACAGTTGTTTTAGTGGTGGGAAAAGGGACTGTCAATAAAATATCGATATATCGAAATTATTATGTTATAGAAGTATCGATAATTTTACTCATATTTTTTGGACGATATATCGATAGATTGATATTAAAATGTATATATCAACGGTCGATATGTATTAGGTCTCAGTACAAGATGATTTATTGAAGGGTATTACAGATCGATTAGTTACAAGAGCACCTTGTTTTGGCCAAAGTTATTTTCTTTTCCGTGGTCGACAAAAACGCTAAGATTTTGGATCAATAGTACAGATTTTACTCCCCTGCTGACATAAATATGCTTAGTAGCTCAAATATTTGGTTTCTTTTGCTAAATCTAAACGAATTGCAAAATATTTAAAGTAGAACAGAATATATTAATTATGCCCACAAGATGTTCACAGTCGTGATCATATGCCATCAAGTGGAATGTCTACTCTATCAGTATATCGATATTTAATTGGTCAATAATGGTCAAAATGACAATAAGCTTTTATTCAATTAATTACATTAAATTACATTATCATTGTCAATTAGAAGGCCAGTGATAAGTATAATGACCTAAAACTAGGATTAACACAGACAAACAATCGGTCTTCTTAATTAAAGTTCTCTCAATATTGCTGTCAATTATCATATTCAAATTTATCTACTATATTTTTTTAAATAATATAAACTAGTGCATGACTGCGATCCCACCTGATGGTAAGCAGTGATATATATGCAGCATAACCATTTATAAATTTGAAGAATTGATTAACATACTTAACCTGTCTGTTATTAGTTCTGAGATTGACTAATACGATAGTTTAATCAAACTGTAGTGGTATTATAGTTGCTAGGACAACACTAGACCCATTCCATAAATTCCAAACAGATGCGTTCCATTTTTCGATTTCGACCAATAGGGATTGCGTTTAGTTATGTCTAACATTACTACATTAAAAAAACATATCATTACGATTACAATAAAAATATTCTTTTTCTTTTATATTTGTTCTTAAAAGTTATTGCTTTCGTCAAAACAAATGAAATTGTATTAATGATTGCTAATAATTAATATAAATTTTAAATTGAATTTATAAAAAGACATACAAGACCTTGATGTGTAAAATATATTTGAAGATTTTTTTCAAGTGGAAACACTATAAATCAGTTGTCAAAACCATTCAATTTTGTTTGTGGAATAAAAATAGTGAAAATGGTAAATTAATTTCAAATTTCTCTTACAATCTCTCATAATTTATCCTACTTATTTACCCGAAACGATAGCGTGATGTCTGAATTAATTAAACATATAATTATTTCTCGTACTTTGAGTATAATAAATTGTGAAAAAGTGTTTCAAAACTTAAGGGTTATACTTCCAGAATTTTTCGGTTTTTTAATGAAATTTCGTTGATTTTCGTGCTAGATGAACTCAATGGGTATGATAGCTTATTCTTCCTGTATTGGTAAAGCTGGAATTATTAATTCTACTTGTAAATAACGTGAAATTGCGCGTTTATTAGTTTGCCGATTGTTTTTGTCTATGACTCAGATTTTTCGATTCACAAGACCAACTGCTCATGTGATTTTCAATTCTTGACATAAAACCTTAAGTTTTTTTAGTTTTTGCAACGAATTTTGCTATTATTCTAAGTAAATTACATTCTGTATAATTTATTTAATTTAATTATAAGATATTAAATATTAAATTTGCATAAGTAGTTCTGTCCCGCGGTTTCATCCGGCTCCCAAGGGATTTAATGTATCCCGGGTTTATAACAAAGCCTAAGTCCATCTGGAATACTGTACCTTTGTAATAGTAAAGGATTTTTTGAAATTGGTTTACTAGTTCCAGAGTTATCCATTATCCTCCACATTCAAGGAAATTTCAAAATCCTGTCTCTTTATAATATACTAGCTGTCCCCTGCGGTTTTAGCCGCGTATATTAATGTCATATAGACCCTATAACCATCTAAGATAAATTCTGCATTAAATGGTAGCAGCCCCATCCCAAAATGTTTATTAATTTTGAGGTGATGATACATCAAAGGAACCCTATTTTCGATATATATATATATATAAATAGATAGATTACATTTGGAGTGCATTTCCTCACTTATTTACTATAAATAAAAGAAAACTTGAAAAATGTTTGGTCTGAAAATCTTATGATGGCAGACTTCCGACTGGTGGTAGCTTCCATTAAATTGACCTCACCATGGGCCTAAGCTAAATGATTTTGAATCCTTCTGGATCCTTGATTTGAATAATGTAGGATATCAGTTTTCTGGTAAATATCTTTATAAGTATGTATTTAGGAGAGTAAATAGTAAAATATACATATCAGTTATCTGGTTGCCATTTGACAGGGCAGTTGGCTTGGTGGTTAACACCCTGACTGCCAAACTGAAGTTCGCGGGTTCGATTTCCACTAAGGACAAACATTTGTGTGCATGAACATGTCTGTTTGTTCTGTGTCTGGGTGTAAATATCTAAATAAGTATGGATTTAGAAAAAAAAGCAGTATATGTAGTATATCAGTTATCTGGTTGCCATAGTACAAGCTCGCCTTAGTTTGGGACCAAATAACCCTATGTAAAGAATGTCCCACAATAATATATTATAAATTTCCAGCAACCACAAATCTTAGTACTGAAGGAGGGCACGGACCAGTCTCAGGGCAAGCCGCAGCTCATCTCCAACATCAATGCCTGCCAGCTTGTTGTCGATGCTGTAAGTAATATCCACATTTATAGCCAATGACCATTAACTATGTATTATGTACCATCCCAAAAAAGATTGATAATAGAAGGAAAATTTCACATCACACAGGGGTCACCCTTAATGACCAGTTGTTTAAAATCTAATGAGAGCCATCTGTGCTCGCTATATTTGTCCTTGTATGGGTGTAACAAGAGGTTAATCCCATAAAAAGAAACAATATATATTCTATTCTTTGTTGCATAACATTATTATTAGCTAAGGGATAGACCATACAAGGGTCCATCGACATGGATAGTATATGGCCTGTTATAACTACGTTTTAACGGTCGAGAAGTACAAAGTAGATTCTACTACGTATAATTGAAGCTAAACTAGCTGCGTACTTCATGTGTTGCGTAATACGGGGCGTAATTATTCTGGCCCTCCCCTAGAATTTATTATTATTTAAATATCAGGCAAGCAGTTGATTCAACTGTTCAGTGCCTATATCCTGTTGTTCTCTTTGAGATGGTTGTCAAGTCGGTTTTTGAATTGATTAACATTTTGAGCTGTTACGTCGTCTTCTGGGAGCTTGTTCCACGCTTTGACCACTCTGTTGTTTAGGGAATATTTGTGAGGGTTGTTGTTTGAGAGACTAGTGCTCAATTTAAGACAGTGGCCCCTTAGACGGTAATTATTGTCTTGTTTAAATAGACTTTGGAACTCCTGTACGTCGTAATGTCCATTTAAGATTTTGTAGGTCTCAATTAAGTCCCAATTTCTTAAACTTTGTGGCCCCCCATTAAAAAAGTTTGCCCACCACTGGGATAGACCCTCAGCACACATTCCGCAGTACCTTCTGGGGTCTCAGGTTATAAAAGCGTGTTATAAGGGGTAGCAAGTACCCTATAGTATTTTTCAAATAGCATGCCTTCAGTGACAAAAGTGTTTTATAAGATATCTCAATAGTTTGTTTATTTCGACATAATAAAAGAATACAGTAACAGAGGCAGGTCACATGAAGCATATAGTGTAATCAAGTGCTATTTCACAATATATGGGTATGGAGGAGCGAGGTATGAGACTCCTCCATTTAAAAGGAAGATCTTCCGCCGCTAGGTGATCATGCCTGGGGACCGCGGTCCAACTGTTGATAATGGATGCTTGTATATATGTCAGATCCTGAGAGAATCTCGACATCGTGATGTAGGCTTCTCGCGTGTTTCTACTCGGTCATAGAGGGCGCCCTAACACTGTGGTGCGGGGGGTGAAGGATTGTAGGCGTGTTCATAGATGTATGTAATGTATGTATGTAATTCACAGGAGTATAGTAGTATTTTGTAAATAACCGATGATTAAAACACACGGATCCAATTACTGAAAGCAATGTGGAAATAAACGTAAATGAGGCTACATAACAATTATTCTATTAATTTTATTCAAAGGGATAGGAATTAATAAATAACTTCTGAACAGGTCCGCACAACCCTTGGTCCCCGGGGCATGGACAAGCTGATCGTAGACCACAATGGCAAAGCTGTCATCTCCAACGATGGTGCCACCATAATGAAGGTAAGGTTTAGTGTTAAGAACAGGGCTGTCTTTAACCTTTTGACCGCCAATGACGGCTACACGACATGCGCAAGCGTGCCCTATGCGGTATTATCGTCTATACTCGACAATAAACAGCTCACACAACAATCTATATATATAAAAATGAATCCCCATTTCCCTTGGTCACGGCATCACGCATAGACGGCTGAACCGATTTTGCTAATTCTTTTTTTGTTGTGTTTGTTATTATCAGGAGAAGGTTCTTATGAACGAAAAAAAAAATTAAAGTTGCGTGGAAAATTAGGAAATTTAAGAAAACATAACGACCATATTAACTTTTCTCATGAAACCTTACCGTTTTTGGCAATATTAACTCTTATATTGTAACCTTATGGTGTTTGACATAAATGTCAGTCGTTTGACAATATCGTTTAAGCAGAGCCATGAGTCGTAGTTACGAGTACATTGATAAAATAATTAATTTATAATTTCTTAGTGCACATTTCACGGTTGATTCAATCGGAAAAATCGAATTCAATTCATAGATAAGACAGGACAACGTCTGTCGGGGCAGCTAGTACTAAATAAACATCAAATCATTACTTTTATATGTTTTATTGATACAGGCATTTATATCGATTGGGCTTCGCGTTCAGGACGTGGAGATGCCGTTATGGCATGGCGTTCAAAAGGTTTACCTATTAGAAGTTATAGGTACAGGGTAGACATGGTCGCTTTGAGATTATTACATTAATGGATAAATACTGGGTAAATTTTTCACTTATGGGATGATGGTCATAGCCAAAACTATATGGAATAGTAAAATATACTCAAAAGAGTCTCAGGGCCTACTATTTATACAAAATAGTGTAATTTGATTATTATACAAGCAATGGCCGGGACTCTAACTGTTGATTTTGAATAAAATATCATAATGGCTGTATTATTACATCATATGTTAGTGTTGTCTCAAAATCCGTTTTTAGAAATAGATTTTTCATATACTATCAATCAAAATTTGATCTTATTGCTTACCAGTGTAGTTTTATATTTGAATGTGCGATTATTTTCATAGAAGAAATGGCTTTAACTCATCAGAGACAATGGGTCTGAAGATTGTATTGTGTTAATTTGTTAGTGGAAAAATATTAAAACTTGTAGGGTACATATTTAACCCTGTTGTGACAGCTGATACATCAATTTTCACATAAATATTATAAATTTTCAGCTCTTGGACATTGTACATCCTGCCGCAAAGACCCTGGTCGACATTGCCAAGTCACAAGATGCAGAGGTAAGTCTAAACCCAAGAAAATAATATAGTAGTTTGTCCAGGGAAGTACTACCACCTTACCCATTTCCAGTGTGAAACAGCTGTGCACCTGTGTAGTTACAGGCACATGAGACTTAACTTCACATCTGGGTTGACAATAAATTACAATTAACAATATGTAAATGGTTTATAAAAGTTTTAGTATGTAAGTAAGTTTTAGTGTAGTAGAGCTCTTAGCGTAGAGTTCGTCTGAGGAAATACTACCTTACCGATTGCCGCCGTGAAGCAATAGTGCACTTGTATTACTGTTTCGATAAGAAAGGTAAGGTTGGTAAAGTTACAGGCACATGAGGCTTAACTTCACGTCTCGATAACCCTTGTGTTGCTAATGTCCATCCGGCGGTGACCACTTACCATCAGGTGGATCGTCTGCTTGTTTATCTGCCTAATATAACTATAAAAACGGAAATTTTCAATGATTAAAACCACGGATCCAATTTCCAAATTTTTATTGTGGACATTCACTTTATGAGATAAAATTTCATTATTGTACGCATAATGCACTTTATGTACCATCCTATAAAGCACACATTCCCTCCACAGGTCGGTGACGGCACAACCTCCGTGGTGATCCTTGCTGGAGAGCTCCTGAAGAGGCTCAGACCATTTGTTGAGGAAGGTGAGTTGTTAAATTTAAATTACCATGGTAGAAGGGTACTTCAAAGGGTAAATTACAAATAAATATCCCAAGACATTCTTCACACATGGTTACCTGATCCCAAGTTAAGCAGGGTGTACTGCTTGTAGTGTGGCTACCAGGTAACTGATATACTACATATACTACTTTTTAAATACATACTTATAAAGGTATTTACACCAAGACATATTCATGCACACACAAATGGTTGTTCTGGGTGGGAATCGAACCCGCGACCTTCGGTTTGGCAGTCAGGGTCTCTAACCACCAAGCCAACTGGCCCGTCATGCTTTGTATTAGATTTTCAGTTATCTAGAGTCCATATTGGAATCTTGCTTAGTTTGGAATCAGATAGCCATATGTTAAGATATAAGATATATACTAGTATATAAGTTAATATTCAGTGATGCCCCAACATTGTCCAGAAATAAGTCCATACAAAAGTTCCATAAAAAAAAACAATGCAGGAATTCGATCGCAGCGCCACTTACCGGGTCCAATTGTGAATCTAAAACATTATCGAATCCATTGAAACACACACACAGTAGTAGTAGAGCTCTTAGTGCAGAGTTCGTCCGGGGAAGTACTACCACCTTACCCATTTTCGCCGTGAAGCAGTAGTGCAATTGTATTACTGTGTTTCGGTTAGAAAGGTAAGGGGGCCGGTGAAATTACAGGCACATGAGACTTAACAACTTCACGTCTCAGGGTCGACAACGCATTGGCGATGCTCCTAGTTTTGCAAATGTTCATAGGCGGCGGTGACCACTTACCATCAGGTGGACCGTCTGCTTGTTTGTCGGCCCAAGTGGCATAAAAAAAAAAAAAAAAAAAAAAAACAAAATTATCATAGTCATTCTAGACATTGGACAGAAGAATTATATATACTGAGTAAAAAAACCTGAATGTGATCTGGGGTGGCCTTACCCATTGCGAGGCTCATTGTCCTTCGTGAAAAGTATGTGATGCGAAAGTAAGTCTGGTTGTTTGGTTCAGGTATTTGTCATGTTTGACAAGAAATGCTAAAGTTATACAAATAAATAAAATTTGAAATCCATCTTTTCTAATTTGCTTGGGTTGCGCGAGGCCCCTGCAAGAGCGAGGCCCAGGGCGATTGCCCTGTTTGCCACCCTAAGGCCGCCTCTGTGTGGAATGCATGAGGTATTGTGAGACGCTACAGTGACAGGTTTAGTTTTTGTAGTAGATATGTGTAATTAGTGTTATTGGTGAAAACCATTCTAATTATTAAAATAAATAAATATTAAGATATTTCTTCTTTGCAGGTGTACACCCCCGCATCATAGTCCGAGCGGTTCGTTCTGCAGCGAAGTTAGCAGTGGATAAGGTCAATGAGCTGGCTGTGAAAATCGACAATAAATCCCCCGAAGAACAGAGGTGAGTGCTCATTATATTTATAATACCAATATTGTGGCGACATCTATGAACACGCATGCGACAATCCTACATCGCACGATAGAAGTCTTCTGGGGATTTGATCATGTTTGGAAGCTTCCAACATTAACACTAAACGTGCCATAACCGGGTCAGATGACCCATTTTCAACTTAACACTAATAACCGGGTCAAATGACCCATTTTGAACTTAACACTAACAACCGGGTCAAATTACCCATTTTGAACTTAACACTAACAACCGGGTCAAATGACCCATTTTGAACTTAACACTAACAACCGGGTCAAATGACCCATTTTGAACTTAACACTAACAACCGGGTTAAATGACCCATTTTGAACTTAACACTAACAACCGGGTCAAATGTCCCATTTTGAACTTAACATTAACCACCGGGTCAAATGACCCATTTTGAACTTAACACTAACAACCGGGTTAAATGACCCATTTTGAACTTAGCACTAACAACCGGGTCAAATGACCCATTTTGAACTTAACATTAACAACCGGGTCAAATGACCCATTTTGAACTTTGCATTGAAAATGCACGCATCACCTTATTGCTTTTGCACATTTGGCTTCATGACTTTATCTTACTAATTAATATACAGTTATACTATTAATTTCCCTTCCTAACAACCATACTTCATACATTCAAGCAGGAAACAGTCACATTTCACCCGCTATGGTTGAAATAGGTACCTAGTAAGTGTTGGTATGATTAGTGTTAACGGTACACTTCCCTTTTAAATGGAAATGGAATTTGAAAATCGGTGGTCTCGACTTGGAAACTGTTGGTTAACCTTTTCACCGGCAATGTCGGCTGCACTCGCCATGCGCGGCGTGCCCTGTGCGCCATGTCGTCTATACTCGACAATAAACAGTGAGCACTACAATACTACATAAACATATGAAATCATAACTTTTATGTGTTTCATTGATGCAGGTATTTATATCGATTTTCGGGCTTGTACAGGACATTATGGAATGGCGTTATTTATATACATATCTAAAAAGAAATTAAAATAATACTATTGTTTCTTCGTCAGGGAGTTACTTCGCAAGTGCGCAGTGACCGCGATGTCTTCGAAGCTTATTCACCAGCAGAAGGGTCACTTCTCCAAAATGGTTGTTGATGCTGTACTGTCCCTGGACGCTCCGCTCCTGCCCCTTGATATGATCGGTAAGGAATTCTCAACCAGTGCAATAGGGTTATTGCAAATCCAAGTATTTAGTATGAAAAGAAATTTCTTAAGTATGACTTTTCGGACGTTTCTTGCCGGTTCTTCTCAGTTGGGTACCAGTGATAATTTCAGTAGCTGTAAACCTTCATAAATGTCCCTCTAGGGTAGTTTTTTTTTTAATAATATAAATTAATGCTTGACTGCGATCCCACCTGATGGTACGCAGTGATGCAATCTTATTAAGATCCTATTCACTCTAGCCTAGTGGTGGATAAACTTTTTTAATGGGAAGCCAACAAATTTGAGAAATTCTAGAGGAGGGCCAGAATTATAGAGAACATGCATTTATGTGTTATATAGCATTAATCATAATATTATAAAAACATTAGCGCCCCGTATTACGCAAGACGGCGAATTTAGCTTCACTTGTAGGTAATGCATCTATTTTATTCTACTAAGTGTTATCTACTTTATTAGCTGTGTGGTGCCGGCAGAGTAGAATACCACCACCCCATATCTTCCCGTGGGTATCGTAAAAGGCGATTACGGGAGTGTGAGAAAGTACTGACTCCTTGTAATTTTCTCAACACGATACTGTTCTATCTGTCTGACCTCTTCTCCGGTCGTAACGGTTTCCGTTCCACCGGATCCAGAAGGGCAAGGATGAGTATGTGCACCTGTGTCCTGCGCGTATACTTGTGCACCTAAATATATCCTGCGCATCTGACCGCTTCCGTTATTGGACTCCGAGTACGTAAAAGTCCTGTGGCGATGGGTAAAGGTAGAGAGGTCTAGCCTGATGCAAGCTAGGTTTTGTCTGATACCTGCACGCAGGCGGTCCCGGGGGCGTGAGTACACGTCGTGGTCGTTTCCGTGCTGCAAATTTGGGGCGACAGCACGGGCTCGGCAGCACTCGTGATGACAAAGCAGCCCTGTTTAGGGAGGCACTGCTTTCCCGCTCAGCTGGGGAGGGGGCTAGAAAAGGTGCCCTAAAAAAATGCTCGTCCCGACTTGGCAGATGATAGTAACCGCGGCTATCATCGCATCATTCAAATCGTGGTCGACGTCGCAAAGGTAATTTAAATAGAACATCTATTATGTCATTCGGCGTGTGGAACGTGAGAACGCTTCTTGATCGAGATGGCAACGCCTGCCCTGAACGTAAGACCGCCATAGTAGCTCGGGAACTTCATCGCTATAAAGTGGATGTGGCTGCTCTCAGCGAAACACATCTCCCCGATGAAGGTGAGCTGGTGGAGGTAGGTGGCGGCTACACTTTCTTCTGGAAAGGTTCCGCTGCCTCCGAAACTCGACGATCAGGGGTGGGATTTGCCATCAAGAATCACTTAGCAAATTGTTTAGAGGAGTATCCTGTACATATCTCAGACCGCGTAACCACACTGCGCCTTCACCTGGACAAAGACAACTACCTTAATGTCATCAGTGTCTATGCTCCAACGCTAGACAAGTCTGATGACATCAAGGAAAAGTTCTATGAGGAAGTGACTCATTGCCTCGATAGCATAAACGCCAGAGAGCAGGTTTTATTGCTTGGCGATTTAAATGCCAGGGTTGGTCGGGACTATGAGGCTTGGCCTGGAGTTCTAGGTAGACATGGAGTTGGCAACATGAACAGCAATGGTCAGTTGCTGCTCAGTCTTTGTGCTCAATACGGTCTGGCAATTACGAACACTATGTTTAGACTTGCCGCCAAGTACAAGACTACATGGATGCACCCAAGATCCAAGCATTGGCATTTGATTGACTATGCAATCGTGAGGCAAAAAGATCTCAGCCAAGTGCAGGTCACCCGCGTCATGCGTGGTGCGCACTGTTGGTCTGACCACCGACTTATTGTCACAAAGCTGCGAATCCGCCTCCGTCGCCCGCATAGATCTCTTATTAAAAAACTTGCGTCTTTGAACGTGGATAAGATGACAAATCTCGGGGTCAGGGAGAAATACGCTGAAGTCCTGTCTGATAAGCTATTGCCAGCTAATGAGGTAGGTGATGTTGATGCTGCCTGGGGATCTTTGTCATCTCATATCATGGATACCGCTTCAACTGTACTGGGTAAAAAAATCCGCTGCAATGATGACTGGTTTGATGGGAATGATGAAATACTGCGGGCAGCATTCGAAAAACACCGAGATCTCCTGCGACAGCACAAGAGGCAAAGAGGAAGCGTTGCGGTGGTTAAAGCTAGTGACCTCGAATTGCGCAAGCTGTCTCGACATATGAAAGACAAGTGGTGGCAAGATAAAGCTAGTCACATGCATTGGCTCACCGATACAAACCAGCTGGGAGAGTTCTACAGTGAGGTACGTAAGCTGATTGGTACATCCTACCACGCAAGGGTGCCTTTAAGGTCTCTACACGGTAGTCTCCTGTTAACGAGCAAGGAAGATGTACTAAAGCGCTGGGCGGAGCACTTCAATACTCTGCTAAATGTGGATCGATCAGCTGATCTGCAGAGTATCGGCTTAATGCCTCAGCTCCCTCTTGCCTTTGAGCTGGACGAGCCTCTACTGCATGATGAGGTTTTTACTGCCATCAGACAGCAACAAAATAAACGGGCGGCTGGAATTGACCTTATACCGGGAGAGCTAATAAAATACGGCGGAGAGAAGTTACACACGTTAGTGTGGGAACTATTTGTTCGCATGTGGGAGGAGGAGCGCGTTCCGGACACCTTTAAAGTATCGCGCATAAGTGCCATTTACAAGAACAAGGGTGACCGATCTGACTGCAACTCTCACCGCGGCATTTCGCTCCTTTCAGCCCCCGGAAAGGCCTTTGCTAGAGTTCTATTAAACCGCCTCAAGAACTTGTCTGAAAAGATTCTGCCTGAAACCCAGTTTGGCTTCCGCCCAGATCGAGGTACGTGCGAAGCTATATTCTCTGTGCGTCAACTGCAAGAAAAGAGCAGAGAACAGGGTTGTCAGCTGTACCTCTGCATTGTTGACCTGGAGAAGGCTTTCGACAGCGTGCCTCGGGAAGCTCTATGGTTGGTGCTAGGTAAACTCGGGTGCACGGAAAAGTTTGTGAGACTTATTAGACTCCTACATGATGACATGCAATGCTGCGTTGCCGTAGACGGTGAACAGACAGACTTCTTCCCCGTTACCTGTGGGGTGAAGCAAGGATGCGTCTTAGCGCCTACTCTGTTCGCCTTATACTTTGCGGTGGTAGTTAGAGAAGTCTTACACACTGTCTCACAAGGAGTCCGCATCCGTTTCCGCACAGATGGCAGCCTTTTCAATTTGGCTAGACTTAAGGCTCGCACTAAAGTCTCATACGCATTGATCACTGAGATCATGTATGCTGATGATTTGTGCTTCCTAGCAGAATCCCTAGACGGCCTGCAACAGCTGATGTCTGCATTCCACCAAGCCTTTTTTTTTTTTTTTTTTTTTTTTTTTTTTTTTTTTTTTTTTTTTTTTTTTTTTTTTCCGGAGGGGAAATGCATTACGCATACCACCGCGCCCGGGGAGAGACGCGGTGGTTATGTGGGACTCCCACTCGCAAACTCCCCTTCTCATATCAAAAATGAGAAGGGGCCCGAGGGTATACCCACTAAAACCCCTCCGATGTTCCTTCGCACACTTGAGCGCCGAGGGTCGCGGGCACGAATTCAGCTTCCGCAACCCCCGGCTGGTGCCGGCCCGCCACCGCGGGCCCCGCCTGGTCGAGGGGGGGGAGCGAGGTGTTAACTCCTCCCCCCCCGACTTCTCTGAGGGGCGCGCGTGGAACATCACACGCGCGCCGCCACCTCGGGTCCTTATAATGTTGTGGGGCGACAGACGTATCCCCGTGTCTGACGCCCCTGGACCCATTTAGGGGGGCTGGAAGAGGGCGTTGTCCGCCCTCCGCCGACGCCCGGTGCGTCTGCTGCGGATCGGGTGAGGGGTTGAAATCTCCCTCTCCCTTTCCGCAGCCTCCTTCTGCGAGATAACCGTCTCGCAGAAGGTTACCACTGCGTCCCAGGCCTCTTCGCCGCCGACCATAGACTCGATCACGGCCGGCAGCGAGAGGTCCGGGCCTACTCCGGCGATGAGGGCACGGCGCGGCTCCTCCCAAGCGGCACACTCTGCCAGCGTGTGCCGCGCCGTGTCCTCCCGGCAATGGACGCAGTGGTGACACCGGGCGTCCGGCTCCCTGTTTATGCGACACAGGTATTTCCCGAAGCAACCGTGCCCCGAGAGCACCTGCGTCGCCCGAAACGACAGGGAGCCGTGCCTCCTCCCGAGCCAGCGCTCGAGCACCGGCCGGATCGCCCCGACTATGTCGAGGCCGGCGGTAGGGCGCGAAAGCCTGTCCCGCCATTCCGCCACTAGGACCTCGCGGAGCTGAGACCGACGCAGCTCGAATTGACGCTGCATCGGTCGTTCGCCCCGCTCCGCCTCTTCCTCGCGCCACTGATACAGCGACGCGAGTACTTTGGCCTCCAGGTCCCAGGGCGGGGATCCGGCCAGTGCACAAGCCCCCTCATACGAGATCGTGCGATACCCCCGTATGACTCTGACGGCCGTGGCTCTTTGCGGTTTCCGAAGAACCGCAATCGAGCCGGCCGTCAGGTCGTGGGCCCAGATCGGGGCCCCGTACAGGGCCATGGATCGCACGATACCCGTATAGAGCCGTCTACAGACGGAGCTCGGGCCCCCCAGATTGGGAAGCAGCGTTGCGAGCGCTCCCGCCGCGCCCAACAGCTTGGGCGCCAGCCGTCGAAAATGGGGTCCGAAGTCCCACCGGCTGTCGAGCACCAATCCTAGGTACTTCATGGTGGGCTCGACAGCGATTCGGACCCCCCCGACCACGATGTGTGAGTCGGGCGGCGGCGCCCGCCGGGGGCCATGGAACGTCATGGCCTCCGACTTGCTGAGGGCCACCTCCAGGCCCAGGCGACGGATGCGGCTCACCACCTGTGACACCGCAGCCGTCGCCAGCAACGCTGCTTCCCTGTGCGAGCTCCCCCGGGCGGTGACCAGCGTGTCGTCCGCGTAACACGTCAGGTCCACCCCCGGGCTGAGCTCGCCCCTCAGCACCCAGTCGTAGCCGATGTTCCACAGGAGCGGCCCAAGAACCGAACCCTGTGGAACACCGCACGACATCGGGCGCTGGTGAACGCCATCACGTCCCTCGTAGGTGACACACCTCTCGGACAGATAAGCCCCAACTATGCGGCGGAGGTAAGGAGGCACTCTATGGTATCGCAGTGCCTCCCGGATACAACTCCAGGGCAGGGTGTTAAACGCGTTGGCGATGTCTAAAGACACCGCCAACATCACCCCGCCCCGGGACACCGCTTCCTCCGCCAGGGCTCTTACCCGTGACACAGCGTGCACGGTGGAGCGCCCCTGCCGAAACCCGAACTGACTACCGTCCAGGTCCGGCCCCTCTTGGCACAAGTGGCTGACGAGGCGGGCTGAGAGAACTCTCTCGAACGCATTCCACCAAGCCTGCCGTAAGTTCGGCCTGAAGATCAGTGTCAATAAGACGGAGGTGATGTCCCTGGACATACACGGTCACGAGACACTGACCATAAAACTTGGTGAGGATGTGTTGAAGCAAGTGGATAAATTTCGCTATCTGGGGAACACTGTAACATCTAAGTGTGACCTCGATGCCGAGATCAATAGCAGGGTGGGTGCCGCAGCTGCGGCATTCGGCAAGCTAAGTACCAAGGTATTCTGCTCGCATGACCTTAAGCTGGCCACAAAGATATCAGTATATATGGCAATCGTGCTGCCAAACCTCCTATACTCCTCTGAGACGTGGTGTGTATACCGCCGCCACATTCGCACTCTGGATCGCTTCCACCTTAAATGCCTTCGTACAATCATGAAGATCAGATGGTCCGATAGAGTGCGAAATACCGAAGTCCTACGACGAGCCAATGTTGGTGGCATTGAGGCCTATCTAATGCGTCGACAGCTTCGGTGGTGCGGTCACGTATCTCGTATGGCGGAGGATAGAGTGGCGAAGCGCATCTTCTACTCTGAACTGGAGAAGGGCAAGCGGAATCATGGCGGTCCCCTACTCCGGTACAAGGATGTCCAAAAGCGACACATGAAGAGATGCAACATAGAGCCCTCACGTTGGGAACGTTTGGCAGCACAGCGGCCAGAATGGCGCAGGATTGTGAACAGCCAAGTACGCGAGTTCGAGGTTCAGCGTAAAGCTGACCTTGATACCAAACGCGATCACTTAAAGGCTCGCCCACCTGCTGCCATAACTTATAATTATCTGAACGGCGTACTCACGTGCCCTCAGTGTGCACGGAGTTTCGCCGCGAAGATAGGCTACATAAGCCATCTTCGGGTGCACCAGCGCCATCACTCGGACTAGGGGTCGAAGTGGTCGCCATGGCCGAAATCGGTCGGAACCATCATCATCATCATCTACTTTATACTTCTCGACCGTCAAAACGTAGTTATAGCGGGTCATATGCTATCCATGTCGATGGACCCTCGGCGGGCCAGATTAAATACTTTCGCGGGCCGTACTTTGCCCATCACTGCTCTTGGGTCTAAACTGATATAATAGCTTTCATCAGGGTGGGTACAGGACATATTTTTCACATTTTTGTTTAATGCAGTTAACCATCTTTTTTTTTTTTTTCTTTTTTTTTATTCTATTATTAACTCGTCAGGCATCAAGAAAGTGTCAGGCGGCGCTCTCGAGGACTCGTTCCTTGTCGCCGGTGTTGCCTTCAAGAAGACCTTCTCTTACGCCGGGTTCGAGATGCAGCCGAAGAGCTATGAGGAGTGCAAGATCGCTCTGCTGAACATCGAGCTGGAGCTTAAGGCCGAGAGGGACAACGCTGAGGTGAGGGGCTGAAATTCTGAGATGGGCCCAAATTTCTGAGTCAGACCTAAAATTGAGAGTTGACCAAATTTGTGATCATTGGGTTTGGTAGTGAATTAATGAGATTTGTAAGTTATTCTGGCATGGACCCAAAAGTTCTGACCTGGGCCTAATTTAGGTTTTGATTGAGAAATATCTATTTATATAAAACAAAGTGTTAGTTACACCATTTATAACACAAAAACGGCACAGTTTTCAATAAACTTTGATTTGATTGATTTATCTCCATCTCCACTGACTAAGTAATTTAAAAAATAACTTCCTAAAATTGGTTTTTGTCAATGATTTTCGTTATCAACGCTATCTCTGAGGACAGAAACTACCACGGGAATGTGGGTAAAACTACGGGGCACAGCTAGCGCACCCTTAATTCGATAGGGGCTTAACTCAAAAAATCACTTTTAGCACATCTTTGTCACTTCGCACTGAGCGGGGAGGGTGGGTCCCGGTGTTAAAGAGGCTGAAGTATCGGTATGCTTATTCTAACATAAAATTGACTATGTTTTACTATTCATCGGATAGAGCGTACTTTGTTTAGTCTCTCTATGATCGTAACTCCATTTCGCAAAATATTAAGTTAAGCCTTTATCGTACTGAGGGTTGTAAATATAGTTGAAATTAAAGAGTATTCTGATGTGGCCCCAAATGAAACTGGGTATAATGTAACAGCCGATGATTATAAACATACGGATCCAATTTCTGAATATATATTGCGGATTACGAATTGTTATGAGGCTGTAATGTTATAATAATCACTACATAGTATAAAACAAAGTCGCTTTCCCTGTCCCTATATCCCTATGTATGCTTAAATCTTTAAAACTACGCAACGGATTTTGATGCGGTTTTAATAGATAGTGATTGAAGAGGAAGGTTTTTATGTATAATACATGTGACATCCCACGGGAACGCGGGTGAAACCGCGGGGGACAGCTAGTTTACCATAATAATAATATTTATTTCAGCAAAAACACACAGTTATTACAAAATTCAACAGTAGTATAATGATAATTAACAGTTTTGCAGATTTAAAGTAACAAAAAGATTTTTTATTAGTTTCGTCACTAGACAAGCCTGTATCGAGGAAACCTAATACTCCGATTATTAATTAAAATAAGACTAAACCGCTCAGAAGACATAGACGTATTAACTTATAACCTATAATATAATAACCTATTACAGTACATACATATTTTTTGGCTCCACAAAGAGCACCATATTAGCCTTGTATGTGTGTATGTATGCATGTGTGTATGTATTTATGCGTGTTTGTATGTATGTGCATGTTGTGTGTGTACAAATATGACCTATCGCGTCCTGTTTATCATTTCATGTTCAAAATAATTTCTTCTGTTACGTAGTAGGTTAATGAAGCTAGCCATTTCTTTATAATGGTTGTGTGACACACGGTGTTTTATAAGATTTCTCAATGGTTTATGTTTATTTGAACATAATAAGGGGATACCGTAACAGAGCATCTCGTGAAGCATTTAGTGTAGTATCTCAGAGTAATCAAGTACTATTTCACAAGATATGGGTAAATAACCTTCAACTGTCACAACTCAAAAATATCTCTTAAGAGTGCTGGTGAAATTGCAGGGGATAGCCAGTATCTCATATATAAATTAATTTACAATATATGTAAACCATATACATCCCGGGACATTCTTCACACGCGGCCATCTGATCCCAAACTAAGCAGAGCTTGTACTATGGAAACCAGACAACTGATATACTACATATACTACTTCTTTAAATAGATATTTACATCCAGAAACAGTACAAACAGATATGTTCACGCACACAAATGTTAACACTAATCATACCAACACTTACTAGGTACCTATTTCTACCATAGCGGGTGAAATGTGACTGTTTCCTGCTTGAATGTATGAAGTATGGTTGTTAGGAAGGGAAATAAATGGCATAACTGTATATTAATTAGTAAGATAAAGTTATGAAGTCAAATGTGCAAAAGCAATAAGATGATAAGTGCATTTTCAATGCAAAGTTCAAAATGGGTCATTTGACCCTGCTATGGTATGTTTAGTGTTAAACGAACCTACATCCTGCGGGGTGGCAGTCAAGGTCTCTAACCACCAATCCAATTCGCCCATCAACGACATTCTATTATTTTGTAACAGTTTGTCGCAATTTAAATCTAAAATCTTAAAGCTAAATTTGTAATTGGCTGCCTTTGAATTTTAATTTTAAATTGTTATTTGACAGACCAGTTGGCTTGGTGGTTAACACTCTGACTGCCAAACCTAAGGTCGCGGGTTTGATTCCCACCCAGGACAAACATTTGTGTGCATGAACATGCCTGTTTGTTCTGTGTCTGGGTGTTAATATCTATATATGTATGTATTTAGAAAAATGGTTTCCAAGCTCTGCTTAGTTTGGGATCAGATGGCCGTGTGTTAAGAATGTCCCGGGATATTTATTTATTGATTTTTAATAATGTTATGATTTATCTTTTTAAAAAATACTAAAGCTGACCAACCCCCATAAATATGTCCTTATTCTAACTAATATATTCTGTATGTCTAACAAAAACTTTTCCCTCAACAGATCCGAGTAGACAACGTCAAGGAATACCAGAAAGTTGTGGATGCTGAATGGCAGATCCTGTACGAGAAGCTGGCAGCACTCCACGCCAGCGGTGCCAATGTGGTGCTCAGCAAACTGCCCATCGGAGATGTTGCCACACAGTATTTTGCTGACCGGTGAGTTTACTGTGCGTGAAGACAAGTAGGAGCAGCGCCGGCCCTTGTCGGCGGAACGAGCTTATCTTTAAATCCCTCGGGGATGCGGATAAATCAAGCAGACAAGTGTTTGTTCTGGGTGGGAATCGAACTCGCGCCAGCTGGCCCGTCAACCAATGATTATAGCAAACGGATCCAATTACTGAAGTAAAAATGTGGATTATAAATGTCTTATGAGGTTGGTTTAAATAGAGATTTTTTATTAAAAAGGTTGGTCAAAATTATACAAATATAGTTAACTAGCTGTTCCCGAGGGATGTAACATATTCCCGGCACAAAAAATATCCTATGTGTTATTCCAGGACATTTTCTATACATGTATGTGCCAAGTTTCATCCAAATCCGTTTGGTAGTTATTGCGTGAAAAAGTAACAAACAGTTTGTATGTATGGATGGACCATACAAACTTTCGTATTTATAATATTTGTAGGATGTCTCATCACAGCTCAGTATTTAAATAATAAATAAATATCCCAAGACATTCTTCACACATGGTTACCTGATCCCAAGTTAAGCAGAGTGTACTGCTTGTAGTATGGCTGCCAGGTAACTGATATACTACATATACAGACATGTTCATGCATACAAATGTTTGTCCTGGGTGGGAATCGAACCCGCGTCCTTCGGTTTGGCAGTCAGGGTCTCGAACCACCAACTGGCCCGAAAATCTTTTCCCCGAAAGTATTTGACCATAATAAAAGCTTCCAATCCGATGGAGGATCTCTTCCCTTTTAAATTTAGAGGTCTCACCTTGCTACTACATAAAGGCACCACCGAGAGTTAATGAATGCCTCCCTTCCCGTCCCACAGCGACATGTTCTGCGCCGGCCGCGTGCCCGACGAGGACCTGCGGCGAACCCAGCGCGCGTGCGGCGGCGCCGTCCTCACCAGCGTGAGAGAGATGACACCCGTCTCGCTCGGACACTGCAAACACTTCACCGAGCGCCAGGTCGGAGGGGAGAGGTACAACTTCTTCACGGGTCAGTACGATTTTTATTAGCTTCACATCAAACATACAGTGTTTGATTTTGAGTCTCTTTAAACGGTCAGATTTCATTCAAACTTTGTAGATTTATCGAGGACCGATGACAATTTGATATTTTAAACAGTTAGACCCGTTATCCTTACTAGGATAATCAGGAAAATAACGAAAAGGAACTAAAAAAAAAATAATAGTTTTAAAAAAACTAAACAACACGCTTTTATAGAAAATCCAACTAAAAAATAGAAAAAAAAAATGCTTGTTCTGGTCTGTAAATGTCAGTATTTATGTTTTAAATGTTGTAGTAGTATATCAGTTAACTGGTTCCCATAGTACAAGCTCTGCTTAGTTTGGGATCAGATGGCCGTGAATAATGTGCTGGGATATTTTTGACTGTACCTTTAAACCCATCCTTACCTATATTTTTCCTATCCAATAGGTTATAACAATGAAGATTGTCCAACTGGTGAGAAATCAAACTCTTATTCAATGTAGAACCGGACCATTGTACGATTTTTAAGTACTGATCGAACCATAAAGAGTAGATCTTTTGATACTGTACGATTATGAACTAAAATTTTGTGTATTTCATACAAAACTACATATAAATCGTTTTGACATTTAATAAAATGATAGTGATTTGACTTGTCAGTCAATATCGCCATTATCGACATCTCTTTTGTCTACGCTCTCTTTTTTTTAATTAAAAAATATTAAGATTGTACAAAAACAAATATCTAGTCAGTAATTCCGCTGGATCTCCTTCTCTGTCAAGTCTCAAACAAGGAAACTCAACAGTCTGTCGGTATCGACGGTCGGCGAGGTGACACGTCTGCGGTGCTAGTGCGTCGACTCAGTGACAGCGGGTCTAATACGTTCTGAAGATGCTTCGTGTAGAAGCGAAACACGTGGCGATTTCCTGTTGAGTTTACTTGTTCGGGACTTGAAAAAGAAGTTGATCCAGCGGAATTAGTTACTAAATATTTATTTTTGTATAATTTTACAATGGATTTCCGCAAGGTCACTCCGGAGTCGATTTATTAATTAAAAAATATTGTTATATAAAAATAATTTCACATTAGATCATCAGTAGTAGTTATTACATGAAAATATTTAGTTTTTGTTATCTTGTTGTACATCACTACATAGTATAAAACAAAGTCGCTTTCTCTGTCCCTATATCCCTATGTATGCTTAAATCTTTAAAACTACGCAACGGATTTTGATGCGGGTTTTTAAATAGATAAAGTGATTGAAGAGGAAGGTTTTTATGTATAATACATGTGACATCCCACGGGAACGCGGGTAAAACCGCGGGGGACAGCTAGTTATAGTATATTTCTAATAGCATGGTGTTTTATAAGATCTCTCAACAGTTTGTTTATTTCGACACAATAAGGGGATACCGTAACAGAGCAAGGTCTCGTGAAGCGTTTAGTGTAGTATCTCAGAGTAATCAAGTGCTTCACAAGATATGGGTAAGAAACCTCTGTCACAACTCATACTATGTGTAATAGATTATATAGTCCAGTCAGTCAAGACAATCAATTCATTATAATTCCAAAAGTTTTCAAATTTTGATGTAAGGTCGGGAATGGTATAAAAACAGACTATAAAATTTTGCAACCTGTTCCGCAGTCCGCAACATTGTTAAAAATGCAATAAATGATAATTTGCCCAGTTCTTGAGACCAAAATTCCAAAAGTTCTGCAAAGTTGTAGTGGTGTTAAATGTATTATTTTACATCACGTGTCAAATTTGCAACCAATTCAAGTGTACGGAACATTTTTTGTTATTAAAAATTAATGTTTTTCTTTATTAAACTAAAGGGAAACGTTCCAAAAGTTCTGCAAATTTGACAGATATATCGGAAAATTATACCGAACGATTGTATAAATTTGCAACCTTTTACGTTGACCGGAACATGTTTATTTATATTTTTTTTCATTCGTGGTCATTTTTTCGAGTAAGGTGATCTCGGAATAATTACAAAAGTTTTGAAACTTGGTTGCAAACTTCGAAAACATCTATTCTGATGCTTTTACAAATTTGCAACCTCATACGCGATCCGTAACTTTGCAATTTGCAAAAATGTAATTTTTTTTTTTCACCTTCAAGAAAATTGCAAAAGTTCTGCAAATCGAGGGGACTGTTTACTTTTGGGATTAATGTCAGTATTTAAATTTGCAACCATATCCGGAATACGGAAATATTTTTCAATCAAATTAAAATTCACCTCAGTAAACATTAATGGACGACAATGCGTAGGTGAGTAACAGTGTATTTAATCCCCAGATTCGTTTTATTCATCAAAAAATACGTACCGACAAAACCCTACGAGAGCACAAGACGCTTTCCAACCGAAAAATCACAGCCTACTGACCGTTAGTACGTCCGCAGTGTGCCACGGCCACTTGGCCACGGTAGCCTTGTTTCCATAGCAACGCAGGTATACGACGTCGCGGCGGCTTCGTATAGCACAAAGTTTAGGCCCTACGGAAATAATATTTTGCGTGAATGTGATTGAAAAATATTTCCGTATTCCGGATATGGTTGCAAATTTAAATACTGACATTAATCCCAAAAGTAAACAGTCCCCTCGATTTGCACAACTTTACAATTTTCTTGAAGGTGAAAAAATAAAAAAATTACATTTTTGCAAATTGCATAAAGTTACGGATCGCGTATGAGGTTGCAAATTTGTAAATGCATCAGAATAGATGTTTTCGAAGTTTGCAACCAAGTTTCAAAACTTTTGTAATTTTTTCGAGATCACTCAACTCGAAAAAATGACCACAAATGAAAAAAAATTATAAACAAACATGTTCCGGTCAACGTAACAGGTTGCAAATTTATACAATCGTTCGGTATATTTTTCCGATATATGTGTCAAGTTTGCAGAACTTTTAGAACGTTTTCCTTTAGTTTAATAAAAAAAAAACATTAATTTTTATTAACAAAAAATGTTCCGTACACTTTGATTGGTTGCAAATTTAATACGTGATATGAAATATTGTATCGAAAACTTCTCCAAGTTTGCAGAACTTTTGGATTTCTTTTCACAACCATACAGCAAAAAGTAATTAAATTGCAATTTTAACAATGTTCCGGACTGCGGACAAGTTTGCAAAATGAGATTTATTGTTGTCTCAATGTACCATTCACTTGACCGAAGTTTGAAAACTTTTGGAATTATTATTAAATTTTCGATTTCGAATGTCAATAATGACTGGACTATATAGTAGTATTTTGTATATAGCCGATGATTAAAACACACGGATCCAATTACTGAAAGCAATGTGGAATTAAACGTAAATGAGGCTACATAACAATTATTCTATTAATTTAGTATCTCAGTGATCAAGTGTTATTTCACAAGATATGGGTAAAAAACCTTGAACTGTCACAACTCATCCTTTGAGTAATAGTTTAGTACCTGGACGGCCGAGCATTGCTCGGGATTTCTTTACTAACGTGACTTCTACCGTATACTTGGATACGAATTAGATGCAATAATAAAGGGCTCCCAATAACAGTATTTCTCACAAAAGATGTAACTTGAAAACCTTACCTTCTAATGACATTGTAGCAGTTTTCATTGCCTAAAAACACGGATTAAACTACATTTTCTGAAAATGAATCCTAGCTAGATCGATTTATCGCCCCTGAAAAAACCCCTGCATACTAAATTTCATAATTTCTAAGATAAGTCCGGGGAAACTTTGGCCAGGACCCAGCTCCGGACTTTGTGTACTTACTATACTTCAATATTCTATAATATTTCTTTACCTATAGCTCAAGGTGAGACCAGCTTCTTCAGTTTAACTATCCATGTTTTAAACGTTTGCTTACCCGTGTTCCAGGTTGCCCAGCAGCCAAGACCTGCACGCTGGTATTGCGTGGGGGAGCTGAGCAGTTCCTCGAGGAGACGGAGCGCTCGCTGCACGACGCTATTATGATTGTGCGCAGAACAATCAAGAATGACGCCGTCGTTGCAGGTAATGTGGTTTGATTTCCATTCGACATAGCCGTGGGCTATATAGTTCACGTATGTATGTATATAGGATAGCAGATCTATGCATATGTGCATCTTTTATATGGTTGTGTTAAAAAATTAAACTTTTAAGTAAATTGAACGTTTGTAAATTTGAAAAAAAATAAAAGTGATAATAGAAAATTTTGATTATATCAATATAGAAATGACAAAATAATGTAACTTTACTGAGTTTCTTGCCATTTCTTCTCAGTCAAAAGCTGAGTTTTGAACTGCTTGAGCCAGCTTATTTTAATGACGACAATGCTTGGGTGTAGCACTCGCTCCAGCAGGATACATGTTTATGTACAAAATCTTATTTTTATTGCCGGCTCTTCTCAGTTAGAGCAACCTTCCGAACCGGTGTTAGAGTCTGACCATTTATAAGTGCCTGTGAAGGCCTATTTGAATAAATATTTAATTTCATTAAGCCACACCACTAAACTGAATAAATGATTTTGAATTTTTAACATACTAAATATAGTTGTATTTTATTAAAAACACTGTCGTTGTTACCTCGGCAGGTGGAGGCGCCATCGACATGCAGGTGTCGCGGCACCTGCGCGAGGCCGCCAAGGAGGTGGCGGGCAAGGAGCAGCTGCTGCTGGCGGCGGCCGCGCGCGCCTTCGAGGCCATCCCGCGCCAGCTGTGCGACAACGCCGGCTTCGACGCCACCAACCTGCTCAACAAGCTGCGGCAGAAGCATCACCAGGGTATGTTTCACCTAAAGTGATGGTGTGTAAAAATTACACAACAGATTTGGGTATAACTTGGCTTGGTGGTTAGAGATCCTGACTGCCAAACCGAAGGTCGCGGGTTCGATTCCCACCCAGGACAAACACATGTGTGTGTGAACATGTCTGTTTGTTCTGCGTCTGGGTGTAAATATCTATATAAGTATTTAAAAAGTAGTATATGTAGTATATCAGTTACCTGGCAGTCATACTACAAGCAGTACACTCTGCTTAACTTGGGATCAGGTAACCATGTGTGAAGAATTTCTTGGGATATTTATTTATATTATTTAGATAGAAAGTTTGTAAGCCAAGATTAATGCCTGAATACTTTTTATCCGGGAACAAATTTTAATCGCTCTGGAACGGCTGGTAAATGATAATTTCATTGCGTTGATAAGTGAAAGTGGTGGATTAGGAATTTAGTGAGCTTGAGGCTTCAATGAAGGTATGGAGTAGTGCTGTGTCTAGACTCCCCCATTTAAAAGGTCTTCCGCCGCGAGGTGGTCGTGCCTACCGCCTGTGGACCGCGGTCCAACTGTTGATGTTGGAAGGTTCTATATATGGTCAAATACTGAGAAAATTTCGACCGTGTAATGTAGGATTATCGCGTGCGTGTTCATAAATGCCTGCGGCACGCTATGATGGCCGTTTTGACGTTTAACAATGACAAAGAAAAATAACCTTTATACCTTCAGACATAAGGTGCATCTATTGATCCAACAGCTAATTGTATGATGATGGAAACCAACCTTATACCAAAGCAATATAGTTTCTATTCCTATGACAATCTGAAACGTCAAAACGGCCATCATAGCGTGCCGGTAGAATAGGATTATTGTGGTGAAACCAACAAACAGCCAATGATTATAAAACACGGATCCAATTACTGAACCACTTTGTGGAATATTGTAGAAATGAGGCTGTAGTTACGATACGATGACGATACGCTTAATAGATGTTCGTGCTCAGGGCACTGAGGAATATTATAGAAGTGTAACTTATGTGTTAGTGTTCTTATGGGGAGGGCATTGACATTTTATAATTTTGTAACACAAAAATTCATATGTATAAAGTCCAAGGTTTAACTACACAACACTTACTAGGTACCTATTTCTACCATAGCGGGTCAAATGTGACTTCATGTTTCCTGTTTGAATGTATTAAATATGGTTGTTAGGAAGGGAAATTAATAGTATAACTGTATATTAATTAGTAAGATAAAGTCATGAAGTCAAATGTGCAAAAGCAATAAGGTGATACATGCATTTTTAATGCAAAGTTCAAAATGGGTCATTTGACCCGGCTATGGTATGTTTAGTGTTAATATAATATTACTCGTTCCCAGGAGAAGTATGGTACGGAGTGGATATTCAAAAGGAAGATATTGCTGATAACTTTGTGAACTGCGTGTGGGAGCCAGCCGTGGTCAAGATCAATGCAATCACAGCGGCCTGCGAGGCTGCATCCCAGGTATTTAGAGCTGCTCTGAAAGTCAGTTCCCTTCTACACTATGTAGTGAGGGTCACGACGAAGGCCTAGGGCGCACATGGTTACTTTTTATCCGGGGAAAATGTTACTTCCCTCGGGAATGCGGTGGAAACCGCAGGTCGCATTGGCGATGCCCCTGTTGGCGGTGACCACTTCTATCAAGTGGACCGTCTGCTTGTTTGTCGGCCCATGTGGTATAATGCCAGCCACTTTTATCATTTACCAAGATTGTTGACAACTGCTAAGGTCTCTAAAGTAGTCATTGTCACTAGTGATGTTCCGGATATCCGTGTTCGTATCCGCGGGAGAAATAAGATCGGTATCCGATACTTTTATAATATTTGGCACCTTTAATTGCAAACATTTATTCTAGTAAGTTACCATACCAATAGTATATAGTAACTCCTGTCCGTCGTTGTGGCGGGTGTGACGTCAACTATCGTTTCAAGTTCACGCGCCGATAGCGATTGAAAGTATAAAGATCCGTGTCAGTATCCGCGGATCTTGGCACTAAATATCCGTATCCGGTTCCGTGTCCGCGGATATACATTTTTGACGATCCGGCATATCACTAATTATCACATACAATAACTACTTTACTTACTATCAGGTTGATTGTTCGGCCGTTTGTCAACTTGGCAATTTATATATTTTATATTAAATTTCAATGTAAGCCGATATAAAAGTCAAACTGAATTGTGGTCAACCTCATTGTAAGTGGTCACCGTCGCCTATGGACACTAGCAATACCAGGGTCTTTCTCTGGGGGGGGAAGTCTCATGTGCCTGTAACTTCACCGGCCTCGCTACCAAGTGCACTACTGCTTCACAGTCGAAATGGAAACTAATTTTATATCAAAATATTGAAAAATCAAATATCTAGTAAGTAATTCCTTAACTAATTGCGTATAACGAAACACGTGTCGATTTCCTGTTATGTTTCCTTGTTTGGAACTTGACAGAAGGAGATCCAGCGGAATTAATAATAAATAAATATCCTGGGTCATTCTTGTTACTTACTAGATATTTGTTTTTTGTATAACCTTCAATGGATTTCTCCAAGGTTACGCCTGACTCAATAAGTTAATTTTATATCATCTCTTACAGATCCTGTCTGTCGATGAAACGATAAAGAATGTGAAAGGTGGTGGGGAGATGCCTCAGATGGGTCGCGGTATGGGACGCCCACGCATGGGCTAACGGCTAAAGGATTGAAGCCCAGCATTTATTTGACACGTATTAAACCAACTGCCGTTAATTTTGAAGCGGAGTTACCGTATATATAGCGTTAGATATACTAATATATGCTACTGCAAAATTACATGTTATCAAGTTAACCTTTTGACCGCCAATGTTGTCTGCACTTGCCATACGCAAGCGTGCCCTGCACGCCATTGTCGTCTATACTCGACAATAAACAGTGAGCACAACAATACTAAATAAACATGAAATCATTACTTTCATGTTTTTTTGTGGCGTACAGCACGTGGAGATGCCGTTATGGCATGGCGTTCAAAAGGTTAATTGCGTCTATACAGGAAAATGAAACGTATCTTGGGCTGCTATATGAAGCCTAGTGGCTTTATTTCATCAAAATCAGCTCAAAATTCTCCACATACTGTACAGCGCCATCTAGCAGCAGTGATATACAATATTGCACACCCCGCTTCACAAATTAAAGGTTTTATTTCGCCTTAACGCTTACACAAACGCTAGAATAAGTTACTCTAAATATTGTATTTAATTAATAAAAATTACTAAAACAACCTGTTACTTTCATTGTACCATTGACCTAGAAGCCATGGGCCGTCGTGCGCTGGTGAATTTATTACTTTGGATGAAAATTTAGGTCTTATCGCAAAGGAATACGGTATATTTTCATACTACAGACCACAGTCATGGGTAATTAATAATCAAAACAGATAGACAACCTAATAGTAAGTGTAGTGTCGCAAATGCGCTAGAAGTTTCATGTTCCTGTAATTTCATTGCTGTACCTTTCTAACCGAAACAGTAATACAAGTTCTCTGCACTGAAGGCCTACTTTTAAATTCTCAAGGCAGAGAATAAGATTTTATTCCAAAAGATCATACCTATCGCTATGCATACATATTGATTTTTTTTTGTATGAATGATTTCATTTGTTAAATGCAATAATACATATAGTACTTTCACTTAGCTGTAGGTAATTATTTTTTATTCATTGAAGTCATACTTCATTAGGCGCGTTATGGAAAATTGATGAGAGAGAAATTTTAAGATGCGCGCGCATCACTGTAACACAAAATTCTCACGGATGAAGTGAGCTGATAACGGTCTCTCCAGAACATCGCACAAATTCAGTGTCAATGAGTGAGTAATGATGTTATTGTCAATAATAACCTAACAACGTAAAAAAATGTCATTCGTTGCTACAGACAGGTGCAAAGAGTTTGGACACTACAATTTCACGACTAGAAAAAATGCTTTTAGTGCAGTTTTACTGTTTTTTTTTTTCGGGAAAAATTTCTTACGTACTAGTAAACAAAAATAGTGTGTACTGTAAAGTACACACTATTTTTGTTTACTAGTCTGATTGTATGATTATATTAGCGTTTAGTTGTTTCTTCTTTTATTTTTGTATGCAGTTTCATGTAATTGATGACTTAGCTCAGTTTTTTTAAACTTATCTTAAGTTTTCCTACATAGTGTATTTGATATTGGAAATGCTAATAAATATATTCAACGGTCAGGTGCAGATCGCTTTGAACCCTTACGTACGATGTTCCTTTTCGGTTTTAGTCTAGGGAGGCACTAAAATCAAAAATGTTGCCAACATTTTACCCCTTTTATATTAGACTTAATTATCAAGCGACATTTCAAGAATTTATTTTAGTAACAAAGCTATATTTTGATAAAGGTATTAATGAAAAAGCCTCCTAATCCTCCATAATTATCAAAGCGAATAGCCGTTTGTTGCCGAATTTGTTTTGATATAAATTGTTCCCAGTCACCTCGGCTTGGAACTCGGAGATGGATACTTTTATATCAAAACACGGGAGGAACCACGGGGTATAGCTAGCTACCAATAAATCAAAAGTGGAACATGTTATGCCTGCCTTGCTCAATACCGACTACCGACCTCGAACAATGAACGTTCTAAGCGCGGGAAACCGCAATTATAATAAAAAATTCTACATCCGATTGTTTGGTAATTTATCACCTTCCAGTTGTTGTTTGCATTGTTATATGCTACACGTATAACCGAAATACTTATTTGCACTTAATATCTTATTAAAAAGTAAAGTTCGGGACAAAATAAATTGTATTCACTGACCTAAATATTAAGTTTTAAAAAAGTAAAAGTTGGCGGGTAAAAATATGTCATCTGTCAAGATTGCGTTCGGATATTGCTTTGTTTTTGGAATAGTCCTATTGGAAGTAAATTCTTGGACAGTTGATTTGAAGGAAGTGAGAAAAAAATACTTCGAGAAAATCGAAAAAATACAAAATGTAAAGCAAGAGAAAGAAGATAATTACAATGGTAATGTTGACGAGTATGTGGACAAAAAATACGATTTGGATGGAAAAGACAAATACGCTGATAAGTATAGTTATCATTCTTACATGGAGAAAAAAGTAAGTAATTTTTATCTCTCTAATTAAGCTTTTAAAACGATTCGGACTGAAAATAATGACCAGTATTTATAAAAGATAAATTACAGCCCTTGGCAAAATATCCGAAATGCTTTTTATTGAGCCTGGGCGCCATATTGAAAATTACTCCTAAATACTACCCTCATATTAGGGTGATGGATAAAATTGGTAGTTTTGAGAACTTCACACTTTATGAAATAAGTCTTCTCGTTAAAAAACATATAAGTATTCGAGCAAACTATCAGCCCTCATAGAATACTATTCAGAGTAAGACAAATTCTTTACTTTATGTATTAATAATGAATAAGCCTAACTAATTTTCTATCTTTGTTACGTCTTGACGCCACACAAATCAAACGTGATGAAATTTGACGCACACGTAGTCATGGCAAGAGGTACAGGGATACTTTTATCCCGGGAAACTATTCGATCCCTCGGGAACGTGGATGAAATCGCAGGGTTTATATTAAACATGATAGTTTTGTGGCATGTCATAATGAACGCGCCACTAAAATAAGCGTTTAGAAAACACGACCACTACCTCGCGAAAGGGTTATATTATTTACAGCTGTCCCCCGCGGTTTCACCCGCATTCCTGACTGAATAAGCACCTTCCTCTTGAATCACTATCTATTGAAAAAACCGCATCAAAATCCGTTGCGTAGTTTTAAAGATCTAAGCGTACAGACAGGCAGCGGGAAGAGACTTTGTTTTATAGTATGTCGTGAATCTCCCTCTCTCTCTCTTTTCCGAAGCTTCGCTACAGGTCGGTCGCGTTCACGCTCCTGCATATTTTATTCTAAACTTGCGGCACGCTATGATGGCCGTTTTGACGTTTAACAATGACAAAGAAAAATAACCTTTATTCCTTCAGACATAAGGTGCATCTATTGATCCAACAGCTAATTGTATGAGGATGGAAATCAACCTGATTCCAAAGCAATGCAGTTTCTTTTCCTATGACAATCTGAAACGGCAAAACGGCCGTCATAGCGTGTCGGTAGTATAATAACCATGTCTGTGTAACTAACACCTTGCCTTTGGGATTATAGCTCAATGTATAGTTTTCATTTAAATCACATTATGCACTCCATCAATACTAGAAATAAGGATAAACTTGTCACTTCTGCATATAGACTGCAAAAAGTGCAAGGCTCATTTTTAGGACTTAGTGCACGCATCTATAATAAAATCCCTGCTGAAATTTTAATTTTGCCTTTACAAAAATTTAAGGAAAGAAATAAGACTGTTTTAGTACAAAAGGCTTTCTACAACACAAATGATTATTTTAATGGCGACAATGCTTGGGTGTAGCGCTCGCTCCAGCAGGACACATTTTTATGTACAAAATCTTATTTTGAAAAGTGTAATTGCTGAGTTCATTGCCGGCTCTTCTCAGTAAAAGCAACTTTCCGAACCGGTGTTAGAGTCTGACCATTCATAAGTGCCTGTGAAGGCCTATTTGAATAAATATTTCATTTCATTTCACACGACACGAGTCATCCGGCTTGTTAAATAGTAAGTGATCTCAATGGAACCCACGCGGGAGACTTCTATAGTTTCATTGCACTTCCTTAAATTAGTAAATAGGAACGAAGTTTTCATTGACATAATACGTATGCTTCTTTCAATTCAGTGCGATTCAAAATTTACTTTTAACTATTTCCTTTTCTTATAATAACTACTAATTATACTAATTTATAAATGGAACAGAATTTTAAACATGTTGTATGTAGCCTTTAAATAAATTATGAAAAAAACAAACCCAATAATAAACAATATCATTTAAATTTCGAACGTAACAATATGAAAAAAAGCGTCGTTACAACTTTTCGTATGAATTTTTTCCGTCTAGCCCCCTTTCACAACGCGCGATAAGGAACTTCGTCTCAATAAAAGGCAATGATTCTTTGTTCTCATTGAAATATTATCAGAACAAAATTCTAGTAAATTATTTTGGACCAGCCCTAGTGGGTCATTTAGGGAACTTGGCTACCGGGTGCTTGGACATAGGGTCCCGTTACGTAACTATCGCGCCGATGGACTCGATTGTCGGGTTGTTATGCAAATTGGAAAATATTTTATGGGCATGGAATTTAAAAATGTTTATATTAACTTAGCAGTGAAAGTGTTGATGATGATCCAACATATCTTTTTGCACAATAGCGTAACATGCTAAAGCCGAGATTTAGTTGGTCCGTTTGACATCTAAGAGTGTTATTGGAAATTGAACTCTATTGCGTCATAACAAGGTTCAACAGCATCACCATACAATTAACCATTGGATCAATATATGCTCCTTATTTTCAAAGCTATAAAGACGTTTTTTCAGGGACATCCTTAGTTGTTAAAACTGACCTTTTGTTACGTGTATTGTCGTATTATGTTACTATAGTATTCAAATAGCACGAGTCGGCGGGGTAACACGTCTGTGGTAGTGCGTTGACTCAGTGACAGCGGGTCTAATACGTGTTGTAGATGCTTCGTGTAGAAGCGAAACGTGTCGATTTCCTATTAAGTTTCCATGTTTGGGACTTGATAGAGAAGGAGATCCAGCGGAATTAGTTACTAGATTGTTTTTTGTATAATCTTTTATCGATTTCAGTAATAAATGCATTATTATTCCAGATCCACGGCATTGTGCATGATGGGAGCGTGTACCTTGAAGGCTTACGTCTTTCCATCGAGAGATACACAGAAATGCTGGAGAACTGTACTAGATTTAATTCTACTATGGTAAGAATGAGTTTTAGACCAGGTTTTTAGGGCCAGGGCACTCGTGTAAAGATATGATACTTTTTATGAATACTTCATAGGCCAAATACAAGCAGACGGTCTATCTGATGGTAAGTGGTCACCGCTGCCTATGAACATTTACAACACTAGGGGAATGCCAATGTGGACCCAATGCGTCCCTGAGACGTGAAGTTCTTAAGTCTCATGTGCCTGTTATTAAACCAGATGTACCTTTTTAACTGAAACAGTAATACAAGAGCACTACTGCTTCACGGCGGGAATGGGTAAGGTGGTAGTACTTCCCCGGATGAACTCTGCAGTAACAGCTCATCTAATCAAAAGCTACTTGAAGCTTGGAGGACAGAGACCCTGACGCGGCAAGTCGTGGATCCAAGTCTCACCCAGGACAAACATTTGTTAACATGAACATGTCTGTTTGTTCTGTATTTGGCTGGGGTAGAGTTCGTTCGGGGAAGTGTCACTACCATACTTATTTTCGCCGTGATGCAGTAGTGCACTTGTATTACTGTGTTTAGGTTAGAAAGGTTTGCCGGTGGAGTTACAGGCACGTGAGACAACTTCACGTCTCTGGGTCGACAAAGCATAGACTTGCTGGTGTTGCAAATCTCTATAGACGGTGACCACTTACCATCAAGGGGACTTGCCAGTTAGTCAGCCCACAAACAAATTTAGTAAATACAGAACGTCCGTAATTCCTTTATAGAACCGAAACAATACATTATTCAACACAACATGGACACCAAATGGGATGCCGTCTCAAAATTTAAATCTGTCAGAAAGTTTCGTGCAGAACATGACGGATTTCTTGCGTAACATGCCACGTGGCAACTTGACGTCATGCCCGACCGTGACGCGTGCTAGCGAGTACGTCAGGCGCCTGGCTGAACTGGCAATGCATACCACGAAGAAGCTGCAAGATATAGCTTATGCTAAGAAGTATGAGTACTATAAGGTAAGTACATTCGTAGTCCAAATATTACAGCTTGTAAGGGTTTGTTAGGATGAAATCTCACATACTCGTGTTTAGTACCTGGATTGCCGAGCATTGCTCGGGATTTCAGTACTAATGTGACTTCTACCGTATTCTCTTCTTTAAAGCACTGTCATATATACCTGGATACGAATTAGATGCGATAATAAAGGGCTCCCAATAACAGTATTACTCACAAAATATGTAACTTGAAAACCTTACCTTCTAATGACATTGTAGCAGTATTCATTGCCTAAAAACGCGGATAAAACGACATTTTTAGATCGATTTAACGCCCCCAAAACCCCCTGCATACTAAATTTCATGAAAATCGTTGAAGCCGTTTTCGAGATCCTAATTATATATATAACAAAAAAGGTATTAGATATATTGCTTTTCAACACTAGACGATCATCACAGATATTAAATGTGCTATTTTAAAGAACAGGGGGAGAGAGAATTAAAAGTATTTTCGGGACGCGAATATCTGGAACAGAGCGAGAGCGAAAGAGAGGTAAGAGACGCGTGTGTTGTTTGGTGGTGATGTCTCGCTGTGAGTGGACCGCGTCAAATGTGCGTTCGGATACGTTGCGGGTATGGAGTGTAGAAGTAAAGGAGGAACATCTTGTATGGGGGATTAGTCGAAAAAGTGTCCACTTGTAAACAGCAAATTAGGTTTCGTATTCTCACCGAAATAGCGCTAATGTAGCAAGTGGAAATTATATGAACAGAGTGAAGTGTGCTGGGTTGGTTTCCGGTAATTCTGTAAAACTATTTTCTATTTCCTATATACAATTAATTGGGGTACTTAAAATCACTGTATAATTTTGTTCCATACTCATGTTTGTCTATATATTATAATAATTATTAAAATGCGCTGTAACAAAACGGAAATGTTTCTTTCTTTTTTTATTAATTTAGTATCCTACTCTAATAATATGTGGCGCTCTATTTAAAATTCTTCTACTTGCTACAGTAGCGCCACCTTAATTTGTTCCCTTTCAAGGGACACTTTTTAGTACACTGAGATGGTCCTCCTTTACTTCTACACTACATAGTTGCTCGCTACAAGCTTAATCACTGGAAACCACGCTACACATCGTCGTTACTAAAAGTTATGTAAAGTACTCAAAACAAACGAGGAATAACTCGAGGGATTTACTTGTAGTCACTGAAGAGTTCCACTATTCATCTCCTGGCTCCATCTTCAGAACCTTTGGGGTGAGGCGATCGTGTCGAACGTCCGTATACTAGTGACGCTTCAAAAAAAAAACAAAAAAAAATAATACCACCTCATAATCTAACAACAGAATACTTTTATAGGATTACACGCTGGAAGAAAACGAGCTGATTCTGAAGCTAGCGTGGTTCCTCGATCGATTGGCTTATATAACAGGATACGAACCGGAGCCAAGAGAGTTCTTGTCAACAAACAATTCAACAAGTAAGTTTTATTATCTGTGATTGTGAAGCGTTCTTCTGCCCTGTTCGACAGATGGCGCGATGAGTAATAATTTGACTACACCGCCACCTAACGGATCCTAGCGTTACTATGAACGGTGTGAATATAAATAAACTAACTGTCCCCCGCGGTTTCACCCGCGTTTATCGATATCATATATAGCCTATATACATCTACGAAAAATTCCGCGTCGAATGGTAGCAGTCCCAGCCTGATATGTTCAGTAGTTTGAGGTGATGGTGCGGCAAAGGGCTATATTTGCTTATAAAGTTTATTATTATAGACATTCTGTAACGTTCTTAGCACCAGAGGCCTGAGGCCTTACCACGAAAATCTATCGCAAGCGTATCGTCACCGTATCGAGTGCGGCAAAAACCAATGCAATGGGAAATTGAACATCGCGCAACGTCACGGTATGCGCGGTGTTCAATTGTCTATACAATCCAGCTTTTTGGGTTCCTCGATACGATTACGCTACGGTTACGCTAGATGTTCGTGCTCAGGGCACTGATCCCAAACTGGGTAGTGAAGTCGAATGCAGTGATGAGGATCGTGGATTCAAATCCTGAAATGAGGATGAGCTTTCAGTAAAGGAAAACATCTTGAGGAAACCGTCGCCTGGCTGGCTACGACCTGCAAAAAAAATCTATGTACCTACTAGTGTGTTCCGACAGCTGCATTTGTATCAGATTTCTTCCAAGCTTTGTGGGCTTACTACTTTCTTCTCAGTTGCTTTGGTAAGATTGTGGTCTAGCAAGCCTGTGGTCATCATCATCATCAGCCTATCTCCGCCCACTGCTGGACATAGGCCTCACCTATGGCACGCCACTGAGCTCGATCTTCAGCTCTTTGTTTCCAACCGCTGCCAGCCAGCTTGCGTATATCATCACTCCATCTAGCTGGAGGGTGCCCTACGTTTAACACCAGCCTAATCAATCGAAAAAGGTTTTATTTAAGGGTAAAAAGGTTCCATTTAAAAAACTGAATTCAGTGATTTCAGGTACCACTCCACCACCACAGTCACTAGTAAATGCTCCAGAAGACGTTAAGAACGCCATGATGAAGTGTATGGACGGAGAATCGAACGAGCCGGCGACAGTGAGGTGCCGATACCCGCTGCCTATACCTGACTTTACGATGAGACTCTTCAATATAACAGGTATCTGATAAAATTGCATTCTCTTCTTTATTGTGGAGTAGGCCGTCATGTAAATCTCTGATTATGTATGTATTTAAAAAGTAGTATATGTAGTATATCAGTTATCTGGTTTCCATAGTACAGAGATATTAATTTATTCATTGAAAATATTTTAATAATAGTTTTTAAAGAATTTGGGTAGAATTGCTTTAACGTACTAGCTTTGGAAGCCAATATGATAAAAAAAGTATTAAATCTCTGTTTTTTTCCCTTGAAGATAATCCTCCACTCCAACTCTCGCCTTCATCATCAGACATCAGAGAGGTCGTGTCTTCGAACCCCGACAGCAGTTCCGATCAATCATCTCTGGAACTGCTCATTGCAACGGACGATCGTCCGCCGTTATTCTACCCACATTTACCAACTTCGAAAATAGTTCGTATACGCGCTATAAATGACAGGCTGAATGACAAAGGATTTTTGCCTCTGTATACAAAAATCGATCTGTCAAATTACCCGCCAATGTCAGCTGTCAAATCCGTTCGGAAACGTTCCATAGACGGAAACCCTTTAGCGAGAGTTGTGAATTATTATATTAAGCATAAAGTTTGGATCAACTCTAATTCGTTGCTCAATGATTTTGATAGAATTGAGAGTTTAAATGATTTGGTTTTGAAAACAACAAATAAACAGTTTCCTGATGAGTTTGATGTTAAAAATGATTTGACAGTCAAATCGATACACAAGCGGTCTGTAGATGAGAGACCAATGGTAAAAGTAATTAAGTATTTAGTTAAAAATAAAGTTTGGGAAAGCTCTAATCCTATGGAAAATAGTTTACAAGATTTGCATCCCAATTCCAATTTCAATGATTACGAAGTCAAAAACGAAATGGCTCATACGAAGTCAGTTCAAAAACGTTCTTTGTATAAAAAGTCTACCATTTTACGATTGCCAGAAAATCCAAAACAAGACCTAAGCGAGCACGTAAAACATAAACCTGGCGTTAATTACAACAAAGATAAACTCCAAGCTGAAAAAATAATAGAACTCATAAAAAAGATGCGAAACAAAACGGTGACGTTCAAACGCAACGTTCAGAAATCTGATAAGAATAGACAAAAGAGGTCATTGCTTTATGAAAACATGTTCTTACCGCGCCCATCGGAGAATCCGACAAAAGATTTGAGTTACTACGTTAAAAACAAAGAGGGTACGGAATACGATTCCAATTTGGCACGAGCAGCTTTGGTTAGGGCGAATTTACAGCAAATTTATCAGACGGGCAACATTGAAGTTGTCAGGCGTTTTGGATCAAATTACAACCCTTTAGTTCCCGCGCCTTTTATCGCTGGCTTTTTGAAAACAATGTCGGATATATAGATCTCTTTTGTTTGTTGGAAAGTAGCTATCACCCTCTCACTCCAACACATTTAGGTTATTATAGTCGTCGCGACCTACTAGCCCTGTTTGAGTGACTTAATATCTATTTGTATGTAGGCATGTGTAACTCAGCTCTGAACCGGTTCAACAGATCAGATCACACCTACTTGAACTGTCGAGCTCAAGAGCAAACTAAACAGCTCACGGCTCACTTATTATTTTACAGTCTGTGATCTATTCTGTCATATTGTATCGTCGTCGAATTGCGGCGCGGCGTAGAGACTGTGATCGGTCGGCAATTTTTGAGCTAATCTGTGAACCGGTTCGCAGCTGAATGCATTTAGCTCATGCATTTTAGTTGAGTTACCCATGTCTATTCATATGATGTATTTATAACACTTACCCGTGAAAGTGGGCCATTAGAATTAAGTTTGCTGATTTGACTAATTTTGGGTAATAAATAAAAATACAAATTAAAATAACCATATAGTGATGTTTTTATTTAAACATGGCGGACAAAAACAAGACAAGAAATATAGTTACAACTAAGATTATGCTACTCTACATAACAAATATGATGGGGAAAAGGTAAATTAAGAATTTTTAAATGAAATCTCAAATATACACTATTAATATTAATGAATGCCTTAAAAGGTCATTTAGATTATTTTAAAATGGGTATAAAAAAATCCTTGACAAAATATAAAGAATAAATCATAATAATTAATGATTAAATACGAAATAATCCTTATAACCTACACTTTAACTAAACGTAACAAGTTATTGTCGATATTACTTTATATTGCTCTTCTTTACATTTCTTTTTAATACTTTTTAATATTATGTTTAAAATTATACTAACAACGTATATATGTATTTTATGACCTCGATGGTGGAGTGGTAAAGTAAGCTAGAGACCGGTGTTGGTTCGATTCCAGGGTCGGTCAAACCAATTTATATATTAAATTATAATATTATTGTAGGCCTAGATTAGAAACGTGCGAGAGACATAGGGACTGAAATACCTTGGTTAGATTGGTTTCATTATTGACGACACGCCTACCTCTTTGAGTATAAAGGGTGTGAAGGATAAGTGTATTATAATCGCAAATGAATTGTTTTTGGATGAGACTGAGTTGACATGTAAAATAGTAATTTTACAAAAGCACCTTTATTCTGTCGACCTCTTCTGTGATAATTGGCGCGAAGATATAACATTGTTAGTATAATTTTAATCATGTAATAGCACTTTTATTCAACAATCCTAATAAAATTGATCCCCATTATTATTTTTGTGACTTCTAATTTCATATTTTATAAGGAATGTGTTAATTAATATAATAATAATATTATTACAATAAATGTTTGTAAATAGGGTTCAAAATTGACTAATTATTTAGCGCTATGCGACCGTTTTGACATTTAAAAACGCCAAAGCAAAATGATCTTTATTCCTCAAGCGATAAGGTAATAATATAATTAAATAGTTTGTTGTATGAAGTAAAAGTAAATTAAATAATTAGTCAATCGAAATTCAGTAAAATATATAGGCTTAACTAAAGCAGTAGTCTATGGTTCGAAATATGCACCATTGATTTGTAATATTCGATTCTATTACTTTGATTTTAAGGTTGATTTTTGACTTCACTCTAATGGTATTTCCGCCCATAGTACCACCGCATACAAAAATGTACTTGATTAAAAAAAATAACAACACGTATTAAATATGAAGGCACGATTTTTTTTTATTACAAAAATATGCAGATTCAAAGATTTAATTTCAAGATATTTACCGATTTCTCAATCAGAAATATATAAAAAGGAAAAACACAAATTCCGCGAGTATCTCTGCATCTGATCTCTCCAATACAAAATTTTTAAAATTAAAAATTGTTGTTACATATGACTTTGTGGCCGCTTCTTTCTGCTGAATAGGCCTCCAAAAACTCCCTTCTTGTCTTTCTTATCTTTTGTCACACCGCTCACGGACAGCTCTGACTCTCCTGAAGACCTATAATAAAAAAAATATGCATTTGAGCACCAACATTCATTCGAGGCGCACTCGATACGACGACGATACGCTTGCGATAAATATTCGTGCATAGACTCAGTTCACACACTATAGAAATAAACCTTCAGTAAACTAGCTATCTCATACTCTCGCAAGCTCAATCCTATATACGAGTATGTAAGTCTCTTTCTAGTGTCGCTTTGTTTCAAGTTTCAAATAACAACTAATGGAAATGTGTTCTGTTACTGATACTGAAGCACCAAATTTTTTTTGGGCATTGCTTAAAAAAAGTCCTGTATAGTATTGTTAACGAGCGTATCTTGCCAACAAGCTATATAGCTTGGCAAGGAAAATTGTATGTGTAATTTGTTATTTTTTACTACGAAATAAATGAAAATAAAAAACTATGGTCATTTGTAACACCAGGGGCGTCGTGGCGTTGTCTCATGTGCCTGTAACTTCACCGGCCTTACCTTTCTAACCGAAACAGTAATACAAGTGCACTACTACTTCACGACGGAAACGGGTATGGTGGTAGTACTTCCTTAGAATTCTGCACTAAGAGCTAGACTTCTAAAAGTAGTCAGTTGTTTATGTCTTACCTTGAAGCTGGTCTCTGGTCCAAAGCTGGAGAGCCTCCGGCCACTGAAGCGGGCCGCGTGTTGCCGGCGCTATTGCCACCGTATGCTGTAGGGAATAGAGTCAAATATTAATTGACAAATTTAAATTATGGTAAATTAAATACGCAATGTACATAATAACTCTTATTTAGCTTACAATAACGAATAAGTTGCTAAGCAAAATAAAATTTTCCAAACACGTGTACAGTTGAGCTTAAGTATTTAATCATGGTCGTTAAAAAGTCGAAAAAATCACGTTTTTTTTGCCGGTCATTTTTCAATTTATTGATGGCTTCTAACTGTGAATTTCAAGTGACTACCCATTACAGTTCAAAACATACAGCCAAAGTAAAATATAATAATCATTATTTTATTTGAATTTTATTGCCGAACTGTCCATGGTATTATAAATTTATGCATGTGGCTACACTGCAACTATCTATGGTATGAATGAAGAGGCCTGCGGTAGAGCGCGAGGAGCGGTCGCTCGAGGCGCCAGCTGGCAGAGGACGCCAACATAAATACCTAAATACATAACAGCGGTGGTAACTATGCTTATGTTAAAGCACGATTTAACTTCAATAAATGTTGATTTTTGTAATAAGTTAAACTGAAATACAATTTAATGATTAAAAACCATCGACTAAAGGGCGCGAAAGACAATCTCGCTCCGGCAAGGGCTATAGGGTGTCTTGTACAACTTCCATCATACAATACTTTTACTGTACACTTGTTTGTTTAAAAACAATCGAAAATAAAATCAAATATATTCATAGCGTATCAAAAAATACTACAAAAACTCCGCCACCACATTGCAAATTTAAAAAAGCTCAACAAACCTCAAACAAACAGAATGGCACAAGAAATACAGATCTACCCATACAATAATAACCCAATAAGCTTATATAATCTATGTACAATATAATTATGACCAAACCGAATAAAAAAAAAAAATTGTCTATGACACACAAAACTTGTGTAGGAATCGTGCAGAATAACTAGAATCAAGGTACAGATTTTCTCCTGATGCATAAAAGAAAGAATGATTATAAAAGCGCCCAATGGCAACAATACTACTAGATAAGAAAATACACTATGATTTCGAATCACTCTTTTGAAGTCGGTTAAAAATATATAAATAAATATCCCGGACACACGCGCCATCTGATCCCAAATTAAGCAGAGCTTGTACTATGGACACCATTTATTATTATTTTTATATAAATTCGATTTAAAATAACTTTAACAAACAGTTCCGTTAGTCAGCTAAGACTGTTATGGAAAAGTGAACTTAATTCCTTTGAAATAAGGTGCATCTATTTATTTATAACTGATAATGCAGAAGAATCTCTTCTAAAGCAATGGAGATGTCATTTTTAATCATACATATTGCTTCAGTACCTTAAGGTCGATATTCGCACGATTCCTACAAAGTACACAAAAGCACACAGCACCCACAAAACACACAACACGCTACATACATTTCACTCTATGCAACACATAGAGCAAATGACTCGATCCTGCATGCAAGTTTGGAAAAAAAAGTAAAATTATTTTAAATCACAATAAAAATTAATAATACTGTTCATATTGTCACGTATTTATTGACACTTTCCGTTTTTTTTTTTTGGTGGCAACATTCCGATGATTTCACCAATTTCTGCCAGCGTCATGTTAAACAATGTGACGTATACAAATAGTAAGTTAAAAAGTATCCGTACACTAAACAATGGGATTGAAAATGGCGTCGCTTCTGTTCACCTCTCACTCGCACACTATCGCTATCTATACTCACACTCGCTATAGATAATATGCTGACAGTATAGGCATAATAAGCCGCCATTTCTAATCACATTCTTTATCTGCACGGATATATTAACAACAATCAGTGTTGCAAGGTCGTCTAAAATATTTCTAAATGGTAGATTTTTAGATCGACATTCATGTAGTTGGTTTACTGCAAGAACTCATTAACTGACAAAGACAAAAAGTTAGTTATATAGGTTTTCCTATATCACTTAACATATGATTCTGTTAAAGAAAAGTTAAACACAACGTGATGAATTTTTTTAGTAATATTTAGAAAAAAATACAAAAATGTTGATTTGATGAGTTCTTTGTTTTTTTTTGAGACCACATTGGCAGACAAACAAGCAGACGGTCCACCTGACGGTAAGTCACAGCCTATAGACATTTGCAACACAAAGTTAAGTCTCATGTGCCTGTAACTTTACCTGCATTCGGTTCTTGCAGTAAACCGACGACATACAGGCTGTTACTATAGATCCGTTATAAATTGAAAAAACGGTGATATTGTAACAGCCTATATTTTAAACTTATAATAAGATAAAAAAGAAAATACAATAATTATAGAGTATATAGCGAAGTGTCTAAACTACTAAAACAACTTAAAATATGTATTGCCAAGTACGCCAAGCCGCATAGAGGAGGTAAGCCTAAATAAATATGTATTGCCAAGTACGCCAAGCCGCATAGAGGAGGTAAGCCTAAATAAATATGTATTGCCAAGTACGCCAAGCCGCATAGAGGAGGTAAGCCTAAATAAATATGTATTGCCAAGTACGCCAAGCCGCATAGAGGAGGTAAGCCTAAATAAATATGTATTGCCAAGTACGCCAAGCCGCATAGAGGAGGTAAGCCTAAATAAATATGTATTGCCAAGTACGCCAAGCCGCATAGAGGAGGTAAGCCTAAATAAATATGTATTGCCAAGTACGCCAAGCCGCATAGAGGAGGTAAGCCTAAATAAATATGTATTGCCAAGTACGCCAAGCCGCATAGAGGAGGTAAGCCTAAATAAATATGTATTGCCAAGTACGCCAAGCCGCATAGAGGAGGTAAGCCTAAATAAATATGTATTGCCAAGTACGCCAAGCCGCATAGAGGAGGTAAGCCTAAATAAATATGTATTGCCAAGTACGCCAAGCCGCATAGAGGAGGTAAGCCTAAATAAATATGTATTGCCAAGTACGCCAAGCCGCATAGAGGAGGTAAGCCTAAATAAATATGTATTGCCAAGTACGCCAAGCCGCATAGAGGAGGTAAGCCTAAATAAATATGTATTGCCAAGTACGCCAAGCCGCATAGAGGAGGTAAGCCTAAATAAATATGTATTGCCAAGTACGCCAAGCCGCATAGAGGAGGTAAGCCTAAATAAATATGTATTGCCAAGTACGCCAAGCCGCATAGAGGAGGTAAGCCTAAATAAATATGTATTGCCAAGTACGCCAAGCCGCATAGAGGAGGTAAGCCTAAATAAATATGTATTGCCAAGTACGCCAAGCCGCATAGAGGAGGTAAGCCTAAATAAATATGTATTGCCAAGTACGCCAAGCCGCATAGAGGAGGTAAGCCTAAATAAATATGTATTGCCAAGTACGCCAAGCCGCATAGAGGAGGTAAGCCTAAATAAATATGTATTGCCAAGTACGCCAAGCCGCATAGAGGAGGTAAGCCTAAATAAATATGTATTGCCAAGTACGCCAAGCCGCATAGAGGAGGTAAGCCTAAATAAATATGTATTGCCAAGTACGCCAAGCCGCATAGAGGAGGTAAGCCTAAATAAATACGAGCTAAGCTTGGCTGTTCTAAGGATACCAAATATTAGTAATAAATTTCTTAAATTTTTAAATAACACTGTCAAATGAAAATAGTTCTTATTACATCATTGCTCAATACTTCGTCTGCGGAATGCTAAATGGCTCGCCGCTCGATCTTATTGTGACTTTGCCGGACCCCGCCATCCGTTTGAATTTACGTTATTAATGCCCCCCCCCTAGTATATTATATATACTGTCCCCCGCGGTTTCATCTGCATTTATCGATGTCATAAATAGCCTATAACCATCTAGGAAAAATTCCGCGTCGAATGGTAGCAGTCGCATCCCGATACGTTCAATAGTTTTGAGGTGATGGTGCGTCAAAGGAACCCTATTTTGCTATATATATATTATTTAAACTCCATTTGACAGTGTTATATCGGTTAGTACAATACATAATAAAGAAAGATTTAATTAGCTTAAGCTACATCAAAAATCCGGACCCAAACTGACCCATGTCATTCGTGGAATAAAAATGCGATGTCGTTTCCACGTTCTGCCAGTTATTATTCTGTCTCTCGAAGCTCTGTGTCTGCCAATTGGCGCTGGGATTGCCAATGGCAGTGGCAGTGGCATTCCTATTGCCATCTCCCTTCACTGGCCAACTCCCAGACATCCTCTGCTGATAGCTGTTCACTAATGCAGTCACCGACTGTTTCTCCGGCTGATTCCGTTCGGATATGTTCGTAATGCGCTCGGGTAGGTTCGGTCCGCGTTCGGGTAGTGTCGGGGCCCGTTCGGGGATCGGCGGACGGTCGGGCGGGCCTGATAGAGGCAGCGGTGGGGCGCTACCGTCGACTGCTTTGGGGGTATTTTGAGTTGTATTTTTTGTCGCAGATATATGTGTTAATTGGAAAAACTGTATTTTGAAAATGGTGTTCGTCAGGGTGGCTTACTAGGACCACTATTGTTTATTATTTATGTACGTGATATTAAATTATGATTTCTTTTAGTAATTCACAGTAAGTATTTGTTATGAAATGTTTGTTTTTCAAATAATTTTATTCGGTCGTCAGTTTGTCTGTCTGTGTATATTTTTAAAAAGCTTTTTGATAGAAATACAGAATAAACGTTGGAAATTCTTAATTTAAAGTCTATTGAAGTTACAATCATACTATGGTCACCATCATGCCACAAAAGTCTTTTTAAATTACAGATTATAATAAGTGATGGAACCCTTATCATTCTTGGTTCTAATTTCTATTTTCTAACCACCTAAACTTTACTAACACGTAATTTAAAGAAAGTTTTTCCAAAATAGCAATATTTCTGCGACATAAAAAAATACTGGATTGTTTGACCCTATTTTGATATGCATCAAACTAAACTTACAATAAATCTATGAACCTCTCTTTCTTTTTCTAATATTGAACAAAGAAAGATGTATTTCCAAAACTTATTATTTTCATGATTGACAGAGAAGAGACAAAACGAAATATAACACTATCTCCCTTAATCTTATCAATATGGAAAGAGATGTACATAGACTTTATAAAGTAAATAATAATAATTTATTTGCACTAAAACACAATAATGTGCCTTTGCTCTTTAGAGAGATGGCCGGTAGGTGGCGCTGTAGTCACCTATAAGCAGATCGAGTGTGGAACAAAACAAAAGCATTTCCTTGGACGACACAATAAAAAAAAGCAAATCAAATATATAAAATAAACAAAGACAATAGGCGACATAGATTTTTTAAAAATATATCTTTATTTTAGTTTAAATTACTATGTAATTTAAAAAATATCTCGTTGAGTGATAATCAACTCTATAATTTCTCCGCTAAAATCTAAATTTCTTTAATAAAAGCCTCGTCAAGTGACAATATACACTATAATTTTACCGCTAAAGTCAGAATTGCAATGTACTTAGAGAAAACCCTTGATAAGCGATACTAGACTCTATATCTTCACAATTAAAGTTAGAATTGCGATATAATTTAATAATTGCCTTGTTAAGTCATAAACAGCTCTATAACTTCTCGGCTAAAGTCTAAATTACTATGTACTTTAAGAAATGTCTCGTAGAGTGACAAAAGCTCTTCGATCTTTATATTAAAGACGAATTTGATATAAGTATTTAATAAAAACTAGTGACAATCGTCTCTATAACAACAAAAGTCTAAATTACTATGAACTTTAAGAAAATGTCTCAATAAGCGATAATAAACTCTATTGCATTATAATTTAAGTCGAGTTTCGCATGACTATTAAAAGCTTATTATAATCGACTTTATAACTTCATATTTAAAGTCTAAATTACATTGTACTTTAAGAAAATGCTTCCATAAGTGATAACCTACTCTAAAACTTGACAATGTAAATTTGATATAACTATTTAAAGATAGTGATAATCGACCCTATATATGCACCACTAAAGTCTAAATTCCAATGTACTTTAAGAAAATACCTCGACGAGTGATAACTAACTTTAATTCGCATAAGTATTAGCTTGTGACAATCGACTTTATTACTGCGTCTTTAAAGTCTAAATTCCAATGTCCTTAAAAGAAATACTTCGTTGAGTAATCTACTTCAGTTTTAGTATAGTTTTAAATGCCTCGAGAAGTCATAATCGAGTCTAGAACATCATAATTAAAGTTTAAATTACAATGTACTTTAATAATTGCCTTGTTAAGTGATAATTTACTCTAAGACCTCACAATTAAAACCTAATTTACAATGTACTTTAACATAAGCCTCACAAATTTATAATCGACTTTAAAACATTACATTTTAAGTCGAATTTCGCATAAGTAATTATTAATTACTACAAACTCACCATCCCTCTGCGAGCTGATGAACTCTGCATTGATGTCCCGCCCGTTGGAGAACCGAGACCTGCCCCACGACATGGCGCCTTGCTCGGAGTTCCTGTAGACAGTATTTATATATACATTTACTTGTTGTCCCTCGCGGTTTCGCCCGCGTTTATCGATATCAAATATAGCTAATAACCATCTAGGAAAAATTCCGCGTCGAATGGCAGCAGTCCCATCCCGATATGTTCAGTAGTTTTGAGGTGATGATGCGTCAAAGGGACCCTATTTTGCTTACAATATCAACCTAATACAATCTCTAGTCTCAAAAGTCTACAATATATAGATTAATGTACACAGTTGCCACAAATTGTTGGTGTTTTATTCAATTTCTGTTATAGAATTTGACTACTTCTATCATCTGAGTAGTACTAAGTTTACCCCGTCTGTATGTTTGTTTGATTGTCTGTCAAACTGTGAAACTTTAGTATTACAGGGAAATATTTCAAATATTCATCAATCACTTTTTTTTAATTATTTATTCGGTTTACCAACGTATATTACACAATGTCTTATAGTAAAAATAGCATACATTGTGTTTATCATTCAATTATTATTCGTCACACAAAAAGGTTGCGGATCCCAATTTCAAAGCCTCACTAAGACACACCAAAGAATCACTTGAAAATCTAACATACCTCAACACAACATCGGCAGTGTCATCCTGAGGTGGAGGCTGTCTCGGCGGCAGAGATGGCAGCACTGTTGACTCTGTAATACCATAAAACATTATAACTTCACGCCTATTACTCCTGAAGAAGTGGGCAGATGTCTCAGTAATAACATAGAGTGTGTATGGACTCAAGATTGATGCATGTGTGTATCACGGCTGTACGGATCAGCATGAAATTTGCCGCAGGGATCGATTATAGTCTGGAATAAGTTTAAGCCAGGTCTCTCTAGAAGCAATCTGGGTCGGAATGCCACGATAAATAGACTGCAAAAGCAGTACAATAATACTAGTCCGTCAATAGACATATTTCATGACAGTCATTCAAAATTTAAAAGTCATATCAACGCCACTTTTAAAAATGAATATTAATATTTTTGTTCTCTGTCATCAGTCATTTTTTGTTTTCTTAAAACTGTTTAATTATGTATAATATGTTGGTGACCTTGGGTAAAGAATAGCCTTTATAGCCCTGTATTCAATTGCATGCAGTGGCAACCTGTTACTACAGCAACACTCAAGTTTCATTTCTGTATTGTCTTATTATTTATTTAGTATGTTTTGTTGGTTGTCCAATAAATAAATAAATAGCACATAGCTTGTCTCGGGAATATGTCACATCCCTCGGGAACGGGGGTGAAAAGTTAGATTTATTTTATTTTTTTAAATCGAGAGGTTCTAGGTCTCACTTACCGATTTGCCTGTCGAGTGTGCGTTGTTGTTGTTGTTGTTGTTGCTGCTGCTGTAGCTGGTGCTGCGAGTTCCTGTGCTCCTGCAGGATGTCGGCCTGCGAGCGCGCGCCGGCCCGCGCCAGCTCGGGGGACTCCTCGTCCTCGGACGACGACGAAGCGTTCCTGATCGCGTAGAACGATTGATTCATTATATAAAATTTATTAAATAAAAGTCATTTCACACTTTTTAGGTTTACGTTCTATCCGTACATTCTATTTTTATCATTTATCATAAAAAATTAAGTAGTCCTAATGTCTGTACTGATGTAAAAAGATATACATTGTAAAGTACTCACTCGTGCAGGCGCCTCTTGAGCTCGGCGGTGGGGGAGTCAGCAGCGGGGCGGGTGGGGGTGGTGGAGGTGGGGGGCGTCCCCGGCGAGTAGGGGGTGAGCTGCAGCTCCGGGGGCAGGTGGGCGTGGAAGGCGAGCTTGGCGACCCAGTCCCGCATGAGGTCGCTGGAGGCGCACGCGAACAGGTACTCCGCGCCGTCGGCGCAGGACACGCGGAACACATTCGCGCGCTTGCGGTAGTCGCCTGCTGGCTCGCAGCGGGCCTGGGGGGAGGGGGGTTACATTTATTTATTATTTAAATTATCATTTTAAATTGCTGAGTTTATTGCCGGCTCTTCTCAGTAAAAGCAACCTTCCAAATCGGTGTTAGAGTCTGACCATTCATAAGTGCCTGTGAAGGCCTATTATCCCAAATTAAGCAGAGCCTGTACTATGGAAACCAGATAACTAGTTTTAAACCGTAAGTTAAAGTAGCATAATAATAATTATTATTAAATTTACACAACTTAGCATAATTAGTATTGAAACTGTAACTTAATTTAGCATAATTACTATTTTTACTGAAGCACAACAAGAATTATCAAAATTTGTAAATAATGTTGGACGAGAACAACTGCCGACAAACTGCTATGCAGTTTGGCAGATTTCATGTATAATTTTAGTGTTTAACTAATTTTGGACAATAAAAAAAAAAAAAAAAACTGATGTGTAGTATTTCAGTTTTTTTTTTATTTGTATACATTTTTTGCAATATACAAGTTTTTTGAAACACATACTTAAAAAGATATTTAGATGCAATGAACATATACGTCCGTGCACTTACGTTGAGTATGGCCTGCGGCGGCGCGGCGGCCTTGGCGCTGGCGAAGTCGGGCTCGTCGCGGAAGAAGCACAGCAGCTGGCCGCACAGCACGGAGTAGTACGTGCGCCACGAGCGGACCGTGGCGCGCTTGCCGCCGCAGCCGGCCTCCTGCTTGCGCTCCAGGTAGCCTGCGGCCGGCGCGGGATGTTCATTCAATAAATTATATATAGCTATCCCCCGGGGTGTTATTAACGTTCCCGAGGGACGTAATGTTTTCTCGGCAAAAAAGCCTTAACATCAGCTAGCTCCCAATAAAGTCTTTTCAAAATCGGTATAACAGGTTGGGAGATTAGCCGGAATGAAGAGACAACCATTGTTTGTTTTTTTTTTAAATTAAAATACCGTATTTACTTTCATATGCACTATATACAGTATTTACTAGCTGTGCCCCGCAGTTTCAGCCGCGTTCCCGAGAATTGTAGTTTCTGTCCTCGGAGATGGCGTTGATAACGAGAATGTGTGACAAAACCAATTTTCGTAAAAAAATAATTGTTACTTATTCTGCTTTTCCGGACGGAGATAAATCCAACAAATCAAAGATCATTAAAATCTGTGCAGCCGTTCTTGAGTTGTAAATGGTGTAAGTAACACGACTTTGTTATATAGAAGACTAGCTGTCCCCCGCGGTTTCACCCCAATTCCCGAGGGATATAACATTTTCCCGGCTCAAAAAGTATCCTATGTGTTATTCCAGGGCATTTCCTATATACATATGTGCCAAGTTTCATCCAAATTCAATTGTTAGTTTTTGCGTTTTTTTTTTTGCTTTTTACCACTTGTGCCGTCAAACAAGCAGATAGTAAGTGGTCACCGCCGCCTATAGACATTTGCAACACTCATGTGCCTGTAATTTCACCGGCCCCCTTACCTTTCTAACCGAAACACAGTAACACAAGTGCACTACTGCTTCACGGCAGAAATGGGTAAGGTGGTAGTACTTCCCCGGAGGAACTCTGCACTAAGAGCTATACTACTCTGCGTGAAAGAGTAACAAACATCCATACATTTCACATTCATAATATCTGTAGGATATAGTACCTTCAATCTCGACCGGCGGCAGGTCGGCGGCGTCCCCGCGGCGGTGGCGGCGGAAGCTCTGAGTGCGGCGCCGCGTCGTGAACGACGGAGTGCGCTTTGGGGTCTTCATCACCTGCACGGAGAGAGGGGAAGGGGCTGGTTAGAATTATTAATAATAATAAGTTTATTTATAAGTTTATTTTCTCCCAAAACACACAAATTAAAATGATGGATACAATATAGCCAAATAATGATTCTGTATCTGTGTGTCATGAGAAGAAAAAAGGCTACGACTCAGCCTAATGTTGAGGTTTCACCCACAACGCTGATATTCTGTATTAATAAATAAATATCCCAAGACATCCTTCACACATGGTTACCTGATCCCAAGTTAAGTAGTGTACTGCTTGTAGTATGGCTACCAGGTAACTGATATCACTACATAGTATAAAACACAGTCGCTTTCTCATTCCCTATATCCCTATGTATGCTTAAATCTTTAAAACTACGCAACGGATTTTGATGCGGTTTTTTTTAATAGATAGGAGTGATTGAAGAGGAAGGTTTATATGTATAATACATGTGACAACCCACGGGAACGCGGGTAAAACCGCGGGGGACAGCTAATATTTACACCCAGACACAGAACAAACAGACATGTTCATGCACACAAATGTTTGTGGGTGGGAATTGAACCCAAAATTAATGGCATCGAGGTATCAAGCAACCAAGACAAGGGTTTATGTAGATGTTGAATTAGTTTCTTCTTTTCTTACAGGAATTCCCTAATGCAATAGTAAAAGTAATGTAACAACTGTTAGACTGGTGAAATAATGCCTTTTATCAAAGCACGAATAAATAATAGCCAATTTATACAATACAACATAATAGCGGGAAACGGGTAGATCTAGTTGGTTGACGGTTCACCACTAGTCGGTAGGGATGTGACACATGATCGACTGATTACAAAATCGATTAAGATATAAAATAAATTCAAAACTCACGCTCATGCTCTCGGCTCGCTTGACGTGGTGGTCAGGCTTGGGGAGGCGGTCGAACTGGGGCGCTGGGGACAGCCCTTCCTCTGAGGACGCGGCCCCCATGCCGCTCTGGGACTCCGTCTGGGGACATGCATACAGTTAATCGGAGAACGGTGACGGGAAATCGAAATAAAATCAGAATGAAAGAGAAGTTAGAGAAGAAAGAGTTATGTTACTGGACACAAATTAAATGAATGAGATGTCCTAAATGAATTAATAAATGAAAACCGGTGGAGGCCTCGGTAAAATTAAGCTTTAAATTTGACCTTCATAGGTGCCCTATGCGGACATAAATGAAATATTTTGAATGAAACGATAAAGAATCGAGCTACTAAGGTAACAACGAGCCACGAGTCTCGCGATGCTGACCTCGTGGGGGGCGGGCGGGGCGGCGGCCTCGCGGCGGCGCTGCTCGGCGATGCGGTCCACCTCGCGGCGCCGGTGCTGCTGCAGCCGCTCGGCCTGCTGGCGCTCCGCCGACAGCCGCCGCGCCGCCGCCTCCGAGTCCTGCTGGCTCTTGAACGCCTGCTCCACCTGCATAACACAACCGTTATGTATTTTAAAAAATATGTAAGATTTTTCTGGGGCAAAAAGTAGCCCAAAATAATCGTTATAACAGCTATCTGTTACTGAAAGTCTTGTCAAAATCAGTCCACCCGTTTCGGAGATTTGTCGGAACAAACAGATAAACTTTAAAGGTAGTGTACACTAGAATTGGTCAAAATAAAGATTTTTCACTTATCCGCGCCCGGTGAAGTGTTTCATCCATGTGGCGCCATCTATCCCTCAGTTACGTAACCTTCATAATATATTCTTCATTTGTTGCCAATAGATGTCGCTGCAGTTCGGTTAGAAAGGTAAGGCCGGTGAAGTTACAGGCACGTGAGACTTAACTTCACGTCTCAGGGACAACGTAACGATGCTGGTGTTGCAAATATCCATCCGGCGGTGACCACTTACCATCAGGTGGAACGTCTGCTTGTTTATCAATGTGGTTTAATAAGAAATTGGTACATACCAGTGTGATCCTCTTGAGTGCATTGAACTTGTCCTTCTGCGAGTCTATGGTCTCCTCCAGGTCTCTGTGGCGGTTGATCAGCTCTTCCACCTGCGCGACGCTTTCGCCGTACTTGCCGTCGCGTACCAGCGGCACTCTGTGGTATATTAATATTTTAATTTTGAACTGTAAACTTTTGCAGCTTATTAAACTTTTTTAGGCACGTTGGGCATTTTTGAGGGAAAAACCAATGAACTCGCGACACTGTTACCGTTACCTACACCTCTGTATATGAATATCTGCAAATATTGTGTATACACGTACAACATAGATATTTATTAATGTTAGTTTTCACTTCTGCCGCCACTCCCGAAGTGCCAGTTCTTTGCTTAAGCCTCTGGTTAGAGGTTGGCTGGAGCTAGAGCTGGTTTCCAAGAGCTCACCTGTTAGTGATCCAGTTGTCCAGAGCGTCGGCGTCTCTCTTGAAGATGAGCGCGTCCAGGTGGTGCGTGTAGATCGTGTCCCGCGCGCTCCACGCCGCGTCCAGCGTGGCCTTGCGCGCGCGGACCATCACCATGCGCTCCTCGATGTCCGCCGACATGAAGTGGCCCTCGGAGACCAGCTTCTCGCCTGCGGGGGGGATACGGTAACATCACTTGCTCTAAGTTTGAATATAACTTAACTATAGTATTTCGACATAATAAGGGGATACCGTAACAGAGCATCTTGTGAAGCCTTTAGTGTAGTATCTCAGAGTACTCAAGTGCTTCACAAGATATGGGTAAAAACTGTCACAACTCATCTTATGTGAAATAGATTATAGTTCTTTGTTAGAATGTAGGTACACCATTTTATCGTGTTTTATAGTTAGGTCCAAGCAGAGCTGTCTTTTTACTTTGTGTAACTAATATTACAAATTAAATTGTCAGTCAATTATGAAAAGCCAACGTGTTTTAATAATTCACTAGTTTCGACTATGGGTAAGATAGCTCAAATGATAGTGGCGAAACTATAGCCTAATGGTGGGGTACTTCATAGTGGGTGGGTACTACGAAGTACCCTCACGTTGAAAATTGGGGGAGATTGTAGTGACGAATCTGCGGAAGCCTTAGCATGGTCGTAAGGTACAACGTAGTGGCTGGGTACTACGAAGTACCCCACCGTTGTGCTATAGTTTCCTCAGTCTCGTCGCTACCATCTGTCACCCTCCAATTTTCAACGTGAGGGTACTTCGCAGTACTTAGCCACTACGTTGTACCCCATCATTGTGCTATAGATTCCTCAGTCGCTACCGTCTGTCATATACTATACTACACTAAAAGCTTCACGGGAACTATTAGTTAGGGTACTTCGTAGTACCCTCCCAAGAATGGAGCCCAGCGTGAAATGGAGCATCGGAAGAATGGAGCCCTTCCGAAGATTGGGGGAGAGATTGTAGTGACGAGACTAAGGAAACCATATCATGGTCGTGCCCTCAGCAGTGACTTACCATCGCTATACAACGTGTTGAAGGCGTCTTGCTTGGCGAGTATCTCTGCCTGCAGGTCCTTGTGCCGCGCCAGCAGCCGCTCCGCCGCGGCCACGTCGCCGGCCAGCGTGGGGGCCGTCACGCGGGCCAGGGTCTCGTTGGTCCACGCACTGGGATATAGATGGAGAGATTCATATACATTTATAATGTGTTACAAAATACCCCGTAAAAGTATAATTAATCATCAAAGCCAACAACCCTAGTAAGCTGTCATGTCAGGGAACCAGATTATTTAACGAAAAGGACTACTCACCTATTTTACCAGATAATTGACTACTTTAATAGTTTTTCTATTTTTCATTCATAAAATGCACTACTGCCTAACGGCAGAAATGGGTACGGTGGTAGTACTTCCCAAGAACTTTGCACTTAGAGCTGTACTACTACTAGATAGTAAATAAACACTCACAGTAACTCTTGGTAGGTGTCGAAGTAAGCTTGCAGCTGTCCGGCGAGCTCCAGCTGCTGCTGCTGCTGGTCGGCGAGCTGGGTGAGCGCCTCCAGGGCCTCCGTCACGTCCTCCAGCTTGGCTGTCACATGCTCCTTCGCGTCGGGGAACGCCGTACCCAGTCTGTCGAGAGGTAAGGATTTATTACTTGTCGAAGTGAAACTTACGGGTGGGCTTTGAAATTCTGATCAGCGACCTTTTTGTGTGACGAAAAATAAATTAATGATAAACGCAACGTATGTTGTTCAAAAGTGATCGATGAATAATTAAAACGTTTCCCTGTAATACTAAAGTTTCATCCATCACTTTACCCCAAAGGTTCTGAACATGAGATAAAAATAAAAATAAAAAAAGCATTTTATTTCCTACAAATTAATTTTTACTTGTAGGTTTTTTTTCCTTTTTTACATTTATTTATCTTTAAACGCTTAACTACTTGAACTTAGTACCTACTATATTTTGTTTATTTCTAATATTAAGTAGTTGTTTTTTGTATTTGTTTTAGACACTATGTATAATTTAAAAGCATATCTAATTAAACTTAATACCTACTACAATTAATTTAATATTTATTTACCTATTACTATTGTATTTAGTATTATCAACATAGCTAGTTTGGTTAAGTTTTAGATACTAAAATAATTTGTAGGAACCCCAATTTTTTTTTTTTTTTTTTTTTAAATAATATAAACTAGTGCTTGACTGCGATCCCACCTGATGGTAAGCAGTGATGCAATCTTAGATGTTGAGGCGCACTAGTTTATTAGGAGCCTATTCACTCTAGCCTTGGGTGAAGGCCTCCTCCAAAGATGGATAACTTGAATTCATGGAGATTTAAATTTAGCATTGTCACGCGTTCTGTTAGGCCAATGAAGCTTTCTATGTTGGTTTTAAGAGACTTCTTAATAATAAAGCCCACTCCAAATTCGCCTGGTGTACTTCCTAAGTGGTCTATTAGTTTCTTAATCTATTTATTTTATATTTTTTTTATTTAATTTCTTATTTTAGTATATTAAGAGCGTTGACGCCGATTTTACCTGCTTGGCCCAAAAAGCGTACTTTTCAAACCATTTTATCTCTTTAACAAACGTATCTAACGAATGTGTGAATTACTAATGATTTTAGGAAATGTTTCGATCTAAAAAGTTAGCTGAGAACATTTTTAAAATTAAAAGAGTATTCGTGAATTCTAACCACATGAACGAACAGTGTTTTCAAAATTCCTAGTACAGTGGTCATTTCGAAGCTTAAAATATCCGAAACCACTAACACAATTTACAAACAAACAAACTTATTTGATTGTTCAGATCCTTGAGCAAAAAGCCATCAGAGGTTTTTTTTATTATCAACTCCTAACATAATATAAATAAAACAATAAACAAAGTGAAAATAACAAAAAACACGGTTGGGAAATTCATTATTTCCTCCAATAAATCTTACTTAATTTTACAAAATAAACGCGTATTTTAATAAAAGAGTGTCCTCTTTACAAAATACGATACAGAATTCAGCTTATTGAATTTAATTTAATTTATTACATTTTTTTTTAAACTACTATAAAACTGTGCGCGTAAACCGGCTCAAATCAGTCCGCCGCGAGGTCTCTCAGGGAGTGGACGTATAGCTCCTCGTGACCTCTCCTAACCTTTGGCACTGAGTGAGTTTATAGTGCGACCAAACGATCTTGGGTTGGTAAGTAAAATATTTAATTTAATTTAGATGACTGACAACAATATTTTTCGACACAAGAAAAATTGTTTCAGATGCCATGGGGAATAAAAACAAAACAACAATACTAGTTATATCGAGGAAAAAGAAGAGATTAAATCAAGAGATTTTAGCTATAGCCAGAGCTAAGAGGTTGGTAAAATAGTATTTTTAATAGAACTTGATTTGCTATTTATGGTCCTCGTTTATTAAGTTACTTCCTTCTAGGGAAAGATTCTACTGCTTAAATACATATTTTTTTCTATGCGACCAATATTGAAATTTCAAAAAATCCTTCAAAAATTTCCTCCAACTAAACCGCCGATCATCTGATAACAGTTTTTTGACAAGCTTTTATTTAACTTGCAATGTTTGTATGTATGTATAATAATAATAATAATTATTATTTTTATTTATCTCCACAAATTACATGCAATGATAAAATACAGTTGACAGGAAGATTAGGAAAAAATTGCAATTTGTGGGAGATCTGGAGTCCTAACTAAGCCTGAGCGTGTATTTTGGAGCTTCAGGCTTCTTAATTGCAGTAGTCAACGTGGTGCGTAAGTGTGTATAAATGTGGGAGTAAATGGGTAACCGTTTGTGTGTGTGTGTGTGTGTGTACGTGCGTGTGTATGTAGTAATGTTAATTATGCAATATGAATTAACCAATTGACCAATTGAAGACTGTATGTTTGTTCGGTTTAAATCTTGCAACTGAATTTTAAAGTAGTTATCCTCAACTGATTGAGCTGAGTTTTGCATACACTTTTAGTTTGGATGACTTATCTAACCATGAAGTGATGACATTATAAATCTAATAAGGCGGACCGCCCAGGATGTCGGACAAATTATTTTTATGCACTCCCATGATATGAAATGCAAGGGTTTCCTGAAAATAATAAAATGACGTCGGCATTCAGCTCTTCTAGGAGATGGTGTACTACTAAATGTTAAGACTTAGCAGGGTCGTTTTAATTAATATGCTGGATATAATAATATATGGATCCTGGGCAGAGTCTAGCGGTCATACTGTGGGGAATACGAGCAAACACGTAAACAAACACGGTTGCACAGTAAAGTTGTTGCATGTGAGCAGTCAAAATCGACCCCTAGAATCTTATATAATACTTTATAGTCTGGTAATTTCATGTTCGTGGTTCTATATTGCTGGGGCTTCTAGTTTCTCTAAACCATTTTAATGTTTTTTTTTTCTGCATACTAGACTTGATTCTGAACAACACCCTAAAGGCTCGTACTTTTTTACCATCCTTTATATTATGTAATGTTATTTATGAATGTATGTAATGTAATGTTTATGTTATGTTAACCGTTTACGACTTTATTTACTAACTCTGGTTTATGGTTTTCTTCAGGCATTGTAAAGAAAAAAACATACGTTGAGAGCAGAGAAAATGTCGAAATCCAAAATGAAGTAATGGTAAAGCATAAGTACTTAATGTATTGTTCACAATATTTCATATTTATGTACCTATGGATTTACATCAATTTTTTTAAACAGCCTCATCCCAAACTATAGAAGCGACATATACAAACAGCTGGTACGCATAGCAAAGGTGACGTGGGGCTTGAATAGAGAGATCACTAGAACCATCTACGTCGCAGTAATAGAGCCCATCATGACATATGCCTTGAGCGCATGGTCTCCAGCCACTAAGCTAGAGCTAATCAAGAAACAATTTGACTCGCTGCAGAGAGGCTTTGCCCAAAAGATCTGCAAAGCACACCGTACAGTATCACTTACGTCAGCACTTACGCTGTCAGGACTTCTCTCGCTCGACCTGAGGGTGCAAGAAGCCGCAAGTCTGTACAGGACAAAAAGAAACCTCTCTCTCGACTACTTACCAGCAAGCAAGGAGCTCGAAAACAACATTAGCTATTTGGACCAGAAACACCCGTCCACACTCATATCCACGGACTTCGAGCTCCTTGAGAATTTTGACCCCGAGACCCTTAATCCCACCATCGCTGGCCCTCAAATCTATACAGATGGCAGCAAAATAGAGGGCAAAGTAGGAGCTGTTCTTACATGGTGGGAGGGGGGAAGGGAGACCATTAACCAAGAATTCAGCATCCCTCGTGTACAGTATTCCAGTCGGAACTCTAAGCACTTTTTAGGGCAATTCAGATGGTGAAACTTAGCAAGGAACCCATCGTTAGCATACTGAGTGACTCAAGATCCTCACTCGACCTGCCAAAAAATGCCAAAACGAGCCACCCCTTAGCCAAATCCATCAAAGAGTGCATCGAGGAGATTAAAGCGGAAGAAAGAGAATTACTGGCAACGAACGCGCCGACGAGCTCGCCAAGTCGGCAGCGCTCACCAAACAACCCAAGACTATGGTGATCGAGTATATGAGAGGTGAAGTCGCAGACCTCTGTGGCTGCATCAAAGCCTCAGAAAAGCATGAGGTGATCGTGTACGAAAACAGTGGGGAAGACCTGAGCTTCCTCAAAGTTCCACGACGCGTCTCAGCACCAAGAGCAAGTAACACCAACCCAGGCTCATGCCCGATCACTCAAAGTGGTTCTGAACGCATACAATAAAAGGCAGCCGTCATCAAAACCGCAGTAGATCAAAGCGGCAGTCCAAAAGAAACCATCCGAGACCGAAATAGCTTAAACTCTAATATTTCGAATTATAAATTTTGATGAATAAGTGTAACTAAATTTAAGTAAATGCTAAGTTATTTATTTATAATCCATGTACCGGCAATAGAAAAATTCAATGTTACACTATCATTGAACGTTGCTTGAACATTGCTCGTCCACAAGCCACAAGCCTCAGTTCAAAACAACGAGCACGCGCGGAAAGATGTTAATTTTTAGAAACAACACAATTGATCTTAAAATAATTTATCGTAGAATCTTCAAAGAGTACGGACTAAGAGATACGGACTAAAATGTAAAAAGAAATAAATAAAAAAAAACTATAGAAGCTATTGACTTGGTAATATAATTCTCCCATTAATCCGTCAGCTCCCGCTATAGGGGAAATAATATACATTTTATTGTAACACCGTCATTTGTTTACCTCGGGTGTGTAAACTTTAGTGAGAATAAAATTTGAAGACTAAAATTTCATGCACTGATATTAGCGTGTTTTCACTATTTTAATATCGTGCGTATAACAGTAAGTAAGTAGCAGTTAAGATTAGTATGTTTTAATTTTCAGATTCTCTAAACAGAGGTTCCGCTTGAAACCAGTGTAGTTATTGAAGGTCGGAGAATAATTGATCTTCAGTTTTTTATAGATCAAATTAAAACATTCAATAACCATAATAAGGCAACTGGCTGTACTTTTGGTAACTTGAATATCGTTAAAGAGCGCAATATCGGAAAAGGCAATGAAACATAGGTTATTAGAATATTATAATTAGTGTCTGTTGCCAGAAATTGTTGACCCAAGAAAGTCTAAGTCGATGCCACTACGGAGCACGACTTTCCAGTCATATTATTAAATATTTTTGTTATTATAAATAGCATTTTTATTTGTTGCTTTTGCATTTGACGACGTGTGTTTTTCTTTAAACTAGAATCGAAGCTCATATTATAAATGCGAAGATAAATAAGTTTGTTTGTTATGCTTTCACGTTAAAACGACTGAGCGGATTTGGATGAAAGGCTAGTAATTTTTGTAAAAGAGTAACAAATATTCATCCAAATACCCATCCATATAAACTCTCAAACTTTCGCCTTTATAATTATTATTTGAAAATATGGTCTGTATGCTATTCTGATGTATAATCTATAATATAATCAAATTTAAGTACTATTTTTTCATCAAAATCCGTTCCGTAGTTCTTACGGGAAAAACTAAAAAGCATGCAACCATACATCCTCACAGACTCGTATTTATAATATTAATCGTAGTAAGATTTTACATTACTACATTTCTAACTTTTCACGCCTGATTTTGAAAATTGCCACTTTATTTCACAAGGCTGTAATAGAAATAAAAATAAACTGACTATAAATAAATATTATTAAACATAACTCAATGGATCAACATGGTTAGTTTGACTATAATAACAGAGAGTGCATCAACTCTACGCACACAGTCACGTGCGCATATGTGTGAGTGGAAAGAACACTGCAATTACCTAAATATTGTGCCGAGGATTTGGCGTTAACGCTCTTAAGTCATCGTATTCCTCTATTTTATTACCAAGTCGTCTGATTTCCGAGATGCCGATTATGTCGTAGTTTATTTTATTTATTGCTTCATTTAGCTCCAGCGTTCGTGTGAAGATAGGCTCCTGACGTTGTAAGCTGCGATTTTTAATTGGGTTTTGTTTTTGTTTTGTCTGTTCACCATCTGTGTAGTTTTTTTTGGAGGGTTATGCTCGTAATCTTCCCCGGTGACCGCGAGTTGGAAGATTTGTGTTGTTTATTTTCTGTTGTTTGTTTAAGGTCATCGTCTTCGTGTGGGAGTAGGAGGAGGGGGTTAATTGCTACTTGTTGTTTTCCTTGGCGTCGTTTTTCTGCTCGGTTGAACATGGGATTATCGCATTCATATAATTACTATATTAAAATAAGTACTAGCTGTCTCCCACCGAAGGATACTACTTTTTCCAGGATATAAACTATCTACGTGGCAAGTTTCATCCAAACCTGGTAGATACTTTTTATGTGTTAGAGCAACAATTATCTTTTTTTTTTTATTTCAGACGGGATTGCGCATATCCATTCGCACAAACTTTCGCATTTTAATATTTGTAGGTGTTCTCTGCGACTTCTCCCGAAGAATAATTGTTCATTCCACGATATAAAGTATTCTAGCGCGCAGGTGAGACATACCGCTCGGCCTCCAGCTGCAGCTGGCGGTGCGCGGCGGCGATGGCGGCGAGGTCGGCCCGCAGCGCGTGCAGCTCGTGCAGCGAGCGCGGCGCGGGCCCGGCGGCGCCCAGCGCCGACTCCTTGTCCGCCAGCCACGCCGTGCTCTCCTCGGCCGCGCGGTCGAACTCGTGCACCTGCCGCGCGCCCGCCAGCGCCTGCCCGGGGAGAACGGAATTAGGTATAAATCTTACTTACTCCAAAATGCTCACTTAGCCTACTCTCCCTATCCCCACTTATCTAGCTACCCCTAAAAATCTTATTTGTTTATTTATTTTATTAATTCTTCAAATATTACTAACCCGATATATCTTATCAACCCCACAAATTTTAATAACCCTAAAAATATTATAATCCTACACATATTACCATCCCTACGAGTCTTACCGACCCTAAAAATCTTACTAACCCTACAAGTCTTATCAACCCTTTAAATTTTACTAACCTTAAAAATATTACTAATCCTACACATATTACCAACCCTACGAGTCTTATCGACCCTAAAAATATTACTAACCCTAAAAGTCTTATCAACCCTTTAAATTTTACTAACCCTACAAGTATTACTAATCCTAAACATATTACCAAAACTAGACATATTACTAACCCTACAAATTTAACCATTGAAATTACAGTTACAGATTTAACTTCTCGTCTCACCGACAACACCACGATGCCCCATCGTAGTGTTGTCGGTGTTGTTGCAAATGTCCATCCAGCGGTAGCCTGTTCGTTAGCCTACTTTACATAAAAAAAGGCAGGTGTCCTCACCTCCTGCCTGGCCAGCGCCAGCTCCTTAAGGTCGTCCCACAGGCCCCTAATGTCGTCGATCCTCTGCTTGACCTTCTCGGCCTCGGGCATGTTCTCCTCGAGGAGAACATTGCCGCCCTCGCATACGGCCTCGATGCGGCCCTCGTTGGCTGAGAGAGAACATTTCAATAATAAATAAACGGAATTTTCTTCACACACTGATGAAGTAGCAGAGCTTGTACTGTGGTGATCAGATATCTGGTATCGAATCATATCAAAAGCCTTTAATTCTGATAAGTACATTACAAAATCATTTTTACTCTTTAAATAATAATAGTTTTTATATAATGCATTATGCATATTATTCTGATGTATTCAAAGTTAAATCAGTCATGCTCGCTTTAATGCCTTTGCTTGCGGCGGCGTCGTGTGGCGGGTCGCTCACTTCCCTACAATATGGCGAGGAGGGCGATGGCTGCCACATGCGTCATGATTGTGAACAGGTGCTGCTTGTGGGGGCTGATCAACTTCAGTTAATGTTTTCTTATGATTATTATTACATTTTCAAAATATTTATAATTTTTTGATTTATGATTTCTTTGATACACCAACAGTTAATATATGTAATAAATGTAACTTTTTTATTATTAAAGAGTAATTTCTGCATTTTTTGCATTTCTTTCATTGCTTCTCAGTAAAAGCAACCTTCTGAACCGGCATTAGCGTCAGACCATTCATAAGTGCTTGTAAAGGCCTATTTGAGTAAAAAAAATTCATTCATTTTTTCATACCCTCCTTGACCAACCTACCTTTTCCATAAAATCCCTGTAGGGACACATGTAGGTATGCAAGTCAGAGTGCAAGGTAAGCGTTTATGTATGTGTGAACGGAATGTATGAACGGCGGACAGTTACTGCGCACTGGTCCGATTGAGTGGTTGTCGCTAAGGGATTTAATCAATATACTTACCAGTTGAATTCTTAAACCTGAGCTTGATTCAATATCCTAGAAGTAACTCATCCAACTCATCATAACTAACGTCAGTACGTTAAATTTAAGCTTCACAGTCACAGACGTACCTTGCAGCTGCGCGAGGAAGTTATCGAAGGCCTGCTGGAGCGTCTCTACGTGCTCCACATCTAGCCCGTATTCCTCGCTAGCCGCCGTCGTCATCTGCTCGCCGATCCATTCCTGCACCTCCTCGCACTCCTGGACGAACCTTGGGGACGGAAATTAAATGTTACAAGTAGCTGGACAAAAACAGACAGACGGTCCACCTGATGGCAAGTGGTCACCGCCGGAAGGACATTAGCAACACCAGGGGCATCGTAATGTTGTCGCGGAGACGTAAAGTTAAGTCTCATGTGTCTGTAACTTTTCCCTTACCTTTGTAACCGAAACAGTAATACAAGTACACTACTGCTTCACGGGGTAAATAGGTATGTTAATAGAAAATGTAAACTCACTTGAAGTACTTGAGGCTCTGCTGCAGCCGCTGCTGCCTCTTGGCCGACAGCAGCTTCATCTCCTCGTACGAGGAATTTAGCTCGTCAGTCCTCGCTTTCACTTGCTCGCTGTCCTTTGTTCCTCGCTCCTGGTGGCAGAATAATAATATAAGGGTACCAGTTCCTTCTTTACCATAAGGAAAGTACAGACCCGATAGGGACTGTGTTCTTAAACGAGGTATTGTTTTGACAACTTATTTTTGTCTTATTGGATTTGAAATTAGCATGTAGTGGTTTTGACACCCCTTACATGAAAGGGCTTTTCACCGGAATTGGGGACATTTTTTAAGGGGAGATGGGGGGCTGGGGAGGAGCGTGTATGTACGTACCACGAGCGCGGCGGCGGCGCGGGCCAGCTGCAGCAGGCGCGCGTCGGCTTGGGCCAGCGCGCGCTGCGTGGCCTCGAGGCGGCGGGGCGGCGGGCCGGCTGGGGGCTGGGGGGCTGGGGGGGAGCGTGTATGTACGTACCACGAGCGCGGCGGCGGCGCGGGCCAGCTGCAGCAGGCGCGCGTCGGCTTGGGCCAGCGCGCGCTGCGTGGCCTCGAGGCGGCGGGGCGGCGGGCCGGCTGGGGGCTGGGGGGCTGGGGGGGAGCGTGTATGTACGTACCACGAGCGCGGCGGCGGCGCGGGCCAGCTGCAGCAGGCGCGCGTCGGCTTGGGCCAGCGCGCGCTGCGTGGCCTCGAGGCGGCGGGGCGGCGGGCCGGCTGGGGGCTGGGGGGCTGCGGGGGAGCGTGTATGTACGTACCACGAGCGCGGCGGCGGCGCGGGCCAGCTGCAGCAGGCGCGCGTCGGCTTGGGCCAGCGCGCGCTGCGTGGCCTCGAGGCGGCGGGGCGGCGGGCCGGCTGGGGGCTGGGGGGCTGGGGGGGAGCGTGTATGTACGTACCACGAGCGCGGCGGCGGCGCGGGCCAGCTGCAGCAGGCGCGCGTCGGCTTGGGCCAGCGCGCGCTGCGTGGCCTCGAGGCGGCGGGGCGGCGGGCCGGCTGGGGGCTGGGGGGCTGGGGGGGAGCGTGTATGTACGTACCACGAGCGCGGCGGCGGCGCGGGCCAGCTGCAGCAGGCGCGCGTCGGCTTGGGCCAGCGCGCGCTGCGTGGCCTCGAGGCGGCGGGGCGGCGGGCCGGCTGGGGGCTGGGGGGCTGCGGGGGAGCGTGTATGTACGTACCACGAGCGCGGCGGCGGCGCGGGCCAGCTGCAGCAGGCGCGCGTCGGCTTGGGCCAGCGCGCGCTGCGTGGCCTCGAGGCGGCGGGGCGGCGGGCCGGCTGGGGGCTGGGGGGCTGCGGGGGAGCGTGTATGTACGTACCACGAGCGCGGCGGCGGCGCGGGCCAGCTGCAGCAGGCGCGCGTCGGCTTGGGCCAGCGCGCGCTGCGTGGCCTCGAGGCGGCGGGGCGGCGGGCCGGCTGGGGGCGGGGGGGCGGGGGGGGAGCGTGTATGTACGTACCACGAGCGCGGCGGCGGCGCGGGCCAGCTGCAGCAGGCGCGCGTCGGCTTGGGCCAGCGCGCGCTGCGTGGCCTCGAGGCGGCGGGCCAGCGCGCGCACGGAGGGCTCGTCGCGGCCCACGTCCGCCGACACCAGCGCCGCGCGCCGCTCGCGCAGCCACACCTCCGCCTCCGACACCTCCGACGTCAGCTGGGGGAGGGGGGGCGATGTTTGTTACAGAATACCATTGACACGACACGAGAGGAATAGAAAAGAAACTGAAAGACACGAAAAGAGCCGAGAAGTTACTCTGTAAGAGAAAAACTATATGTATGGAATATTTATACCCTATACCCTCCTTGAACAAAATTTTTAAATTTTCATTAAAATTCGTTTAAGCATAACTTCGCTACACAAAATAAGTAACAACAAACAGAGGCACGCATAGTATTTAATCTATGTGGGAATCGAACCCACAACCTGCGACAAAATAAAAAAAAAATCTAAACCATTTATTCTGTTTAGACCCTCGGCAGGCACTTATGAAGGTCAAATTTAAAGTTCCTGAAGCAACTACCGGTTCGGAAGTCAGCCTTCAACTGAGAAGAACCGGCAAGAAACTCAGCAAGGTTACATTCTTTTTTATATAAATTTTATCTAATCTGACTTTTTTGCTATTTTATAATATCAATTTCATATTATTTTATATTTAACAATTACTAATTACTTCATAGGTAACATTCAAAAACAAAACAAAAAAAAAAAAAATAACAAGACTACAAAATAGAAAAAAACAATATATACTTTTTTTTTTATGCCACTTGGGCCGACAAACAAGCAGACGGTCCACCTGATGGTAAGTGGTCACCGCCGCCTATGGATATTTGCAACACTAGGAGCATCGCCAATGCGTTGTCGACCCTGAGACGTGAAGTTGTTAAGTCTCATGTGCCTGTAATTTCACCGGCCCCCTTACCTTTCTAACCGAAACACAGTAATACAATTGCACTACTGCTTCACGGCGGAAATGGGTAAGGTGGTAGTACTTCCCCGGACGAACTCTGCACTAAGAGCTCTACTACTCTAAAGTAATTACGACTACAACAAGAAAATTAGAGGTGCACTGTGCAGAGAGTAGCTATTTCCATACATTTTTATCTTCAATATAATGAACTACCTTGTAATACGCTTTTTCTTTCAAAACTTTGCTAATATAATTTATTAATTTATGATCAGACATTTTGGTTACTGAAAGCGGTATCTATATATATATATAAATGAATCCCTATTTCCCTTGGTCACGGCATCATGCATGGACGGCTGGACCGATTTCGGTAATTATTTTTTTGTTGTGTTTGTTATTGTCAGGAGATGGTTCTTATGAACGAAAAAATTAAGTAAGTTGCGCGGAAAATTAGAAAAATTTAACGGCTTTACTAGCGCTTTTGACAATATAAACTTTTTTAATGTAACCTGTTTGACATTATTGTCAGTCGTTTGACAGTTGGGGCGATTGACAGAATGTGCGCTGCATAACACGGGTCGGAATTATATTGATAAAATAATTCATTTATAATTTCTTTATAACTAAGTAAACAGTTCACAGTCGATTAGATCTTGAATTCAATATTAATAATTAAGACAGGACAACGTCTGTCGGGTCAGCTAGTCTTATTATAAAATCGAACACAATTACCAAGAAATGACTTGTTTACTTTAGTTTTGGAGTAGTAGAGCTCTTAGTGCAGAGTTCGTCCGGGGAAGTACTACCACCTTACCCATTTCCGCCGTGAAGCAGTAGTGCAATTGTATTACTGTGTTTCAGTTAGAAAGGTAAGGGGGCCGGTGAAATTACAGGCACATGAGACTTAACAACTTCACGTCTCAGGGTCGATAACGCATTGGCGATGCTCCTAGTGTTGCAAATGTCCATAGGCGGCGGTGAACACTTACTATCAGGTGGACCGTCTGCTTGTTTGTCGGCCCAAGTGGCATAAAAAAAAAAGTTAGCCTAAGTATGGAACAACTAACTTCTCCCTTTGACTTGTATTAATATTACATAACTATGTCTCTTCTCATTTAGTTAAACCGCTTCTAACTCGAAGCCCTATTTGTTGATAGATCGATATTTATTTATTTATTGATTAGGCAAACCATCTATATATTTACAATCAATTTATTAGTGACACAATATTTCATAATTTGAGTACAGTGTAAATACGTCACTTACTGGTATGCAAACCATTTACAGTAAACTACATACAACATGCTTCAAGATTCAAAACCATTTATTCAGTTTAGGCCCTCGGAGGGCACTTATGAAGGTCAAATTTAAAGTTACTGAAGCTACAACCGGTTCGGAAGTCAGCCTTCAACTAAGAAGATAACAATTCATCTAAAAATATTTAATGGCACGACAAGGCGACTTGATAAAATTAATATTAATATAACAATGAAATTGTTCGATAAAGAAATTTGGTGTATGATTAACAAAATTAACATTAACAGATATATAAAAATGAGCGACAGACCTGTAACAATTCACACTTCTCGTTGATTCTGGTGGTGCGGGCGGCGGCGGCGTCTTGCAGCGAACGCAGCGTCCCGGCCAGCTCTCGAGAGCGCGTTTCCAGCGCTTGAGAGGCGAAGTGACCACGCCGGGACAGTTGGCTAGCGCGAGCAGTCAGCGCGCTCACTGTCGGCTCTCTGTTGGATTGGTGAACAAGATTAACACTAACTCTTAAATATATATATATAATATACTAGCTGACAAGACAGACGTTGTCTTAACTAAAAATATTGAATTCGAATCTTCTGATTGAATCGACTGTGAAATGTGCACTGAGTGATTATAAATTAATTATTTTATCAATATAATTCCGACCCATGCCTCTGTTTTAAACGATATTGTCAAACGACTGACATTTATGTCAAACACCATAAGGTTACATTATAAGAGTTTGTAGGGTTACTTAATATATGCACACGCATGTAAGTAGTTGTAGTCAGCTATTATGTATGATGATCCGCGGTAGCGACAGTCGCTCGCTATCCGCGCAATGTAACGGTATAACACTACCAATATACGTTATATGTGTGATCCTTGGACGTTTCATTTATCCTCCACAAGAAAGCACCTAAAAGTTTATATTGTCAAAAGCGGTAAGGTTACATTAGAAAAGTTAATAGGGTCGTTATGTTTTCTTAATTTTTCTAATTTTCCACACAACTATCTCAACTTTTTCTTTCATAAGAACCTTCCCCTGACAATAACAAACACAACAAAAAATGAATTACCGAAATTGGACCAGCCGTCTATCGGTGATGCCGTGACCAAGGGAAATAGGGATTCATTTATACAATATATGTAGAATAGAAAAGAATAGAATATAAATATTGTTTATTCATGTAGGCCTTCACAGGCTCTCGTAAATCGTCGTAATTTTTTTATCTATGTTTTATAATATGGGGGGCAAAATAAATAAATAAATATTATTATTATTTAATTATCTATAATATATTGGTGAATTCATAGCGAAATCTACCATTACATTAACATTAACTTAGAAAACATAACTTCAACCCTATTGTCCTCGAAGAGTTATAAATAAATATCCCGGGGCATTCTTTACACGCGGCCACCTGATCCCAAACTAAGCAGAGCTTGTACTATGGGAACCAGATAACTGATATACTACATATACTACTTTTTATGTTGATGCACACATGTGATATACGGAACCCTCACCTGGTAGCCAGTTCTGCTTCCAAGGCTATATGTTTCTTCAACAACGCTTGCGCTTCGGTTAACGTGCTTCCGGTCTCTTCTTGTCTCACAGCACCCTCTCGCTCTCGCAGCCTGAATTTTACATAAACATATTTATATTAATATAATAAAGCTGAAGAGTTTGTTTGTTTGTTTGAACGGGCTAATCTCTGGAACTACTGGTTCGATTTGAAATCTTGCACTATTAGATAGCCCATTTATTGAGTGAGGCTATAAGCTTTTTATCCCACTGCTGGGCACGATAAAAGGTGTAGCTCACGCGGGGGGAGCCTATTCTCTATCTATGAGCCAAGTTTCATCCAAATCTGTCCAGTAGTTTTTGGGTGAAAGAGTAACAAACATACAAATACTACTTTCATCTTTATAATATTAGTATAGACTAGCTGTCCCCCGCGGTTTCACCCGCGTTCCCGAGGGATGTAACATTATCCCGGCACAAAAAGTATCCTATGTTACTTCTAATAATCTCCAAGAGTATGTGTAAACATACATTCACATTTATAATATTATAATGTAGGGTATAGGATTAGTAGGATTTCATTTTGGATCCAAGATATTTAAATTAACAGTAAGAAACTCCCAAACTCACCAACTCAACTCCTCGTCGGCGTCTCTCTCCCATTGGTGGAGGAGGGCGGCGTCCTCCAGGTTATCGCGTCTGATTTGCATCGGTTCTTGAAGTTGGCGATACCTGATAATAATTCATTGTCAAATAAGGTTATTTACCCATATCTTGTGAAATAGCACTTGAGTACTCTGAGATACTACACTAAATGCTGCACGAGACCTTGCTCTGTTACTGTATCCCCTTATTGTGTCGAAATAAACATAAACCATTGAGAAATCTTATAAAACACTGTGTGTCACACAACTCGTGCTATTTGAATAATACTATAGTCACTTTAATATTGAACGCGACTAAATAAAAGGAGGTCATTTACCATGTTGCTATTTCTGAGTGCGGTCAACGTTTTTTTATACCGACAATGCAGACGGTCCACCTGATGGTAAGTGGTCACCGCCGGATGGACATTAGTAAAACAAGGGGCATCGTGGCGTAGTCGCTGAGACGTGAAGTTAAGTCTCACGTGCCTGTAACTTCTCCCTAACCTTTCTAACCGAAACAGTAATACAAGTACACTGCTGCTTCACGGTAGAAGTGGGTATGGTGGTACTACTTCCGAAGAACTCTGCACTAAGAGCTCTTCTACTCTGTCTACTATACTACAACTCTATTTATAGTTTAACTTACCTCTTAACAGCAACATCAGCCTTATCCAATATCTCTTCAGCCATAAAGTGCTTCGTGTCGGCGAGCTGTCGGGCGGTGTCGGCCAGCAGTGTTGCCGTCTCGCTCTTGCTCGACACTTGCTGCTCTAGCCGCGTGTGGCGTTTGAGGAGAGCTGTTACTGACGCCAGGTCTTTTCCTAAAGTAATTTGAAATAAGTGAAGTTAATATTTTATTATTTGTTTCCCGCAGTTCCCCAGGGATGTTACATTTTCCCGGGATAAAATGTATTCTATGTGTTTATTTATGTTATAAACTATGTATGTGCCAAGTTTCATTTAAATCGGTTTAGTGGATTAAGCTTGAAAGAGTAACAAACACCGATACATTCATTTCCACAGATTTCGTATTTATAATATTACTAGCTGTCCCCCGCGGTTTCACCCGATCCCGAGGGATATAACCATACATATAAACTTTCCTCTTGAATCATTCTGTCCATTGACGTAAACCGCATCAAAATCCGTTGCATTGTTTAAAAGATTAAAGCGTACGAACAACGTAAGTGACTTTGTTTTAAACCGTGTACAGGATATAATTTTAAGGCATTTAGAGGACCTCTTTCGAGTTATTATGAAAACTCTTGGAGGTAAGTTCAATAAATAGTATTTTTTGTTTTTTTTATTGTATAGGCTTGTGTTTGACTACAATCCCACCATACTAAGTGAAAAGATCTTAATAAATATCACACTGATATAGAACGCTAAGAGAGAGACAGGAGTATGAGTGAGAGAGTGACTAACCGTGGTCCTCGCTGAGCAGCTGCGCCTCGGTGTCGTCGAGGAAGGCAGTGAAGTCGTCGAGGCCGCGCAGGTACACGCGCGCCTGGTACGCCTGCTGCAGCCGCTCGCGACGGACTTTGGCAGCTACCTGCATCAACATAGAACACACATTCGCTTACCACTGCCAATATGGGTCATACTTGCTAAATAGAGACTGTAGACGGTGAATTAATAGTTTCTCGTCAATGAGTTATTAGGAATAAATTTTCTTTTCTTATATTCTCTAAAACAGGACTTCCCAGGGGGGAGTAATTTCAGGGGGGGGGGGGGCGTAATAGGTACGTTTGCATGTTGTACTCTTTTATTAAAGATCCTTAATATACAAATATATTGTGTCTGTATTGAACATAAATAATATCTATACTAATATTATAAAGACGAAAGATTTGTTTGTTTGTAATGAATAGGCTCCGAAACTACTGGACCGATTTCAAAAATTCTTTCACCTTTGGAAAGCTACATTATCCCCGAGTAACATAGGCTATATTATATTAAAAATTAGGGATCCTTACTAAAACTCCAATAATGTAACATAAGGTGTAAAAAATGACCTGAAAAATTCCTTACGTCGCGTGCGCTGCGAAAACTATTGATGATAGAATGAACAAAATAATAATGTAACATCCCTCGGCAACGCGGGTGAAACCGCGGGGGACAGCTATAGTTAATATAACAATAATGTGCGTTTCTTATTTTTGTTGAAACTTAAGGGGGGCGTGAAAATAATATGTTTTGTTTGGGGAAGCTCCCGAAATACAGGTTGAGAAACCTGGCTCTAGAAGGTCTCTTAAATAGTTAATAATTAATATAAATATCCCAAGACATTCACACACATGGTTACCTGATCCCAAGTTAAGCAGAGTGTACTGCTTGTAGTATGACTGCCAGGTAACTGATATACTACATATATTACTTTTTAAATACATACTTATATAGATATTTACACCCAGCCACAGAACAAACAGACATGTTCATGCACACAAATGTTTATCCTGGGTGGGAATCGAACCCGCGACGTGCGGCGTGGCAGTCAGGACCTCTAAACAAACCAACTGGCTCGTCATTTAAATTACAATTTATAATTAAGTAAATCCCCGAAAACAATGTATTTGTAGTCAGACAAATAAAAACATTACCTGTAATTCCCTCCATTGGTTCTCTAACTCTTCGACGTGAGTGGCGATCTCTTGTGACGCATAATGCTTGGCTTCTGCAACAATCAAATAATAATGACAACAAGGCGAAAGCGTTATGACGTCAGCGCTTTGACAGAGTCTGGACCTGTGTTCGCGCGAGCCGAGATAACGAAGGCATTCGACAATCCCGATCACGCAATTCTCTGCTTAGGAACTGTCTCACGTTTCGTTGTGTTTAGTGTGATTGTATTGAAGTACCTAAGCAAGTTAACCTACCTAATACTTTAATTTTTCTCAAAGAAACATATCTGCGCCCATATAATGTCTGACGGTGATGATACTACCTATGATCGGCCCCCTATTCCGACATATAAATATCCCGGGACATTCTTTACACACGGCCCGATCCGAAACTAAGCAGAGCTCTCACGTGATTAGTAGTATTAGCGTAGTAAGCGACAGAGACAGAGCATACAGGCAGCGACGAAACATCCTCGAGTTAGTGTCATTTTCCCTAGAGAATCGAGCCCCAGATAACTGATATAGTAGACTAGTCGTCACTTCTCTAGGTAAGAAGCTGCGGGTTATGTTCGCGCATAGTATAGCTCGTTGCTAAGCAACGGTGACGTCATAACCTTTCCCCTTTTTCCCTTTATCTCTATTTTGTGATGTGAAACACAAAAATCGGTGAGTATTGTAGACTTATATAGATACTAGCTGTCCCCCGCGGTTTCACCCGCGTTTAGTTTGAAGTTGGTCAGACCAAGAAAACACGTTGTACTAACTTTGGACCGTTTTACCCCTTTAGGGGGTTAATTTTCAAAAATCCTTTCTTAGTGCTCCGCTACGTTAAGGAACCCCTGTGCAAAATTTCAAGTTTCTAACCCTTATAGTTTAGGCCCTGCGTTGATAAGTCAGTTTCTCTTTTTATATATTTAGATTCCAGACTCTATCTCTCTGCCAAAGTTCATTCTGATCCCAATGGAAATGAAGAATATGTCGATCTCTGCAGCAAAGAGATTTTTTTTATACCACTTGGGCCGTCAAACAAGCAGACGGTCCACCTGATGGTTAGTGGTCACCGCCGCCTATGGACATTTGCAACACTAGGGGCATCGCCAATGCGTTGTCGACCCTGAGCCGTGAAGTTGTTAAGTCTCATGTGCCTGTAATGTCATCGGCCTTATCTTTCTAACCGAAACACAGTAACACAATTGCACTACTGCTTCACGGCGGAAATGGGTAAGGTGCTAGTACTTCCCCGGACGAACTCTGCACAAAGAGCTCTACTACTCGAAAAAATTCATTCCCACGTGTTGCCACCACATTCCCACCAAGTGGAAGGCCATGTGGCAACCACCTCCCCCACTTACCTATAAGCCCCTCGCCCTGGTTGGCGACATCGTCGATGCGGCCCTTATTGGCGGCGAGCTCGGACTCGAACACTGCGTGCTTTTGGATCTTGCTTTGTAAGTTTGATAGTTCTCTGAAAATATACGTCTTATTTAGACTCGTAGTCGACCATAATCATTATTGAATTAGTTTTTCTGTTTCCTCTTGTTTGTCTGCTACATTTTTTAACTCTAAAGCTCTTAAATAGCTGCTAAACAAAAATACAAAATTGATACACAAGGAAAAGATTTTTTAAACAATTTTTTCATTGAAATACATACTTAATAGATATTTAATGCGCAAAAGTATTTGTACTGGGTGGGAATCGAACCCATATACTTTTAATGTATGCAATTACAAGAGAATTGGTGTTTTTACAGACGTGGTAGCACATTACCAGCAGCAACGCCGATGCGTTGTCGTCCCTGAGACGTGAAATTTAGTCCCATGTGCCTGTAACTTCACCGGCCTTACCTTTCTAGCCGAAACAGTAATACAAGTGCACTACTGCTTCACGACAAGAGCTTTACTATTCTGATACAAATCTACCACAATTTCATGACCACACTGACCTGTAGTTGTGGTCGGTGGCCGCCTGCATCTTAAGCGAGATCCACTCGCGTTCGTGGTACAAGTTCCTGAGGAACTGGTGCAGCTGTTTCGACTGCTGCAGCATCACACCGCGGTGCTTGCACGACTCCTGGACAAGGTAACGTGGACATCAAACTATTGTTTCGTTGTACATCAATTTACAGAACACCATACATAACAACGCATGGAAAAATAAAAATGGGATAAAATAAATAATTTTTTTTTTTCTATTTTTTAGTTGGATTTTCTATAAAAGCGTGTTTTTTAGGTTTTTTAAACTGTCACTTATTTTTCATTTTCAAAGTGAAACTTTAATTAGATCGTCTCAAACTTTTTGGTCTGTGTGTTGCATGTGGCGTGACGGTCGGCCGCGGAGTAGGGATGAAGTGAAAGGCGCTCGCCAGAGCAGCCAAGGCCAATATTTGTTGGAGATTTAGTCTACTTTTATCATTTCCCATTATCATTCCAATTTTCCAAGTGTAAAATTAAGATTGATAAAGCGATTTTTATACCCTTAATGGAATTTGTATGAAATTAGTTAAATATCTATAATGTGAAAAAAAGTTTCACTTTTACCGTGGTTTCATAAAACCACACAATCTTTTTAGTTAAATCGCTAATCCTAATTATCCTAGTAAGGATAACTGTTTAAAATATTGAATTATCACCGGTCTTCGATAATACTGCAAAGTACTACTATCTACAAACAAACAAACATATTGGTGAAGCTAATAAAAAGCGTGTAATGGCTAAAATACTTCATCCGTAATACTTGAACAACCAGCTCCATAACCCCAGTTAAGTTACCTGTAGTTTCCTGGTCCTGGCAAGAACAGAGTGCAGCCTCTGCTCGATGTACGGCTGGTCGTAGTGGCCGTCCTCGAGGACTCCCCGCGCGAACTTCTCCAGCTCCTCAACCCTGCCGAGCTGGCTGTCGAGCAACTTGGCGAACTCGCTGTGCTTCCTTATCAGAGTTTCAACGGCTGTTTGGAGAGAGAAGGTAATTAAATTTAATCGTTTTTTTTTGAGATCTCAATCTCACCTTTCCCGTTAGTAGCTTATTCACTGTTTTCATAAAGAGCTTCAAGTTGTAAGTTTCAGGGAACATTCGATGGTGGGGAGGTAAAAAGATAAGTAAAGCAAGGAGATGGTGTAATTCTCTCAGTATCGTAGACGAAGCCAATTTACTACTCTGCTTGTAGGTAGCCTTCCAGGCTATGGACTTGGCAACTGTATACAATAATAAATTGTTATGAATGTCATTCGATTGCACCACGTTTGTACCGGGTTGTACCACTTTTTGGCATTCCTATGTCTCTTCAGACTTTGAGGTACAAATGTTTAAAAAAATGGTACAATCCAGTGCAAACGTGGCACAGTCGAATGATATTCATTAAAATATATTTTTGTATACTCAGTTAGGGAACTGTAGTATGGGTACGAGACTAGAAGACCTATTTAAGGGAGGGAGGTATTCAAAATAGGGGGGCTTAGGTTTTCATCACGTAGTCAATAACCTCTAAGGAAATTTCCCTTTCAGTCCTTTATTATTAAAGACAAATTATGCAAATTTTAATTTTGACCATCTGTTTGCATAAAATGGCTGAAATCCGTATTTATGAATTCACGTAATAAGGGTACGTTCCCTTACCAGGGCCACATAGGTCATCCAGGCGGGTATTCTACAGAAATTTTACTTCAAAATCCCCAGGTCCACAACAGCATTCAAGGTGACTGAAGTACTATCTGGCTGAGAAATTAAATAGGATAGATAAATCTCACCGTCTAGATTTTCACCGAGATCGTCATTGTTAAGGAAGGCCTCCTTGGAGGACAGCCAGTCCTCTGTCTGCCGCGCCTGGTCTTTCAGCAGCTGCAACTGGTGGGCCTGTGGGGGGAGACAATCGTCTATAAATATACAGTGTGGTGTAGTGTAGTGTAGTGTGGTGCGGTGCAGTGTGGTGTTGTGTGGTTCAGTGTGGTGTAGTGTGGTGTAGTGTGGTGTAGTGTGGTGCAGTGTGGTGTTGTGTGGTGGTACCTGCGTGAGGTAGTTCTTGCGCTGCAGCCAGGCGGCGTCGAGCGTGGCGGCGAGCTGCAGCACGCGCGGCAGCTTGTGCGGCTGCGTCGCGCCCTCCTTCTGCAGCGCCGCTATCGCCTTCTTGCGGCTGTCGATCTCCGCCTGGTGGGGGGGGAGAAAGGGCATACAGTATAGGCTTGGTGTGTACTAAATTACAGCACAATCTGTCGTCTCGTTTAGCAGTGGAAGCGTAATAAACAAATTCATTTGGAGTTGTAACATTAGTGATAAATAATTTTTCTAACATTTTATAAAAAACTAGTGACAGTGAGAAACTCGCCCGATGGTCGAAATTCGACCATATATCGTGAAATAAAAACAGACATTATATGAATTTGTATGAAAAAATATAAATATTATTTTTTATAGGCAATTTACAAAACAGCAATCCTTACTAATATTACAAATGTGAATGTAAGTATGTTACGCTTTTACGCGAAAACTACTTAACCGATCATCATTAAACTTTGTACACATATTCTTTAAGGTATTAGAAGTAACGTAGGATACGTTTTTGGGCCGGGAAAATGTTACATCCCTCGGGAACGCGGGATACAGCTAGTGTAATATAATCTAACAATAAATTTATACAAAAAAAAAGCAATAAAAAACAATTAAAAGCTACTGAGCAAAAAGGTTTTAAAAATACAGGATGTGTCGTAAACACACGATAGAAGTGGAACTTTAGTATTACAGGGAAACATTTTAATTATTCATCAATCACTTTTGAATAGCATACATTGTGTTTATCGTTCATTTATTTTTCGTCACACAAAGAAGTTTTACTTCAATAATGGTACTTAACTACTTTACTTTACCTATTCATGGATACAAAAATATATTGCACTGAGTCATTACATACCTTCCTCTCATGATGCAGCTCCAGAAGCGCTTCAGCATCAGCGACGCTCTCCGGAGGGTCACATCCCTCCATCCGCTTCACCGTCTCCGACACCCACAGATCCAGTTCCTGGAAGGACACTAAATAAATATCCCGGACCTTCTTAACACGCGGCCATCTGATCCCAAACTAAGCAGAGCTTGTACTATGGAAACCAGATAACTGATATACTACATTATTGAATATATACTTAAATTATTTTATGTTTTATCTTTGCCCAATAATTAATATAAATAAATCATTTCTTTTGCTATTTTTTTAAAACCCACCTTGACTGTGTCGTCGAACTTGTGTTCGGCGATCGCGTCGTCGAGTGCGGCGGTGCGCTGCGCCGACAGCTCCTGCAGCTGCCCCCAGCCCTGCCGCAGCCTCTCAAGACGGGACTCTATGTCCTGGCTGTGCTCCTTGTGCCTGCCGGTGCAATTAATATGTGCAACACATAAAATCATCGAAATAAACAATGGGAAGAACCGAGTAGAAATGGGGAGACATGAAAAGATATGGGAAGAAAAGGAAAGACAGAACGCATATAGTATACTCTATTATGAAGTCTCGAAGTTATTACTCCGTTATGAAGTTCCAGTGTCTATCTTCCGGCTCCATCATCAGATCTGGTCAACGATACCTATTTATGGTATTGTCATCCGAGTCAAACATACTAGCAAAGATTTAAATCGATACGACAATAAGAAGTAGGTTAAAATAACCTTCCAAGATTTGTAAGCGTGTTTTAAAAAATGCCAAAGTAAAATCATCTCAATGGGTTTCGATATAAGGTATCTATTGATCCAATTACTAATTATTTAATAATGTAAATGAATTTCATAATAACGTCTTAATACATTATTGTGTTACACAAGACAAAAATGAACCGTATTACAAGGTGATAAGATACATAATTGTCATCATATCAGCCCTGGGATGGTCCACCTGGCGCCCCACCTGTCGGCGAGGGCCCGGCCCTCCAGCTCGAGCGCGCGTATCTTGTCGGCCACGGCCTGCGCCTCGGCGGCCCGCGCCAGGTGGCGGCGCCGCAGCTCCTGCGCCGCGCTGAGCTCGCGGCCCCGCTCCGCGCTGCCGCACACCGCCGCCTTGGCCGCGATGCGCTCCGCCGTGTCCTCCACGTCCCTGCCGATCCCGAGAGGGGGCATTAGATATCATCATTAACACCCACATATTTGTCACACACACAAACTTACCTCCATATACACACACTCACCCCACACTCAGTCATCTCCGCACACTCACAATCCCACATATACTCCCACCCCCACATACACTGACCCTCCAACATACACACACTCACCCCCACTTCTCTTCAACATTAAAGATACTAGTATGATAAAATGACAACTAAAAACCCCATATTATATTTCACAAAAACTACACAAACTAAGCAGAAATTGTACTATGGAAACCAGATAGCTAATATACTACATATACTACTTTTCTTTTTTTTCTAAATACAAACTTATATAGATATTTACACCCAGACACAGAACAAACAGACATGTTCATGCACACAAGTTGTTCTCTGGTGGGAATCGAGCCCACACCCTGTGGCGTCTTAATCAGGGACTCATAACCAACTGGTCATAAGCTTACCTGTTAAAGGAATGTATCTCGAGTGCGGCAGCTAAGTTGTCCCGGTACTTCTGCAGGGCTCCGCTGAGGGCTCGCCACTTAGCCAGGAAGGCATCGCGGCGCTGAGACACCGTCGCCGCGTGCTGGTTCGGACCCTGGCACGTTTTTTAAATTATAAATACTTACTTCCACGAAGTTTAATCGATATGACGCAACGACGACGATAGATTGTTGAATTTCATTGAAATTTGGAATTTAAGCTTCACTATAAATAAAAATCCTATTACTGCGTTTTCGGTGGAAGTTAAAATAGTTACATAAAAGAGTGGTTTTCTGGAATTCTACCCCTGAGAGATGAAAAGGGAGAAAGACCATAAGTAATTTTTTTGATTAAATATTCTCAAAATTACTTGTGAACAAATAACTGTTACCGTTTATGTTTTGTTTGAGATCCATACATAAATAATAGAAAGAACTTTGAAAACTAAACTTCTTGTCGTCGAGATTTTTTTATATTCATCCCCTAAAGGGAGAAAAAAGGGGGGAGTACAGTACCTGCTGCATCAGCTTGTCGGCTAGCGCGCAGATAGTCTTCACCCGCTTGTCGTCCACCTTCATGCCGCTGTCCATGTCGTCCAGCTTCCGCAGGAGGGCGCTGCAGTGCTCGTAGTCGCGGCCCAGCTCGTGGGCTTGCACCTGGGGGTGACATTTTATTTAACGTCATTGAAATCTAGCTGTTCCCAGTCTTCACCAGCGCTTAGAGATATCATTAATTAGACTGTGATTGGATTAATGGTCCGACGAACATGTAGACAATCCATGTGATGGTAAGTGGTCACCGCCGGATGAACATTTGCTACACCAGGGGCATTGCCGCGTTGTCGCCCCTGAGACGTGAAGTTAAGTCTCATGTGCCAGTAACTTACCCTTACCTTTGTAACCGAAACAGTAATACAAGTGCACTACTGATTCACGGCGGTAATGGTTATGGTGGTAGTTTAGGATAAAAAAAGAAAACTCACCATCATCTCCTTATCCCTGATCCAGGCCTCAATCTTGTCCAGTTGCTGGTTGAACTCCAGCATGTCCTGGGCCTCCTCGAGGCCACGACCTGGACAATAAGAAAACAATTGACGGGTGTGTTGGCGAAGTGGCTAGATAATAATAAATATCCCGGGACATTCTTTACACGCGGCCATCTGATCCCAAACTAAGCAGAGCTTGTACTACGGCAACCAGATAACTGATATACTACTTTTTTTTTAATACATACTTATATAGATATTTACACCCATACACAGAACAAACAGTGTACAGGATAAAGGTAACGTTATTAAAACAATACGTTTTCAAAATATTTTTTATGTATCGAACAGAGATCTTTGGTGTATTCGATGACGATAAATTTTTGTACTATGGGAACTAGATAACTTCGATAGACGAGTCCATAATAGTATGGAGTTCTTGTATGTTTTTTATGAACATTTTTGTTCGTTAATCGCATTTTGTATTTTATCAATAAAATTCTAAGGGCAACGTTACCTAGTAACTACTAGTACTACTAAGGAACCACAAGCCTCAGTTCAAGACAACGGGCTGAGCACGCGCGAAATTTTGTAATTTTTTAAGAAACACAATACAATTGAGCTTAAAATAATTTATCGTAGAATCTTCAAAGAGTACGGACTAAGAGTCCGTAAAAAATGTAAAAAGAAAAAAAAAAAAAAAAAAAAAAAGTCAACGTTACTGAAGCCAACACGACCAACTACAAGCCAGTTATAACAAAAAAAAAGCATTTTGCCCACCTCTCTGTTCCGTAGCCTCCTCCAGCAGCTTCCAGTCTGTGAGCAACTTCTGCAGCTGGTCCTCCACCTCGGCGTCGGGGCGCAGCTGTTCGGCGAGCTGCTGGATCTCCTCCAATCGCTTCCTGTTAGCGGCCAGTTCCGCCGTGAACGCCTGGTGCTTCTGCAGCATCTTGATCTTGTCTTCCAGGTTTGTCACTTCACCTGAAATTTATTAAATATAAGATTACAGTTTATAAAGATATGGTAAACAATTATACTTTTATTAAAAATTCGTTGTTTGCGAGGATGAATGTACGAATGTTTGTAACTCGTTGTTAGCTCATCAATTTGTTGTATTTTTTATACAAATTACAATTGATTGAAGCCTAGTAAAGAAATATTTTCATTCCTGTTTCACTCGAGTGGAATTTCGTGTATCTTTAAAGAGTATCATACATAAGTGTACTGTAGATGCGAGGGTGTATCGGCGGCCGAGTGTATGTATGTATGGGTGTAAAGGTGTATGTGTGTATGGATGTATGGGTATATGGGTGGACATGTGTATGGGTGCATGTGTGTATATAGTTACCGTGCAAGTGGTCGGCGTTCCCCGCCGCGAGCTTGGCCCGCTTCTCGGCGACCCAGCCGCGCGCCTCGGCCGCGTCCCGCGCGAACTGCGCCCGCGCCAGCCGCTGGGTCAGCTGCTCGCGGCGCCGGGACGACAGCCAGTGGAGCTGCAGACACCCAGGGGGAGAGGGGGGGATGTTCAACATTACATTAATATCTTAATAAACAACTAAAATCACGCTTCTCGAGCAATAAGTGTCTACATGGTAAAATTCAAAACCTCAAAATTCAGTTTAGGTCTAAATCACAATACATTGATGGTTCGACGCGCGAGCAGTGTGGGACTACCGATGGCTTTTACTATTGGACTTCTTAATTCTTTTTAATTAATATTTTTATCTTTTATAGTAAACGTAAATAAAAAGACAGTCAAAATTAGATACCTAACAATTTTTACACTCATAATATAACTCGAGACTTTAAAAAACAAATAAAAAAAAAGACTTCGTCGCCACTCTTAAATGAAGGTATGAGATCCTACCTTCTTCCTCCGTTCGTTGATCTGCTGCAGCTCATCGGCGATGCGCTGACTCTCCACGTGGTTCTGCTGGAGGAGCTTGTCTCCGTGGCTGTTCAGTGTTGCCAGCTTCTCGTCCTAGAATATATTAATAGGTAAATACAGGGTTGCCACTAAATCAATAATCGTACAGATTTTGTTATGCAAATATTTATAAAGTATAATTATATATTAAAAATCACGTCACTCGAACTCAGAACAAAGCTGCGGGCAAAAGCTAGTTGTTCTGTATTTTTTTTATAACCTGGCAAATTCTTTACACCAGATAACTGATATACTACAAATACAATTTTAAAATACATACTTATACATATGGATATGTACACCCAGACACAGAACAAACAGACATGTACATGCACAGAAATGTTTGTCCTGGGTGGGAATCAAACGACCTGCGGCGTGGGAGTCTCGGTCTTTAGCCACCAAGCCAACGGGCCCGTCAAAGTTGCACATACCTGTGTAGCCAGAAGCTTCTCAAATGCTTCGTGCTTCTTCAGCTGATTGTCAACTTCCTCCACACTGCTGGAAGGCGATATCTCCGTACCTAATGGGAGATATTATATTATTAAAGTAGGGATGATGATGATGATGAAGGTGATGTCAAGGAATATAACCATTATGACAAGTGGCCCATTTGGTGTTCCAGGTGCAGTTCAAGCTGCAATTCTAAATACAGTTCCAGGTACAGTTCTAAATTAAGTTTTAGCGGAAATTAAAAATGCAGTTCTAGGTGCAGTTCTAGCTGCTGTTTAAGGTTCAGTGCTAAATTCCATTCTAAATGCAGTCCTAGCTGAAATCCTAATTGTAGTTCCAGATACAATTCTAAATGTCGGTCCGGGTGCAGGTCTAAATTCAATTCTTAATGCAATTCTAGCTGAAATTCAAAAATCGGTTCTAAATGCCGCTCTAGTTGAATTTCTAATTGTAGTTCCAGGCCCAGTTTTAAATTTTGTTTTATTATTTCTAATAAACTAAAATATGCCTGTTCCAGCTTGAACGGCAGCAGTTCGTCGTGGTTACAGGTAGTGCATGACTCACTGAGCAGCTTGTCCTGCGCGGCGCAGAGGTCGTGCAGCTGCTTGGCGTCGCGCAGGAAGCAGTGCAGGTCGATGAGCTGGTCCAGCGCCACCTGGCGCGCCAGCCACGCCACCACCAGCTGCTCGCGCTCCGCCACCAGCGCCGCGCACTTCTCCTCTATCTCCTGTGCCGTTTCAAATATATCATTTGTTACTCATTTATTTATTTTAATTATTAATTTTTCATTCGTTTCTACATCGTTTTTAACATGTCATTATAATAATAACTTCCTCGCGTCACGCGTACTGCTCGGCCGACCCCATCATTAGGTACTCGTGACATGGAGGTGGCTCGTAAATTTAACAAACTTTATTGCTCCTGCGTTTTCGAGGGATGTAACATCTCCGAGTCTGTCGGGTGTCGGGTGTCGGGTGTCGGGTGGCGGGTCGCGGTAGGCGAGTATAGCGAGGGTACCGACCGGCGCGGCGGCGTGGCCCCGGTCGAGCAGGCGCTGGCCCAGCTGCAGCGCGCGCTGGAACACGTCGTCGCGCGCGTCCACCTCGGCGCGCGCGGCCTCGTGCTCGGCGCGCGCGGCCTGCGCCGACACGGCGCTGTGCACGCGCGGCGCCCGCGCCATGCCCGCGCGCAGCGCCGCCGACCAGCTCGACAGGTCGCGCACCTGCGGGCACACGCACGTGGACTCTCGGGACATCACATCATTTGAATAACCGAATCGATTCATATTTTTGTATTTAAATAAAGAACAAGTAAATACGAATAAAATGTAAAAAAATGTTTTTTCCAAATGAACGCAAATTTGTTTTGTTGTGTATATATCTTTACACCCAATATACCCGAAAAGTTAGGCAGAATTCGTCGTATTAAGACCCAAATACCAATGAAGATATTTCAAGTCCTCACTTGATGAACATGTGAGCGTGGGCTACATACAAGTAATAATTTCTAAGAAAAAAACATTTATTACTTTTCCCGACCCAGGCATCGAACCCCCGGTCTTCTAGCTGAGCTATATACCACTCGACCACCGGGAGTATTACATAGCACCCAATAACGTCAATTAATTGACGAAGAGGAGAAAAAAAGAATACTACCTACTAAACCTACTTATCCAAAAACCGGTAGATATTACAAATTACCGGTTTACAAAAAGATTGTGAAGAACATTCATTCTGAAAAGTAAATTCATAGATATATGAAGTACGCACTGCGTTCAAACAAAGTGCACATTATACATAGTCTTTATTACGTGTGCACATTATGCATAGTGCAGATTATGCATTGGAAGAGTATACAAAGTGCACAATTTGAATAGAGCTTATTATGCAGTGAACATTACACAAAGTGCACATAATGCATACTGGAGATTATGCTTTGGCAGACCATACAATGTGCAAAAATGCATAGTGCTTATTATCCAGTGCACATAACAAAAAGTGCACTTGATGCAAAGTGCACAAAATGCACAGCAATCAAATTCAATGATATATAATCATCCCAATATCTTCTGTTACCGGAACACAAAACTAGGAACACTTCCAAGACCTGTCGACAAGGGTAACACTAACTTGTGTTAAGAACTCGTGCAGCAATAGGTGCTGTTGCAGCACGTGTCGCCGGTCGTCGGCGGCTTGCTTCAGCATCGTCCACGCGTCGGTGAGCGCCTGTTGCTGCAGCTCAATCTGCTGTACGTTGCCCCCAGGGTACTGCTTCTGGAGGCGACTGCCTTCTTCTTGGAGGACCTATGAGAAGTTTAGTGTAGTATTTAAAAGGGTTTTTAGACCAGCTGTTATCTGATGTCAATGGTTTTTCTGGGTTAAAACTATCTACGTGCAACATTTCATCTAAATTCGCCTAGTAACAGTAGCTTTTGCATAAAAGATTAACAAACATACGTCCATTCATTCTCTCAAACTTTCGCTCTTATAATCTTAGTAGGATGCGCCAGCCTGTAGCCTTCACAAAACTACTCATCACACTCTCTCGCAGGTCGATCCAAAAAAAAAATCGATGAACTTTCTAGTTCCTCCGGTCAAGTGAGAGGATATCCCATCTCTTAAGGCTATTTATTTCATTCGTCTCTCTTTCGTTTCATAAATTTTCATTCCATTTCATCACAAGAAGCTCAGACGCCACGGCAGGCCCTACCTGCATCTGCGCGTCGATGGCGAGCAGGTCGTTCCGCACGGTGTCGTGGTCCCGCAGCAGCGCGGCCGCCCCGCGCGCGTCCCGCGGCGGCGGCGCCGCGCCCAGCGCCTGCCGCGCCTGCAGCGCGCGCCCGCACGTGTCGCCCACGTCGCGGTGGAAGCGGTGGATCTCGCCCGCCGCCTGCAGCCGCCCGCCGCGCGACTCCATCTGCTCCACCAGCCGCTGCCAGCTCTCGCTAAACGCGGGTGAACATACAGATTTGAATAGTGCACATGATGCATAGTGCACACATTATACAGACACGTCATACAAAGTGCACTTGATACACAGTAAATATGATGCATAGTGCACACAAAGCACAGTGCACACGATGCAGTATCAACTTACCCGAGCGCCGCCTGCGTGGCCTCGATGTCGGCGAGATGCGGCGAGTCGGAGGCGGCGAGCTTGTGCGCGAGCTCCTCGCACTGCGTGAACCGCTCGGCGCCGCTCTCCACGCGGTGGCGCAGCTCCGCGAACTTCGACACTAGCGTCTGTTACATAACGACCATATTACAACGGCACACGAAACTATTTTTAATCAATTGATTTCTTTATTTGATTACCAACACATTACAAAATTAAAGTTCACAAATAAAAATAACTATGGTGCCCCATTTACAGGTGACGAGCATGCAAATAAGTATATAAGGACAGACAACAGAAACAAGAGCAAATAAGGGACATTGATAAAAATAAATTAAATAAAAAATCTATTGAATAAATAGCATTTTTCTTGCATTGTCTGTTGATATACTATAAAGAGTTTTATGTACACAAATTTTTGTCCCAAATGGGACTCGAACCCACGACCAGTATCGTGGAAGTCGGGGTATCTAACCCTTACTCCAATAATATTAGATATATATATATAATAGAGCAAATACAAAAAAGATTTATAAAACATCTATGTTATCGTCTTAACATCCCATATTCTACCGTAAATTATTTAAATCTATGCAAAAAATGTCATTTAATGCCTCTTTCTAATAGACGAGAAGTTGCAGACTGCACATTTGTTCAAAAAATGTTTTCTAGCGACATTGATTGCCCTGATATTCTATACAAGTTTTCTTTAAATGTCCCAGTCCGATTCACTAGGCACACACAAACATTTCAAACTCACCTTGCGTACACTAACTATCGACAAAATACCTTTATCGTGCGAGCAAGCAACACCATGAACAAGTTAATTAGGGAATACAATTTCGATCTATTCTGTACAAGCATTGGCTCGGCTAGACGGCAGCTAAGCCTTAACTTCTTTAAGCAGGTACTAAACCAAATTTGTTTAGTTAAACGTGAATATTCCTTTCACTCATCTTGTCAAAGTCAATTATTATGACTGATTAATACTATTTACCAGCTACCTTACCAGTTATTTCACTCACACTTAATACTATCTTGTTATCTAACCGTGAGGATCTGTTAATGGCTTTCTGTTATCTACATATAATATGTAAAAACTCTAGTTTGTTAAATAAGCTGTAGATCTTCCTCTAAAAAAAATATTAATAATTTAATTTAGAAAGTGCTCGGTGGTTAAATGCAATTTCCCTAACCAGCTATTAGAGTCTGACATTCATATGTGCCATCAATCAATCAGAAAATCATCCTCAATTAAATTTTTTTCTTCTATTACACTTAGAACAATATTTATTTTTAAATATTAATCTCGTTGTCGGTCAATGTCAGGTAGGAGTAAAAAAACAGACCCACGCTCCACCTGATGGTAAGTGGTCACCGCCGAATGGACATTTGCGACACCAGCACGATCGCAATGCGTGGTCGACCCTGAGAAGTGATTCTAAACGAAACACAGTAATACAAGTGCACTACCGTAGTAGTAGATCTCTTAGTGCAGAGTCCGTCCGGAGAAGTACTACCACCTTACACATTTCTGCCGTGAAGCACTTGTATCACTGTGTTTCGGTTAGAAAGGTATGGCCGGTGACATTACAGGCACATGAGACTTAACAACTTCATGGCTCAGGGTCGACAACGCATTGGCGATGCCCCTAGTGTTGCAAATGTCCATAGGCGGCGGTGACCACTTACCACCAGGTGGACCGTCTGCTTATTTTATCGGCCCAAGTAGTATTAAAAATAAAAACTACCACTTCACGCTGGAAATAGGTAAGGTGGTAATACTTTCCTAGAAACCTGTACTTGTCATAAAAATGTATAAACTCACGAGTAAATGTTCGTAATCCTGGCCGTAGTCTTCGCTGGACGCGGCCGTGTATTGTTCCTGGATCCAGCTCTCCAGCTCGGCGCTCTCCGCCAAGTATTCGTGTCTGGGGACATAGACAATTCGTTACACTTGTGGCGATTTTGATGCGGTTTTTTTTAATAGATAGAGTGATTGAAGAGGAAGGTTTTTATGTATAATACACGTGACATCCCACGGGAAAGCGGGTGAAACCGCGGGGGACAGCTAGTATTAGTATATACTCAACAAAAAAGTTTGCATTCACTTCTAAAACTTAAGATTTAGAGAAGAGATAGAGAATTTAATGGTTATGATAAAATGAAAAAAAAGTCTTTTAATAATGCTATCTGGTTTAGACATTTGACCAAGAATTTGAACAAGAACATAAATTAATATAATTTTGTATGTTTAAACGAAGATCAAATGCTAGAAATGTGCATTTCATACGATCATATCTCATTCTCTCGCCTCAATCCAATAGATATACATGTTTCTCTTTTTAACTTCTTCTAGTTACAGATCATAACGGTACTAAGAATATTTTACAGATTTTCAAAAACAACGCCATCTCTTTTTAATATATTTATTTAATTATATAATATGTGGGTACAGTACCTGCATACACTCTCAACGAGCGCTTCCCTCCGCAACGCGGCCTGCCGCTGCAGCCGCTGCAAGCTATCAGCCAGCAGGGCGTGGCGCTCCAGCAGCTGGGGGCTCCCCCCGGCCGCGCCGGCCGCGTGGCCCATCTCCGCGATGATGGCCGCGTACGTGTCCAGCTCCAGCTCCAGCGCCTTGTGGCTGGTGAGCAGCTGCGTGGCGCGGTGGCGGTCGGCGCCCACGTCGGGCGAGGCCAGCGCGGCCGCCTTGTCGGCGAGCCAGCTGTCCACCTCCAGCGCCTCGTGGAGGAACTGCTGCGCGCGCAGGGCGGCCTCCAGGCGGCTGGCGCGGGCGGCCGCGGCCGCAGACACCTGCTCGTATGCTTGCTCCAGCTGTGAGCATAGCTCGGAGATCTGCACCACATAAAATAAATGATTAATACATAAATTTATTTCTTTCATAATAAACACTTGTAACAGACTATACTCATAACAATGCACTTTAGTATTTTTCAACACACGAGTTGGGGGTCTTATAAGATTTCTCAATCGTTCATTTTTATTTCCACATCATCATCAGCCTATCTCCGTCCGCTGCTGGACATAGGGCTCATCTATAGCACGCCATCACTTCAGCTCTTTGTTTCCGACCGCGGCCAGCCAGCTTGCGTAATTTGTTTGTTAATTTATACATACATATAATAAATTTGTACTTCTAGAGTCTTTAGTATTAAGTATAAATTGCGTTAACACTCACCTTCTCCTTCTGCGGGTGTTGTTCGACCAGGCTCCTGCCTTGCTTGACGACGCGTTCGATCACCGGCTGTCTGCCGGCCAGCTCGGCACGTAACTAAAACAAAAACTCAATTAGTACTGCTAGCATCTACAGATGTGCGATGACCCTGTTTAAAAATTTGATTTGAAAGTTCTCCCCACACAACCATCTAACAAAATATGGTTATTTAATTCTGAAAAACATGTTTTCATGTGATTTATGTTATTTTGTGATGTAATTCAAACGAATTTATTGGAAAAAATCGTTGGCTGTGAAGTCGGTTTAAAGAAGGAGTTAATGAAAAAATTTTTTTTTCGATATATGAACATTTGTTTACACTCGTTAATCCAAACGCGAGAAGAGAGATAAGTGTCGCAAGCCAACGCTTGGGCCGATCGTGCCTCTCTGTCGCTTGTTCCGCGCTCGCGCAGCCACTCCAGCTCGTGTGTGTGTATGCGTGTGTGGGGGAGGGGGTGGAGGGGTGGGGGCGTACCTTCCCGTGCTTCTTCTGCATGGCCTGCGCGGCGTGCAGGTCGTGCGGCGCGGCGGGCGCGGCGGCGCCGGGCGCGCGCTCGCGCAGCCACTCCAGCTCGTGTGTGTGTATGCGTGTGTGGGGGAGGGGGTGGAGGGGTGGGGGCGTACCTTCCCGTGCTTCTTCTGCATGGCCTGCGCGGCGTGCAGGTCGTGCGGCGCGGCGGGCGCGGCGGCGCCGGGCGCGCGCTCGCGCAGCCACTCCAGCTCGTGTGTGTGTATGCGTGTGTGGGGGAGGGGGTGGAGGGGTGGGGGCGTACCTTCCCGTGCTTCTTCTGCATGGCCTGCGCGGCGTGCAGGTCGTGCGGCGCGGCGGGCGCGGCGGCGCCGGGCGCGCGCTCGCGCAGCCACTCCAGCTCGTGTGTGTGTATGCGTGTGTGGGGGAGGGGGTGGAGGGGTGGGGGCGTACCTTCCCGTGCTTCTTCTGCATGGCCTGCGCGGCGTGCAGGTCGTGCGGCGCGGCGGGCGCGGCGGCGCCGGGCGCGCGCTCGCGCAGCCACTCCAGCTCGCCGCACACCTCCGCGCAGAACTTGTGCACTCTGGGGGATTATTCATGGACATTAACCAAAACGCAGCGTCGTGCACCTGCACGGATTGTAGGTCAATTATTACTATGGATAGTACAGGTAAACCTACACCCTCATCGAACGTACGACCACTTTAAAAAGCGTAACGTCATTACCGCTAGCGCAACCGCCACAATCGCATCATATAGTACGGTCATCGAGCTCAATTTAATTTGTAATTATTCGAATTAAATAAGTAATACATTTCGTCAATCTCCGTCATTTGCACCCTGAAGAGAACTCCTAAACGGCTGGATAGATTTTGATGTAATTTGTGTGTGTTCCAGTGGATTCGAGAATGGTTTAGATTCATAAATGGACCGGGTAGGTGGCGCTGCGATCGAATTCCTGCATTTTCGTATGGACTTATTTCGACAGGACAACGTCTGTCGGGACAGCTAGTTACTATACAGAATGTTACAAAACTACCCGTAAAGCCGAAATGAGGTTAAATGGGGCGTTATAACGAGTCCATTCACAATATTTAAGAACCGTAGTAACGCTGTGTAACATACCCCAAAAAAATAAAAAAACTGATTTTTATGAATGAAAAATAGAAACACTATTAAAGTAGACAATTATTAAGTAAACTAGGTACGCAGGCCTTTCTGTTAAATAATCTGGTTCCCTGACAGATCATGACAGCTTACTAGGGTTGTTGGCTTTGATAATTAATTATATTCTTATGGGGTATTTTGTAACACGTTGTATATATTTGTTATGAATGTATATGATAAATCCTCCCGCGGGCATCAGTACAAAATAAATCGAGCGCCATCTAACACTGGACATCACTTCTAAGTAACAGAGTGGTCTGGAATTGGAACCGACTACCGGACGAAGTAGTATCTTCAATAACTTTATTTCAAAACAAATTAGACAATTGGACACGGACTAAAAAACTTCAAAAGTGACTTTCAACACAGTGTGATATAGACACATCAGCTATTAAGCTGCTCGTCTATAAATAAATCACTACATAGTATAAAATAAAGTCGCTTTCTCAGTCCCTATACCCCTATGTATGCTTAAATCTTTAAAACTACGCAACGGATTTTGATGCGGTATTTTTTAATAGACAGAGTGATTGAAGAGGAAGGTTTATATGTATTATTATCTTCATTGCACCTGAGCCAAGCCGGGGCGGGTCGCTAGTATATAATAAATTAAATATATGCAAGCTACTTACTGCAGACTTCTCTCGAGAGCTTCTCTCCTACTACTAGCGACAGGCAGCAGGGCCCTGACGGCTTGCAGCAGGGCCTCAGAGTCTCTCTGTATGGCGGCCCCGTCGAAGTGCCCTCCGGAGACCAAATCAGCCCCTTGGGTCGCGAGGGCCGTGGCTTTCTGCTCCCATTGGGAGAGCTCCTGTTCTAAAGCCTGTCGAAAGATTTTTTTTATTATTTATATATTTAAATATCCACAGGTATACATTTAAAATGTTAATTATAAATGGTGACCCAATTAAAGATGACTACTGCATTTAAAAAGGAAAAACAATAAAACCAAAAAAAACTTATAGTATTATGCAACCTAATAAAAACTAAAGAAACAATATATAAATATACAACATAAATCACTACATAGTATAAAACAAAGTCGCTTTCTCTGTCCCTATATCCCTATGTATGCTTAAATCTTTAAAACTACGCGACGGATTTTGATGCGGTATTTTTAATAGATAGAGTGATTGAAGAGGAAGGTTTTTATGTATCATACATGTGAAATCCCTCGGGAACGCGGGTAAAACCGCGGGGGACAGCTAGTATAAAATAAAACAACCGACATTGCTTACATTGCTTATATTAAGCAACTAATAATTTAAAAACTCTGTAGAGACTTGCGGATTTGATCCTGCACTTGAGAGGCAGTTCCCTTCTAAACTTTATGTCCGACAGATACAACATAAAGTGAATGAAATGAAGGAGTATGAAGGATGAATTTGTTTTATAAAAAATAAATATCCCGGGACATTCTTCACACGCGGCCATCTGATCCTAAACTAAGCAGAGCTTGTACTATGGAAACCAGATAACTGATGTACTACTTTTTATTACAAATAGATATTTACACCCAGACACAGAACAAACAGACATGTCCGAAAGCTAATATGTACCTGGTGTTGGTTCAGGAGACGCTTGCAGCTCCTCAGGTCGGAGCCGGTCTCTTCGCTCTTCAGGGCTCGCTCCAGGTCCACCAGCCGAGCCTTGGCGTCTTCCACAGATCTATATATTATATAAAACGTCAGCGAAAATATGGCAAAGAATTAAATGAAGAGCTTAACACACCGTTTTGAGTACACAATAACTTATTGACTTACCTTTGTCAGGTGCTTACGAGTATACAGTTATTGACTGATGCCTAGTCATGTGCTAACTTATTGACTTACGCCTTGTTCAGTATTGGCTAAGTTATTGACTGACGCCTTGCAAAGTACTTACAAAGTTATTGACCGACGTCTTGTCAAGTGCTAACTAACTTAGTGACTTATACACTGTCAAATACTTGCTAAGTTATTAACTGACGCCTTGTCAAATGCTAACTTATTGACTTACGCCCTGTCAAGTACTGGCTAAGGTATTGATTCACATCTGTCACGTACTTGCTAATTTATTTTGTCACACCCTATTAACAACTCACTAATTAAATGACATATCCTGACAAGTACACAATAACTTCTTGACTCACACCAAGTACCCCCCAAGTCCTCACCTTCGATGTTTCTTCTGCTGCGCAGCCTGCCTCAGCTTGCTGCCCTTGTCCCTGGAGGCAGCAACCAGCTGTCCCCACGACGCCTGCAGCTGCTCTAGCCGCGAGGACACCTGCTCCGCGCGCCCTGGGTCCGACTTCTGCTGCGATTGACCGATCTGTGGGAAGTATATACTTTTTGATATAATATCGGAATGACCAGAAACTATCGATCCCAAGCTATCTGATCCCAAACTAAGCAGAGCTTGTACTATGGAAACCAGATAACTGATATACTACATATATTACATTATTGAATATATACTTACATATTTACATCGAGACACAGAACAGACATATTCATGAACACAAATATTTGTCCTGGGTGGGAATCGAACCCACGACCTGGGGCGTGGCAGTCAGTGTCTCTAACCACCAAGCCAACGGGCCCGTCTGAATTTTAACCTACGCAATAGATTTTATGCGATTTTGAGATTATTTATATAATGACACTCAGACAAAGTCGGGGCGCGTGGCTAGTATACATGAGTAGAACTTACACTCTCAACATTTCTCAGCTGTTTCTCGTTAGCCTGTAGTTCAGCTTCGAAAGCTTCATGCTTCTGTAGTTTACGCTCCAAGTTTGCCAAGTCCCTGGAACATAATAATTATATTTACTCAAATAAGTCTATGCTCAATTTATTAATGATACCGAAAGATGTAGTGTATCCCAGAAATCGGATTGAAGATAACAATGTATGGAAATAGCTGCTCTCTGCACAGTGCACCTGTAATTTTCTTGTGTAAGTTGTAAGTAGTTATTGTTATTTTCTATTTTGTAGTCTTGTTATTTTTTTTTTGTTTTGTTTTTTAATGTTACCTATATTAAGTATTTTGTAATTGTTAAATATAAAATTATGTAAAATTGATATTATAAAACAGCCAAAAAGTCAGAATAGATGAAATTTATAAAAAATGATTTAATAAAAAACAAAAAAGAATGTGACCTTGCTGAGTTTCTTGCCGGTTCTTCTCAGTCGAAGGCTGACTTCCGAACCGGTTGTAGCTTCAGTAACTTTAAATTTGACCTTCATAAGTGCCTTCCGAGGGCCTAAACTGAATAATTGGTTTTGAATTTTAAACTTTGAATCCAAATCACTATTGTGAAAGAATTATTAAAATCAGCCATGTGGTTTTTGAGTTTATTAATGAATGAAATACAAATATTTTACTTAGTTAGTTAATTAGTTACTATATAACAAAACCGAAAATATATCAAAAATAAAAGAAAGATATCCTCAGAAAGTTCAAATTCTCTTTATAATATTAGGCCTTACCTTTCTAACCGAAACAGTAAGTGCACTACTGCTTCACGCCGGTAATTGGGTAAGGTAGTACTTCCCCGGACGAACTCTGCACTAAGAGCTCTACTACTCAAGATTTAATATATTATTAAAAAACAAGTGTTACCTATAGCTCTGATCGTTAGCAGTCCTCGTCTTGTCCTGGATCCACGCTTGGAGTTCTTCCGTGGCCGCTATGAACTGTTGACAATATTATCTTTACTAGCGGACCAGTTCGCGACACAAGTCATTACAGCAGTTACTTAAAACAAGGCGTGTCGTAGACACACGATAGAAGTAAAACTTTAGTATTGCAGGGAAACATTTTAATTATTAATCAATCACTTTTCAATAGCATACATTGTGTTTATCATTCATTTATTATTCGTCACACAAAAAGGTTGCGGATCAGAATTTCAAAGCCCTACCATAAGAAGACCTACCACTTCAGAAAATTTATCCTGTTTACAGACATGGTTGGCTGATTGACCTTTTAGGTGCGATCACAACCGATGTATAGAGATATTTAGACACAGAACAAATAGACTTGTTCACGCACGCCTCTCGTTTGACTTGCGGCGTGACGGCATGGCGGCGTGACGGCGTGACGGCGTGACGGCGTGACGGCGCGGGGGTCAGGGTGTACAACATACCTGGTGGTGCGCGAGGCTGGCGTGCAGCGCGCGGCGGCGGGCGGCGGCCGCGCGCCGGACCGCGTCGCGGCGCTGCACGACGGCCGCGCGACGCGCCGCTATGCTGTACGTTCAAGAGAAAACAACATTAATAAAGTACAAGCTTGTGTTTACAATGGCTCCTGAGTTATAGTTGAATGGCAGGGGGGGTGGTGGGGGGGTGTATACTGACTGCTTGGAGGCGTAGTGGCCGGCGGCCTCGAGCGCGAGGGCCCGCTGCGACAAGGCGGCGAGGCGCTCGTCCTGCGCGCCCAGCCGCGCCTCCAGCTCCTCGTGGCGCTTCACCAGCGCGCCCGCGGAGTCCACGGACGTCTGCCGGGAGACGCACATATTAGTACCCTGGGACATTCTCCACATGCACCCATACAGATATATAAAAACAAAAAGAATATGTTCCATGGTGTCCATGCGCAGTAAAGTCGTACCTTCAATAACGATCTCCACATTCTCGCAGTCTAAATCCTAAACCAGATATTTGATTTACTACTTAAATACCTTTTTCTAAATACATATGCCTTTGTATAACATTTCTCATTTTAAATGAACTATGTAATGTTGTTTTGATACATAAATTCGTTAAACCGAACAAGTTTTGCATAATGTTGCCGCGCACAGCTGCAATTAAGGCACTGGCATTTGCTAAGAAGGTGCCACTTTGGTTCAAAGTCACACAGATCTCGGATACATACCCCATACTGATTGTATTCTAAGTACGCTTCGTGGGCGCCGCTCGACGCGTCGATCTGGTCCGCCTCTCGGTTGAAGCTCTGCAGCTGGACCACCTGCTGGAGGTGGCTGTCCTTGTCTTTCCATCCTGGCGAGAGAGAGACGGGTGATATAATTTATATGAAAATAATAATATTTTTATTTAAATAGGCCTTTATAACCATTTATAAACCGACTTCAAAAAAGGAGGAGGTTATCAACTCGTCTGTATTTTTTTTTTATGTTTGTTATGAGTTACTCTAATGCGTCAGCTATTACTCTTTGTAGTATGGATTTTTAGTTAAATAACTTTTAATAAAATTTATACTATCGAGAAACACTTTATGTGACCTATAGTTGATGTTGGAAGCTTCTATATATGGTCAAATCCTGAGAAAAAATCGATATCGCGATGTAGGATTCGCTTTCCATTTGGTTATTTTTTTGTATCGGACGAGATTGCGATTGGACTCAATCTCACCTGATGGTAAGTGAAGATGAGGCCGAAGATGGAGCTCGCTTTCCCGTTATAAGGCTATTCACTTTCGTTATTTTAAAGAGCCCCAAGTTGTAAGTTTCTGGGAACACAGATTTCGCCACAAGTTTATTAAAGTACCTTTTTCTACTGCCTTCTGCTCAGCTTCTAAAGTCTTGATCTTGTCCGCGACGTCCGTCAGCGAGGGGTTGTTGGCGACCAGTTGTTTACCGAGCCCAATCACTTCTTTGAACCTGAGGAGCAAATACTATACAATAGAGATGTGTCCCGACATGTCAAATAAGCAATTCTTTATGAAATGTCAAAACGATCGAATGTATGCAGTTTTGTATGAAATAGCAAGTTGTGACGTCATAATTGTACAGCATCAAATAATGTACTCTTTGTGATTACTTAAAATCACATTAATGATATAATTCTGATCATATTTGATGTATTCATGTATTTTCTGATGTTCAATACACTGGCTAGTGTTTGATCATTTATCTCTAATACAGGACAGTTCCCTATTTATAGACCTTCTATGCGTAAAGCTAGAGTAAAGGAATGTTACATTCTTATACTCTGTCTAATTTAGGATGATAATTTTGACAGCTGGGTTTTTGACAACAGAAAGGATGTGGTAGTGTATAATCGATACAGAACCTATGTGATCATCGATTTTAGACTCATAAAACATGAAATCGATATAACTGGGTGGTACGATTATAATACAAAACAAATTATACTTTTTCTATTAAATTAACAATTTATTTATATTACTGATGATGCTTTCGTAAGCCCTCCAACAATGACGATTTTGACTCGGTCCTATTTTCCGCCATTTTGGCATTCACGTTCAAAATAATCTTGCAATCGAACCAAAATTCGCGACATTCGCTGTTTAAAACAGTCTTTTTCGTTCTTTTTGGCGTTGTGTAACCAAAAATAACACAAACTCTTGTTGAGTTTTAATTGAGTTGAATTTTAAACAGTAAATAGCAAAAACAGTAACTCACAAAAACTGAATGGAAGCGTATACAAGGCACTAACGGCGTCAGAACTCGAACTGATTACAAAACGGCTACTGCGTGCCGATACAGTTTTTTTTTTTGGAAGGGATTACCCTATGATGGCTCTTACACCCCCTCACGCGGACAATGGATATATAGCAAAGCACCGATTTTTTTTTTCATTCATTAGGTAAATAATAGTTATTTCTCCAAATAAGTAATTGCGCGATAAAATAAATTTCAAATAACTTAAGTACTTACCAAAAAGTATAAAATTATCTAAATATAATTTTTTTATTGTTTGATTCATTTTATTTCAAAACCGATTTTCAATACTCTGTTGTTGTTCATTATGCGTGGCACTTCACTAAGTGGGCGGTACCCACCTATGAAGTACGACATTATTTGAAGTATCATGTGACCGAAAAAAATACGAAACTACATGGGCGTGATCTGTCAAAATTATCATCCTAAATTAGACAGAGCATAGTGTAGAGTTGGCCTGGACAAGTGAAGCAGTAGTGCACTTGAATTACTGTTTCGGTTAGAAAGTTAAGGCCGGTGACATAACAGGCACATGAGACTTAACTTCACGTCTCAGCGACAACGCCACGATGCCCCTGGTGTTGCAAATGTCCATAGGCCTTGACCATTAGGTCATTCTTTACACTATTACATTTATGTATAACTTACTAACTTCTTACTAACATGCCCACTGTCTTGTTGTATATTTATTAGTCATGTTGTGTACACATGCTTGGGAATGCAGTCCTGTACTAAGCCTTTGTTTCTGTAACCTCATTATCATAATTTGATTGTGTTCTGTTTTGTGTGCCAAATAAATAAAATTAAATTTAAAAAACTCGGCCCTTTGATCCTAAACTAAACAAGGCTTGTACTATGGAAACTAGATAACTGATATAGGTACTACATTTATTATTTTTCTTTTCTAAATGCATACTAATATAGTAATAAGATAGTATTTACAACCAGACACAGAACAGACATTCATGCACACAAATGTACATCCTGGGTGGGAATCGAACCCACGACCTGCGGCGTGGCGGTCATGGTCTCTAGCCACCAAGCCAACAGGCCCGTCAAGTTGATTATATTATAAAAATGTTTGAACTGACTCATCCTCATGGGCCTTGATGTCGTCTCGTAGCTCCTGGTGTTGTTTGTGCAGAGCTTCGGCAGTCGCCACGTCCTTGGCCTGCGCCTCCTGCGACAGCTGCTCATGCACACCCTGCACAGAAAAGATTTTTGAAGTGAGACTTTTGTAGACGCGCCATGAGAGGGAATAAAGTATTGCATTTTTGAAGTGGGTGTGACGTTTTGGGTGTGACGCTATACAGGAATATTTTTTATTCAGTGCGCAAACTTTGACACATTAAACTTAAATGAGTTTTATTAAACAGCAAATTTTTATTTTGATAGGTTTTAGTACAAAAAAATAAAGTTATCGTTAACGAAAGATATAGACTTTAAAATTGATATTATGGCTACTCTGTCGCTCAGGTCGGGCGCCCGACCCCGACCCCGGCCGTGGCTTTGGCAAATACAAAAAAAAAATGAAACCAATAATGGAAATGTGTTCCGTTACTGATACTGAACCACCAACATTTGTTTGCGCATTGCTTAAAATGTATTCCTGTATATATGCACAAACCTGCCGGATGCCACGTTCGACCGCTGCACGTACGCTATGTATATAGGCTGCAGCTGTATACCTGTAGCCAGTCGACGAGCTGCGCGGCGCTGGTGCCGAACACCTGGTGGCCCACGGCGCTCTCCAGCCGCGCGCGCCGCGCCGCCGCCTGCGCCCGGCAGCGCTCCCACACCTGCTGGATCTCGCGCTGCCGCCCCTCCACGTTCGACCGCTCCGTAGGGTACTGGGCTTTTACGCTACGCATATAGGACATGTTCACCACTTAGTTCATTGTATAAAGGAGCAGATAAGCCTTATCATTACACCATAGGGTTCATTATTCAATGACAATTTGTGGAGGTAAAAGAGACTATAATAGTTGTATACTCACGTGTGAATGTCATACCATTTAATGAGGCTGCATGTTCAATACAAAGAGTTTCAATCGTATGTATCTTTACGCCAGTAATTGTCAAAGAGGTAAAAAAATCAAATTCAAAGTAATTTATTCTATTTATACCTATTAAAGGGCGTATAAAGGTCATAGAGTAATTACCACTGGTTTGGAAATGAGCCTTCAATTGAAAAGAACCGGCAAGAAACTCAACAAAGTAAATTTTTTAACATGCATTTAATAATCTAACATAATTGACTGCTAGCCGAACAATACTGGACTTTAAACCTATCAGCAGTAAGGGTTACACTTACGAATCGGCGAGCAGGCTGACAGTATTGACCTTCTCCCGGAGCGGCTCCAGTTCCCGCTCGAGCTGCGCGTGGCGGCGCTGCAGCGCGCGCACGGTGCGCAGGTCCGTGGCCCCCGCGCCGGCCCCCGGCCCCGCGCCCGGCCCCGCGCCGGCCCCCGCCAGCTGCTGCTCCTTCTCCGCCATCCAGTCGAGGGCCTCGTCGCATGTGCGGCCGAACAGCTCCACACTATGGAAACAATACATTATAGAAACGGGATATTTAATTAGATGCTCCGACGCTATAGGTCGTGGGTTTGATTCCCATGCAAGGCCAAATTCATGTTTTAAAAGCGCGCGTGTATTGCAGTTCACGCGTAAAGCTTTTGTTTAATACTACTGTACTGTTACTATAATGTTGTGACTGTACTGCTGTTACAGTACTATTGATACTGTACTGTTGTTACTTACTCCTGTTACAGTACTGTCGTTCACGTAGTGATGTTTGTGTACTGGATTTTGAATACTTATTTAAAAAGTAGTAAATCAGTTATCTGGTTACCATGGTGCAAGCAGTGCACGCTCTGTTTAATTGAAGATTACATATTGCTTTATAGAAACACACATTTGACATTTGATTAGATGCTCCGACGCTACAGGTCGTGGGTTTGATTTCCATACCAGACCAAATTCATGTACATAGTAAGTAATCTTGTAAGCGTACTGTTGATACTGCACTTTCGATACTGTACTATTCATACTGTACTATTGTTACTGTACTATTGTTACTGTACTATTGTTACTGTACTATTGTTACTGTACTATTGTTACTGTACTATTGTTAATGTACTATTGTTACTGTACTATTGTTACTGTACTGATGTTACTGTACTATTCATACTGTACTGTTGATACGGTACTATTGATACTGTACAGTTGTTCCGTACTGTTGATACATTTGACTGTTGTCACTGAAGTGTTTGTAATTAGATTTTGTAAACATATATAAAAAGGAGTAAATCCAATATCTGGTTACCATAGTAAAAGCAGTAGGTATTTCGTTGTTACTAATACTGTGCTGTTGTTACTGTCAGTTCTGATGCTGTAGTTATAGTGTTACTTGTATATTTCTTATTATTCTGTTCATTCCCGATAGGTCTACGACAGTTAACTAAAGACAAGAAAGTTAACCCTAAAAACACGACTCCTTTGCTTAAAAGCAGCACTACAAAATGAATGAATGGTCTGGTATCACCTGGAGGCGCCTTCGAGACTCTTCTCCTTCTGGTGCTTGAGGCTGAGCAGCGCGTCCCAGTGCTGGCGCAGCTGGCGGCAGCGCGCGGCGGCGCGGCCGGCCTGCGAGTGCGCGCCCGCGCCCAGCGCCTCGGCCGCCGCCGCCACCTGCTCCATGCGCTTCGACGCCGCCGACAGGTCCGTCACGAATTTCTGCACAATCACTATTGTAAGAGCAACCTTCTGGACGGGAGTTCAAGTTTAATATTGTGTGTTTGTGAAGGCCCATGTGTATATAATTTATCCCACGGCTGGAAATGAGTAAGGTAGAACTCTGCACTGGGAGCTCTACTACGAATATTTTTTACAGTTTATTATTTAATGTAAGTAAGTCCTCGCACCTCGTACTTCCTCTTGGCTGTATCGACGGTGTCATCGGCGTCGTCGGTCCTCAGCATCTTCTCCTTGTCCTTCATCCACTTGTCGAAGTCATCGCACTCCGCGAAGAAGCTGTACAACTTGATCGCGTCTTCGAGCTGTTCCCGTCGAGCCGCCGACAGTGTCAGGAGCTCGTCTGACAAAGCAATATATGTTTTGTAACAATAGGCGGATGACTGCGATTCGATCGACAGTATCTATTGCTATCTGTATATAGACAAGCAAAATAGGGTTCCTATGACGCACCATCACCTCAAAACTACTGAACATGTCGGGATTGGACGGTTAAACATCCATAAAGTTAAACAAAAAAAAAATATTGCATTTAGAAATAAAAAAAATATATATATATATATAATAAATAAAATATTATATTTCAAGATTACGTCACATAGGTGCTGATTGACATACCGTATCCCTGCTGTATGTGCTGCATCTTGTCCTCGACGGTGGCGGGGCGCGGCGGCTGCGTGGCGGCGGCCCGCGAGGCGCGGCGCGCGGCCGGCTTGCTCCTCTTCACCGGCACCACCTGCTTCACCAGCACCGTCTTCTTCACGCGCTGGACTGTGCGGACCTTCTCCGGCCGACGGACTTGGACCTGGAGGGAAGGCATTACGAGGTTTAGGGAATATCCTGGGACATTACACGCGGCCATCTAATTTATTTATTCAAAAGGACAGTTACGCATCATATATCCGTATGGCGACATCTATATACACGCCTACAATCCTTCACCACCCGCATCACAGTGATGTGGCGACATCTATGAACGAGTAGAAACATGCGAGAATTCTACATCGCGATATCAAGATTCTCTCAGGATTTGATATATATACAAGCATCCAACATCAACAGTTGGCGCGCGGTCCCCACGCGGCGGCATGATCACCTAGCGGCGGAAGATCTTCCCTTTTAAATGGAGCAGTCTCACACCTCCCTCCTCCATATCTACATCCGCTTGTATCGTAATATATGTTTGCTCATTTCTAGAGATGTATTATTAAATATATCATGTTCACAAACATACTCCATGCTTCTGTAATCGCAACATACAATAGTCTGTGGTGGAAGAGGCTGGTTATCCATAACACAGGCTTCGATTTAGTTTGGATACCAGTTTCTCTTACAAACTTTAAAATTATAAAATATGTACATTATTTATGTTGCTATATTAGTTTGTAAAAAAATATTTTTTAATTTTATAGTTAAACTCGACTCACAGGTACAACTCTGGGCTCGATCTCCCTGACGTAGTTGGCGGGCACGAAGCCGTCGGTCCGGTCGGCCTTGCGCACCGACCACCAGTCCGGGTTCGTCTTGTTGATGAGGAACATCACCTCGCCCTTCTGCATCGAGATGCCCTGCCCCGTGAACGCGTAGAGCGCCTTCACCTGGGAACGATGGCACTTGAGACACAGTCCTCCCCCTCCACGGCCGGCGCCGGTAGAGCCTACGGGCCCGGTACCTGCGGCACGCTGCGCTCCTCGGTGACGGTGCGATGCTCGAGGCGCTCCACGGGCTCCTCCTCCCACACCTCGGTGGGCACGAGGCGCGACTCGTTCACCCACTCCTCCTCCTCCATGGCCGGCGCCGACTCCAGCTCCGTCGGCAGCTGGAGGGGGAGAACGGTACAATGCAATATATTATTGGTTATTAAAGTGAAAAGAACTTTAGCACTGTTGCGATTTGAAACTCAATGAATCGAAAGTGACTCTAAATAGAGAGATAGGATTTAGACTGAGTATTATGATGAATTTACTTCTATCGCGTGTGAAATGCATACATTAAACTTTTTTTTATTGGTTACCTATTAAACGCACCTTCGAATCGTCAGTTATGATATTGATACAAAATTTGAAAAAACACTTTTTCTAAATTTGCTTTGTCTGCTTCAATCTCCCAAACTCACAACCTCATTACCAAAATCTTTTTTTGACTATAAGATCTTATAAGATCGTTAATTCCCCACTTACCTGAAGACAATGTATCCCGGCAGCCCCCAGCCTCTCAGCGTGTCCGGACAGGGTCCCCAACTCGGCGCTGTAGGCCCTGATCTCGTCGTGGAGGGCCCTGTGGCGCGCCAGCAGGGCCCCGGCCGAGGGGGCGTCCAGCCCGCAGTCCTCGGTCGCCAGCAGGGGCCGCTTCTCCTTCATCCAGGACTCCGCTTCGTTAGCGTCGCCGTAGAACTGCCGAACAAATTATAGTATGTGTAGTGGTTATACTGGGTGTATGGTGTGCGTAATTGTGCATGATGTATGTACTGTGTGTTTAGTGTATATGATGTGTGTAATGTGTAAAGTGCGTATAGTGTATAAAGTGTGAAGTGTGTAAATTGTGTATAGTGTATAAAGTTTGTAATGTGTGTAAAGTGTGTCTAGTGTCTAATGTGTGTATAAAGTGTGTAGTGTGTAACGTGCGCATTATGTATAAAGTGTGTATTCCGTATAAAATGTGTAATGTGTGTAGTGTGTACCTGATGCGCGTCAGCGGCGTCGGCGAGCTGCTGGTCGCGCGCGGCCGCCAGCTCCCGCAGCGTCTCCCACTGCTGGTGCAGCGTCGACAGCCGCCGCTCGATCTCGGCACTCTTCGGGTGCTGCGCCTCGATCAGGCTGTGGGGATACCGACAGCATTGTTAACATATTATATACTAGCAATCGACCCCGGCTTCGTCTGACTCTCATAATATAAACATTTTGGAAGAAATTTTCGAAATGATGTTGAAATTGGCGAATCAATTACCGAATCTCTTGGGTAAGTTATAAGATATATAAAAGGAAAACAAACAGACAGAAGTAGTGATTGTGTTTATATATTATAATATTAAATTGACTAAATTTGTGATGTTTCTATTATCTCTCTGTCATCGATGCATTAGTAGCTACACCTTCAACAGTGCATTTCCAGGAACTGAAGCCCGGTGAACGGGCACGGGTGCAGGCGCGGGCCTACCTGTGTCCCTTGGCGCGGTGCGGCTGCGCGAGCAGGTCCCGGGCGCGCAGCTCGTGCAGCAGCGCGGTATGCTTCTGGCGCAGCGCGACCACGCCGCGGAGGTCCTTGGCGGCCACGGCGGCGCGGCAGATGCGCTGCTTGTCGGTCACCCATCCTGCAACAACACGCAACATTGCACACATCATATTTTACGAATAAATTATCAAGTGGAGTCGCATGATCAATTTAAAAAAGCGACCAAGTATACGATTCCTTCGCACCGTAAATGTGAAAAATCAACACACAATTAATTACATTAAGTTTTGCCAATCGGCTGTAAACTTTTTGAACAAATGACTCACCCTCTTCTTCATCGTGGTCTTCCAGGAACTGGTAGAGGTTTCTTGCATCCTCCAGCCTTGCCTTGCGGTCCTTGGCTGCTGCCACCAAGCTGTAAGTAATCAGTTGTTTTTAAGTTTATGTACGTTTGAGTGCATGTATGTGTATGTTTGTAGTATGTATTCGTGTGTGTGTGTGTGTGTGTGTGTATGAGTCTATTTGGTAGCATCAGCATCGACACGTACCCGTTGTAGTCGTCCTCGAGCGCGGCCCGCTGGTCGGCGAGCTGCTGGCGCGGCTGCGCGGGCCCGGCGGCGGCGGCGGCCTGGCGCGCGAGGCGGCGGATGGACTCGTCCAGCGCGCCCAGCTGCAGCTCCTGCAGCGCGTGCGCCTGCAGCAGCCGCTCCACGTCCACCAGGTGCCGACCCACCTCCTCCGACTCGAACTGCGCCTGTGGGGGGAGGGGGGACTTTACTTTACGAGTTCTATATCATATTAATTAATATTATATTATATATTTTAGAATATTCCCACTCTCCACTTATAACATTAGTTTACTTTATTCCCTTACTACTATGTACATACCTTCATCTCAACAAGAGTCTGTCCAACGGCATCGGCCTCTCTCAGCAGCGACATGAGATGCGCCAAGCCGACCAACGAGCTCCTGTGTCTCTCCAGCAGTTCCAGCAGCTCCCTCCAGCGCTGCAGCACCGCCTGCTCAGTTCTGGAGACTGTCTCGGCCCCGTGGTAGTTCTCGCGGACTAGTTCTGCTGCCATCGCTGACAGGTCTTCGAAGCGTTCAGTTCTGGTGACAATATAATAATAAATATCCAGAGACATATTTTACTGGCAGTGTGTAATTACTGATAGCTTGTACTATGGAAACCAGATAACTGATATATTACATTTACTTCTTTTTTTTCTAAATACAAACTTATATAGATATTTCCAATCAGACACAGAACAAACAGACATGTTCATGCACACAAATGTTTGTCCTGGGTGGGAATCGAAACCGCGACGTGCGACTTGGCAGTGAGGGTCGCTAACCACCAAGCCACCTGGCCTGGCAGGCTTCAATGGTAAAAGGCGACAGGTTACCTGGCGAGTATATCAGCGGAGATGGCCTCGTGCTTCTTCACTGTCGCGTCGACCTGCGCTAAGTTGGACCCGTAGCGAGGGTCAGAGAGCACCTGAATCATCTCCTTCAGGTATCCCTTGCGGAGCACCGACTGTGGGCGAAAATATCACGTTATTATATTGTGTACACTAGCTGTGCCCCGCAGTTTCAACCGCGTTTCCGAGGATTGTAGTTTCCTCAAGAGATAGCGTTGATAACGAAAAGTGTTTGAGAAAACCAATTTTTCGAAAAAAAAAAACATTGTAATTTTTTTTTGTTCTGCTTTTCCGGACAGAGATAGCAGTGCAACCGTTCCTGAGTTATAAATGGTGTTACTAACACGACTTTGTTTTATATATTTAAATTTACACCCAGACAGAACAAAGAGGCATGTTCATGTACACAATTTTTTGTCCGGTGCGGGAATCGAATCCACGACCTGCCGTGTGGCAGTCGGGTCTCTCCAATCTAAGTGACGTGTCAGTGATAGTTGGCAAGCAGATACATGTGTATAAAAATACTTTAATTGACTACTAGCTGTCCCCCGCGTTCCCGTGGGATGTCACATGTATTATACATAAAAACCTTCCTCTTCAATCACTCCTATCTATTAAAAAAACCGCATCAAAATCCGTTGCGTAGTTTTAAAGATTTAAGCATACATAGGGATATAGGGACAGAGTCACAGAGAAAGCGACTTTGTTTTATACTATGTAGTGATTCATAAGTGCTTGTGAAGGCCTGTTTTTTTGGTTTCCTTTTAGAATTATAGCTTAATTATTATTCCAACATACCTTAGTATTGAACTTGTAGTTGAGCTGTTCCAGGCGCTGTTGTCGCAGCAGCTCCGTCCTCAGCGCGATCTCGCGAGCGTGTTCCGCCTGGAAACATATTTACACCTGTAGCGACCTTCCATACAATTTACATACTTATATCATAAAAAAGGTTTCTTTCTCTTTTTATTATCGCATTTTTATTATATATTATATATACATTTTTTTCCATGTTTTTATTGGGTTGTCAAATATTATTTTTTAAGATATTTTTTGGTTCTGTTGTTTGTCTTTGCATGCGATGCGGTCGTCACCTCTAATTGGGACACCATTTATGATTAACATTTTGATACCTGTATTTTTTAATGTATTAGTGTGTGTCTTGTTGGTGATCTAAATAAATAAATAAATAAAAACTTGATATTTTATGGTAATAAAAAAATATTAAATAAATTAATATGTTAGTATTTTTAAACAAAAAAGTGCTTGCACATAAAATTCTTTTTTTTTTTTGTTTTTTTGTGAACTTTTTTTGTTGTGTATATGTACACAACATTGACAGCTTTTTAAAGCGCGAGATAGTGGTAGCTAAAAACGTCCAACACTGTGATGGGAGTCGTAGATTCGAATCTAATAATGAACTTGAAAAGTGAACAAAATGTTACATTGTAGTAGTGGGCTACTATCCACTTACTACCTGGCAAGTTGAAACTCGGTTGGACCTGAGATTTTATATGCTGACCACTTTCGGTCACATCATCACTAACCACGGTGACCACTGATGAGATGGACCGTCAGCTAGCGCGTCTGTTTGTCATTTGTTTCTATCAGTTGGTTTTCCAACTAAAGTATTTATTGAGACAAAGTTCCTTATCGCGCGTTGAGAAAGTGGGCTAGACGGAAAAAAATCACACGAAAAGTTGTAACGACACTTTTGTTCGAAATTTAAATGATATGGTTTATTATTGGGTTTGTTTTTTTCATAATTCATTTAAAGGCTACATACAACATGTTTAAAATTGTGTTCCATTTATAAATTAGTATAATTAGTAATTATTAGCACAGTCTTGATCTTTTATTGAAGACCTAATACTAAAGACGAGAGATTGCAAGTTTTTCTCAACACTGGACCTAAACTCAGCGTTTTGGTCAATTCCAATGCGTATCTTCGTTCCATCCGGGTGTCCCTTGACACCTCTCAAGTTTTTTATTAATTTACTTAAGTTATAATATCCTTACAGTTTACACCAATTCGACACTATAACAAAATTACAGTAACATATAATTAAAAATCCTTACAAATACGACTATTATACACTATATACTAATTTAGAAAATTCTATTAATATTAAGTACATTTCTATAGGTATTTTAGACAGATTGCAACTGAAGATGTCGATATCCTGCGACATAATATTAAGAATCCGTATTGAACGGGATAATGGTATATAAATACCTGTTCGAGTCTCTGCCAAGCCCTCTCCAAGTCCTGGGGCAGGTGGCCTTCGAGAGGCGACCACGGCTCGCCGACCAAGCTCTTTTGCATTGTGTTTATGTCAAAGTACAACGCCTCCACCTCGGAGCGTTCAATGTATCTGAAAATAGATAATCATTAATATTCGCCTGCCTTGTTCTCAATCAGTCACGGATCGGCGTAATATTTTCTGTCAAGTTAATGCGGAACTTAATAGAGGCCTAAGCATGAACATCTATCGCAAGCGTATCGTCATCGTATCGAGTCAGCCAAAAAGCTGGTTAGTATCCAAAATTGAACAGCACGCATACCGTGACGTTTTTTTTTAGCGGTCTTTCCTTTATAAGAGACCTCGTCTTTTTCCTCTAACATAATCAGAGATCTTATTTATCTTTTTTCTTTTTTTTTACTTCATTTCTTTTCCTATGTTATTCCCCATTTCCCACTGTTTCTACTTTATATTTCTTTTCTATTTATTATGTGCTATTTCCCCTTTTTTCCTTTTCATCCTGTCTCATGTCTGTTTACTATTCTTCCGTCTATCTTTGTTCCTAGTTTTCTTTATTACTCTTGATATTTTCCATTCACTTCTCTTTCATTTGGCTTATATCATTCTTCTATTTTCATATTGCCTTTCATTCAGCTTCTATTTTTCTTTCATTCTTGCGTTATTTTTAACGCGATCAGTCACACTTCGTTCATTCGTTCAATTCATACCGTGACGTTGCGCGATGTTCAATCTCCCATTGCATTGGTTTTTGACGCACTCGATACGATGACGATACGCTTACGGTAAATGTTCGTGCTCAGGGCACAGGATGTGGAAATGTAGATCCGGCGGTGACCACATACCAGGTGGACCGTCTGTCAGTCTGTGGTGTTGTAGACATGAATACTTACTTCGGCGGCTTCTCAACAGTCCTGTACTGTTTGAAAGCGAGCAGTAATCTCTGGATGCCGTCGAGTGAGTTGGGCAATTCGCGGCCATTCAACTCTTCGATCTTCAGCCGTATCCACTCGAGTAGGGCCGACATCAACTTGCCGTATTCTCCTTTGCGTCCGTCGCAGTCCATCATTTGGCCAATGATCTGTGACAAACAGAATAAAGAAGGGATGAAGGCAACGGAGACAAGTGACTTTTAACCTTAACTTCAAATAGATAGGTACTCTATTTGTTGTGAATGAAGTACTTTTTTTAATTTTATACCACTTGGGCCGACAAACTAGCGGACAGTCCACCTGATGGTAAGTGGTCACCGCCGCCTACGGAAATTTGCAACACTAGGGGCATCGCCAATGCGTTGTCGACCCTGAGACGAGAAATTGTAAGTCTCATGTGCCTGTAATTTCACCGGCCCCCTTACCTTTCTAACCGAAACAGAGTAATACGAGTGCACTACTGCTTCACGGCAGAAATGGGTAAGGTGGTAGTACTTCCCCGGACGCGGGTAAAACCGCGGGAGATAGCTATTATAAAATAATAGCACATAAGCAACGTTTAGGAACATCACTAGATTGCGGGTACAACCGCCTGGCGACACTAGTATATACTTACATTAGCGATCCTCCGGCCGCTCTTCTGTTCGTTCTTCATCCTCGCGAAGGTGTGGTAGTAACTCGCTACGTAAGTCATCACGGACTTCTCGTCCGGACGCGTTGTGTCTACATCTGAACATTATAATCATCATTGGAATGATCTTTGGTAAAAAATAAGGAATGTATACCCATTTCATAAGATGCCAAACTTTGATGACTCTTAACACCAATATGTAAAAATTGAAATTGATAAGTAATGTTTTAAAAATGTTATTTCACAATGTTCTGAATAAATAAAATCAAAATCGGAGGTGTTATTACTATTGCCCGCGGAAGGGTTAAATGGGAATCGAACCCGCGACCTTCGGCTTGGCAGTCAGAGTCGCTAACCAACATGCCAACTGGCTTGTAAAATGATGTAAAGATATTTCAAATATTCATATGTATCAAAATGTTAATAGCTTTATTCAAATAGACCTTTATAGACTTATGAACAGCCAAATTGGTGGATTGCTCGTATACGGCAGTACATACCCTCTGCGTCAAGTAGGCGCGGTATGGAGAGGTGTTTGTGCGCGACGTCGAAGGCGTGGTTGAGGGTCTCCACCGGCTCCGACACGGGCAGGTCGGACCAGCGGAACAGATCCGGTCTACGAACAAACATTATAAGTATTTGAAAATATATATAAAAAAATAGTGACAAGAATTGAAGTCCTTGTACATTATTGTAAAAAAAAAATTGAGTTAAGGACCTTCAAAATAGTAGATTTAACTAAAACTATAGTAAGCAGAACATTACAGTAATAGTATAATGTTTTACTGTAAAAAATAATGTATCAACTATTTTCATGGTTAATTACATGCTTCAACACTATTATTTGTTGACTACGTTACTATGTTGTACTGTTACTGTACTGTACCATTTTATTGTACTGTAGTATTATTGTACTGTATCTTTACAGTATAGTAATTAGTTAGTAGTTTTCATGGTAGATTTTTCTAAGACGCTCTTTGGTTAGTGTTTGATCATTTATCTTTAATACAGGACACATCCCAATTATGTGTTTGTTTCTTTATCGTGACGCATTTTCGTTTTATCATCATATACACATAAAAAAAAATTGTCAGTTCACCTGTGAGCGTGTATAAGGGCATTGAACCCGAGACCGGAACGCCAGGAGTCGGAGAAGTTGTGGATGTGGACGCCGTGGTAGCCGCTGGTCTTGCGCTGGCACCACAGCAGCAGCGCGTCCTTCGCGGACTTCTTCTCCGAGGATACATTCTCTTCGTCCTTGTGGAGAAACAGATAATCCAGGTTATTGGAAGGTCCCTAATAAATATCCTGGGACATTCTTTGCAGATCATCTGATAAACTAAGCAGAGCTTGTACTATGGAAACCAGATAACTGACATAAAATATACACTACTTTTTAAATACATACTAGAATAGATGTCTACATCCAGACACAGAACCAACTGTACACAAATGTTTGTCCTGGGTGGGAATCGAACCCACGACCCGTGGCGTCAGGGTATTTAGAAAAGTCAGATGAATAAAGTAAGTTTTATTTTAAAATTACAAATAATAAATATACCGGGACATTCTCTTACACGCGGGCATCTGATCCCAAACTAAGCAGAGCTTGTACTATACAATAAAGACTGGGCAACCAAGGGATAGATGGCGCCACATGTATAAAAACGCCCCTTCCATACAATCCTGTCAATCATCAATTCCCTTATACAGAATGTTACAAAACTACCCGTAAAGCCGAAAGGAGGTTAAATGGGGCCTTATAACGAGTCCATTCACAATATTTAAGAACCGTAGTAACGCTGTGTAACATACCCCAAAAAAAAAAAAAATAGCAGATTTTTATGAATGAAAAATACAAAAACTAATAAAGTAGACAATTATAAAGTAAAATAGGTACGTAGGCCTTTCTGTTAAATAATCTGGTTCCCTGACATGACAGCTTACTAGGGTTGTTGGCTTTGATGATTAATTATATTTTTACGGGGTATTTTGTAACACGTTGTATACAACACAACAGTCAAATGGTTTTAACAAATGACATACCACATCAATCTCAATCTCCTGGATCTGGAACCGCAGGATGATGGTCCAGATCAGACCGAGGATGAGGCGCGGGTTGCCGTCCACTATGTCCTCAGCACCTATCGACTCCAGCCGCACCTGCAAATTGGGACACATCATTAAAAACTGAACTAAAAGAAAGTGGAGAAAGAAATCACTTTGGTGGAATGTCGGTCTCTTTACTGAGAAATCAAAAGAAGACAGAAAGGGAGAGAGGCTAAAGAATATACAGTGTAAACTCTTTATAACGTTATCCTTTATAACGATAAACTCCCTATAACGTTGAAGTGAGCCCAAGTTGGTTGGTGTGTTCACTTTGTTTTGTTTTTTTTTGTTCACTCCATATAACGATAACTCTCTATAACGACAAAAAATGCTCAGTCCCTTGAGTTTCGTTATAAAGAGTTTACACTGTACATGAAGACACGGCTGATTGATGAAATTCTTTCTAGTAAATTGTCAAAAGGAGACGGCAATATAACCATAGATATACATCAAAGTCGTAGTCTATTTTTCAGCCATTTTTATCAGAGATTGGGGGGGGGGGGGGGGGGGAGTTTTCCTTAAATAATATTTTGCCATAGTTTGATACGATATTTTCATAACAATGCGATATAACGTATCATACGGACATCCCTGGCCATCTGATGGTAAGTGGTCACCAGGGGCATCGCCGCGTTGTCGACCCTGAGACTTCAAGTCTACCTTTCTCCCTGCTTCACGGCGGCAATGGATAAAGTTACAACACAAAGGTTCATAACCCGCAAAAATTACTTTACACAAGTCTGTGGCGATGTCTACCTCTCCCCCCTTCCCCTCTACCCCCCACTATCAGTACGCTCGGGTTAACCAACGCTTAATAGGATAGCATCGCCAATTCCCCCCGCGTGCACAACACTGTAGTCCTAACCCTGTTATACAACTTTGTAGGGCTTCCCAAAGAATGTGCCATTCGATAAGGAAACAAAAGTTGTGGACATCTAAAACGCTCGTTTTGACAGCTAAGAATGACGGTTAAATAGAGAAGGAGTAAGAGAAGATTATACAAAAAAAAGAAATAGAATATAAATAAATGCTTCGAGTAGAAGGGACTTGACAGAGATCCAGCGGAATTAGTTACTAGATATTTGTTGCCTGAGTCAATTAGTTATCTACATTGTAATATAGGTACTAGCTGTCCCTTGCGGGTTTAACCGCGTTCCCGAGAGATATTACATATTCCCGGAATCAAAATAATCCTATGTGTTATTCTAGGGCATGCTGTATCGATGTGTCAAGTTTTATCAAAATCCGTTCGGTGGTTTTCGTGATCGCATTTGTAATATCTGTCCCTCGGGTTTCACCCTGGGATATCCTGAAAGGTATCCTATGTGTTTATCAAGGCTATAAACTACCTTTGTGCCAAGTAACAAACATCTGTACATCCTTACAAACATTTGCATTTATAACATTACTAGCTGTCCCCCGCGGTTTCACCCGCGTTCCCGAGGGATGTAACATTTTCCCGGTACAAAAAGTATCCTATGTTACTTCCAATACCTCCAAGAATACGTTTACAAAGTTTCATGATGATCAGTTAAACTTGCGGCACTCTATGATGGCCGTTTTGACGTTTAACAATGAGAAAGAAAAATAACGTTTATTCCTTCAGACATAAGGTGCATCAATTGATCCAACAGCTAATTGTATGATGATGGAAATTAACCTAATTCCAAAGCAATACAGTTTCTTTGCCATTGACAACCTGAAACGTTAAAACGGCCATCATAACGTGCCGGTAGTATAAGTAGTTTTCGTTTCAAAGCGTAACAAACAAACTTACATTCACATTTATAATAGTAGAATGGGTAGTAGGATTACGATAATATAGACTACCTTAGAGCTATTTCACCAACATTTCTAAGGGAATATATCATCATCATCAGCCTATCTCCGTCCACTGCTGGACATAGACCTCACCTATGGCACGCCACTGAGCTCGAACTTCACCTCTTTGTTTCCAACCGTTGCCAGCCAGCTTGCGTATATCATCGCTCCATAAAGCTGGAGGGCGCCCTACACTACGTTTACCGAGCCGTGGTCTCCACTCTAGAACACGTCTACCCCAACGGTTATCGGTTCTACGGCAGATGGGACCAGCCCACTGCCACTTCAGCTTGCTAATCCTTTGAGCTATGTCGATAAATTTGGTTCTCTGACGGAATATATATATTTCCCTAAATATAGCCTATACCTTTTTGCGGGGAAAATGTGACATACCTCGAGAATGACACCGCGGACAGAAGCAGAAGTAGTAATCCGTAAACAGTAGAAAAACATGACCTAATCTTTCTAATCAATATCAGTTCCTACGCCCTTAGAGTTTACAATTATCAATAAATTGATAAAATGTAACTTGGTGGAACAGCTGTCCGTTATCATAAGATTAGATATAACTAGGTACTATGTATTCATTCGATATGTACATTATGTAATGTATTTTTTATTATACTACATAGGCCGACGAACAAGACGGTCCAGCTGATGTCAAGTTGTCACCGCCGCCTATGGACTATGCAACACCAGGGGCATCGAGACGTTGTCGACCCTGAGACGTCTCATGTGCTGGAATTCTAATGATCCATGTCCATCCGAAATATTTGTCCTTCCAAATGAGAATTTTTCAAATCGGTAGAATTTTTTAATTTATACTTCTTTAGGCGCATTATGAAAAAATTATGAGTAAAATTTTAAGATGCGCTCGCATCAGTGTAACAGAAAATTGTCACGGTTGAAGTTAGCTGATAACGGTCTCTCCGGAACATCGCACAAAAAATTGTGTAGCAGAGCTCTTAGTGCAAAGTTCGTCCGGGGAAGTGCTACCACCTTACCCATTTCCAGCGTGAAGCAGTAGTGCATTTGTATTACTGTTTCCGGAAGACCTGTATAATGCCACAGACGACACAGTACGCCTGGCAGAATTCTGGTCTAAACAAATTTAGCCAGAACGATCGACACGCAAAAAAAAAAAAAAAAAAAAAAAACTGTTTCGGTTAGAAAGGTAAGGCCGGTGAAGTTACAGGCGCATGAGACTTAACAACTTCATGTCTCAGGGTCGAGAACGCATTGGCTCTGGTGCAGCAAATGTCCATAAGCGCGATAACCACTTACCATCACGAGGCTGTTGGCCCATGTAGTATAAATTTTACACTGCGCACACCGTGACGTTGCGCGATGTTCAAGCCAGTTGGCTTGGTGGTTAACACTCTGACTGCCAAATCTAAGGTCGCGGGTTCAATTCTACCCAGGACAAACATTTATGTGCATGAACGTGTGTGTTTGTTCTGTGTCTGGGTGTAAATATCTATATAAGTATGTATTTAGAAAAAAAAAGTAGTATATGTAGTATATCAGTTATCTGGTTTCCAAGCTCTGCTTAGTTGGGATCAGACTGGCCGTGTGTAAGAGAATGGCCCGGGATATTTATATTATATTAATTTCCCATTGCATTGGTTTTCGGCGCACTCGATTCGTTGAGCTAGCGATAGATGTTCGTGCTAACACAGGAGAGTCGATTAGTAGAACAGTTTTTGTAAATAGATAAATTAATATGTAATCTATCTCGCTCTATCGCGCGACCTTGCCTACTATCTTGTTGATAATGGAACATAGATAACTTGATATTGTGTATTGTTTAAAGTATGCATATTAGGTGTTTGATCATACTTTTGAATCAAAGTAGGATACACAAAAAAAAATATTTGAATTAAGAATAGTGTAAAGAAGAAAAAATATATTTTATTGTAAAAAAAGAGCGTGGGGTGCAGCATGGTGTCAATAGTTATAAATATTTTATTATGAGTAGAAGGATTATCATTTTGATAATATTTTAAAAAGCACCCCACGCTTTTTTTACAATAAAATATATTTTTTTTCTTCTTTACACTATTCTTAATTCAAATTTATTTTCTATTCTTTAGTTGGATTTTCTATAAAAGAAGTGTTTTTTATTTGTGTGATGTTTATTTGTCCAATTTTTAGTTAAACCGCTATACCTGATCATCCTAGTAGGGTAACGGGTTAAACTATTTAGAATATTGAATTGTCATCGGTCCTTAACAAGTATGCCAAATTTCGAGTTAATCCGACGTCTTGAAGGGGGTCAAAATCATGTTCAAAGATTCCGCTACATACTAACCTACGTCTGAAGCTAATAAAAGCGTATTAAAAATGAATGTTTGTCTGTATGCCCCTTATAGAATCGTAAACTATGCAACGGATTTTAATGCAGTTTTCAGCAATAGTTAGAGTAATCCAAGAGAAAGGTTTATAGGATTGAAAGCGGGCAAAGCCGCAGGGCGCAGCTAGTATTAGTATAAAACAAAATCGCTTCCAGCTGTATGTACGCTTAGATCGTTTAAACTACGCAACGGACTTTGTTGCGGATTTCATCGATACACAGAATGATTCAAGAGGAAGAGAATTTTAAGGAATTGCGACTATTATAATTGTGCGCGTTTGAGAGTTCACGCATTACAGACTTCTGGAACGCGAGTGAAACCGCGGGGAGCAGCTAGTAATATTATAAATGCGAAAGTTTGTGAGAATGGATAGACGTTTATTACTCTTTCACGTGAAAGATACTAAACGTATATAGATGAAACTTGGCACAAAGAAAGGCTACTTTTTATCCCGGGAAAATGTGATATCCCTCGGGCAAAGGGTAAAACCGCGAGGGACAGCTAGTTTGTAATATTATGAGCTATCCTCCGAGGTTTCACCCATGTTTCAGAGGAATGTAACATTTTCCCGGGATAAAAAGTAGCCAATATGTTTTCCAGTATATGCTCTATCTATGCGCCAAGTTTCATCCATATCCGTTGAGTAGTTTTTTGTGAAAGATTAACAAATATACTTAAATATATTAATATATTAAATATATACTTAAAAACGGGGTGGTATCTAGTAATGGTATAGAATTGTTTCAGAAGTAGTACAGCTCTTAGTGCAGAGTTCGTCCGGGGAAGTGCTACCACCTTACCCGTTTCTGCTGTGAAGCAGTAGTGCACTGTTTCGGTTAGAAAGGTAAGACCGGTGAAGTTACAGGTACATGAGACTCAACATCACGGCTCAACGACAATGCAACGCCCCTGGTGTTGCAAATGTCCATCCGGCGGTGACCACTTACCATCAAGACCTGCCAAAGCGAAAGCTCTCAAAATGACTTGACCAACCTTCGTATGTAAGAAGCTCAGACTTTTATTGACGTTTTCTATCTTGTGGACCCTCATGCGGCCAGAGTTGGGTCTCGGCAGCCGCTCCCCGCTGATGATCTCCAGGAGTTTGAGGAGTCGCCTCCCATCCGCCAGGTCGACGAACAGGTCGTCCACCTCCATGCGAGCCTGGAAACAGATTAAATAGTAAAATAGGTGCATTTCACACAGTACATGTGGTATACAAAAAAAAAACACCTGAAACCTTCACAACACTTCCTATATCTCATTCTCTCGTAGACTAAAGATGTATGTTTATCTCTTTTTAGTGTCGCTTTCTCTTTTCATTCAGTTTCAACTCTGTGCTAAAGAAAGATTTCTATTCACAAAATAAATATCCCGGGACATTCTTTACACGCGGCCATCTGGGCCTCGATTCTGTAAGGAAAATGACACTAACTCGAGGATGTTTCGTCGCGGCCTCCGTGCTCTGTCTCTGTCGCTAACTACGCTAATACTACTAATCACGTGAGAGGTAAGCTCTCCGAGGCCTCCGTGAAGCGGCTCGCCGATTAGCTGAATAAGGAGGCTGATCGCCGTGAGTAAAGAATGTCCCTGGATATTTATTGTATTTATGCTGGTTCCTCTAAATTGAGTTCCTAGAAAATGCCACCCACCGCTTTCCTAGACCACTTAAAGGCCTGCGCGTGCAAGTGTAAACAATATAATAAATTAGTAGATAACACATCTATTAATAAATAGTTTACTACGGGCCGGGGCATCGAGTGACCTCCGCTCATTTGACCTATGAGATCATTTTTATCATACACTATTACTTAATGGAAGAGTCATCGAATCAGCTATGCAATCTTGTACAACAACTGTCTCATCTATACTCGTATATCGCTCATCTAGTAATCCAGGATGTTACAAATCTACCCGTAAAGCCGAATGGAGCTTAAATGGAGCTTTATAACGAGTACATTCACAATATTTAAGAACCGTAGTAACGCTGTATATCATACAACAAACAAATTAAAAAACATTATTTTTACTGATGTGCAAACCCTATTACAGTAAAATTTAAGAGTAACTACGCAGAATGTACCTACATTTCTACCTTATTGGCACATCTACTTTTTTCACATTTTAGGGAATCGAGGATCAAATATTTTAAAAACGTTTGGTTTACTAGTATAAAACTTAAATTATTGAATAACTAGCTGTCCCCCGCGGTTTCACCCGCGTTCCCGAGGGATGTAACATTTTCCCGGCACAAAAAGTATCCTATGTCACTTCTAATACCTCCAAGAATATGTGTACAAAGTTTCATGATGATCAGTTAAGTAGTTTTCACGTGAAAGCGTAACAGACAAACTTACATTCACATTTATAATATTAGTAGGGATAAATGCGCTATTGAACGTTTCGCTTATTTTGCATATGTGCTAATATATTCCTAGGTGAGCCGATATTTAAAATGCTTGGTCCTGAATGACTGACAGATCAACGCACAGGCTACACCGCTGATCGTAGAGAACTGAAACTTGGAGTGTGTTCTTTGTATGACGTAGGCATTCGATTAGAAAGGATTTTCCAAAATTCTACCCTAAGGGGGTGAAAAACGAGGGCAACGTGATTCCTCAGTCCAATCTACTTTAAATTTTGCATTGACATTCTTTAACAGAATAGGGTAGCGTACTGTATTAAAAATAAATTGTGGATTAATCACAAAGATCCAAAATTAAAAATTCTTTAAAATTCAAAACCATTTATTCAGTTTAGGCCCTCGGAGGGCACTTATGAAGGTCAAATTTAAAGTTACGGAAGCTACAAAAAATATCAAAACACCCCTATAAATGTCCTTCAATTCCAATTTTGCGATTATAGCATTTTTTTAATTAATATAACAATCAAAAAAGTACAGTAATTGAGTATAAACAATGATGACGTCATAAGTTAGTACTCAGTACATTTATCATACAAAATTTTCGTTTTGACTGATAATAAAAAGTAACTGATTTGACGAGGCAGTCCGGTACCGTATTGATGATGATTAATATTAATACAAGACAAAGGGAGAAGTTAGTTGTTCCATACTTTAGACTAACTAAAGTAAACAAGTCATTTCTTGGTAATTGTGTTCGATTTTATAATAAGATACCGCTGTCAGTAACCAAAATGTCTGATCATAAATTTAAAAATTATATTAGGAAAGTTTTGAAAGCGTATTACAAGGTGGTTCATTATATTGAAGATAAAAATGTATGGAAATAGCTGCTCTCTGCACAGTGCACCTCTAATTTTCTTGTTTAAGTTGTAAGTAATTATTGTCATTTTCTATTTTGTAGTCTTGTTATTTCTTTTTTGAATGTTAGCTTTATTAAGTATTTTGAGATTGTTAAATATATAAATATGTAAAATTGATATTATAAAATAGCCAAAAAGTCAGAATAGATAAAAAAGAATTTAATAAAATAAAAAAGAATGTAACCTTGCTGAGTTTCTTGCCGGTTCTTCTCAGTTGAAGGCTGACTTTCGAACCGGCAGTAGCTTCAGTTACTTTAAATTTGACCTTCATAAGTGCCTTCTGAGGGCCTAAACTGAATAAATGGTTTTGAATTTTTTGAATTTTGATGGAAGACGTGTTTTGTATTTTATTGAAACTCATCGTGTAACGGGGTTAAAAAGGGGGTAGAAAGTTATTTCGGGGGTGATTTGCGAAGTTGATATCAATACTTAGTGCTTTACAGATACTAACAGATAGTGACTAAACTATACAACTTAAAAATGGCCATAAAACATCGAGATGCAGTTGTCATGGAGAGTCTTTTGGGAGCGAAACCATCCGAGGACGAAATAGCTTAAACTTTAATATTTAGAATTATAAATTCTGATGAATAAGTGTAACTAAATTTAATATGCAATAGAAAAATTCATTGTAACACTATTATTAAGGAACCACAAGCCTCAGTTCAAAACAACGAGCTGAGCACGCGCGGAAAGATGTTAATGTTCAGAAACACAATACAATTGATCTTAAAATGGTTTATCGTAGAATCTTCAAAGAGTACGGACTAAGAGTCCGTAGAAAATGTAAAAAAAAAAATTAAAAAAAAAACAGATAGTAACTCAATATTTGTACGACATTGCTGAAATATGCAGAGATTGCTGATATATGAGTGGGTTATAAATTTAGTTATCATCCGTATTTTTCTTTATATGTATGGGTAAAATAGCAACTCCACAATGTTGTACAACAATTGTCTCACAGCCCAATACAATCACATTGCTGAAATGTTCAAGGATTGCTGAGATAATAGTGGCTTACATTTCTGTTTACATAAAATATTTTTATACTTCTTTTTATATTTAACATTTGCAAAATCTATCTATATAATTAATCATCAAAGCCAACAACCCTAGTAAGCTGTCATGTCAGGGAACCAGATTATTTAATAGAAAGGCCTACGTACCTATTTTACCTAATAATTGTCTACTTTAATAGGTTTTCTATTTTTCATTCATAAAAATCAATTTTTTTGTTTGGGCTATTTTATACAGCGTTACTGCGGTTCTTAAATATTGTGAATACACTCGTTATAAGGACGCACCATCACACATAGGTAACAATCAAAACCGCAGTTTTAGTCGCAGAGTTCGTCTCGGAACACGTCTAGAAACCTTATGCGTTACTAAATCGATAGGTCCTAATTAGATCTAATAAACCTATCAAATAGCTACAATTGTTTTCCTTATACTACACGACATAGTTACAAATAAAAGTGACACAATGACACGATAATTTGATGACTACATAATGTTAGTCATTGGTAGGCAATGATTTATTAAATATGCGAGTATCTTGTGGCTCAAATTGTGCGTTAATAAATATCCTGGGAGACTTTACATACCACCATCTATACCTCTACCATGAGTTGCTATCGAAACTTACTTTAGTCACTAGCGAGTAAACTACTATCGATACAGTATTTCTCGATAGCAACTGTCATATTTGTGACTCTTGGTACCGAATATCTATAGCAAAGGCTAAAAAACTTTACTCGCTAGTGTTTACATTTCGTTAGGTTTTTTACCTATCGACTCGTACTATCGAGTTTAGTTCTTTAGGTGACCGCTACTGGCGCTGTACACAGTTGCCATAGAAATGTATTACGCCGTCGCTAGCGAGTACGTATGTTAAAAACTCATGGTAAAGGCACTAATCCCAAACCAAGCAGGCGACGAACCAGTTGGCTTGGTGGCTACAGACTCTGACTGCCGCTGCAATGCGCTTCGTACGAATTAGTGGTATGTCTACAACATAAGGGTGATGACTCTCCCCAGTACTTTAGATTTTGGCAATTCACTCGTTGTTTTACAAAGGACACGGTCGCTCCTATGCCCCCCCTTGTCAGACCTAATAATCTCCCGCTCGCGTTCGAGGATGACGAGAAGGCCGAATGCCTAGCCGCCAGCCTGGCGCTTCAGTGCACTCCCAGCTCCCTACACGTTGACCCGAGTCACGTGGAGGCAGTCGTTTCTGAAGTGGAACGGAGAATCTCTCTCCCGTTACCTCCTTCTCCCTCACTCGCCCCAACCCCTCCCGCCCCCGCCCCCGCCCCCCCCAATGCCACTGAGGAAGCGGAGGACCCCATTCCCTTAGTTACTCCTGACGAGGTAAAATCTATCATCCGAGACTTACATGGGAGTGCCACCGAGGCTCGTTATCATCTTGCGAGACTTCTTGTCGAATCGTCACTTTCGCTACCGAGTCGAGGGGCGCGTCCTGTCAACACGATACCATAAAAAAAAAAAAAAAAAAAAAAAAAAAAAAAAAAAAAAAAAAAAAATCCCTCCTTTGCAAACGACTCCAATGCGCAGCCAACGCCTTAAGCGAGTGGTTCCGCAAATGGAGAATTGAAATCAATCCCCTCAAAAGTCAGGCTATCCTGTTTTATAGAGCCTTCCGCGAATCTTACCGACCCTTTCCCGCGTCACCCATCACCATGTTCGGCGCGCCTATCCCTTGGGAGAGGCAAGCCAAATATTTAGGTGTCACTTTGGATGATAGACTTTCCTTCGGTCCTCACATTAACACGGTGCGTAACCGCGCCGCGTTCGTGTTAGGCGGGCTCCACTTCCTCATTAATGCTAGGTCTAAATTGGCCCTCAAAAGCAAAATCAGACTGTATACCGCGTGTATACGCCCCATAATGACGTACGCGTGTGTAACTTTTGCACACGTCGACCCCAAGCGGATCCAGAGATTCCAAGTCCTCCAAAATAAGTTCATGCGCAGAGCCACGGGTGCCCCGTGGTATATGCGTAATCTCAATCTCCACATGGACTTAGGTTTGCCGACCATCAGGCAATTTATCAAAAGGGCTTGTCGCCGTCATTTCGATCGGGCACTTAACCACAAAAATCCCCTTATAGTGCAGGCCGCGTCCTACACTCCGTCCCGCATTAGTCGCATTCGCAGACCGAGGCACGCCCTCGCCGAGTCTGACGATGACACAACAAAAGCTCAGACAGCTGCAGCCGAATCTGCAGCTCGCGATCATCCATCACACACACAAGGCCATCAGCCTCGCTACCGTCCTCGCCGGCGTGGACGTAAGAAACCGCGCTCTCCTTAAATATGTTCATTGTAGAGTTTTTTGTTTTATTATTGTTAAGAAATAAAGAACCACTAATAATCAGATAAAGTAAAGTCTTTGATTTAAAAAGGCCCCCCACGCAACGCCCTGAGCCCGAGGTTCGAGCCCCACAGGGGGCACCCTCAGTGCGCTGTTGCTTAAAATTTTGTATTTCGGTTGAGAGCCCTAAGCGCTCACCGATATTGTCCGCGTAAGGGTGTCAGAGCCATCTGAGGCTGAGGCGTTCGATCGGGGAAGTACTATCATTAACCTATTTACGCCGTGAAGCAGTAGTGCACATGTATTACTGTGTTCAGAACCGTCTTTAAAGTATTGGAGCCCCAGGGCCCTAGGATAATGGGGCTCCTACGACCATGCTATGAGTGCTATGCGTTCTTAGTTACATCTGCTTGTCCAACGGCTTCCATTCCTTCCGAACTATTGGATCAATGGATCGCGAGGCTCTGGGCGCTTGGAGTGCCCAATAGAACAGAAGGACCTGACTGTGTTTCGGTTAGAAAAGTAAGGACGTCTCATAGACAACGCATCGGCAATGCCCCATCCGGCAGGCAGGCCCCTGGTGCTACAAATGTCTATCCGGCGGTGACCTCTTACCATCAGATAGACCGTCTGCCCGTTAATTGCCCTATTTGACATAAAAGCGGCAAGCTAAGAGTTAGATCGACTCCGCAACAGCGAAAGTGTCAATAAATGTTCTATGTATATATATCTTGAAAACGCTCTCCATGTTCTTTCTCTCTGGTATCGTTAGCTAAAGAATATGCAGCCCAGAAACTGATGATCAAAGGTCAGCCAAACTTTTTAGACATGCTTAGGATTGCATAGAATAAAATTAAATATCAACAATTTCAACCAATAAGGTTGGGCAATGATATCATTTGCAAGATCTGCGAAATATTCGTAATTATTAATTAGTCACAACTCGAGTCGATGTGTCAGATACTTATTTCATGCTGTTATGAAATCATCGTGTTTATTTTACACTTAAATGGTTTGTATTTATTGTTGCTGTTAAATTGTTTAAACTATTTATTCAGTTTAAGCCCGCGAAAATGCACTAGAAGGTACCTAAATAATTGACTCAAGCGTAAGCCACGCCTGCGGAAATTCATTAGAAGATTTAACAAACTAAAAATGTGAGTACTTATGTACGCACGTAAGAAGTTATACCCGAAATTATTGGTGAGAAAAACTGCACTAAAAGCATTTGTCTTTACTATTCAGTCGTGAAATTGTAGTGTTCAAACTCTTTGCACCGCACCTTACATTTACACCTAACATTTTTTTTATATTGTTAGGTTACTATTGACATTGGACGTTGGTATATTATTGTTTTTTTCCCATCTCAAAAATGCCAAAAAAGTTTTCACTGCGAAAAGAAAAGTTGCAATGGCGGTTTCTGTCAAACTATTTTACTCTAATCCGCTTGCATCTCAGCAATCCGTGTATATCTCAGCAATGTGATTGTTTTGTTTTACGAGACAGTTGTTGTACAACATTGTTTAGATGATATTTCATAGACAAATAACTCTATAACTCATTGTCTTCCTTGAGGATGAATGAAATAAAACAATGGTTTAATAAACAGCGTAAACATATATCTATCTCTCTTTATCTCCACAATCCGTTGACAATTCCGCAAAATTATTTTGTTAGCTCATGACACAGTTGTTGTACAGCTCTGGTGAGTTGATATTTCATAGACAAATTACTCTATAAATAATTGCCTGCCTATACAGGCCGAAGGAAATCCACAATGGTGGTAAATATGGCGAAAACTTATCATTTCGAATTGCGCAATGAGGAAGTTGTTTTTATATAAAAAAAAAAAAGTTTATATCATAGACAAATATCTCTGTTATGAATCATTGCTTTTCTTGACCACTGAAAATGATGGAATAAACCGCTTAAAAATATATCTATCCCTCTTTATCTCTACAATCGCGTAACACTTCAGTGATATAATTGAATTGCGCTATGAAATAGTTTTTGTACAATATTGTTGTGATTATATTTCATAGACAAATCACTCTATAATTAATAATCTGTGGAAAATACCGCGAAAACATATTTATATCCCATTTTATCTCTCCAATCGCTTAACATTTCACCAATACAATTATGAAGGGCTATGAGACAGTCGCTAAACAACAATGTAGAATTGATATTTCAAAGAAATATAATATTAAAACTCACCTTCTGCAAGAAGGAATTGATCCATTTCGTGAAGGTCTTCTTCTGTATATGCAGCCGTTCCTCCTGGAGCGCCTTGATGCGCCCCTGTTCGAATTTGAGCGCGTCTTCCCGCTGCGTCATGTTTGTACGCTGCTGCACTGCCGTTGCGTACCCTCCCGGCTCATACTGTTGCCCTAGGGAGAAGAAGAGACATTTTAAAAATTGATTCAAATAGGCCTTTATACTTATGAATTGTCGGACTCTAACGCCGATTCGAAAGGTTGTTTTTACTGAGAAGAGCCGCCAATAAACTCAGTAATTACTCCTGATGACGTACTGATTTTGTGTGTGTGTTGGGGGGGGGGGGGGGGGTCGACTAAGGGGGATGTCAAATAAGCCGACAAACAGGCAAACCGCCTGATAGTAAGTGGTCACCTATGGACATTTGCAACACCAGGAGCTATCAATGCGTTATCGACTCTGAGACATGAAATTAAGTCTCACGTGCCTGTAACTTCACTGCCTTACCTTTCTATCCGAAACACTAATACAGGTACACTACTGCTTCAGGTTGGAAATGGGTATGGTGGTAGTACTTCCCCGGACGAACTCTGGGTCAATAACTTCATGTCTCCGGGTTGACATTGCTGAGATGCTCCTGGCATTGTAATTCTTAGACCACTTACCATCAGGTGGACCGCTTGCCTGTTTGCCGACCTATCAGTTCTCTCTAAATTCTAAAGCCAGGATATTTACCATATTTCCTGCTCGGCTGATACTCCTGGTAGGAGTGGAAGCTCACGTTACTCAGCTGACGTTGCATTGTGACGTCATTAGAGTGCACTTTACACTACTTTTACTTTACTTAGATTAGTCTTTGGTTATCTAAGGACGGAGTTAAGTTTATGGATCTATTTTGGTTTTTAAACTGTTTTAAATTTAAAGTTAATAAATATCCCGGGACATTCTTTACACACGGCTAGCCGCAGGGTAATTGTGATTTGCTCTCGGAATCGTCATTGCAGTCAATTTTGTACTAATAATAATAATAAATGTCCCGGGACATTCTCTTACACACGGCTATCTGATCCCAAACTAAGCAGAGCTTGTACTATGGAAACCAGATAACTGATATACTATTTTTTTTTTCTAAATACATACTTATATAGATATTTACACCCAGACACAGAACAAACAGACATGTTCATGCACACAAATGTTTGTCCTGGGTGGGAATCGAACCCGCGACTTTCAACTTGCCAGTCAGACTTGCTAAACACCAAGCTAACTGGCCTGTCCAATATCAATGAAAAAAATACTTTTCCCTTTTCAATTCTAAAGTACATTCGTCATTAGCTTTTTATTTCTTTTTTTAAACGTCAAAAGGCACACGTACAATGTCCGAAGCCAACCTCGCATGTTATAACAGTACATAATGAGTTACTCAATATTAATTACCGACGCGTGTCCGGTGAACTATGCGCGTGCGCAACAAGCGGGTAACTTTGCGCGCTGCGTACGGTAGGGCTGTCGCTTTTTTTTATCTATTTACACTAATATAAATAATAATAAAGATGATTTTTTTTTATTTTTGTATAACTTTCCCTACTAATCACTACATAGTATAAAACAAAGTCGCTTTCTCTGTCCCTATATCCCTATGTATGCTTAAATCTTTAAAACTACGCAACGGATTTTGATGCGGTGTTTTTAACAGACAGAGTGATTGAAGAGGAAGGTTTTTATGTATTAGTATCGACATTGCGCCTGAGCGAAGCCGGGGCGGGTCGCTAGTCATATTATAAATGTGAATGTAAGTTTGTTTGTTACGCTTTCACGCAAAAACTACTTAACCGATCATCATGAAACTTTGTACACGTATTCTTGGAGGTATTAGAAGTAACATAGGATACTTTTTGTTCCGGGAAACTGTAACATCCCTCGGGAACGTGGTTCAAACCGCAGGAGACAGCCAGTAATAATATGAATGCGAAAGTTTGTAAAGATGTGCGTACGGATATTTGTTACTTGTCCTGCGCAAAATTACTGTATCGATTTAGATTAAACTTGGCACATAGATAGAGTATTTTTTTTTTTTGCCACTTGGGCCGACAAACAAGCAGACGGTCCACCTGATGATAAGTGGTCACCGCCGCCTATAGACATTTGCAACACTAGGAGCATCGCCAATGCGTTGTCGACCCTGAGACGTGAAGTTGTTAAGTCTCATGTGCCTGTAATTTCACCGGCCCCCTTACCTTTCTAACCGAATCACAGTAATACAATTGCACTACTGCTTCACGGCGGAAATGGGTAAGGTGTTAGTACTTCCCCGGACGAACTCTGCACTAAGAGCTCTACTACTATAAAAATATGCCATATACATAATAGGATACTTAAAAAATTACCTTTTTTTCAGTTTAAGCCCTCAAAAGGCACTTATGAAGGTCAAATAAAAAGTTACTGAATCTACTTATAATAAACATCCCTCGGGAACGTGGGTAAAACCGCGTGGGAACGCTAGTTTTCTATACAAATATAATAAAGAGTTGAAGTTTGGATGAAGGAAGAAACTTTGGAAACTCTCTTCTCTTCCTACTTTTCTGTCTCATCCAACACAAATTATTCTTACACTGCTAGAAAGCTACACTATTCCCGCGTAGGGTTGCCAGTTCGGCAAACCTAATAGCCGGAAAGACCAGTAGTATAGCATCAGTATTAATAGGTACAACACAAAAATTACCAGCTCGTTTGCGAAATGTAAAAAGCCTATCAAAAGCCGGACGAGCCGGACACACAATCAGAAAGCCTAACTATGTCCGGCTTTATCCGGACGCCTAACAACGCTATTCCCAAGTGACATAGGCTAATCCCGGAATACATTAGACCCCTGGGCAACGCGGGCAATACCGCATGGTACAGATTGTTTTTACATTTATTCAATAACATTTCTTGGTATGTTAATCCAGGCTATGATTAATCAAAGTATTACGTTTAATCTAAATCCGTCGAGCCATTACGGCGTGATTGTGTACCAAATTATACGTAACATGGATGAAGTTTATAATTCGACTAGCTGTCCCCGTGGTTTGACCCGCGTTCGCGAGAAATATAAAAGAGGAGAGCCAAAGAGGGTCAGCGTCAGGTAGGCTTGGCTTTTTTGTGCCAAACAGACAAACAAACGGTCCACCTGATGGTAAATGGTCACCGGATGGACATTTACAACACCAGGGGTATCGTTGCGTTGTCGCTGAAATGGGTATGGTGGTACTTCCCAAGAACACTACGCAAAGAGCTGTACTTCTAGTCGCTTCAGTAACTTTAAATTTGACCTTCATAAGTGCCTTCCGAGGGCCTAAACTGAATAAATGGTTTTGAATTTAGATTTTTTTAAACTAGAATTAGAAACGTTATGCAATGGGTTGAAATTATGCGTGGAAATGATAGTGTAAAATCTTGACGTTGTTGCTAAATGTAGACGGGCCAGTTGGCTTGGTGGTTAGAGACCCTGACTGCCAAACCGAAGGTCGCGGGTTCGATTCCTACCCAGGACAAACATTTGTGTGCATGAACATGTCTGTTGGTTCTGTCTGTGTGTAAATATCTATATAAGTATGTATTTAAAACAAGTATATGTAGTATATCAGTTACCTGGTAGCCATACAACAAGCAGTACACTCCGCTTAACTTGGGATCAGGTAACCATGTGTGAAGAGTGTCTTGGGATATTAAATGTACTGCGCCCTGAGCACGAACATCTATTGTAAGCGTATCGTCATCGTATCGAGTGCGCCAAAAACCAATGCAATGGGAAATTGAACATCGCGCAACGTCACGGTGTCAAATTGTCTATACAAACCAGGTTTTTGAAGCACTCGATACGATGACGATACGCTGACTATAGATGCTCGTGCTTCGTTCTCGCATTACTTAGTCGCTCAAGTACTAAGGTATGTGCTCAGTACAACACCTTGAACATTTCTGATCTGTGTACAGTTATCAGTTATTATCTGTAATTAGTTGACTTGAATGGGAGCTCGCTAATTTACCTGACCTATTTGTATTTTTTAAAAGTGTTTGTATGTTTGTGGGATCTATATATCTAGGTATATAGGTTGTAAGTAATAATTGTTATTTTCTATTTTGTAGTCTTGTTATTACTTTTTTTTTTGTTTTTGATCATTACCTATATAAGTTACCTTGCTGAGTTTCTTGCCGGTTCTTCTCAGTTGAAGGCTGACTTCCGAACCGGTAGTAGCTTCAGTAACTTTAAATTTGACCTTCATAAGTGCCTTCCGAGGGCCTAAACTGATTAAATGGTTTTGAATTCTGATTTTTTTTTATGAAATCTATTCGTCCGATTATAATACAGTGTAAACTCTTTATAACGTTATCCTTTATAACGATAAACTCCCTATAACGTTGAAGTGAGCCCAAGTTGGTTGGTTTGTTCACTTTGTTTTGTTTTTTTTTGTTCACTCCATATAACGATAACTCTCTATAACGACAAAAAATGCTCAGTCCCTTGAGTTTCGTTATAAAGAGTTTACACTGTAATTCTTTCACTGGTGGAAAATTTAGATTTTTTTTTAAGAACACCAAACTAATATCTTTTTTACAGTATGACTGGCTGCGCCCTGCGGCTTTGCCCGACTTCAATCCTAGTTATACACCCTGCTCTTGAATTACTGTATCTATTGCTGAAAACAGCATTTAAATCAGTAGCATAGTTCACTATTCTATAAAGGACATACAGACAAACATTTATATTTATAGATAGATATTAGAAAAGCGAAAGTTCGTGAGGAAGGATGTTTGTCACACTTTCACGGAAAAACTACCAAACGGATTTGGATGAGACTTGGCACATAGATAGAGCATGTTTTTTAATAACAATCGGATACTTTTATATTCCGGGAAAAGCTACCATCCCTCGGGAACGTGGGTGAAAGCCGCTAGTCATTTTAATAATTTCTTCCGGAAGGTTCATGTACCTACGAACTGTGCCCCACGATTTCACCCGCGTTACCGAGAGATATCATATTTTCCCGGGATAAAAACTAGTCTATATATTATTCCAGGATATCCTCTATCTATGTGAAAAGTTTCATCCAAATCTATCCGGTAGTTTTTGCGTGAAACAGTAACAAACACTCACAAACTTTCACATTTATAATATTAGTAGTTTGTTGTCGCTCTCAGGCGAAGCCGGGGCGGGTGGCTAGTGCAGCCACAGTTCAGAATGCGTGACCAATAGTGAGCATCGGTTATCGTGTGGGCAGAATAACGGTTGGTCGCTGACCAGAACGTCTTATGACTGCGCTATGTGCACCTTGTGAACTGGTCATTTACCGGTGTAACTTGCGTATATACATTAACACTAGGTATTCAAAATTCAAAGCCATTTATACAGTTTAGGCCCTCGGAAGGCACTTATGAAGGTCAAATTTAAAGTTACTGAAGCTACTACCGGTTCGCAAGTCAGCCTTCAACTGAGAAGAACGGGCAGGAAACACAGCAAGGTTACATTGTTTATTTTTTTTTTAATAATTGTTGTCCTTGGAAGCATTCTTTAATAACAGACATCCCGCCAACATGATGGCAGATTTTTTTTATTCACCCTACTATTATTTAATAATAATAATAATATTTATTTATTTCTCCTCACAATGACAAGACTTATGCTAGGTACAAAAATTTAAAAGTATCTATTTTGGTTTCACAGTTTACAGTCTAGTGTATGTGCCTGGTGTACTACAGGCCTGTAGTACAGATCACCAGGTCCTCACCCCACGGAATTTATAAATGCGAAAATGTCCAGTTTTTTTAAGTTTTTGTTCGGGGTTGGCAATTTAGGTGATGGCAGCTCTAAGCTTGGCACGTAGATAGAGCATATCTAATGGATCCTTTGTTGTCTGAATAAAATAATTTAAATTTATATCCCGGAATAATATAAAGGCTTTTTTCATAGTAGGTACATCCCTCGGGAACTCGGGTAAAACCGCGGGGGATAGCTAGTAGACACATAAATATATTTTATAAAATATCTATTGTTAAGTTCATTGACTCAGTGCTCGTAATATGCTACTGCGCATATAACAATGTGTTGGCCAAATATTTGAGCAAACTCGCATATGTTTGACGAGACAAAAACCGACAAATTGTCATTTGATAATATTGGATGGGATCAGATTTCGGCCGATATACATTATACCGCGTAAACTGAACAATGGATCTATACTTTGACAGGCCAGATGGCTTGTTAGTTAGCGACCCTGACTGCCAAGTCGCAAGTCGCGGGTTCGATTCCAACATAAGACAAACATTAGTGTGCATGAACATGTCTGTTTGTACTGGGTGTAAATATCAATAAAAGTTGTTTTTTATACCACTTGGGCCGACATACAAGCGGACGGTCCACCTGATGAGAAGTGGTCACCGCTGCCTATGGACATTTGCAACACTGGGGGCATCGTCAATGCGTTGTCGACCCTGAAACCCGAAGTTCCTAAGTCTCAGTGCCTGTAACTTCACCGGCCTTACCATCCTAACCGAAACAGTAATACAAGTGCACTACTGCTTCACGCCGGAGATGGGTAAAGTGGTAGTACTTCTCCGGACGAAGTCTGCACAAAGAGCTAATACTCAAGAAATGTATTTAGAAATTAAAAGCTGTGAATTTAGTATATCAGTTATCTGGTTGCCATAGTACAAGCTCTGCTTAGTTGGAAATCAGATGGCCGTGTGTGAAGAATGTCCCGGGATATTTATATTTATTATTTACTAGCTGTCCCTCGCGGTTTCACCCGCGTTTATCGATACCATACCCTATAACTATCTAGGAAAAATTCCGCGTCGAATGGTAGCAGTCCCATTCCGATATGTTCAGTAGTTTTGAGGTGATGTTGCGTCAAAGGAATCCTACAATCCTTACATGTATAGATAGATTTCTAAATACTATATGTAGTATATCATAAACATTTAAGAATGTCACAGAAAAATATGACCTATGCCTAGGTTGGGTTCACATCCATAACCATACAATTAGCCTTTGTATGAACCCTATTTCAAATGCGGTAAAGTTCATGTTGCAATGACTTTTTGTAAATATCAAAAAGGACTACGTAAATGGAACAGATGGAGTAACGGACGGAAAAATTAATAATTTCTAAATATACACTTCGATTGCAAGTAAAAGTGGTCGGGAGTGGTCACCTACATTTGTTATCATGTTTGCTTTCATGATAATGCGTGAGAGAGAGAGCATGATATACTAGCTGTCCTTTTCACCCGCGTTCCCCAGAAATTTTACATTTTCCCGCGATCAAAAAGTATAGTAACTCTTCATAAAATCAGCTATCTGTCAGTTAAAAGTGCGTTAAAATCTGTCCCGCCGTTTCGGAGCTAAAAAATTTGGATTTTTCGATATATGTACCGTAGTTTACTTTCATATGCATTTTCTTAGATTAGGATGAAGTAGAAATATAATGACAAAAAAAATTATTTGGACTTATTTTTGCCAGTGTCGAGTGTAACCTATTCGGCACTTCGCGAAATAGATTGAAGTGAAACGGGTTTAAATTCTTCATATTACTGCTTGTACTTTTATTGGTAAATTAAAAAAGAATTATTACACACTTTCCAAGAAAAATACGGGTCTCGAATTCCGAGTGAGCGCCCTTAGTCTGCCTTTGGTAATTTTTTTTACGCGATAACCGTACTGTTACACTACAATATTTATTTTTAGTTATAACGAAAATTCAAACAGTAATTTAAAATTAATTATGAGTATCAGAACCAAACTATCTTTTGGTTTTGTCACCAGCGAGCCTGCCCCCTTATTCAGCTAATATAAACTTAGTCGGCGAGCCGCTTCACGGAGGCCTCGGAGAGCTTACCTCTCACGTGATTAGTAGTATTAGCGTAGTAAGCGACAGAGACAGAGCATAGAAGCCGCGACGAAACATCCTCGTGTTAGGTCGGTTAGTTATCATTTTCCTTACAGAATCGAGCCCCAATCGAGGAAGGTTATAGTTATTATACGACACACAAATCGGATTAAAAACCCGGTCAAGAATGTTACTTAATCACAGACTAAAAAGAGTGCGGTGCACCTCTATCAGTCCAGCGCATTTGACATTTCTCGTTTCTGGGGTTCCGTGCCCAAAAGGAAAAACGGGACCCTATTACTAAGACTCCGCTGTCCGTCTGTCCGTCTGTATCTCATGAACCGTGATGGTAAGACAGTTGTTATTTTCACAGATGATTTATTTATTTCACATTGATAAGCACAACATCTTGCAGTTCCCCAAGATGATGTTATACCTAATTTTTATAAACTTACTAAATACTTAGACATAACAAAAAATAAAGTAATGATAAAAATTAAAACTAAAATAATACAAATTATACAATTTTTTTTTTCTTTCCTTATCGCTTCAAATTTGAATGACTCTTTCAATGAATCTTTGTGCTCCTGTTACAAATTTATGTATTTCTTTTACCGCTATAACAGCAAATACTAAAAAACAGAATAAAATTAATATTTAAGGGGCCTCCCATACAGACATGATTTTTTGCCGTTTTTATAGCTACGGAACCCTTCGTGCACGAGTCCCACTCACGCTTGGCCGGTTTTTTTAAAACATTCAATTATGGAACGCATCAGAACCGGTCGGTCTGGTCGGGCGCGTTCGATTCATATTGTGAGGATGAGCGGTCGCGGCGTACTGCGCCCTAACTACGAACATCAATCGTAAGCGTATCGTCACCGTATCGAGTGCGCCAAAAACCAATGCAATGGGAAATTGAACATCGCGCAACGTCACGGTGTGCGTGATGTTCAATTTTGTATACAAACCAGCTTTTGGAGCACTCAGTACGACGACGATACGCTTGCGATAAATGTTCTGGTGTATTCACATTCGAGGAGGAGGAATCTCAAGAGTGAGGCTCCAATAAGCTTGAGGTTTAGGTTGAAATAAGGATTCAAAAGATACAGCCTAGGGTCCTGTTGGCACCCTTTCGATAAAGAACCCTATAAATCCTGAGACTATATCTACACGCAGCCATCTGATCAGTTGATATTTGACTTCCGAACCGTTGGCAGCTTCAGTAACTTTGGCTTCGTAAGTGCCCTCTGGGGGCCTAAATTGAATAAATGGTATTATTATTACTATGGAAACCAGATAACTGATATACTACTTTTTTTTTTTTAATTAACTTAACTTCACGGCTCTGCACCAACGTAACGATGCCCCTCGTGTTGCAAATGTCCACCCGGCGGTGACCACTTACCATCAGATGAACCGTCTGTTTGTTTGTCGACCCATGTGATATAAAATTAAACTATAATAACCAATTCCCGTAATATAATAATCAAATTACAGTTCCGAAAACAAAATGAGTTTCTAGTATTATTCATGGTGTTTTTTTAACGGTCTATGGTCAAGGATATAAAGATGACGGACGCATTCCTTATGCCTATATAAATAATGAGTCAGTAAACGTGTCAGCACGGACTCGAATGACGTTAAATTGAGGCCCCTTTGTGCTGGTAGCTATAGTTCGATAGGATTTACAACATCTGTGTAGTTGTGTGCACAGTATATACAATATATAGTAAAACAGTTATTTTTGAAATGGAACATCTTAAGGTCTTTCCACACATATCAGAGCCGTGGACGTGCCGTGCTCCGTCAGGGGATCAAAAAATATCGTTGCCTAGCTTCGTCGCCTCCGGACACGGACGTGTGTGAACGAGTTCATATAAAATTTAGGCAACGATTTTTTGAGGCTTACGGCGACTGGGACCGCAATAGACTGAGACCGCGGTCCCACTTGCCGGATCGCTAGAACAATAGTTTTTTTTTCATTCATTTATGGGTGGTCCCAGTCACCGGAAGAAAAATATTCAAACTAAACTGAGACCGCGGGTCCAGTATATTGCGATCCCAGTCGCCGGGAGAAAAATACTAAATTTAATGGATCCGACAAGTGGGACCGCGGTCCCAGTTGCCGGAAGCCTCGATTTTTTGAGCCCCTGACGGAGCACGACACGGCCCTGATATATGTGGACAGACCTATGGGAGGGCTTTGAAATTGTGATCCACAACCTTTTTGTGTGATGAAAAATAAATGATAAACACAATGTATGCTATTCAAAAGCGATTGATGAATAATTAAAATGATTCCTTTTGGCTGTCTTTACGACATGCCCTGTTTTTGTATATCAAGTAGACCGTCAAAAGTTCCTGATGGTAAGTGGTCACCACTTGCAAGATTAGGGGCATCGTGGCGTTGTTGCTGTAGTTAAGTCTCATGTGCCTGTAACTTCACCGACCTTACCTAGGTAGTACTTCCCAAGAACTGCACTAAGAGCTCTCTACTACATACGAAGGTATAATTTGACGCTAAACGGATTGGGTTGCAACTAGACACATAGATAATGTATAAGCTAGATTAACTCATAAACCTAAGTTCTATTTCTCCCTTGTTATATCGGAAAAATGTTACATCCCTCGGAAACGCGTAGTAAATCATGACACCAAGACACAGAACATAGCTAGTTTAGTCCGGATCATACCACCACGCCAACTATTCTAATCAGGACAAACATTTGTGCGAACATGTCTGTTTGATCTGGGTGTAATAAGTATGTATTTAGAATAGTATATCAGTTATCTGGTTTCCATAGTACAAGCTCTGCTTAGTTTGGGATCAGATGACCAGGATGACAGGTGTGTAAAGAATGTCCCGGAATATTTATTATTTAATTTATTTTAAAAGAATCTGAATTGATCTACTGTTAGTAAACAGTCTATGGCAACACACAGATAGCTAAAAGTTATAACTATTATAGATAAAAAAACACGATCACAACAGGTTCATTCATTCGACAAAATGACCTTTGAAAGGCGTACGGAATAAAAGCGCGGGCGTCACTGACAGCGGGCAGCGGAGAAAGCGAGAGATCGTTCCACGGTCGATCATTAGCTTGGCTCTTAGTGTAGAGTTCATAGGAAGTACCAGCCTACTTGGCGTGAAGCAGTAGTGCACTTGTATTACTGTTTCGGTTAGAAAGGTACGGCCGATGAAGTTACAGGCACATGAGACTTAACTTCACGTCTCAGCGACAACGGCACGATGCCCTTGGTGTTGCTAATGTCCATACAGCGGTGACCACTTACCATCAGGTGGGAGTTGAGGTGTTAGTATTTGTTGCCCTCACTTAATTTCTCGACGCAATCATAAAAGAAAATAGAAAACAATAAAAATCTAAGTCAACGTTTACAAGGTCACCTCGCACGCCCCGAATCGCGTCAAAGACATAATTTCCCACAGCGCTTAACATTCCGCTCACAATGGAGTCGCAATTAGCCGCCGCCTCAAGGTCACAGCCACGAGACTTGTATGGATTCAAATTTAAACATGGAATCACTCACAGCACGTTCCATTGTCGTTACGCGATAACGCGGCCGGTTATTATATGGCGGGTCGACGAAATTTGAATTTCGAACTTGTCTATGCTTTATGTTTTTTTTTGTTGAGGCATATTTACTTTTTTAAGCCCTTTGGTCCGAGGTATTTTATCTAATCTTTAGAGTGACACAAGCGTTGTTCGGCCCAAAAGGTTTAATATTATCGAACTAGCATTCTTGCGCGGTTTTATCCGCATTCTTGGGATGAAAAGTAACCTATTCCGTCACGTATTATGAAATACTAGCTGTCCCCCGCGGTTTCACCCGCGTTTAGTTTGAAGTTGATCAGACCAAGAAAACACGTTGTTATCATACAAATTTTGCACCCCCCGTTATTCCACCAGGGGGTAAATTTTCCAAAATCCTTCCTCAGTGCTCCCCTAAATTATGAAAGGAACCTGTGTTCATAATGTCAAGTTTCAAGCCCTGCGGAATATGAAAAATTAAATACCAAGAACCTAGTGTTTATTATTCTTCACAATTAACGCTCTGGTCTACCGTAATAAACAAACATTTCTTAAAAATTCAAAATTCAAAACCATTTATTCAGTTTAGGCCTTCGGAGGGCACTTATGAAGGTCAAATTTAAAGTTACTGAAGCTTAAAAAGGATTATCGAAATCGGTCCAGCCGTCCACGCGTGATGCCGCCGTGACCAAGGGAAATAGGGATTCATTTTTATTTTATTTGATATAACATATCTACAAGGTAAAGTGGGTATTTAAGACTTTTTTTACTGTGCTTTTAAAAAAGCTGTAAGTGTTCTGATAAAAATGAGTATCTTTAAGAGCTCTTAGTGGACAATTCCGGGGATGTGTTAAATAAATACCCCGGGACATTCTTTACACACGGCCCGCCCTCTGATCCCAAACTAAGTTGAGCTTTTTCTATGGCAACCAGATAGTAGATGTTTTTTTAATTTCTGAGGGGCTTGCGATTGGCCTCAATCTCACCTGATGGTAAGTGAAGATGAGCCTGAAGATGGAGCTGGCTTTCCCGTTAGTAGACTATGTGAATATTTATAATTAGGATCATTCTTGAAGAGCCGCAAGTTGTAAGTTTTAGGGAACACTGACACGGAGTTAGTAGAGCTCTTAGTAAATAGTTCGTCGGGGGAAGTACCACCCTACCCATTTCCACCGTGAAGCAGTAGTGCACTTGTATTACTGTTTTGGGTTAGAAAGGTAAGGCCGGTGAAGTTACAGGTGCTTGAGACTTAACTTCACGTCTCTGCGACGACGCCACGATGCCACTCGTGTTGATGTCTTTAGGCGGTTACCACTAGTCATATAGTGTGTCCCTGGATATTTATTTTAATATATGACACGTGGAGTGAATTTAACGTGGACCGTATAATGGGCAATATAGTATACCCATTTTTTTTTTAAGAATATTTTTTTTAAATGTAACATTTTCAAAAGTCTACATACAGACTGCATTGGCAAGAGTTATCAGTCGATAGAAGTGATAATATACATACACACTGATACAGCTATCTGTTATTTAAAATGACGTCACCTGCTTTCGGATAAAAAAAGGTTACGGGAATGCGACATTTCCTTATCGGGGAATTCGGTGAAATGAATTTTGGTAATTTTATTCGTTACGAGAATTTTGAGTGATCTCATCTGATCCCAAACAAAACAGAGCTTGTACTATGGAAACCAGATAACTGATATAGTACGTACAAATAAGCAAAATAGGGTTCCTTTGACGCACCATCACCTCAAAACTACTGAACATATCAGGATGGGACTGCTACCATTCGACGCGGAATTTATCCTAGATAGGTTACAGGCTATATATATATCAATAAACGCGAGTGAAACCGCGGGGGACACCTATTATTACATATACTTATATCTCGGAGTCTTTAAGGCAAGAGTGAATAGGCATTACTTGAATTCGCGTGTACCATCCTCGACTACATCGTCACTATCCATCAGGTGACCATCATCTAGTCAAATGCACTCAAGTTTTTATATATAAAAAAAAAAATACTTATTTACACTCGGGCATCTGTACCCAAACTAAGCAGAGCTTGTACTATGGACACCAGATAACTGATATACTACATATACTTCTTTTTTCTTCTTAATACATACTTACATCTAGACACAGAACAAACAGACATTCATAATAGGGTATAATTGCCACCCTTGGGTTCAGAACCCTTTGGCCGACAAACAATCAGACGGTCCATTTGCTAAGTGGTCACCGCCTATGAACATTAGCAACACTAGGGGCATCGTTGTCGCTGCCTTGTTAAGTCTCATGTGTCTGTAACTTTACCGTCCTTACCTTTCTAACCGAAACAGTAATGCACTACAGCTTCACGTCAGTAATGTATTACCCAAGAACTCTGCACTAACAGCTCTACTACTGCCAATTAGATAGTGTATAGCAACTCGAAGCCTAATGATAATGCATGACGCGTTACTCACTGTCACGGAGGAGTGACGCACACTTCTACTGTATCTCTCATGCTGCTAATACATGTAATGTAATGTTGTAGTAGGTACTGTAAAGAAGGTATATGCTAGCGCACTGGCCGTTATTACTGTTGTATCTGGCTGACAATTATTTGAATTAATAAGTTAACATTTCTAAAAAAAAGAAAGAGAATGACAGTGCGCGAGCACGGACAAAGATGTTTTTTTTTATTTTAAAATTTTATGGACTAAAATATTGAAATATATAATTTATATTTGATAAGTCTTTTTATAATTACGCCCCCGTTCACTACAGTACCGACAACAATGAGACATTTTTTTTTTAAATTAAATTAAAGAATTTGTCGGCCCATATGGTATAATCCTTACTAATATTATAAATGTGAATGTAAGTTTGTTTGTTACGCTTTCACGCGATAACTACTTGACCGATCATTATGAAGCTTTGTACACATATTCTTGGAGGTATTAGAAGTAACATAGGATACTTTTTGTGCCGGGAAATGTTACATTCCTTTGGTTGGAACCGCGGGAATACATAAATAAATGAAATAAATATCCTGTGACATTCTTCACACACGGCCATCTGATCCCAAACTAAGCAGAGCTTGTACTATGGAAACCAGATAACTGATATACTACTTTCTTTTTCATCTAAAACAATCAATTTATATACATATTTACACCCAGACACAGAACAAACAGACATGTTCATGCACACAAATGTTTGTCCTGGGTGGGAATCGAACCTGCGATCGGGCTTGACAGCCAGAGTCGCTGACCACCAAGCCAACTGGCCTGTCAAATAAAAAGAGAACATTTTAGGTGTTAAACTTATTTACAATAACTGGCGAAAATGTTGAATAAAATTGTATAACAACTTTGTAACATGTTTCAGACAAGTTATTATTATACCACTTGGGCCTACGGTAGTTGTCAGTACTACCCCAGACGAACTCTGCACTAAGAGTTACTACTGTAAAAAAACACAAGCTTCCTTACCGCTGTATCTCACAATCTTTTTATGTATATAATTCTTCTGTACGTGTGTTGATAGTGAACTCCTCCTAAACTTCTGGACCAATTTAAATGTATTTTTTGTATGCATTTGGGTAGACCCTGGATGGTTTAGATTCACAATTGGACCTGGCAGGTGGCGCTGCGAGCGCATTCCTGCACTTTTGTATGGACTTATTTCGACAGAACGACGTCTGTCCGGGCTACAAGTAGTTTGAAAAAATCTAAGAATGTATCTAGAAGAAAATTTTCTATGTAGTATATCAGTTATCTGGTTGCCATAGTACAAGCTCTGCTTAGTTTGGGACCAGATGGCTGCGTGTAAAGTATTTCGCGGGATATTTATTTATTTATAGTATAAAACAAAGTCATTTTTCGTCTGTCTGTTTATACGCTTGTATCTTTTTAACTATGCAATAGATTTTGATAGTTTTTAACGTTTATATGTGTACATTTATGTTTTATACTCAGGCGAAGCCGGAGCAGATCTTTAGTAAAGGGTAAAGATTTTTTCTGAAAAAAAAAAGTTTGTCTATTACCTTCCCTAAAATAGATAGAAGAAGATATATTACTTTTTGAATATACCATTTTATAGATATTTATACCCAGACACACAAATCGGTTTATGCACACAGATACTTTTACAGGTTCGGAACTTGAACCCACGACCTGCGTCATGGCAAACGGGGTATCTAACCACTGGACGAACCGGCCGGTCAATATAAACTTTTATACTTAACAAGTTACCTTCCCGCGGATACGCCCGCGTTCCCTGGGTGTCTTATATACCCCGGGATGTTAACATAGCCTATGTTCATCGGGAATAATGTACCATTGAAATGGTGAAAGAATTTTTCAAATAGGTGCCGTGGTTTCGGAGATTACCACGTATAAACAAATTTACAAAATCCGCTCTCTCTTTCTAATATTAGTACCTATATCTTTTCTCACTTAATAATAACTGTGCTGTTAGTGTGTGGCCGCAAGTAACAAGTAGTCGATCTACTTAGTCTGTGTACATTAAATAAAATAAAAAAATATTCAATTTGAAATTCGAACAACAAAGCAGTTTAAAAACCAAAAAGATCCAAGAATAGAAACTGTATTAAAATGCATCCCGCGCGGGGAAAGCCGAGCGCGCGCAAAAATGCACTATCTCTTCACTCACTATACTACATTGTCGCATACACGCAAGTGAAACACAAAAATAAAAACAAAACACTGGCACAAAACACTGCTTCCTTTTCCAAATTCACCTTTTTAAATGCACCATAGACACACATGCATAGACACGGTTGGGTACTGTTTTTTTTTCAATCGGTGCGTGACGTTCGCGCGCTTCTTTCGACTGACATTCGCGGACTGGCGTATCTATTCCGTAAATGGAGTTTCCGCCGTTCGCATAGATAATGCATGAGTGTGTGCGTTTTGGAGTTCGGTGTGGAGTGCTTGCTTTGATAAAACCCGTCTTTTGCGTATGTTAATTAAGTTTTTAATTGTGTTTTTTAATAGGATTATCGTGGTTTCTTTGCTTATTTGTTAGTTGGTTTTATATCTTAATTATGTATTTTAAAGAATATTTTCGACTAATCACCTAACCAAGGTCAAATGAAACTAGTTTTTTAAACGCCACAGCTTTTGACTGGCTTTTTTATGCTTCATGTAACAGGAGACGGCAACAGTATTTTTTACGGAATCCATAGAGAAATTGAGTTGAAACTGTGCCCTTTGCGCCGTTCAGTTGGTACCAAGTAAACGGTCCTCCTGATGGTAAGTGGGCACCGCCGGATCATCGGCATTGCCGACAATCCATAGACGTGAAGTCGTTGTCTCGCCTTGAAGTCTATTCTATTCATAATTATGAGAATATTTTGAAAGGGTAACTTTATCTTTGTTTGGAGATGATGGTGACTAAGTCAGTGATGAGAGAACTTTACATAGCTCGTAAACTATAGGGAGAAAACAAAGATAATTTGGGGGATAACCTACCTATAGTATGTACTATGTACTCTTGTTAGGTCACTGAAAAGTCTAGATTCTAGACTTACCCACGACAAAGTTACCGGGAGTCGAAAGTTTCCTGAGATCCTTCGAGAAAAGGATGGTGCGACTGTTCCTGACGAGGCACGAGAGTGCACCCAGATACCTAATTATGGTCTACTAGCTGCCCCGCGTTCCCGAGGGATGTAACATTTTCCCAGGACAAAAAAGTAGCCTATATGTTATTCCAATATACGCTCTATCTATGTGCCAAGTTTCATTCGAATCCGTTTGGTAGTTTTTGCGTGAAAGAGGAACAAACATCCATACATACAAACTTTCGCGTTTATAATATTGTAAGTGAGGATAAATAAATAAATTTTGACATCACTATATAAAGTTTAGGAAGTTACCATACTATATGCTGGAGGATTTTCTTTTATTTGCAGTTTTAACTTAATCTTTAATTTCAACAACTTTTTAATTTGATATAACAATCATAAATTCAAAAATATTGTAATTATTTTAAACATTTTGTTTCATTTGACCCCAGTTTCCTATTCGACAGTGTCCCGTTGTGTCTAAAATTAATTATGATCATTTCAACCAATATATATACACGTAGGTACCTAAGAATTTAATTTAATTAGTACAAAAGTATATAACGACTTATTTCCTCATCATATCACCAATATTATTGTAGGAAAATTAAAAGGAAAATATTTTCAAATTCCTTTACTGACAGAAATAACTCTTTTAGACGAGCTTCTAATAAGTAGGTACTTACTAAACTTGCGGCACGCTATGATGGCCGTTTTGACGTTTAACAATGACAAAGAAAAATAACCTTTATTCCTTCCCACATAAGGTGCATCTATTGATCCAACAGCTAATTGTATGATGATGGAAATCAACCTTATTCCAAAGCAATACAGTTTCTTTTTCTATGACAATCTGAAACGTCAAAGCGGCCATCACAGCGTGCCGATAGAATATTGCTTTTTTTTTTATTCCACCTGGGCCGACAAACGAGCAGACGGTCCAGAACGAGACGTGAAGTTAAGTCTCATGTGCCTGTAACTTCACCGTCCTTACCTATCCAACCGAAACCGTTAGTACTTCCCCGGACGAACTCTGCACTAAGAGCTCTACTACTCTAAAAGGAAATTACAGGCATGAGATTGAACAATTTCGCGTCTCAGGGTCGACAACGCGCATTGGCGATGCCACTGTCGCAAATGTCCATAGGCAGCGGTGGCCACTTACCATCAGGTAGACCGTCTGCTTGTTTGTCGGCACATGTGGTATAAAAAGAAGGACAGATTTAAAATTTTAGTACGGAATCTTTGTTATGAAAGAATAACCATCCTGTCTTCGTGTGCACGGGTGTATACCCCCAGCGGACACAGGAACATGTGTTGGGGAGTTGTCAAAATCGAGCCAACACGTGCTCGCCAGCCGCTCGGCTATTCTCGGCTCGATCGTTTACACGAAGCGATACGATTTGACGTGCGACTTGTTAGTTCAAAATCAATATAATTGATTATTTACCATTATCTTTACTAATATTATAAATGTAAATGTAAGTTTGTTTGTTACGCTTTCATGCAAAAACTACTTAACGGATCATCATGAAACTCTGTACTTTTTGTGCCGGGAAAATGTTACATCTCTCGGAACGCGGGTGAATCCGCGGGACGTAATTAAAGACATAACTAAAGATAACATTTGATTGTAATGTAAACTAGGCCGACAAACAAGCAGACAGTCACATAGTAAGTGGTCATCCCCACATGGACATTTGCAACACCAGAGGCATCGCTGCGTTGTCGCTGAGACGTGAAGTTAAATCTCATGTGCCTGTTATTTCACCGGCCTTACCTTTCTAATCGAAACAGTAATACAAGTGCACTACTGCTTCACACCAGCAATGGGTATGGTGGTAGTACTTCCCTAGAACTCTGAACAAAGATCTTCTAAGCAAACTTCTACTACATCAGTACAGAGAGAACACTTTCCTTTCTAAATTAAAACAATTAATTAGCAAAAGTTTATCGTTGTCGTATCGCAATCGTATCGTATAAAGAAGGTTCAACTTAAAACCCCAGCTGAGTCAGACTTCCGAAAAACATTTACTTTACGTGTTAACGACATCTTGTCCAATGTTTAGTTAAAGCCCAATAATATGTACAGTCCCCTTATTCAGCTAATACAAAACTTCGTCGGCGAACCGTTTCGCGGAGGCCTCGGAGAGCTTACCTCTCACGTGGTTAGTAGTATAAGCGTAGTTAGCGAAAGAGACAGAGCACGGAGGCCGCGACGAAACATCCTGGAGTTAGTGTCATTTTCCTTATAGAATCGAGCCTCTGATGTTGCGTTGAAAAGGCTTTGAAAGTCATAGAAATTTCGAGCAAAATGCACTTCGGAGGCGTACATTGATTGAGGCAATTAGGGGGGGAGGTGGTCGAGCGAAACCTCACCCAATCTCACGTGGGGAGAGGGGAGGTCTCGGCAAATATATCGTAATTCTTTTATCCGCAAGAAGCAGTGTAAAATTGCGAGAAAACATGTCTGTTTGTTCTGTGTCTGGTAATGTAAATATCTATATAAGTATGTATTTAAAAAAGTAGTATATGTAGTATATCAGTTATCTGGTTTCCATAGTACAAGCTCTACTTAGTTTAGGATCAGATGGCCGCGTGTGAAGAATGTCCCGGGATATTTATTTCATTTATATTTATAAGCCGAAGATGAGATGAATAAACGGTGGCCTCAGAACTAGCACTCGGAATAATATAAACGAATCCTACACATAAACCCTGTGGAAAATATTCTCTATACGATGGTGTAAACCGCATCAAAATCTGTTGCGCATTTTAAAAGAGATAAGCGCACAAAGAGACAGACTAAAATAGTGACTTCGAAAAAAAAACTAAATAAGTTACTATTAGAATGTTAATATCCGAATACATAACAAAGACATGTTTTAAGTGTCCTAGATGGGAATCGAATCTACAACCAAGGACGCATATTATCAGTTAGATTGGAATGCCATTAGTACCTCGTCAAAGAAACATTTACGTAAACAAATCACTTAATATTTTAAATAACTCAATACCCTCTTTCTGTGTCAACAGTTGAGTAAACTTATGTGATATTGAACTTGCGCTCGCACCTGTTAACATATCGTCGTCTCACTCATACATACACGCACGTGTATTGCTATCTCGCTTGCACGTTAATGTCGTTTGAAATTAGAGATAATCTTGCTTATTGAAATACAAATTGACCTATTTCTTTTAATTGTGTTTTAATTGAAAATTACATTTTAATTTGATTAAGACCCGGATATATTAATAGCTAGCTGTCCCCCGCGGTTTCACCCGATACTAAAAGTATCCTATGTGTTATTCCAGGGCATGGTCTATACATGTGCCAAGTTTCATACAAATCCGTTTAGTAGTTTTTGCGTGAAAGAGGAACAACCCAACTTTTTATCCCGGGAAAATGTTACATCCCTCGGGAATGCGGGTGAAACCGCGGGGGATAGCTAGTTTATAATATTAGCAGGAAAAAAAATTTTTTTTTAATACCACAAGGGTCGACAAACAAGCGGACGATTCACCTGATGGTAAGTGGTCACCGCCGCCTATGGAGATTTGCAACACTGGGGGCTTTTCCAATGCGTTGTCGACCCTGAGACGTGAAGTTGTTAAGTCTCATGTGCCTGTAATGGCCTCACCTTTCTAACCGAAACACAGTAATACAAGTGCACTACTGCTTCACGGCAGAAATGGGTAAGGTGGTGGTACTTCCCCGGACGAACTCTGCACTAAGAGCTCTACGACTGCTTTGACAGTTACGAATGCCAAACAAAGGTCATCTCTATTACTTTTATTTTAAGGTCCATCTATAGATACATTGTAAATTGAATGATAATGAATATGTTTCTTATTTTGAATTGCATAAAGTACATCTTGTGATGTTGTTAATTAAGACTATAATGCACAATACAACAAAGCCTTCTCACTGAGCTGGCCGTTGGGTCAATCAATTACTTCCTGGATGACGGCATACTCTTCATGGTGAACGCAGAGGCAATACAATTCCTCGACCTCACAAACATAGAGAGAAGACTCAAAGGAACCAAACCGTTCGAATTAGCGTAGTGTTAGTGTACAGTGCACCTTAGTGAATAAATAGGTAATTATCCTGGGACATTCTTTTACACGCGGCCATCTGATCCCAAACTAAGCAGAGCTTGTACTATGGAAACCAGATAACTGATATACTCTATATGTACAACTTTTTATTTTTCTGTTTCATTTTATGTTTGTCCTAGGTGGGAATCTAACCCGCGGCCTGCGACTTGGCAGTCAGGGTCGCTAACCACCAAGCCAATCGGCCTGTCTTACAGTTGTGGAATACAGTGTAAGTGATGTGTATAAAGAACACTATAACTGTATGATATGAGGAAGTACTACCACCATACCCATTCCCACCATGAAGCAGTAGTGCACTTGTATTACTGTTTCGGTTAGAAAGGTAAGGTTGGTAAAGTTACAGGCACATGAGACTTAACTTCACGTCTCAGCGACAACGCGGCGATGCCCCTGGTGTTGTTAATGTCCGTAGGCGGTGACCACTTACCATCAGGCGGACGGTCTGCGGACCATGTGGTATAAAAAAAAACATGAGTGTACTTAGATACGCACAAAATTTTCGACGTTGTTAGGTTATTATTGACAATAACATCATTACTCACTCATTGATACTGACAGTTGCGATTTGTGCGATGTTCCGGAGAGATCGTTATCAGCTTACTTCAACCTGTTACTTTTGTGTTACACTGATGCGAGCCCATCTTAAAATTTCCTATAATAAAAAAGTAGTATATGTAGTATATCAGTTACCTGGCAGCCATACTACAAGCAGTACACTCTGCTTAACTTGGGATCAGGTAACCATGTGTGAAGAATGTCTTGGGATTTTTATTTTTATTTATAAAATTGTTATTTGAACTGCCATATGTTCCCCTGAGGGTACTAAGACGTTGCCTCACCATACGTTTTTTTAATAGAAAGCTCTTTCGTATTGCAGCCATGTATTCTCCTCGGCCATGCCCAAAACGAAACGCGGCAAAAACCCATTGTTTTAATTTAGAAAGCGATATAAAATGACCCATGCCACACGACCTACGCATATAAAAACTCCTTTTGTGATATGCGACACCAAAAACAACCTAATTGTTTCGGCCCTGCGACTGCGACCCCATTGTTGCATTCGAAAATGGAACAAACAGAACAATTCTGCCAACGCAACGGAGTTAATCTGTAGTGTAGTGTGTCGATGGAATAATATCGATTTGTTATTTAATTCGATTACAAAAACTTTTTTTTTGTGGATTTTTAAATGAAGATTATTGAAATGAAATCAATATATGACAATATCTCCAAAACGATAGAAATACTTTGAATTATAATAGAAATAACGAACTTAAGTGGATGTAATTGGTTCCTCTAAGGAACCTTTCAATCATTTACATGTTTATAATGGGTGGACCTAACGAAAGTAAGATAAAAACTTTAGAGCTGTAATCCGACTAGAGATTCGACATAATTTTATAAATGCGACACTTTGTATGTATGGATGTTTGTTCCTCTTTCATGCAAACACAACCGGACGGATTTGGATGGAACTTGGCACATAGATAGAACATATCCTGGAACAACATATAAGCTACTATTTGTACCGGAAAAAGGTGACATCCATCGGGAACGCGGGTAAGACTGCGGAGAGAGCTAGTATAAAATAAAAATAAATTTGAGAAAAACACTTTTTTTTCCTCGAAATCGGCTCAGTAGTTTAGACGCTACTTCAAAAAGAAAACAAAATTTGTGGAGGGCACTTATCAAGGTCAAACTTTCTACCGGTGCTACTACGGTGGAAAAATACATAGGAAACAAACATAGACTGCTAAAATCATAACTCTTTCCTTCTAGCTTTGCCTTAACCGATATAATCTGACATCATCGATAAAATTTAAAACTTTTTGATAATCGACAACACTAACCAACGGGCGTACTATTTTCAAAAATGTACAACAAAAAAGCAGCAGGCGGTTAGCGTTACGTCACCAGATAACAAAGTGCTAAATTGAATCCGCCCGCATCCGCGCCATCGTTCACTCTTAATTCCATATAAATACGGCTCAGAGTTGTTTGGATATCACCGGCGAAGGTGACGCGATTATTTTTGTATTATTTATGACCAAAGCGGGTGATCTCACCAGATTCAGACACAGGTTTTAATAACAAGCAAATGAGCCGCCATTTTGCCTTTTTTTCTTTTACGCCGTTTATTAACGGAATTTATTGATTGATGAAAATAACTGTTTATAGATATTGATATTTAGGCTTTTATGAATGATTCCCTTGATTTTAAACTAAAAAAAAAATAAATGTCATTTATGTGGCTTGTGTTTATTTCGAAATTATTTGCAAGATAAAAAACCTTGGCAATTAATAGCTCGCTGTGATAACTACTACCTGTTTTTCGTTGTTTCACCCGCTTTCCCGAGGGTTTTAACATTTTCGCTAGTCTATCTATTATCTATACATTTTGGTTTTCAATTTTTTCACAATTAGAAAACTACTATTTCGGGAACAAGGTTCAAGGTAGCGCTGGTCAAGTCTCCAGAGAGACTACCTCACTATGCGTGCCGTCTCCAGGCACTGCCTTCTGAATCTGGCCCTTGATCCAGCTACCTAACGCGAGCCTCTAAGTTATTATTATTAGTGAGAAGTTAAAATTTTCCTCCATTAAAACTTTATACGGTAAAAAGAAATTGCAATATGAGGCGGCTTAGCTATATAAAAAACTTGCTGTCCCTTTTAAATTTTAAGTCTAAATCAACCGACAGATCGAACAAATAAACCAAACAAATATCCCGGGACATTCTTCACACACGGCCATCTGGTCCCAAACTAAGCAGAACCTGTACTACGGAAACCAGATAACTGATATACTACTTTTTAAAATACATTTACATCCAGACACAGAACAAACAGACATGTTCATGCACACAAATATTTGTCCTGGGTGGGAATCGTACCCGCGACTTTCGGTTTGGCAGTCACAGCGCTAACCAAGCCAACTGCCCTGTCAAGAATGAATCGAAGAACAAATGTAACTTATATTTTGCAATTATACAAAGTTTCTCATGTTAAAACTATGTAACGTCCTTCTTAAATCGAAATGAGTTTAAAATTAGCTACTACATATTGCATCACTGCATGTAAAGTACCTATGTATGTATATATTTATCCTGTATAGTCCTGATAAGGAATTCTCTATATATTAGTTCTTCCTTGTAATAATTCCATCGAAACAAATACCTTTGAGGATAATTCTACGGCTGGTCTCTTCAAGGCCACTATACCATGGAACCAATTATAACTATGCTGCGGTTTCACCATTGTTCCCATGGGATTATAAAATTTTCCCGTTAAAAATTCTATGTGTACTTCAGGCACTATCTTTGTGCCAAGTTTTATCCAAATTCGTTCAATAGTTTTTGAGTAAATGAATAACAAACACCATAACTGTAATTCTATAAATTCTCGCATTTCCTCAATTATAATATGCATGTGTTATACATGAAAACCTTCCTCTTGAATCACTCTATCTATAAAAAATACCGCATCAAAATCTGTTGCGTAGTTTTAAAGATTTAAGCATACATAGGGATATAGGGACAGAGAAAGCGAATTTGTTTTATACTATGTAGTGATAAGCTGTCCCCCGAGGTTTTACCCGCGTTCCCGAGGGATATCACATTTTCCCGGGATAAAACGTACCCTATATGTTATTCCAGGATATGCTCTATCTATGTACAAAGTTTCATCCATATACGATTAGTAGTTTTTGCGTGAAAGAGTAACAAACATACTTACATACAAATCTTTCCTCTTTATAATATTAGTATACATAAGCCCCCCGTGGTTTTACCCTCGTTCCCGAGGGATGTTAGATTTTCCCCGAGATAAGTCTATGAGCTATTCCAGACTATAATCTATATCTGTGCCAAATTTCATACGGACCCGTTGATCCGTTCAGGCGTTATTGAGTCATCCGTCCAGACTTGTGCATTTCTAACATTAAGTATACTACCGGCACGCTATGATGGCCGTTTGACGTTTCAGATTGTCATAGGAAAAGAAACTGTATTACTTTGGAATAAGGTTGATTTCCATCATAATAAAATTAGCTGTTGCAGCAATAGATACACATTATGAGTGAAGGAATAAAGGTTATTTTTCTTTGTCATTGTCATCATAGCGTTTTCCCGCGATTACACCCGCGTTTCGAATGAATTCCGAGATTAGAACATAGGCTGTATGTTACTGCTGGATAAAGTAGTAAAGAATTATTAAAATCCGTCGAATAGTTTTTGAGATATTCATTACAAGCAAAAATACTAATTTCCTCTTTCAATAATATTACTATAGACTGAGACGATATGCGACCTTTTTTTCAGGGATCTCGCTTTGTTCTCGTAAGGGCTGTAAGAGCCGAAAGACTAAGCACCTAGGTCCAATAAAAAATGTAGGTATTACAGGGAAACATTTTAATTATTCATCAATCACTTTTGAATAGCATACATTGTGTTTATCATTCATTTATTATTTGTCACACAAAAAGGTTGCGGATCAGAATTTTTTTTTAAAAGATTTTTTTTTATTTTTTTATACCACATGGGCCGACAAACAATTCAAATTCGTTCAAAAGCTTGCAAATGCTCACAAACATTCGCAATACGTTTAAAGAAATTTAATGTATGATGTCAATAAACAGGTAGACGGCCCACCTGATGGTAAGTTGTCACCGCTGGAGCTTTTTTTTATACCACTTGGGCCGACAAACAAGCATACGGTCCACCTGATGGTATGTGGTCACCGCCGCCTATGGACATTTGCAACACCAGGGCATCGCCAATCGACGTGAAGTTGTTAAGTCTCATGTGCCTGTAATTTCACCGGCCTTACCTTTCTAACCGAAACAGGAATACAAGTGCACTACTGCTTCACGGCGGAAATGGATATGGTGGTAGTACTTCCCCGGACGAACTCTGCACTAAGAGCTCTACTACTCTAAAAAGCTACATTTGCAACACCAGGGGCATCGTTACGTTGTCGACCCTGAAACGTGTTGTTCATATCGAAAACGCTAGACGGACTGCACGTTCATTTTCTATCACCGAGAAGCCGTTCTTAGGTTAAAGTGCAAAAGGTGTGTCTGAGAACTATACTACGTCCTAAGTGTGCATTCAACCAAGTGCCAAGACAAACATACACTAAAGAAACTTTTTTGTTTATTTTGAAGCATTAGTACTTTGTTTAAAAATACAAAATAATATTAATTACTTTTCTAGCTTAGATGGTAAGTATTTAAACAAGATAGCTAACTGTCCTCCGTGGTTTCAGCCGCTTTCCCCGGGAATGCCTCATTTTCCGGGATAAAAAGTTATCCAGGTTATAAACTCTCTGTATGCTAAGTTTCATCCAAATCCGATCACTACTTTTGCATGAATGATTAAAAAAGATCCTTTCATCCAAACTTTCCCATTTGCAATATTTATAGGAAGTAGTTTAGGATAACCATAAAACACGTTAAGTTTTCAGAGTAAACGCAAACTTTCTCGTTACGTGTAAACGTTACGTCTCAAACCTATTCTAATTTAATCCATTCTAGATAACACAACCTTGGACTCATGCAAATATTTAAGAGAATAGATAAAGCGGTTACACTCGCTCGTGATGTAGTTAAAAGTATTTTACTTGTAGACGAATACTTCCAAAACTCGTCTCTAATACCTACTACTGGAACCTAATGGACTACAAGAACATTCCCAAAAACCGTCAGCACCGTTAGCTTGCAGCGAAACTTCCAAAATTTCTTCCAAAGCCCAATGACCAAGCATTGTGGTCACCACGTCTTGATATTAACAATACCAGGGGCATCGCCAATGAAATCAACACTGAGACGTGCTAAGTACGCCAATTAACAAGCAGACAGTCCACCTGATCGTATGGGGTTACCGCCGGATGGACATTTGCAACACCAGGGGCATCGTGGCGTTGTCGCTGAGACGTGAAGTTAAGTCTCATGCGCCTGTAACTTCTCCCTAACCTTTCTAACCGAAACAGTAATACAGGTGCACTGCTGCTTCACGGCGGAAATGGGTATGGTGGAACAGTTTAGAATAAGACAAAGTTGGTAAGGTCACAACTTCATGTCTCAGGGACGTCAACGCATTGGCGATGCCACTGGTGTTGCTAATGTCCACAGGCCTCCATAGGCCATATATCCATAGATTTTGTCATCGTTTTTTTATAGCACCTGGGCCTACAAACAAGCGGACAGTCCACCTGATGGTAAGTGGTCACCGCCGCCTATGGACATTTGCTACACCAGGCGTGGTCCACGTTAAGACGTTGTTAAGTCTCATGTGCCTGTAACTTCGTCTCTATCTGCTTATTTCACGGCCTATCACTCCATAGTATAAAACAAAGTATGCTTAAATCTTTAAAACTACGCAACGGATTTTGATGTGGTTTTTTTTTAATAGATAGTGATTGAAGAGGAAGGTTGTTATGTATAATACATGTGACATCCCACGGGAACGCGGTTAAAACCGCGGGGGACAGCTAGTATGGTATAAAAACAAAACTAACTTTAATAAACAAAATTCTACACCTCGCTTCGTTCCGCATAAACGTAATGTTCCGCTGATAACGCTTCTACATAATAAAATATTGTTTCCCACAAACAATGTATAATGTTTTGGAGATGAGCTCACTCGGCCTCGCCTGATATGGATATGCAAACGTATGATGACATATTTGCATTAGAAAGAGCGACTTTGATCACTTTGATGAGTTTGTAGATGGGATTCCAGGGGCTCGATTCTGTTAGGGAAATGACACTAACTCGCGGATATCGTCGCGGCCTGTATGCTCTGTCTCTTTCACATACTACGCTAATACTACTAATCACGTAAGAGGTAAGCTCTCCGAAGCCTCCGTGAAAGTGCTCGCCGTAGAAGTTTGTATTAGCTGAATAAGGCAGGAGTAGAGTAATAGGAGTACGCGACCAGAGTTATAGACTTAGAAATATTCTTTTTATGTTAGCTTGGTGGTTAGTGACCCTGACTGCGAAGTCGCAGGTCGCGGGTTCGATTCCCACCCAGGACAAATATTTGTGTGCATGAACATGTCTGTTTGTTCTGTGTCTGTGTAAATATCTATTTAAGTATGTATTTAGAAAATAAAAGTATTATGGTATATGTAGTATATCAGTTATCTGGTTTCCATAGTACAAGCTCTGCTTAGTTTGGGATCAGATGGCCGTGTAAAAAATGTCCCAGGATATTTATTTATTATTATATTTGATTTAACCCACCCAGCGTTCCCTATGGCCCACTTTCCATCTTAAAGATCACGCTGTCGCAATACCTTGAATGTAGCTAAAGCAGCTTAGTCTGTAGATTGTCTGTCTGTCATTTAATCTAGATATCAGTAACTGGTCAGCATCGATCACGAGACGATATTTACGGTAGTATCAGAGGTCGACTGCATTGCTCGCATACTTGCATTAAGCAACGAGTTGACACTGGCTTGTCACTTTGGAGACCAGAGATATTTGCTAACAGAACTTAATCTACAGAAACAGAAACTCAGCAGAGGTATTTTAACCGTTTCTTTTTATAGTCTTTTACTTTCCAGTAACTTCTTTGGTCTATTAGTTGTTTTTTTTACACCGTATGTTTGATACTTTTATTATCTACATCTCCGAAACTACTAATTCTATTTCAAAAATTCTTTCACTGATAGAAAAGAAAGGTAAACTATTCCCTATGTTATAGCCCGGGGATAAATAAGTTCCCTGGGAAACGTGAATAATCCATAGCTCTGCTTAGTTTAGGATCAGAGAACCGCGTGTGAAGAACATTCCAGGTTATTAATTTACATAAATCGTGTCAAAGACAATCAATGCATCATCCTGGTGGCAAGGCCGGTATGTAATCACCACGAGATGACATCATTACTCATGGAGCTGAGGTCACGGCGGAGTCCGCACTTGTGACTGCACTTTGTTAAGATTTCACCTTCACTATATTTTATATTCTTTGTTTAATGTTGAAGTGGGAGCCACAGGAAGCCTTGTCTACGCGTAAAACTATTGTATACTCGTATAAGCCTTCACAGTCTCCATAAATAGTCTTTACATGATTTTTTAGATAAATAGATAACTCTCTATTGTGCACCAAACAAGAAAATGAAGAACATAAACAACAATAATCCTTAAAACTATGTACAATAGGCGGTCTTATCGCTAAAAAGCGATTACTTCGAGACAACCTTAGTTTTAATGTGACAAACAACAATAAATAATTGTACTTATATTAAAACTGCGAAAGTTAGTTTGGATGTGTGTTACTCTTTCACGCAAAATAAACCGACAAATGAATTTTGATAAAACTTGGCAAACATATAGAAAACTAGCTATTCACCCACGTTCCCAAGTAACATTTCCCGGCACAAAAAAGTATCCTATGTTACTTTTAATACCTCCAAGAATATGTGTACAAAGTTTCATGATGATCGGTAGTTATCGCGTGAAAGCGTAACAAACAAACTTACATTCACATTTATAATATTAGTAGCCACACCAACACTAAACTACGACCAAAGTTGTTTTGGCAGGAAACTAAAAATTATTTTCCCCTTTTCATCCAATTACATTAGAAGAGAATCGACACTACAGCATCTAATCTGTAACTTTCGCGACTGCGGTTTCTTGTATTTCCTTGGCAATAAAAGTAATAGCTCATGAGAATTAGGTCACCAGGATCACCCGACCAGTTGTACAGTACGTTATATGCCTCCTCACACAGACAGTGTGTCTGCCGCCAGCCGGTTTTAACTGTACCTACTCGTACGGTCGCATCGGGTCACCGCACAACCGCTGTGGTGTTGTTGTGAGGGATTCCATTCTCTATATCGTTGGTTACTATTAATAATGAAACTTACAACTTGGGGCTCTTTAAAAAAAGGGTGAATAGGGACCTACTAACGGGAAAGCGAGCTCCATCTTCAGCTTCATCTTCACTTACCATCAGGTGAGATTGAGGTCAATCGCAATCCCATTATAAATAAATAATGAAATATTTATTAAAATAGGCCTTCACAGGCAATTATGAATGGTCAGACTCTAACACCAGTTCGAAAGGTTGCTTTTACTGAGAAGAGCCGGCAATAAACTCGGCAATTACTCTTTTCAAAATAAGATTTGTACATAAAGATGTGTCCTGCTGGAGCGAGCGCTACACTCAAGCATTGTCGTCATTAAAATAATCGTTTATGTTGTAGAAAGACTTTTGTACTGAAAAATAATAAATAAATATCCCGGGAGATTCTTTACACACGGCCATGTGATCCCAAACTAAGCAGAGCTTGTACTATGGAAACCAGATAACTAATCATACTACTTTATGTAATAATTACATCCAGACACAGAACAAACAGACATGTTCCTGCACACAAATGTTTGTCCAGGTGGGAATCGAACCCGGGACCTGTGGCGTGGCAGGCAGGGTCAGCCATGGCCCGTCTATTTATGAGTTAGTTATTCTGTTGAAACAAAACATAACCTAACTATGTAGTCCTCACTTTTTAATCTAACAGCATAAGATGTGCTATCTTTGATATAAAAAAGATATTATTATACTCGTATATCTTGGGACATTCTTCACAGACTGTTATCTGATCCAAAATTACGCAGACCTTGTACTATAGCAACCAGATAATTGATATACTGCACTAGGCGTCCACCGCGATTTCACTCGCGTTCCCACGATAAAATTAAAAAGTAATAAAAGTGGGCCAAATATTAACAATATCGGTTCAGCCGCTTACCCGTGAAAGTGTGACAAACAAACAAACCCGCATTTATACTATATACTAGCTTTCGCCCGCGGTTTTATCCGCTTTTAACGAAACATTCCGCGTCGAATGGTAGCAGTCCCATCCCGATATGTTCAGTAGTTTTGACGTGATGGTGCGTCAAAGAAAGCCTATTTTCCTTATACTATACTTGTTTACTAGTCGTCTCCCGCAGTTTCACCTGCTTTTAGCGATATCGTAATAGACTATAACCATCTAGGAAATATTCCGTGTCGAATGCTAGCAGTCCCATCCCGATATGTTCAGTAGTTTTGAGGTGATGGTGCGTCAAAGGAACCCTATTTTGCTTTTAATAGATTAGTAAGGATTCTAAATACATACTTATATATACATATATTTACGTACAGTCAGCTTGTTCAAAATACATTTTTTAATCGTTAGTACTATCTTTTGCCACCTTATCATTTCAAGGCAATGGATAGCTGTTTTGGTAATGACATCTAATGACGTCACTAGTCGTGGTTTCGAATACTAAAATTAAATTGGAAAATATCGTAATTTTTGTCCGCGGCAGCCGGTCTACCAGAAGGTAAGTTGTCACCGCCGATTATGGAAATTTGCAATACATGCATCGTCAATGCGTCGTCGACCCGGAAAAGTTTCACCGGCCTTACCTTTCTAACCGAAACAGTAATACAAGTGCACTACTGCTTCACGGCGGTAATGGGTAAGGTGGTAGTATTTCCCAAGAACTCTGCACTAAGGGCTCTACAGCTCTACACTTAGAAAAACACTTAAAAACTACTTCTAAATCTTGAGGAAAACATAGCACGGTGGAAGTTCCTCGTAGTACCCGCCCGGTAGAGTACTCCTCGAATGGAAAATCACCACCCCACGTTTTTGAAGAATATATCTTCCCTGATAAATGATATCCTGTTTTAATTCAATAGTTATGCAACAAGAGAGCAAAGTCATTTTTTACTGCGAGTGCTGATTTTGAATCCTGAGTGTGGCGAGGGATTCAAAGGCACGAGATGCAAAAAACTTTGCTCTAGTATAACACACATGACTTTTTACTTCAGCAGCGAGAACACTTTAGGAGATAAAATAATAAACAGGAACTTGTTGTTTTATATTTTCCGATTATTTTAATATTTTTTAACTTATTCAACTCTTTACGCCAGCCACGAAACTTTATTCCCGCTCTTTTATTTAAATTAAGGCGTGTTCGGAAATAGCACCCATGATATTTTATTACTCAAAATATATTACGTAACATTATTGAAACTAGAAATAAATATTTACAGGTTAAATATCAGTTTTAATTGCAGTAAATACTTATTTTCGTTTATATACAACAATAAGTTAAAAATTCAATAAATTACATTAAGACATAATTATCTTTTTGCAAAATTTCTTTAGTTAGTACGCATTTCCGAACGTGTTTGTCTTTGAGGTCGAATTCAAAATCGGAACTTCGAAAGGGCTGGTCTTTGTCTCTCTCTCTTTCTAATGGCGAGAAAGGGATAGAGTGTGAATGTTTCAAAAAAAATTCATCATTTGCCAAATTTCATAGAAATTCAATAAGCCGTTTTCGAGCCTTTTCGAGACAACAAAAACCTTTCATTTATAATTAAGACATCGTATAAATAGCAACTATAACAAAAATATTGGTAAAAGTGTTGAAATAACAGCAAATCAATTTTATTTATTGGTATGTCGTATTTGTAATATGAACCCAATCGATTAGGCTGTATGGGCATATGCCTTTGCCTCCTTGCACAAAATATTTGCTGTGTATAGAATAAATGGCGGGAGCGGCTGTCATGTTATAAAAATAGACATTTTAATCACTTCATATAATTTAAAACTGCCGTACTTTCTGATCTAATAGTGTGTTGGTAATTTTTTTTTATTTTTTTTTAGTGTGATTGTTTAATGTATATCTTCAACTAAAAAATAACATTAGCGGATAAAACACGCTATGAACACTATTTATAGGAGCTTGTGAAAGCCTACATGAAAATAAAGAATTTGGTGGTGAAATTACAGGCACATGAGACTTAACTTCACATCTCAAGGTCGGCAACGCACTGGCGGTCCCCTTGGTGTTGCTAATGTCCATCTAACAGTGACCACTTACCATCAGGTGTACCGTCTGCCTGTTTCTCAGCTTACTTGTCAGATATTTGTTTCAAAATAAGAAATATTATAACTACAGTCTCTAGTCAGTAACTCTTTGTCTACAAATAGGTACAGAATATATAATATCCTACCACAATACTGCCATTCACACAGGACCTCTGATAATGTTGTTTTCAACTCAAGTACTGAGATAGTGAGAAAGTAGATGATTGGGGTCAGGCACTTACAAACAAGTACTTTTGTAATACTGCCTACATACATGCCATACATTAACAAGAATTGCAGGACGTCTTTACAATCTACTGCTTTAACCATGCCTCATAGAATAATCCTTGAATAAATCAATACTATTAATAAAATTATTTGTATTTTTGTATGTAACAAGTAAACATAATAACTCCTGGACCGATTTCAAAAATTCATTCAGTGTTGTGAAGCTACACCATCCACGGGTGAAAAAGGTTTTATAATATTTTGAAAAATGTTTGAAATCCTTACTAAAACTACAATAATGTAACCCAAGGTGTCAAAAAATGTTCTAAAAAATTATTTACAACTAAACTATACATATAAACTATTGATGATAGAAGGAACAAAATAATGTAACAACCTTCCGGAATGCAGGTGGAACCACGGGGGACAGCTAGTAATAAATAAAAGTCAGGGGTCATACTATACACACAGCCATCTGATCCCAAACTAAGCAGGGCCAGAGACTAAGCCAAATAATTTTTTTTTTATTAATCCACACTCCACTGTTTCATCAGCACTTTTTGGACAAAATGTAGCCTCTTCTCCACTCAGTCAACTATCCTCAAGTTATATATCAAAATTATCTAATGCTCTGTTAAGATGAGAAGAAGCAAACCAAGCCATTTTTGCATTTATAATCTATGTCACATGTATTATACATAAATACCTTCCTCTTCAATCACTCTATCTATTCAAAAAAACCGCATCAAAATCTGTTGCGTAGTTTTAAAGATTTAAGCATACAAGATGTTTTATACTATGTATGTGTTTCACTGGCATTCATTGATATCATATATAGCCTATATCCAAGTCAAATTCCGCGTCGAATGGTAGCAGTCCCATCCCAATTTGTTCAGTGGTTTTGAGGTGATGGTGCGTCAGAGGAATTCTATTTTGCATATATGTAGTAATATTACAATGAGAAAAGATTTCTGTGTTTGTTATAAATAAATTCAAAGTACTGGACTTATTTTAATAACTTTTCTTTTCCAATTAGAAAAATACTATAAACAGAGGTAACATTGGCTTTTCTATAATCCCGAGAAACATTAGACCTTTGGGAAATGTGGGTAAAACCAGTGTATGGTATTAGTTTATAAATATATAGGATTTTGATCACATAACTATGTAAGAGCTAAAATTAAAGTTATTTACAGAATAATCTACATACCCTCTTTTTAATAAAGTTTCAAGTACTTACTGTACTTAAAGATCCCTTTAAAGTTAAAAATGATATGCTTAAGACAGTGTTTTTCAAATTTTAAATGTATTAAAATAATTTCATTTTAGCAGATTTGCCTGCCTGTTATCTATAAGTAGGCTTACTTTTAATAATTTAATTACTTACATACCTATCTATCGTATTGAATTTCGTTACGTCATACAAAGTTTTTATGATTCACATTAAAAAATGTTTTTTTCGCTCGCAAAAGGTCCGGCGTACAGACAAAGTCAATATTTACCTTTACTTAAAAAAAAAAGAAATGCCGCGTGTACCACTTTCATCTCGTTACAAATTGGTTTTTACACCTCAAATTCGAAGATTAAAAGTACAAACCTTGTTAAACATGTATACAATATCATGAAATTGCGTCAAACTTACCTCAATCGGGCGAATAACAGCTCTCCTTCCAATAAAATCCCAAAAAGGTGAACTTTAAGTAACCCACTCACTTCAGTTCACAACATAAATAATTAAAACACAATAAACAATGTAAATAACACTTAAAACAATTTAATAACACTTTATAAATACTATTTAAGGCACTAGTTACTTGTTTTTGGGGAGAGAATGTTATTATTTGCGAAATTATGTCGGCATTTCAAGTTGGAAAAAGTTAAGTTCACGTTAAGTTGAATTTGACAGTTGCTCAAGACGCCTATTCTCTCCAATTAAAATAAGTGTTGCCAGTACCTCTTGGTTTTTAGTACGCAACATTGCCAAAAGAGTACGCAAATTGTTACTCAGTACAATATTTTAAGATTACTCCAAAATATTATTTGTTCAAATTTACTTTCTTTGTACAGTTAATCCTTGAAACTACTTCTAAAAATTATGACGGTGGTAACAAATATTATGATGGATTTAAAAGAAAAAGTATAATATATATAGTAGAGTAGTAGAGCTCTTAGTACAGAGTTCGTCCGATGAAGTACTACCACCTTACCCATTTCTGCCGTGATGCAGTAGTGCACTTGTATTACTGTGTTTCGGTTAGAAAGGTAAGGGGGCCGGTGAAATTACAGGCACATGAGACTTAACAACTTCACGTCTCAGGGTCAACAACGCATTGGCGATGCCCCTAGTGTTGCAAAGGTCCATAGGCGGTGACCACTTACCATCAGGTGGACCGTCCGCTTGTTTGTTGGCCTATGTGGTATAAAAAAAAAGTTACCAACGAGTACTGCCTTAAAATGTAATGTTCACAAAACTATCTACTACCCATATTTCCATACAGTTGACTAGTCTTGTTTAGATTTGGTTTGGAATTTGAAGTTACTCGGTGCTAAAATAAAAAACGTCTTCTCCGTCTTCAGGAAATTTAAAGCATTACATTATACTTATAAATTACTTTTTTCTATTATTTAATTGAATTTTGTAAGCACTATGAGTCTTAAAATCTCCTTTATTTCTTAGAAATTGTATTTACGATCAGTTGCAACTATTGTGCTTTAAACAACAATTTACCTCTACTTCAACGAGGTTTAATGACGTGAGGGCACAACCTCCTCTCTCTTATCATTTCTTACCACTAAGCTAAAGACAAAAAAACAAAGCACAGTTTAACCACGCAGCTTTATTCCCTAAAGTAGTACCATTGCGCAACGCGGTCTTAGGATCTTGATTCCTTTCTGAAAATAGTGGAATATTTCTTTCCCAATCTGTAAAATGGACGATGAAATAAATGAAGAGAACTCACTAACAGATAGTACGAAATGTGTGGGAATCAAATGGATAAGAAATAAAAAAAAAACTATGTATAAATATTTCGGTATTTCCGGACCGATATGACCTCCAAACCTTCAAGAAAAGAGCATACTCCTTTTTAAAAGGCCGGCAACGCACTTGTGGCTCTTCTGGTGTTGCGGGTGTCCATGGGCGGCGGTAATCGCTTACCATCAGGCGATACGTCTGCTCGTTTGCCTACCAAAACATAAAATAAAATACTAGCTGTCACCCGCGGTATTACCCGCGATTATCGATATCATAGCTTATATCCCGAATTTAGATTTACGAAAGATTCTGCGTCGAATGGTAACAGTCTCATCCTGACATGTTCAGTATTTTGAGGTGATGTTGCGGCAAACGAACCATATTTTGCGTGTATATTTAATTTTTTTTTAGTGCGATTAAATTCACTGTCAATAATATTATTTTATCACAATATTTAGATTTTGTTGCATCAATAAATAAATATTCTACTACAAATTGTTACAACACATCTAGCCATAATCGCTTAAGATAATCGAGTAAATCGATTTATCAGTATTGTAGTTTTCTAATTTTAAATACATACATAAATTAAAAACTATACGAATTCCTTTAGATTTGTCTTTAAATAGTAAAAATTTATCGTGAACACATGAATCGGGGACATCTTGAAATGAAATCGGACGTACAGAAGACTACCCCTTTATAACCTGGCAGCACTGAATTTGTCCGGTCATATCGTGGAAGGTAGGTACCAATAGATATAATAGTAACGTTGCTCATAGGTAGTAAACTTAAATTCAGATTTTATTTTATAGCCTTTTAGTTTTTGAGTTATATGAATAACTGTGTTAACTATATTTTTTCATAACATCTTGTCGTTCCTCTTGGAGCCTGTGATTTAACTAGAACGATACAAATTCTACTTTACATGCAGGTTTTTTTCTCTACGACAGTCCTTACATAAGTGTTTAAAACACAGCTTAAAATATCGAGCCAATGTAGGTACAGCTATAAATACAAGAAAAAAACTCAAACATAAATTTTTTAATCACTTTATTTGAAATATCTTTGGTATTGGAGATTCAACATAGATACAAAAGACTTGAGGGTGATTTTCTATTGAAGATTTTTATGAGATTCTTAGTTCCTAGTCGGTCCTTCTCGGTTGAACGCTGACTTCAGTAGTTTTGACCTTCTTAAGTGCTTAGTTTGTTCAAAATAATATCCTTTTTGATGTTAAAGAATGGGGCAGAAAAATGTACCTTGTCGCTTGATAATAAAGTCCATTTACATAAACACCCAATTAACTATGGGATTAAGGCTGCCGTCCGTCCGGGTTTCCCCGTATTTGTCCTCGTTTGGAGGGTGTCCGGGGAGCGTCCGGATGGGGTATTTCGATTAAGGAGTTAAAAATTGGAAGTAAAATAAGTTTAAAAATATTTTTTAGGTGTCCGGGAATAAACCCAATTTCACCTAAATGTCTGGGGTTGGAAATTTTGGTAATGGCAACCCTACATGGGATCAATAGATGACCCTTATTTTCGGAGCTATTAAGTACATTTTTCTTTGACATTTTTAAACGTCAAAGGAGGTTTTCCCATTGGAGAAATTTTAAACAATATAAAATGACAAACTTTCTTCTACACTTCAAAGAAAATTCCTTCCAAGTCAAAATTCATAATACAATCACAACACAAATAAAATACCAGTCTATGAGATTACAACACTATTAGTTTGTTCATCAGTTCATAAAATATAGGTGTTTCGCTTTTCAGACATCCCTGGGCCAATGTCGGCTACACTCGCCATGCGCGGCGTGCCCTGTGCGCCATTGTCGTCTATACTCGACAATAAACAGTGAGCACTACAATACTACATAAACATATTACATCATAACTTTTATGTGTTTCATTGATACAGGTATTAATATCGATTGGGCTTGGCGTACAGGACGTGGAGATGCCGTTATGGCATGGCGTTCAAAAGGATAAGCGGTCTGTCGATGACATGATTGTAGGCCATAATTTAGGGTATGTTCAGATATTAGAGATATTAGCTACCCTTAGTGGTAGTGTATTTCTCTTATCTGTGCCCTGAGCACGAACATCTGTCGCAAGCGTATCGTCATCGTATCGAATGCGTCAAAAACCAATGCAATGGGAAATTGAACATCGCGCAACGTCACGGCGTGCGCGGTGTTCAATATTCCATACAACACAGCTTTTTGGCGCACTCGATACGATAACGATACGCTTACGATAAATGATCGTGGTCAGGCCTTTGAACAACAAAAAGTTGGGAAAAATTACTAATCAGTTAAATTACTCTTTTTATAATAAAATTTTAATTTTATAAAATTATTTAAAGTTTACAAATATAGAATGTATTGAACCAACTTTAAGTTGATTTTTGCTCATTTAAGTTATGATTTTTTTTCTGATCACATACCTATTTCACAGTTCCCTAACTAAATTTAGGTCTAGACACAGAATTATCTTTGTAAGGATGTGAAAACTATCCACAGCTTTAACCTTTTTGTTAATTAGGAATAAACTTTTTGGTTACAAAATCTTAAAACAAACTAATTCACTTACAAGACTTGATCGACTTAAAACAATATTTTAAATGTAAAATAAACACAAACCATCACACAACCAAAATTATTTAACGGCTGGACATTATGAAGTAAAGCATTTATACTGGCTCGAGGACAATATCTTTAGGCGATCAAACTTGCGGCACGCTATGATGGCCGTTTAACAATGATAAAGTAACCTTTATTCCTTCACACATAAGGTGCATCTATTGATCCAACAGCTAATTGTATGATGATGGAAATCAACCTAATACCAAAGCTATACAGTTTCTTTTCCTATGACAATCTGAAACGTCAAAACGGTTATCATAGCGTGCCGCTAGTATAGGGTGCGTTTCCACTGACGCGGAGCTAGACGGGGTGGAGCGGAGAAGGAGTGAAAAGTAGCAAGTGTTCTTTGAGTGATATTTCGAGCATTGTGATGGTCAGTTAACTCATTTCTCTGGTCGACACTTCCAGCGACCAGAGGGCTGGCGAAAACTTAGGCCAGAAGATTAGCATTGCGATACTGCGTGGCAATGCTGCCAGCGTTCTGGGCACGCTTTCCACCGGCAGCGATTTAGATCAGCTGTTTCTACTGTAAGCAGCTGATCTAACTTTTCTTACCTTTCTATTTTTATTGTATATTTTTTTATGTCATTTTAAGTATTAATTAGGCTAGTAATCATAACAATATACCTAGTCTTGTGAAGTAGTTCACGGTCCGCCCCTCCACTCCCCCCAGCTCCGCGTCATTGGAAACGCACCCTTATGGATACCCATAAATAAGGCCGAATACTTATTTAAAATATAAAGTAAAACACACACACTTACACCCTCTTACACTCAGTAGAAAAATACATACAAAATTATTAAATTGTAAAAAAATTATATACATTTACAACACCGTAAAATGAGATTGTGTCTGTAGTGACAACAAAATAATATCCTTTTATGGATGGCATCAAGCATGTATAAGAACAATAACTGAATAGTTTCTGTTAAATAGAATAAAAAATATCGTCGCTCCATCTAGCTGGAGGGCGCCCTACACTACGTTTACCGAGCCGTGGTCTCCACTCTAGAACACGTCTACCCCAACGGTTATCGGTTCTACGGCAGATGTGACCAGCCCACTGCCACTTCAGCTTGCTAATCCTTTGAGCTATGTCGATAACTTTGGTTCTCTGACGGATGACTTCATATCGAATTCGATCCTTCAGAGAGACTCCGAGCATAGCCTTCTCCATAGCTCGCTGAGCGACTTTGAATTGGTTGGACACAAAGAGCTGAAGATCGAGCTCAGTGGCGTGCCATAGGTGAGGCCTATGTCCAGCGGTGGACAGAGCTGATGATGATAAAAGTCTATGGTCACAAAATCCTTAAAAAAAGTGTTATATATTTTGTGTATTTACATCCTCTGTCATATTCAGCCATATCAATGATTACCTCAATACTGGAGGTATTAAAAATCAATATTTGTTAGCAACCGTTTGGCGGCGATCGTACTCTGTATCAAATGACAAAATGGCTGTCAATGTTGCCAAGACACAAATAAAATATGAGGTACCTTTTTTCTTCTGATATATTACACAAACAGTAATTTTTTCGCGCATCAATATCGATTTTTTATTACTAGTTTAGTTATTTATAATGGAACCCCTTACACAGTCCAATAAGTAAACAAATAACTCTTTAAAAATCATATATCAGAGCAAAATTTCTTCTTTTGGCAGTCTTCTAAGATAAGAAATCTCCATACACTTCTACAATTATATAATATTTAAAATTAATTATTTATTTTTATTCCTAATCAATACGGACTCTCGACAGGCCAGTTGGCAGTGTTTAGATGATCTCTGGTGTCTCAGATTGTGGGTTCGATTCCTACTCAGGCCAAACGTTTTTGTGTCTGGGCGTTTGTAATTTTTGAATAGCACAAGTTAGCTGGTTTAGTTTCGGATTAGAAGCGCAAGTGTATCGTCATCGATACGATGACGTGCGTTGTATATAAAATTGAACACCGCGCACGCCGTGACGTTGCGCGATGTTCAATTTCCCGTTGCATTGGTTTTTGCTGCACTCGATACGAAGACGATACGCTTGCGATAATGTTCGTGCTCAGGGCGCAGATGGCCGCGTGTAGAGAATTTCCTATAATATTTTGGCATATAATATTCGAGCTAAAGCATCTTACAAGCAATACGTTTTTTATCTAATGATAGAATAAGCTATTTTAAGCTCAGAAAGTAAATTTACAGACAAATATTAATCATTAATGCATTAAATGCTTACAAGGCATGATACAATTTTCTATGGAAGGAATATATCGACTATATTATACTAGCTTCCCCCGCGGTTTTACCCGTATTCCCGAGGGTTGTCACATTTTCTCGGGATAAAAAGTAGCCTATATGTTATTCCAGGATATGCTCTATCTATGTGCCAAGTTTCATCCAAATCTGTTTGTTAGTTTTTGCGTGAAAGAGTAACAAACATCCATACTCATAAACTTTCGAATTTATAATGTTATAGTTAATAATGTTAAGTAATATAAGGGTCGATTTCTGGAACATCCTTTCTCAAACACCCATTTACTGTAAAAAAGCTTTTCCTCGAAATATTATGTTCATAATCGGTCAGATTCAGTCACTCAGTCAGAATATCAAATTAGTTTTTTGAGCTAATTGTCCAGTTTTGACCTGCTGTCAATGAGAGTGAGTAAGAAAACCTTCATACACTGTTACATACAAAACTGTTGAATTGCTGTCCCTGTCTCGCATCTATATATACAAAGTAACAGAATACAAAGCAGTGTAAAATCACATAATAACATGAATACACCTGCCAAATTGATTGTTATGTCACATGTTGGCTCTCCACAATAATTGAAGCTGTCAGAGCCTCTGTTGCCTCGATGGTCGCAGTTTCCACTATGGTATGGTAGTTGTTGCCACAAATCCTCATACTAGTGTTGGCAATACCTTAGTCCGGCAGCCAGTGCTGCGCCCTCCACAGTAAGCAGTGTAATCCGGTATGTGGTGTGTTATTGCTGTTGTTTGACTGAAAAAAATAATAAAAGAAAATACATTTCATAGACAACTCCACTACAGAGGGTTAAGCACGAACATCTATCGTAAGCGTATCGTCATCGTATCGAGTGCGACAAAAACCTGAATAGACAATTGAACACCGCGCATACCGTGACGTTGCGCGATGTTCAATTTCCCATTGCATTGGTTTTCGGCGCAGTCGATACGATGACGATAAGCTTACGATAGATGTTCGTGCTCAAGGCACAGGTCTCGGAGCCCCCACTAAGGACAAGGGGGTAGAGAGAGCCCAGTGTAGTAGCATACTTCATATTGCCTTCACCAAAGCAGTGATGGTGAATGGAAACTAAATTCTAATCCGACTGCATCTCAGCAATCTCTGCATATTTTAGTAAAATTATTGTATTGCGCTGTGAGACAGTTGTTGTACAACATTGTGGAGCTAATATTTCATAGCTATATGTACCTGTGAGGGAGCGTATCTCTGCAACAGGGGTCTGTAGCCGTTGCCGAACGTGGCCAGCATCGGGCCGTCTTCCATCCCCTTGTGGGGTAGAAGGGGTACTATCGCTTGCACCTGCACATATAAAAGGTTTTTAAATCTCCATTTAGATACTAGCTGTCCATAACAAGTTCAAAATAAGAGGTAGATTAGGAAAGAAGGTAGGGGGAAGGGTTATCAATTAAAAACACGCTTCGCGCAATTAGCGAATACTTCTGTCTTCTAGAATTATCCGATTAGATTACCGCTAACCTTAATATTTGAAAAATAAAACTACTGTTACAAATTAATTGAAGAACAAATATTAGGCCACACAACTTATCGATCCTGAGACATTAAGGTCTCACAAGTGTGAATCTGCTAAAATGCACAACGTAGTCGCGGAAGTTACGGGGTACTGGGTACCGGGTACTCACATGGTGGTCGTAGGGCCGGAACACGGCCAGGGGGCGCAGCGCGGTCGCGTCGGCCACCACCACGCAGCCCCACGCCGTCCCGATGTACACCTCGCCCTGCAGCGTACACATCGCTGTCACCTGCAATATCGAGGGAAGCTATCAACAAAACTGAAGCGACAGGCAGACGGTCCACCGTACGGACGTTACGGATGGTAAGTGGTCACCGCCGGATGGTCATTTGCAACACCAGGGGCATTGCTGACAGTAACACCAATATGAGCCGCACGAACACCAGTTCGCTCAGGTCAGTGATGCTGTAGTCATTCATCTTATGAAGGTCACAGCTAGGACAAGTATTTTTTTAAATTTATATTTTGACAGATCAGTTGGCTTGGTGGTTAGCGACTCTTGACTGCCAAGCCGGAGGTCGCGGGTTCGATATCCACCCAGGACAAACATTTGTGTGCATGAACATGTCTGTTTGTTCTGTGTCTGGGTGTAAATATCTATATACGAATATAAGTACGTATTTAGAAAAAGGAAATAAGTAGTATACGAGTATGTAGTAAATCAGTTGTCTGGTTTCCATAGTACAAGCTCTGCTTAGTTTAGGATCAGATGGCCGCGTGTGAAGTGTCCTAGGATTATTATCCTGCTACAGATGTATAAATCACGTAATATCGAGGAGTCATGAAGGCTACTGACCCTGCAGCGGTCCTCAGCGAGGTGGTCCTCAATGGCGATGGACTGCAGGCTCTCGGAGCACGGCACCAGCTTGCTGATGTCCAGGCGGCCGGTCTGCTGGCGGGTCCTCACCGACCACTGGTACACGCACACTCCTGGTATGACAGATTTTATGGTTTATTTCAGTGCTACTTCTCCTCGACTGCTGGCTCGGTAGACACCCAGGACAGGCATTTTGTGTGCATACTTACATGCGTCAGTTCTTCTATTAATTTCACTCAAATATACACAAAATAGAATAGATAACATTTATATAAAAAAAAATGTAACCTTGCCGAGTTTCTTGCCGGTTCTTCCCAGTCGAAAGCTGACTTCCGAACCGGCAGTAAGTTTAAATTTGACCTTTATAAGTGCAGGCCTAAGGTAAATTTAGTCGTTTTCAACTTGAAAATCGACACTTCAAAACGGAAAACAGAAGATTAACGGTTATCGGGTACCCGGGTCGCAGTAGGCGATGACGAAGGGCTCGTGGGGCAGCGCGGCCAGCAGCGCCACGCGGGGCCCCGCCGCGAGCCGCGAGGCCGCGCGCACGCCGCCGCCGCGCAGCGTGTACGCGGCCAGCCCGCGCCCGCCCGCCCACACCTCCACGCTGCCGCACGACAAACTAGCCGTTACGCTTACAGCAGGAGACCGAGAATAATGAGGTTGCAATGGGGTGTGTGAGATAGTGGGGATGTGTGTGGCAATGGGGATGTGTAAGATAGTGGGGATGTGTGTGGCAATGGGGATGTGTAAGATAGTGGGGATGTGTGAGACGATGGGGATGTGTGAGATAGTGGGGATGTGTATTTCTATAGGGATAAATGAGTATGACAAAATTGTATGACTGCGACGGTGCAAATTAACATTACGATGAGTATGAAAGTAACGGGATGAGTATGACGATGGGGGGTGATCAAGAAAATTATGCAGTTTGGCAGATTTCATGTATAATTTTAGTGTTTAACAAAGTTTGGACAAATAAAAAAATGAAATAAAATAATAATTCGTATTTTGTTTTATAGTATGAGAACAGGGATGAGTATGAGCATCTATAATCTTAAGTAGGATGATTGCTCTTACCCGTGGGGAGTGTTAACGGCGGCCAGGCAGCGCAGTTCCGTCGCGGTGCCAAGTTCCGTTAGCACAAAACTACCTTCTGCTTCCGGACGCTGTGACGTCACCAGGAATAACCTGGAACACGAGATTCACTTGGTACAGACAGTAGTACAGGTCTTCACTTAATATTATAAAGAGACATTGTGAAGGAAGTAATCACAAAAAAATAAAATTCTTTTATACATTATTATTACAGATTATGATTCTAGGAGACATTAAATTCTTCGGAAAAGCGGGTGAAACCGTGGTACGGTAGGTACTAACTAATAATTATTCTTGAGCTTGGTGCCTCTATCTTTTTTTTACACTTCGTCTCCATGTTCATCAATTTCCCAAACATCTGTACGCTACAACTATCAATTCTGTCTATAACAAAGGAATATAAACTCTGTGATATAAGGTCCATTTATCTATTATCCAATAGTTAGCTGTATCGTGAAGTTGATGAACCTTGTCACAATGCACATAGGATTCATTTTTCTATAACACTTACGAGTAAAACTTCAAAGTGTTAAATAAGTAATACACAAATTACAATATGATTAAGGTGATGTTGTTATGACCAACCTGCCGCAACTCAACGCGAGAGCGACGCGCTGCAGGCTCTTGAGAGGCTGTAGGGCTGCCACGGCTGAGGGCGCTCCACCGACAGCTTCTTGCACTCGGACGCTCCAGAGAAGAGCGCAAGTTGACGCACTGGAATTTTTTTTTTACTTATTTACTTCACAATTACAATGGTTTTCACCAATAACACAAATTACTCATATCTACAAGAAGATAACAATAAATGTACAATAACTAAACGTCACTGCAGCGTCTCACGACGCCTCAAGCATTCCACAACTATCGTCTGCCATCCGTCCGCAAACAGATCACATTCAGGTTTCTTACTCGGTAATGTGTTAACCTTTTGAACGCCACGGTCGGGTAAAGCCGACAAGAAACCGACATTTTTTAAGTACATAATAAATATACCAAATAAAATTCTCTGTGTTTTTTATCCCTATAATTTAAAAGTAAATTCAAATAATAAAGAAATATCAATTAGTTACATTTTACTAGAAAAAACAATCATCAAAAAATGCAAACCGAAATCCATAAATAGATATGCTTCCCGACGCCACAGTCGGCAAGACACGACAACTAGTTGCCACGATTGCTTAACAGCGGAAGTACTTCCTTCTTAGACGGGCAAGTGTAACGAGGCGCTGGTACAAAGCAAGTAATGTATACTCACGAGTAGACGTGCACGCGGCCGGCGGAGTCGCCGAGCCACACGGCGCCGCCCACGCGACACAGCGCCGTCGCCGTCGCCGCCCCGGACGGGTCTGCCAATACACGCACGTTATGTGAACCTGACTATTTATTACTTGAGTTAAGGGGGGAGGGGGTCTCGGTCAATATCTTCCAATCTCACATAGGTGGAGGGGGGCTCGATCAATATCATCCAATCTCACATAGGTGGAGGGGGTCTCCGTCAATATCACCTAATCTTACGTGGGGGGAGGGAAGAGGGTTAAAAAAATCACCCCACGTAATTAATGGATAACCCCTAACATATTAGAGAAGTAACAGCAAGAAAATGATGTGTGGTGATGTAGTTACCCGGCGGTATCCGGATGGAGTGGTGGTGGGTGAAGGTAGGCGCGGCCAGCAGCGTGTGGACGCGCTCCGGCTCGCCCGCGCCGAACCACACCTCCCACCCCGCCGCGCCCTCCTCTGGAGGACAACACTGTACGGTTAGCTTGTATACTGACGTTGCTTATGCTATATATTCAACCACTACTCACCGGTGACGTGCGCGACGGGCAGCGCGAGCGCGACGGCGGCGACGGGGGCCGGGGCGGGGCCGGGGGCCGGGGCCGGGGCCGGGGCGGGGGCCGGGGCCGCGGCGGGGGCGGCGCGGGCCACGTCGAGCAGCGCGGCGAACTCGGGGGCGGCGGCGGCGCTGACGAGCGCGGCGGCGGAGGGCCGCAGCTCGGGCGCGCCGGCCCAGCAGCGCCGCATCGTCTCCAGCATGCAGCACGGGAACTGGAGCTCCTGCACGCGAGGGGGGAGAGGGAGGGCGGAAAAAGGCTAATAATCAATGAATTTTTGAAAAATCAATATTTTTAACCGAGAAAAAAACACAATGTAATATACCATCCCATAGTGTCACTAATAAGGTTCTGACCCTGGAAATTAATGCAGAAAATAATACAATCATTGAGACGCCGAATCACCTATGGGAGACAGTTACATATTACTAAACAGTGTAGCGATATCTATAAACACGACGGTGTAGCGAGAATCCTACATCGTAATATCGAAGTTTTCTTGGTATTTGACAATATATAGAAGCTTCCAACATCAAAAGATCCATCGCGCGGTTCTCACGCAGCGGCACGAATACCTAGCGCCGCATGAATTCCCTTTGAAACGGAGGAGCCTGACACCCCGCTCCTTACTTGTCCGCGTAAGGGTGCCAACCAGAGGCCATCATCGTCATTTCCAAAAAAATAAAAAGCAAGTCGCTACTCAATATTGGTGAAGATGCATGAAGGCACTCACCCGGGGCGTGAGCGAGGGCCTGGCACCGTCCAGCACGGCCTCCTTCACGGCCTCGTGCCCCTCGAACGGCTGTCTCACGGTCACCACCTCGTACAGCAGCATGCCGAACGAGAAGCAGTCAACCTGCGATATCAAAAAATAGTTTTTTTGATGAAATTAAAAAAAAATACCAAAAATACAAAGCAACATAATGTATTCTGAAGTACAATCTAATCAAATAAATAAATAAAATAAAAGTGTCGGTTTATTTATTTTTTTATTTCAACAACAAAATGTTAAGTATATACGGTAGTCATAACAAAACAACCTTTTGCTTAGCTCCGAATACTGGACCAAAAAAAAAATAAACAAAAACAAAAAATAAGATAATAAAACAGACTTTTTACCCCATGTTGGTTTCAAATTAAAATTGTAAAATTCTAGATCTTACCTTCTCGTTGTATTCTTCCTCGCCATTGTAGCGCATGATCTCCGGCGCCATGAACCCTTCCGTGCCGCCGAAGCCCTTAGTACCGGAGGGCGGCGCCAAGCGGCTGATACCTGCCACGAGCACACGAGCACGTCTATTTATATAAAAGTCTGTGAGTAAGTTCCATTTGGACTCTAAAAGGGCTGGACCGAATTCGAAGGGACATTCACTGGCAGATAGCTGATGTTATAAGAAGTAACTTAGGCGACTTTTTATTGCGGGGAAAATGTTATATCCCTTGGGAAAGCAGGTAATACTGCGAGGGCAGAATTACTAAATAAATACCCTGTGACATTCTACATTGTGCGGTCCGATCCACCTATCAAACATTATTATTTTAGAATTACTTTTTAATTAAAAGTACACCAGTGAAGTGAAGAGTTTGAGTGTGTATACGTTTTTTAATTGTAATTTTTTTTTAGAAAAGCCATCATTTTGCTAAAGCCTATTTTTTGCGGACGGTGATTGACTTAACCATGTGATTTATAATTATAATACAACTCGACACTGGCAAACATAAGAATAGAAAATTTAATTAAGAAAAGAAAGTTTCTTTTCACGGGACGGCGACGTCGCCTTATCGTTTGCGTTGCGACTATTGTTAAAAAAGAACTCGACACTGGCAAAGATAAGTCCATATTATTTTAGTTAATACTGAAGGAAGAAGTTGAGTGACTGACCGTAGTCCCCGAGCTTGACGTGCACGTGCACGGGCGCGGCGCTGCGCTCGGCGGCCGCGGCGCCGCCCGCGCGCGGCATGCGCCACACCAACACGTTCTCAGACTGCACAAGGGGGGCGAGGGGGGATGGTGAACGAAACTAATTATTATACAATATATGCAACAGCTTCTGTCTGGCGCTCGGCGAGGTAGCACGTCTGTGGTGGTGTCGTCGACTCAGTGACAGCGGGTCTAAATGCTTCGTGTAGAAGCTAAACACGTGGCGATTTCCTGTTGAGTTTCCTTGTTTGGGACTTACTTTTTTTTACCTACCAGTAGGGATAACTCGGTAGGGATAAGTGTACCACCCGACTTTAGGCTGTCTATGGTATAAATTGTAATGTTACGTTATTTAAACTACTTAGAGGTAATCAATGCCGTCGTTGTATTTTTTCTAATAAATATTAGTAAAGGCTATAAAGTTGTTTCTCTCGGTTCTCACAATTCAATTTATAGTAAATATAATGATATCTTCAATACACAGGGAAGTATGATCCCAAACTAAGCAGAACATGTGCTTCTTCTAATATTCTATGTGTTTATATTTAAATTAGATTTTGAGAAGGTTTGTACTTTTGGTGTCTTTTTTGCAAAAAGTTTTGAACTTATTTAGATATTACCTAGCCCATAGAGAATGACCTTGAATAACATTCATTTACACTTTGAATCCAAAGAAAATATACAAGTATTACATATATCACATTTTAAATAATAAAGACATAAATAAATGATTTTTCGAGTGGCGGTCGAACCCACGACCAGATTCAAGATTCAGAAAAGGTATCTATCAACCAAGCATAAATACAATAACTGTAAATTTTAAATAATAAGTTGTTCACTATTACAGCTTAACGACAATCGTACACTACGCACCTTAAGATCCCTGTACACGATCCGCCTTGCGTGCAGGTACTCCAGGGCCCTGGCCACCTGCAGCGTGAGGGCCCTCGCCACACGGGGCCCCACGCGGCTGCCGCAGCCGCGGTACGAGCGCAGGACGCCGTCCAGAGCTCCCTGAGGGACCACACTTCAATTAATAAACTGTTCCGAGTTTTTGATCGTGAGCTCCTGCCGCAGCCCGCAGTATATAAGACTAGACGATACTAGGGACTAGAGTAGAGTAGAGTAGCGACCTGCGGCGCCAGCGCCAGCAGCAGCGCGAGCGGCGCGGCGCAGACCCCCAGCAGCGGGACCACGTGCGGGTGCCGCAGCTGGCTCAGGATCGTGAGCTCCTGCCGCAGCCCGCAGTACGCGCGGCACGCCGCCGCCGTCGGGTCGCGCTCCCACCGCGACAGCGCCGCCTGGTCACACGTGCAACAATGTTAGGTTAAGGAATTAACTCCGATGTGCATATGCATGTTAAAATATGAAATTGGTAACATTGCGTCTTAATCGATATTTTTTTTAAGAATTTGTTTAATAAAAGGAAACAAAATCATGGGCTATTACACTTAGCCAACACAAGCAGAGCTTGCTCGATCGTAACCAGATAACATTTGAATTAAATATACAACACATATTTACATCTAAGCACAAAACAAACAGACATGTCCATGGACACAAATGTCTGTTTTGGCGAGAATCTTACCCGCGTCCTGTACCTCGAGTCATCCTTACCTTGTAGGCGTGTAATGCTTGTGCGTCGCAGGGAGCTGGCGGCGGCACGGGCTGCAGCGCCTTCACCGCGGCGCTGACCGTGTCCCCCCCTCCCCCCGCGGCTCCCCCGCCCCCGCCCCCTCCCCCGCCCCCTCCCCGGCGCCACGTGCCCGCCAGCACGGTGCCGAACGCGCCGCGGCCCGCCACCGCCCCGCGAGTGATGTGCTCCCAGCGAGCTCGCTTCTCCTCTTCCACATCGAGCAGTAGCTGGTGGGGGAACAAATTCTTCTCTATATAGATAAGCTAGGTTTTTCTTCTTTTTGGATCCTAAAGTCTTCGAGTATGGACTTCAACAACACAGCAGTATAAACTAGGTCATAAAATCTTTTCGGGTGTGGCGTGTGTCGTGTGGTACTCACGGTGTCCGGCGCGACGTGCCTCAGCTCGACGCCGAGGTGCGTGGGGCACTGCAGGCGCTTGCCGCAGCACGCCGCCAGGATGCACTCCTCCACCGTCCAGCCGTACGCCGCGCTCGTCGCGCTCGCCGCCCGCGACACGCCCTCCACCGAGCCCAGCCGGGACGACGCTGCGGGTGGGGGAGGGAGACACGACATGTTAGACAGAGGAGAGACCACGCGGCCGGGTCGACGTTGCGCGAATAGAAGGAGACACCCCTATGTTACACACAGAGGCACCACGCGGCCGAGATGACGCTGCGAGAGAGAAGGGATACCGAGGTCTCTCGGTATATTAGACAGCAGGAAACCCAACCGGAGTGAAGCAACAAGGGGGAGGGGAGACACGTATAGACAACTTAGGTAGAGAGGAGTTAGGAATTGAGTGTTAGAGGAGAGGTTTAAACGTCACCCGCGTTCCCAAGGGACTGAATGTATCCTGGTATTAGAACATAACCTACGTCGCATCTGGGTAAAGTAGCTTTCTAATTGTATAACAATAAAAAAAACAGTCCAGTAATTTTTGAGTTTATTAATTACAAACTAAATCTATATTAGAATAGAAGTATAGATTGTGGTATGCGTTTGATCTGCTCTTCCTAAACGGCTTGAGAATTTTAATAAGTACAGAAAAATATTAAAATGGTTATCTGGATGATTCTTAGTTACAGTTGAACCTGGTAGGTGGCGCTGTTGACGGTATAACGTCAATAGATGGCCGGAGTTAGTAGCTGACTGTTTATTGAACAAAACTTACCAACAAGGTTGCGCAACTAGTTGCTTTGGATTAGGAACTTTTTGGGGGGAATTTTTTGCTTCTTTTAAGATTTTTTTTTAGTACTTTGTTTATAAATATCATAATTAGTATATAATATCATTTAACTTTAACTTGATGTGTTTTCGTTTTTAATTCATTGTTTTACTAGCTTAGATTTTCTTTTTTATTATTTGTGTGTTCTCTATGTTTTTTTCATGCCCTACCTACATTGTTAATGTGTCCCTGTGTAAGCTGTGTACACCTGTTATTTATGTATGTACTTGATTGTGTAACTTTACGTCTGTATCCTTTAATGTGCTACGTATATATGTTGTTGGTGTACCGTAATAAATAAATAAACATACATGTAGCGACATCTATGAACACGCCTACAATCCTTCACCGCCCGCACTACAGTGATGTGGCGACATCTATGAACGAGTAGAAACACGCGAGAATCCTACATCGCGCTATCAAGATTATCTCAGGATTGGACATATATGCAAGCAGGACGGCGGTCCCCACGCGGCGGCATGGTCACCCAGCGGCGGAAGATCTTCCCTTTTAAATGGAGGAGTCTCACACCTCGCTCGTCCATATACATATTATGAAGATCATTCGCACATATATACAGTCGAGATCCAGAACTGTTTTTATCTGATAGATGGCGCTGTACTTAATTTACTTTTAGCTCACAGCGCCACCTACTGGTCAAAACAGCGCTGTTGAATTAACTAGTTCCATCTATAACTCACCATTAGACTCGGCGCCGACTCCGCTGTCTCCGTCGGACGCGCGGGACTCTTCAGACAGCCGAAGTCGCCGCGGTTCAGCCGGAGCGAGCTCTAGTCTTTTGAACGCCTGGACGGACAAAATTATATATATCCTGGTACGTGCTTCATCTGATTCCAAATTAAGCAGAGTGTATTGCTTGTACTACGACAATCAAGTAACCTTTTTTTCCATTTTGTTTTCATCTAAATTCGTCAAAGTTTTAATTGAAACCTGGTCTCCGAAAAAAGTTTATAGTAATAAATATCCCGGGACATTCTTCACACGCGGCCACCTGATCCCAAACTAATCAGAGCTTGTACTAATTATGGAAACCAGATAGCTGATATACTACATATACATTTTTTTTTCTAAATACATACTTAAAGAGACATTTACACCCAGACACAGAACAAACAGACATGTTCATGCACACAAATGTTTGTCCTGGGGGGGAATCGAACCCGCGACCTTCGGTTTGGCAGTCAGAGCGTTAACCACCAAGCCAACTGGCCTGTCCAATATATATTTAAATATATAAATAAAAAAAAAACACTTGTTCTAGCTGTGACCTTCATAAGATGATTTACTACGGTATCAGTGGCAGGCCAGTTGGCTTGGTGGTTAACGCTCTGACTGCCAAACCGAAGGTTGCGGGTTCGATTCCCCCCCAGGACAAACATTTGTGTGCATGAACTATTTGTTCTGTCTGGATGTAAATATCTATATAAGTATGTATTTACAAAAAAAAAGTATATGTAGTATATCAGTCATCTGGTTTCCATAGTACAAGCTCTGCTTAGTTTGGGATCAGATGGCCGCGTGTGACGAATGTCCCGGGATATTTATTTATATTTTCAATATTTATCACTGACCTGAGCGAACTGGTGTTCGTGCGGCTCATGTTGGTGCTGGTGTTGGTGCTGGTGCTGGTGCTGGTTGTGGGGCGCGGCCACGTCCCGCAGGCACGCGGGGCACGGCACCACGCGCGTGATGAGGCACCGCCCTTCCGACGTGTGCACGAAGCGAGTGCCTGCACAACCATCGACCATCTTTTATAATACCATATGGGCCGACAAACAAGCAGACGGTCCACCACCTTCCAGAGGCATCGCCTATGCGTTGTCGCCCCTGGGACGTGATGTTGATAATGAAGCTTATCAACCTAGTATCAAGCCTGTAATTTCACCGGCCCCCTTACCTTACTTAACAAAACACAGTAATAGAAGTGCTCTACTAGGGATGTGTAACTCAGCTCTGAACCGGGTCGACAGATCAGATCACACCTACTTGAACTAAACAGCTCACGGCTCACTTATTATTTTACAGTAATGTAAATATTTATATAAATTTCTGTACACAAACTGTGATCTATCCTGTCATAATGTGTCGTTGTCGAACTGCGGTGCGGCAACGGCGTAGAGCCTCAGTAATTGGTCTGCAATATTCGAGCTGATCTGTGAACCGGTTCGCAGTGAGCTGAACTGCGGCTCACGCATTTTGGTTGAGATACACATGTCTTTGCACTACTGCTTCACACAAAAATATAAGTATTGAATCAGTTGCGATAATTCAAACTAGTAACTTAAAGCTGAGTGTTGTTGTGACATCTGTCAATACAATAAAAATTGGTAAGGGGAGCATTAATAATAAATATCCTGGGACATTCTTTACACACGGCCATCTGATCCCAAATTAAGCAGAGCTTGTACTATGGAAACCAGATAACTGATATACTACATATACTACTTTTTTTTTTCTAAATACATACTTATATAGATATTTACACCCAGACACAGAACAAACAGACATGTTCATGCACACAAATGTCTGTCCTGGGTGGGAATCGAACCAGCGGCCTTCGGTTTGGCAGTCAGAGCATTAACCACCAAGCCAACTGGCCTGTCGTAGTCATTAGTAACTGTCAGAATATTATTGCAAGGGAAAATCAACCTTGTTGTTTAGTGACGTGTCAATGAACTTCTACCGTAGGGTGGTAGACTTATTTTGGCCCACCGTACACAATATTTGAAGTGGTTTTGTAATTTATACGTGATGTGTGTACATACAGACACACTGAAAATAAACAGAAAAATTACCAAAAATTTTTGAAGTTACTTCAGTATTTTAAACCTATTATTATAATAAAAAGAAATAAAAATGTTGCCACAGAAACGCCACGTCTAAAAATTCATTATATGTATAGAAGTAGGTTGCTTTCTTGTTACATATTCCTGACAAAACTCAATATGAGAGTAGTAGAGCTCTTAGTGCAGAGTTCGTCCGGGGAAGTACTACCACCTTACCCATTTCCGCCGTGAAGCAGTAGTGCAATTGTATTACTGTGTTTCGGTTAGAAAGGTAAGGGGGCCGGTGAAATTACAGGCACATGAGACTTAACAACTTCACGTCTCAGGGTCGACAACGCATTGGCGATGCTCCTAGTGTTGCAAATGTCCATAAGTGGCGGTGACCACTTACCATCAGGTGGACCGTCTGCTTGTTTGTTGGCCCAAGTGGCATAAAAAAAAAAAAATATATGTACTGCAGCCATTATGTTCATCGCTTAAAAAGTTACCTAACGATGGATACCAGTCTTCGAGCAGCAAGTCTACGTGGTCAGACACGAGAGCCAGCACCTTCGCCAGGGTCTCCGGGTTCGGTTCCAGGCTGATGCTCTGCAAATCGGATATTTATTTTCAAAATTCAAAGTTATTTATTCTTTTAAGGCCCGCGGCGGCATAATATGAAGGAAAAGGTTACTATAGAAGTCAGCCTTCAAATGAGAAGAACCGGCAAGAAAGTCAGCAAGATAACATTTTTAATAAAATTTATTTGCACCAAAACTTGTATCAATCACTAGAACTTGACCACCATGACTTGAATGTGACTAGAGACTGTCTTGAGTGGAGTAGTAACTGCGACTATGTCTGGACTATGGCTCAACTTGAATATGATCTGTTCTAATGATGACTATCAATTGACCATGTCTTTGACTATAACTACACTACGACATGAATTGACCAAGTTAATTTACTAAGTCTGGACGGTTTATGACTAGTCTAATATGTTCTTAGTCGTAACTATGACTAAGAATTGACTATGTTTATTAATATGACTGGTCTATTATTCATTTTTTTTTTTTAATTCGACGGCATTCACTAAGTACTAACCGAGATATCTCTCTAGTATTTTTTGACGACTAACCTGATAACCAGCGATGGGCAGGCCGTCGTCCCGCCGCACCACGCAGACCTGCGCCGGCAGCAGTATCTCGATACACGCGGACGCCTGCAGGTCCAGCTCGCACCAGCTGCCTTCCTGGCGCACTCTGAGCCTGTGACCATATACAGAGCTTTCAAATTGGTACTACTTGAAAACAGTAGCCAGCCAGGTCAAAATCACATAGTACCATTCAATCGTGAAATACTTGACGCCTAAATATACTTGTTTTAATGTCAAGTGAAAGTGAAAAAAATTATATAATAATAATAAAAAATATCCCGGGACATTCCCTTACACACGGGCATCTGGTCCCAAACTAAGCAGAGCTTGTACTATGGCAACCAGATAACTGATATACTACATATACCTTTTTTTTGTAAATACATACTTATATAGTTATTTATACCCAAAAGGGAATGGTAACTAGTCCTATGCAAATTATTTTTATTTACAAGGACTTAGGTCACAGTCAAGGCACCTAACCATCACGCCAAACGTTGCATCAAGTCTTACCTCGTGCTATAGTACAGATCGTCGGGTTCGTCGTCACCCGCCTGCGGCCCGAGCAGCGCGTCCCTCCGCGGGGGCAGCTCCCGCAGCGCCAGCAGCGTCAGGCTGCCCATCCCCAGCGTCAGGCCCGTCTTCCACAGCTTCCAGCCCCAGTTGAGCTCCAGAGCCTTTGATGTGGCTTCGTCTATTTCCTTTTGGATATAGAGGTATTTAATGGATGTAATGTTATTAATATTGTCTTCTTTTTTTTTGTTTTAATCCGTAAACCTTTTTTCTTGTACTTTCCAAATTGTGACGTCACAAACTGGTCCCAACGGAAGATCAGCGCCGGCTAACAACTAGCATCAAGCTGAGTTGAGACCATTTTAGGCAATCGTTATGTTTATTTTTTTTTTGTTATTTGATGTTATTTGATTGTTATTATTTGCTAATGGCTATAAATAAATGTTTTTTTTCTTTTCTTTCTATTTATTAAGCTAGCATAAAATATTGAATTTGTGATTTAATCATGTATAAATATCAGAATGGAATGAAACACTGGATTAACACATAACCATGGATAGAACTGTGATGCTGCAACCTGAATTCAGTCAACATTAATAAGAACTAATTATAATCGAATTAAAAGGAAACTATCATCTATACATAGTATAAGACAGGCAGAAATAGTCGGCTTGTGAGCTTAGAACTTGTAAGCTATGCAATAATGATACAGTTTAGAGAACCACAACTTAGAGAATTTCTTCCGAAAGGTTTATGCGAGCGGGTCACTAGTGCTATATAATGGATATTCAAACTTTGGTTGGTCGCGGTTCAACGACGGCTCGGGACGCGGACCTCTCACGTATTCGCGATGTAAGTAAATGAGAGGAGATGGAGCTAACCTAGAGTAAGGGACTTAATGTAGTGGGTACCTCGTGGTCGCGGTCGCTGGGCAGGCGGTAGAGCTCGGCGGGCTGGCGCTGCAGCGCGCGGTCGGCCAGCACGCGCGCGCACAGGCGCGGCCAGAACCCGCACGGCACGTACGACGCCACCAGCAGCCGCCGCAGCGCCGGCTCGGGCTCGCGCGACCGCCCCGACACCGACACGCCCGGCCCGCCCGGCCCGCCCGGCCCGCCGCCCTCCCGACCCGGGGGGTCGTCTGCACAACCGACCGGGTACGTATAGCATATACGGTATTTAGCTCTTATAGGCCTCCATGGAATACGATGCACAAATTTCATGGTAATTTTAATTTTGGATATTGGTCTGTAACGACTTTTAAAATTTGTCAAAAATAATCAGAATACTGTAGTCCTTAATGGATTTAGATCGTAGATTTAAATCTTGGATTTTTTCGTCAAATTTAATTGTAACGAGTAATTTTAAGTTCAAATTTAAGAGATTTTTGCAAAGCTTTTGATAAAGTATATCACAAAATTTAAACAAGTTAGCTGTTATTGACCAGGACATATAAGCATTTGTTGCATTGGTTTCCATTAATAAAAAAGACATCTATTTAATTGCCCTTCATAATCAATAACCATAATTTATACTACAATAATCGCGCGTTCCACAGGGATCTCAACTTGGTCCTTTGTTATTCGTAGTCTATATTCAAGACACAACTAAATACCTCATGTTCCAACTGCAAGCGTCACAGGCGATGATGCCTCAGTTGGTAGAGACGTCGAGTGTTGTGACGAAAGCCGTTACTTCGAATCCTACTTGAGTTTCGGTGAAGAAATCCATCGTGAGGAAACCATAGCACGGAAGTTAGCAGCCCATAACCACTGCTAAGTTGTAAATCTTTCGCCAAGCACCTGTCGGTTTGTTCCGAAAACTGCTCTTGAGACCCAGTTCCCTTCTAGGCTTCTTGTGTTTACCAGATTCAACCACATCACTTACCATCCTAACATCATCAAACACAACATTAAAAAATATACTTTACAACTTTGAACTTACGTATAAGCGATGGCGAGTCGGTAGCTCGAGGAGTGTCCGGGAAGGGCGCGAGGGGCATTGGGGCGGAGGCGGAGGGGACGGGTGAGGGGGAGGGCGCGGACCACGCGCGTCGAGGGGTGCCGCGCGCCGAGCCAGCCCACGAGCGGGAGCGGAGCGGCAACTGTACATATTGGTGTGTTTAAAAGGAATGTTGACTGACAAGTTAAATCAGCTACTTTTTATTAAATGTCAAAACGATCATTTGAAGGTCGTATGGAGTTTTGTACAAAATAGTAAGGTGTGACGTCATAATTGTACAGCATCTAAAGATCTACTCTTGGTGGTAAGATTAGTACTTAAAAATCACATAATTTATAAAATTCATATCATATTTGATAATATATTCGTGTATTTTTAGATGTTCAATACACTGGTTAGTCTTTGATTTTGAATACAATATTTCTGAAAATTTATTAAATCATATTTATGTTGTGTGTAGACTGTAAGAGAGACTACTATCTCTCTCCTTTTCCTTCTTGTTCACACCTACCTGAGGCACGGCTGGCTCGTTGGCCGGCAGCAGCGGCGGCACCAGCAGCACCCGCGCGTCCCAGCACAGTGCCAGCTCAAATTTGTTCAGTAAGGAAATTCCTAGAGAGCTGGCTTCTTCACCTCGAGCTAGCATTGGAGACGCTTTGAACACGTGGGCTAGATCCTCGATTTTCATGATACCTGGATGTATCCATCAGAAAATTCAAACACTTTCTACTAATATTATAATTGCGAAAGATTGTGAGGATATTTTTCCCCGAAATGCAAAAACCAATAAGCGGATTTGAATGAAACTTGACACATAGATAGAGCACACCCTGAAATAACATCTAGAATACTTTTTATCCCGAGAAAATGATAAATCCTTACAGAACACGAGTGAAACTGCTGAGCGGAAACGAGTATTTTTATATGAACCACACTGAAAACAAAGTTACCTTCAAAGGTGGCATGGTTCCCAATTGTAAACTCTATAGCAAGCCATAAAAGGTGCAATACCGTACCGTTACTGGCGAAGGGATTGATCTCCCTGACGGTAACGACGTGAGCGAGCACGTCGCACAGCCACTGCGGCCGCAGGAAGTACAGCTCCTTGAGGGTCGCGTCGTCGTAGTGCAGGAGTACTCCTGGAGGGCACGAATACATAATATTTGAAATGTTACCCTACTGCTGAGACACGGGACTAAATAATTATTATAAACTGTAACTTCACCGGCTTTACCTTTCTAATAGAAACAGTATTACTAGTGCAATACTGCTTCACTGCGGAAATGTGCGATCGAACTGTGTATTAAAGTCGGTACTACTTGTAAAACAAGACCAGACAATTCTCCTAATATCTCATTATAATTTACCATTTTCATGTAAGAACATGGTCGCCTGGTGCAGCTCCGCCGCGTCGCGGAACATCCGGTGGTTCTTCTGCTGCATGTATTGAGTTACCTGACACCAAAGAAGACCAATTTCAATCCAAATCTACTAAACAACAAGCAACCAGTAGGCAACTAGTGTACTAATGTCTATTTGAAATTTAAAGGCTCGTAAAGACTCACCAATCTTTTGTACTCTTCGTGTTTGAGAACCGGCTCCTTGAGTTCAGCCGCTAGTGACGTTATGCACTCCTCTAGAGCGAGATATGTAGCTGGGATGCGCTGCTCTAGCAAGGGCTCTTTGCTTCCTGTATGTGTACATTAAGTTATTTATATCCAGCAGTTGGTATGGTAGGGTTGATGTGGTGGTCAGATTTCCTGCCTGTCACTCCAGGTCATGACTTATATTCCTACTATTGTGCAGGTACGTATTTAAAATTTGTATATCTGATTTTCCATTAAAAGCTCCGTTTATTTGGAAATTGGATGGAAATCAAGCAGAGCGAGTACTATAAAAATTATATGACTGATCTACTACATATACAAAAAAAAATACTTCTACACACATATCCAGAACACAAATGTTTGTCTCAGATGGGAAGCGAATCCACGACCTATGGCGTAGCAGTCAGTGTTTCTAATCACCAAACCAACCGGCCCATCAGTATGCTGAGAAGCTGGTTAATCCGGCTCTAAGTAATGACTAACCTGGCGGCTTGACACTGAACGCTACAGAGTAAATGATGTCTGCCAGGAGTCTGATGTTGTGTCGAGTGTTGCAGGACACCTAGGAATGCAAAAGAATATCATAATAAAGATATTCAATAATTTATCAAGTCACAGTCCAGTCACAAACAACACATCGGCAAGTCACAGTCATTAAGTTAACTTCAAGTCGTGGTCAAGCCACTGTCGAGTAGTAACCACATTACGATCATTAAGTATAATTCAAGTCACAACACATTCATCATCGTCAAGTCTCAGTCAAAGAGGAGTCACTGTCAAATATCAGCCAAGACACATTCAGAATAGTCAAATCCTCGTCAAGGCACGGTTAAGTCATGATCAAACCACAGTCACGCAGAGCGCTCACCTCAACAGAATCCAGCACTCTTGGCAGACCAAGCTTGTCCGCATCTGGAGCGCCCATGATGGAAGACCTGATGAGTCTCTGTAGGGCTTCAGGACTTTCGCTTTCCGGGAGGTTGCTCTGTAGGGGAAGGATTAGTTATTTATTACTAGCTACCGTCCCGTGGTTTTTCTCGCGTTCCCGATGGAGATAATGTTTCCCGGGATTATAACATAGCCTATGTAAATTCGAAATGATTTATTTCTTTATTTCTTTACAAACTCCTTAAAAACTCCTTAAAACTATCATTGCAGGTGGGGTACCCAATGTGATAAAGTAAGTATCTGATGGTGAAAGATTATTCTAAATTCGTGCTTTGGTTCCGGAGATTACCTTCCGCATACATGTAAATTGATAAAAAGATAAGATTAGCTGTCCCGACTATTCTTGAGTTCATACAAAAATCTCATTTTATTTCACAACTTTCTAATATTAAAAAAACAGGGCATATAGGACCAGCCTTTCTCAAGTGATGTGCTTACCAAGAAACAGCATTTCAACAACAGCACAAAACAAACAGACATGTGCATACACACAAATGTTAGTTCTGGATGGCAATCGACTCAGTACGTGGCCGGCGGGGTATCAACAACCAAACCAACTGGCCCGTTGAGTCCACCCTTCAGAGATACTATCTCGGAACACAATATTAAGTCAAAACTTAAAATACATTTTCTTAACAGCCTGTTGCTAAATGGCCGGCACTCACACACTTGCACGCTTCGCCTTATGTATGTAACATTACAATTTATACTGGCTGCAGTATTACAGAGTGACTAATTAATTAATTAAATATTATGTGGGTAGTCTTATTATTGTTGCGAGCCTGTTTGCAGAATGTTGCTACTTGCAATCGAGACAAACCTTCGTGGTTTTTTTAGATTGTAATGATTGTAATTATGTTTTTTTATTATGGTGTTTTTAATAGTAATAAATAAAAAAAGTGTAAATGAGAACAATATAACTTACATTGGCAACTTGATCGTAGTGTGTAGCGACCATAATGACAGGCGATCCAGGGGCCCGAGCTTGTATTGACCTAAAAAAAATTGATAATAATCTTCAAATCTATTATCCTCGAGGAGGTGAGCAGAGGTCTCAATAATTTTAAGTCCCAACGTGCATGTGACAATGCCTTGATACTATCGCACGTACCTGAGCCAGTTCAGAGCTCCAGCGAGTCCTTTCCTTCCCTCCGTCACTCGCCACACGACCAGGTACAGGGAGCGCCGCGACAAAAAGTACTGGTGCGTCGCGTAGTACCTGCAGGCAAAGTCGGATGTTGGCGACCGGTGGCTTGACCAGCTTCGACCTTCTATGTGCCCTTCTAAGGCGTTAACTGTACTTTGAACTTTCACACACCATTGATTCAAAATTAAACTGAGCTTGTACTATGGTAACCAGAAGGTAACCACTTGTAATAATTTGTAATTTTTATGCTAAAGTGAGTTTGTTTACAGTTTTGGAGTTACTTGCCGGTTCTTCTGAGTTCAAGGCTGACTTCCGAACTGGTGCAAGCTAAATTAAATATGAACTTTATAAGTGCCCTCTGCCGGCTTAAAATTTATAAATGGTTTTGAATTTTGTTATCTCTTCATTACTTATAGAGCTCTTAGTGCAGAGTTTGTCCGAGGAACTACTTCCACCTTACCCATTACCGCCGTGAAGCTGCAGTGCACCTGTATTATTGTTTCGGTTAGAAAGGTAAGGCCGGTGAAGTTACAGGCTAATGTAAACTTACTCCTGCTGGCCGCCGAAATCCCACGTTCTGAATGTGACAGGCCCACGCGTGGAGCGGTGCTTCTCGTACACCCAGGCGCCGATGTCCACGCCCACGGTCGACATGTTACCGCGGCGGGATGACTTGTTGCCCATGCGCTTTGCCCAGTGCTGGGAAACATAAAAAATCAAGAGGTAAACTAATATGGCTTGTTGTAAAACTGACAAATTAAAATGAACTTTATTTCTTCGAATTTTAAGGACTACATTTATTGGTTTAAAGGTTATTTGTATGATGATACAGATGAGCCATATCACAAAGTCATAAGGGTCATTTTTGTGTGACACTCTTTGCTGTCAATCTGCCTAAAGTTTCGTTACATTTTATGAAAGAAAGAGAGTAAGTCGGTATGTAGTATTAACACTCACGTCCGTTGGTTTCCTCCGATGTTGAATAGCTGATTCTTGTCTCAAGCACTCGAGTAAACTTGTTTTTCCGATTCCCTAAAGACAAACATTTTCAAATATAATCAAGCTGTTTGCGAAATATCGTTTCCACAATTACGTACAACAACTATCTCACAGCTCTGCACAATAAAATTGCTGAAATATACACAGATTGCAGAGATGCGGCCGGATTAGAACTTAGGTCTTGTCCGCCATTTTTCTTTTTGTCACTAAAATATCATCTGCACAATATAGCACAACAACTGTCTCATAGTACAATAAAATAAAATGTCTGAAATATTCACAGATTGCTGAGATACAGGCGGATTTAGAACTTAGGTTTCGACCGCCATTTTTCTTTTTGACACTAAAATATTAACTCTACAATATAGTACAGTAACTGTCTTATAGTACATTGAAATAAAATTTCTAAAATATACATAGATTGCTGAGATACAGCCGGATTAGAATAAACGAGTAATGATGAGATACCTGCAAGCCAACAATCATCAACTTCATCCGGGTGTAGGGACGTGCCTCTTGCAATACAGACTTCAAGTACCCCACGATGTCCATGCTCTTGTACTTGCCGCAGGTGAGCATGGAGCGCAGGGGCTCCTGCAGGTTGCAGCCCACGGTGTTGAGGTTCCACAGGCGGGAGAGCAGCCCCATTTGTGGGGGGAGGTCGGTGATTTCTGTTACGTAGCACAAACATTTTAAAATAGGAGTTGGGTGCCATACTTCAGAGAAGAAGAAGTAAATTTTATTTATTTATTTTACTTGTCTATGTTTCGCAATTTTTATTTTTTTGTAATGTTTTTAATTTTTGTCTCCCGCGTGTTGTCAGTGAGACTAAATAAATTGTAATGTAAGTACCAAGTATAAATCTAACGATCAGTTCGTTTATAAAACTGTAATTGCCGAGTTTATTGCCCGCTCTTCTCAGTAAAACCACCCTACCGAACCGGTCAGAGGCAGACTATTTATAAAAGCTTTTTGAATAAAACTATTTTCATTTTCATACCCCTTTTTTCTATACCTACCTAGAATACATATAGATATTTACACCCAGACACAGAATAAACATACATGTTCGTCCACACACGTGTAGCGAGGTCGAGGTCGTCTTTCGAGTAGTAGAGCTCTTAGCGCAGAGTGCGTCCGGGGAAGTACTACCACCTTATCCATTTCTGCCGTGAAATAGTAGTGCACTTGTATTACTGTGTTTCGGTTAGAAAGGTAAGGGGGCCGGTGAAATTACAGGCACATGAAATCTCATGAAGAACTTCACGTCTCAGGGTCGACAACGCATTGACGATGCCCCTAGTGTTGCAAATGTCCATAGGTGGTTGTGACCAGTTACCATCAGGTCCGTCAGCTTGTATGTCGGCCCAAGTGGAATAAAAAAAAAAAAAAAAAGTATCCAGGGTCTCTTATCACCAAGTCAACTGGCCCGTGGTATGTTTATAACATACCTTTATTCCCGCTAATGTTGAGTACGGACAGGTTGGCGAGCTCGTGTATGGCGGGCGGGATGTGGCGCAACAAGTTGCACGACACGTCCAGCATGGACAGCAGCGGGAACAGCAGCCGGCCCTTGAGGCTGGACCCGGAGCCCTAGGGACAGATGTGACCATGGTGAAAATCACTTCATACTTCTTATGATAATTTCCTGATTGCAATTTGTAGGTGTTCGGACCCATAGCCCCCGGGCACAAGGGGGCCCTATTACTAAGGCTGCACTGTTCATCTGTCTGTCAGCGGGCTAAATCTTGTTAACCGTAATAGGTAATCTATACAAATGTTCACCAAATGTATAATAGGTTGGGGAAAAATATTCTTCGCATTTTTTAAGAAAATTCTTCGCATTTTTTATTTACATTTAACTAAAGTATGTAGGTACCATTTTGTTCGATAAATTTTTGCCATTTTGAAGGTAGGGACATGATCCCATTGCTATAGAAATTTTTGGACTTCTGATCAAAATACCGCGACAAGTGGTTTTTTGTAGTAAAATTTTAAAATGTATCGAATTTCTTCATTAGATTCACTCATCTTGACGGTACGAAAAACACTTGAAAATCACACATTTTCCTAATTTGAATTTGGAATTATGTTCTTTAAAATTTAAACTTTCAATGATACCAAAACCAGCCAGATACATATAGTATAGCCAAAGAGATTTTATTACAAGTTCATACATACTATAATGCGAAAGGACTTTTTCCCCTACCTAATATTATGAAAGTCGCTATAGCTACAAATAATACAAGAAAAGTGATTTATTCAGCGTTTTCACAATTCATTTTAGGCCCTAGCTGGCAGGTAGTGAAGGTCACTAAAGATCCAAAGAACTGGCATAAAACACAAATGGAAATTATCGCATATTAAAGCAATTGCGATGGTGTTGCTAATGTCCATAGGCGGTGACCACTTACCATCAGGTGGACCGTCTGCCTGCGTGTGGGCCTACATGACATAAATCAAATGAAATAAACAAAAGCCCTCGATTGTGATGTCCACAAAAGTCTCACCCATTCCTCACCCTCGTCGTGGTTGGCGTCGTCGGGAGCCGCCGTCGCGAACCCGTCGTCGTCCGTCGTCAGCTGGATGCGCGTCAGCAGATTGTTTGCCAGGATCTGGATGTAACGGACCATTGGACTAGAGTTAAGAACAATTCGAGTAGTAGAGCTCCTAGTGCAGAGTTCGTCCGAGGAAGTGATACCTTGACGCCGCAACGAGTGAACGGATCTGGATGAAACTTGGCACAGAGATAAATAAATATCCTGGAACGTTCTTCACACGCGGCCATCTGATCCCAAACTAAGCAGAGCTTGTACTATGGAAACCATATAACTGATATACTACATATACTACTTTCTTTTTCTAAATACATACGTATATAGATATTTACACCCAGACGCAGAACAAACAGCCGTGTCGATGCACACAAATGTTTGTCCTGGGTGGGAATCGAACCCGCGACCTTTGTTTGGCAGTCAGAGCGTTAACCACCAAGCCAACTCGGACTCACCAGGGTCCTGAGCCCCTCGAGGCGCAGGTGGCGGCGCGCGGGGCAGGCGGCCGCGAGCAGCTGCGAGCGCACGGAGCCGCCGGAGCGCGCGCGCACCCGCCCTGTCCCGCCCGCGCCGGAGCAGAAGCACGCCAGCGGGTCCGACGCCTGCCCGAAGCTCTCTATCTGGTGGTAGGGAATACAGTACACAGGTCACAAATTGGTAGAATATACAGTACACGGGTAACAAATTGGTAGAATACACAGTACACAGGTCACAAATTGGTAGAATATACAGTACACTGGTCACAAATTGGTAGAATATACAGTACACGGGTCACAAATTGGTAGAATACACAGTACACAGGTCACAAATTGGTAGACATTACAGTATATTTTTGAAGTGAAACATCTTTTGGTACGGTGTGAATTGGATTTTATGAAATTTAAAAGACATATTCATACTATTTTTAGAATTTAGGCTGCGAGAGAATGAGTATAGTAGTAGTTTTATAAAAGTTTCACTTCTACTGCGTGTGATACGTCAAATAGTTGACAGGCCTTTTAATAAGGCCAGCTATTAGACTTTCGTGACCTTTATTTCATAAGTGCTAAATTATTATTTAATCTTTAAATTATATTCATTAATTAAATTGTTATGAACGTTTCGAATAAAATATGTTAATAAATATGTTAACAAACTTACTTGCGGCAAACTGGGCCAGCAGGTGATCTCGTTGTGGCTGAGGTCCAGCTGCCGCAGGCTAGAGGGGTATGACGTCACGTAGGACATCGACCTGGGGAGGACACTCAACTAATTACACAATTTTATATTAAGATTTTTCTAAAGCGTTTAGTATAGATCATCACTTCGGGTACAACATTAGTCTTTTTATTTATTTAGATCACCAACAAGACACACACTAATACAGTGTAAACTCTTTATAACGAAACTCAAGGGACTGAGCATTTTTTGTCGTTATAGAGAGTTATCGTTATATGGAGTGAACAAAAAAAACCAAATTAACAAGAATTTTTAATATGTATGGGCTCACTTCAACGTTATAGGGAGTTTATCGTTATAAAGGATAACGTTATAAAGAGTTTACACTGTACATTCAAAAATACAGGTATCAAAATGTTAATCATAAATGGTGTCCCAATTAGAGGTGACGACCGCATGCATTAAAGAAAGACAAAAACAGAACCAACAAATATCTTAAAAAATAAAAAATTATATTTCACAACCCAATAAAATCATGGAAGAAAAATAATTATACAATATGTAACAAAAACCCTGTTGTTCCTTCTACCTACGTTTTAAGAATCGGTATACATACGTAATAAAGGAAGTCATTTATAATAAACTGTAAACACAAATAATTAAAATAAATATTTAATTATTAATATTTGTAATGTTATTCTAATATCTTACCTCTGCATGAAGCGATGACCCGAAATAACAAATAATAGGAAGAAGTTCTCGGCCCGACCCGACAAAGAGAGTGGCCTCTCTTTGTCGGTGCCGCCGCGCCGCGCCGCGCCGGTTATCTACCTATTTTTTCTATTATTTTTATGCACAATTGATAATTGTTATAAGTACATTTAGCACTTTTACATAAACAAAATAAAGTCCCCGCGTCTGTCACACAAAATATTAGGTACCTACTTGCATTTTAATGTATTAATTTATTATAATGTCTACTAGACGGCCACGGAGATGCTGTTCAATATGACCACCTTGTACCTCGACACATTTGTTGCAACGCCTAATAATATTTTCACGTACGCTTTGTAAAATGGAGCTATCGAACATGATGTGGTCAAATGCTGCTACTATGCGTGAACGCATTTCGACCTCCGTATCACACGGTTTTTTGAACACCTGTTGCTTAACAGTACCCCAGAGGCAAACAATCGAAGGGCGTCAGATCAGGTGATCTTACGTAAATAAAACACAAGTCACTCACTAGGTCAACAATAACAACCGTTCGAAAGTAAGTTGCGCGGGAGACTAAGGAATTCGCTTATGATTCGCACGGCGGCGGGTGGTGGGGTAAAGGGGTAGGAAGGCACGTGGCAGGGATACGAGGCACGCGCCTACGTTTTAGCGGCATCTTCTGTCGCATCAAAGAAAGCCGCCGAGCTCGTAGGCTATTTAGCGAAATAAAGATGTATTTGTAAAATCAGATAATCTGAACATTTTTTTGAATGTGTCGATTTTAATAGTTATTTGATTTTGACCTTTGTACTAGCCAATGTTTATAATTGTTAAATACTAATATCATTAATGGTGTGCTTGTAGGTAATGTATAACGTTCCTAAAAGGAACAACAGGGTTTTTGTTACATACTGTATATAGTAAAAAAAAGAAAATAAACAACGGACAATGCTTTACAAATCGCTTACATTAAGCAGCTTATTTTTAAATGTAAAGAGACTGTCGCCGAATATATCGGCATTGCTTTGCTTAGGACCTATATTGTACGCCATAAGCATCCTATTTATTGGAGAGAAATGTCCAAGATTTGACTTTGCCGCTTTTTCACAGAAGAGCTTATAATTACAACGTGTAGGGAATTTCAAGGGTGCACTAATGTCTACGTATGACAGCAACAAAGGAGCATCTAGGACACCCCTCACCAACTTAAAAAGAAACGTGTTATCCAGCAGCATTCTTCTTTCATGCAGACTTTGCATTTTAAAATAACGCAGTCTATCAGCGTAACTAGGCAGTTTCCTAGCTAACCCGCAACTGTACGAAAGGTGCCACAAGAAACACTTCGGAACACATTCAAGCCTTTTCCTATATACGTCATAGTGTGGGTTCCAAACTGAGCTGCAATACTCAAGTCCACTACGCACTAGCGCATTATAAATTATTATTTTACAATAACAACCGTTCGAAAGTAAGTTGCGCGGGAGACTAAGGAATTCGCTTATGATTCGCACGGCGGCGGGTGGTGGGGTAAAGGGGTAGGAAGGCACGTGGCAGGGATACGAGGCACGCGCCTACGTTTTAGCGGCATCTTCTGTCGCATCAAAGAAAGCCGCCGAGCTCGTAGGCTATTTAGCGAAATAAAGATGTATTTGTAAAATCAGATAATCTGAACATTTTTTTGAATGTGTCGATTTTAATAGTTATTTGATTTTGACCTTTGTACTAGCCAATGTTTATAATTGTTAAATACTAATATCATTAATGGTGTGCTTGTAGGTAATGTATAACGTTCCTAAAAGGAACAACAGGGTTTTTGTTACATACTGTATATAGTAAAAAAAAGAAAATAAACAACGGACAATGCTTTACAAATCGCTTACATTAAGCAGCTTATTTTTAAATGTAAAGAGACTGTCGCCGAATATATCGGCATTGCTTTGCTTAGGACCTATATTGTACGCCATAAGCATCCTATTTATTGGAGAGAAATGTCCAAGATTTGACTTTGCCGCTTTTTCACAGAAGAGCTTATAATTACAACGTGTAGGGAATTTCAAGGGTGCACTAATGTCTACGTATGACAGCAACAAAGGAGCATCTAGGACACCCCTCACCAACTTAAAAAGAAACGTGTTATCCAGCAGCATTCTTCTTTCATGCAGACTTTGCATTTTAAAATAACGCAGTCTATCAGCGTAACTAGGCAGTTTCCTAGCTAACCCGCAACTGTACGAAAGGTGCCACAAGAAACACTTCGGAACACATTCAAGCCTTTTCCTATATACGTCATAGTGTGGGTTCCAAACTGAGCTGCAATACTCAAGTCCACTACGCACTAGCGCATTATAAATTATTATTTTAGTGAAGGGGTTATTAAGGTATCTGCAATTGCGCAAAACGAAACCGAGGGTCTTAAAGCCCTTTTTGCATATTATATCCATGTGAGTATTGAAGCGAAACTTAGAGTCCAATGTAACCCCCAGGTCGCGAATACTATCAACTTGCTCCAGTGAATTACCGCTCAGAGTGTAAGATACAGGTAGTTCAGACTTGGACCTCGTGAAACGGACTACATAACATTTTTTTGTGTTCATAATCATGGAATTTCTCTCAGACCATTTATCCAGTTTATTCAAATCATCTTGAAGCAACGTAACGTCATCCATCGAACAAATAGATCTGAAGATTTTTAAGTCATCGGCATAAAGTAAGTATTTCGAATTTGTAAAGACTTCACAGATATCGTTTATGAAAACATTAAAAAGCAAGGGCCCTAGATGACTACCCTGAGGAACGCTCGAGTAAGCTGTGAAAGGAACCGAAGTATAACCGTTCACAACCACCGTCGACTGTCTATTGGTAAGGTAAGATTCGAACCAATCCAGCAAGGCACCGTCGATACCATTGCAACGTAGCTTATGAAGTAGTACGCTGTGGTGAACCTTATCAAAGGCCTTGCTGAAGTAGGTGTATATAACGTCGACAGGACGGCGAGAATCCAGTTCTCCAGAAAGCACGTCCACAAATGAGACTAGATTAGTAGAGGTAGACCTATTTTTAATGAAACCATGCTGATGTTCAGAAATTATGCCCTTGAAGTGCCACGCTAACAATGGACATATGAGTTTTTCAAAAGTCTTAGCGAACACAGAAAGCATAGAGATAGGCCTATAATTGTCAACCCTATCAGTCCCACCACTTTTGAACAAAGGTACCACCAGCGCTTTCTTCCAAATCGAAGGGAAGATACCTGAAGATAAGGATCTATTGAAAATTAATGAGAGTGGGTACGCCAATGTAGAAGCGCACCTTGCAGCAAAAACGGATGGAATACCATCCGCCCCGGCTCCCTTAAAATAGTCCAGTCTTTTTAAAATCTTAAACACATCGCTGCTAGAAAAATGTGTGATGGTGAGATAGTTGCTAGTGGTCGAAAAGTTTCCAAAAAGTGGGTGAGGTTGGATAAAATATAATTGAGAGGCAAAAAGATTAAACGCCTAAAGAAGCAGCTTGATTGTCAAAACAAATTTTGGCTGGAAAAGCGCTTTTATTCTGCCTTTTGGACTTTATAAACGACCACAACATTTTTGGATTAGATTGTAATGCAGATTCCAGGCGAGCAATGTATTGGCGATAGCAAGTAGACTGCAACGTGAAACATCTCTTTCTTAACAACTCAAAGGATAAGAGATCAAGTGGATTGTTATTATACTTTTTCAACTTTCTTCTGACTTTGTATTTTTCACCAAGCAGTCGTTGCAGATTGCGATTGAACCAGACTTTTCATTATTACGTCGTGCCCCACTGCAGGGGCACTAGCGTTTCAAGGGGGGAGGGGTATTAAGGCTAGAATTCACACAAGAATTACATATAATAATATTAAGCCCGATTTTATCTATGACATCATTAAAATTCAGCAGTGTATTCCACAAGGTACCATCCTTAGTCCCCTACTATTCCTTCCATATAAATCCACCACCAAACTCTTTCCTAGGATTCTCACACATAAAAAGTTTCCTGTTACCGAACTTATTCCTCACACACACTTAAAATATAAGGAAACAAACATACCTAAGCGAATTATAGGCCATATTGAGCCTTGTGAGCGAGGTCGCGCGACAGGCGAGGGGGGCGGGCACGCACGTGAACTGGTTGTGCGAGAGGTTCAGCGACGCCAGCGGGCAGCCGCGCGCCTGCCCCGAGCCCCCGTCCCCATCCCCGTCCCCGCCCCCACCCCCGGGCCCGATCCCGGCCCCGCTCCCGCACAGTGACACCGCGCCGCGCCACACGTGTACGCGCCGAGCTTCTGTCCATCTGACGGTATTATTGTATTATAGAAGGGGTTCCTCAAGGAGGTATTTTTGGCTCGATACTTTTTGTAGTATATATTCGAGCAAATATATGTTTCTCTAGCACCTCGGTGATCGACCGGGAGGAAGGTTTAATGAATTGAAAATCAATTGCCATATCCGCGCTCTTGATGGACATTGGAGATTGGCAGCGGTGGACCATCTGCCTGTTTTTCGACCTTCTTCACATATGGACTAAAGTAAACAGGTGACTCACACAGCATTCCCAGCCCTGTTCCCGAGGGTCGGCACCGCGTCCTCGTCTTCTTCCAAGAGATCAGAGTCACTCCGCTCGATGGACGGGCTGCGGGACGACGACTTCTGTACAGAATACACTTGTGAGTTACTTGTAGGTGCCGGTCTGATTGAGGTTGCTTTCTATGGAGCTAGAGGTAGTACACTCCCTATTGTGAAACTAAGCCTAGCATAGTTAACAATGACAAAGAAAAATAACTTTTATTCCTTCAGACATTAGGTGTATCTATTGATGCAACAGCTAATTGTATGATGATGGAAATCAACCTTTTTCCAAAGTAATGATTAGGTAACTCACAGAGTGCGCGGAGAAGGCGAACTGGCCACTCCCAGTGGAGGGCGACGCGCTGAGCTGCGGCGAGCTGTCCGACGGAGACATCGCCGTGCCGTCCGAACAGTTCTGGATGTGTAAGTATTTTAAACAGATATTTTTTTTATCAATCTTCGTTTAATTAAATTGATGAGCGGCCTTTAAAGTGAAAAGTTTAAACAGAATATTTAGAAGAAGTTATAATAAAGATTCTAATAGTCGGTTACGCCTCATCGTGTGTTTTAATGATATCTGATACAACTCTGAGAATAGGCACGGAACAAACAGTCGTGTACACACTGGTGTACAGTCGACAGTACAGTACAGTACAGTACACGTACCAGCGACGGCGACGGCGGTGGCGCGGGCAGCTCCCGCAGGTGGTTGAGCGCCGCGTTGAGGTCCCGCAGCGAGCGCGCCGCCCACAGCCGCGGCGGCAGCGCGCGCAGCTTGTTGTTGGACACGTCCAGCGTGGCCAGCGCCGGCAGCGCGAACAGCGCGGGGGGCAGCTCCTCCAGCCGGTTGTCCTGCACAAGAGGGACGGGAGAAAATTTATGGTGGTTGTTTACCCGCGGCAGAACAACTTGCCATAGCGAGTACTTTTGAAACATAAAGTAAAATTTAAAAAATAAAGATATTAATGTATTAAAATAATAAAAAAATATTCATCAACTTGTAGGTTTTACTCGAATCGCCCGCGCCGCCGTCTAAGAGAACGGCGATGCATAAATTATCACAGTAAAATAAGCTCTCGAACGTAGGTGATACGGCATAAGTTACTTTATAGCCGCAGAGCCGACAAAGGAAACATCAATTAAAAATGTTCAAAGCAAAATAGTCCCTCGCGTGTTGTGATAACATATAAACTAACCTTACTTAGTTTTCCCGCGAAAAGCGTACGCGCAACACGTGTTCCTTATCAGTGTAATGGATTGTCATTGCAACTTGGAGCACGTTGCTACCATGCGCTAGCGGTCCTCTTGGAAAATCTGTACTATCAGCATGACGGGAGCAAAACGGCGGAGAACAACTAGTGTATCTATGTGGATTATTTCTTCATAACATTTTAATATTTTTGTGATAGCGTTTTATAGTTTTTTATTATCTATGACTACTATTTCTATTATAATCTGTACTGTGAAATATTTATGAATAAACAAATGTCAGTGTACACCTGCAAATAATGTACCTGTAAATACAACTCCTGCAGTACAGGCGCGGAGTAGACTGCGCATCGCTTGTGCTTCTTGTTCCCGCGGCGGGACTTGACTTCGAGCTCGTCTTCCAGCGGGTCCTCGGGCCGCGGGAGACGCTCCAGCTTGTTCTGAGCTGCGTTTAGGTATCTACAAGTGAAGGTTTATTTCTATTGTGTTCTCGGAATTGACGTTGTAGTAAATTTCGTAGTACATTGACAGCGTTACAACTTTTGTTTCAGAGGCTAACGCGCAGAACCATCAATAAACTATAAAATGTCTTTCAATATTGAATCCGATGGAGTTACACAATGCAGGTTATCGTTTTTATTTGAAGCAAAACGGAATGTCGGTAAATTTCAATCTCAGGGCACAACAAAATAGAAACAGATTTTAATTTGAGCCTTTTTTTGTTTGCTTGTGTATTCATATGTAGTGAATGCACTCTACTAAGGATAGTAAAGTAGAAACGGCTTTTTAATGGCTCTTTTAAATGATGAAATTTTCTCAATTGATTGAGGTGTTTGTTCTTCGCTGTAAGTATATATGTTTATAAGCACAGGTCCCAGACCTGAGGCTGAGCATGGTGAAGAGGTCCGGCGGCAACACACGCAGGTCGTTGTTGGACAGGTCGAGCCGCGTGAGCGCGTGCAGCGCGCCGGCCTCGCCGCGGAGCTTGCTGTTCACGCGCAGCGACGCCGCGCGGATCCAGCTCATGCTGGGGGAGGGGAGTTGACCAAGCTGACTTTATTGACACATTTGAACGATTTGACAATAGTTGATCAATTTGGCAGAGTTGACCAAGTTGACGATAGTTGACCGATTTGACAATAGTTGGCCAATTTGACAAAGTTGACCGAGTTGACAATAGTAAACTGTCACATATATCTACGTCAATGAAGTTGGCCATATTGACTCATTTAACCAAGTCACGTTGACTGATTGAAAAAAAAATATTAAGTGTATCTTTGATATTCTTAAATGCTCTTCTTAAATTTAACCGAATTAAGGAACTAACACCTTGACTACTGTAACCAATAGGCAATATGTAGACAAAGTAACATCCCATCTTTTTGAATTCAATAAAATACATGATATACATAAAGAACTGCAGATGTTAAAATAATACGAAAAGTAATATTTTTTTTAGACATACCGACATACGGACAACCTGGTGTTGCACCAGGTGCAATGCCAATGCATTGTCGACCCTGAGACTTGAAGTTATCATGTGCCTGCAACTTCACCGGCCTTACCTTCCTAAATGGTATGGTGGTAGTACATCTCCAGACAAACTACTCTAAAGAGCTCCAATACTTTTGCATTTTAAACTCAAATACCGTATATAAGCGAGCTGACACCGCAGCTCCCGCCAGTTGAGCATGACAGGCGTGGTGGGACAGAGCGCGCTATACGTCAGCTGTCTCTCTCCGTCGCCCTCACGGTTGAACACTGTCTCAGATACCGTCGACTTGTTGAGCTTGTAGTCCGGGTCCGGGTACGCCTGGAAGACAATAAAAAATATCCCGATAAATTCTTCACACGGCCATCTGATCCCAAACTAAGCAGTACATGAACTATGGAAACCAGATAGCTGATATACTACTTTTTTAAACGATTAGAACATGTTTTGAAGGATATTACTTAAGTTTATATAAATAATTCGCTTGAATAGCAATCGAACCTGGTGTGATAAACAGAGCTTCTAACCACCACACCAGCCAGCTCGTCAAATAAATAAAATAAATATATATCTATAAAAAATGGTAATATTTTGGATCTGATATGTTGGACTCTTATATGAATAGGGAGACGAATCATTAACTGAGTCCATAAAACAAATTTTATTATGTCAAAGTTGACAGAATTCGCCAAGCGGGTCAAATAATGAAACAAATATTAATATTTTTTTTTATTCAGATAGAAATTTTTTTGTTGTCAAGGAAACTATGTAGTTCCGATCGGTGAAGGTCTAGTGATGCCCCACCAGTGGGCCGGAAATAGGTTAGTAATAGCCCAGTGGTGGCTCAAGAATGGTTTAATTGTGGTCCAGCAGCACAGCAATGTCCCAATAGCATCCCACAGGTGGGCATCAGTGCACGTACCTTGGTGGCGAGCACGGCGGGCAGCAGGTCCCGCAGGCCGCGGCGCGCGCACTCGGCCAGCGCGCGGCCGTGCGGGTCGGCCGCGCCGTGCGCCAGCAGCAGCCGCGCCGCCGCCGCGCCGCCCGCCCGCGCCGCCACCGCCAGCGCCGTCCACGGCCCTGCCGTCCCCGCCCCGACCGCGCCGGGCCCTGCGACCGAACCGCGCTCCATACTACACTCACGTATATAAATAATAGCAACGGCCTCAGGTGAGATCCCTGTGGAACACCTCATCTAACACTCTTCACGAAACACTTAAAAGCGCACAAGCTGAAAGGTGCGTGCAAGTATAGTTACGTATATAAACAATACCAGCGGCCCCACGTGAGACCCCTGTGGAACACCTGAGCTAACACTTCTCAAGAGACACTTAAAACCCTATAAGTTAAAAGCTGCGTCCGAGTACAGTGACATATAATATATCAACAACACTAGCGGCCTCAGATGAGACCCCTGTGGAACACCTGATCGAACACTCTTCACGAGACATTTAAAACCCCACAAGAAAAATGCTGCGTGCAATTGCGAAGGTGTGATTCGAACCTTCGTAGGAGATTACGTAAAATTTAGTTTAAATATATGTAAATCGTGGTTAACAAGGTCAAAAGCCTTGAAAAATCTGTATAAAAAAATTATGCTTCTAAGTCTAAACACAAGGTATCTGATATGTTACTCATGTATACAATGAAATAAGACAAATTTTAAAGAAACCTATATAAATTTATGAGAAAGATTTGCTAAAAAGGATCATGATATTTTTTTTATTAAGAATTCTATCTACTTTCGATTGATTAGCACTCTAGCAGGAGCAGTATATATTACATTCGATAAAATTGTTCCAACCGATCAAACCAATTTCAATGAAGCTAAAAATATATAAAGTTAAAAACACGCAGAACCTATGAATACTCACGTTCAGAATCGTGTAGCCCCCTGTTGGCGGCGGAGGGGGAGGGGGAGGGTGAGGGGGATGGAGCACCGCGGGGCGCGGCTGCGGCGCTGCGAGAGCGTCGTCGGGACTCGCGTCCACCCTCCATGCCGTCTATCAACTGCAGAACACAAGACACTGTACTTAATCATATCATTTGTTTTTTTAAACTGAAATTACTACACATGTGTATGATGACTGTGAGTTAAGATACCGCTGTGCAATAGGGTATGTGTGTGTGTGAGTGGTGTACAGGTGTGGTGTACCGGTGTCGTGTGGGGGTATAATGTATAAGAGTTTGATGTGTGGTTGTGTTAGTGTGGTCTGGGTATGTTGATGTAATGTGGTGTGTGAATTAGGTGAGGTGTGGTATATTTGATTGGGGTGTATTGACACCAAGTCGTGTTGGTGTGCGTGTCATACGTGTGTGAGCGTACCGGGTCGTAGAGCGGCGCGCTGGCCGTGCCGTTGGCGTCGGCGCCGGCGGCCAGCAGGCGCTGCAGCACGCGCACGTGGCCCGCCCGCGCCGCGCACGCCACCGCGCTGTCCGGCCCGCGCCGCGTGTCCGGCCGCACCGCCCGGACGCGCCGCCCCGCTGTGTCCGCCTCCTGAGGGTACGGACACGCGGGCTTCATTCCATTACTATGCGGTTATCTCTTGCGTGAAAATCACATTAAAAAAAGGACGTTGAATTTTAGGACTTTCCGAATTAACCGAGAATTTTTTTTTTTTCATTCTATAAATTCTAGAGATTCTCATTAGGATCTGATGAGGTAATGTTAGGAAATTCAAAGAAATGTAATAATAACATGCAGTGAGCCCGTATCTTCGAAAGCTCAATGTAAAGAGTATAAGAAAAAACATCTAAAAACGTCACATCGGTTCAAGTTATGCGTTTACCAATGGACAGCATTTCTATTTTATTTATAAAGAAGAAATTACATAGATTAAAGCTGATTGATGATTTTCCCCTCACCGAAAACTCAAAATCATAGTACGATTCGAATCCACGACCCTCGTCACAAACTGAGTTACCATAAGTTTAAAAACCATTTTCGCATATACAAATATTTGTCCCAGCCGGGAATCGACCCTGTGGGGGTAACTGTCAGCTGTTAGGTCCAATGCTGCAACAATCCTTTCAGTTAAGTTCATAATTTATGAAAATAGGGTTCCTTTGCCGCACCATCACCTCAAAACTACTGAACATATCGGGATCGGACTGCTACCATTCGACGCGGAATTTTTCCTAGATAGTTATCTGCTATATATGGTATCGATAAACGCGGGTGAAACCGCGGGGGACAGCTAGTAGCGAACATAAATAAAAAAACTATACCTTAACTTACTATACTATATACCAGGTGTGGCCAACTTTTGTGCAGATAAGATCTACTTTTTATTTTAAAATTGAGTCGCGATCGACCTATTTTGAGAAGCGCAGGTAATGAACGATATGAGCACGGGACATGCAACGGCTGCGAATGTCTCCCTACTCGAACCATGAGCTGCGTACATGTTCATTCCAGTTCATTCCTGTATCAAGTACTAGAAACATTTGGCATTGAATGCGTCCCCTCATGGAACTTGCGAGTGATCGACCAAAATTGGTCGCGCGATCGACTTGTTGGCCACTCCTGCTATATACAGTACAAGCACTTACATGATTAGTGGCGCCAGTCAACTTGCTCACTATAGCGTGTATACCAAGCGAGATGCCGCTACGAAGCGGGCTCAGGACGGGGGCTGGGGGGCGGCCTTGAGGGGCGGGGGGTTCGGCACTCTGTGGGGGCGGGGGAAGTTTAGTAAGGGGGAGTCTAGTGCAGTTAGAGCTAATTATGAAAACAATCTATATGTGCATTTAAATATTAAAATTAGTATTTTGAAAAAGTAAGTAGTATATCAGTTATCTAGTTTCCATAGTACAAGCTCTGCTTAGTTTGGGATCAGATGGCCGTGTGTAAAGAATGTCCCGGGATGAAAATGAAACTATCATGGGAAGTTCGTTTTTAATGAATATGAAATTTGTAGAACTTAGTGCGGCTGGTGGGGCGAGCACGGAGGGTTCGGCACAATAATAAAAAAGCCAACTAAAGTTTGAGACTGTCATTGTTGGAAATGTAATGGTGTAGATTTCGGTAGACACATATTGACTAGACTCTTGTTTATATTATCCTATCATTTTCTGGATATTAAAAGAGAAGAAATATTCATTCTATGATCCTCTCTTTCTCTTTCCTAAGATTGAAAAGAGTAAGTTGATGAAAGCCGTCTTTAAAACATTATTTGAATGAATACATCTCACTAGGACTTAACTAAATGTAAGATAGTCTCTTTTCATCTTAGTAAAATAGAAAGAGATACACAGGTACACGGATTTTACATGTAGCGATGCACAAAGTAATCGGTAACAATATAAAATTTTAAGAGGAACTTAATGACAAAAAGTATTCGATGTATTCGACGGCAACAAAAGGCACTAGCAAATAAGCAAATGAAAATGGCGTCAAAATCTGCTCTAGCTCCTGCAAAACAATATTCTACAATCCCTAAGTGGAACTCTTAGTGCTGAGTTCGTCCGGGGAAGTACTAACACCTTACCCACCGGCATGAAGCAGTAGTGCACTGTTTCGGTTAGAAAGGTAAGGGCGGTGAAGTTACAAGCACATGAGACTTAACTTCACGTCTCAGCGCCGCTTTGAAGTTGTCTCTTGTGCTACAAATGTCCATCCGGCGGTGACCACTTACCATCAGGTGGAACGTCTATCTGTTTATCGGCTTACTTAGCCAAATGTCAAATTAAACTGACGCTATGCACTTAGCAGCAGTACCTTTACATAATCACTAATCATGGTAAGGTTACAATCAAACATAGATTTTATAATAAATAAGTACTGACCGGCGTGTCCCGGTCCCCGGCGGCGTGGGGCGCGTGGGGCGCGTGGGGCACCGGGTCGGCGAGCGCGTGGTGCCCCAGCAGGGCGTCGACCACGGCCAGGTTGCCGAGCGTGACGGCCACGTACAGCGCGCTCTGCCCGCTCGCGTCGAGCGCGTTCACGTCGAACGCGGCGCGGTACTGCCACTGCTCTGTCGCGTCTCTGTACGAGAGGTTGACGCCGTCAACACGTATTGCAATACTTTAATTGCATGTTGGTAACATTGTTGTTGGGCAGACCACCGAAAAGGTGGGATGATGACATTAGACTAGTGGCGCGAGCGTCGTGGAACAGAGTGGCTCTTGAGAGACACGAATGGAAAAGGTTGGAGGAGGCCTTTGCCGACTGGCAAACAGATTTACAGAAACTAAGGAAGAATCAATTATTAGACTAAGTTTTTAAACTTAATGTTTATAGTTAGGTATAAGGTAATTTGAATAAAGGCTATTTTATTCATTTTATTAACACTGTTGTTACTAGAGCTGGATGTTGAGGCTATATTTACCAGGCAGTTGACGGCGTCAAAGTTGTCTGGAATTGTCGGTGTTATAGGGAATTCAACTGGCAAAATACTCCTGTTATCAGGAAGTTGGCGACGTCAAATCTGACTTGCAATATCAGTATTATGGAACCATTAAATACTGGTAGGTCACGTCAACTTAACCGGGAAAACAATGAGTTTGATTTCTAGTTTGGGCTCTTCAGCTTGAGAGCGGACCTTCGAACTGGTGAATAACGAAAAGCGGGCTTAAACTGAATAAACAGTTTTGCCTGCGATATATACTGCTATAGACACTGTTTAATAAACCAAGTCCCATATCCACCCAAAAAAATAATTCACCAATATTAAAGACCCTATATGTCTCTTGGACAACCTACCAGTGGAGTTTTGACGATGTCAACTGACTGGAACTCTGTCGTAAGGAACTGTGGCGACATCTATGAACGAGTAGAAACACGCGAGGATCATACATCGCGCTATCAAGATTCTCTCAGGATTGGACATATATACAAGCATCCAACATCAACAGTTGGCGCGCGGTCCCCACGCGGCGGCATGGTCACCCAGCGGCGGAAGATCTACCCTTTTAAATGGAGGAGTCTCATACCTCGCTCCTCCATAGAACCTACTCACGTGTAGGTGTGCAGCACGGCCTCCGGGTAGGGGTACTCCAGCAGCAGCGTGACGAGGGCCGCGTGACCCCCGATACACGCCGCGTGGAGGGGCAACCATTTTTCTACCGTTTCTTGCTGGAGAAAAAAAAATTAAAGGTTTAACCACAGGACAATTATTTGTGTGCTTGACCAGGTCTCTATGTTCTGTGTCTATATAAGTATCTACTTAAAAAGTCGTATATTATCAGGTTTCCATAGTACAAGCTCAGTTTGGGATCATATGGCCGTGTGTATGTGCCATTGATTCTGATACTGCTGTGAAAGAAACTAAACTTATGTGTGTGAAAAATGTACCAGGTTAACCGCGTTCCCACAGGAAGTTACATATTCCTGGGAAAAATGATAACTAATAAATGATACTGTAATTTTTCGATAGCTTTTGCGTGAAAGAGTTACAAACATACAGTCATACATCCGTTTAGTAGAATTATAAATTAATTTGTATAAAGGCATTTTCATTTAATATTTTTTTATAAAAATCGTAGAACTGATGATCGTCCCACAAACCTACCTGCACGGCCTCAGGGAAGTACCCGAGCAGCAACTTGACGATCTCAATGTGTCCGTGGTAGCACGCGATGTACAGGGGACTGTACTTAGTGACCGGGTGCGCTCGCCCGTCGGCGCCCGCGTCCAGCAGCGCCGACACCGCCGCCGTGTGGCCCGCCTCCGAGGCCCTGGTGGACGGAGACACGGGTCAGGTTATACTGGCTTTTCTGATGGGAAGTGGGCACTACCAAAAGGACATTTGCAACACCAGAGACATGAAGTTGAGTCTCATGTGCCTGTAACTTCACCGGCCTTACCTTTCTAACCGAAACAGTAATACAAGTGCACTACTGCTTCACGTCGGAAATGGGTATCGTGGTAGTACTTCCCCGGACGATGTCTTCACTAATACCTCTTTTCGATTGGCAGTCCACCTGATGGTCAGTGGTCACTGCCAGGACATTTGTAGCACTCAGTCAATAAGTAAAGTTCTCATGTGCCTGCAACTTCACTGGCCTTACCTTTCTAACCACAACACAGTAATAATACTGCTGTGTGTAGCGAATACCGAGTGGGTATGCGGTAATTATACTTTTTAAACCTAAGTTGATATACTTAGCGGTATGGATCTTAAACTAAAAAATACAGGAGGGAATATACTTGAGGGTTACTCTGCGAAATTCCCGTTTCGGTCTAAACGCGAAAGTTCAAGCATATACCGTCGAAATACCGTGCGGTAGGTATTTTTAGATACCCAAATACCGTTCGACCACCGAAAGGTTCTCTGTAGTTAATATTCTACTTACACATATAGAAGCGTATTGGCCCCGCCCGGGGTCAGGTTGACGATCAGCCCGCCCGCCGGCCCCAAGAGAGCCAGCTTGGCCCTCAGCTGGGTGGTCTCTCCGCGGCAGACCAGTTCGCGGAGCTGCGCGTGCTGGGAGAGGCGGTCGCGCTCCAAGGCATCTGGAGACACGGGGATAAGAGGGCAATGTACATATGTTAATACCAAAAGATAGAGACAGAGAAGACGCCAGACTGAATGTGACTTTTTGTTTCTGTCCGTCGGTCGGCGCGGTAACACGTCTGTGGTGCTAGTGCGTCGCGTCAGTGAAAGCGGGCCAAATACGTCCTGATGATGCTTCGTGTAGAAGCGATACCCGTGTCGATTTCCTGTTGAGTTTCCTTGTTTGGGACTTGACAGAGAAGGAGATCTAGCGGAATTTAGTTACAAGATATTTGTTTTTTGTATAATCTTACAACGAATTTCTACAAGGCACGTCTGAGTCAATTAGTTACCAAAAGATATTTAGGAAGTTATAGTGTATTAGTTTAAAAAACGGTGGCAATTAAACTTTTGAGGCTGGATTATAGAATTTTTATGTCGTAGTCAGAAAAATAGACATTGTTCTCCAAATAATCCGATACATTACAAAAGCCCTTGACATAAAATTGTCTGTACAACCTTTTTAAAATACACTGGTTATAAATAAAAAAATATCCCGGGACATTCTTTACACGCGGCCATCCCAAACCCAATCCCAAACTAAGCAGAGCTAGTACGTACTATAGAAGATAACTGATACACCATACAATATTTTTTTATTTAAAATGTTTCTAAGCTTTGGTAAGTTACGAGTTATAGGTACAGTGAGACCGCGGCTCGGTGAACGTAGTGTAGGGCTCCCTCGAGCTAGATGGAGCGATTATATACGCAAGATAGCGGTTGGAAACAAGAGCTGAAGATCGGGCTCAGTGGCGTGCCATAGGTGAGGCCTATGTCCAGCGGTGGACCGAGGGGCTGACTCCAACTTACCTCCCTCCCGCCACGGGTCTGCGACGTCATCGATGAAGTAATGGCTGACATCGAACGCTGCGTCAGCGTCGGCTTCGACGTCGGGCGTCTCCAGCGAGTTATCTCGCGACTGATTCGTCGAGCGGAACCGTTGGAGCATATTCAAATTTGAATTTGGAATGGAACGTTCTTTTGTTTTTCAATTTGAGAACTGCATGAGTTGTGCGTGTTTGTAGTTTGTAATAATAATATTATAGAAATAAAAAAGAACTTTAAAAAAAAGATACACAATCTTCCACTGTTTTTCGTTTATTTTGTTTATTTATTGGTTATCTTATATACATATATGTTATATGCGTATCATGTTGAGTTTTTACAATGGAATGAAATACTTCTAATATTATAAATGCAAAGTTTGTGAGTGTTAGGTTTATTTTGATTTTTAATAAAACCAATTTAATTGTTGGATCTCTGTCGATATTTTTCAATAAAATAAAAACCAAAAATTAAAAAAAAACGAAAAGACGGAATAAAAAGATATGAGATGGCGGACGGGAAAGATTGGAAGAATCATTAACACTAATCATACCAACACTTACTAGGTACCTATTTCTACCATAGCGGGTGAAATGTGACTGTTTCCTGCTTGAATGTATGAAGTATGGTTGTTAGGAAGGGAAATTAATAGTATAACTGTATATTAATTAGTAAGATAAAGTCATGAAGTCAAATGTGCAAAAGCAATAAGATGATACGTGCATTTTCAATGCAATGTTCAAAATGGGTCATTTGACCCGGCTATGGTATGTTTAGTGTTAATATTACTACAACATCGAATCTGAAATATCTTGGAATATATGATTAACTGAAGAAATTCTATGTGAGTTTTATTACATGAGTATGTGTGTTACTCTTTCCCGCAAAAACTATCAAACGGATTTAGATGCAACTTGGCACATAGATAGAGCATATCCTGGAATATCATATAGGCAACTTTTTATGCCGGGAAATGGATCATATCTCGGGAACGCGGTTAAAACCGCGGGGGACAGCTAGTTATCATATAGAAAACTGAAATAAACGTTTATTATTCCCAAACTCCCCATCTGATCCCAAACTAAGCAGAGCTTGTACTATGGAAACCAGACAACTGATATACTACATATACTACGTTTTTTTTCTAAATACATATTTACACCCAGACACAGGACAAACAGACATGTTCATGCACACAAATGTTTGTCCTGGGTGGGAATCGAACCCGCGACCTTCGGTTTGGCAGTCAGAGCGTTAACCACCAAGCCAATTGGCCTGTCATTTATAGCTACCATAGTAGTACGGTGTTGCAAGCGTATATAGGCTGCGGTGACCGTTTACCATCAGACGGGCCGTCAGCTTGTTTGCTACCTAAGTAGTGTAAAAAAAATAAGAACACACTTTGTGAAAATTTTGACTCTACATAGTACTGTTCGTGAGATATAGCCCGCTAACAGACAGTTCGACATCGGAGTCTTAATAATTAGGTTCCTTAGCCACCTTTTGGGTACAGAACCTAAATAATTAAGTTATCAATACTTCTTTATGACAAACCCGACACGTGCTAATCTATAGTGTCGGAACGAGAAGACTAGAGAAGCGTGTAATGACTACAATATAATTACACATTACACGCGCGGCGGCGGCGCGGCGCGGCGGGCTCCGCGCGCGATCGAGTTACTGTTGGTCAATTCTGCGACTCAATCAACTTAAAATAAAACTATGTCCTATACTAATCCTTATTCTTTCCAACAATATCTATATATAATAATATATATATATGGGTGATCATGTGGCCAAGTGGTCAAGTGGTGCATATACAAGGCCTTAAAAGGAACTGTGCCCCAAAATCTTGGTTTGTATGAAAAATTGAGCACCACGCACACCGTGACGTTGCGCGATGTTCAATTTCCCATTGCATTGGTTTTCGGCGCACTCGATACGATGACGATACGCTTACGATAGATGTTCGTGCTCAGGCCACAGGTAACTAGGGACCTTTTATATTTGTTATGCCAAGTACACCGCCCCTTATGGACATTTGGAACACCAGGGGCATCGCCAATGCGTCGTCGTGAAGTTGGTAAGTCCCCTTACCTTTCTAACCGAAACACTGTAAAACAAGTGCACTACTGCTTCACGCCGGAAATGGGTAAGGTAGGTACCTACCTCCCTGGACGAACTTTGCACGAGAAGCTCTACTCAAGTACTGCTCTCAGATTCGAAATTGAGGTCAATTTCCTACCAGATTGACCGTTGGGTAATTGCTATCTTATTCACACACTTACGCGCAGAGAGAGATAACAATAGTAGAGTCGGCCTACGGTTTTAATGGATCACATCTATTCTAATATATAAAGCTTAGGAGTTTGTTTGAACGCGGAAATCTCAGGAACTACTAGTTCAAATAGAAAAAAAAAAATGTGTTAAATAGTCCATTTATCGAGGAAGGCTATTGGCTATATAACATCACGCTACGACCAATAGGAGCGGAGTATCAATGAAAAATGTTGCAAAAACAGGAATCAAATATTCCTTTTGAGAGCTTCCGTCGCGTGGGCTGCGGGCACGGAATGAAAGTATACGCGATGGGTACATAAAACATAAATTTTATAACTTATTGTCTATTTTTTTATTTGTTCCGGCTTATCTCCGAAACGGCTAGACCGACTATGACGGGACTGTCACTGGCAGATAGCAAATATTATAAGGAAAAAACTTTTTTACTGGGAAAATGTGACATGCTTCGAGAACGCGGGTAAAACCGCGGGGGACAGCTAGTGGGAATATATAACACTAGATTCATATGTGAGGCCTTGGAATCGGCTCTTTTTTTTTCTCTGGCAGCGTATGTAGCTTAATCAACACACTTGTTGTAGGATGACCGCAGCGCGCGTGTCTGTAAGCTGATATACCTTCGGCTTAAGGTATTCGTTGCGTAACTTCAAGTGGAGGAAGGTGGCGATACTGTTGTGCATATATATGTCAAGTAGGATAAACAGGCAGACGGGCCACCTGATGGTAAGTGGTCACCACCGGAAAATCCCTACTAATATTATAAATGTAAGTCACTTTGTTTCGCTTTCACGCGAAAACTACTTAACCGATCATCATGAAACTTTACACATATTCTTGGAGGTATTAGAAGTAACATAGGATACTTTTTGTGCCGGGAAAATGTTACTACCTCGAGAACGCGCGTGAAACTTCGGGGGACAGCTAGTAAATTAATAAATATCCCGGGACATGTTTTACACGCGGCCATCTGATCCCAAACTAAGCAGAGCTTGTACTATGGAAACCAGATAACTGATATACTACTTTTTTCTAAGTACATAGTTATATAGATATCTACACTCTGGATGGATGGACATTTGCAACACCAGGAGCTTTGTGGCGTTGTCGCTAAGAAGTGAAGTGAAGCCTCATGCGCCTGTAACTTCTCCCTTACCTTTCTAACCGAAACAGTAATACAATTGCACTACTGCTTCAAGGCGGACATGGGTATGGTGTTAGAACTGCATAGAGCTCTACTTCTGAACTACTTCCCGATTACAATAATAGGGAACTGTCCTGTATTAAAAATAAATGATCAAACACTAACCAGTGTGTTGAACATCCAAAAATATACGAAAACATTAAATATGATCAAAATTAAATCAATGTGATTTTTCAGTACCGATCTAATCACAAAGAGTATGTTATTTGATGCTGTACAATTATGACGTCACAACTTGCTATTTCATAGAAAACTCCATACATTCGATCGTTTTGACATTTCATAGAGAATTGCTGATTTGACATGTCAGGTCACATCTCTATTCCTTCACCATTAGAAACCTTCTCCATTTGCGAGCAACATAGCTATAATATATTAGCTTAGGCTATTACATTTTCAGGATACATTAAATTCATCGGGAACGCGCGTGAAGTCGCGGTACGGTAGCTAGTTTACAATATTATGAAACCAGACAGGTGCCAGAATAATACAGACTAATGTTTGTCTAAGATGGGAATAGAACCGACGACCTATCTATATAAAGCTGGGTGTTCAAATAGATCATACGATCAAGTTTGCAAACTACTCCAGATGTCAATTGGCCACTTCCTGAGGTCAAAGAAGTTCCAAGTGACTAAATGGGAATACACTGGGCCATCTGTATATCCCTCAGTTAATTATGGACTTTGGATACTAAATAATATATATATCCCGGGGCATTCTTCACACGCGGCCACCTGATCCCAAACTAAGCAGAGCTTGTACTATGGAATCCAGAGAACTGAGAAAAAAAAATTGTACATGTAGTATATGTACAATTTTTTTTTTCTAAATACATACTTATATAGATGTTTACACCCAGACACAGAACAAACAGTTCATGCACACAAATGTTTGTCGTGGGTGGGAATCGAACCCGCAACCTTCAGTTGGGCTCAGATGGCCGCGTGTGAAGAATGTCCCGAGATATTATGATATATTATTTTATTATTAATTACTTACAGCAGTTTGTGAGGATCGGACATGGAAAAATCTGTTTTTTTGGGGTATGCTATACAGCGTTACTACGATTCTTAAATATTGTGAATGGACTCGTTATAAGGTCCCATTTAACCTCCTTTCGGTTTTACGGATAGTTTTGTAACAGCTAATACCAACTTCGTCGGGTCGAGCCGCACGGAGGCCTCAGAGAGCTTATCTCTCATGTGATTAGTATTAGCGTAGTTAGCGACAGAGACAAAGCAAGGCGCCCGCGACGAAACATCCTCGAGTTAGTGTAATTTTCCTTACAGAATCGAGCCCCAGCCCAAAATTTTTTTTTTATATTTTTTTTTATGCCACTTGGGCCGACAAACAAGCAGACGGTCCACCTGATGGTATGTGGTCACCGCCGCCTATGGACATTTGCAACACTAGGAGCATCGCCAATGCGTTGTCGACCCTGAGACGTGAAGTTGTTAAGTCTCATGTGCCTGTAATTTCACCGGCCCCCTTACCTTTCTAACCGAAACACAGTAATACAAGTGCACTACTGCTTCACGGCGGAAATGGGTAAGGTGGTAGTACTTCCCCGGACGAACTCTGCACTAAGAGCTCTGCTACTCTAATACTAAATGTATTATTACTTATTATGTTTGTTCACATTTTGGTTGTCATTTGTATTGTGTATCAAATAATAAAATACGTCCAAAAGTGTCCCAGACGAGGTTGTTAATATTATAATTTATTTCTCATACTGCTCTCAAAAACCTGTTTTAGAATCTATTTATCGGAGTAATCTACATTCTAAGAGCCGGTTATATTTTAAGTTTAACATATATTATTTCTTAAGAATAATGTATATGTACCTTTTTATTTAGACGCACGGCAGTGTGTCAGCCAAGTTCTATGGGTAATATTTATTTATTGGATCACCAACAAGACACACATCAATACATTAAAAAATACAAGAACAAAAGAATATAAATCGTAAATGGTGTCCCAATCACAGGTGACGACTACAAGCACTGAAAAAGATACACAACAGAACAAAAAATTTGAGAACTAAATTAAATTACTTTAATTTAATTAAATTAATACTACACGAACCATTTCGAGATACTCTTATTTGCACTCTATTAGGGTCAGAGTATTCGTAAGTGCTTGTGAAGGCTTGTTTGAATAAAAGTATTTTATTACATTACTTTTACTATTACATTTTTCAAAACAGTTTTCTTTTTGTATTTTTTTCCATTTGAATTCGAACTCATTTTCAAACTCAAATGATTACTAATAACCTAATTATTATTTGGTAATAGTAACTAGAAGTAACTATGAAGTATCTACGAAATTAATCACATACCTTAACTTCTTCACACTAATTTAAATACTACATTGACTAGATCTTTGCCAATGAAATATTTGACTAAGTTATTCTCACTCTCAAAAAATATATATTGTCGGTCGATAAATCTAACCAAGCTCTATTAAAAAAAGAACATTAAAGCAACTGACAAATGTTATACACGACAAGAGCGAAAGAAACTTAAAATAAAATTATGTCCTGCTAGATCTCATTTCTTTTATAAGCGAAGCCATTCACAGAGTTCTTGCAAGTTTTAGTGTTGCGAACTTGGCTTTCTTACAAAATAATGTTTTTGGTGGGATATAATATTCTCGACTGAACAGATCGCCATATAGGGCACATCGTATCGATAGAGATAGCGAAGGTTTGACTTTGTATAAATAGATTTCCGCGTTAAAGACTTAAGTTAATCCTATCCAGTTGGGTATTGTGTAATGCTCTGCCCACTCAAGTTTGTAATACATTTTTTTATACTTGTTTGACCGACAAAAAAGCAGACGACGGTCCACCTGATATTAAGTTGTCACCGCCGTATGGACACCAATACCAGGGGCATCGTGGCGTTGTCGCTGAGACGTGAAGTCAAGTCTCATGTGCCCACTGGCGTATCTCGGGCAGGAGGGGGGGGGGGGGGGGGGGGTTGCTGGCTCCATTAAAAATGTAATTAATCTAGTGTTAAGTTATTTAGGTATTCTAGAATTTCGAATCGGTCCAACAACCTGGGGTGGCCACGCCCTGCTCCCCTATATACGCCTATGTCATGTCCCTGCAACTACGCCGGCCTTACATTTCTAACCGAAACAGTAATACAGGTGCACTTGTGCTTCACGACGGAAAATAGATATACCTATCTATGGTATTGTCTATTGCTCCAGCGATTAATTCTACGATGATGCTGATCAACCTTATTGTAACTATATAGGGTTCATTTTTCTATAACACTATCTGTCCCCCGTGGTTTCACCCGCGCTTCGTAGGTCAGTAATACGCGAACTATCAAACTTAAATTTTTCAATATTCTCGCATTTTCTCAATTATAACATGCATGTATCTATGTATAAAAAAATTTATGTTTGTCTGTATGTCCTATATAGAATCGTAAACTATGGAACAGATTTTAATGCAGTTTTCAGCAATAGATAGAGTAATTCTAGAGGAAGGTTTATAACCAGGATTGAAAGCGGGCAAAGCCGCAGGGCGCAGCTAGTTATACATAAAAACTCTCCTCTTTAATCACTCTATCTATTAAAAATAACCGCATCAAAATCCGTTGCGTAGTTTTTGAGATCTAAGCGTACATAGGGGCAGACAAACAGTGGGAAGTGACTTTGTTCTCTATTATGTTATGATTAATACCTGTCTAAATATTACTATTACATTGTGACGACTTTAGTCGAATTAATTAATGACAAACAATCAAAAAAGTTATAAGTAAGTCTTATAACAATTGAAGTCGTAAGTCTGTGATCGCGTATTACATGCCGACAAACAGATGTACATAAACACTATTTCGACATCTAAATACAACATTTGTAGCCAATAGACAAACATTTGTGTGCATGAACATGTCAGTCTGATCTGCATCTGGGTGTAAATATCTATATCAGTATGTACATATTTAAAAGAAAAAAGAAGTGGTAAATCAGTTATCTGGTTCCCATAGTACAAGATCTGCTTGGTTTGGGATCAGATAGCCGTATAAAGAATGTCCAGATAACTGACATACTACATGCACTCCTTTATTTTGAAGTTATACTACTTTAGGCGCGTCATGAAAAAATTATGAGTAAAATTTTAAGATGCGCTCGCATCCGTGTAACACACGGATGAAGTTAGCTGATAACGGTCTCTCTGGAACATCGCACAAATCGCAACTGTCAGTGTCAATGAGTGAGTAATGATGTTTTTGTCAATAATAAATTAACAACGCCAAAAATTGTTATTCGTTGCTACAGACAGGTGCAAAGAGTTTTGACACTACAATTTCACGACTGAATAGTTAATTTTCATCTACGTACTTATACAAATATTTACACCCAGACACAGAGCATACATGTTCATACACACAAATGTTAGTCTAATCTAGAAATCGAACCCACGACCATAGACAATTTTGTTTTCAATACTCGTCTTTATACTAATTAAAAACTGACCACGTCTCGGCAAAAAATAACATGAACCGAAACTGTAAATAAAACAAAAAAAACTCGACATGATGTTTTCGTTTTTATTAATTTGACATATGCCATGTCACGTGTTGTGGCGTGCACGGTAAGAAAACAGGCGTTCAGTGATATACCTAGATCTTGGTAGATATGTACTTTCATGCAGCATTTAGTTCAGTTTCTGGTTTTAGAAAAACGAAAAAACAATGTACGACTCTTAATTAGATACTCAATCTTAAAGTCGTGACAAAATAAGGTTCATAAATTATAATTTTTGATACCACATGTTTCGCATACAATCCGACGGTCCACCTGATGGTAAGTGGTCACCGCCGCCTATAGACATTTGCAACACCAGGGGCATCGCAAGTCTCATGTGCCTGTAACTTCACCGGCCTTACCTTTCTAACCGTGTATTACTGCTTCACGGCAGAAATGGGTAAGGTAACTCTGCACTAAGAGCTCTGCTACTCAATGATATTCACGTAAATTCTTAATTAAGTTACGTTCTGCGACATTAACATATAAAATGTCTGTTTTTATCAGATGATCTTAGAATAATCTACATTTGGAAGACCGGTGAATGCTGGCTAATTGTAAAAAACTTTTAAAGCTTCAATACTTAACTTTTTTATAGCATAATTTTTAAGATAATAGTTTATTTCGAAAATATTTTATTACAAACCAAAATGAGGATACGAAACTTTGGTGTTGTACGACGTAAATTTTGTTTGATAAATTCATTTTATTTAGTTATGGCCAAAACGTTAAAAAAATCACAGGTATCACCGAAATATACGCGCCGAAATATTTGAAATTTGTAATTCAGACTATTAGATATATTCAGATAATAACCTATATTTTGAAGGAAAAGTTTAAAATGTATCAGCTTCTGATAATAATAAAAAAATTGTTAAAATTTTCTATAAAAAGTTTAGTTCAGTTTCCAAATTTCCGGGCTTCTATTGCATTTTGTCTTTTCTGTGAAACCGCGGGAAACAGCCAGTTCTCGGTAAAGCAGCATTCTAATAGTGATAGAATTATTAAAATCGTTCCAGTCGTTTTTAATTTTAATTCATTACAAATTAATGTAAAAATATAAATCTTTTCTCTTTTATTTATTTTTTTATCTAGATATTTTATGTAGATATAGATAATCGAGTCCCTATTTCTGTCTGTTTGTTCGTTTAGTACTAATAAACTACGCAATGATGCGGTATTCATCCATCATCATTGAGTAAATTCCATCCGGACGGTGTAGTGTCGCCCGGGCGGGTCCCACCCGCGTCCTTGGGAAATGTTACATTTCCCCAGAACAAAAGTATCCTATAAGTTATTCCAGGGCATGATCTATCTTTGTGCCACGTTTCATCTAAATCCCTTTAGTATTTTTTTCGTAAACGAACAACATACATCCCCTAAAACTTTGGCATTTATAATATTAGTAGAATTTATTTTATCCCGCACAGGCGATGACGGGGGGCGTCACTAGTGCAATAACAAGTAGTATAGTATAGAGTTCAATAATCACATTTCACATTTCTCACACTTTAAAAAAACACTAACATTTCACAGACTTAGACGCGTTTCTAGTACTCTAGCACTTTCATGAATCGATGTGAACCATACAATATTGATTGACACGTTTCCATTGCAAAACTTGTTTCATGACATATATTATTATGCAACACTAAAACGACAATGTATATCGAACATATACTCGTATATTATACATCGTAACGCGTTGGTTTTGGGACCGCTGCGGGCGCCGGCGGTCGACTCTGCGGCAGTTTGGTTACTGACGGTTTGTTAAGTATGTGGTACGGGCTAGGGCTGATTGCGAGCGAGGAGCGTATGTGTTGATGCTTCGAAACTAAAAAAAAATGTTGACATTACAAATTCTTTAGTACCTTCCTGGGGCTCGATTCTGTAACGAAAATGACACTAACTCGAAGATGTTTCGTCGCGGCCTCCGTTCTCTGTCTCTTTCGTTAACTACGCTAATACTACTAATCACGTGAGAGGTAAGCTCTCCGAGGCCTCCGTGCGGCGCGACCCGACAAAGTTTGTATTAGCTGAATAAATTGGGCTGATTTCAAACTCGATGATACAAATAAGCGACACTTAAAAGTAATAAACAAGTGTCACAAGGAGACAAAGGTCTTTAACCTTACCAAATATATGGACATATGGAACGTGGTCTTTTACTGCTGGCCATATTAATAAACTCAAGGTCACTCAGCGAGCTATGTAACGGGCTATGCTCGGAATTTCTCTAGGTGACAGGGTCTGAAACGAGGACATTCGTAGAAAAACAAAGACTGTAAACAATGCTCGTAGAGTCAGCCAGCTAAAGTGGCAATGGGCAGGCCACATCGCTGGAAGAACTGATAACCGATGGGGAAGAAAGGTTCTCGAGTGGCGACCACGTACAGGAAAACGCCGAGTGGGACGACCTCCTGCCAGGTGAATACAAATGAAATATTTATTCAAATAGGCCTTCACAGGCAATTATGAATGGTCAGACTCTAACACCGGTTCGGAAGGTTGCTTTTACTGAGAAGACACGCCGCTGGATGAAGGCGGCTCAGGACCGCTATTTTGATATAAATTTAATTGTCAAAAAACATATTAATGAACTTTCATCGTATTTATAATTAAATAAATAAGAAAAAAAATATCCTGTGACATTTTTACACACGGCAATCTGGTCGCAAACTAAGCAGAGCTTTTACTATGGAAACCAGATAACTGATATACTACATATACTACTTTTTTTTTCTAAATACATACATACTTATATAGATATTTACACCCAGACACAGAACAAACAGACATGTTCATGCACACAAATGTTTTAAATTCATAACAAGGTGCATGTAGTGCATTTTGATACAATCGCTACAGCTCATGCACCCGCTCGCACAGCGGCCCCGCCCTCGACATTCGGACACCTACTCCATGACGTCCGACCAATTAGCCTAACTAGTTTATTGAATTTAGTTTTCTTTTGTTGGTTTAGGGATTTGATGTGTTAACATTGTGAAATGTCACTCTAAATATGTTTATTATAGTTTTAAAGTGAAAACTCCTTAGCTCCGATATTATTTGAAACTAGCTGACCCGACAGACGCTGTTCTGTCTTAACTATGTATATTAAATTCGTATCTTCCGATTGAATCAACCGTGAATAGTGCACTAAGAAATTATAAATTATTTTTTTATCAATATAATTCCGACCCATGGCTCTGTTTTAAACGATATTGTCAACGACTGACATTTATGTCAAACACCATAAGGTTACATTATAAGAGTTTATATTGTCCAAAGTGTATGGAGGTTACATTAGAAAAGTTAGTATGGTCGTTACGTTTTCTTAAATTTTCTAATTTTCCGAGCAACTTTCTTAATTTTTTCTTTTATAAGAACCTTCTCCTGACAATAACAAACACAACAAAAAAAGAAATAGCGAAATCGGTCAAGCCGTCCATGCGTGATGCCGTGACCAAGGGAAATAGGCATTCATTTTTATATATATAGACTAGATGAAACGAAAAAGCGACATTAAAAAATAAATGGTACACTAAAAGGAGGCAGGCACGCGTAAGGGTTTGATTGCCCCTTTGAATGAAAGAAAGATATGGTATGAATAGTGGCGGCCTCAAGCTTCGGCTGGGGGACAAAATATTTTAAATAGTTTAGTTGGGGCCCTACAATTTTTTTTGCCCCTGGGCATATGGTTACCTAGCTACGCCACTGGGTATGAAGCATGAAAGTGATGTACAGAAGTCAGAAAGGCATGAAAGACTAAAGTAGCCAAGGTCTCCGATTACCTACGTAGGAGAGTAGATTCGCGGGCCGGGCTAGAAAGCGACCGGACAAAAAAAAACCCTTCGACCCTTCCAAATAAAAGAAGACCTTAATCTATAGTACTAAGCCTGCAAAATGTTTGAAATAGGTAAACATAGATGTCTGTAGGATTACTCATGTTTTTTTTAATGATGTTAAGTGGTCACCGTCCACTATGGACATTAGCAACACCAGGGGATTTGTGGCGTTGTCGCTGAGACGTGAATTTAAGTCGCACGTGGCTGCAACTTCACCGGCCTTACCTTTCTAACCGAAACAGTAATACAAGTGCACTACTGCTTTACGACGGAAATAGGTATGGTGATGACTTCCTTAGAACTCTGCACTAAGAGCTCTACTACTTCTAAAACTAAGCAGAGACCAGTACTCTGCTATGTACTATGGCAACGCAGATAACTGATATTCGACAAACCTACATAACATACTTGCACAAATATTTACACCGAAACGTAGAACAAACAGAATGTTCACGCACACAAATGTTTGTTCTGTGTTGGAATCGAACCCACGACCTGCGGCGTGGCAGTCAGGGCGCAAAAGAATGCCTATTCTGTGGTCAGGGTCTCTAACCACGCCAACTGGCCCGACATGTGACTATCATATTCATTATCTGTGTAATATGAGGGGATTTTGGCGGCAACATTTTTCGTGGTTTAAGCTACCCCTTCAAGAAGTTTAATTAAAATCGGTGCGGTCCGTTTTTTCTTAACTTATATGTTTCCATCCGTTCAAACTTTTCCATTTATAATAGTAGTTAGATAGAGGTATAGTGTGTGTGTCTGTAAGTTTGGATGTAGGATGTAATCATTAAGACTACTTTTAAAGGTTAATGTTTAAGAGGTCGGCAACGCACTCGTGGTTCCTCTGGTGTTGCGGGTGTCCATGGGCGGCGGTAATCGCTTACCATCAGGCGATTCGACCTTCAACTGGGAGGAACCGGCAAGAAACACAGCAAGGTTACATTTTTTATCTTTCTTCTAATAGCTATAATTATCTAATCGGACATTTGGCCAATTATTTATTTAATGTTTAATGTTTAACTTTTTCTCGTGTCTTATGTGCGTTTTGACGTTTAACAATGACAAAGAAAAATAACCTTTATCCCTTCAGACATAAGGTGTATCCAACAGCTAATTGTATGATGATGAAAATCAACCTTATTCCAAAGCAATACAGTTTCTTTTCCTATGACAATCTGAAACGTCAAAACGGCCATCATAGCGTGCCGGTAGTATAATTGTGTGGTCTGAGTAGAGAGTCTAAGAGTGAGTGAGAGAGTGTTAGTGCAGAGTTCGTCCGGGGAAGTACCACCCATTCCCGCCGTGAAGCAGTAGTGCACTGTTTCGGTTGGAAAAATGAGGCCGGTGTAAATACACGAGACTTAACAACTTCACGTCTCAGGGTCGACAACGCATTGGCGATGCCCCTAGTGTTGCAAATGTCCATAGGTGGTGCGGCGGTGCCCAATTCTTGAAGAAGGTTTAGGCCATACTAAAGTTAATCGCTAAGCGAAAACGAAGAAATATCGCGGGCGGATGCATATGGGAAGAATGCTCAGGCTACGTTTTACCCCCGGGGACGCAGGTGAAGCCGCGAGAGACAACTAGTTCAATATAAAAAAAACAATAGAGACAGTCCGACCTCGAGCTATGCAAGTGATACATTTATATTGCGTAATGGGATGTAATGTGATGTGATGTAATCAAGGTATGTTTATATTTACGAAGGTAAATGCATTATATTAAAGTTGAGATTGGCCGTGTGTTTGTTAACTAGTACAGGGTTTCTCAAAGTGTTTAAGTGGCCCCACATTAGGCGGCTAAAGTATATGGAATAAGAAAATAAAAGAGCCATTTATTCCATGCAAATCGTATTCCAATTAATACAATTCAATCTAATACATTAATGTGTAATTTTAGGGTATTTTTATTTCGAGATATTTAAATTGGTTTAATATTCTAATACGCCAGGACCCCACTATTTCCGCGAGTTTATGGAAGGGGGCTGAAATTGAAAACACTATAAAACCACATTTTTTTTGTAGAAATATAATAAATGCGAAAGTTTGTGTTGATGGAGGGATGTTTGTTTTTTTTTTACGCCAAACCTGCAATCGTGCTAGAGCAGCGCGGCCGGTGTCTATAGTCGCGTCTCATCGCGGCAAAAGCGGCATAAAGAAGCACCGCCAAAATAATTACAGCGAAGTGTTTCCTTTGTCGTTTTTTATTTTTTAAAAAGGGGTGCCAAGTTTGGTGGAAAATTTAATAGGGGGTCGTAGTTGTAAGTTTGAGAAACCCTGGACTAGATAATGCGTCAATTACATCATTTGTTTAATTATTATTCATTATCAATTGTGTACACACAACAAAAAAAATTGCGTTGACTTTAAAAACTCAAGATGTTTTATAATAATAATAAATCCGTTAATTCCCAAATTAACTAATTAGTTATTTAATTGTTATTACCTATATTTTTTTATCTATTCGAATCCTTATTTACATTACAAGATATATTATGGTTATGATAAAATATATAAAAATTACTATCTTGTTTAAATAGGTACCATTTGAGGTGCATATAAAAAATATTATTTGTATTTTTAAACAAAGAAAGATAATACAAAATACAAATATCTAGTAACTAATTGCGTTGGATCTCCTTCTCTGTCAAGTCCCAAACGAAGAAACTCAAAAGGAACCACTGATTTCCTGTTGAGTTTTCCTTCTGTTTTTTTTTATAATCACAATGAATTTCCGCAAGGTCACGCTTGAGTCAAGAAGTCAAATGCTTAAAAATAAAAACCAAACATCTCAGCTGAACGAATATTTTTCTGTTGTATATCTTTATATATTACTTATATACGAGTATAATTATTCTGTACGTGTGTTGACAGTCAACTCCTAAAAGGCTGGACCGATTTGATTAAATTTTTTGTATGCGTTTGGGTGGCGCCCTGGATGGTTAAGATTCACAATTGGACCCGGTACGTGGCGCTGCGAGCGAATTCCTGATTTTTGTATGGACTTATTTCGACAGAACGACGTCTGTCCGGGCAGCTAGACATCTACAATATTAAAGAGGTATGACTTAAAATAGCTCTTTTGTGTAGGGACATATCACCCCAATTAATCTGTAGGGTGTCGCAAGCAGCTGACCAGCCAGTAGCGTGTTCGCATTAATGAAAATTATATGGGACAATTATTTTTTTGTAATTTTTCCTTGACCATTTTCAAATATTATTTGCTCTACCACCCCAAACTTTTCATAAAACGTGTATCTAGATACCAAGACTACTAAGAGAGAGGGGGTGGAGCGGTGACTGCTTTCTTTATTGAGCTATAAAGCGATTTTATTATATTCATCATATCCCTTAATATAAAAACTTACCTCTATCCACGTGTCCATGTCTGTTTTGCTCAGCCAGAGCGGTTACCGATCGTTTTGAGCACGCTCAGTATCGCTCACTCCAAAAAGTACCAACTTCACATTCAATAACCATAAGCCTGTATCAATATTAGAACTTACCTCCACCTCCTCTAAGCCTGAGCTACATGTCTATCACAGTTCCGCTCAGAGAGAGGGGTGTTAGGCTCGTTTTGAGTACGCTCAGCATCGTTCACTCCAATAGCACCATCAGAATCGTGACCGCTTTATAAACCTTTAAAAACATGGGAACTCATCTCTGCCTTCCTTAAGCGCATAATGTATCTATGATTGCTCCGCTCATTGAGTGCGCTCAGTATCGCTCATTCCAGTAGCGACTTCACACCTGTATTATAAGCCTGTAGTAACATGGGCACTCACCTCTAGCTTCTCTCAGCGCGTGCGCAGCGTGCCTATGACTGTTCCGCTCGGCGAGAGCGAGAGCGGTGTTCCCGCTTGCATCGAGGACGGTTAACGACGCTCCCGCACCAAGCAAAGTCTTCACGTTTTCAACGTGGCCTCGCTCTGCTGCTATGTGGAGAGCTGTCTGTTGAAATAGGGGGTGTTTCAGGACTTACTTACATAAATATTATTACAAATTCATGAATCCAAAACATGTCACGCTGTGTGGTAACCATTGTTCCCTCTGTCGGGCACGTTACCCGTTGCCCGACCTCGGAATCGAACCCAAGACCTCCAGGTATCACAAGTTTCACAAATCGACCACCGAAGCGATTTTCAGTATCATCATATATCAAACGAAAAACCGATTCTTATTAATAAAAACCGGTTTTAATAAAGGCCGGTGTAAATACACGAGACTTAACAACTTCACGTCTCAGGGTCGACAACGCATTGGCGATGCCCCTAGTGTTGCAAATGTCCATAGGCGGCGGTGACCACTTACCATCAGGTGGACTGTCCGCTTGTTTGTCGGCCCACGCGGTATAAAAAAAAAAAATAGGTTTAACCGGTTTACATTCCCCAGTGTCGGCATACCTTCCCGCCCGTGCCAGCGTCGCTCTGCGCGTCCAGGTCGGCCCCGGCAGCGCACAGCGCGGCGAGGCAGCGGCTCCGCTCGGCGAGCGCGGCCGCGTGGAGCGCGCTGCGCGAGCGAGCGTCGCGAGCGTCCACACACGCGCCGCTCGCGACCAACTCCTGGAGGAGCTCTACGTTGTCCCACAGCGCGGCCTGGGTGTATGTTTTACTTATCAAGTCCCTATCGATTACCATTTTAAATAATCCATAATGGGTAAACTATCCCCAATGGAATTTTGTGTTATAGTGGTAATGCATTATTTCACTATAAATATAATATCTTCCCTAATCCAACTCCAGCATGCTGTCATAAAATTAAATGCCTTCTAAATGGATAATAGTCTGCACCATCATATCCTATAAATCCTAATCTACTATTTATGTAACTATGGATGTTGGTTATTATGTATTTAGATGAATCTTTATGCGTTTCTTAGCCAGGCATAAGCCATGCAAAATTTGGATGCATCTTGGCACATAGATAGAGCATGCCCTGGACTGTACATGGGATGCTTATTATCCTGGGAAAAGGTAGAATCCCCTGGAAACAGCGTGGACAGCTAGTTGCATCCATTGCTACACTATGTTGTTGACGGTTCTTCTGAGGTGTACTGAAACAGTTTTCATTCAGAAGGTATGCCCAGCACAACTGCCCTTCTAGAACCTTAACTGAAGAAAAAGTTTGAATTTTGAATGTTTATGTGAAGCAAAGACAATTGCTAACACAATATTTTTCATTCATTTATATTTTTAAAATAAGAAGAAAGGATACCCAAAATACTCTTCAAATACTTAACAAATAAATAACATTTAATGCTTCTACTATGGCAACCAGATAACTGATATACTACTTTATAAATACAAAATCACCCAGACACAGAACAAACAGACATGATCATGCACACAAAAGTTTGTCCTACATTAATAGAACCTACTACCTGTGGCATTGCAGCCGGAGTATCTAATCTATAACCCAATTGGCCTGTCTTCTATATACTTTGTATTTAAAATTCTTCTTTTGTTATATGGTTACCAGAACACAAGCTCAGCCTAGTTGGGGTTCAGACAACAGTATGTTAAGAAATATGCCTATATACTTATTTAAAGATCTACCTTGAACTGTGTAATAACTGTAAATTAGTATTTACAGATGTGTTTCCTGTTGGCTACTAATGGATTCAAATTTTTTTTATCATTATTGAAAACAGAATCTCATGAGAAAATGAATTTATTGACTTCCTTATACAATAGAATATTGTGAATAATCTATTGAGAGTAAATCATCAACCAGTACAATAAGAGAAACAAGAAAGGGTAGCATTTAAGAATAAACCTTAAGATTCTTATAATTCATCTAAAGAACCCTCCAATTTATGATTTCAATAAATTAACACCACAATGAGAATCCAAACGGCCGAAACAATAAGCAAATAATGAAACAAAAATATTGTGCACATCATTGCAGTATTGGGAAAGTTCATAAATACTTTATACAGGCCTTGAATAGCCTACAGACTCATAATACCGCCTCTGCAGTACGCACAAGACGTTTTGCAAGACCGAATTGCGAGCCACATTTATTTTCAATAAAAACCTTACCTGATGCAGGAGACGCCCTTGGAAGTGGTCCTCGTCCGGAGAGAGGTCCATTACGTCGATTTCCTACCGAATTGCTGCAATAAAACAGACATTTCCGTCCTAAACACTCACTGGAGCGTTGCGGAATTATAAACGCCTACATAGCTACGATACTCGCTCAATCATTCAATTACACCCGATGTGGGACACGGAAAAAATATTGATTAACATTTCACACACGCAATTGGTAATTAAAAGCATTTATTCCAACAGGAATCAGAGAAATTAATTGTTGCAATTTTATTGATTTTAAAAGAATGTTTAGATGGTGACAGCTGACTGAGTGACAGTTCGTTTCTGGGAGTTGGCACGCTTGGATTAGTGAAAGACGGTACATTCATCTCTCGTAATTTTTTCATTCACTTTCGCCTCGTTAGTGAATATAAAACCATAATCACATTTTGCGGTGTTTTTTAACGATCGCTTTTATATGAATTTAGTATAACACAATTTATTACATAATGTTCTCATCATCTGTCTGCCTGGAGGAGCAATATGTATGCTTTCGACCAATTCGGTGCATTACTAATTAGTGGCTTAATCATTGGCGTATCTAGAGTTATTTTTCAGGGGCCGCCTGGCCCTTGTGATACTATGGCCGATGTGATCAAGCAGAGTCGACATAAATTGTTGTTATATCCCTAGGTAGTAACGACAAACGTCACATTTAAAAAACAAAAGTTTCGTTATTATACAGACTTCCTGCTTTACATTAACCTACCAACCCCCCTTAGAAATGCTTATGTTAGTCACTGGTGCAAGAATGGGGATCGTGGTATTCTTTCATTGTGTCTTACGACAGACTACAGATGAGTTGAGATGATAGCATTCTTGCTGCTTTTACATTCCATTACTTCCATACAGCCAAAAATTTATAAATTATTATTAGATGCACCGAAAAGTTTAAATATTATAACACTTTTATTTGATTTATTAATAGCACCAGTTAGCACAGTGGTTAAATACCTCGACTACCACGTTACGGGTCGTGAGTTTGAGGACAAACATTTGTTGCATGTGTCTGTTTATTCTACGTTTCGGTGTAAATTTCTAATCAATGTATGCATTTAAAAAATGAGTAAATGTAGTATATTCAGTTATCTGATTGCTATAGTATCAACTCTGCTTCATTTTGAGTTAAATAATCATGTGTGAAAAATGTACCGGAATATTCATGCCTTCCTTTACAAGGAAGACGATACGAGTAATTGTTTATAATTTTTTTATACCTTATATCATCATCACTACATAGATGATATAATACACGGATTTTGATGCGGATTTTTTTAATAGATAGAGTGATTGAAGAGTGAGGTTTTTATATATAATACATCTGACATCCCACAGGAACGCGGGTAAAACCGCGGGGGATTGCTATACTTTATAATTACCTGAGTGCAAAAGTCAGGTGTAAACAAGAACCTCGTCATAATTAAGTTATTTTATAAGTGAAAAAGCGACACTAGTAGGACACAAACATATACTTCTATAGGATTTAGCCGGCGAGAGAATGAATAGGCAGACATAGTTTGCTGTTTCACTTCTACCGCATGTGAAACTGTACACCTATAACTTTTTACCCAATAACATTGAAAAATCACAGTCTTAACAGTGATTTATTATTTTAATGAATAAAGAGTAACTGTATTGAATCTATCAAAAAGAATACAATAATAGATGTGGGTAGTGAAAAAAACAAATCATTTGTCAACTACCTTCATACTAAAAAGTCTCTCTTTTCGGTCGTTCTTCGAGAGTAGTAAGATATTCGAATGTTGTGTGAAATATTATGAACATGTCCGTCACTTCACGAATCGTTTACAACAAAAGTTGGGAAAGAACGAAGGAGTATTTAATTAGAAGTTTATTTCACGATAATCCAGGTAAGAAATTACATTTATTTTGATTTTATAATAATAAAAAATTCATGCACGTTTACCCAAAATCATAGCGTGAAGTTGAGCGTAGTGTGGCTTTATCACAAAGTTTCCCTTTAGAAACTCCAAACTCTTTGCAAGATCATGCCAAGTAGTAAGCCTTAAAACTTTTCAGGGTTATTGGTTGAGGGTAGAAACATTCGTTGGCCTGAAAATAGCGCTCCTGGTTTGCTGTTGGAGTTGCCTGGTCGTAAAAAAATAAAGCTTTCGTCCGAGATCATTCCAAATCGAGACAAAAAAAAATATTTTAGGATTATGCTTTGAGTTGTTATAAAAACAAATGCCATTAAAAGTCAGAGTATCAATATTGAAAAAACGATGACAGAGGGTTTAAGCTAAAAATCACCTCTTTCAAAATTTTCTTGCCCGGAATTATTGATACTTTTCTTTGGGATGCCAGTTCAGAGAATATTCGCTGTTAAATATGTAGAAACTAAGCCAATCATGAAGATCCAGAAGCGTCAACCATGAAGACATTTAAAGATACTGAATGGTTTATCAAATGATATTTTTCTTTCAGTGCTGTCGCCTATTCCCGAACACTCAGTTAATTCTTCCATACTTGAACGGGAAGATTCGTGTGTTTCTTCAAATGCTAGTTCTAGAGCTAATACTCCATTACCGCCTCTAATAATCGAGAAGGAACCAGATAAACATGACGATCCGCCGGAGTATTATCAACAATTACACATTAGAATGCTCAGACTGTACAGAAAGATGTTCATTGAAAGGTGCGATGTGGATCCGAGCAATAGTTTTTATGAACCACAAAATGGTAATGATAAAAATTGTATGTTACCCCGATTTTCAGTAACCGATAGCTTAGGCAGGGACTTCTTTCCTATCGGGCCCTTTGGGCAAGGGGCCTGGGTCCCACAATCCATGGCCCCCTAGTTCGGGTGGAATAGAAACGTTGGACGGCCAGAGAAGTTCGGATTGGTGTGTCGCGCTCTTAGAGCTCTCATAGTCTTAGAGGCAGTGGCGTAGCTACCGGAGGGCTAGACGGGGCAATGCCTCGGGGCCCCCAAGCTCAGGGGGCCCTTCGGACTCTGATATACAAACAGTGGCGTAGCTACTGGAGGGCTTGACGGTGCAGTGCTCTAGTGGAAGGGGGGAACAAATGATTTTAAATAGTTTAATTGGGGCTCTACTTAATTTTTTGCCCTAGGGCCTTTGGTTATCTAACTGCGCCACTGCTTAGAGGCCCCATCTTAGTGATCAGGCCTCCAATAGTTGGCGTCGCTAAACAGGCTTTCTGGTCGATACATACTCGTATATATAAATATGAATGTTTGTCTGTGTGTCCTTTATAGAATCGTAAACTATGCAAAGGATTTTAATGCAGTTTTCAGCATTAGATAGAGTAATTCAAGAGGAAGGTTAATAAACAGGATTGAAAGCGGGCAAAGCCGCAGGGCGCAGGTAGTAAAATATAAACTTTATATTCTAGTGGTTATTGTAGTTCACCAGTTTAAGTGTTTAATACGGAATCTAACAGTGATTTTGATTAATTATTGCATTGCAAGTTGTTTATAAGAAGAAGAAAACAGTAGTTTTCTGTTGTGGCATCAATACAGATAATAAACAGATATTAAACTTTTTTCCAGACAATTCAACATCAGAGGTTCTTGCAGGTCTTGATACAGAATGCAGCGAGGATAATTTGAATGAACCGCTATCTGAAAATATAAATCATGTTGATAATAGTATATCAGATTGTGTACGCAATCACAATGAGATGTTAAGAGCAGGATCTGAAGTAATCAATACATTTCCAGAAGATACAGAACAACAGAATATTGAGGATGAAGAATCACAAACAAATGAAATGAATATCGGTAATGATACTTTTTGTTCAGTTTAGTTTTATTTCCAGCATAAGGAGGTGCTGGAAATAAGACAAGTGATGATTGAGAATGATAATACTGTGCTTTCTCCCTAGGAGACAACACAGCAGAGCAATCTACGGGAGGCCGTGGTGCAGAATGTAGTAATGCAAATGAATCCCTGATTGAATACTTAAAAAATGGTAAAAATCGTATATGTGGTTCCGTTATTATCGACAATGCCTATGCTTATTTGTATAAGGAAGCATTTAGTTTATTTTTCAGAAGCAACCATAGCTCAGCAGCTGGTTCGAGGCTGTGGTGCACAATGTAGCGTCGATTATAATGATGAAACACAAACTGAAAGCGTAAAAACTGGTAAATGTTATTTAGTAAATGGTTCTGGTGGTCAAATTATAAGGCATGTGAACACACCGGAACTCAGTGTTTAGATTATATTTTACTTTTATGGCGATTATAGTTTGTAGTGACATCGAATGCCGTGAAGGAAGTTTTAGTTTTGAATACAATAATGGGCTTGCGGTGAAGGAAAATATTTTAGGGAACTATGGCACGGTAGTTGGATACTTAACAGGCAGGCTGGTCAGCTGTTAGTAGGTTTCTGACATGCGTGTGTAGATCAATACATGCTTTTTACCTTTCTAATATATGTCTTACTTTCCAGAAGAAATCACACCCCAGCAGTTTATTGAAGGTCACGTATCAGATCTAGAATGTAGCGTGGACTGCGAAGAAGAATCCCCCTCTACAGGTGAATATTTGTATCGATTGATATAATTTCTATTAAAAAGTCTGCTGGCAAAGAGGAAAATGGAGAAGATCGAATAATTGTGAAAGCGTAGCCGGTGATCCCCTGCGCTTCCACCATACCGTTTTAAAGGTTTACTTAGGAACCGATGATAGCTTTAGTAACTTGGACTTTCATAAGTGCCCTTCACGAAGGTTTTACCCCTTAGATATAAAAATAGATAAACTATTTTCCAGATGAAAGCACATCACACTTAACTAATGTGCATGATTCAAAATCAAACAATGATGATGATGATGGCATCAATAAAAATAATGGTAAGGTTGAATTTGTTTTCGGTTATTTTGATACTAAACTCCAATGATCGAGTGTCATATTTTCAGATGAATCAGAAGCTCCAGCAACTAATATATACAGGGAGGACTACGCAAAGAGTCCTATTCTCCAAAGCTCTGGTTCTAGAACATTAACTCAAATTCTGGAAAACAATACAGGTAACCGACATGTAAAGACCCGTATTGACAGCTACAGTGCCATACAAAAATCAAACTTATTACATAGACAGAAGGCTCATCTAATGTTCTGTGACTATGCTGTATATCTTACAACGTGTATACCTTATAACAACGCCATAGGGTACATTTTTCCTCAACACTCTTATCTGTCAAAATGGGCTTTGAGAATTTTAGTCAGCATCTACAATGGGCAATAAATATCCTCGCGTCCTCCAAGCGCGGGTATCAAATAACTTTTTAGTGTAGCTTCATTGTAAGAAAACAAATAAATAGAAATATCCTGGGACGTAGTTAACACACGTTCATTTGATCCCAAACTAAGGAGAACTTGTACTGTGGAGACCAGATAATTGATGACACTACTTTCTTGTCTCTAAATACAGGCTTATAAAGATCAACTTACTGTCTTAGAATTTTTAACTTTAGATCCAGATGATAGTGCCAGCTTGAATATTTCTATCACTCAACGTGAAATAGAATTGATGAGAGGGGTTACTGAACGACATCAATCTTTTGGTTTGCTACGAGCTATGAGTTGTAGCAGTTACGATGATATTGAAGATCCAAGATGCGTATCTGCTAGAAACATAGATGAATCTTCTTTTACCCCTGAAACATTTTCGAGAAAGCGACAAAGGGAAAGTCACGTTACCTCCACCCCAATTAAAAGTGTGAAATATTCCAATGAAGGAACACAAACTGCATTCGAAGACACGTGGAACAGCTATTTCCGATTTAATTTCTTTGCTGGGACACCAAAGTTGTTTAAATTGTGTTCGTGTAAAAATCTGTGCGATTGTTAAAATAAAATGCAAAAAAAGAATAATCAGTTGATTTATTATATTATGTTTTATATAATTCGTTAAGAAAGTTTATGAAAATTTTAAGGTTTTATAATTTTATTTTAAGTTTATCAGATATTATTAAAATGAACACTATGATCCTAAACAAGTAGTTTTAATATCCGGAATACTCCAAAAAATATATTGTTAGTAAGCAATGTACCTAGGTAAACTGTATCCAAAAAGATCTATGATCTAGGTTTCCAGAGCAAATTTTAGTTCCAAATAAATATGTTAAACTGAAACAAAACCAATTTTTTTTTATCTTTATCCTATTTTGCTGTTGAGTTGGCAACTTTAATTTGACATTTGTTTTTATGAATTAGGTTATGTTTTTACGGAATCCGTAGATTTATATTAGAATCCAATAAAAAAGACAGTAATTAGAAGAACTTTTATTTTCCTATCGAAACAAATAGAAATAAACAATGTGTTCTATAGAAGGCGCTTCAAAGGAATTAGATGAGAAGTATGTGAGAATGGTGGCTAAATTCATCTCAGACATCAAAACTGGGTGAGTTGCGATAAAAATATACAAATAAACCATGTTATTGATTGAAAATTCTTACTATTATGTGTTAGACTTATAGCCCTAACCTGTTTTAGTCATATGTAACCATAACTTGTGTAAAATATTGACTGTAATAATTTTAAATCTGTTAAATACTTTCTCTTGGTTGTAGTAGCTTTCCTCTTGCAATGGAAGCAATATTTATTGCATCACAAGCAAAATTAATAGTTTGAGCTCATTTTAATCAATTCTGAGCCTGTTTTTTATCATATCAAAGTTCTAACATCAAAGGTAGGGGATTGTATGTACAGTGCAGCATGCATTTTCAATCCATTAGCTTTTTACAGATGTTGCTTTGTAATTTTAAATCATGGAAATATCAGTCGAAAGTGTGGGCATAAACACAACAATTAAATAATTTATGTTTTATTTGAAATAGAAATTACCTAATCGATTTTGCATGTGTTTATTTCAATTTTGTTTCACAGGCAATAATAAAAATAATACTTTATAATAAAAATAGTTAAATCGTAAGTTAATAGTAGTTTTTTGAGGAATGTAATATTGGAAAAGTAGCCTGGAAAATAGTTCTTTCTTTTTTAATGTTGTTTGAATTGAAGACCTTAACTCTTGATTCAAGGATGCATTGCAAAGTGTGATTTATGAAACCTATGGGTTAGGACAATTAATAAATGTATTAATTTGTCGAATATATTGTTTGATAGTTATTTTTTAAAATTTTTTATGAAAATAGAAAATTTATTACTTCACTTGTGTAGTAACTCAACCTGTAGTGCCTATGTATATATAACCTGTACTGTTACAAAGCATGCCAGGGGATAGAGCTAGTTTAAAATGTTAGTGTGATTTTTGCAGTAAACTGGAAGGATCACTAAACATAGCTCTGGCAACAGTTTCCTTCTTAGAGCAAATCATCACCGAGTCACAGAATGCTTCTGCTTTGTGAGTACATTGATCTTTCTCTTTTTGATGTTTTAATCAGACGTCTATCTACTACAAATCTACTCATCTGTACGTAATTAAAAACATACCATCAACCCATATCACACTCACAAATACACACACACACACATACACACACACACACACAAACTCATACACACACACCCCTACACTCACACACACATCCCAAAACACACACACACACACACCCCTACACTCACACACACATCCCAAAACACACACACATCGAGTTCCCTACATAGGTATTGCTTTAGATGAATCTGTTGAACTCCTAGGATTGAGCACGAATATCTATCGCTAGCTTAGCGCCATCGTGTTCAATTTCCCATTCGAGCCCCACCAGCTTTTTGGCGCACTCGATACGATGACGCTACGCTTACGATAGATGTTCGTGAATAGAGTGCAGTGTTGTTATCGTTTCGTGGCCGGCGCGTGGTGATGTGTGTAGCGAGCTGTGCTGCGTGGTGCGGCTGGCGGGCGCGCGGCTGGCGGGCGCGCTGGCGCAGCACGCGGCCCCCGCGCTCATGGTGCGTCGCGTGCTGCGCGCCATCCGCGACGAGAACCGCCTCGCCGCCAACATGGTGAGTCTCCTTGCTGTGTGACGTGTGTAGCGAGCTGTGCTGCGTGGTGCGGCTGGCGGGCGCGCGGCTGGCGGGCGCGCTGGCGCAGCACGCGGCCCCCGCGCTCATGGTGCGTCGCGTGCTGCGCGCCATCCGCGACGAGAACCGCCTCGCCGCCAACATGGTGAGTCTCCTTGCTGTGTGACGTGTGTAGCGAGCCGTGCTGTGTTGTGCGGCTGACGGGCATTCGTTCAGCTAAGCCCCTACAAGAGCACTTATGACGGTAAAGCTACTGATGTTAACCTCGGAACCTTCTCGGTTTGGTTCGGCTCGGCTTGAACTGTGTTCATATCTTGTCGTGCTAGTTGGCTTGCCGTTTAGGGATCCTGACCACAGGTCGTGGGTTATCCTTCCAGGACAATCTGTATGCATTAACTGCACGATTATCAACTGTCGAGTTCTTCAGAATATTATTAGAGTGTAATACGAGGAAAATCGTTGTCCACTGCTCATATACACTGATTCCAGAGTGGCGAGGGTCCCGGGGAGAGCCTCCAGCGCCTCGTCCTGGCGGCGCCCAGTCGCCGCGCGACGCTCGGGCCCGCCGACCAAGACCTGAGGGAACCTATCAGAGACCAGATCGCTGAGGTAAGTTTTTGTCTGTCTGGGGATTGACAAGCAGACAGGCGCTCCATCTGATGGTAAGTGGTTTCTCTCAACAACGCATCGGCGATGCCCCTGGTGTTGCTGATGTCCATCCGGCGGTGACCACTTGCCATCAGGTGGATCGTATACCTGTTTATCGTAAAATACAAGTGTTACATTTATAATTCGATCTGTTGGTTTTCTGGTGTACAATTAATGATAGACGATATATTTAAAATTAATTTTCAAGTGTTTATTATTATTGAATCTTTTAGTTTTAGGTTGCTTATTTTACAGATGAACTTAGCGAGGAAAGTATGATGTGTGAGTTGGAGCGCGGTATAAGTGAAACATTCACAAAATTACCTATCTTATTATTTCGCAGGATAAATCCTATAGATCTCACAGAAGTTTAATCGAATTTGAAATCATAACGGCGCTAAAGTTATCACTTAAAAAGTAATAACTAAATTAGATACGCAAAGCCTAAAAGTTAACCTACTATTAGCTGCTCGATAGAGGGCCAGTCAGCTGTTTTTTTTTCGCATAATCTACTACCCCAACTAACGTAGTAACTATTCAGTAATCCGTGCCCCAACCGCCCGTAGCTCCGCGCGGAGCTGGAGTCGAGCACGTCGTCGATCTGCTCGCAAGCGCGCTCGCACGTGCAGCCCGACGAGCTGGTGCTGGCGAGCGGCGCCGGCGGCTTGCTGGAGCGCTTCCTGCGCGCCGCGGCCGGCTCCGGCGCCCGCGACCGCCTGCCCTACCGGCTCATCGTCGCCGAGGGGCCTGATGTTGCACAGGTCAGCCTCATCTTTCACTACTGATCTAATGTATCCTGAATGACGGCTGAAGGCGGGCGTTTGACTTTAATAATCAGCCTTTTTTTTATATGCTTTCGTTTATCCTGCGATGTGCTTATGTTAGTTTGTTTGGGTCTCGCGAGCTGAATTACAACTGAAATGACAATGCATTTTTATTGCAAGCACTACCTGGTGGTTAGGGTTGGCTTCAGGAAGGAACTCCACAAAAATTTTGTTTGCTCTTTTTAAATTGCATCATTGCCTGGTTCGCTCCCGATGGTTATCAAACAGATACTAAAAAGCTTGTTTCAAAACACTTATTGATTGGCTGTTTGTGCTATTTTCCAGAGTCAAGGCATGGCGCGGCGGCTGAGCGCGGCCGGGGTGCCGGTGTCGCTGGTGCCGGCCGCCGCCGTCTTCGCCGTCATGTCGCGCGTCAACAAGGTAAAAATTTGGCTTTATTGATAAATAACATAAGAAATGTGCTCGTACAAGAGTTAGCTGTTTGTATCCTACATATGTATATATATATAATATCAATTAGTCTTAATTCAACATGGTCCGCACGCAAGAAACCTCAATATTCTATTTTTAACTCTGTTCTTTTGTTATAGCTCTGTCAAGAAATCACCTTTAAGTTGTTAATGAAATGTGTAATGTTGTGTTTTGTGTGTTCGTGCAGGTGGTGGTGGGCGTGAAGGCGGTGGTGGGCGGCGGCGCGGTGCTGGGCGCGGCCGGCCTGAGCGCCGTCACCGCCGCCGCGCACCACTACAACGTGCCCGTAAGCACACACACACACACACACACACACACACACACACACACACATTAAAACACATATATACCACCCTCCCCCAACATACACATATATATACCGCTCCCTACCGTATCTACCATACGTGGTACAGATTAATTCCTACAATGGATGACAGAAGTACCTAAAAAACATCACACTGTCAACCGATTTCTGTTTTATTGCTTAGGTTGATAGCTTTTTCTGTAGCCCTATGTTCGACTTTAACTTACTAATATGCCCTTATGTACCTGGGCTTATATACTCAGACATATACTCTCAACTACATATAAACACACAAGCACACACACACATCTCCACCCTTCCCCACACTCCTCCACACTCCCACACACACCAGCGGAAATGTGTTTGGTGGTAGTACTTCTATAATAAAAATGTTAATGGCCCACAGGTGGTGGCCCTGGCGCCGCTCCACAAGCTGTCCCCCACACACACCTGCCACCTCGACCACTACGCGCCAGCGGGCACGCAGACCGCGCTGCCGTACGAGTTAGTATTACTATTATAGCTCTATAAACAAAAAAACAGTCCCGCGCGGATTCACTCCGCATTCCCAAAGGATATTTCATTTTTCCGAAATAAAGTAAGAAAGAAAGAAACAAATTTATTTGTAACAAAGGCAAAATTAACACATGAAAAAGTTAACAAAAAGAAACGAGGTACATAATTGCCACAAATCGGTCCTCCAACTCATGTGGGCTGTACGTGCCAATGTAGGTACGCATAGCCAACGCTGATCTAGTATGTAGAATGACGTAGAGATGTGAAGTACACTATGTGCTTCGCACTATAATCAGTCTCTGTGCCAAATGTCATCCAGATCAGCATTTCTGGCGTGACTGAATAATGAACATCCGTCCATCCAATCTTTCGTTTATTATAGGAGTAAGAAGATTGTTTTCGCACTTTCTTATCATATGTACTTACCCGATAGCGATAAAACCAGTGAGTTGTTCTACACCTCCGTAGGTTCAGGACACAGGAAAAGGCACATAGCAACAAATGCCAATAGCTAGTACCTTTTATAAATTAAGTATTTTGACAGTGCTGTCCTAATGCTAGCTATCCTAACTAATATTATAATTGTCTACTATCTATATATATAAAAATGTTGTGTTGGTTTGTGTACGCTTCAAAAACTCAAAAAGTTCTGCACCGATCGAGCTGAAATTTTACCATGATATATAATCCGCATCAAGGATTGTTTTTATCTATTTTTCGCATCAGTCACATATCCGCGACCGTCTTTGTTTTATTTCTCATTGCTCAGCCATCAATCACAATGTGCCACAGCGAAGCGTGTCAGGGAACAGCTAGTAATATAATAAAAGTAGTATATCAGTTATCTGGTTTCCATATAACTTCTTCCCTATTCTACCCTTCTAACTTCCACATATTCCATAGTACAAGCTCTGCTTAGTTTAGATTCAGATAGCTGGATTCTAACCGAGTAATAAGATATTTTAATTGTGTTTTTATAATGTATGTAATGTTTCGTTGACAGACATGCAGAAAGCGGCCTAGTCCACGTGTACGCGCCGAAGTACGACTACGTGTCGCCCGACCACATCACCCTCTTCATCACCAACCAGTTAGTACACATCTATATTGTAACCATTACTGCAGGGATTGACTTGTAATGAAAGAAATGTAAATGACGACAAAAAGTGTGTATTTAGAAAAAAAAAGCAGAAAGCTAATTAGTTATCTGGCTTCTACAGTATACGGTCTGCTTAGTTTGAGAGCAGGTGGTAAATAATTTCACAGGATATTTATTTATTTAGAACTGCAGAGACTCAATTCTAATGAAATTATTGCAATGGGACATGGAGAATATTAGAACTACAGACTTGTAATGATAGATTAATTTTCCACCAACTTGCTTTCAATGCAGCTAATTTAAAGCCCAACCACCCATCTATAAGTTCTGCAGGAACTCACTATTAATGAAAGTAACTGATACCACTGTAGTACTAGAACTGCATTAAGACTGTTTTAGTCAGAAGGCTTTCTACAACATTACCGACAATTTTATTGAGAAATATGATTGGATGTATTTAAAAATAAATCCATGTCTCTTATGAATAGTCTGACTCTAAGGTTGTGTTTTACTGAGAAGAGCCGGCAATTAACTCAGCAATTACTATTTTCAAAAACGAACTTAGATATATTGCATAAAATTTATTTTATGTTTTGAAAAGGGCAATTGCAGAATTTATTGCCGACTCTTCTCAGTAAATGCAGTCTTCCGAACCGGCGTTCGAGTTCGACCACTCACGCGCGTATGACAAGACTGTCTAATTATATTTATTTATTTTTCCAGAGGTGGCAGCTCCCCGTCATACATCTACAGGTTACTGTCTGAACTCTACGACCCGAAGGACAATCAACTTTAAATAATATTATATATACTTTAATTAAGATGTACTTGTTGTATATATTTTGAAATAAACGAATCTTTTTCACGTGGGATTTTTTATTTGAAACTGTCTGTTCCCGGCGTGCGTTGCTACTTGCAATGTGTGTTCATAGTGTAAGGTTTTGAGTACATACAAAATGTCATATAGAAAAGCATTTTATTTTTCTGGCAACTTTACCTATATTTTTCGCGTAAAACCTTCATGAACATTTTAAGAGAAAATATTTAAAAATAAAAGAGTCCAGCAATTCTCTAGTGATGCCCTTACCAATGAACAGCATAGTTTTTATATAAATAGATTAGGCACCTTTAGCGAAGTGTGTTTATCTGGTTCACAGAGCGTCCTGGGAGCAAAAGTAAAGATATGTAAAGACTAGCAAGAAGGGTGCACGAAGGTGACTCCTTTATAAATAAATTAATTATGATTCATAAAATGTCGCTGCATTCACAAAATAACGGTAGAATCCCGTTATTTTTGTAGGCATTAGCTTAGTGTTGCAAAATAAGACGAAATTAAGTGAAAGTGGCCCTCGCTGTGTTGTGTCATCACGAAAATAGAATCATGCTTGTCGCGCCAGCCATGGGAGGCGCCCGCCATAGCTACGTATGATTTTATACTTCGCACAAATCGCAAACAACCTCCAAAGTATCTCTATCTCTTTTACAACCACCAGTTTGAAAGAGCCAGTAATACATTCCAAACTAGAGCTAACTTCACACTGCACTGTGTGCGTCATGTTGGCTGCATTATAATAACAATGGGCGAGGTCTAATGTCATCGCAGCACGAAAGCGCTTTAAAACACCACATGGACTAGACTCATAAATATGTACGGGTGTAGAACAGCGCGTTATGCGCTTGCCGTTATCGAAGAGACGAGTTGTGTAAACTTTTTTTTATGAGGCTTACGTATCGGTCGTCGTACGGACTGGGCGCATAGCGTTACGTTATTATACCAGATTTTATTTCACATTTTCCATCATTTCGCAGTGTTTAAAAGACAATTTTATGTGTTGTTATGCTACAAACAGTCTATTGCTCATTAATTTAGAAGTGAAGCTGTGCGCCAGTGCGTGACGACTATAACGAGATTACTTAGTCTGATTCACATTAATTATGTGAACGGTGACGAACCATTTTAAGTGCGCGATAACACGCCCTCCCGTTGTTTTCGACTTCCTAGGACATTTTACCCTTAATTTGTACAAAAACTTGCATAGTTACGTGAGTGTCGGTAATATAAAATCAATACTTGGAATTGTTAATCCCTGCCACGTTTTTTGTTTAATTAACCTCCATAAAACATTTTCCGTGTAACCAAATTAACTAATAATCACTATTCTAATCAAAACCAATCAGTGAACACTAATTCAAAAAAATTAAATTAAAAAAAATTGTTCGCGGGCGTTTTTGAATTAATTACGCGGATGCCCCGCTAGAGCGCGCCGTCGCCATTTCGTGACGTTGCCGCGCTTGCGCGTTCAGTTCGCGCGAGCTTCGCGCCGTTGCATTACGTCCAAAACAATTGTGTGGGCTCCGTGGAGGTCTTGAAATTTTTATATTTCTAGTTAAATAATCGTGTGTGGCAAAAGTGTCGCAGTGCAGTGTGCCTGTGTTTCTGTGTTGTTTGATTGTGTCGTGGAGGCGAGTGCGCTCGCCGGTGGCATCGGCGCGGATCGATACGTGGTGGAATGGCGCAGCGAGCATGAGTCAAGGCGGGTCACGGAGACCCTACTCCCGCGGGGGCCCTCGCTGGCATCCGCGCTACAAGGACTACTGGGACTACGAGCAAAATTATAGGTTTGTACAAATCTCTGTGGCGTTCCTTGGGAGCCATTTCATGCGCGCACGGTAGGCAAAGAAAAAAAGAGTTGCCTGTGATTTGGAAATCGACACGAATAATTTAAAATTTAATTCCACATGCTGCGAGATCGATACAGCACAGACCCGGGACTTCGCTCACGTGTTTATTTATTCATACATTCCACTTCACTTAATTATTCAGTGACTGTAGCAGCTCATTAAAAAAACAGCTTGGAAGTTATAACCCACAGATGTTAGCCAACTGATTTATTATGACTGTTTACTTTTCTATACACTGCTATAGGTTGTAGGCCTCTCACATTCTGTAATGTTATAAATCTGCTTATATCATTAAAAGATTTTAAAACTATACCCTCACCTTGTGTTTTTAAGTAAACTTTAAAAACTCGATGTTAATCCATCCCATCCCACACATTAGGGTACCCTCTGCTCTATAAAAATTACATAAGTGTAGAGAACTAATTGTAAACCACTTACATAACATTTTAATGTTAAATTTTGTGTCAAGTAACCAGTATACTTCTGTGTTCTTCATGATGTGCCATCTATGACTTGATCTAACCAACTACTCACATCATATGTTGAAATTGTAAAATAGTACACTATAAATCAGTCAGGTAGTCAAAGTCAAAGTTTTGTTTAGGTTTTGTCCTCGAAAGTCACTAATGTCAAAGTTACTGTTGTTACTACTGGTTCGGCATACAGTTTTGTAGTTTAAAAGAAGAGCAAACATTTAATTATGGCAGAAAATTGCCATCTTTTTGGCTGGTTTCCTATGTTTTTTAAAGTAAAGACAGCAGAGCCAGGTAAATCTATGAACAAGAAATGTTTCTCTATGAAATGATGTAGTATGTAGCGAGGGAATGATAATGCCCCTCAATCCTTGTCACTTTGGTACTTGATGAATTATAACTGAAATGTGGTTGTGGTACACCTTGTTTAGATGATGCAATGGTCACAAAAATCATCAGTGTATGATATCTAAATATGTATAAATACTGGCATATATGCTTAGGTGCTGGTGGCCACTTACCACTAAATGGACCGTCTGAGGTGTATTTGAAAGTAGTCAGTATCATCTGCCCAACCAGTTGCTAATAATTTAGGGCCTGTGTGATACATGTGCTTTTTGACCAACTTGGTAGATTATATAGACAGCTTGGTGCTAGTGCCCGTGATTATCTGTATACTCTTTAGTTGCCTCTTACGAAACCCTAGAGATGAAGTTGGGTGGTAGTATTTGTCGCCACTACCATAAAGCAGTATATAAGGAGAAGTACCTACATAATATCAGTTACTAACTGCCCCCCGTGGTTTTACCCGCGATAAAAAGTAGCAGGGCATGCTCTGTCCAAATCCTTTTGGTAGTTTTTGCGTGAAAAAGTAACTAACAGCCATATATACAAACTTTCACATTTATAATATTAGTAGAATGTATCTAGGTACCACAGTAACATGTCTCTGTGTTGAAGTGTTCCACAATATTTATTGTGGAATCAACAAGCCACAATGCAATCAAGGCGTCTTGCAACAGTTGCAGATAAGGGTACAATTGCATTGAAGTTGTCTGATAGTACAAGTGATAGTTTGCATGTAGGTACGTATGTATTGTCTTGTACAGTTTCCACCACAAACCTCATATATGTAGAGTTCATTTTCGCATGCACAGAAAATGTATAGAATTACATAATGAATAAAGAACTGTAACAGATAAAGTTTCACTTTTATGTTGACCGCAAATTGCTTTTTTTAGGTCATAATGTAATATTTAAGAATATGGGGTGGATGGAGGGGGTAATTTATCTCTTTGAATATTTTTCGCTTGTATTATTCTGTACTAGCTAACCCTCACGGTTTCACCCGTTTCACACGTTTCACGCGTTTCCGAGGGTTGTAACATTTTCCCGGCACAAAAAGTATCCCATGTGTTATTCCAGGACATTTTCTATATGTGCCAAGTTTCATCCAAATCCGTTTGGTAGTTTTTGCGTGAAAGAGGAACAAACATCCATACATACAAACTTTCGTGTTTATAATATACGTAGGATTGCATGAGAGTATAATAAAGTACGACAATTCTTTCTTTAAACTTAGTTTTTAATTTTTACGATACTTTATGGGCGTCAAAACTGATATCCTAGCCTGTTGTAGCTAAGAATTTCAAACAAAATCATCTCTATTGCTTACGAAATAAGGTGCATCTATTGATCTAATGTTTCAAATTATTTCCTGTCCCTTGGGAACGCAGGTGAAACCACGAGGCGAAAGTTAGTTAGCCTATAATGTTAATCACCAAATAATACACAGCCTGTTTGTTGGTCCGCGTGGTATAAAAAAAAAAGTCTCGGGGTCGACAACGCATCGGCGATGGCCCTGGTGTTGCAAATGTCCATCCGGCGGTGACCACTTACCATCAGCCGTGCCGTATACGCGTCTGCCAGACCTTCTTGGCATAAAATAAACGCCGAATCAAAATGTCCTCGAAATGCGGTGAGATTGTGTGTGCAAGGGTATACATACAATGTATGAATTTGTACAAATGTTTGCATCGAGTACTGGCTATCTCGCGTCTCGCTCTCTCCGACGGCAAAAACGGAAACGTCTGGTTAACACGCTGATAAGCAAATTGTGAAACTAATTATATAGAGCTGTTATCTCTGCCTGTGGAGGTATCAATAAGTGAACTACATGCCCGCTTAGATGACCAATTTGACGTTGTGTAATTTCATTCAAAAATGTACCTTATTCTGCTGGAAATAAGGTTAAATATTCATCATTATATCAACCCTTATATGCTGCTCAACATAGACTCCTATGGATATCCGAATGAATAGCAACCGGCCCGAGGATGCCTGCATTTCTATACTGATACATAATGGTAAATAAATAAATATCCTGGGTCCTTTCTTACACGGCCATCCGGACCCCGAACTAAGCAGAGCTTGTGTCATGGAAACCAGATAATTGATATACTACATGAATTTATTTTTAGTCTCTATTGTTCAGTTTGGTAAAATATATATCTACCTCTATATTTTATGTAAATTTATAAAATCCTGCTTCCTACTAATATTATAAATGCGAAAGTTTGTATGTATGGTTGTTTGTTACTCTTACGCAAAAACTACCTATAGGATTTGTATTAAACTTGGCACATATATAGAAAATGCCCTGGAAAAACACATAGGATACTTTTTGCGCCGGGGAAATGTTACATGCCTCGGGAACGCGAGGGAAACCGCGGGGGACAGCTAGTAAATATATATAGACCGTAAGTTAAAACGTATTGGCTGGTTATTGATCTTACCATAGTAGGTGATATGCAGTAAGTAAAGCCTTGAATGGAACTGGCTCTGAAGTGCAGCTGCCGGAACCCACTGGCGGGTAGTAGCCGGGCAGGCGGGTACTACAGAATACGCTTCTACCGTGCTATGGTTTCCGCACGATGGTTACCCTCACCGTAAGCTCAAGCTATTGGTATTACTGGCACATCAGCCTGAACAACTTCACGTCTCAGGTTCGAAGGGACTTATTATCATTTCGTACTTCTGCCTGTTCAAATCTACTTGGATTTAAAAAGAAAAAAAATGGTTCGACCCCACGACTCTCGTAGGACGGGATACGACGTTAGCAACTGAGCTATCGTCTCATTTATTCGCCGGTCGTTGAGTCACAGCCGCTCGTATGGGAAATATTCTGTTAAGTTTTATTTCCTGCTAAAATATGTAGGTGCTATGTATATATCCAAGAGTAAATTGCACGAGTAGTATATATTTTAGAGTTTTTAGAGTAATAAAATTGATTAAATGTCAAATTAATTAATTCTAACTGATTATTGTGGAATCAAATAAAGCTACTTTAATATATGTATATCTGAAATAGTAGTTCAGTACACGTTCAAATTATTATACACAAGCTGTTTCACCCGGTTTTACTCGCGTGCCCGAGGGATGTCACGGTTTCCACTGTTAAAAATTGGAATAGAAGTTATTCCAAGATATGCTCTATCTATGTGCCAAGTTGCATCTACATCTGTTTGGCAGTTTTTGCGTGAAAGATGAACAAATATCCATAATACAAACTTTTGCATTGACTAGCTTCAGCGGTTTCCTTCGTGTTCCTGGGGTATTTAATGGATCCCGGCCTATGTCATAAGGGTTTGTATACCTTTCTATCGGTGAAAGAATTTTTGAAATCGGTTCAGAGGTCTCGGAGATTGCCTCCTGCATCGGAACTTACAAAACTTTGTTAGCTTAGACTAGTTTCATGGATAATTATTCTTTTTTGAAATAAAAGGTAAACCTATGCCCTTCCCCGTGATACAATCTATCTCCTTGCTAAATTTCATCATGACCCATACAGCCTGTAAGCCGTGAAAATGTAACAAACGTATTTACAACATTTACTAGCTGTCACCCGCGTTTCCGAGGTATTTAACATTTTCCCGGCCCAAATCGTATCCTATGTGCTATTCCAGGGCATTTTCTATATATGTGCCAAGTTTCATCCAAATTAGTTTGGTAGTTTTTGCGTGAAAGAGTAAACATTATATTAGTAGGACTCTGAACCTACCTCTATTCCATTCCAAGATTACCAACAATTCCTCGATAAATATTCAATCATAGTCTGGCATATAAAAACTATACTACCTGTTACGAAAAATTCACTCGATACCAGAGAAGGGAAGCGTAAAAAAAAGGGTACGGAGCGAGCGAGCGCTGCGCCCGCGCCGGCAGGTAGCGACCTTCGGGTTCAACGGCCGCGACGCCCTAAAATACACACGCGGATATGGGCCGCCTGCGCGCTCATGAGAGGCGGGGGGGACTTTTTCTGCATGACTAGTGTTCTTGTCTCCATGTGGCGGTGACTCCCACCTTGGGAGACACATGTGTATGTCTGGGTGTCTATGAAATTATTGTTTTTAAAGCTAGCCGTTCCCGGGGTCTTTGAAACGTTAGTTAATTTTTGAGCAACTTTTTTTAATTTTCTATCGCGTATAACCTATTTTGGATTATATCTTACATTCAAAAGTAAATAATTTCCACATCGCTCCAGCCGTTGTTAACTCATGGACTTTCCAACGAATATATTTTTTTCTTTTATTTACATGGACATATATATATATATATATAATAGATAGATATAGTATGAATGGCATATCAGTTATCTGATAAACATAGTACAAGCTCTGGGTATATTTTATTTGAAACTAAACAAGTTCACGACTCAGGGTTCGCAAAGCATCGACAATGCCCCTAGTTTTGCTAATATCCATGCGGGCGGTTACCACTTACCATAAGATAATCTGCCTGTTTCTATGATACTGTTGGGTTCCAAGTTGTACACAGTTCTCATAAGCCCTTTCTTCTTCTGGCAATGCCCCAGCGACAATGTCACGGCGCGTGCGCAGGCGTCCTGTACACTCAACCGTTAACGTATTGGTGATGGAAACGGAAGGCGTTGTGGTCTATGGAAAGAGCCACACGAATGCGTCATAGGTCCATAGATACGAGGTCTCGCCGAGTCTTGATCCTTTTACGTAAAGGTTGCCGAGAAATAATTATAATGCCATTTTATATCAAGTGTGTCGACGGTCCACTTGATGGTAAGCGGACACCGCCGGATGGATATTTTCAACACCAGTGGCATCGCTGATGCGTTTTCGACCTTGAAATGTTAAGTTACTTAAGATAACCTTCTATCATTACGCCTAACTTCTTACTCACAGATTTCAGTTTTTAGCGACCCTTAAACGTATTCAAAAGAAATAAGGTCTCAAAATGTGAGGCTCCGTAATGAACTACCGTTGGTGCGCGGTGCCCATTCGAGAACTGGTTCCGAAAAACAGATCTTGGTAATTATTTGAGAAACGCGGTTGAAACGAGAGCGGCTCCTGTGAGGTGCATTGTTTCACTTTACCAGTTTAGTTCACTTGGTGGCGGAAGCGACATCACTAACTATCTTATTTGTTACTAGCTGTCCCCCGCGGTTTTACCCGCGTTCCCGAGGGATATCACATTTTCTCGGGATAAAATGTACCCTATATGTTATTCCAGGATATGTTCTATCTATGTGCCAAGTTTCATCTGTATCCGTAGTAGTTTTTGCGTGAAAGAGTAACAAACACACTTACATACAAATCTTTCCTCGAAGATTTCCTAGAATAGCGACCCGCCCCGAGTTCACCTGCGAAACGTACGAGTGGCTGACCACCAAACGTTCTTTTCCTCTAGTTGGCGCTATTAGATAAAAGTAACTAACTATAGTGCCATTTATCGGATAGATAGATCAAAAAAATAATCTCGGAAGAAGAAACATTGGCTCTTGACTACAGGGTCCATCTACAGCCAAGAACCATCCAGGTCATCCCGCAACATGACAAAAAGATCATCAAAATCGGCCAAGCCGCTAATCCCAATTTAAGTAAAGCTTGTACTATGAGAACCAAATAACTGATATGTTCATTTTAGATGGATGGACATCTAGAACATACAGACATGTTTGGTTTATTTGACAGCTTCTGTCATCGTGTAACTGAACAAACTCGTCGCTCGTTATCGTCAGGTGACAGAGTTAAGTGTCCTCAGGAACTGAAATTTGATGCCGTCAAGTGAGAAGAGCTTGTAATCAAAGTATTCGCCAAATGAACAGCTTCATCGAAATTTAATTCAAAACTAATTATTTAGTGTAAGCTCGCGGAAGGCACTTATGAAGGTCAAAGTTAAAGTTACTATCGGTTAGGAAGTCAACCTTCAACAGAAACTCAGCAAGATCGAGCAATTTCGAAGTCGATTCGAAGTCTTTACACCATTCCAACCTTAACAAGTCCCGTTGTTTTAAAATGAGGTTTCGGAAAGAAAAAATAACTGCATTGAGTTCACATATTTCCATTTCAAAAGAGATTTTGAAGTGTTCCAGAGATGTCGTACGCTTTGACTGGTTATTGTTAAGCTGTATGTCTAAGGAAGAGGTCAAAAAACGTCCTTTTATGTAGTAGAGCTCTTAGTACAGAGTTCTAGGGAAGTACTTCCACCATATCCATTTCTACCGTGAAGCAGTAGTGCACTTTTATTACCGTTTCTGTTAGAAAGGTAAGGGAGAAGTTACAGGCACGTGAGGCTTGACTTCACGTCTCAGTGACAACGCTACGATGCTCCAGGTGTTGCCAATGTCCATTGGCGATCATTTACCATCAGATCGAACCTCTGCCTGTTTGTCGGCATTTAAAAATAAAGTAATTTGGCTGCCAAAACAGTCTGACGCAGGGTTTTGTGGTTAGTGGTTAGACAACCTGCCATGCCATAAGTCGAAGCTTCGATTTCCACCCAGGACTGACATTTGAGTGCACGAAACTATCTGTTCGTTTTGTCTCTTAATAAGTATGCATTTAAAAAGTTGTGTATGTAGTAGAGATGGGCCGAGTAACACTTTTGTAAATTTTTTTTTCAACCGAGTAGGTACTCGGCCGAGTAACTCGGTTCAATCAAATTCCCATTTCGCGCGCGTAAATGAATACAAACAGGTTCAGATACACCCCTCAACCCGCACGCGCCTTTCAACTACCAGTCGCTTGATAGTTTGAACACTGTTGTTTTAATTATATCTACCTAAATATATTGCTTTTCTTAAACCGAGTATACTCGCCATTCAAACCGAGTTATTCGGGCCGAGTACGAGTATCAAAAACCCGCCGAGTACCGAGTATCTGGTTGCCACAGTACAAGCTCTGCTTAGTTTGTGATCAGTTGTTCGTGTGTGAAGAATGCCCTCGGGTATTTATTGACATTTCTTGTGTAAAACCAAACAGATATACCGGTTGTTGTGTTTAATGCCTTACCTCGGGTTTTTGTATGCTTTCCCTTTTTAATTCGGTCTTGACCTGACCTGTCGTGGGTTTAAATATCGGATTAAAAAATAAAAATGTGTCAACGAGTTCGGTGATTATAGGTCCTGTCACGCCACACGTCACGAGTTTGGTTTCCACCCAAGACACACATTTGTGTGCATCGACATGTGTGTTTGTTCTGTCTTTGGGTGTACAGATCTATCTATTATAATTATCCCGGACATTTACACTCGGCCATTCGATCCCAAACTTGTGCTATGGAAACCAGATAACTGATATAGCACTTTTTTTTGTCAGTTTTCAAACAGAACAAACAGAAATGTTCGTGCACACAAATCGATAAGAAAGTAGTAAATGTAATATATCAGTTATCTGGTTTCCATAGTACAAGCTCTGCTCAGTTTGGGATCAGATAGCCGTGTGTAAAGAATGTCCCAGGACTACAGCAAAAGCGTACATTATGACGACCGAGTTAAGACTGAATAAGGAGATTTTTATATGCTTTTATACGTATCTATGTGGTAAAATGTGGTGGGCGTTAGCCATTTCAAAATACGTAGTCAGTGTGGTTGCTCTAGTCAGTTTGGCTTCTTAACACCAAAATTCACCGACAAAATTCAATATTTCGAATCCGCGTTCAACAGAACGAAGCCAGTCGAAAAAAAGTTTGTAAAACGTTTCCTAAATTCAACTTTATGCATCGATGTTTAAAGGACAAAACGACTTGAATGTTTTTGGTTTAACAAAAAGCTGTTGTTTGAGGCAAAAAGTTCTCCCCAGCAAAGATTTGTGTACCTGACCGCGTGACAAAAAGTTCGGGTTGCTACGCGAGCCCTAGTTATGTGAGCTACGATTGTGTTGCTAACTGCCATTTAAATATGAAATACTAGCTTTCTCCCGTGGTTTCACCCGCATTCCAAAGAGATCTTATTCTTTCGCTGGATAACATAGCCTTTGTCACTCGAGAGTAGAGAGAGTGAATCAAACAGATTCAGATATTTTCTCCTTCAAACTTTACCTCTTTATAATATTAGTGTAGATAAAGAAATGAGTACAATTTTTTTAAGTACTACCACCATACCCATTTCCGTCGTGAAGCAGTAACGCACGTGTATTACTGTTTCGGTTAGAAAGGTAAGGCCGGTGAAGTTGCAGGGACATGAGACTTAACTTCACGTCTCAGGGTCGACTACGCATAGGCGACGGTGTCATCCGGTAACCACTTACCATCATGTGGCCCGTATATTCTAAAGATTTGGTCAAATGTTTTCAACGCTAGGAGGTTAGACGGATTCCATTCTTTAACTGGCGAGTTTTTGCATTTTCCATCCCCCAATAAAACATTAACGTGGCTTAATGTCGAAATATGATGAAAAACTTTCCTTGTTGCCAAACGAACGCAGTGTTAAGGTTTCTTAGACCTAGCCGGCGATTGTTCCAACTCTTTACAAATTTAAAGACTTTGTTGTTTCTTTTAAAAGGCTTTTGCAATGTTTCTTGTTTGTTAATAAAATCATTGGTTTAATTAAAATCGTCATTTTACGGGCTCGGGCACAATACTTTTATTTGTTTTGTTTTTCTTTTACCTCGTTTAAATTACGATTTACATTTTGTTATTATTAAACCAAAATTTCGTTTTCGGTCACAATAAGAAACCTATAAAATACTTTTAGTTACGAGAAAATCCATGGTATTCTTTTATGTTCCCTACCTGACTGAAACGGAGTACTAGTGCACTGCTTCTTCACGCAACTAGGTTAGGTGGTAGTACTTCCCCGGACGAACTCAGCACTAATTTCAAAATTTTTAATTTATTTATTTCACACAGAAATTATATAAACACAGCGAACGAAAACCTTACTAGGTGTATCTGCCACTGTCGTCGCTTGAAGCAATACAAGAAAAAAATAATAACACAATTGGCACATAAATTTTTTTGAATTTTGAATTTATGACATCCTGATGATTAATATAGCAAAAAAAATTAAGCTGACTTTACAGGAATCGAACCCAGGACCTTCGCCACGGCATTCGCGCCAGCCTCTACGCCATCATCGCTAATTATGCGCCCGAGCAGTGTTATTTTATATAGCCGCATAATAATTGCGCAAATATCAAGCCGGTCCTTGCGAGTTACCTTCTATGTCCGTATATTCGCGAAGCACACGGTGACGTCATCATGTACCGTCGACAACGAAACTACGACTGTACTCTTAACTTGCTAATTTGATGGACGCCATTTTGTATTTTAGTAATGCTATAGAAAAATGAAACTTGTGGCTTTGTGATAAGGTTTGTCTGGATAATCACAAACTTGTAGGTAACTCATGAAGGGGTCAAACTGTTAGTGCACAGTTCTTGGGAAGTACTACCACCTTACCCATTACGCTCGTGAAGCAGTAGTAACAGAAGTTACAGGCATAGTGTAAATCTTCTGTCTGATTGTAAAAATTCAATAAAAAGAACTTGTACACACAAGAAGAAAGTGTGTTTCAACATTCAATGTCACGTCACCAATTTTGTGAGTAACATGAGTATGGTAATCTCTGCAAACACGGCATCTACTTCGAAAACACCGTCGCAATTTAAAAAATACATAGATTATTTAAAAAAAAAATTCAAAACATTTATTCAGTTTCTGGCCCTCGGAAGGCACTTATGAAGGTCAATTTTAAAGTTACTGAAGCTACAACCGGTTCGAAAGTCAGCCTTCAACTGAGAAGAACCGGCAAGAAACTCCGGTTGGACATAGGCTATGTTATATCCCTCAGGAACGCCATTGAACCCGCGCCAAGCTACATTTTAGTAGTAATCGAATAATCGAGGATCCAGCTTACTGTGTCGTTGGGAACACGGCAGGTAGATAATGCTTTGCTTACAGCGACTTCTGCAGCCGACTGTACACGAACATCATTGCCATTCGATGAGGAAGAACATTTTGATTGTTGCTGATATCAACGACTTTGAGTTTCTGCCTTCCTGGAAACGATACGCGGTTTTTAATTCATATATAATATTTTCACTAGTTATCCACCGCGGTTTCACCTGTTTCCGAGGAATTTTACGATATCCCGGGATAAAAAAGGACATGCTCTACCTATGTGCCAGATTTCATCTAAATCCGTTCGATATTTTTTGCGTGAAAGATTAACCAATATTCATTCCCGTTTCATCTTCACAAACTTCGCTATTATAATACTAGGTGTCCCCGGCGGTTTCACCCGCGTTCCCGAGACATGTAACATTTTTCCGTGATTAGAAGTAGCCTATAGATATATGTTATTCCGAGGCCTATATGTGCCAAGTTTCATCCAAATCCGTTCGGTAGTTCTTGCGTGAAAGAGTAACAAATATTAATCACTACATAGTATAAAACAAAGTCCCTTTCTCTGTCCCTATGTATGCTTAAATCTTTAAAACTACGCAACGGATTTGATAATACAGTGATTGAAGAGGAAGGTTTATGTGTATTAGTATCTACATTGCATTGAGCCAAGCCGGGGCGGGTCGCTAATAAATTATGGACGGTCATGATTTTTATTCAATAAACTCGAGACATTCTTCATACACCGTTATCTGATCCCATAAAAAACAAAGAGAGACACTCGCTACTCTTTTAAATACATACTTAAAATGTTGATAGAATTATAACGGTGATCATCATGATTGTCCTGGATGGGAACGAACCCATTACCCGTGGCGTGCAGGGATTTATAACCATCACCAACATTCTTATCAAGAATGACTTATTCAAGAAAATCTGTCTTCAAGTGACAACTAACTTGCGTAACACTACACACATTGTTCGCTCGGCGTAATGGCGGAAGCGGCATGCAAGGTCGCTGCTATGTATACACACGTATGGCAGAATTTGTATTCTAGTAACGATATTCAATATCTTTACGCTTATTGTCCCCGAAGAGGTAGGCGGAGGTGTCATATTGCACCGAAGTTGTTTGATTCCCAAAAGGACATGTGTGGTTGTCGCGGCGGGAGGGCTACAGATATTCATTATTAATAACGAAACGTCTACTTTACCTTGTCAGACCCGGGAATTCAGGCCGTCCGCTCTCTGAGCCGATTTTTATACCACTCGACCACAAAAATATGACTCCGAGTGAAGAGTTTCGGCAGACGCAGACACTTCCTCAGAAACGCTTTTGTCCCCTTGTTGCGCGGTGTAAAGTGCACGCAGTCATCGGTGTTCTCTTTTGTCGCGGCTCCCAAAAGATGACTTGTTGTATGGGCTATTTGGTATTATCTTTCGCCGCTACTACAGCTTTGGTCAAACACGAAGTTACCAGAAAAAAATAATTCCATCTTTAGCAACATCGGCCAGGCTTAGACATCTGTTACAAGGCCGCACGCACTTTGTTGCACTTCGTCGCTGCTAAATTGTGTCGCATTACAGTGCCGTTTGTGTTTTAATGTAGTTTTTTTTACCAGAATTGTCCATTGGCCCGATTCCGCTTAGTAATTAGCTGATGTCAATATGTTTACTTATGTCAAGTAGGCAGACGGTTCGCTTGATGGTAATTCGCCTGTGGACATTTGCACCACCAGGGGCATCGCCGATGTTTTGTCAATCCTGAGACTTGAAGTTGTTATGTCTCGTGTGCCTGTAATGTCACCGGCCTTATTCTCGCCGAAACAGTAATAAGTGTGCACGCCGGAAATACGTATGATGGTAGTACTTACCCTGACGAATTCTACATTAAGAGCTCTACCTTGAAAATCGCGCAATTTTTTGGTTTGACCGATGGTTTTGGTTTTAAAATCTGCCAAAAAAGTTTGATCGATCACTGGGCGACGTTTTATTATTAGCGCGTCGCGCGTTTGCTCAACGTAACGTTTTTGGTTTAAAATTCATAGAAATTTATTCAATTTTGTCCTTTGGGACTATAAAGGCACCGATTCGCAAGTCAGCATTCAACTCAGAATATTACCGGAGTCCTATTGTTAAAGTAGTATAAGTTCAACAATTCCAAGTACATTACCTGGCTCCCTTCCACTATCGAGTTGAAAATCTGTCGTAGTAGTGTTGTACTTTTGAGCCAGTTGCCACAGACTTTGTGTAGGTCGACAACTCTGACTCCCCGAGGTATTGGTAATGTCTATAGCCGGCGGTGATCACTTACCAAACTTCAGGATATCTCTAGAAAGTTCTCATTGAACTGTTCAATCGTGATGACCACGTTGAGCCTTCGGAGCCTTACGTCACTAAATAGCATTAATTGATATCAATTATTCAGTTTGCGGTTCACTTGATCTAGTAACATGCTAAGGTTACGAATTTGGTGCTGCTTTGTCAGTATATCTAATATCTAAAACACGGCATCGCGTTTTCATGTTGTTGAGATTGCCAACGGTGCTGATTTTTCATGTACATACATATCTAACTATTTCGATACGATGAAAAGGGAAAGAAAGTCTTTAGTTTAGTCCTGTCATTCTTATGCTACCATGTAATAATGGTGCGCCCGTATTCAAATCTCTTTAAAATTACCTAACCAACTCAGTAAAAAAAGAGGGGTTTACAGATTTAGGTCGAAGAAAAGAATCGGGACCGATCTTGTTATATACTTATTCAATCTCTCTCTCTCTCTCTTTAAATAAAAGTTTGGCAACTTAAGATTCATTCGACCACATAATTTAAAATGATTTTACAATGTACAGACCCTACCTTTATTTACTGTCATTCAACCAACGGGAACTCAGTTGAAACTTTCCAAAACTCCAAACAATACATACCCGCTAATCTCCAAGACAATACCACTTTTGTCTCACCCACCAGCGCACAATGTGGTGTCTGGTGCCACGACAATACCACCAGATATCGGTGCCGGCTATGTGTTACAAGGTCCCACACACGTCGGTTGTCGCTTTCGCGGTTACTCCGGCAGTTCCCCAGGGTCACAGCGTGGTCGGCCGATAATATTTATCTTGGCTCTCTTAATTCCCGGAGACGCCACAACTATCCTATAGTGACCAATTTTATTTTTACTTGGTATGGTGGTCAGTGATGATAAAAGCCCGGAAGGATACTGGCTTTTATGTGCTGCTTGGCTACAGATCTTCAACTTAGGGTGGTAGCCAGCTAAGCGGTTACTACAAAGTCACCGTGCTATGGTTTCCTTTTGCTGAAAGCTAAAGTTCAAAGTCATTAAGATTAAGTGAGTAAAATTCCAATACCAATAACTCCCCTTTTTTGCTTTCGACGTCACCGCCAACTGATATAAAATCATCACTTTAATTCTAGTATGTATGCCACGGCGTTGTGGAAAGTTGTCTCAAAATCGCAGCGGTTACAGAACAGCTTCCTATTAGATCATCATGTGAATTGTCACAAGCCAAGAGAATGGTCTTGACATGCGACTTGCGGCCCATAAAGGCCACGCGAATCATTGTAAGAACCTTAACCGAATTTGCGATGCGGAACCGGTGACCGTGATTCTGCGCTGAGCACTTGTCTCCTGCAGACAAAAACAACTAGGTCGCACATTTTTCGCTTCTTTCTGATGACACCTTTGACGGGTGAAAGAGACGATGAATGCACATTCGCTGATAGAATCTTTAATGTGGATACGATGAGTTGTGCTCGCTCGCGTCGGAAGCGGGTCGATAACGAGGGTTGATATTATATAATCTCTCTGTTCGATGGCGAAATGGCTACGGAAAGTACGTTGTTGCTTCTAAAGTTATGAGTTTCTGAGTTATGTAACGGTACCGTATCACGGAACGGTGAAAAATGTTAGGTGATTTTAGCTGGATAGGTATAATAAACCAGAACGAAAGTTATCGAGGCGTGACGTCATCCTCGACTGCAGACAACTTCAGCAAAACAATATTTCATAAGTTCACTTCTGGCACACTTCAGATAATGTCTTCCAGTTATAATTTTACTGGACCCTTAACGGCATACATATAACGTTCAATATCCATTGTGGCTACACCGAACCGTGCCATGTGGGAGAATGAGTAATCACCAAGTGTCGGGGGGGCCTTTGTTGAGCCTGTGGGCCGTTAAAATAAATAGGCAAGTCATTACGATACTTTTGTTCTACACGGGGTTATGAAATTAGCAATATGTGGGTTTTGTAACTGTTTTAAAAAAATGAGGTCAAGTGCGGGAGTTTCGCTTATTAATTTTATGATTGTCTCTCGAGCGTCACTTTCGCCGATGCGACACTGTTTCAGGGCGTGCGATGTGTCTTACCATTACGTACGGAAACTGTAAAGTTACTACTTCTGGAATAAGTTATTACACGACGCAGGAACATAGTAAATCTCATCCGGATGCTGCTGAATAATGTAACAGAGCGAGATAAAAAACGTCGAGCTTCGACTCTCGTATCGAGAAAATCGCCGACCGGCCCAAAGTACTAGGCGAGCATAAACACGCGGGCGGCTCTACTATACACTATACGTACACTTATCAGCTGTATGTTCAGTTTACAAACAAGCGGTGACGTCAGCGCGCAGGCGCGGTCGCTCGTAACCACACACGTGCCGGCCACACACACGTGCGCGTGTGTATGGTGACCGCGGGGCGGGGCGGGCCGAGATGGGGGGGACGGAGGAGGGGTCGGCTTGTTGCTACAGAGAACTCGCACAGTTTTATCATTTCCTGGTAAACTAAATGGGTGCCGTTTTTTAAATACCAGTCTCTGTGGTTATTTCGTTTTACAATAGAGTATCGACGAGGAAGGAGGCAATTTGCCCGTTGACCTTTTAAATTAAAGTCCCGAATGGACTTTACGTAAGCAATCGTCACACATTACGCAAAGTAACGCCGTCTAAATAGCTTATTTTATATTATAATTTCCATAGTCCACACTTGAATACAATGTCTGTCCGGTATTTAAGTTATCAATAATTTATTTACTGTTATAACTGGACGTAGGTAGTTAAAAGGTAGTCGCCTCAATCTTTGGGCCGGTTTTTGACCATGTTTGCGAAGGACGAAAATATGTTTGTTGAGCTAAGTGCCTACACCAACGAGAGATAACATTTTATTTGGTAACTTTGGACTCAACAATATCTCGAAATTATAATGCATGAATTTGCATCTGCCTTTCTCTTAAAAAACAAAATCTTAAACAGTCGGTATCTAGAATTGTGTAGACTTAAATATGCAGTCGCTAACTCCACATATAAATCTCTGTCCCTTCGAAGCTTCTAAACACTCGTGAACTCGTCAAACCCATGATAAATTCCGCACGCGTACAGCCTTTACTTCGCAGACGATTTGTTGCGAAAAAAAAAACAAACAGATTTTATATTCCGCGACGAAAACAAATGCGAAAACAGAAACCTTCGATACATTGCCTTCAAGATATACCAAGACTATCTATCTCGTTCACACCTCCATAGAGAACCAATAGCGCGAAAAAGATAGACTCACGGCTTATTTGTGAAACTGGTTTGCATTGCCGCCGGAATATGACTCGTATTGTTATGTGTGCAAAGTTGATTTTCAACTGGATAATACGAATAAAGTAGTGTTATAAAAATAAATAATGAAATGACCTATTATGCCCAAACCGTTTACAATAAAAATAGGATTCTGTCGTCTACTGTAAAGAGTTTGAATTTCCATGACGTCGGTTCACATGCAGTTTGTATTCCACGATGAATAATGCCGAGATATGCAACCCGCGCTATTCGCAACCTTACGGTGGTAAAAATAAAGTTCAATGTGTGATTAATAGTTTATTGTTTGTGAGAGGACGTCTCCCCAAAAGTGTAGGGGTCGACGACCCTTCTCCCTCTGTCCCTTTCAAATCATTCTATAGCTCTTAAGACCTTAAATCTAGAGTCACTGCGCTGCACCATTGGATTCTGTGGGAACTTTTAAAAGGTCTAATTGCTCAAGCTACGCAACCAAATGTATTATTATATATGTACTAGATGCATATTTCTCTCTAAAAAATACGTTTATAGGCTATGAATGATATCGATAAACACGGGTGAAACCGCGGGGGACAGCTATTATCTAATATATTTGCGAGATGATTCAATAAGTCAAATGTCAACGCATTATTAAACGTTCAGAAGAAATAAACAAATTCTCAGGGCTGCCAAATTGATAATATCTTGCTGGAAGGAAAACAAGTACCAACCACTCTCATACTTGCAATAAATACTAGTCAAGCTATAGTCTAGATCTGAGATAACCCCGCTATGCGTCCATTTATCAAATAATTGTGAGGCTCCGTGTCGTCGCAGCGTCGCCAGGTCGGAAGTAATTCAAATAATAAGACTTTAATCGTCTCATTGTAGGGAACAATCAAATTGCAAAATAAGAAGGATTATTAATCGCGTAAGCAAGATGATATAAATAGCAAAATTCAGGCTTTTGTCAATAACATTAAGGTTGCCGACAAGTAAACTGAAATTTTCTGATATACCTAGTATAACCAATAATATATCATCAAGATATTTGTACAAGGTACATTACTCTACGTAAAGACATGCTGGTATTTCATGCATGACTAACAACCGCAGGGTGAAGGCTTCCAAAACCAAAGAAAATGTGGGCGTTTAATTTTTGAGTCTTTTCACTGTTAAAGAGATGATTTTGAAGTCGATAGAAATTTGGTGAAAGCCTGCCAATAATCTATGAAAAAAACTAAGTAACTGGTGGCTGATCAAGGTGCAATAAACCGCATTGGAAAGTATCGCGTGGGAGCTCCACCAGATGGTCGATTACCTGAGAAGGGGAAGCGAATGCGGGCGGACGTCCGGTGGTGGCATCTGACAGGGCTTAAGGTTGCCATTTTGTTGAGGCACTATTCTTTGCCAAGGAATAGGTTGCAAGACATGTTTAATACGTGATTTCTTTCGAATATTGGGCAATATTTGAAACACTAGCTGTCCATCGCGGTTTCACCCGCTTTACAGGAGGCTGTAACATTTTGCTGGGATAATAAGTATGCTATGTATTATTCCAAGTTATAAACTATCTATGTGACAATTTTTATCTAAATTCATTAGAGATTTTGCGAAAAGAGACCATCCTCACAAACATCGCATTTATAATACTAGACGCCCATCGCGGTTTCGCCCGTTTTTTCAGATGGATGTTACTTTTTGTCGGATAAAAATCATCCTAAATGTTATTCCAGGTTATAAACTAGCTATGTGCCAAGTTTTTTCCAAATCAGTTTAGTCAATTTTGAGTGAAAGAGTAAAAACCATCCAAACATCCGTCCTCTCAAACTTTCGCATCAATAATATTATTAGGATTAATATTACAAATACCTGATTATAATTATGTATGCAAATAGAAAATTTGCCTCGCGGAAGCGTGTCAAGAAGGTTGCATCGTAATGCCAATATTTTTAATAGAAATATTATTAAATTACTAGCTGTGCTGCTACCTCCAAGAATATGTACCAAGTTTCATGGTGATCGGTTAGGTAGTTTTCGCGTGAAAGCGTAAACAAACTTACATTCACATTTATAATATTAATAAGGATATCTGTGGAGCCTCAAAGAGACGGTACGTGACCTCTTTGAAAAACCGATGAGCCTAATCAGTTTACTGTCTAGCTAACGAAGGTTGACGGGCCGCTATTCCCGAAGATGTAGAATTACCACATTTCGCCGAAGATTTTAAAGGGCATATCCCACGAGACATGTGGTGAGTATTGTCATCTAAAATTTGTTATCTCTTTTAGAAATATGATGTTTGTGAGGTATATAAAATACCAGTAGATTCGGAAGCCGTCACAAATACCCATGTAATGTTATGCCAATAAAAATCTATCAGATAAGGCGCTGTTCTGGCACCATTATCAAACATAACCGACCAAATTGATGTCTCGAATCACGCATACCGAGGCCCGTTGCCTATTTCCCACCGAAACACCACGCTGTACAGTCACTAGCCATTGCGTCATCGGCCCAATGGCACACTGACTCCAATCCTATCGCCTTCTAATGTAGACCTTGAGATTTGTGTGGCAAGGTCGATAATTGCCCGAGTTTATTGCAAGGCTGGGACCATGGCACTTGATGTGGAGGTCACTCCCTTTATTCGGTTTGGTCCATTTGACTGACCCAATGATTTTGTCCTCAGTCTCTAAAATCTTACTAGTTCTGATTTGAACACTAGTAATTCTTTGATTGAGGAATATTATAGTCTTACGGAATAAGCAATTTTACCATGTTGCGTGTGTTGTATAATTCAAAGCAATGCTGCCTACACACAAAGCTGTTACGCTTTAACGGTTTTGATACAGTATTCACGTCCATTTTCACTAACCAATGCCTAAATTAGGCGACTAATACAAGTCAATTTGATAAATTTTGCATAAGGAACTGTAATTTTGGAGTTTGATCTTCTAACAGGTTAGTGAGAATGGGCGTATGAAAGCTTTTGAATTCCTGCTCTGGCTTCCATAGTATAATGCTCGGGTATGTACAATAAATGTTTCTTTGTTAGGAATGATTACCTGGAGACCGGGACGTGTATTGTGTCCGACGGCGGCAGTGCTCGTCACCATAAAAAAATCAGCTTGGCCATGCTCAAAAACACATTGTTTCGGTCATCCTTTGTAAGCATTACTTGTCTATGATAGACATTCCATGTATCCCACAATCCATGTCTTTTGTATTTGACTAGCTGTCCCGTTCCCGAGGGATGTCGCAATTCCCTGGATAGAAAAAGAGCTATAATATTAGTGTCCTAAATCACCAATTCCATATGAAATGTCAAAACGATCGAATGTACGGAGTTTTGTATGAAATAGCAAGCTGTGACGTCATAATTGTACAGCATCAAATAACATACTCTTTATGATTAGATCGATACTGATTTAATTTTGATCATATTTAATTTTTTCGTATATTTTTGGATGTTCAATACAGTGGTTAGTGTTTGATCATTTATCTTTAATACAGGACTGTTGCCTATTATTTCGAGGTGTGTTCTATCTATGTGCCATGATTCATTGAAATAGGCAGGAGTTAATCTATTGATCTAATGGTTAATGTAATGCTGATGAACTTCCTCGTTTGTAGGAGCCAAATTGATGAAAATCTGCTATTAAAAGTATGCCCAGCGGCGAATTCTACCATCTTGACTCACCAAGATGACAACATCTTCAACAACAGTAGGGTATCGTGAGCGACCAAAGAGTATACAGATGAATGTATGCACTTTACATCTTTCACTGAATTGGGAATAAGAGTGTTCCCGAAGAGAGTTGACGTCGGAAGTTCTTGCGAAACCACTTGTTATATGTTATGCATCGAATGCACAGAAAGTATACACAGCCGACTCCACAAGATTGGGAACAGAGGAGGGGAGTTCTGACATGAGATCATTGATTGAACTTTCAGAAACTGGCCGGTTAATTAGTTGATGCAAATTTGTAAATGGTCAATTATTTTCATTAAAATGTCTGGCTCTCGTAAAATTCTTTCAAATATTGACTATTCTTATTATTGTTTTATTTATAGGTATTGTATCTACTTTGGTATGCTCACTAGTTTTCTTTTATCTTCTGTTTTTTTTACTATGACATTGGCGGAGTCGTTGCAGACGGTAGAGCCATTGACAGCAAATTAGAATGTATTTTTGTATGTATAGAGTGTATTTGGCTTCAACGTACATTTAACAAATGTGAGGTTTTTAAAATTGGAACGTGATTGAACAAAAAAAGGTAGACCAAAACGTTGGCGGCGAATCGTTGAAGCGGCGCTGTCACGTTCCTCCGTGCCGCTCCGGTGGCGTAACCAACGAAAGCGCGGCTCGCCCGTCGCCCGTCGCCCGTCGCTGGCCAACCCGCCAGTGAAAGCAGCCCGAAATGAGTGCGCTCTCGCTCCAACGCTGCTCGTTCTATCCACACACTTTTGCGGAACTCCTCTGAGGTACTGAAATAAAAAAAAAAAACCAAAAGATTGAACAGGCTTATTTGAACATCGGTTCGAGAGGTTGTTTTTGCTGAAAAGTGCCAGCAATGAACACAGAAATTACGCTTATATTCACACTTTGAAAGTCGTTTTCGAAATGTTTATTTTGGTCTTGATTTCTGACAAAAACCCTATATAAAAATACATTTTATTTATTTTTTAGACATTTTTGTTTATCTTAAAATCTCATGCGGACAAACATATTAAAAGAATATTTTAATGTACTAAAAGGTTTGCCAAATCGGTCCAGTCTTTCTTAACGCGCTCACCAACGAAGCGTTTAGTTTTTATTTATATGGATGTATTTGTGCCAGAAAGGTTTTCGTTTTATAGCGAAAGTGAATATATAATATTATGAATGACAAATAGTCAATCAGAAATGCATGTGGCAGCCTCGCTTCTTCACCGTATTGTACGTTTTGATTCACGGTTTGGGCAAGGTTGTGTTCCTAGAAATTTACAACATTTGAATAGGCTACTAACGGGAAAGCGAGCTCCATCTTCGGCCTCATCTTCACTTACCTTCAGGTGAGATTGAGGGCAATAGAAACTCGTCATAAATAAATAAAAAAATAGGTTATGATTACTAGTACTCCGGGATTGGTCACGTTCCCGAGACAGCGAGAACTACCACCACATGTAATAATAATGATATAATAAGAATTCATTTATTTCTCTCTTTACAAAGGTTCTTAATATCTAGGTAAGCAGTTAAAATTAACATTAGACAATTTATCAACGCTACTCCTTTGTGACAGACTGGTGCCTGTACTAAGATACCCTGTTTTACCGGTCACCAGGACTTCACGCCGCGGACATATGTTCTGTTTATTAAATAGTAACTTGCAAACTACGAGCAAAACATATATATGGCAAAAATAAAATGAAATGAAGTAAAATTAAATTAAATTTGAATGTCACGCTGGGACATCAATAATATTCAGTCACATGTGAAGATCATTACCGACACTTCTGCCTTTCTCTTCGGTTATAATGGGCGTTAATATGATGTTAGCGAAACTCATTAACAATTTGAGAGATTATCTAACGTAATAGATTTGTTGGAAAGTGAATGAAGTGTGAACTTTATGTGGTGGCTCACGTTGTGATTGCAAACATGTATGCGCCATTATACAGCATCGGTTATAATTGTGCGTGACGCTTGCTTGGCTCTGTTTGAGCTTGGTTAACTTAGCGGCTGACTTCGGAAAATTGTTTCTTTTTATAGATATACTAGCTGAGCGCTGCGGCTTTGCCCGCAATCCTGGTTATAAACCTTCTGTGAGAATGTAAAAAAAAACCTCCGAAATCTAGTAAAATACAATACCTTTGGTAAGATGCAAGATGGAAGATTGTTTTCGAAAACGGCCCCTATTTAACACAAGAAGTAAATCCCTATGGAAACATATTACATTTTACCCTAAAAGCGTATATTAGAAGCACCCAGCGTTGGGGCGGGAGTTGATTGAGCCCTACGAGGGTGTATGCGCTTTGCGAATCCATAGGAATGCTTAGGCGTAGCTGTGTCCCTACAATAAGTCCTTTTCGACGTTCAAGAATGTTATTGGAAAATAAACCTTATCCCGTATGAATAAGGTACATTTCCATTATCATATAATTACCTATTGGATCATAAAATTAACCTTATAGAATAGAGAATAAAGTTGATTTTTGTATGCTCATTTTTAAATAGCAATAAGGACTTATGGAACAGACTATTGGCTTGAATGAAAACATAGTAAAGTGTTTCTTAGAGGTTATACGATTTAGTTCCGTTCTAGCTCAATAGATGACTCGACTAATATTATAAATGCGAAAGTTTGACAGGATAGATGTCTGGATGTTTGTTACTCTATCAAAAAACAAACACACACACTACCGAACGGTTTTGAAATAAACTTGGTATATGGAAATCATGTTTTATAACTTTGTCTGGGAATCTGATAATACTTGACAAATTTTAATGGGGTTTTTACAGGAAACATGGAATAATAGCTATTTTGCCCCAAGCTCATATTCCAAGTTCCAAATTACATGCTTTGAAGAAAACATCACATGTTATCTTATATTCATCGTATATCGTCAGAATCTAAGTATCTGCTTGTATCTTTATGTCAATGTTTTTTTGCTTATAATTTTTTTTAATATTGTTTATTTTTACATAAGTTTAAAATGGCGGTGTGCGTGTAATCTTTTTTTCGCTACCTAACTTGACCAGCTTGACCGATGTCGAACCTCAGATTTGGTTTTATAAATTTTTTTAAATAAAAATCGTGTTTGACGTCATATCACTTCATATTTAGGTATTCTTTTTTTACAATCATAGGCAAAACATAACTTTCAATTTACATTTGAATTAAGAGCACTTGAATTAGTAACAAGCGATTTTTTACTTTCGAATCTCCCAAACCCTAGGAGATTCTGAGAGGCCTTGGACGACTCACAAATGTACACGCCTTATAAATAGCAACATTACCAAAAATGCCCGTAAAAATCGTAAGCATTTATCAGAATTTTATTATCAGCGAGTTTTGACAAAGAATCATATCGCTGTACACACTCGCACACCCGCACCGCTGTATCAACATTGCGTCGCGACGCGAGACAAAGGCGGCGAACAATGCTCGCGGCGTGACGTCACCAGTTACGTCATCAACGAGATTTTCTAGTTAACCGACAGTTCTGTTAGGATATATAACAATAATATAAAATAAGCTACTTGTCCTGTCGAAATAAGTCCATACAAATAACATACTATAAAAAAACAATGCAGGAATTCGATCGCAGCGCCACCTACCGGGTCCAATTGTGAATCTAAAACATTCTTGATTCCCCTGGAACACAAACATTTTCATCAATATCATTCCAGCCGTTTAGGAGGAGTTCACAATACACACGGACAGAAGAATTATACATTAAGATATCCCGGGACATTATTTACACACGGCCATCTTATCCCATACTAACCAGAGCTTGTACCTTGGAAACCAGATACAGAAGAATATACATGTTGACGCATGCAAATCTTTGTCCTGGTTGGGATAGAACCACGACCTGCGGCGTGGCAATCAGGGTCCCTAACGACCAAGCCAACGGGCCCATCATTTTGATATAGCTAGCTGATTATTCAATTATTAAAATTGACAACAAACCAAATCGTCAGTTGTTTTAATATCAAACACGCCGACAAACAGACGTCGTCCCGATAGTAGGTTGGGATACTAGGGGCTTCGTGGCGTTGTGACCCTGAGACGTGAAGCCAAGCCTCATGTGCCTGTAACTTCACCGGCCTTACTTTCGTCACACACTACTGCTTCACGACGTATGGGCGCTATATGGTTGACTTACTTCTCAGTATACGTTAATATTGTAAAGAGGTAATGTAAATTATTGACTCAGGCCAAAGGCGGCCTTAGGGGGTGGCGAACGGGGCAATCGCCCGGAGCCTCGCTCTTGCAGGGGCTTCGCGCAACCCAAGCAAATAAAAAAAAATGAATTTCAAATTTTATTTATTTGTATAACTTTAGCATTTCTTGTCAAACATGACAAATACCTAAACCAAACAACCAGACTTACATTCGCATAAGGCCGCCGCTGACTCAGGCGTGCCTTGCGGAAATCCATTGTAAGATTATACAAAAAACAAATATCTAGTAACTAACTCCGTTGGATCTCCTTTGGCACATTCTCTGGCCTGAGCAGGAACATCAATCGTAAGCGTATCGTGATCGTATCGAGTGCGCCAAAAACCAATGCAATGGGAAATTGAACATCGCGCGACGTCACGGTGTCAAAATTTCTATATAAACCAGCTTTTTCGCGCACTCGATACGATGACGATTCGCTTGCGATAGATATACGTCTGCGGTGAAACACGTGTCGATTTCCTGTTGAGTTTCCTTGTTCGGGACTTGACAGAGAAGGAGATCCAGCGGAGTTAGTTACTAGATATTTGTTTTTCGTATAATTTTAAAGAAGATAACCTATCATTGGATTAAGGAAGTTATCCAAAACTATTTATCCCATTTTCAAAGGTGCATTATTCCCGAGTGATATAGGCTATGTTATAATCCCAGAGTACATTAGATTCCTCCGGGAACGAATACAATTAACAAACGAATGGTGTTTGGATTAAGGAAGGAACTGCTCATCTAATTAGAAAAATAATTTACCCAAGGTGTAAAAAATGACCTAAATTTCCTTACATGCGCTCCGAAAACTATTGATGATAGAAAGAACGAAGAATGTTCTTAACATCCCTCGGGAGAAACCGCGGGTGACAGCTAGTCTATATCTATACTAATATTATAAAGAGGAAAGATTTGTATGTTTGTTACTCTTTCACGCAAAAACTACCAAACGGATATGAATGAAACTTGGCACATAGATAGAGCATATCCTGGAATAACATATAGGCTACTTTTTATCCCGGGAAAATTTGATTTAATCGTGAAAACGGGTAAAACCGCGGGGGACAGCTAGTCTCCTATAGAAACAATCATATACAGTACCTTGGAGCTATCACGTGTGAGTATAATATTAGGTCTCAGCACATTCTCAGTGTGGTTTATCTGTCTCAGCGTATCTACACTCGAGAATTTATCGCGCTCGCCGGCTCGTGACGAAATGTGTGCGTACTCACGTACCGCCTTGTTGGCAATCATGTACTGCCCCCTTATTCAGCTAATACAAACTCCGTCGGCTAGCCGTTTCAAGGAGGCCTCGGAGAGCTTATCTCTCACGTGATTAGTAGTATTAGCGTAGTTAGCGACAGAGACAGCACGGAGGCCGCGACGAAACATCCTCGAGTTGCTGTCATTTTCCTTACAGAATCGAGCCCCTGTACAGTCTTCCTACTGTTTGTTTACTGTCCATCTGCAAGAGACACTTGACACAAGACACACAGAGATGTAAATCTATATATACAAGCTAAACTACTCAACATATCGGGATGAGACTGCTACTATTCGACGCGGAATTTTTCCTAGATGGTTATAGGGTATATATGATATTGATAAACGCGGGTGAAACCGCGGGGGACTGCTAGTTTGTGTATAAGAATGGATGTAAAAAATGTTGTATCTATGTATCTACTACTAATATAATAGAAGAATGAGCTCTTCCCAGTGGTTTTCCAGAATTAATACCGAATGGGGCTCTTCAGGAAGAGTGTGAAGTGTTGAGTGATGTCTTTGATGCGTCAATAGGCTGCGGTGACCGTTTACCATCAGGCGGGCCGTCTACATGTTGTCCCCTTAGTAGTGTAAATAAATTCACGGCGTGATTTTTCTATCGATATTTGGAGATCAGAGACTTTTTCTTGAAATTCCATTTGTTCAAAATCTGTTCTTAATTTTAAATGAACAATGTTTTCCAAAACCCATTATGCAGTCACAGACCTAAAAAAACGCTGGGAATCGAACCCACGACCTGTAGCGTGGCAGTCAAATCCGCCATCGCCACGCGATCCGGCCCGTCAATCAAACCTACTTGCGTTTCGTTGCAAATATATTTTTTCTATTAACTAGATTCCTGAAATCGATTATTGGCGAGTTGAAGGCTTTCATGACTCGTTGAACTAATGGGACGGCTAAATAGATAACGATTATCGAGTCAGCGGATGATTGAATGATGCACGTTACAGAGCCGCTTCATAATTACGTATCTAGCGAAGTTTTGGCGTTTAATGATGTAACTTATAAATACAGACGCCGTACCTTCAAAATTCGATATAGGCTTACCGAGGGCACTTGTAAAGGTCAAAGGTACTGGTGATTTTTAATTATTATACCACATTAGCTGTCCCCCGCGGTTTCACCCGCGTTTAGTTTAAAGTTGATCAGACCAAGAAAACACGTTGTTCCATATTAACTTTGCACCGTTTTACTCCCTTAGGGGGTGAATTTGCAAAAATTCTTTCTTAGTGCTTTCCTACGTCATAAAAGGAACCCCTGTGGAAAATTTTAAGTTTCTAACCCTTATAGTTGATGCCCTGCGTTGATACGTCAATCAGTCAGTCAGCTTCTCCTTTTATATACCCGTATATAGATGACCCGACAAACAAGCACACTGTTCACCTGATGGTAAGTGGTCACCGCCGTATATGGACATAACACCAGAGCATTCCCAATGCGTTGTCGACCCTTAGACGTGAAGTTGTCAAGTCTCATGTGCCTGTAATTTCACCGGCCCCCTTACCTTTCTAACCGAAACACAGTAATACAAGTGCACCCCTGCTTCACGGCGGAAATGGGTAAGGTAGTACTTCCCCGGGCGAATCCTAAAGTGCTTCCACCGGTTCTGGAACCATAAACAGATATATAATTTGACTTGTTTGCTACCTTATTAAGATAAAAAAAATGACTAGTGTAATATTAACAGTTTTATATGTTGTTTCAGCGATGGCAGCAGCGCCGGCAGCCCCAAGGAGGCGTGCGTGGCGCAGTCCCCCCCGCCCCCGCCCGCGCCCGTCAAGCGCGAGGTGCGCCACCATCCCCACCCCCACCACCACGACCAGCGCAGGGTCAGCATAGGTCAGTATTATCATTGTCTTCTACCATATATCTAAATAAATATGTTACAGCGAAATTCTACTCACTATTTATTCAAGTAGTCTCAGAAGTTATACATGCTACAAAGTTGAGAATTGGCAGGTAAATTGCTCATGATGAGTTTGAAAATCTTAAGGGGTAATTAAAAAGGTGCATAGCAGTATATACCAGGGTTGTTATGGAGCTCTGTAGCCGATATCCAAAATAAAAAAATATCCGTAATCGAATCCGATATAAAAGTTCGGATAATCTCGGAAATAGGCGGCCACTAAATGAGATTAATCTGACGTTTTTGATGTGCCAATAACAACTGTCTCTTATGAATTAAGTGTTAGTATAAATATTTTGTAGTACCAAACGATAGAAACCAAAAAATTCAGTCAAATCCTTGCTTAGGAATTATTTTTATGTGCCGGTTACAATTCATAAAAAATCCGAAAATGAAACTTTCGGATAGTTCGAAATAATTTCATATCCGTATCCGTGACCGGATCCCAAATTTCATATCCACAACATTCCTAGTATATACTAATATGTATCTTGTATGCCTTTATATATGTGTTGTTTTATTGGTCAATTGATTTTTTCGACTACTTGCTGGCGTCCGATGTTTTCTATAATTTTATTAATGAAAAATTGAAGCATTTAATAAATATATAATTTCCTCAAATCAATAAAGATCATGGCCTGCAATTTGACCAGTGAAAAGAGATCAATGATATTTTACATTTTTTGCCAAAAGTACGTACCAGATAGAGAAGTCAGAGATATGATGATATGTAGGTAACAGATGTGTTCTGTGGCGGCAGGGGGCGCTGCCGGCGGCTCCCGACGCGCCGAGCGCCGCGCCGCCGGACCCTCGGAGAGGAGGAGAACAGGTGATGCCATCCCTCCTCTACTGGCTTTACTCCGAGGCCTATAACTTCATGGACTAAGTCCAGGCCGAGCTGGTCTCAGTTGTCTTTGACGTGGGAATCAAACCCTGGACTCTTTTATTGTTCTCGTCCTTTCTAAATTATATTAACACTACATCATAATCTATTCTTCTTTATAAGATTGGCGTGCTTGGATGATCATCTGATAATGTTCTTAAAATTGACTTCCAGACATGCGCGGCAGCCCCGGCGCCGGCGCGGGCCCGTCCGCGGAGCCGCCGCATCTTTTGCACGCGCCGCATCATATGGTAACTACCATTTTTATCTCCCTCACGCCCATAATCCCTGAACGGGGAGGCAGAAGTCTTGGTACTAAGGCCCACAAAATCCAACGAAGATATTATACGTGAAATAGAATCTTTCGTCAGAAGCGAGACAGAAGATGTATTTCGAATGCGGCCCCTACCTGACACAAGAGAATAGTATATTAATATAGTTAAATACATTACTTTTGTTGGAAAAATCAACATTTATTGAAGTTAAATCAAGAAGCTCTAAATATAAAACTCGTGCTTCTTTAATATAAGCTATTTATTTTTCTGTGGGAGAGCTACACTACGGCATGAATGGGCCGGCTCGACCGGAGTGATATCAAAACCTCACAGGAAACCGACGTGAAACAGCGTTTGCGTTGTGTTTCGTCGAGTGAGTGAGGATACCGGAGGCCCAAAACCCCCTCCCCCCCTATGATGGCGCAGTAACGCACTTGTGGCTCCTCTGGTGTTGCGGGTCTACGTTTGCTCGTTTGCATGCCAAAACTTAATATAAATGTTGGCGCCTCGAGCGACCGCCCCTCTCGCTCTACCCCAGGGCTCTAGCAAGCGGCTAGGTCTCTACTTCTCAAACAATTAGTAAATATGTCGACTTCCTCCAGGACACGAACCCTTTGGAGGGGTCGGTGGCGACGCTGGTGAGCGGCGCGGGCTCGTCGGACGGCGAGCTCTCGTCGAAGGCGGGGGACAGCCCCAGCAGGAAGCGGCGCAGGATCTCGCGGCATCTCTCCTCAGGTACACAACATGCACACACACACACTCACACATACACAGAATAATCGTTTATAGTTCAAGAGTAAGGGATGGACAAGTGAAAGAATATATCGATAATTTTAAGCAGTATCGACGAGTATAAAATATCGATATATCGTCATTTGCTCCCAAGGGAAAGTTTTTTTGAGAAAAAAAAACACAGAAAATTAACAACTTAAAAACATGGTGTCCGGAAGAACGGATACTACATGAAACAGTGAACAATTGCGTTAAAAATTGATTCGAATTCGATATTCGATAATAAATATCGATAAATCGCCATTGAGAACATCAACGATAATTTGGGAATTTTATGAAAAAACTTCGATACCTTTTGGTCAAGCCCACTAATACACGCTTTAAGACCTTTGCTTGCAGCGTCGTGTGGCGCGCGCGTGTCGCTCACTCGCCAGCAACATGGCGGCGCCATACTTGTGCGTAGGTGCCGCTTGTCAACGGGTTTACTAGCCACTGAAGAGTTGCATTATCCACCTCCTGGCTCCATGATCAGATTAGCAAGTTATTCATGTTTCATGGAAGAGTGGGGCGTCCTAGCACAAATATAATTACACTTAAAATTAGTACAATGAAAGGTTGCGAGTATGTAAGTATGGATGTTGAAAACTCTTTCACGCAAAGACTACTTATCGGATTGGGATGAAACTTTGCAAATAAATAGTTTATAACCGGGATATTTTTTATCCATGGAAAATTTAGCGTTGTTTGGGAACGCGTGAAACCGTGGAGGACAGCTTATTACCACTATAAAAAGACTACGGTCTAAGAGAGGGTAATAGGGATGTGTCCTGATATGTGAAATCAGCAATTCTTTATGAAATGTCGAAACGATCGAATGTATGGAGTTTTGTATGAAATAGCAAGTTGTGACGTCATAATTGTACAGCATCAAATAACATACTCTTTATCGGTACTGAAAAATCACATAAATGATTTAATTTTGATCATATTTAATGTTTTCGTATAATTTTGGATGTTCACATGTACACTGGTTAGTGTTTGATTATTTATCTTTAATACAGGACACATCCCAATTCCGATAGAATTATATATAATACACCGATACCGATGGTATATAATTAGTGATGTAGAAGTGCTAACAGTGTTGCAATGTGACGTTCCAGGTGACAGCAACGTGACGGTGGCGGCCCCCGTCGTCGAGCGGCGGACCCCCAGGCACCACTATCAACCTCCGTAAGTGTTACCCTTTGTAGTTACATCATTTTTTTCTAAATATGAGGAGTGAAGGGGGGGGGGGGGTGGGAGTAAAAAAGCCTTGGATAACTATATAATATATATATATAATAACTGATCTAACTATTGATGACTTGATCAGAGATGAGTCTTTCACAATTCAAGTGTCCATAAACAGATCTGGTATTCCTTCCAGCCGGCGCATGCGCTACGTGAGCAACAACGCGTCCATGTGGGCGCACGAGCGGCTACTGGAGCCCCTCGCACCCCACCCGGCGCACCCCGCCCACCCCGCGCACCCAGCGCATCCAGCGCACCCCGCTCACCCCGCTCACCCCGCTCACCCCGCTCACCCAGCTCACCCAGCTCACCCAGCTCATCCCGCTCACCCCGCGCATCCCGCGCACCCCCAGCATGTGCCCCACGCGCACCAACAGCACGTGCAACATGCGCATCATACGCCGCTCCTGTTGGATATCAATCAGGTATGTAGATCCAGGTGATGTTATTCGACGGTTGAAACAATGGGTAGGCTGCTCGAATGGTTATAGCGTTCGGGTCGAAAGGGTTGAGGGTTCGAAACTCTCTGGATGTTGGTGTTTTTAGAAGAGTCTATATGATGCAGGGGATGGATTTTATGAATGGTTAGTAATTTTGTAATTTTAAATCTTAGAATTTTATGGATAAAAGTTAACTTTCAGAGATCTATTTCTTCTCTACTGTAGTTAAAAATTTGGTGAGGAAGAGTGCGAAAAAATTGGAAAATGATACATGTGTATGGAAGCAACTGAAAAAATGAAGATGGCTTAAAAAATAAGTTAAAAAAGCCCAATGAAACTGATGGAGAAAGGAGATCTTCTTCAGTTTCTCTCTGACTTAAAAAATAAGTAATAATTAATTATAAATGGCCCATCAATGTGAATAAACACACTGTTCATAATCATATCTTAACTTCAGATGTCCCTCCGTGGCGCCCGACTCAGCGCCCTCGGCGGCGCGGTCAGCTGGCCGCACCCGGCCCACCCGGCCCACCCGGCCCACCCGGGGCACCCCGGCCACCCCGGCCACCCCGCGCATACACACAGGGACCATCCGCAGAGAACGCAGGTATGTTATGGAAGGTGTTGCCTGGACGCGCAGGGTGAAGCAAGTGAAAACACACTAGGCACTCGAGAATTATTAGCGATGCCCCAGGTGATTGGGCGACGGTGACCACTTACCAGCAGGTGTACCGTCTGCCTGTTGGTAAAAAAATATACTTAAAAACTGGAGCGTTGTTGTGGTAAAAGGTACCCCTGACTGTCACGACACAGGCCGTGGCTTCGATTCCCACCCAGAACAAGCATTTTGTATGCAGGAACATATGTGTTTGTTCTAAAAGTGTGAACTGTTGCAGAGCTTGCACTGTGAGAACCAGATATCTGATTTGACGTGTGTAAACATCATACATAATTATGTTTGTGCAGAGTAGGAATCGAATTGGTGTCCTGTGCTATAGCAGCAAGGGTACCTTCCTTAAGAGCTAGCGACCTTACATAGTTCTGGGTGCCTAGTGTATGTATTGAATTTAGTATAGTTATCGAACAATACTTCATTTAAAGACCTGTTTAGATATAAGCTATATACGCTTCAGCTGTGGGTAACAAATTAAACCGCATCTTGAGTGAACGTGTCAGTATCGCCCAAGAGAGCGGTATTTAAGATTGCTTAGCGAAACAAAAATCCATACCGTTAGCTATATCCGCTTAGGCATGCGCTATACTTATACCGCATACCCATTCGGTACTCCCTATCCGCAGCAGTATTGAATATAGCTCAAATCTGAACACGCCTTCAGATGGAATTTTTAATGCGTTCAAAAATAAATTATACAATTTATGTGTAATTTATTGAAACTGACTGATTTTTATTTTGTTTTTTTATCAGTTTTGTTACATATAACGCCATTTGATTTATTAATAGTATTACAGCAGTTAATGCTGCTGATATGACAATTATGTTAAAAACAGTGTCCTTAGTTCAAAACCATTTATTCAGTTTAGGCCCGCGGAGGGCACCTATGAAGGTCAAATTGAAATATAATGTTATTGTGCCGAATTTATACTAAATAATATTTTTTTTTACATTATTGGAATTTCATAATAGGTTTATTGGATACTTATTTTTAATAGTTTTAATAGTGTTAAGGGTGTTAAAGTCATCAGATTTTGACCACAAAATTATCATGGTAAGTATTGATGTCTCCTAAGGTGGTAAGCACACAAAGTCTAGAAGGGAACTGGCTTTCATTTTAGGTACTTGGGGGTAGGAACCATGTGGCAGGATAGGTACTTTGTAGTACCCAAAATCTAGTATTCTAGTATTATAAATCCAAACGGAATTTAAGATTAAAGTCATTCAGTTTAGCTCCTGGAATTCTACTTATGAAGGTAAAAATTACTGACATTATCATTGGTTAGTAGTCAGCCTTCAACTGAGAAGAACTGGCGAAAAATCTAGCTATATCTCTGCAATTTATTTAATAGATGATTTCTTTTTTTGTTAAGGACACTGCATTTAACATAATCCATAAGTAGTACTAAAGAACCCGTCTGTTGTATTTTTTAAGAAGCGTCGGCTTTAAGACAGAGACGTCGATATTCGGTTTAGCAAAGTGCGAAAGAGATGGCGCTCTACAAACCGGTATTTGTTGATCAACATCTTTCTTTCGTAGGTATAGAAATGAAGTATGTATTGTTATACGATTTAAAAAGTCTTTTTTTGTTTTTTTTTTTACTTTTACGAATCAGATTTCCACACACTGTAATTATTGTTAACGTCAATTTTCAATTTATTTTGAACACAATAGGTTTTTTTAACAATATATATTTACACTGAACTCTTCATTTAATATAAGTATGTTGGCTTTGAAGTTGGTTACAAATATTTGACACACCTGCTTCAAATGCCAATAGACAATTTACAACACAAAATAATAAACATACTTTTCACAAACATGAATCTTTACAGGTATTGTGTTTATTCATGTACTTCTTACTCGACTATGAAAATCAAATGTTTGTATAATCATTCAAATGTTTGATCAAACGTCACCGTGAAAGGTTAATTTTGGATAGATTTGGCAGCGCATCGTTTTTAATCGTAGAAACGACGAGTGTGAGTGAAACAGAAATAATGTTTGGCCAACATTTGGCCAAATCGTTTGACATATATTTTGTCAATCTGGGCATAGCATATGATGACAATATATATAGTTTTAAGTATTATTTTTAGTATTTTAGATATAGTTTCGAGGTACTCGTATAGCGTGGTGCGATGAGAGACGGTTTGTTGAGTTTCTATTTATCACTCGCCTGTGATCCCGCCACGCTATACACGCGTGTGTGTACAAGACGGTCGCACATGTGTATTGGTAAGAAGTGTGGTACGTAACTGGTGGAGTGGGCCGTGGTGCGACAGGTGGGCGCGGACTTGTGGGGCGCCGCCATGCTGCCCTCCTTGCCGCTGCGCTACCAGGTACACACACACCCACATCACACCCTCGCACTAGCATACATGTACACACAACACACACTGTCATACTTACAAAAAAGGGGGATAGAATTATCAAGGGATTAGTAGGGAATGATCTATGTACAAGTAAATTACTAATACGCTTTCATACACTTCCACATAAACACACAATCAAGGGAAGAGATATGATCAATATCAAATAAAATACTTTTATTCATAATAGTTCTTAAATTGTACACAAAATCAAACACACACAGAAAAATATACAAGCATCCAAATATAAAATACTGCGATACTTAACATACTCAAATAAATAAACTAAAACGTACTAACAACACAATTTCACACTTAAACACACCTTAACACATACAAATTTACGAAGGTTGCTTTTCAATCGATTAATATATCTAAGTGGTGTTTTAAATATATGATTAAACTGTATATAATAATGGGCAATATATTTATATTTTTTAACAAAGCTTTTGGTATTAATTTGAAATCAATATATATTTCAAATTATAGGAATGATTTTAAGTTTATTTTGCAAATTGGTAAATAACTTATTCATAGCGGTTGAAGCTTTTTATTAATATGATATTTCCAATCCGAGACAAGATGGCCGCCGACAATCGTCCTATTCTATTCTACTTGTAATTAAGAAAGTAGAACTGTTTTGATTTTGCAAAGTACATAAATAATAATCAAAATAATACACACATTTTAAACTATACATAAAAATGGCTATAGAACGAGGAGCGGGAACTCCTGGCACTTGCAAATCTTTGCTAGAAAGGAGATTTCAGAAAATTGTATGTAATATATTTTAATTACTGTAACCAATATTTCTTTAGTGAATATCCAATAAATCAATAAACGTTTGATGAATTGTTCACGAGACCAAGGCGTTGTAACTATTCTATAAAATATAAACTTTTTTACTAACCAAACCAATTATCGACATTCACCATCTCTACATTCCCCGAACAATACGGTCAAAGTTGTATGTTAATTGATTTTAAAGCAACGCCTTCAATATAAGGTTATATGCGTTTAATTTTGCGATGATACATGTCCTTTTATTTTCTTAATCCATTAAAAAAATGCTATTCAACTGCATGTGACTGAACTCTTTATTAAATGTAATGACACTAAAGTTGTCTCAATTTAAAAGGGCTGTTGTGACAGCCAATAATGACAAAGAAAAAACATCTTTATTGCTTCTGTGATGAGGTACATCGCTTGATCCAGATGATTAATAGTTTTTACATGCTTTGAACGATATTATAACTCTATAGGGTACATTTTCCTATAACTAACGTAATACTATAGTTTTCTTAAATATGTGCCTACAAAATCTACATAATAACATGACTACATTATGGATTAGCGAATATAGTAGTGTAGTAGCATTCTAGAGGTGCAAATTATCGCTGAACACCTAGCAGTGTTATTCGGCTGCTTCATTTGAGAGCCAGTTTCCTTCTAGGCTTTGTGTGGTTACCACCTACCACTTACTATGGTGAGATTGTGGTCAAACTCAAGCCTTTCCATCTACTTCTACACCGACTAGATGTAGGGTAGTCTCCAAAAGTACTCAGCTGATTTAGAAATTCTTTCATTAATAGAGCTACATTATTCCCGAGTGACATAGGCTATGTTAAGATCACGGTATACGTTAGAATCTTTGAGCAGACGGGTGAAACCCACCTAAATAAATGCCTATTTTTTTGCACCAATTAATAGTTAATGTTTTGTCCCTGTTTTCCCTGTGTTCTTAGTCCCTGTTAAAATTTACTTCTCCCTTAGTTCTGCAGATTATACATATTACACAGCAGTAAATTCCTTATATTAAACGCATATAACTGAACAGTTCACCACTTTCCCTACACTATTCACAATACCCGGGTAATGTACAATGTTTCTAATTGGTCGAACATACGCGCATGCTCCTAACACACTCTGCCTTGCACCGCTGTTTCGTCGACGTAATGTGAGCGGCGAGCTTGCGTCTACCCTCGTACTCTAATAGAACTCTTAATACACGACCGCTGTGGAAATATATGGTACGCGAACTAACCGGTCAATGTTGGTACAGATTGTGCAAAATAAAAACAACTACCCATTTTTATTTAAACTTTTAGCGGAACCATATTCAACTGTTTGCTTATTTTATTCACTTTGCCCGATTCTTTGCATCCTCACGGCAAGTTTGTGTTAGTGAAATGTGTTTTATCCATTGGGGTACTTGCAATTTTTTTACACATCCTGTATTAGTTTCACCTGATTTCGTAATTTATTGAAGAATGCTCGACGCTTGGGTGCATATGCCATATGTTTTCATTCAACAATTGTGTCGTGAAGTGTGACAAGCTCTAACGGTGTTAGCATAATTGACGCACGACTCTTGAACTATGAAATCGCTGTTGTATTGTTCACCTGTTGTAAGCATTTTCTTTGGATTGTTATTATTTTTGTGATTTTGTATGCGGTTTCCACGGTACTGTCGCGTCAGTGTGCTAAGTCTCCTAGGTTGGGGCCGCAGAGTAAGCGTTTAGAACCCTCGGCTCACTCTGTGGCATCGTGAATTAGTACAGGCACAATAATTAGTCCGAATTAACGCTAATCTAGTTTAAGGTTTCTTTGTAATACTGTGATCTTTTTGGCTGAAAATTGTGGCTTGATCAAATTGTATATTTTATAGAAGTCATTCTTGTTATATACTTTAGAACTATGAGCTACGTTTTGTGATACATTGTGGGGTTGTTCACTGATTTTACTAAATCTACTATCCATTCCGTAATCTGGTGGCACGGGCGCGCTGGCAGGGTACTTGGTAGTACCCTCATAGTAATTTAACCGCAAGTACTTTTAACAAGTTTAAATTCAGAGCCAATTGCGTTCTGGCTTTCTGGGCTTACCACTTTCGACCATAGAATTGCTCAATAGTGAGATTGTGGTTAACTTTTAGTAAAAAAACTATCATAGCTTCTATTAATTTACTTAATAACAAGGATATGATTTTTTTTATTTTACACGATTTTAAATTAAGGGTAGTTGTATAATTTAAAAAACACACTGTATAGTCATATTTCAATGCAATTTCATATCTAATATATTTTTTTGTATGTTTTTAAAAGTGTAAATCAGTAAGCAGCCTCCTCTTCAGCCTACCCCCCATGTCATGTGGTTTGATACTGAAAGCTTTAGGTACATGGTGCGTTTGTTCGCTTACACTCTACCGTCCGTTGTATGAGAATCTGTTAAGATTTGCGCTACTCTCTTAGTTCTACTTTGTGTGGCCATTTGCATTGCCTGATAGCTGCAGAGATTACGCACGTCAATGGTGGTTAAAGAAAGGCTTATACATAAGTAAAAAAGAATGAAAAAAAAAACCTTTTTTGGTCCCTGAGATAAGCACAGGATCTTTTCATTATGGTAACTCAGAGGATATTCAAAATTTGACTGACGTTTGCCACATAGGGTAGTTGCTTAATTTTCACATCAGCCTGTATATGGCATTTTTGGTAAATATAAATAAAAAAAAGCATTAAAGTATGCCGAAACAAAATGAGTCTTATTGATGACGTATGTGAATAATTTTTCTTTAATTTTTAGAAGTAAGTTTCATGAAGGTCTCGCGACTGGAGAGTAGCGCTCCATCACCCCAGCTTGTGATTTGTTATTATAATATAATATAGAATTATTATTATTATTAAATTGATGTTATGGTTTAGATGGGTTTAATACACTTCCATTGGGCACGGACATAAACTACGCCAAAGATTAGGGTGAGGGCTTATACCATGTTTCTTTTCGTAAATAAACAAGTTTTATTATTTATTGATCATTTTGCTATGTTTGTTGGCCAAGTTGATGGCTTTTTTGAGCCCTTATAGATCCTAGCTCTCGACTCTTTCGCGTAGTTAACGTCCGTCCTGCTGCCGCTAGCTGTCCGGCTGGGTGTCACAAGTAATATACAGTTAAGTCAACACGATATGTGCATGCCCAGATTATTGTATGCGTTCGTTACTTACATACAACCTGTTCATTTATTATATATGCGGTGGATTAGCTCATAATATTGTTCTAAGAGCGCCGGTCGCATGGGTTTCGGCAAGTCACTGTTTCTCAAACTTTACAGTTGGCCCCTTTTTGTTTTTGATGAGAGATAATTACGTAAAATAAAGATTTTCTGAAGCGATTTATTTATAATAGCTGATTTGATGGCCTTCTTCGAAAACGAAGTTTGAAAATCTTATCAATTCCATTTACAAATTGATCCGAAACCCACGTGACAATACATTCCTAACAGATATCAGTGTCGCTTGTACATTGTAAGCCGCGGCATCGCCGCTTGTAGCCCTTATACGATAGCATTCTACGCTCCTATTATGTCGAGGTATATGTTATGTACCGGACGTCGCCTGACTGACCTGTCATTTCAAAGTGCGATACTGTTTATTCAAAAATTGCATCTGCACAAGTGTATTTAAATAGATTTCAGGCAGCGTCTAAACCTCACACTATGAGTATAGTTTTGGAAGCGGTTACTAATACCCCTACGTTCACTCTATTCATCGGATGTGCGGCTTTCTCATTGGTTAATAGGCCTGTCGAGGTTTGAGAGGACTCTAGAAGTCAAAACAGCTTGAATGCCACGGCTCCAGCTAACTGTGACTTCAATACTCAAAGTTTACGCCAAACACACAACAAAAACACAGTATTCGGTCGCTTACTACGTCTTCAGGATTCCAATGAGAACAGCCACGAGACGCCTGACAGTGTCTCCATCCGTGAGACGTCTCCCCGTCCGCTACTCTAAGCACCTGTCATGTTAGCGGTTTATAAAAGCTTGGCTCGTGTGACTGTGGCCCGAATTTAATAACAACTTGTCGCAAAGCTGTATATATATATTTTATTTTTATATATAAAAGTGGTTTCCAAAAGTTATAGGTATTGCCCCCTATTAATTATAGTTTTTATTTGAATTCCAAATTTTGGGACACTTTTGTTTATGTTCTACTAGGGACGAGTTTTGTGAAGTTTTGCGTAAAGTTGATAAAACAATGCGAGAAGTGAACGGCTGCTAGACGCGGTGTGACCTAGAGCCCGGTGGCGGTAGGCTTAGTACCGATGTGTGCATCACGGTTATACGATGTGTTTGAACATAGTTCAGTCTGCACAGTGCTTGTTTAGGGTGACACGGCGACGGGGGCGTGGGGTTTGAACGTATCATCCCCTTTAAGTTGAGTTGGAGAGGGCCAAGGGGGCGGTGAAAAAAGTTTGACATTCTTAAAAAAAAAACAAAATCAACTCATAAGATACAGCCATCTCACGCCCATCGTCGCCCCGATACCGATCAGTTGTCGATGTTTTTATCCATTCTCACACTTTCCGGACAGACTCTCGTTAATTTCCGTTTATTTTTTTTAATGAATTACACGATTCGGCCCGCTGTACCGACGCCAGAAAACAAAATCAAAATTATAACATATATATTTTGTTTTACCTACATTATATTCAAACTTGAGGTCTACTATTTTTTCTTTATTATTTGTCAATTGTTTTTTTTTTCTGTTAAAGCTGATAGATAATATATTTTCAAAATGGCGTCGGCACTCGGCGCACGACAGCATGCAACACTCGAGCTCCATGCGTTTGGTTCTGTACATACTGTACTGTGTACTTTATAGAATTTGCTGCGAAAAATGTCTAGATTTACCAAACTTTTTGATTAATAGCTTATTTTCGTCCACGGTTCAGAGCAAGGAGATCCCCCGTTTGATCGGCGATGACGTTACACGATTAGAGACTGAAAAGTTCCCTAGCCTAGTGTGTATAAAGGCGATAATGCTTTACAAGAGTAGTTTCCACTCGTGTGACCGTCCGCCGGTCGCCTGCGACCCTCCAAATATTTTTTTCACTCATTATGTTGGTCGACTAACCTCCACGTAAATTACTATTCCGTGTTACCGCATGCATCGATTTCCCACACTTTTCTTAAGAATTCCCTGTGAATGTGTTACGTGTGTAATGAATAATTTTCATGTCGCCGGTGGCTTGTCGTCTCGTGATGTCGCCGGCTCGGCCGCGTCCCGTCTCGGACGCACACAAGTCGATCACAAACCAGCGACCCCATCACTGTTTATTTACAAATTTTTGCCGCTAGCAACTCAGCTTTGGTATTTTTAGTAGAATTAAAAAAAAAATTGAGAAAGAAATATTTGGCTGGTCGCTTTCATTATTTAGAATTTGGCTGTTTTTATACATTACAAATACGCTCTTTCAATGTGAAACAATAACTTGTTTTTTTATGTTTACCTATTTTTGTTTACTGTCGAGTGTTCAAGGGTGCGGTATATTAACAAATGGCGCTAGTTTCTATTTTAAAATAGTTCTAAGCAATAAGATTTTCTCTCGTTCTAATATTGCATACCTTTTTATTTCATCATTTACCATTTTTTTTAATAATTTATCAAATCTTTAGTAGCCCAAATTGTTTTTTATAGAAATCACTATATATTTTTTTATTCTACTAATTTCAAGCCACTATCACACACCACAGTCTATATGATACTGCAATTTTAATAGAAAAATCATCGTATGATTTAAAGTTAATTTTATTGGTATATAATTGTATAAAGGACGAGAAAAACATCTTAACCGCTTGGAAACTGTCACGCGCCTGTGGACAGTTGCTGTGTCTCTTTATGTTCCCCGGTATATGGTTTTCTTTATATATGTTAAACTGTGACACTTGTTTATTTTAAGCTTTTTAGTTTTTTCTATGTGTCGGGTGGATTATTTACGTGGAATATGCGACGGACGACTGACGGAATTTTTGTTTGAAATAAAAATACAAAATATAAATTGAGAACTTGGAAGTAGTAGAGCTCATAGTGCAGAGTTCGTCCGGGGCAGTACTACCGCCATACCCATTTCCGCCGAGAAGCAGTAGTGCACTTGTATTACTGTTTGAGTTCCCCTAGTACTACAAATGTCAATAGGCTATGGTGACCACTTACTATCAGTTTTTACGACATTCAAATGTCCAATATGTGGAAGCCTATTTTATACCAAGTTAATTGATGGTTCGGTGCGAGCAGTGCGGGACAACAATACTAATTGACTGCAACGATGGTTCCGGAAGAGCGAGGAAAAATTGGTCGTCTTTCATTTTTCATAGTCATTACGTCATCATTTACGCAATCACATGATCTGACCATAAACCAAATTCATCAAGATCCGTGAAATCTTGTTGAGACATAAAAGGTAATACAGATAGACAGACAACAATTGAAATCATTAAATGTACAAACAGATTCTACAGATTGATATATGTAGTGTAGATATAGAATTAGCTCACTCGCTTAGATAACTGGACGGACTATTAACAGTAGGACAAGCGTCGCATACTCCACGTACATATATCCGTTTCTCTCCGTTCGCAATGTTACCCTCTCCCTCCCCCGGACGACGCAGATGGGCGGTGTGTACACGCACGCGGGGCTGCAGTACGGCAGCTTCGCGCCGCCGCCCCCCCCGCGCGGGCCCTTCGCCTCGCCGCCGCATCCGCATCAACATCCGCATCCACACCCGCATCCGCATCAACATCCGCATCCGCACACGCACTATATCAACACGCAGGTGAGTATCGTACCTCTACACGAGTGAGATTTTGTTTTATTTTTTAGTTTTAAATAAATAAATTGTATATCCCGGGACCCACACTAGGCAGAGCTTGCGCTGTGATAACATGATCCCAGGCAGAACAGACCAACAGGTTCATGTCCGAGTGAGATCTTTCAAATATTATAAATGCAATATTTCCAAAGATGGATGTAATGTTTGCTACTCTCTCACTGAAAAACGACCAACCAGTTCGGATATAACATTGACACATAGATAGAGCATGCTCTGGAATATAATATATAGGATATTTTTTACCCCGGTAAAAAATCACATTCGTCGGGAGCGCGGGTGATACCGCGGCGGGCAGCTAGTCGGCTATAGTCCCGGGTTACATTAGATTCAAACATTAGTGTTGTAATGTTGGAGTTGTTAAACGAATGTTGCTTCTGTGTCCTGTAGCGTCCGGAAGGTGGAGGGCGACTGGAGCTGGTGGGGGCCGCCGGTGGAGGCGGCGCGGGCGACGGCGCACTGTCCCCGCTGCAGCCCGCGCCCGACCTACACCATGCGTCCGCCGCGTTGTTGCTGCCCACTGAGGTACGCACACACACACGCCAGCACACTCTTACACACACACCAACACACTCTTACACATAAACATACATACACACACACACTCTGATAGTAACACACTCTCACAGACACACGCATATCACTAAAACTAAAGGATAATTAATACCAATTGTCTTTAGTACTTTGATTAGAAATAAAAAGTTATATGTCACGAATAATAAATGTTATTAATTTATTTGTTTTGAATAGATTTAGTGATTTTTCGCGTTTGGAAATCACAAGGATCTTTCTTAAATTTGGCTCTAATACCTCTCTATTAAGGGACCACTTGAGGGAGAGCTAACCTAGCCCCTACTCGATCTATTAAATATCATCGCGTATTCAATTCTGTGTAATATTTTAGATATTTATGTGATTGCAGGCGCGAGGGGCTCCCCTGGAGCTGATGGCGCCGCACCACGCGCGGCATGCGCTCTCGCACCACCACGTGAGTCATACAGGCATCCTCTAGTCTCTTACAGACACAGTCTAGTCTCATAAAGTCATCATCTTGTCCCAAACAGGCAGAGTTTTGTCGCATAAGATAACAATCTAGTCTCCTACGGGCGTAGTCTAGTCTCATATAGACATAGACAAGTCTATACAGGCATAGTCTGGTGTCATACAAGATTAGTCGATTGAAGACTGTCCAGTCATATAATAATGGTGATAACGAGACCAAAATCTAACCAGCACTTTTTCTCCCGCAGCGTCGCAGCAGTGGCGGCGTGGGTGTCGGGGTGGGCGTGGGCGGCGGTGTGGGCGTGGGCGTGGGCGTGGTGGGCTCGGGGCGGGCGGCCCGGCCCTACGTGCGGCACGCGCCGCGCTGGCACGCCGCCCACCACCCCATACACCACATACACACGCAGGTACGTCGCGGCCCCGCCCTACTCGCGCACACGCATGTGTCAATATATGAGTAACATCGCGAAGCATAACTAATAATATTGCGTGTCGGCAGGGCGGAGGCGGGCTGGTGGGCGCGGCGCTGCCGGCGCACGTGCAGGCGCAGCTCCACGTGGCGCAGCCGCTGTCGCTGCCGCCGCCGCCGCCCACGTACCAGGTGCGACGCCGCCACCTACATACGCTACCTCGTATTCGTCCACGCACGCGTGCTCCGCCGTGGCCTCGAGCCGAGGCGCGCCGCGCTTCACCGCGAGGGGTCACGGTTCGAACCTCTCGCTTACCAAAAAGATATCATATTGTTTTTCCGCATGTTCGAATTGAGGTTTCGAAATCAAACAGCTGACTTGTGTCAATTACATTTTTCAGTGCAAAAGTTCTTAGAGTTCACTAACCTCTAAACCAGCCGAAGGTCAGATAGGTCACTATCTGCTAAACCATATGTTTTTGTAAGGCCTTTTTTTTATGACATAATTTGTCAAATTTATTGATGAAGGCGTCCCTAGATCATTATTATTAATTACTTAGGGGCTGCTTGTTTACAAATGACTCGACGTTTATATTCCTTTCCCTGTATATCGACGCATTGTTCATAATTCAACTATGCATATGTGCGTGCAGTACCAAGACTAACGTAACGGTACACACGGCACGTGGTGTAGGCACAGTATGGTAACAGTGCGTACAGGTGGGCGTGGGCGTGTTCCAGGTGTTCCTGAACCTGCTGGCGATGTTCCCGCTGTCGCCGTACGCGGAGTCCCGCGAGGAGCGCGGCGGCGGCGCGGGCGCGGGCGCGGGCGCGGGCGGCTCCTCGCCCGAGACCGAGAACTACGAGGCGCTGCTGTCGCTGGCCGAGCGCCTCGGCGAGGCCAAGCCGCGCGGCCTGGCGCGCCACGAGATCGAGCAGCTGCCCAGCTACAAGTACTGCCCGGCGACGCAGGCCCGGTCGCGTGGTGGGGGCGGGGGCGGCGAGCGCGACCAGTCGTCGTGCGTGGTGTGCATGTGCGAGTTCGAGCCGCGCCAGACGCTGCGCGTGCTGCCCTGCGCGCACGAGTTCCACGCCAAGTGCGTCGACAAGTGGCTCCGGGTCAGTACACCCACACTATGTACTCGCATACACAAGAGTGCACTCCTATACACACGTGTGCACTTGTTTACACATGAGTGCATCCATATACACAGGTGTGCACTCATATACACAAGTGCGCACTATTATACTCAGATGGTAAAATATTGAAAAAAAGATACATTTTATGGTTTTTTATTGTTCCTAACACACTGTTTGATCTCAAATTAGCAGTGCCTATACTGTCTGTGGTAACTAAATAACGGATATACTGCATATAGTACTTTTTTAAAACATACAGGATGTCACGTAGAACAAACCGACATGTTCATGCGTACAACTGTTTATCCTGAATGGAAATCGAACCCACGACCTGCGGCGTGGCCGTCGAGTAACCTAACCACGACACCAACCGGTCCCTCCAACACACTAATAGTTGCATCTGTTTCCAGTCGAACCGGACGTGTCCGATCTGCCGCGGCAACGCGTCCGAGTACTTCAACAACTCCGAGTGACTCCCGCCCGAGCCGCCGTCGACGCGCGTGATCGCCTCTATGCTAGACGCTTTAAAGTTCACATTACACTGAACACTGCCAGGAGAGAATACGACGGTTTGAAAAACGCTCGCAGTAAATGGGACTTTATTCCTTTTTAGTTAAAATTCATATTGCATTGAACGGTGAAGATGTTTGTCTGATTTGGACTGCTCTAGGTAATAATTGGTGTTCTTGTTTGATGTTAGCGATTTTAAATCTTATTTTTATTGGATTTAAGTTCATATTGCATTGGATTGAGATACGCGATCTAAGTTAAATGATTAACGTTTTCAGAGAATCACTAGAGAGTAGTTGTGTAATATTGAAAAAGATCTTTATTTATAGTGCAATATGGTTCAATGTTGAATATTATGACGTCGAGTATAGAGTAAACCGTGTGAAGCAATAAAGGCCTTTATTTCGTGGTCGTTTAGGGCGATAATAGGGTAACTGAAGTGCCAGGACGCTCGTAGTGCGTTTGCCAAAATATCATTTTTTAACGTGTATGTTTAATGTAATTATAATTAAAAGTTTTAGTGATTAATTGAAGGATCTCTTGCGACCATTTTTGATTAAATTTCTTATATAAAGACGCCTGATTCTCATTAAGAGGTAGGCAGAAGTGATTAATATTTTTTTGAAACTTTGGAAACAAATATAAATTTCTTCTTTTTAATTATTAACAATTCGTTGCATTTGCGCGGTGGTGGTCCATACACCTAAAATTTTAAAAAGTATTGAAAAATTAAAAATCAAAAATGGTCGAAAGGCGACAACGAGATATAACAGTTAATTTTTATTTTTTAATATAGAGTTACCGGTTTTGATCAAGCCCCTGTCAAATATATATTAAATAATAATAATTATAGGTCCCCCCCCCCCCAATAGGCGTTAATTTCGCGGCCTTAGCTGTGTGCGTGTACATAGTTAGATATTAGTTACGTGCGTGTGTATGTGTGGGTGTGTGTGTGCGCGTGTGTGAGTGTGATGTCTGTACGCATTTGGCCAGTTTCCTTCGAGTGTCTGTTGTGATTTTACAAAAATTTATGAATTTTATATTAGATTTTTACTATAGTTATGTCGCTTGGCTTGCAATACCGCGGGAGATGGTAGTGGAGCCATGTGACATTGGATAGTTTTTTTTTAACTTTAATCTGATTGTAAATTTGACATCATAATTCTAAATAATCCATTATTGAACCAGCTTGCTGCAGCTGTTCTGCTCATTTATTCATGCAGTTCTCTGTCTCTTTCCAACACTAAGCAAGTTTGACTTCCGCTGTATTGTTAGCTAAGCGACAAATTTTAGCTTCCGTGTGCGGTTTCACCCACGGGCCAGACTTTTCGACCTTGAAGCTGTAATATTGTTATTGAAAAATTAACGTTATGTGTCTTCGAATACGGTTCATCTATTAATAGGTTGAAGTTGTCGAATACACCATTTCCCTCCCAACAGGTCGCGGGTGAAACCGCGCCGCAAGTTAGTCTAACACAATGTTTTCCAGCAAGCATATCACAAAAGCGTGCATTTTTGTTTGTTTGTTTTTGGTTAAATTCATCATGTATTACATTGCGGTTTTTGTTTGTTGATAATTGTTTCGCGTGTATAGTGAAGGTGGGGTGTACAGGTTTGTTAATGTTCGTGAGGGTAGGGGGTGCTTTATGTAATTAAGTCAATTATTTTTTATTAATTTGATGCACACTATATCGAGTTCATATCTTCACGCCTATAAGCTCTTAAGAAGTGATAATGTTCCTTTTTTTAAATGGCATTTCTCTTGTTTCACATCTGTCCGTTTCCTATAACTGGAAACAGAGCTATACTATCCTTGTTTTTATTTTTTAAATAAATCTAAAATAACTTAAAAACTCTCGAGTAAAAAATGTGACTTTTTCCTACTTCCCCCGAGCCCGCAAGTCGTGGTCTGCATGTGCAATAACAGATCGTATTTTAATGGTGTTAAGGTCTAATGTTGAATGTGTTCTCGCTACTTGTATTATAATTGTATGGGAAAGGTTTTGAGGCAATATGTTTGTTACTAAAATGATTGTTGCTTCATTATATACAGTTTGCCACAAGATAGAGTTTACTTTACTGGACTTCAGAGGTAACACCTTTGTAGCCTTTGTGTGCTTACCACCTTTAGCAGTACACCAGCTTGTTTAAAAAGAAGAAACGCTACTGGCGCCATCTTTCGGTGGAACCTATGATTATTATATGATGAACTCTGATAATTGTTGAAAATCCTACTAAGATTATAAATGCGAAAGTTTTTGAGAGACAATGTATAGGCGTTTGTTTGTTACTCTTTCACACAAAAACGATTAAGGGCGAAAATTAATATGCAATCCCCTTTAATTTTAATACACGTAATGTCAAAATTCTATTTCAATCTTGTGATTTTAGATCGGGGTCGTATATTAATTTTGACCCTAAATAACTTACACTACTAACGCAGGAGTGGCGATGATCAGGCTACACTTAACATTATGAGAGGTTGATCATTATATATGATTTCCACATATTCCTTAATCTATGTGTCTCCTGCGTCTTCTGGTGGGGGGCTCTTCTTCTTCTTCCTCCTCGGAATCTTCCCTTCTAGTTCTTCTCTTGTTTACACAGAGTGTGGGGTACTTGTTGAGTTTGGCTTTGGCCTCTTCAGACAGATCTCTGCTGAAGCCATCCTCTTTATGTACTCGTCTATTATTAATGTGTGTGTGGATTGGTGAGAGCTCGACATTTGGAAGTTATATCCCACAAGCTTGTTTGCCTTAGCATAGCTAATTGCTGCATAGTACAAGTCTGGATAGTGGGACTGATTCAGGTTGGGGTGGCTGTTGGGATCCCTAACTCTGCTGTAGGCCAGTTGAGGGTCTTCATTCTTGGATGACTCCCATCTCTCATGCAGTGTTACTGCCTGATCCAAAACAGCGGGAATCTCAAGTGCTCTACAGTGAGACTTTATAAATAGGTCCATGTATTGCACTGCTTTCAGGGAAGAGTACTCCCAGACCAGCTTTATCTGGGCCAGAACGGCGCCCTCGGGACCCATCTTGTTGATTTCTAGCATCCTGTCCACTACCTCTAGCCTTAATTCGGGTCTCTCCGTCACTATGGTATGAAACACCCCAGCAAGAGTGGTAATTGTTCTCCACGCTGTGGGTGCCACCAAATCGGTGATGTTTTGGGATGCCATGGCCGCCTTCCACCTTTTAGTAAAGGCGGGCACATTCTGTGCAGTAACGGGTTTTGCTAGAGTCATATATGCCGCTAGAGTTATTGCCAGCACTTCTTGATTCACCTGTTCGGCAGGTTTGTTTGGAGGGGCCTGTCCCACTGTGGCTGTTCTAGCTGAGTCTATGCTTGTTATCTTGAGAGGGGCCAGATAAGACAAAACCAAGGAAAGTACTATCTCATCTGTGTAATTTACCCCCTGGTCTGTAAGCTCACCACCATGAGTGCGACATGTCAGCCAATTGGTTACATATTGATATGTCTTTGATCTACCCAAGGTGAGGTGCTTTATTGGGGGAGGAATAATGAATGGCATTATGCAGGAGTGCTGTGATGTTGCTGTGGGAGGGAGCCTGGGAATCTTGTTCAATTTAGCAAATATTTCGTTTATAACCTGGATTAATACACTATACTTTTTATCCCTTGAAAATATTTAATTGCAGTTGCAAAGTTTATTAGGTTGCTAGCCATTTCCCGCGACCTTGCTCGCGCACACTTCGGTAATTGGTACACAGCTATTCCTAGACAGTTGGTTAATTTTATATTTATATTACTAGCTGTCCGCCGCGGTTTCACCCGCGTTTATCGATATCATATATAGCCTATATCCATCTAGGAAAAAATCCTTGTCGAATGGTAGCAGTCCCATCCCGACATGTTCAGTAGTTTTGACGTGATGGTGCGTCAAAGGAACCCTATTTTTCTTATACTTAATTAACTGTGTACTTTTAGCGTTCTTTCTGACTTCAAGCCTGATATTATATAGCCTATACCTTCCCTAAGAATTGTGCCATCAAATGCAAACATTTTTCAAATCGATTGCTAGTTCCAGCGAATTACACTTCCCAACAAAATTTTCAGCTTTATTGTATTATAGCTTCCCGTCCCGCGGTTTTAACCACTTTCTCGGGGGAACTGACGTATCCCCGGATAATAAAATACCCTATGTCACTCCGGAATACTGTGGCTTTCTAACAGAGAAATAATTACTCTCTGCATGCATACAAACTTACGGAATTCACTCTCTCTTTAAAATATTAGTATAGATAATATTTGAACCTTTGCGTCGAATGAAATGTTTTTTACCTCCCAGAGTTCATCATATAGAAATCGGATCATAGGAATTGGAGATGTAAGTTGTGAAGTATTCTGTAGCTTGTGTCTAACGCTTGAACTTGTATCGGGACGTGACTTGGCTTGTGTGTGTGCGGTGTGCGTGTGTGTGCGTGTGGGTGTCGCTCTGATTCTGATTTGTCAGGTTAGCAAGTCTTTACTAATATAATAAATCAATATCCCGGCACGTTTTTTACATGCATCCCAAACTAAGCAGAGTTTGTACTATAGAAACCAGGTAACTGATATACTACTTTTTTAAATACATAAATACATATATAGATATTTACATCCAATATGAACTTACTATGGAAATAAATGTTAAGTAACCTTAAAAAATATATATATTTAAGAAAATTAAAAAATAATTATATCAGTTATCTGGTTTCCATAGTGCAAGCTCTGCTTAGTTTGGGACCAGGTGGCCGCGTGTAAGAGAATGTCCCGGGATCCTATTTCCGATGTGAAAATCACTTTGATACCCAAGTGAAGACGTGGGAGAAGGACGAATAAACCAATACTTTAATACATTTATAATACACATGGCGTTCGCTCCGGCTTTGTCCGAGTAGGATGAAGTAAATGTATTCCTCCTGGAGGAAAATTACTAAAATACCCCATCAAAATCTATTGCGTACTTTCAAAGATATAAGCAGACAAAGAAATAGACAAAAAAGTCTGAGATGTCTGAAAAGCATTGACCAAGAGTTGTTCCAAATGTCTCTTGTCTCTCTTAAATGGACAGAGAGCATACATATTGCACCGACACCAAACAATTTGGAACAGGGCAGACAAATCGTATTTGTATAAAAAAATTGCGATCATAGTGCTATTGGTTAACTTAGTGAAATAAATGATGATCAAGTAGAATCAGAGCGGTACGATATTGTTGTTAGAATGCTAGGAGGGCGAGAGACGACGGGACGCAAACCTATGCTTTAACCGACTTTGTATGTGAGGGGTGTGTTATACATTTTGTTTGTTTTCTAGTTAAATTTTCTAGTGTTTTGTATGCAATCATTTGTTTGGAGAGGCGGTTATAAGATGATCATTTGTTGAGAGATTTTTAGTGTAACGTGAAATTATACCCGTTTATTGATATTTAGAGTTGTGGGGTAAACCGTGTAGTTACTGGCCATCGGGGTGATGAGCTGTGTAGTATTTTTCATTAAAAAATATAATTATAGGGTATAATGACCCACATAAGTAAATATCAAAATTTAACTAAATATCTTCGTTCTATTGTAATACAATTTATTTGTATTTTTTTTATATAAAATAATTATTTTAGTTTTTTTTAAATGCCTGTTGAAATATTAGCGTCGGGTAGCGAATACCGTGAAAGTATGCGGGTAATACTACTGTTCATAACAAAACTGATATACTAACTACTGTTTCGCAAACCGAGCTAAAACATACTTCTCGCCTGGGCGGTAGTTCTTACCCGTACCCGGTTGTATACCGAGCTGTTTGTTTCGCTATCCACAGCAGGAGTAAATATCGCTTATATCTGAGGCCTTCGGTGTTGCAAATTTGCCTCAATGATGCCTTGAAAAAGTAATAAATGCTGTTAAAAGTCAGAGTAGATATGTGAGCTATTTAAAGAAAAATAGAGAAAGAGAGAGAGAGAGAGATAAGAGTTATAACAAGAGATTATACACCCTTCCTAAAGTGGCAAGTTACTGTACGGTTTCCCCCACGCTTCAAAATTAAATAAAAAATTGCAAGTTTTTTAATAATTTCAGAGCTATATTTTAAGATGCAATTATCTTTCATTAGACTTGTTATTAAATAATGTATAATAAATGCAATAGATATAATTATGTTACGAGACGAGGCTCCGGCCGGCGGCGGCGGCTGGACACAGATTCCCAAAGATGTCTCCTTTTACTTAAGAACTAAGCCCCCTTTTTGTCCAACTTGTAGATTAGATCAGATTTGTCACAAAATATAGTTCAACATTAAAGATATTCAGTTGAGGCCCTAAAACGTCACAAATGAAGTTACCACCGGTTCGAAACCAAATAAAAATTTTATACAAATAAAAGTGAAATTCGTATGAAAAATGCATTGTACGAGTATAGTTCCAAAGTTATAAGCGAACAGAAATAGTGGCTTTCTATACTATTTAGAAAACTAAAATCAGCAGAGGAATATTCTCTCTCTTTCTAAAAAAACGAACCGTAATAAAACATATTCTAAATACTTTGTCTCGTCCGTCCGTCCGCCCGCCCGTCCGCCCGGAGCCACAAGTGCCATTGTAGGTCGCTTCCGACACAGTCAAATACGCTGTGCGTTATCATATTATTTTGTGTTTATATTCCAATATACGTATATTATTAATATTACCAAAAGTTACGCGTGTCAGGGCTCGGCCTGCATCGTATCAGTTTCCCATTCAACATGTATGATTATTCATTCCACAGACTATACAAGTACTGCTCTTCATTCAATTTTAGTTGAGTTTCTTGAATTAAACATACTGTCAACGCCATCTGTCGGCGTCCCGCGAAAACTTCCAAACACTCCGGTGTTGCCACAACCGAGCCCCCGTTTCTACCCCTATTTGTGTATATTTTTTTAAACTAGTTTAACATTACAATTATTAGTTTGGTTTAGTTTTCGTTAGTGGTTAATTTTTAACGTGCATTTTCCATTGTTATGGCACAGTGTAAATACAAACAGCGTTGCGACAGGCTGATGTTCCTCGCGGTGCGTCTGTTCGTGGTTATACTGTGGTAGGGGGCTTTTTTTTTATAATTGTAGCAATTTCATCGCCTTCAGTACGTATTCGCTGATTCCTTTTGTTAAATAACCAATGGGTAGTGTAAGGAACAAGGTTATCTGTAAAATCCACCAGTATTTTACTGTTTAAGAGTAAATTTCGACAATATCGTTTCCAATAACTCTTTTACTCTATGAAAAGTAAGGTAATACAACGGCACAAATGAAGCGTTGTACAACAAACATTATATTACTCAATATGGAAGACAAGCAATCGTTTCTTTGATTAATGAATGAATTAAGAAATCAGGTTCTTGTCCTTACGCTACCAATTCGTTAAGTTTTCGTTGCTCAATTATGTATGTTTTTATTTCACTTTTTATCGTATTAATCTTCTGTTTTATTGTTTGTAAACGTACATATCATATAACCACACTACTCCATTTTATGTATGCAGGTTTTGACAATATTGCTATAGGAGTTTTAACTTTAATGCTGCTTATAACAAAGTCTAAAGTTCTTAAGTCTGAGTCTTTAATAGTGTATTTTGCCACAATTCATAACATTTCATAATTTATACCGATTTCTAGACCGTTAAAAATCATAATATTCTGAGTAAAATAGTGGACAGTATGGTGTATTTTTGTACGGATGCACAAGGACGCTATGTCGAAACTATGTCGTACAAGTGACGTCATATTGACGGTGAGGTTTGTTCAGAACTATAATTATAAATGTAAGGCAATAATAATGAAATGTTATAAATTAATTCCAATTCCGTAGTTTACGTTTTACGTTATGTGACAGCTCTTAGTTGGTATTCAGTAAAATTACAGGTTTGAAATGTCGAATCGAGACTAATTATTAGTAAAATTGATAAACACATCGGGATTATTCGGAGCTGTTCGGGTGACGAACCGATTGGATTATTTACTGTATCGAATAGCAAATATTGTTTATGTTCAGAAAATTAGTAGTAAAATATTATTTATTTTATTAATGTGATGGTAACTTTGATATTTTAGAGTGGCAACACACGACCTGTCTTCATACTGAATACCTTAAACTGTCGTAGCATACACAATAAAATTGAGAGTTTTCAACAGAAAATCCAAAAACCTTTCATCGCGTGCTCTCCACACAACTGTCCGTTCTCCGGCCATAATACCAAAGCATTGTATTACTTAAGACATAACTCCATTGTGAATGAGAAAATTAGGATTTTGAATTTCGAATACGAATTTTAAAAAAACAGATGGCGCTAGCGTCGAGTTGGTATTTTAATAATTACAGTTTAAAAGGTTTTATTAGCAATTTTTTTTAAGTTAATTTCGTATTTGGAACCGAAGTCAGATTCTCAGGAGCCAAGTCCGCCTCGATGTGCTCAGTCGTTTTTTTATTTGTATTAAATGCACTGCTATTGTACATTTTGGTTTTTTATTTTTTCTTTTCCCTCCTAATTTTTAATTTTGTTTGTTTAGTTTTTTATCTATGTATTTTATATAAATTGATAGGTTGTGTTTATTTTTTATTTCTTATTTTGTAGTTTTACGACCACTGCCACCATTTTCTTTTTTCTGGATGTTTAATGTCAGTCTTAAAATTTTTATAATAAAAACTGAATATTCCTAGATGATTTGAGAAAACCAAAATAGCATTTAGTATTGATTGACAAAATATCTAATTTCTACCATATTGGTAGAATATTATTCTGGTCACTTCTAAAATATTTGTAAGAAAGTCAAGTATTGTCGCCGCGGCTTTTGATTTGAACACAGTCTTAGAGTGAGATATAATTATAAAGCTGAATGTATGTGTGTGTGTGTAAATAGTGTTGTCCTATAAAAGTTTATTTAATTAGTAGTAAAAGTTGATTGTGAAATGTTTACCGTGGTGAAATTGAGTAAATATTGTAAAAACTTTTGTTGTCGTTGACGCTAGTGTTGGCCTGAAGACTGATTATCGATAGTTTCGTGAATAAATAACTAGTATACTGATTAAACGACGGGTAGGGAACAGCTGTTCATTAGACGCGGTAGGTATTTAGTTTCGAGCCGTAATACCGGTGAAATTGCTAAATTAGTAAAGTACTTAATGATAATTGTAAATATATGAAAAACAAATCACACTTGTGGGGTATAGTAAATTAATAAGTTTAATACAGGTAGGTCATGGCTAGTACCTGGCCAGAGTCCCGCCGCTGGGAGGATGCGTTTTGATGTCCACGCGTCGGTCTGTTGGCCATTTTTTTATTTATCTTTTTATTATAGGTGGAATTATATGCGTCGGTCTGTTGGTCATTTATTTATCTATTTACTAGCTGTTCCCGCAGTTTCACTCGCGTTCCCGAAGGATGTAACATTTTCCCGGCACTAAAAGTATTCTATGTTAATTCTAATGCCTCCAAGAATATGTGTACAAAGTTTCATGATGATCGGTTAAGTAATTTTTGCGTGAAAGCGTAACAAACAAACTTACATTCACATTAATATTATTAGTAGGGATCTAGGGTTATAAGGCACACCAACAGTATACATATAGGCACTTTCATAAAATTAATACACGAAATTAAAATTCTATCCGAATTAACGTACAAGAGGCGTTCGCCAACATGACCATGACATTAAAATAAACATTTGAAGGTCATGACTAACGCTTGAAGTAACAGTATTTTACCGAACCAGGCAAAGAGTAGTAAATAGCGCTAGTTGGCTTGGTGGTTAGAGACATCCAGGGTAAACATTTGTGTACATGAACATTTCCGCTTGTTCTTTAATATGTCTGGTATGTAAATATCTATATAATTATGTTTAAGATGAAAAAGAGAGTGTTATATATCTAGATACAAGCTCATAGTACAAGCTCTGCTTAGTTTGGGATCAAATGGCCGCGTGTAAAGAATATCCCAGGATATTTATTTATGAGTTTAAAATTTTTAGTCTGGTTCTTATTCGCGCATTCTCTCAGCGGCCGCGCTGTAGCATTTTTAAGTACATCGATATCTTTCTTTCGGGCAACACTATATTGTAAAATTGTGTACATTATGTATAAAATCGAGCGAGTATTTTTTCCATTTCCGTAAACAAACTTGCCAAATGTTAGTGTTACCAGCTCTGTACGAAGGTTTCATGTGACGAGTTACCATTTTTTACTCTGTCCACACCGAATGTAACTTTTCATGGAACGAATGCAATACCGTTATGGTACAAACGTCATCAAATATACTATCTCAGATGCAGTACAGAGCAACACAATCTTGCCGTCGCTTTCAGACAGTCCAATAGCGTAGTGCCTGTTTATAGCCCATGTATGTACTGTATACTTATACATACATAGTGAATATATCAAAGTATTTTTGCATGAATTAAATTATTAACTAAGTGTCCGAACGTAGCGAGCGGTTGCGTTTACTCACAATATTAGATGGATATGCATTTATTCGATTCATAAGGAGTTTATAGTGTAAAAATAATAATATTTCAATGTTAGTAATTTTTTACGGTTTCTATGCACGAATCTTTTATGCTTATAAATATTGTGAGTGAACTGAGCCGCGGCGAGGAGTATGAATTATAATAATAACGTTTGGAGTCAATGCACGCGTTACAATGCAATAACTTTTCTATACGAACAAATAAATATAAAAAAGAATATCGAGTAGTGAGCCAGTAGTGGTGTATTGGTGTGCTACCCTAAGTGCCCGTTAGTTATTAATTATCGTTTGTAAGATGACAGTCGTTTTTGATCGCTATATCGAAGGTACGTACCTGTTGGCCAAATGAATCCTAGTGTTACCATGTTGAACTACCCTAGTTTCTACCAAACTTTTAACGATGAGTTGAAACGGTGAACGCGCCCCTTAGACCAAGAGCAAGAGCGGCAACCGCCGCAGTCATCAAATATTCGCATCGTAGCGAACAGTATCGTATCCATTATACGAACTGTGCTTCTGTTAATAGCAAATGTTCGCTATAGATTTTAGGGCTGCAGTTATCAGTCCACGTATCATAATATATAATGTCATCAGGGTCTTCTTTTTCATTGGGCACTTTGGTCAAGTGCCCAGGGCCCCTTAGTTCCTGTCACCTGCCTGAAGACCAACCTAAAACCAATGTTGCGAAAATAATGCAACGCATCGGACGGCCATAGGTGACAGAAAACGCACGCTCTTTGAGCTGTCATATTAGAGTCATAAGGGCCTCCGACAGGTTAAAGAGGGCCCTGAATGTCAAACGAAGAATCCTAAAATCGTGACCCAGTGGCGCGTGCGGCTCTTGCAACCAAGTATGCGTTCACCTATAAAGTTTATTGTATTACCTACCTAAAGAGATTCTAAAACATAATTTAAGTCTAAAATCTGAATGTGTTTAACTAGATCAACAAGCACTACGGCTCGCATCCAATCCGAGAAATAAAAAGCAAAAAAAAAACTACTTGAAAAAAATATTTTTTAATAATCACTTTGCTAGCTGAATTAGTGTTTGATCTAGTTAAAAATCCTTTATATTGTCAAACTATAAAAATACGAGTTTTGTCTTTAAATGTATCGGTGGTAGTGATGGGCAGATATACGGATATACGGAGACATAGCGAGGGTGGGGTAAGGATAGGTGTAAATGATAATTGCTGGATGTTGTGAGCCTTTAGAAAGATGTTCTCGAGTAGTTGTTTTGTTGAAGGGAGCGGCTACATACACGCTTTGAACTACTGTCTGCCTGGAACTTATGATGATTCAACTACTCGTCAGTCAGGAGGAAGACCCTCCTCTCATTGCGTAAACTATTATTGTAAGAATATTAAAAAGCTCACACAGAAATTTAACTTAAAAATGTTACTTGGCGTGCATTTACTGTTGTTGGTACAAATGTAATCAACTTTTTTTTACTAATGGATCATTTTACGATTCTGGAATTTTTACATAGACAATAGAGTTTATTATGGATTATAAAAAGTTTTAAGAGATAGTTCTAATAAATTTCGATTCACATTACAATTATAATCTTCAGTTTGCCAAACGTCAGTGGTTCGAGAGTGAGTAAACCCCCATCAATAAAAGTGTCGTTGTGTACAGGGTTTCTTGAAGATTGCTCAAAAAACTTAAAACTATTTTATATACAATGCGGTGTCTCTGACCGAGATCTTAATTGTATTGAGAATCGATCTTTAAATAACAATAAAAATGCTACCTCCTCGTTCAAAATGAAATTGTATAGAATAGCTAAAGATACAGATAAGCTTAGTAAATGTCACAGCTTAAAAATGTCAGCTATTTTTCAAATTAAAAATTAAAGCGCTTATGCTTTTTGTTCTCGTGTTACAGACAAATAAATATTAGTTTTTTTTATATTGTTCTAAATGTATCGTTGTCAAAAATCTTTATGACGAGGGATTAGGAGCAAATACATGCAAATTAAATTAAACTCGTACATGTTATCGATTTTTTTTTAACAATACCACGTCTATGGGTATTGTTCCTTGTACTTTTTTTATCGGTACCTAGCGTGAGAATAAGAAATGATGTATATTATTTATTATTGAAGCCAACGTAGGACTGCACTATTGATTTCAATGCAGAAATGTTTTACTGTGTTGACGAAGAATTTTTAGTAATTTTTTTGCTTACTGAATCTAAATTATAAAAAAGTAACTACGCTGTAAAATGTATTTTCAATGACAACTACTGGAGATTCAACTGTGAAGTGAGGTTCGTGAGATCTCGTCTACTACCTACCTATATTTATACCCTCTGTCAATTTCCCGCGTTAAAATTCGTCAGCACCATTGTCTCGGTGTTGCTAGCGTAGCGAAATTTAAATCAGTAAATATTTGCAAGTTTGGATTTACAAAGATGCTGTATTAATCAGGGTTCAATAATAAATAAATATGTTTCCAACGAAAATGCAATAAATGCTTTTTACACTGTTTACTGAATGTGTCGTGTTGTCGGCTCTGTGTCGGGATCCTCGGTGTGGTGCAACACTACTGCAAATAAAGTAATTTTGAATAGCGAACCTATGTTTTAATTATTTTTAGTTTAAATATTGGTTGGTATAATTGGTTTGATTACTAATTACAACAACAAAGACTATCTCTATAAATATTATAATAAGCCAATAATCATTTCATATTTTTTATTTCCACTAATTAAGATTTCTCAGTCCCACAGAATTTATCTCTTTATAACAGGTTTCATTTATTAAAAGAACATAATACAAATAGATTTGATTTGTGATCCCTATTGATAATCAACTTTATGCCGAAAACTACAAGTTCAAAATCATTAGTCTGCTTTTAACTTATTTCAGGCCTATGTCAAGTAATATTTTATGTTCAAAACGCGTAATTGTTAGTGATTGTAGTTCAATACTAAACTTTATCATGAGCATTCCCCAACGCGTTACCATTATGATAATGGTAACGCCATCTCGCGAGTTTTTGAGGTACTAGTAGGCTTACATCCAAAAGTACCTCAAACAATTAAGAGATGGCGCTACTTGACATTATTAGCATGAGAGCGGGTAGTGATTGCTCGAAAACGGCTTTATCGTTCCGTAAATATATTTCTTCACTTCATTCTTCAAATATTCGATAATATATTGTATGTAATACTATTATATATATAATAATCGATTCATCAATACTCAATCTGCGATTATACGTCAAGTCATAATTCTTCAACCTCTAACTTGTCGATGAATGAGGCCAAACAGATTTTACCGTCCTTCCCACCTCTGCGCAAGACCATATAGGTAACGAAAAAGGATCATGTAAAAACAAAACCGTGCCTATTCACGAACGATGAAAGTCAAAAAAACTTACTTTAACGCCTGGCTTGATGAGCACGTTATTTTCTGTTTTGTTAGCCAATTTGAAGCCCCCATGCCCATTTGCATTCAAAACGAAGTCTCTGGGAATCTCTATTAACAGTAGGTACTCGGTTAATGTGGAGAACGTTGTAACATAGTATACATGTATGTTGTACCAACGCTTAAATTTATCAAGGACAAGGACATAGGTGTTGCAATTTTCTACTATACATAGATACCGCTGGAATAGTGTATAAACAATTAGGTCTTTATCCGATACGGAACGCTTGGCCGACATTTAAGAGTTGCTGGCATGTGGTGCATATGCCAGGCGAAGGGAAAATGTAGATCAGATGGTGGAGATCGGTGACCCTGAGCCTACACATTTGTATTCGGAAGTTGTTTAGCAAAAAGCTACACAACTTGAAAATGATAAACATTTAGGTCTTGCCAAAGTTTTTTATCCAACTTGATCCGTAGAAATACTATACTAAGTTTGTAGGTTTCCTGAAAGAAGACCGCTTCAACAAGTTTTACACTTGTTATTGGAATCCAGAACAAATATATTGTATAAGGAAACGTTCAAATGCAAATATTGCGAAGCTGGTGAAGTTTGCATACAGCAGGAATTGTTTCGACTCAAGTAAAATCAACGATATAAAGTTCTCCAGGCAGTATACGAGGTGTGTTAAAAAAGTAAGGTGACTTTTAAAATTTCGCGGGCAACGTACTTTTGATTATCGATTTGTTATGTTTGTACACTCTTCCCGAACATCTGTACCAAGTTTCAAGTGTATAGCATTTTTTGTTTGGTTGTGAGAGGCGTAAAAGTTATAAGTAAGTGTTTTGCGTGCTCGGCGATTTCTTGCTATCGAAAAATATGGATCAAAGGATTTGCATCAAATTTTGTGTAAAAAATAAAATAAAGTGGTCCGAAACACTTGAAATGTTGACAGTGGCATACGGTAAAACTGTTCTGAGTAAAAAAAAAGGTTTACAAGTGGTACAAACTCTTCCAAGATAGCCGGGAAGATGCCAATGAAGAGCTTCGCTCTGGACGCCCAAGCACGTCAACAACCGATGAAAACGTTCAAGCAGTGAAGAAAATTGTTTTGGAAAATCGTCGAATCACTATCAGAGAAGTTGCTGAGGATATTGGTATATCGCTTGACCATGAATTTTTTTCTAACGTTTTGGGCATGAGACGTGTGTCAGCGAAGTATGTTCCGAAATTGCTAAATTTTGACCAAAAGAACCGTCGCATGAGCATCGCTCAAGAACTGTTGAATAACGTCAACGACGACCCAGATTTACTCAAAAGGGTCATTAGACCCCATGTGACTTTTTCTTGTTCCCAGAACTAAAGAGACCTATGAAAGGACGGAGATTTGCAACGATTGAAGAGATAAATACTGCATCGCTGGAAGAGCTCAAGGCTATACCGAAAAGTGCTAATGAGAAGTGCTTTGAGGATTGGAAAAACCGTTGGCATAAGTGTATTGTATCTGAGGGGGATTACTTTGAAGGATACAACATAAATATTGATAAATAAATAAATATTTTTTCTTAAAAATACAGTCACCTTATTTTTTGAACACACCTCGTAGATTAACAAAAGAAGCGTTTTACTATATTGTTGAAAAATTGTGCAATAATACCAGCCTCTAAAAGATTCAGCTTGGAGCTGAAGGTTGGTTGAAAATTAGTCAATTTTGATTTTTATTCATGCGGCTTTTAAGCTACTTTCTTATTTATTAAAAATAAACAAGTCGTGGAAAATCAAAGCTATTCTAGTAGTCTGCATGTCAAGCATTGGTAATGCCTATGGACATTTTACTATTTAGTACCGTTGGACATTAGATACACATTAGAGGCACTTACCCAGGACCTTGGTATAATTGTAGTGTTCAGGGCAGATTATTTATTGTTTAATAATTGATTTATGTTTTTATAGTTAAGATTTAATTATAAGAAACAAATGAATAGATTTAAGTTGTAATGTAAGATAGAAAATGACAAATAAACAAAAGCCGACGGCGGGTCTCGACAAGGTAACGCCGCGAGCTACTTAAGACATGATATATCTATTCCTCTCCCACTGTGTCTCTCTCTTACACAGCTAGTTTTACAAAGATAGAAAAACCTCTACCTAACAACTAACTGAATGATTGAGGCCCAACAGATTTTACCGGCATCGGCGCAAGAAGAAGTGTATATAAGTATAGAAAAAAGGATCGTAAATATAAAACCGGTACAATGAAAATAAAACTTACTTACTTTGACGCCTAGCTTGAATATTCTCTCCTGTTGGTGAATTTAAGCCCAAGGGGGGCTTAAATTTATTTACATTCAAAACGAAACTCCCTGGAAATATCTATTAACAGTACGCGGTTAAATTACTGAATAAATGGTTTTGAAAATGTGGAGGACGTTGTTATATATATGTACCAACGCTTTAATGTATCGGACAAGGAGCTAGGTGTCCCTGAGCCTAAACATTGGTATTTGGAATGTGTCTACCAAAAAGCTACACAACTTAAAAATGATAAAAAATTGGGTCTTGCCAATGTTTACAATCCGATTTGATCGGTAGAGAAACTGCCCGGATGCCGCCGTAAGTAACAAATCAACCTCGGCAAAGGGCTTCTCTAGGCAGTCAGTGTGACAACCCTGCCCAGAAAAGCCCTTCGTCGAGCACGTTTGTATTTGGATGTTTATTTGCGAAAACCTTGATGATAAACAATTGGGTCTTGCCAACGATTCCGATCCGATTTGTTCCGTTGAATTTGCAGGTTGCCTGAAAGAAGTATGCCTTTTATTGGAACGCAGAACAAATATACTTGTACGAGTATAAGGAAACGTTCAAAAGCAATGATTGCAAAGCTGGTTAACTGTCGATCGACGCGACAGGTTCCCGGATGATATGCCGAATTAAAAGGGACTGGGCGAGTCCAGCTGCTCTATATTCTTATAACAGGCGGTAGTTCCATTTCACGCCAACATTTTGCATGTCTATCAAATGGTTTCAGAATAGCTCGATCCTAATTTCGTAGGATAAATGAAAATATTGATCAATATAGCTCTTCTTGTACAATTACGATGGCAGTGTAATGTCACATTATCTTCAAATCACTTCTTATTCCATACATAGAGGACTCCCACTCGACGGATTGCAGTACAAATTCAAAAGCAATTTCAAGCCCCCATGCCCATCATTCAAAACGAAAGTCCCTGAAAATCTCTATTAACAGTACGTGGTTCATGTGGAGGACGTTGTAAGATTGTACAAATTTATGTGTCACCACTTTTTTTTATCGGCCAGGGGGATAGCGATGCACGTTTCTACTATAGATACCGCTGGAATGGAGCATACTAAATTACGGTTTTTATCCGATACGGAACGTGTGGCCGATATTTAAGAGTTGCTGGCATGTGGAGCATATGACAGGCGAAGCGAAAATGCAGATCAGAAGGTGGAGTTTGGTGACCCTGAGCCTGCACATTTGTATTCAGATGTTGTCCAGCAAAAAGCTACACAACTTGAAAATGATAAACGATTGGGTCTTGCCATCGCTTCCAATACCATTTGATTCGATATATTGATCCGTAGAGAAACGGCAATACGATACTGAGATTGTAGGTTTCCTGAAAGATGTACGTTTCAACAAGTTTTACACTTGTTATTGGAATGCAGAACAAATATACTTGTATAAGCAAACGTTCAAATGCAAAGGCTGCGAAGCTGGTGAAGTCAGGAATTGCTTTGACCTTACGCGCGTGGTGTTCTCCTGCGGAAGCGGGCGGCCCGCCTTGTGGACCCCGACGTCAGCCGGGAGTTGGTTGTCGCCGTTTGGTCAAACCTCAGGGTGTGGCTCGAACGGGAGCTCGGGGCTCGCTCTTTCCACCTGACACAGATGATCAGCGGTCATGGTTACTTTGGTAGATACCTGTGCCGGGTGGCAGGTATGGAGCCCACGGAGTCGTGCCACCTAGTGAGTAGTATCATTACGTACGCTGAGGATATAGCATTTCTTATTCATGTAAGTAATTGGGATGATGCTCGACAAAATGAATGTTTTATGTTGAAAACAAATGTTTTATTATAAAAAAAGCGGGGGTGCTTTTAAGGTATTATCGAAATGATAATCCTTCTCATATCTGTCAATTAAATATTTATAACTATTGACGCCATGCACCCCACGCTTTTTTTTTTACAATAAAACATTTGTTTTCTTATTCAAACTATGAATAACTTATATTTATTAAAAAAAATTACATTATTCTTAATTAATATTTATTTGTTTTTTATTTCAGACGGGATTGCGTATATTCGTATATTCTCTCTTATGTGAGAATTTGAAGTACTCTTGCCCATTTTCATTCAAAACGAGAGACCCTGGAAATCACTATTAACGCTGGAACAGTGCATTCAAAATTAAGGTTTTAATCCGGCGACCGATGAGTTGCTGGTATGTGGTGCATCGCCAGTCGCGAAAGCAAAATGCAGATCTGAAGATGAATTTCGGTGACCCTGAGCCTGCACATTTGTATTCGGAAGTTGTCTTACGAAAAACTATGCAACTTGAAAATGATGAACAATTGGGTCTTGCGAACGTTTCCGATCCGATTTGTTCCGAGAGAGACGGCAATACGACGAATTTGCAGGATTCCTGCAAGAAATATGCCTATTATTGGAACACAGAACAAATATACTTGTATAAGGAAAGGTTCAAATGCCAAGATTGCGAAGCTGGTTAACTGTCGATCGACGCCACCGATCTGATATGCCGAATGTAAATACTGGACTGGTCCAGCTGCTCTATATTCTTATAACAAGCGGTAGTTCCATTTCTCGGCAAATTTTTGCACGTCGGCCAAATGGTTTCAGAATAGCACGATCCTAATATCGTTGGCCGTGGCATAAATAAAAATATTGATCAATATTCTCTCGTGTATATTGATCGATATAAAGCAATATTGGTTATCAAAATCACCTTTTATTCCACGCGCAGAGAGTACCATTGCCTCGACGCATTACAAATCCAAGAGCGAATCCGAAAACCTTACAGTGGGTGTACCGCAGGGCAGAATCCTGGGTCCACAATTCGTCGGCACACCAGACTTTATATAGACTTCCTCACCTGCTATCACATTTACAACTGTATGCATTTTCCTATTCTGTAAATAATTTATTAACCATATGTTCACAGGACCCCGGATACCACTTTCGTCCATTGCTTGGAGTAACACTTCATGGTCCAACGTGTCAAATGCTTTTTTGAAGTCTATGAAAAAGAGCCCTACATGTTTTTTATTATTGAGATTTTCATTGAGATAGTCTGTGAGTTGTGCCAGAGCAGTGGACGTGCTGCGTCCCTTCTTGAACCCGTGTATTAGATATTATGTTATTGCATTTGTTTATTTATAAGGACAGCCAACAAAACATACACTAAAGTATATAATACAAGGTCACAAACAATCCTTAAAGCTAAGTGCTGCTTTAATTACAGGCTATCTCAATGTGGTAAACAACAACGACAAAAAGACATGTATATATTATAAATTTGAGGTTTGTTAAGACTTAATTAAATCATAGATATAAAAATAAAAATAATAATAAAACAAAAATGATAATAAAACAAAAAAAGGCTTAAAAACTAGCATATAGTTACCCACAGACGTGATCATTTGGCTAAGGTTTGAGTTGAGAAGAAGGCCCAAAAGAAGCCAAAACTGCACGTTTAAATGCATGCGCTTTGTTTGAGAAGATGTCAATGTTATGGTTATTCCTATACATGTTGTTATATTGACTTTGAAGTCTATTTAAAGTAGCATGCTGACCCAGGTTAGTTTTAGAACATTTTACCAGGAACGGAATATATTTAATAAGACGAGGTAACTTGGAGGGGGCGTTCAGATTAATTGATTCTACTAAAAAAGGACAATCTATGATACCGTTAACCACGTTATATAGGAACATATGATCTAGCAGTTGTCTCCGCTCACGTAAGCTATTCATTTTGAAGTATGTGTGACGGTCATTGTAGAAGGGTAACAGCTTGACTTTATTACATTGGTATGAAAGATGCAAAAGAAATCTTTTCTGTACCCTTTCTAAGCGGTTAATATGCACGTCATAATGCGGGGACCAGACTTGTGCACAGTACTCGAGGGCAGAACGAACCAGGGTCGAATACAGCATGATTTTAGTGTCTGGTTTTTTTTAAATCCTTGCTGTTTCTTAAAACAAACCCCAGCATCTGAAATCCCTTGGTTGCAATTTTGTCGATGTGCATATGGAATCGTAGCTTCCTATCCAAACATACACCAAGATCACGAATGTGATCCACCTCCTCTAATATCGTGTTATCGATACAACATGACTGTGAAGATTGGTGCAAGTTTCGAAAGAATCTCATAGATTTGCATTTACCAATATTCAAGTCCATATTATTGACATCACACCAATGGGTCAGTCGGTCAATGTCTTCCTGGAGTAGTACGGTGTCAGACTCAGACTTGATCTGCAAGGCTAATTTGAGGTCATCAGCATAAAGAAAACATAAGGAATGTTCAAAGTGGGAAACAATGTCGTTCATAAATATATTGAACAAAATTGGTCCAAGGATAGAGCCCTGAGGGACTCCAGACATGGCCGGGAAACGCTCTGAAGTGTTCCCACTCACAACCACCCTTGAGAATCAATCACCCAGGTATGAAGTAAACCATTTTAGCAAATTTCCTGCGAAACCGAATAGAGAAAGCTTGTTGATTAAGATTTTATGATCAACGGTGTCAAATGCTTTGCTTATGTCCGTATAGATGGTATCAACAGGGATGCGAGCGTCCATAGAGTCGGTGACAAATGAAACAAAGGATATGAGATTTGTTGCGGTGGATCTAGATTTGTGGAAGCCATATTGCTGTGGCGATATCATGTGCCTAACATGCCAAATTACGGGACGCAGTAATGCTTCAAAAATCTTCGCAAAAACTGGCAGTATCGATATGGGTCTATAATTTTTAATAGAGGCAGAATCACCACCCTTGTGAATAGGTACTATTCTGGATTCTTTCCAGGCAGATGGAAAAATACCGGACGAGAGGGAGCAATTGTATATAATAGATAGAGGTAGGGAGAGCGCTTCTCGACATTGTACAATAAGTAGAGGTGGTATTCCATCAGAACCAGGACCCTTAGTTTGCTCCAGACTTTGGAGGGTTTTGAGTACCTCTTCGCGTGAGAACGCCACATTACTTATGCACTGCGTCAAGGTAGGACTTTATAAGATATTATCAGGGGTATTAATACTTGAAGATAGCAAGGGCTCTCTATATACTGACGCGAAACAAGAGGCGAATGCTTTTTACATTTATTATAAACGATTCAACATCGATCATTCGATGTTAAATAAATAATATAAAATAATTTTTATTTCAGACCACGGGAATCGAAACCGCCTTTGGCTCGGCAGTCGGGGTCGCTAACCACCAAGTCAACTGGCGTGAACAGATCCGTTTTCCACGACACACAAGCGGACACAGCGCCTCATTATAGGCGAGTCGTAGGTAGGTAGGTAGGTAGGTAGGTAGGTAGGTAGGTAGGTAGGTAGGTAGGTAGGTAGGTAGGTAGGTAGGTAGGTAGGTAGGTAGGTAGGTAGGTAGGTAGGTAGGTAGGTAGGTAGGTAGGTAGGTAGGTAGGTAGGTAGGTAGGTAGGTAGGTAGGTAGGTAGGTAGGTAGGTAGGTAGGTAGGTAGGTAGGTAGGTAGGTAGGTAGGTAGGTAGGTAGGTAGGTAGGTAGGTAGGTAGGTAGGTAGGTAGGTAGGTAGGTAGGTAGGTAGGTAGGTAGGTAGGTAGGTAGGTAGGTAGGTAGGTAGGTAGGTAGGTAGGTAGGTAGGTAGGTAGGTAGGTAGGTAGGTAGGTAGGTAGGTAGGTAGGTAGGTAGGTAGGTAGGTAGGTAGGTAGGTAGGTAGGTAGGTAGGTAGGTAGGTAGGTAGGTAGGTAGGTAGGTAGGTAGGTAGGTAGGTAGGTAGGTAGGTAGGTAGGTAGGTAGGTAGGTAGGTAGGTAGGTAGGTAGGTAGGTAGGTAGGTAGGTAGGTAGGTAGGTAGGTAGGTAGGTAGGTAGGTAGGTAGGTAGGTAGGTAGGTAGGTAGGTAGGTAGGTAGGTAGGTAGGTAGGTAGGTAGGTAGGTAGGTAGGTAGGTAGGTAGGTAGGTAGGTAGGTAGGTAGGTAGGTAGGTAGGTAGGTAGGTAGGTAGGTAGGTAGGTAGGTAGGTAGGTAGGTAGGTAGGTAGGTAGGTAGGTAGGTAGGTAGGTAGGTAGGTAGGTAGGTAGGTAGGTAGGTAGGTAGGTAGGTAGGTAGGTAGGTAGGTAGGTAGGTAGGTAGGTAGGTAGGTAGGTAGGTAGGTAGGTAGGTAGGTAGGTAGGTAGGTAGGTAGGTAGGTAGGTAGGTAGGTAGGTAGGTAGGTAGGTAGGTAGGTAGGTAGGTAGGTAGGTAGGTAGGTAGGTAGGTAGGTAGGTAGGTAGGTAGGTAGGTAGGTAGGTAGGTAGGTAGGTAGGTAGGTAGGTAGGTAGGTAGGTAGGTAGGTAGGTAGGTAGGTAGGTAGGTAGGTAGGTAGGTAGGTAGGTAGGTAGGTAGGTAGGTAGGTAGGTAGGTAGGTAGGTAGGTAGGTAGGTAGGTAGGTAGGTAGGTAGGTAGGTAGGTAGGTAGGTAGGTAGGTAGGTAGGTAGGTAGGTAGGTAGGTAGGTAGGTAGGTAGGTAGGTAGGTAGGTAGGTAGGTAGGTAGGTAGGTAGGTAGGTAGGTAGGTAGGTAGGTAGGTAGGTAGGTAGGTAGGTAGGTAGGTAGGTAGGTAGGTAGGTAGGTAGGTAGGTAGGTAGGTAGGTAGGTAGGTAGGTAGGTAGGTAGGTAGGTAGGTAGGTAGGTAGGTAGGTAGGTAGGTAGGTAGGTAGGTAGGTAGGTAGGTAGGTAGGTAGGTAGGTAGGTAGGTAGGTAGGTAGGTAGGTAGGTAGGTAGGTAGGTAGGTAGGTAGGTAGGTAGGTAGGTAGGTAGGTAGGTAGGTAGGTAGGTAGGTAGGTAGGTAGGTAGGTAGGTAGGTAGGTAGGTAGGTAGGTAGGTAGGTAGGTAGGTAGGTAGGTAGGTAGGTAGGTAGGTAGGTAGGTAGGTAGGTAGGTAGGTAGGTAGGTAGGTAGGTAGGTAGGTAGGTAGGTAGGTAGGTAGGTAGGTAGGTAGGTAGGTAGGTAGGTAGGTAGGTAGGTAGGTAGGTAGGTAGGTAGGTAGGTAGGTAGGTAGGTAGGTAGGTAGGTAGGTAGGTAGGTAGGTAGGTAGGTAGGTAGGTAGGTAGGTAGGTAGGTAGGTAGGTAGGTAGGTAGGTAGGTAGGTAGGTAGGTAGGTAGGTAGGTAGGTAGGTAGGTAGGTAGGTAGGTAGGTAGGTAGGTAGGTAGGTAGGTAGGTAGGTAGGTAGGTAGGTAGGTAGGTAGGTAGGTAGGTAGGTAGGTAGGTAGGTAGGTAGGTAGGTAGGTAGGTAGGTAGGTAGGTAGGTAGGTAGGTAGGTAGGTAGGTAGGTAGGTAGGTAGGTAGGTAGGTAGGTAGGTAGGTAGGTAGGTAGGTAGGTAGGTAGGTAGGTAGGTAGGTAGGTAGGTAGGTAGGTAGGTAGGTAGGTAGGTAGGTAGGTAGGTAGGTAGGTAGGTAGGTAGGTAGGTAGGTAGGTAGGTAGGTAGGTAGGTAGGTAGGTAGGTAGGTAGGTAGGTAGGTAGGTAGGTAGGTAGGTAGGTAGGTAGGTAGGTAGGTAGGTAGGTAGGTAGGTAGGTAGGTAGGTAGGTAGGTAGGTAGGTAGGTAGGTAGGTAGGTAGGTAGGTAGGTAGGTAGGTAGGTAGGTAGGTAGGTAGGTAGGTAGGTAGGTAGGTAGGTAGGTAGGTAGGTAGGTAGGTAGGTAGGTAGGTAGGTAGGTAGGTAGGTAGGTAGGTAGGTAGGTAGGTAGGTAGGTAGGTAGGTAGGTAGGTAGGTAGGTAGGTAGGTAGGTAGGTAGGTAGGTAGGTAGGTAGGTAGGTAGGTAGGTAGGTAGGTAGGTAGGTAGGTAGGTAGGTAGGTAGGTAGGTAGGTAGGTAGGTAGGTAGGTAGGTAGGTAGGTAGGTAGGTAGGTAGGTAGGTAGGTAGGTAGGTAGGTAGGTAGGTAGGTAGGTAGGTAGGTAGGTAGGTAGGTAGGTAGGTAGGTAGGTAGGTAGGTAGGTAGGTAGGTAGGTAGGTAGGTAGGTAGGTAGGTAGGTAGGTAGGTAGGTAGGTAGGTAGGTAGGTAGGTAGGTAGGTAGGTAGGTAGGTAGGTAGGTAGGTTGGTAGGTAGGTAGGTAGGTAGGTAGGTAGGTAGGTAGGTAGGTAGGTAGGTAGGTAGGTAGGTAGGTAGGTAGGTAGGTAGGTAGGTAGGTAGGTAGGTAGGTAGGTAGGTAGGTAGGTAGGTAGGTAGGTAGGTAGGTAGGTAGGTAGGTAGGTAGGTAGGTAGGTAGGTAGGTAGGTAGGTAGGTAGGTAGGTAGGTAGGTAGGTAGGTAGGTAGGTAGGTAGGTAGGTAGGTAGGTAGGTAGGTAGGTAGGTAGGTAGGTAGGTAGGTAGGTAGGTAGGTAGGTAGGTAGGTAGGTAGGTAGGTAGGTAGGTAGGTAGGTAGGTAGGTAGGTAGGTAGGTAGGTAGGTAGGTAGGTAGGTAGGTAGGTAGGTAGGTAGGTAGGTAGGTAGGTAGGTAGGTAGGTAGGTAGGTAGGTAGGTAGGTAGGTAGGTAGGTAGGTAGGTAGGTAGGTAGGTAGGTAGGTAGGTAGGTAGGTAGGTAGGTAGGTAGGTAGGTAGGTAGGTAGGTAGGTAGGTAGGTAGGTAGGTAGGTAGGTAGGTAGGTAGGTAGGTAGGTAGGTAGGTAGGTAGGTAGGTAGGTAGGTAGGTAGGTAGGTAGGTAGGTAGGTAGGTAGGTAGGTAGGTAGGTAGGTAGGTAGGTAGGTAGGTAGGTAGGTAGGTAGGTAGGTAGGTAGGTAGGTAGGTAGGTAGGTAGGTAGGTAGGTAGGTAGGTAGGTAGGTAGGTAGGTAGGTAGGTAGGTAGGTAGGTAGGTAGGTTAGGTTAGGTTAGGTTAGGTTAGGTTAGGTTAGGTTGGGGTGGGGTGCAGGTTGAGAGCCTCCTCGTGGCGCACCCTGGGCAACGTCGGTTTCGAGTGCCACCACACTTGGGCCGGCGGCTGATCTCAACACCGGGAGGGGCGGCCGCTAAGCCGCGACGTAACCCGTAAGGACTACCGGCTCTGCAGGCGGGTCAATGAGGGATCCGCCATATGCATCCGGAGTCCTGCTTCCGTGCGGGGGTCGAAGCGGTCGAAGCGGCTCGCGCCACTCGGGAGGGGGGGCGGCTGCGAAGCCGCGACGTAACCCGCAAGGCGGGGTAGGCCAGGGCAACCGGATACCCCGAAAGGGGGAGCTCGCGGCTCTGCACCTGGGTACCTGCTGCCGGTGGGGGATCGAAGCGGCTCGCGCCGTTCGGGAGGGGGCGGCTGCGAAGCCGCACCGTAACCCGCAAGGCGGGGTAGGCCAGGGCAACCGGATACCCCGAAAGGGGGAGCTCGCGGCTCTGCACCTGGGTACCTGCTGCCGGTGGGGATCGGAGCGGCTCGCGCCGCGTGGGGAGGGGCGCAATAGCGCCACCGCACCTATGGTGGTAGGTGTCGGAGCGGCTGAGGCCCGCCGCGGAGGCGACTGATGCCCGCGCTGCGTCTGTCCGATATTCGGCGGCAGCGCGGCGGCACAGCGCGAATGAGGGGTGGCTATAGCCACCGGAGAGGGGGACTCGTGCCCGGGCTGCGTCTGTCCGGAGTCCGGCGGCAGTGGGCACGTAGTCGGTGGTGAGGAGGGGCGCTTCGCGCCGGAGATGGGGGGGACTCGTGCCCGCTGCGTCTGTCCGGAGTCCGGCGGCAGCGTGGGCACGTAGTCGGGGGAGAGGGGCGGCTGGCGCCGCGGAGGAGGGCGTCCCACCTGCGCTGCGTCTGTCCGGTATCCGGCGGCAGCGTGGGGGGACGGGAGGGCGGCGGCTGGTTTTTATGCCCAGCCGTCTGCCAACCCGTAATCCTGAGCAATCGGGACCGGGGGCCCGGGTCACGTATGGCCTGGGCTGCGAGGAGAAAACCTCTATAAAAAACGCCAGAGGGGCGGCAGGCGGCGTCTGGCAATGAGGGCCGGATGCCGCCGTACGCCGTGGGCCCCCGGTGCACCGGGGGTCCCACAGAGGAGGGGGGTCTTAAGGGGCGGCTGAGGCCCGCTGCCCTGACCCCCCGGTGACTGCGGGCGGGGGATGGGAGTCCCCCGCTCGCCTTTCAACGAGTCACCAAGAGGATAGGGGATGGCCGTGCGTATTCGGCCTCCCCATCGGAGAGGGCGCCCCTAGCTTCGGCTGGGGCGAGGACCGGTGGGCACCCGCGGGTAATGCTTAGGCGGGTACCGTGGGTGTCCAACGAACCGGTAGGCGGAAATACGCCGTGGTGGGTTTTGGTGGGTATACCCTCGGGCCCCTGCTCATTTTTGATATGAGGAGGGGAGTTTGCGAGCGGGAGCCCCACATATCCCCCCGTCTCTCCCAGGGCGGGGGTCGAACTCATAATGGGTTTCCCACCACGTCAACAAAAAAAAAAAAAAAAAAAAAAAGGTTGGGGTGCAGGTTGAGAGCCTCCTCGTGGCGCACCCTGGGCAACGTCGGTTTCGAGTGCCACCACACTTGGGCCGGCGGCTGATCTCAACACCGGGAGGGGCGGCCGCTAAGCCGCGACGTAACCCGTAAGGACTACCGGCTCTGCAGGCGGGTCAATGAGGGATCCGCCATATGCATCCGGAGTCCTGCTGCCATGCGGGGGTCGAAGCGGTCGAAGCGGCTCGCGCCATTCGGGAGGGGGGGGCGGCTGCGAAGCCGCGACGTAACCCGCAAGGCGGGGTAGGCCAGGGCAACCGGATACCCCGAAAGGGGGAGCTCGCGGCTCTGCACCTGGGTACCTGCTGCCGGTGGGGATCGAAGCGGCTCGCGCCGTTCGGGAGGGGGCGGCTGCGAAGCCGCACCGTAACCCGCAAGGCGGGGTAGGCCAGGGCAACCGGATACCCCGAAAGGGGGAGCTCGCGGCTCTGCACCTGGGTACCTGCTGCCGGTGGGGATCGGAGCGGCTCGCGCCGCGTGGGGAGGGGCGCAATAGCGCCACCGCACCTATGGTGGTAGGTGTCGGAGCGGCTGAGGCCCGCCGCGGAGGCGACTGATGCCCGCGCTGCGTCTGTCCGATATTCGGCGGCAGCGCGGTGGCACAGCGCGAATGAGGGGTGGCTGTAGCCACCGGAGAGGGGGACTCGTGCCCGCGCTGCGTCTGTCCGGAGTCCGGCGGCAGTGGGCACGTAGTCGGGGGTGAGGAGGGGCGCTTTGCGCCGAGAAGGAGGGTGACTCGTGCCCGCTGCGTCTGTCCGGAGTCCGGCGGCAGCGTGGGCACGTAGTCGGGGGAGAGGGGCGGCTGGCGCCGCGGAGGAGGGCGTCCCACCTGCGCTGCGTCTGTCCGGTATCCGGCGGCAGCGTGGGGGGACGGGAGGGCGGCGGCTGGTTTTTATGCCCAGCCGTCTGCCAACCCGTAATCCTGAGCAATCGGGACCGGGGGCCCGGGTCACGTATGGCCTGGGCTGCGAGGAGAAAACCTCTATAAAAAACGCCAGAGGGGCGGCAGGCGGCGTCTGGCAATGAGGGCCGGATGCCGCCGTACGCCGTGGGCCCCCGGTGCACCGGGGGTCCCACAGAGGAGGGGGGTCTTAAGGGGCGGCTGAGGCCCGCTGCCCTGACCCCCCGGTGACTGCGGGCGGGGGATGGGAGTCCCCCGCTCGCCTTTCAACGAGTCACCAAGAGGATAGGGGATGGCTGTGCGTATTCGGCCTCCCCATCGGAGAGGGCGCCCCTAGCTTCGGCTGGGGCGAGGACCGGTGGGCACCCGCGGGTAATGCTTAGGCGGGTACCGTGGGTGTCCAATGAACCGGTAGGCGGAAATACGCCGTGGTGGGTTTTGGTGGGTATACCCTCGGGCCCCTGCTCATTTTTGATATGAGAAGGGGAGTTTGCGAGCGGGAGCCCCACATATCCCCCCGTCTCTCCCAGGGCGGGGGTCGAACTCATAATGGGTTTCCCACCACGTCAACAAAAAAAAAAAAAAAAAAAAAAAAAAAAAAAAAAAAAGGTTAGGTTAGGTTAGGTGGGGTGCAGGTTGAGAGCCTCCTCGTGGCGCACCCTGGGCAACGTCGGTTTCGAGTGCCACCACACTTGGGCCGGCGGCTGATCTCAACACCGGGAGGGGCGGCCGCTAAGCCGCGACGTAACCCGTAAGGACTACCGGCTCTGCAGGCGGGTCAATGAGGGATCCGCCATATGCATCCGGAGTCCTGCTTCCGTGCGGGGGTCGAAGCGGTCGAAGCGGCTCGCGCCACTCGGGAGGGGGGGCGGCTGCGAAGCCGCGACGTAACCCGCAAGGCGGGGTAGGCCAGGGCAACCGGATACCCCGAAAGGGGGAGCTCGCGGCTCTGCACCTGGGTACCTGCTGCCGGTGGGGGATCGAAGCGGCTCGCGCCGTTCGGGAGGGGGCGGCTGCGAAGCCGCACCGTAACCCGCAAGGCGGGGTAGGCCAGGGCAACCGGATACCCCGAAAGGGGGAGCTCGCGGCTCTGCACCTGGGTACCTGCTGCCGGTGGGGATCGGAGCGGCTCGCGCCGCGTGGGGAGGGGCGCAATAGCGCCACCGCACCTATGGTGGTAGGTGTCGGAGCGGCTGAGGCCCGCCGCGGAGGCGACTGATGCCCGCGCTGCGTCTGTCCGATATTCGGCGGCAGCGCGGTGGCACAGCGCGAATGAGGGGTGGCTGTAGCCACCGGAGAGGGGGACTCGTGCCCGCGCTGCGTCTGTCCGGAGTCCGGCGGCAGTGGGCACGTAGTCGGGGGTGAGGAGGGGCGCTTTGCGCCGAGGAGGAGGGTGACTCGTGCCCGCTGCGTCTGTCCGGAGTCCGGCGGCAGCGTGGGCACGTAGTCGGGGGAGAGGGGCGGCTGGCGCCGCGGAGGAGGGCGTCCCACCTGCGCTGCGTCTGTCCGGTATCCGGCGGCAGCGTGGGGGGACGGGAGGGCGGCGGCTGGTTTTTATGCCCAGCCGTCTGCCAACCCGTAATCCTGAGCAATCGGGACCGGGGGCCCGGGTCACGTATGGCCTGGGCTGCGAGGAGAAAACCTCTATAAAAAACGCCAGAGGGGCGGCAGGCGGCGTCTGGCAATGAGGGCCGGATGCCGCCGTACGCCGTGGGCCCCCGGTGCACCGGGGGTCCCACAGAGGAGGGGGGTCTTAAGGGGCGGCTGAGGCCCGCTGCCCTGACCCCCCGGTGACTGCGGGCGGGGGATGGGAGTCCCCCGCTCGCCTTTCAACGAGTCACCAAGAGGATAGGGGATGGCTGTGCGTATTCGGCCTCCCCATCGGAGAGGGCGCCCCTAGCTTCGGCCGGGGCGAGGACCGGTGGGCACCCGCGGGTAATGCTTAGGCGGGTACCGTGGGTGTCCAATGAACCGGTAGGCGGAAATACGCCGTGGTGGGTTTTGGTGGGTATACCCTCGGGCCCCTGCTCATTTTTGATATGAGGAGGGGAGTTTGCGAGCGGGAGCCCCACATATCCCCCCGTCCCTCCCAGGGCGGGGGTCGAACTCATAATGGGTTTCCCACCACGTCAACAAAAAAAAAAAAAAAAAAAGGTTAGGTTAGGTGGGGTGCAGGTTGAGAGCCTCCTCGTGGCGCACCCTGGGCAACGTCGGTTTCGAGTGCCACCACACTTGGGCCGGCGGCTGATCTCAACACCGGGAGGGGCGGCCGCTAAGCCGCGACGTAACCCGTAAGGACTACCGGCTCTGCAGGCGGGTCAATGAGGGATCCGCCATATGCATCCGGAGTCCTGCTTCCGTGCGGGGGTCGAAGCGGTCGAAGCGGCTCGCGCCACTCGGGAGGGGGGGCGGCTGCGAAGCCGCGACGTAACCCGCAAGGCGGGGTAGGCCAGGGCAACCGGATACCCCGAAAGGGGGAGCTCGCGGCTCTGCACCTGGGTACCTGCTGCCGGTGGGGGATCGAAGCGGCTCGCGCCGTTCGGGAGGGGGCGGCTGCGAAGCCGCACCGTAACCCGCAAGGCGGGGTAGGCCAGGGCAACCGGATACCCCGAAAGGGGGAGCTCGCGGCTCTGCACCTGGGTACCTGCTGCCGGTGGGGATCGGAGCGGCTCGCGCCGCGTGGGGAGGGGCGCAATAGCGCCACCGCACCTATGGTGGTAGGTGTCGGAGCGGCTGAGGCCCGCCGCGGAGGCGACTGATGCCCGCGCTGCGTCTGTCCGATATTCGGCGGCAGCGCGGTGGCACAGCGCGAATGAGGGGTGGCTGTAGCCACCGGAGAGGGGGACTCGTGCCCGCGCTGCGTCTGTCCGGAGTCCGGCGGCAGTGGGCACGTAGTCGGGGGTGAGGAGGGGCGCTTTGCGCCGAGGAGGAGGGTGACTCGTGCCCGCTGCGTCTGTCCGGAGTCCGGCGGCAGCGTGGGCACGTAGTCGGGGGAGAGGGGCGGCTGGCGCCGCGGAGGAGGGCGTCCCACCTGCGCTGCGTCTGTCCGGTATCCGGCGGCAGCGTGGGGAGACGGGAGGGCGGCGGCTGGTTTTTATGCCCAGCCGTCTGCCAACCCGTAATCCTGAGCAATCGGGACCGGGGGCCCGGGTCACGTACGGCCTGGGCTGCGAGGAGAAAACCTCTATAAAAAACGCCAGAGGGGCGGCAGGCGGCGTCTGGCAATGAGGGCCGGATGCCGCCGTACGCCGTGGGCCCCCGGTGCACCGGGGGTCCCACAGAGGAGGGGGGTCTTAAGGGGCGGCTGAGGCCCGCTGCCCTGACCCCCCGGTGACTGCGGGCGGGGGATGGGAGTCCCCCGCTCGCCTTTCAACGAGTCACCAAGAGGATAGGGGATGGCTGTGCGTATTCGGCCTCCCCATCGGAGAGGGCGCCCCTAGCTTCGGCTGGGGCGAGGACCGGTGGGCACCCGCGGGTAATGCTTAGGCGGGTACCGTGGGTGTCCAATGAACCGGTAGGCGGAAATACGCCGTGGTGGGTTTTGGTGGGTATACCCTCGGGCCCCTGCTCATTTTTGATATGAGGAGGGGAGTTTGCGAGCGGGAGCCCCACATATCCCCCCGTCTCTCCCAGGGCGGGGGTCGAACTCATAATGGGTTTCCCACCACGTCAACAAAAAAAAAAAAAAAAAAAAAAAAAGGTTAGGTTAGGTTGGGTTGGGTTGGGGTGCAGGTTGAGAGCCTCCTCGTGGCGCACCCTGGGCAACGTCGGTTTCGAGTGCCACCACACTTGGGCCGGCGGCTGATCTCAACACCGGGAGGGGCGGCCGCTAAGCCGCGACGTAACCCGTAAGGACTACCGGCTCTGCAGGCGGGTCAATGAGGGATCCGCCATATGCATCCGGAGTCCTGCTTCCGTGCGGGGGTCGAAGCGGTCGAAGCGGCTCGCGCCACTCGGGAGGGGGGGCGGCTGCGAAGCCGCGACGTAACCCGCAAGGCGGGGTAGGCCAGGGCAACCGGATACCCCGAAAGGGGGAGCTCGCGGCTCTGCACCTGGGTACCTGCTGCCGGTGGGGGATCGAAGCGGCTCGCGCCGTTCGGGAGGGGGCGGCTGCGAAGCCGCACCGTAACCCGCAAGGCGGGGTAGGCCAGGGCAACCGGATACCCCGAAAGGGGGAGCTCGCGGCTCTGCACCTGGGTACCTGCTGCCGGTGGGGATCGGAGCGGCTCGCGCCGCGTGGGGAGGGGCGCAATAGCGCCACCGCACCTATGGTGGTAGGTGTCGGAGCGGCTGAGGCCCGCCGCGGAGGCGACTGATGCCCGCGCTGCGTCTGTCCGATATTCGGCGGCAGCGCGGCGGCACAGCGCGAATGAGGGGTGGCTATAGCCACCGGAGAGGGGGACTCGTGCCCGGGCTGCGTCTGTCCGGAGTCCGGCGGCAGTGGGCACGTAGTCGGTGGTGAGGAGGGGCGCTTCGCGCCGGAGATGGGGGGGGACTCGTGCCCGCTGCGTCTGTCCGGAGTCCGGCGGCAGCGTGGGCACGTAGTCGGGGGAGAGGGGCGGCTGGCGCCGCGGAGGAGGGCGTCCCACCTGCGCTGCGTCTGTCCGGTATCCGGCGGCAGCGTGGGGGGACGGGAGGGCGGCGGCTGGTTTTTATGCCCAGCCGTCTGCCAACCCGTAATCCTGAGCAATCGGGACCGGGGGCCCGGGTCACGTATGGCCTGGGCTGCGAGGAGAAAACCTCTATAAAAAACGCCAGAGGGGCGGCAGGCGGCGTCTGGCAATGAGGGCCGGATGCCGCCGTACGCCGTGGGCCCCCGGTGCACCGGGGGTCCCACAGAGGAGGGGGGTCTTAAGGGGCGGCTGAGGCCCGCTGCCCTGACCCCCCGGTGACTGCGGGCGGGGGATGGGAGTCCCCCGCTCGCCTTTCAACGAGTCACCAAGAGGATAGGGGATGGCCGTGCGTATTCGGCCTCCCCATCGGAGAGGGCGCCCCTAGCTTCGGCTGGGGCGAGGACCGGTGGGCACCCGCGGGTAATGCTTAGGCGGGTACCGTGGGTGTCCAACGAACCGGTAGGCGGAAATACGCCGTGGTGGGTTTTGGTGGGTATACCCTCGGGCCCCTGCTCATTTTTGATATGAGGAGGGGAGTTTGCGAGCGGGAGCCCCACATATCCCCCCGTCTCTCCCAGGGCGGGGGTCGAACTCATAATGGGTTTCCCACCACGTCAACAAAAAAAAAAAAAAAAAAAAAAAAAAGGTTGGGTTGGGTTGGGGTGCAGGTTGAGAGCCTCCTCGTGGCGCACCCTGGGCAACGTCGGTTTCGAGTGCCACCACACTTGGGCCGGCGGCTGATCTCAACACCGGGAGGGGCGGCCGCTAAGCCGCGACGTAACCCGTAAGGACTACCGGCTCTGCAGGCGGGTCAATGAGGGATCCGCCATATGCATCCGGAGTCCTGCTTCCGTGCGGGGGTCGAAGCGGTCGAAGCGGCTCGCGCCACTCGGGAGGGGGGGCGGCTGCGAAGCCGCGACGTAACCCGCAAGGCGGGGTAGGCCAGGGCAACCGGATACCCCGAAAGGGGGAGCTCGCGGCTCTGCACCTGGGTACCTGCTGCCGGTGGGGGATCGAAGCGGCTCGCGCCGTTCGGGAGGGGGCGGCTGCGAAGCCGCACCGTAACCCGCAAGGCGGGGTAGGCCAGGGCAACCGGATACCCCGAAAGGGGGAGCTCGCGGCTCTGCACCTGGGTACCTGCTGCCGGTGGGGATCGGAGCGGCTCGCGCCGCGTGGGGAGGGGCGCAATAGCGCCACCGCACCTATGGTGGTAGGTGTCGGAGCGGCTGAGGCCCGCCGCGGAGGCGACTGATGCCCGCGCTGCGTCTGTCCGATATTCGGCGGCAGCGCGGTGGCACAGCGCGAATGAGGGGTGGCTGTAGCCACCGGAGAGGGGGACTCGTGCCCGCGCTGCGTCTGTCCGGAGTCCGGCGGCAGAGGGCACGTAGTCGGTGGTGAGGAGGGGCGCTTTGCGCCGAGGAGGAGGGTGACTCGTGCCCGCTGCGTCTGTCCGGAGTCCGGCGGCAGCGTAGGCACGTAGTCGGGGGAGAGGGGCGGCTGGCGCCGCGGAGGAGGGCGTCCCACCTGCGCTGCGTCTGTCCGGTATCCGGCGGCAGCGTGGGGGGACGGGAGGGCGGCGGCTGGTTTTTATGCCCAGCCGTCTGCCAACCCCCGGGGGTCCCACAGAGGAGGGGGGTCTTAAGGGGCGGCTGAGGCCCGCTGCCCTGACCCCCCGGTGACTGCGGGCGGGGGATGGGAGTCCCCCGCTCGCCTTTCAACGAGTCACCAAGAGGATAGGGGATGGCTGTGCGTATTCGGCCTCCCCATCGGAGAGGGCGCCCCTAGCTTCGGCTGGGGCGAGGACCGGTGGGCACCCGCGGGTAATGCTTAGGCGGGTACCGTGGGTGTCCAACGAACCGGTAGGCGGAAATACGCCGTGGTGGGTTTTGGTGGGTATACCCTCGGGCCCCTGCTCATTTTTGATATGAGGAGGGGAGTTTGCGAGCGGGAGCCCCACATATCCCCCCGTCTCTCCCAGGGCGGGGGTCGAACTCATAATGGGTTTCCCACCACGTCAACAAAAAAAAAAAAAAGGTTGGGTTGGGTTGGGTTAGGTTAGGTTAGGTTAGGTTAGGTTCCTGAGGAGAATCATAGAGCACTACCTCACGGACAGGGTAGTGCTCTATGAAAATAAGGACGGGCAAAGGGGGGAGAGGAGGATGGCCTGCGGCGTGCCCCAGGGATCCGTGCTCGGCCCCCTATTGTGGAACCTGGGGTACGACCGGGCAATTAGAGGAGAGCTGCTTCCGCGCACACTCGTCGTCTGCTACGCAGACGACACAATGGTAGCGGTGCGCGGAAGCAGCCTAAGGGGGACCCTCGCCGAAGCCGAGGAAGAGGTCGGCCAGGCGATCGGCCGCATACGGGGGCTCGGCCTAGCGGTGGCCATCCCGAAGACTGAGGCAATAGTCTTCGGGGGGCGGGGCAAACACTGGCAGCTGCCCGCCAACGCGGCGCTCCTGGTGGAAGGTAATGCGGTCCAGATAAGGCCCCACATCAAGTATCTGGGGCTAATACTGGACCGCAGGTGGAACTTCGGGGAGCACTTTAAAAAGTTAGCTCCCCGAATCAGGGGCGCCGCCATGGCACTAAGCAGACTGCTGCCCAACGTCGCTGGACCGAGCTCCTCGTGCCGGCGGCTGTACGCCGGCGTTGTCAGGAGCATGGCCCTCTACGGGGCCCCCATCTGGGCGGACAAACTATCCGCCCGGAACAGGGCTCACCTGAGAGGGCCACAGAGGATCGTGGCCCAACGAATGGTGAGGGCATACCGTTCGGTGGGCCACGCGGCGGCCTGCCTCCTCGCCTGCACCCCTCCGTGGGAGCTAGACGCTGAGGTGCAGGCGGAGACCTACCAAGTTAGGTCCGGGGCCCGGGCAAGAGGAGAACGCCCGGACCCTGAGGAGGTAGAGGCCTCCCGGCGGATGACGGCGCGCCGACTGCGGGAAAAATGGAAGTCCATCCTGGAGGACGCCCCCTACGGGACTCGCACCGTGGGGGCGATCCTCCCAGTGATGGACCAATGGTGTGAGAGGGCAGTCGGCGCGACGACATTTAGGCTCGTGCAGGTGTTGACCGGACACGGTAGCTTCGGTCATCACCTGCACATCATACAGAGGGAGCCAAGCCCGCTGTGCCATGAGTGCGGAGGTCCCGACGACACAGCCGAGCACACCCTACAGGTGTGCAGTCGTTGGGACGCGGAGCGTAGCCTCATGGCACAGGCAATACAGCGGGCAGACCTCTCGCTGCACAGCATCATTTCTGCGATGCTCAGCAGCGAGAGGTCCTGGGAGGCAGTGGTCTCCTTCTGTGAAACAGTTATGTCACAGAAGGAGACCGCGGAGAGGGAGCGCGAGGAAAATCCGCTCGCGCATCCCCTCCGGCGTAGACGGCCGGGGATGAGACGGCGGCAGTTTATTGCTCGCTCGTCGTAACCCCCAGTGACTGCGGGCGGAGTTTGGGAGACTCCGCCCGCCGCGAAAAGTCACAAGGCGGTCTGGGGGATGGCCAAGCGTGACCGGCCACCCCCCCATCGGCGCGGGAAGCCCCGGCAGAGGCTGGGGCGACCGGTGGGTGTCGTGGAGAATGCCTAGTGCGGGTGCCACGACACCCAACAAAACCGGAGAGAGGGCACGCCAAGGTGGTTTTTAGTGGGTATACCTCTCGGGCCCCTTCTCATTTTTAATATGGGAAGGGGAGTTTGCGAGAGGGAGTCCCACATATCCCCCCCGCCGCTCCCAAGGCGGGGGGTCGAACGCGCAAAGCGTTTTCCACCTTGTAAAACAAAAAAAAAAAAAAAAAAAAAAAAAGGTTAGGTTAGGTTAGGTTAGGTTAGGTTGGGGTGAGGACTATTTTCTGGGACGATTGTTACGATATTAAGAACTCATTTGACTTTGGCTTTGCTCACTCATAATTGACTCTGATATCTGCACTATCTCCTGATTTGGCTTTGTTATTTTGGATTTCGTTACTTTTTGATTGGTTTTGTTGTTTTTGGCAAAAATTGTTTGTTTACCTTTTTGCTTCGGAATTTGGTCCGTGTTGCCGCTATCGACTAGAGCCCTTCTAAGGGCTGGAAGATAGCGGCGATAGTCTAGTTTCGTGTGGGGCAAAAAGCGTAAACATTCATCGTAGGACTGGGAAGTTACTCAACTTTCCGTGAAAGTGACTTTTTAGGACGTGAAAAAGTTTTCGACAAATTTTGTCAAAACTTTCACCGTCCATAACTTTGGGACCCTAGCCCTTCTGGCGAAGGTCAAAACCTTGAGGCAAAGAGCTCGCTGAGCACTATTTTTTGATATTTTTTACGAGGACACACGACCCCGGGAAGGGGGCCAAAAAGCGCCCCAAAAATATTTTTATTGCTATTGCAAAAATTCAGGGGCAAACCTACAAATTGTATGGGAAAGTCGAGGGCAGACACACGCTTGACCGATCTGCCCTAACGACTTCTCCCATCGATATCTTCGGTCCGGGTGGTCGGATTTCGCCCAAACTTGGTGGAAAGATGGACGAGGCCACAAAGGCCACGTCCGCAAAGGGAGGGGGTCCATCCCCCCCCATCCTGAGGAGCCACGACCTCTCTTCTGACGAGGAGGATGTAATCCTCAGCGAGTATTTCTCCTCGCAAACAAAAAAGAGAGGCCGCGAGGATAAAGAGGAGGACCCCAGGCCCGAATTCAGGCCAAAAATGTGCACTGCTCGCAGGGGCAAACCCGCGCTGCAGTACGCACGCCTGGCAACAAAGCTCAGGAAGGGAGAGGAGAAGAGGATCGCGAAAGAGCCGGACTTTATGTCCCCGGTGGTAAACCTCGGCGTCGCCGTCGAGTATCTGAAGGACTTCCCGGGCCTGCGGGCCAAGAAGGGCAAGGAGGATGCCCCCAAGATGGGCGAGTTCGACCCGGTGCAGGCGGACCCGTTCGAGGCGGCCCGACAAGCGGCAGACTCGATCCTGAACGAAGTCCGCATCTCCGGGCACCTAAAGGGGACAGTGTGGTCCAAGATTAATCTGGCCTGCCGCACCATCAAAGACGCCATCCTCACCGCCGAAGCGGCAAAGGCCGAGAGCGAGGAAATCCGCATCCTCAAAGCGGACAACAAGAGGATGCGGCAGCAGCTCGGCCAATGCCTGGCCGAGTTAAAGGCGGTGCGCTCGGAGTTTTCGAACCGCGGGCCCCTCCCAAAACAGCCCTCCCAGCCAGCGTGCGAAACCGCGGCCCCCCAGTCCCTGCAGATCAGCGCGTCTGATCTGGCAGAGGCCATGGGGGAACTTAAGAGAGACCTGTTCACCTCCTTAGGCGGGATGATCAATACCCGCATTGAGGAGGTGAACAGGCGCCTTCCAGCGGAGCCTATTCATCGGCCCCCCCTAGCGGCCGACAAAAAGAGGTCGGAGGGACCGGCTGCACCGCCGGCTCCCACCAAAGAGCCCGAAAGGGCAAGGCTGGGAGACGGCCGGCCCACAAAGGCCAAGGCCCCCAAGGCACGCAAGGCGCCCAAGGCGCCACAGGAGGCACAAGCGGCCGGAAAGCCCGCCCCCGTAGCGGCAGGGACAGGACCGGGCCCATCGGGCACTCTACCCCAGGTAGACACCTGGGCCACAGTGACCCACAAGGGGAAGGGTAAGGGGAAAGGGAAGGGAAAGGCCCAACCCGCCCCCCCCACCCAGACGCCCCCCGTCAAAAAAGCAGCGCCCAAAAAGGCGCTGCAAGTGCCCAAAACGGCGGCGGTGGTAATCACAATGAGGAAAGACCTCACCACCGCCACCACGCTGCAGGCCACCATGGCCAAGGCCATTAATGGCCTAAGCCTTGGAGATGTAGGCCTGCAGCACGTAAAGGTGCGCCACTCCATGACGGGGGGAAGGGTGATCGAGGTCCCCGGGGCCGATAACGGACGGGCGGCTGATGAGTTGGCTGAAAAGCTCATCGCCATTGTAGGCGACGTAGCCAACATCAGCCGCCCACAAAAGATGGCCGCCGTCCTGATCTCTGGACTGGACGAGTCGGCGACCAAAGAGTCGCTGGCGGCGGCCATCGCCAAGGAAGGGGCCTGCACAGAGGCCAACATTAAAGTGGGGGGCATCCGTCCCCTCTACGATGGCACTGGATCAGCACTGGTCCAGTGCCCTGTGGGGACGGCCAAGGCCTTATTGGAGCGTGGCCGGATCCTGGTGGGCTGGGCGTCTGCCAGGGTCACCGCAGCCGGACCTACCCCCATGCGCTGCTTCAAGTGCATGGCGATAGGTCATACGAGAGAGCTGTGCCCCTCCAACATAGACCGCAGCGGGCTGTGCTTCCGCTGCGGCAAAGAGGGGCACTTCGCCAAATCATGCTGGGAGGAAAAGGCGCGGTGCGCTATATGCCACCACGCCAAACTCCCAGCTGGCCACACCATGGGGGGAGCCAAATGCTCCCCCCCAGTAGTAAGAGGCAGGGAGGTGAGGCTAAGGCCCGCCCGCCCCCCCCGCCCCACACCAGCTCCCACGGCCGCCGGCCACAATGAGGACAACCGCATGGAAGTCTAAATGCCAGTACACCGGCATTTGGACTTCCTGCAGGTGAACGCCAACCACTCCGCCAGAGCGCAAGATCTCCTTGCGCAGCACATGGTGGAGTGGGGAATTGGCGTCGCGGTGATCGCGGAGCCCTATTCCGTCCCCCCCCTTCAATATTGGGTCGGGGCGCCGGACGGAATGGTGGCCATCGCAGTGCCGGCGGTCGGGGATTTCCCCCCCATATCAAAAATAGAGGGCGGCCCGGGCTACGTGGCGGCAAAATGGGGGAACGACACCGTCTTAATAGCGGTGTACTTCTCCCCCAACAAGCCGCTACGTGAGTTCGAACAGTTCCTGGGGGTCCTGAGCGGGGTAGTGTTGAGAGCTGCCCCGTCTCAGATAATGGTTTTGGGGGACCTAAACGCCAAAAGTGCGGCGTGGGGATCCCCCATCACAGACCTCCGGGGGGCTGCCCTCGAGGGCTGGGTGGCGGCATCAGGACTGGTCGTCCTGAACCAGGGCAGCGCCAACACGTGCGTGCGGCGGCAGGGGGGGTCTATCGTGGACATCACGTTCGCGACCCCTGCCATAGCCGCACGCGTCTCCAACTGGCGCGTCCTGGAGGACGTCGAGACCCTCTCCGACCATTTATATATCAGGATGAGGGTCTCCAAGAATGGCGTCCAGCCGCCGCCCACCCCAGGGGGGGGAACAAGGGGCAGGGGAAGGGGGGAACCGAAGTTCCCCAGGTGGTCCCTGCCCCACCTGGACAGAGAAAGGGCGGACGAGGCGGCCATGGAGGAGGCATGGAACGCCGCCCCACCCCCCGAACTGGGGGTGGAAGTAAGGGCGGCAAGGTTCCGCGCCGCATTACAGAGGGTATGCGACGCGGCCATGCCTCGGGCCAGACGCCTGTCCGCCCGGAAAGAGGTGTACTGGTGGTCCACAGTCATAGCGACTCTACGGACCACCAGTAACAGTGCCCGCCGCGCCTACCAGCACTGTAGGCGCAGGCGGCACACACCTGAGGAAGAGGCGGGGCTCCACAGGGCCCTCAAAGAGGCAAAGGGGGCCCTCCAGGTGGCAATCGCCAAGGCCAAGGACGAGGCATACTGCTCGTTCTTGGCCACCCTGGACAGGGATCCGTGGGGGAGGCCATACAAGATGGTGCGTGACAAACTGCGCACCGCCCCCCCCATGGACTCCCTCGAGCCCCGCCTACTACAGAGGGTCGTAGAGGGGCTGTTTCCAGCAGCCCCAACGTTTCTCCCCCCGACGGCGGCCGACACCGCAACGGAAGAGGAGGCCGAACTCGTCGTCGCACCAATAAGCGACGACGAGTTCGAAAGAGTGATGGACCGACTCCGGGGCTGCAAAAAAGCCCCGGGCCCAGACGGGGTACACAGTCGAGTCCTCGCTGCCGCCCTAAAGCACCTCGGGGACCGCTTCAGGCAGATCCTCGATGACTGCCTGAGAGAGGGAAGGTTCCCGAGGGTGTGGAAGGAAGGGCGGCTCTGCCTCCTCCGAAAGGATGGTCGGCCGGCCGATTGCCCGTCCGCCTATCGCCCCATAGTGCTGCTGGATGAGGCCGGGAAAGCGCTAGAACGCATCCTGGCCCACCGGATCCAGCAGCACCTGGAGACCGTCGGCCCGAACGTGTCAGAAAGACAGTTCGGGTTCCGAGAGGGACGGTCCACGCTCGACGCGTTGAAGTGTCTGAGGAACTTCAGCGAAGACGCGTCGAGCAGGGGAGAGGGTGTCGTCGCGGTGTCTCTCGACATCGCAAACGCGTTTGGCACCCTCCCCTATGGGGCGATAAGTGGGGCACTCCGACATCACGGAGTGCCCCACTACCTGAGGAGAATCATAGAGCACTACCTCACGGACAGGGTAGTGCTCTATGAAAATAAGGACGGGCAAAGGGGGGAGAGGAGGATGGCCTGCGGCGTGCCCCAGGGATCCGTGCTCGGCCCCCTATTGTGGAACCTGGGGTACGACCGGGCAATTAGAGGAGAGCTGCTTCCGCGCACACTCGTCGTCTGCTACGCAGACGACACAATGGTAGCGGTGCGCGGAAGCAGCCTAAGGGGGACCCTCGCCGAAGCCGAGGAAGAGGTCGGCCAGGCGATCGGCCGCATACGGGAGCTCGGCCTAGCGGTGGCCATCCCGAAGACTGAGGCAATAGTCTTCGGGGGGCGGGGCAAACACTGGCAGCTGCCCGCCAACGCGGCGCTCCTGGTGGAAGGTAATGCGGTCCAGATAAGGCCCCACATCAAGTATCTGGGGCTAATACTGGACCGCAGGTGGAACTTCGGGGAGCACTTTAAAAAGTTAGCTCCCCGAATCAGGGGCGCCGCCATGGCACTGGGCAGACTGCTGCCCAACGTCGCTGGGCCGAGCTCCTCGTGCCGACGGCTGTACGCCGGCGTTGTTAGGAGCATGGCCCTCTACGGGGCCCCCATCTGGGCGGACAAACTATCCGCCCGGAACAGGGCTCACCTGAGAGGGCCACAGAGGATCGTGGCCCAACGAATGGTGAGGGCGTACCGTTCGGTGGGCCACGCGGCGGCCTGCCTCCTCGCCTGCACCCCTCCGTGGGAGCTGGACGCGGAGGTGCAGGCGGACACCTACGCGGTTAGGTCCAGGGCCCGGGCAAGAGGAGAACGCCCGGACCCTGAGGAGGTAGAGGCCTCCCGGAGGATGACGGCGCGCCGACTGCGGGAAAAATGGAAGTCCATCCTGGAGGACGCCCCCTACGGGACTCGCACCGTGGGGGCGATCCTCCCAGTGATGGACCAATGGTGTGAGAGGGCAGTCGGCGCGACGACATTTAGGCTCGTGCAGGTGTTGACCGGACACGGAAGTTTCGGTCATCACCTGCACAACATAAAGAGGGAGCCGAGCCCGCTGTGCCATGAGTGCGGGGGTCCCGACGACACAGCCGAGCACACCCTACAGGTGTGCAGTCGTTGGGACGCGGAGCGGAGCCTCATGGCACAGGCAATACAGCGGGCAGACCTCTCGCTGCACAGCATCATATCTGCGATGCTCAGCAGCGAGAGGTCCTGGGAGGCAGTGGTCTCCTTCTGTGAAACCGTTATGTCACAGAAGGAGACCGCGGAGCGGGAGCGCGAGGAGAATCCACTCGCGCATCCCCTCCGGCGTAGACGGCCGGGGGTGAGACGGCGGCAGTTCATTGCTCGCTCGTCGTAACCCCCAGTGACTGCGGGCGGAGTTTGGGAGACTCCGCCCGCCGCGAAAAGTCACAAGGCGGTCTGGGGGATGGCCAAGCGTGACCGGCCACCCCCCCATCGGCGCGGGAAGCCCCGGCAGAGGCTGGGGCGACCGGTGGGTGTCGTGGAGAATGCCTAGTGCGGGTGCCACGACACCCAACAAAACCGGAGAGAGGGCACGCCAAGGTGGTTTTTAGTGGGTATACCTCTCGGGCCCCTTCTCATTTTTTGACATGAGAAGGGGAGTTTGCGAGAGGGAGTCCCACATATCCCCCCCGCCGCTCCCAAGGCGGGGGGTCGAACGCGCAAAGCGTTTTCCACCTTGTAAAACAAAAAAAAAAAAAAAAAAAAAAGGTTAGGTTGGGGTGCAGGTTGAGAGCCTCCTCGTGGCGCACCCTGGGCAACGTCGGTTTCGAGTGCCACCACACTTGGGCCGGCGGCTGATCTCAACACCGGGAGGGGCGGCCGCTAAGCCGCGACGTAACCCGTAAGGACTACCGGCTCTGCAGGCGGGTCAATGAGGGATCCGCCATATGCATCCGGAGTCCTGCTTCCGTGCGGGGGTCGAAGCGGTCGAAGCGGCTCGCGCCACTCGGGAGGGGGGGGCGGCTGCGAAGCCGCGACGTAACCCGCAAGGCGGGGTAGGCCAGGGCAACCGGATACCCCGAAAGGGGGAGCTCGCGGCTCTGCACCTGGGTACCTGCTGCCGGTGGGGGATCGAAGCGGCTCGCGCCGTTCGGGAGGGGGCGGCTGCGAAGCCGCACCGTAACCCGCAAGGCGGGGTAGGCCAGGGCAACCGGATACCCCGAAAGGGGGAGCTCGCGGCTCTGCACCTGGGTACCTGCTGCCGGTGGGGATCGGAGCGGCTCGCGCCGCGTGGGGAGGGGCGCAATAGCGCCACCGCACCTATGGTGGTAGGTGTCGGAGCGGCTGAGGCCCGCCGCGGAGGCGACTGATGCCCGCGCTGCGTCTGTCCGATATTCGGCGGCAGCGCGGCGGCACAGCGCGAATGAGGGGTGGCTATAGCCACCGGAGAGGGGGACTCGTGCCCGGGCTGCGTCTGTCCGGAGTCCGGCGGCAGTGGGCACGTAGTCGGTGGTGAGGAGGGGCGCTTCGCGCCGGAGATGGGGGGGACTCGTGCCCGCTGCGTCTGTCCGGAGTCCGGCGGCAGCGTGGGCACGTAGTCGGGGGAGAGGGGCGGCTGGCGCCGCGGAGGAGGGCGTCCCACCTGCGCTGCGTCTGTCCGGTATCCGGCGGCAGCGTGGGGGGACGGGAGGGCGGCGGCTGGTTTTTATGCCCAGCCGTCTGCCAACCCGTAATCCTGAGCAATCGGGACCGGGGGCCCGGGTCACGTATGGCCTGGGCTGCGAGGAGAAAACCTCTATAAAAAACGCCAGAGGGGCGGCAGGCGGCGTCTGGCAATGAGGGCCGGATGCCGCCGTACGCCGTGGGCCCCCGGTGCACCGGGGGTCCCACAGAGGAGGGGGGTCTTAAGGGGCGGCTGAGGCCCGCTGCCCTGACCCCCCGGTGACTGCGGGCGGGGGATGGGAGTCCCCCGCTCGCCTTTCAACGAGTCACCAAGAGGATAGGGGATGGCCGTGCGTATTCGGCCTCCCCATCGGAGAGGGCGCCCCTAGCTTCGGCTGGGGCGAGGACCGGTGGGCACCCGCGGGTAATGCTTAGGCGGGTACCGTGGGTGTCCAACGAACCGGTAGGCGGAAATACGCCGTGGTGGGTTTTGGTGGGTATACCCTCGGGCCCCTGCTCATTTTTGATATGAGGAGGGGAGTTTGCGAGCGGGAGCCCCACATATCCCCCCGTCTCTCCCAGGGCGGGGGTCGAACTCATAATGGGTTTCCCACCACGTCAACAAAAAAAAAAAAAAAAAGGTTATAGGTTAGGTTAGGTTAGGTTAGGTTAGGTTAGGTTAGGTTAGGTTAGGTTAGGTTAGGTTAGGTTAGGTTAGGTTAGGTTAGGTTGGGGGTGGGGTGCAAGTGAGAGGCCTCCCCGTGGCGCACCCTGGGCAACGTCGGCTCCGAGTGCCCACCAGCTTTTGGTGGACACTCGGCGCCGGCGGCTGACTCTCACATCCTTCCCTTCGGTCCTCTTCCCATCCTTCCACTCCCATCCTATTTAAGGGAAAACCCTTATCCTTTCGCCCTTCCTTCCCAAACCCCCCCTCCCCTTTCCCGGGCGGGCCTGGCGGCAGGTAACACTGTCGTCGGGAATAACCGCCCAAACAGAGTGAGATACGCCGCTCCTCTGAACCCGTAGCCCGGTGCATCCCACAACGACCTCCACCTCAACGGCGTTGTGGAGTAGTGGGAGCCCGGAGCGGAGGGCTTGCCTTAATTGGCCGGCCCGCGACAGGACAAGTCTATAAAACCCGACAGGATAAGTCGTTAAAACCCTGTACATACCTGGCGACCTGTACAGTATCCAGCCTTGCCCCCGGAAAGGCGTCACCCGGGGGTCGACCTTTAGTTCGTCCAATGATCGTGGGAACAGAAATGGAATTCTTTAAAAACAAACCAACAGCAGAAGTAGAGAATGTAGAGGAGATGGGGAGTCGGGAAACCGACTCAGATTTAGAATCGGTGATGAGCACCGTAAGCGCGAAGGGTTATGACGAGCAATCGTCCAAGCTGTGGAGACAGCGCAAGAAGAGGAGAATAGAGGGATGCACACTCTCGGAGTCATCCTCCTGTGACGACGCGAGTGTCACATCAATGGCATCCACCAGTACCAAACGTGGAAGAGGAAGACCGCCTACAACCGGACAGTACATCGGTTTTGGCAAGGCCCAAAAGGAACTCGAAGCCGCCAAAAAAGCGGAATTCCTTAAGGTCCAAATCGCCGACGAAGACCGGCAAATCGCAGAGGCAGCCAGGAAAGCGGCTAGCGCTCGGAGCTCCAGATTGTCACCTGTGACGGAGCCCAGCGTCGAAAAGATGACAGCAGACGACCTTAAGAAGAAGATAGAGACCTCGGCGTCGGCAGTCAGAGCCGTCGCCAAAATCTCTAAAGGTCTAAAGGGTACGAGTCAGAAAGTGTTGAAAGACGCCGCAAACTCCTTCGAAGAGATTGTGGAGGAACTCATGGCTCGTACCTCCTCGGAAGAGACTAGGCGACTTCAGGCGGAAAACTCTCGTCTCAGGAACCAAATGGCTGAGCTCCAAAAGGACCTGATCGACGTACGATCTGAAGTGTCCGCCATCAAGAAGAGACAGACCCAAGAAGATAGGATGGGCCCCCAGCCAGAGGAATCAAACCTGGCCAAAATATTGAGAGAGGAGATAGGGAAAGTCCTCTCCAGGGTCTCGTTCCTCGAGGCGAAAATTCTTCGCCCGCCGCTGGCTGGGGATGCTAAAAACACCAGCACGCCCTCTACCAGCTATGCCGGAATAGCCTCGTCGGCCATAAAACCTATAACAGGTCAGCCGGCGACTGCGCCGCCCCCAAAGAAGAAAGCGGCTACCAAAATTGGCAAGAAGCCCCAAAAGAGTACCCAGGGCAACTCCGTCCCCAAAGAATCTCCCGCGCCTAAAGCGCAGGAAGGTGAATGGAGAATTGCAGGGGAAAGTAAAAAGAAGAAGAGAGATAGGAAGAAGGCTAAAAAGAACGCCTCTTCCAAGAAGAAAGCCAGGGAAACAGACAGACTGCGGCCACCAAAATCGGCAGCGGTCGTGCTTACCCTTAAAGACGGAGCGGAGGCAAAGGGCATCACCTACGGCGACATACTAGGTGAAGCCAAAACCCTCATCAAACTAGATGAGCTGGATATACCGGGAGTTCGCTGCAAGGTTACGGCCACAGGAGCACGACTGCTGGAAATACCTGGCGCTACCAGTGGCCCAAAGGCGGATGCCCTTGCTGAAAAGCTTAGGGCATCACTGAACGCAGAAGACGTGCGTATATCCAGGCCAACAAAGACCTCCGATCTACGCATCGCTGGCCTGGACGATTCCGTGTCCCAAGCGGAACTCGTGGCCGCCGTAGCCCGGGCTGGAGAGTGCTCACCCGGGGACGTGAAGTCGGGAACATTACGGCGGGGCCCGAGCGGCATGGGGACGGCAATCGTCAGCTGCCCAGTCTTGGCGGCCCAGAAGCTCGTGGAAGGCCGCAGGCTTTTGGTGGGCTGGGTATCAGCTCAGGTCCGGCTTCTCAAGGCCAGACCGATACGCTGTTACCGATGCCTCCTGGACGGTCATGTCGGGGCTAGCTGCACGTCACCGATCGACTGCACCAACAAGTGCTTTAGATGCGCTAAGCCCGGCCACCAGGCTAGCACTTGCTCAGCCCCAGCACACTGCCCAGCGTGCGCAGATCTGGGAAAGCCGCACAACCATCTGACTGGCAGTAAGGACTGTGAGGCCAACAAGGCCATGCATAAAAAAGTCAGCCCCAGAGGTGCGACAAGGACGATGCGGCCAAAGGAAAGAGCTCCAATGGCAGATCAAGAAGGGCAGGAGATGGAAACGGAGTCTCAACTATGAACCTTCAGTTCCTCCAGGCGAATATCAACCACTCTGCCAGAGCGCAGGATCTAATGCTGCAAACCCTGGCGGAGTGGTCGATAAACGTTGCAGTGATAGGGGAACCCTATTTTATCCCCCCCAGAGACGACTGGGTGGGGGACCTGGACGGCACAGTGGCGTTGATATCACCGCCCTCCTCCGGATCACCGTCTCTCGAAAACATCACGAGGGAGAGGGGATGCGTGGGAGCCCAAATAGCTCACATGACAGTGGTCGGCATCTACTTCTCGCCAAACCGACCACTGTCTGACTTCGAAGCCTTCCTGACGACCCTGGAAGCGCTCGTCCTTCGCGCTCGACCCCGCCCAGTGATTTTGATGGGCGATTTTAACGCGAAATCTTCTGTGTGGGGCTCGACAGTGACGGACGCGAGAGGACATCTGCTGGAGGAATGGGCCATCGAAATGGGTCTGAGCATCCTGAACCGCGGATCAATGCTCACGTGCGTGCGACAGAACGGAGGCTCGATTGTCGACCTCTCTTTCTCAAGCCCTGCACTGGCGCGCAGAATCTTGGACTGGCGGGTAGTTGAGGAGGTAGAGACGCTTTCCGACCATCGGTACATCCGATTCAGCGTCTCAGCCCAAACCTCGGACCGGCCAGCCCAAACCAATACGGGAGGATCGAGCCCACGATGGGCCCTTTGCAAAATGGACCGCGAACTCCTTAAAGAGGCCTCGATCGTCCAAGCCTGGCAGCCAGCTCCCGAACAACTGGAGAATGTAGACGAAGAGGCCGAATGGCTCAAGACCGCACTCACGACCATCTGTGATGCGGCAATGCCGAGGGTTCGCGGTCGACGGGCCAAGAAACAAGTGTACTGGTGGTCGCCGGAGATCGCAACCCTGCGACGAACCTGCATCGTTAGGCGCCGCCAGTACACAAGACACCGGAGGAGACGAAGAGGCACGCAGTACTCTGCAGCCCGCGAGCAGGAACTCTATGAGGCGTACAGAACTGCCAAAAAGGCGCTTCAAACCACCATCAAAGCTGCCAAATCGCGGGCGTTTGAAGAGCTGCTGCAATCACTGGAGCGAGACCCATGGGGGCGGCCCTACTTAATGGTCAGAGGAAAACTCCGACCAATGGCCCCCCCCCTAACACAGAACCTAAGACCACAACTCGTTGAGGAAATCGTCTGCGCGTTGTTCCCCGACAGGGAGGACAACTTTCGCCCTCCCTACATGGGCCAAGACACGCAGACCGACAACAACGCCCACGAAGAAGCTCCAGAGGTCACTGAAGATGAGCTTCAAGTGGCAACAAGGCGACTACAGGCAAAAAACACTGCTCCTGGACCGGACGGCATTCCAGGCCGAGCTCTGGCACTGGCCCTAAAAGAGCTGGAGCCAAGATACCGGAGACTCCTGAATGCTAGTCTAAGGAGTGGTGTTTTCCCTGCCAAATGGAAGACCGGGAAACTGGTCCTGATCAGGAAGGAAGGACGGCCAGCAGAGTCCCCCTCAGCGTATCGGCCTATAGTATTGCTCGACGAGGTGGGCAAAGTCTTTGAAAAAGTTATTGCAGACCGCCTCGTCGAACACCTGAACAATATGGGGCCAAACCTGGCCGAGAACCAATTTGGCTTTAGAAGGGGTAGATCTACCATCGACGCTATACAGAACGTCAAGATGTTATCCGACGATGCGGTGTCCCGGGGTGAGGTGGTATTGGTCGTGTCCTTAGACATTGCCAATGCTTTTAACACCTTGCCCTGGATATGCATTAGAGAGGCACTCGACTATCACAGAGTGCCACCATATCTCCGCCGCATAGTCGGAAACTATCTAAGCGACAGGGCTGTAGACTACCCTACACAAGACGGCTGGAACCGAAGGAGAATGTCGCGCGGTGTCCCACAGGGGTCGGTCCTCGGGCCGCTCCTGTGGAACATCGGATTCGACTGGATCTTGCGTGGGGCGCTGCTGCGGGGAGTTTCGGTGTTCTGCTACGCCGATGACACCCTCGTAGCGGCACGAGCCAAAACCTACCGCCAAGCAACCATACTAGCCACGGCCGGGGTTGCACAGGTGGTAGACAAGATCCGCAGGCTCGGACTAAAGGTGGCACTTAACAAATCCGAGGCCCTTTGCTTCCACGGGCCCCGAAACAAGCCACCGGCTAACGGTGCGATAGTGGTTGGCGGTGTCAGCATTGCCGTCGGGCCGTCGCTCAAATACCTCGGCCTGAACCTCGATGGCCGATGGGACTTTGGGCGCCACTTCGACCTTCTGGCGCCCAAGCTCATGCGGACGGCGGCGGCGCTCTCGCGACTGCTGCCGAATCTAGACGGTCCCAACAGAAGCTGCCGAAAACTGTACCATGGGGTCGTGCGGTCGATGGCCCTCTACGGTGCCCCGATATGGGGCGAAAACCTGACGGCCCACAACATCGCCGCGCTGCGGAGACCGCAACGCGCCATGGCCATCAGAGTGAGCCGAGGCTACCGCACGGTCTCATGTGAGGCGGCCTGTCTAATGGCGGGAACACCGCCATGGCACCTGGAGGCAAAAGCGCTGGCCCGCACGTACCACTGGTACAAGTCACAACCGCGGGCCGTCGAGCATGAAGAACTGAGCCGAAAAAAGAAGGAGTTGAGCGACGCAGCAGTCGCAGAATGGAGCGAGCTGCTCACCCATCCCACGGCTGGAGTAAACACCATATCGGCCATACTCCCCGTAATGGACGAATGGCTTAAGAGACGACACGGTGCCCTTACGTTCCGGATGACTCAGGTACTGACCGGACATGGCTGCTTCGGTCGGTACCTCTGTCGGATCGGACGCGAAGTCAACGAGGGCTGCCACCATTGCGGGGAACCCACAGACACGGCGGCACATACACTCCAGCTGTGTCCTGCGTGGTCGAACGAGCGACAGGATCTTCTCACCAAGATGGGAACACAAGACCTGACGCTACCAACAATCGTTCGCACCATTACCAGAAGCGACGACGCCTGGCAAGCCTTCGCCACATACTGCGAAGCAGTCATGGCAGCCAAGGAAGAGGCGGAAAGGACCAGAGAGGCAACTAGCCTGCTCCTGTCCCGCCAAAGACGCGCTGGCCGACGCCGGCGAGACGATCAAAGACCACCATAAGGTCGGGCCTGCGGGTGATGGGGAGGGCACCCTATCACCCGACCAGCTACAAGCCCAAGAAGGAGACGGACACGCAATGTCCCGCGCGTCCGCACAATGAAGCCAGGGGCCAGGCCCCACACTAAGAAGGGGTTCCAAGTGTGCGAACCAAGGGCTTGCTGACGCTAGCGATGTTGAATGCGCAAGCGTACCCGCAACGTCAACAGGCCATCAAGACGGGCCAACACAGGGGTTTTAGTGGGTATACCTCCCGGGCCCCTCCCCATTGGGACTTTTGTCCTAGTGGGGGGGGGCCCGGGAGGGAGTCCCACATAACCACCGCGCCTGCCCTGACGCGGTGGTATGCGTAACGCATTTCCCCTGTTAAAAAAAAAAAAAAAAAAAAAAAAAAAAAAGGTTAGGTTGGGGTGCAAGTGAGAGGCCTCCCCGTGGCGCACCCTGGGCAACGTCGGCTCCGAGTGCCCACCAGCTTTTGGTGGACACTCGGCGCCGGCGGCTGACTCTCACATCCTTCCCTTCGGTCCTCTTCCCATCCTTCCACTCCCATCCTATTTAAGGGAAAACCCTTATCCTTTCGCCCTTCCTTCCCAAACCCCCCCTCCCCTTTCCCGGGCGGGCCTGGCGGCAGGTAACACTGTCGTCGGGAATAACCGCCCAAACAGAGTGAGATACGCCGCTCCTCTGAACCCGTAGCCCGGTGCATCCCACAACGACCTCCACCTCAACGGCGTTGTGGAGTAGTGGGAGCCCGGAGCGGAGGGCTTGCCTTAATTGGCCGGCCCGCGACAGGACAAGTCTATAAAACCCGACAGGATAAGTCGTTAAAACCCTGTACATACCTGGCGACCTGTACAGTATCCAGCCTTGCCCCCGGAAAGGCGTCACCCGGGGGTCGACCTTTAGTTCGTCCAATGATCGTGGGAACAGAAATGGAATTCTTTAAAAACAAACCAACAGCAGAAGTAGAGAATGTAGAGGAGATGGGGAGTCGGGAAACCGACTCAGATTTAGAATCGGTGATGAGCACCGTAAGCGCGAAGGGTTATGACGAGCAATCGTCCAAGCTGTGGAGACAGCGCAAGAAGAGGAGAATAGAGGGATGCACACTCTCGGAGTCATCCTCCTGTGACGACGCGAGTGTCACATCAATGGCATCCACCAGTACCAAACGTGGAAGAGGAAGACCGCCTACAACCGGACAGTACATCGGTTTTGGCAAGGCCCAAAAGGAACTCGAAGCCGCCAAAAAAGCGGAATTCCTTAAGGTCCAAATCGCCGACGAAGACCGGCAAATCGCAGAGGCAGCCAGGAAAGCGGCTAGCGCTCGGAGCTCCAGATTGTCACCTGTGACGGAGCCCAGCGTCGAAAAGATGACAGCAGACGACCTTAAGAAGAAGATAGAGACCTCGGCGTCGGCAGTCAGAGCCGTCGCCAAAATCTCTAAAGGTCTAAAGGGTACGAGTCAGAAAGTGTTGAAAGACGCCGCAAACTCCTTCGAAGAGATTGTGGAGGAACTCATGGCTCGTACCTCCTCGGAAGAGACTAGGCGACTTCAGGCGGAAAACTCTCGTCTCAGGAACCAAATGGCTGAGCTCCAAAAGGACCTGATCGACGTACGATCTGAAGTGTCCGCCATCAAGAAGAGACAGACCCAAGAAGATAGGATGGGCCCCCAGCCAGAGGAATCAAACCTGGCCAAAATATTGAGAGAGGAGATAGGGAAAGTCCTCTCCAGGGTCTCGTTCCTCGAGGCGAAAATTCTTCGCCCGCCGCTGGCTGGGGATGCTAAAAACACCAGCACGCCCTCTACCAGCTATGCCGGAATAGCCTCGTCGGCCATAAAACCTATAACAGGTCAGCCGGCGACTGCGCCGCCCCCAAAGAAGAAAGCGGCTACCAAAATTGGCAAGAAGCCCCAAAAGAGTACCCAGGGCAACTCCGTCCCCAAAGAATCTCCCGCGCCTAAAGCGCAGGAAGGTGAATGGAGAATTGCAGGGGAAAGTAAAAAGAAGAAGAGAGATAGGAAGAAGGCTAAAAAGAACGCCTCTTCCAAGAAGAAAGCCAGGGAAACAGACAGACTGCGGCCACCAAAATCGGCAGCGGTCGTGCTTACCCTTAAAGACGGAGCGGAGGCAAAGGGCATCACCTACGGCGACATACTAGGTGAAGCCAAAACCCTCATCAAACTAGATGAGCTGGATATACCGGGAGTTCGCTGCAAGGTTACGGCCACAGGAGCACGACTGCTGGAAATACCTGGCGCTACCAGTGGCCCAAAGGCGGATGCCCTTGCTGAAAAGCTTAGGGCATCACTGAACGCAGAAGACGTGCGTATATCCAGGCCAACAAAGACCTCCGATCTACGCATCGCTGGCCTGGACGATTCCGTGTCCCAAGCGGAACTCGTGGCCGCCGTAGCCCGGGCTGGAGAGTGCTCACCCGGGGACGTGAAGTCGGGAACATTACGGCGGGGCCCGAGCGGCATGGGGACGGCAATCGTCAGCTGCCCAGTCTTGGCGGCCCAGAAGCTCGTGGAAGGCCGCAGGCTTTTGGTGGGCTGGGTATCAGCTCAGGTCCGGCTTCTCAAGGCCAGACCGATACGCTGTTACCGATGCCTCCTGGACGGTCATGTCGGGGCTAGCTGCACGTCACCGATCGACTGCACCAACAAGTGCTTTAGATGCGCTAAGCCCGGCCACCAGGCTAGCACTTGCCCAGCCCCAGCACACTGCCCAGCGTGCGCAGATCTGGGAAAGCCGCACAACCATCTGACTGGCAGTAAGGACTGTGAGGCCAACAAGGCCATGCATAAAAAAGTCAGCCCCAGAGGTGCGACAAGGACGATGCGGCCAAAGGAAAGAGCTCCAATGGCAGATCAAGAAGGGCAGGAGATGGAAACGGAGTCTCAACTATGAACCTTCAGTTCCTCCAGGCGAATATCAACCACTCTGCCAGAGCGCAGGATCTAATGCTGCAAACCCTGGCGGAGTGGTCGATAAACGTTGCAGTGATAGGGGAACCCTATTTTATCCCCCCCAGAGACGACTGGGTGGGGGACCTGGACGGCACAGTGGCGTTGATATCACCGCCCTCCTCCGGATCACCGTCTCTCGAAAACATCACGAGGGAGAGGGGATGCGTGGGAGCCCAAATAGCTCACATGACAGTGGTCGGCATCTACTTCTCGCCAAACCGACCACTGTCTGACTTCGAAGCCTTCCTGACGACCCTGGAAGCGCTCGTCCTTCGCGCTCGACCCCGCCCAGTGATTTTGATGGGCGATTTTAACGCGAAATCTTCTGTGTGGGGCTCGACAGTGACGGACGCGAGAGGACATCTGCTGGAGGAATGGGCCATCGAAATGGGTCTGAGCATCCTGAACCGCGGATCAATGCTCACGTGCGTGCGACAGAACGGAGGCTCGATTGTCGACCTCTCTTTCTCAAGCCCTGCACTGGCGCGCAGAATCTTGGACTGGCGGGTAGTTGAGGAGGTAGAGACGCTTTCCGACCATCGGTACATCCGATTCAGCGTCTCAGCCCAAACCTCGGACCGGCCAGCCCAAACCAATACGGGAGGATCGAGCCCACGATGGGCCCTTTGCAAAATGGACCGCGAACTCCTTAAAGAGGCCTCGATCGTCCAAGCCTGGCAGCCAGCTCCCGAACAACTGGAGAATGTAGACGAAGAGGCCGAATGGCTCAAGACCGCACTCACGACCATCTGTGATGCGGCAATGCCGAGGGTTCGCGGTCGACGGGCCAAGAAACAAGTGTACTGGTGGTCGCCGGAGATCGCAACCCTGCGACGAACCTGCATCGTTAGGCGCCGCCAGTACACAAGACACCGGAGGAGACGAAGAGGCACGCAGTACTCTGCAGCCCGCGAGCAGGAACTCTATGAGGCGTACAGAACTGCCAAAAAGGCGCTTCAAACCACCATCAAAGCTGCCAAATCGCGGGCGTTTGAAGAGCTGCTGCAATCACTGGAGCGAGACCCATGGGGGCGGCCCTACTTAATGGTCAGAGGAAAACTCCGACCAATGGCCCCCCCCCTAACACAGAACCTAAGACCACAACTCGTTGAGGAAATCGTCTGCGCGTTGTTCCCCGACAGGGAGGACAACTTTCGCCCTCCCTACATGGGCCAAGACACGCAGACCGACAACAACGCCCACGAAGAAGCTCCAGAGGTCACTGAAGATGAGCTTCAAGTGGCAACAAGGCGACTACAGGCAAAAAACACTGCTCCTGGACCGGACGGCATTCCAGGCCGAGCTCTGGCACTGGCCCTAAAAGAGCTGGAGCCAAGATACCGGAGACTCCTGAATGCTAGTCTAAGGAGTGGTGTTTTCCCTGCCAAATGGAAGACCGGGAAACTGGTCCTGATCAGGAAGGAAGGACGGCCAGCAGAGTCCCCCTCAGCGTATCGGCCTATAGTATTGCTCGACGAGGTGGGCAAAGTCTTTGAAAAAGTTATTGCAGACCGCCTCGTCGAACACCTGAACAATATGGGGCCAAACCTGGCCGAGAACCAATTTGGCTTTAGAAGGGGTAGATCTACCATCGACGCTATACAGAACGTCAAGATGTTATCCGACGATGCGGTGTCCCGGGGTGAGGTGGTATTGGTCGTGTCCTTAGACATTGCCAATGCTTTTAACACCTTGCCCTGGATATGCATTAGAGAGGCACTCGACTATCACAGAGTGCCACCATATCTCCGCCGCATAGTCGGAAACTATCTAAGCGACAGGGCTGTAGACTACCCTACACAAGACGGCTGGAACCGAAGGAGAATGTCGCGCGGTGTCCCACAGGGGTCGGTCCTCGGGCCGCTCCTGTGGAACATCGGATTCGACTGGATCTTGCGTGGGGCGCTGCTGCGGGGAGTTTCGGTGTTCTGCTACGCCGATGACACCCTCGTAGCGGCACGAGCCAAAACCTACCGCCAAGCAACCATACTAGCCACGGCCGGGGTTGCACAGGTGGTAGACAAGATCCGCAGGCTCGGACTAAAGGTGGCACTTAACAAATCCGAGGCCCTTTGCTTCCACGGGCCCCGAAACAAGCCACCGGCTAACGGTGCGATAGTGGTTGGCGGTGTCAGCATTGCCGTCGGGCCGTCGCTCAAATACCTCGGCCTGAACCTCGATGGCCGATGGGACTTTGGGCGCCACTTCGACCTTCTGGCGCCCAAGCTCATGCGGACGGCGGCGGCGCTCTCGCGACTGCTGCCGAATCTAGACGGTCCCAACAGAAGCTGCCGAAAACTGTACCATGGGGTCGTGCGGTCGATGGCCCTCTACGGTGCCCCGATATGGGGCGAAAACCTGACGGCCCACAACATCGCCGCGCTGCGGAGACCGCAACGCGCCATGGCCATCAGAGTGAGCCGAGGCTACCGCACGGTCTCATGTGAGGCGGCCTGTCTAATGGCGGGAACACCGCCATGGCACCTGGAGGCAAAAGCGCTGGCCCGCACGTACCACTGGTACAAGTCACAACCGCGGGCCGTCGAGCATGAAGAACTGAGCCGAAAAAAGAAGGAGTTGAGCGACGCAGCAGTCGCAGAATGGAGCGAGCTGCTCACCCATCCCACGGCTGGAGTAAACACCATATCGGCCATACTCCCCGTAATGGACGAATGGCTTAAGAGACGACACGGTGCCCTTACGTTCCGGATGACTCAGGTACTGACCGGACATGGCTGCTTCGGTCGGTACCTCTGTCGGATCGGACGCGAAGTCAACGAGGGCTGCCACCATTGCGGGGAACCCACAGACACGGCGGCACATACACTCCAGCTGTGTCCTGCGTGGTCGAACGAGCGACAGGATCTTCTCACCAAGATGGGAACACAAGACCTGACGCTACCAACAATCGTTCGCACCATTACCAGAAGCGACGACGCCTGGCAAGCCTTCGCCACATACTGCGAAGCAGTCATGGCAGCCAAGGAAGAGGCGGAAAGGACCAGAGAGGCAACTAGCCTGCTCCTGTCCCGCCAAAGACGCGCTGGCCGACGCCGGCGAGACGATCAAAGACCACCATAAGGTCGGGCCTGCGGGTGATGGGGAGGGCACCCTATCACCCGACCAGCTACAAGCCCAAGAAGGAGACGGACACGCAATGTCCCGCGCGTCCGCACAATGAAGCCAGGGGCCAGGCCCCACACTAAGAAGGGGTTCCAAGTGTGCGAACCAAGGGCTTGCTGACGCTAGCGATGTTGAATGCGCAAGCGTACCCGCAACGTCAACAGGCCATCAAGACGGGCCAACACAGGGGTTTTAGTGGGTATACCTCCCGGGCCCCTCCCCATTGGGACTTTTGTCCTAGTGGGGGGGGGCCCGGGAGGGAGTCCCACATAACCACCGCGCCTGCCCTGACGCGGTGGTATGCGTAACGCATTTCCCCTGTTAAAAAAAAAAAAAAAAAAAAAAAAAAAAAAAAAAAAAAAAAAAAAAAAAAAAAAAGGTTAGGTTAGGTTAGGTTAGGTTAGGTTAGGTTAGGTTAGGTTCAGAGGGGGTGCAAGTTGAGAGCCTCCTCGTGGCGCACCCTGGGCAACGTCGGTTTCAAGTGCCACCACACTTGGGCCGGCGGCTAATCTCAACACCGGGAGGGGCGGCTGCAAAGCCGCGACGACTGCTCCTCACCCGCAATGGCGGGGACGTCCGGCTCTGCGGGCAGAACCAGCCCTGGGGGGGGCAGGATCAGCCTTACGCATCCGGAGTCCCGCTGCCAGCGGGGGTCGAAGCGGCGAAGTGGCTCGCGCCACTCGGGGCGGGGCGGTGCGAAGCCGCAACGTAACCCACAAGGCGGGGAAGCCCCAGCTCTGCAACCGGATACCCCGAAAGGGGGAGCTCCGTGCCCTGCAACTGGGTACCTGCGGCCGGTGGGGGTCGAAGCGGTTAGCGCCGCCTGGGAGGGGCGGCTACGAAGTCGCACCGTAACCCACAAGGCGGGGTAGGCCAGCTCTGCAACCGGATACCCCGAAAGGGGGAGCTCCGTGCCCTGCACCTGGAAACCTGCTGCCGGTGGGGATCGGAGCGACGGAGTGGCTGCGCCACTCGGGAGGGGCGGCTGCGAAGCCGCACCGTAACCCACAAGGCGGGGTAGGCCAGCTCTGCAACCGGATACCCCGAAAGGGGGAGCTCCGTGCCCTGCACCTGGAAACCTGCTGCCGGTGGGGATCGGAGCGGCGGAGTGGCTGCGCCACTCGGGAGAGGCGGCTGCGAGGCCGCGACGTAACCCGCAAGGCGGGGTAGGCCAGCTCTGCAACCGGATACCCCGAAAGGGGGAGCTCCGTGCCCTGCACCTGGAAACCTGCTGCCGGCGGGGGTCGTAGCGGCTCGCGCCGCGGGGGGAGGGGGCGCAATTGCGCCACCGCACCTATGGTGGTAGGTGTCGGAGCGGCTGAGGCCCGCCGCTAGGGGGCGACTAGTGTCCGCGCTGCGTCTGTCCGATATTCGGCGGCAGCGCGGCACAGCGCGATGGAGGGTGGCTTTAGCCACCGGAGAGGGGGACTCGTGCCCGTGCTGCGTCTGTCCGGAGTCCGGCGGCAGTGGGCACGTAGTCGGGGGTGAGGAGGGGCGCTTCGCGCCGGAGATGAGGGCGACTGGTGCCCGCGCTGCGTCTGTCCGACATTCGGCGGCGACGCGGGCACGCAGTGAAAGGTGAGGAGGAGGGCGCTTTGCGCCGGTGATGGGGGGTGACTGGTGCCCGCGCCGCGTCTGTCCGACATTCGGCGGCAGCGCGGGCACGCAGTGAGGGGAGGTGGGCGGCTCGCGCCGCGGAGGGGGGCGTCTTACCCGCGCTGCGTCTGTCCGGCATCCGGCGGCAGCGTGGGGGGACGGAAGGGCGGCGGTTGGTTTTTGTGTCCAGCCGTCTGCCAACCCGTAATCCCGAGCAATCGGGGCCGGGGGCCCGGGTCATGCATGGCCTGGGCTGCGAGGAGAAAACCTCTATAAAAAATCACAGTGACTCGAGTGGCGGGCTCGGGGACGCCCGCCACTCTTAGAGAGTCAGCGAGGGCGCGCTTCAGCGCGAATGACGGCGTAGCCGCGGGTGGAAACACCCGCGGTAAGTAGACGTGGCGTCATGCCGGTCACCGCCGGGCGAGTGACGAGTGCTCGAAAGAGCGTACCCTTGTCTCGGCGGAGAATGACACAGACGGCAAACAGGGGTTTTAGTGGGTAAACCTCCCGGGCCCCCTCTCATTTTTGATATGAGGGGGGGAGTTTGCGGGAAGGGAGTCCCACATAACCACCGCGTCTTTCCCCAAGGCGTGGTGGTATGCGCAAAGCATTTCCCCTGTATAAAAAAAAAAAAAAAAAAAAAAAAAAGGTTAGGTTCAGAGGATGGGGGGGTCTAGAGGGCGGCTGAGGCCCGCTGCCCTGACCCCCCGGTGGCTGCGGACGGGGGATGGGAGTCCTCCGCCCGCTCTCCAACAAGTCACCAAGAGGACAGGGGATGGCTGTGCGTACTCGGCCTCCCCATCGGAGAGGACAACCCCGGCTTCGGCCGGGGCGAGGACCGGTGGGCACTCGCGGGTAATGCTTATGCGGGTACCGTGGGTGTCCGACAAACCGGCAAGCGGAAATACGCCAAGGTGGTTTTTAGTGGGTATACCCTCGGGCCCCTTCTCATTTTTGTTATGGGAAGGGGAGTTTGCGAGTGGGAGTCCCACATATCCTCCCCGTCGCTCCCAAGGCGGGGGGTCGAACGCGCAAAGCGTTTTCCACCTTGTAAAAAAAAAAAAAAAAAAAAAAAAAAAAAAAAAGGTTAGGTTAGGTTAGGTTAGGTTGGGGTGCAGGTTGAGAGCCTCCTCGTGGCGCACCCTGGGCAACGTCGGTTTCGAGTGCCACCACACTTGGGCCGGCGGCTGATCTCAACACCGGGAGGGGCGGCCGCTAAGCCGCGACGTAACCCGTAAGGACTACCGGCTCTGCAGGCGGGTCAATGAGGGATCCGCCATATGCATCCGGAGTCCTGCTTCCGTGCGGGGGTCGAAGCGGTCGAAGCGGCTCGCGCCACTCGGGAGGGGGGGCGGCTGCGAAGCCGCGACGTAACCCGCAAGGCGGGGTAGGCCAGGGCAACCGGATACCCCGAAAGGGGGAGCTCGCGGCTCTGCACCTGGGTACCTGCTGCCGGTGGGGGATCGAAGCGGCTCGCGCCGTTCGGGAGGGGGCGGCTGCGAAGCCGCACCGTAACCCGCAAGGCGGGGTAGGCCAGGGCAACCGGATACCCCGAAAGGGGGAGCTCGCGGCTCTGCACCTGGGTACCTGCTGCCGGTGGGGATCGGAGCGGCTCGCGCCGCGTGGGGAGGGGCGCAATAGCGCCACCGCACCTATGGTGGTAGGTGTCGGAGCGGCTGAGGCCCGCCGCGGAGGCGACTGATGCCCGCGCTGCGTCTGTCCGATATTCGGCGGCAGCGCGGCGGCACAGCGCGAATGAGGGGTGGCTATAGCCACCGGAGAGGGGGACTCGTGCCCGGGCTGCGTCTGTCCGGAGTCCGGCGGCAGTGGGCACGTAGTCGGTGGTGAGGAGGGGCGCTTCGCGCCGGAGATGGGGGGGACTCGTGCCCGCTGCGTCTGTCCGGAGTCCGGCGGCAGCGTGGGCACGTAGTCGGGGGAGAGGGGCGGCTGGCGCCGCGGAGGAGGGCGTCCCACCTGCGCTGCGTCTGTCCGGTATCCGGCGGCAGCGTGGGGGGACGGGAGGGCGGCGGCTGGTTTTTATGCCCAGCCGTCTGCCAACCCGTAATCCTGAGCAATCGGGACCGGGGGCCCGGGTCACGTATGGCCTGGGCTGCGAGGAGAAAACCTCTATAAAAAACGCCAGAGGGGCGGCAGGCGGCGTCTGGCAATGAGGGCCGGATGCCGCCGTACGCCGTGGGCCCCCGGTGCACCGGGGGTCCCACAGAGGAGGGGGGTCTTAAGGGGCGGCTGAGGCCCGCTGCCCTGACCCCCCGGTGACTGCGGGCGGGGGATGGGAGTCCCCCGCTCGCCTTTCAACGAGTCACCAAGAGGATAGGGGATGGCCGTGCGTATTCGGCCTCCCCATCGGAGAGGGCGCCCCTAGCTTCGGCTGGGGCGAGGACCGGTGGGCACCCGCGGGTAATGCTTAGGCGGGTACCGTGGGTGTCCAACGAACCGGTAGGCGGAAATACGCCGTGGTGGGTTTTGGTGGGTATACCCTCGGGCCCCTGCTCATTTTTGATATGAGGAGGGGAGTTTGCGAGCGGGAGCCCCACATATCCCCCCGTCTCTCCCAGGGCGGGGGTCGAACTCATAATGGGTTTCCCACCACGTCAACAAAAAAAAAAAAAAAAAAAAAAAAAAAAAAGGTTAGGTTAGGTTAGGTTAGGTTAGGTTAGGTTAGGTTAGGTTAGGTTAGGTTAGGTTAGGTTAGGTTAGGTTAGGTTAGGTTGGGGTGGGGTGCAAGTTGAGAGCCTCCTCGTGGCGCACCCTGGGCAACGTCGGTTTCAAGTGCCACCACACTTGGGCCGGCGGCTAATCTCAACACCGGGAGGGGCGGCTGCAAAGCCGCGACGACTGCTCCTCACCCGCAATGGCGGGGACGTCCGGCTCTGCGGGCAGAACCAGCCCTGGGGGGGGCAGGATCAGCCTTACGCATCCGGAGTCCCGCTGCCAGCGGGGGTCGAAGCGGCGAAGTGGCTCGCGCCACTCGGGGCGGGGCGGTGCGAAGCCGCAACGTAACCCACAAGGCGGGGAAGCCCCAGCTCTGCAACCGGATACCCCGAAAGGGGGAGCTCCGTGCACTGCAACTGGGTACCTGCGGCCGGTGGGGGTCGAAGCGGTTAGCGCCGCCTGGGAGGGGCGGCTACGAAGTCGCACCGTAACCCACAAGGCGGGGTAGGCCAGCTCTGCAACCGGATACCCCGAAAGGGGGAGCTCCGTGCCCTGCACCTGGAAACCTGCTGCCGGTGGGGATCGGAGCGACGGAGTGGCTGCGCCACTCGGGAGGGGCGGCTGCGAAGCCGCACCGTAACCCACAAGGCGGGGTAGGCCAGCTCTGCAACCGGATACCCCGAAAGGGGGAGCTCCGTGCCCTGCACCTGGAAACCTGCTGCCGGTGGGGATCGGAGCGGCGGAGTGGCTGCGCCACTCGGGAGAGGCGGCTGCGAGGCCGCGACGTAACCCGCAAGGCGGGGTAGGCCAGCTCTGCAACCGGATACCCCGAAAGGGGGAGCTCCGTGCCCTGCACCTGGAAACCTGCTGCCGGCGGGGGTCGTAGCGGCTCGCGCCGCGGGGGGAGGGGGCGCAATTGCGCCACCGCACCTATGGTGGTAGGTGTCGGAGCGGCTGAGGCCCGCCGCTAGGGGGCGACTAGTGTCCGCGCTGCGTCTGTCCGATATTCGGCGGCAGCGCGGCACAGCGCGATGGAGGGTGGCTTTAGCCACCGGAGAGGGGGACTCGTGCCCGTGCTGCGTCTGTCCGGAGTCCGGCGGCAGTGGGCACGTAGTCGGGGGTGAGGAGGGGCGCTTCGCGCCGGAGATGAGGGCGACTGGTGCCCGCGCTGCGTCTGTCCGACATTCGGCGGCGACGCGGGCACGCAGTGAAAGGTGAGGAGGAGGGCGCTTTGCGCCGGTGATGGGGGGTGACTGGTGCCCGCGCCGCGTCTGTCCGACATTCGGCGGCAGCGCGGGCACGCAGTGAGGGGAGGTGGGCGGCTCGCGCCGCGGAGGGGGGCGTCTTACCCGCGCTGCGTCTGTCCGGCATCCGGCGGCAGCGTGGGGGGACGGAAGGGCGGCGGTTGGTTTTTGTGTCCAGCCGTCTGCCAACCCGTAATCCCGAGCAATCGGGGCCGGGGGCCCGGGTCATGCATGGCCTGGGCTGCGAGGAGAAAACCTCTATAAAAAATCACAGTGACTCGAGTGGCGGGCTCGGGGACGCCCGCCACTCTTAGAGAGTCAGCGAGGGCGCGCTTCAGCGCGAATGACGGCGTAGCCGCGGGTGGAAACACCCGCGGTAAGTAGACGTGGCGTCATGCCGGTCACCGCCGGGCGAGTGACGAGTGCTCGAAAGAGCGTACCCTTGTCTCGGCGGAGAATGACACAGACGGCAAACAGGGGTTTTAGTGGGTAAACCTCCCGGGCCCCCTCTCATTTTTGATATGAGGGGGGGAGTTTGCGGGAAGGGAGTCCCACATAACCACCGCGTCTTTCCCCAAGGCGTGGTGGTATGCGCAAAGCATTTCCCCTGTATAAAAAAAAAAAAAAAAAAAAAAAAAAAAGGTTAGGTTGGGGTGCAGGTGAGAGGCCTCCTCGTGGCGCACCCTGGGCAACGTCAGCTCCGAGTGCCCACCAGCTTTTGGTGGACACTCGGCGCTGGCGGCTGACTCTCACATTCTTCCCTTCGGTCCTCTTCCCATCCTTCCACTCCCATCCTCTTTAAGGGAAAACCCTTATCCTTCCCCCCTTCCTTCCCACCCCCCCCTCACCCTTTCCCGGGCGGGCCTGGCGGCAGGTAACACTGTCGTCGGGAATAACCGCCCAAACAGAGTGAGAAACGCCGCTCCTCTGAACCCGTAGCCCGGTGCATCCCACAACGACCTCCACCACAACGGCGTTGTGGAGTAGTGGGAGCCCGGAGCGGAGGGCTTGCCTTAATTGGCCGGCCCGCGACAGGACAAGTCTATAAAACCCGTCAGGATAAGACGTTAAAACCCTGTGCATACTTGGCGACCTGCACAGGCTTCGGCACCTTAGCCTTGCCCCCGGAAAGGGCGTCACCCGGGGGTCGACATTTAATTCGTCCCGTTCTCGTGGGAATAAAAAATGGAGCAAATAAATAACAAACCAACAGACGTAGTTGATGTGGAGGAGGTGGGGAGTCGGGAAACCGACTCGGATTTGGAATCCGTAATGAGCGTCGTAAGCGCGCAAGGTTGTGACGAGCAACCGTCGAGGCTGTGGACACAGCGCAAAAAACGAAGAATAGAGGGATGTACACTATCCGAGTCATCTTCCTGTGACGAGGTAAGTGTTACATCGATGGCATCCACGAGCTCAAAACGTGGAAGAGGAAGGCCGCCAACAACTGGACAATACATCGGTTTTGGCAAGGCCCAAAAGGAACTGGAAGCCGCCAGAAAAGCGGACTTCCTTAAGGTTCAAATCGCCGACGAAGACCGGCAAATCGCAGAGGCAGCCAGAAAAATGGCGAGCGCTCAGAGCATCAGACTGTCACGATCACCTGTGCTCATTCCTGAAAAGATGACAGCAGACGACCTGCAGAAGAGGGTAGAGATGTCGGCGGCAGCAGTCAGAAAAGTCGCCAAAATCTCGAAAGGATTAAAAGGTACGAGTCAAAAAGAGCTGAAAGACGCCGCAAACTCCTTCGAGGAGATCATGGAAGAACTGATGGCTCGTACCTCCTCGGAAGAGACCAAACGGCTACAAGCGGAGAACTCTCGCCTCAAAAACCAAATGGCGGAACTTCAGAAAGATCTGACTGACGTAAGATCCGAAGTGTCCGCCATTAAAAGGAGGCAAACACAAGAAGAGAAGACGGGCCCGCAACCTGCGGAAACAAACTTAGCCCAAATCATGAGAGAAGAGATAGGAAAGGTCCTCTCCAGGGTCTCATTCCTTGAGGCGAAAATCCTCCGTCCACCGCTGGCTGGGGACGCTAAAAGAGTCAGTGAGCCCTCGACCAGCTATGCCGGAATGGCCTCGTCGGCCAAAAAACCGGCAATAAGGCAACCGGTGACCACGCCGACTCCAAAGGAGAAAGCGATCACCAAAACCAGCAAGAAGCCGCCAAAGAGCACCCAGGGTAACCCCACCCCCATAGAACCGACCGTGCCCAAAGCGCAGAAAAGCGGATGGAAAGTCGTGGGGGAAGACAAACGACTGAAGAAGAAAAGAAAGAAGGCGAAAAAGGACGCCTCCAAAAAGAAAACGAAGGAAACAGACAGACTGCGGCCACCAAGATCAGCAGCGGTCGTGCTGACCCTCAAAGACGGAGCGGAGGCAAAGGGCATCACCTACGGTGACATACTGGGTGAAGCCAAAACCCTCATAAAGCTGGACGAACTGGACATCCCGGGAGTCCGATGCAAAGTGACGGCCACAGGAGCACGACTCCTGGAAATACCTGGTGCTACTAGCGGCCCAAAGGCGGATGCCCTTGCGGAAAAACTTAGGGCATCGCTGAACGGGGAAGACGTACGCATATCGAGGCCAACAAAAACGTCGGACCTACGTATCGCTGGCCTGGACGACTCCGTGTCCCAAGAGGAACTCGTGGCCGCCGTAGCCCGGGCTGGAGAGTGCCCAGCCGGGGACGTCAAGTCGGGAACAATACGGCGGGGCCCGAACGGCATGGGGACGGCAATCGTCAACTGCCCAGTCATGGCAGCTCAGAAGCTTGTGGAAGGCCGCAGGCTCTTGGTGGGTTGGGTATCAGCTCAGGTCCGGCTTCTGAAGGCCAGACCGATACGCTGCTACCGCTGCCTTCTGGACGGTCATGTCGGGGCTAGCTGCACATCTACGATCGACTGCACCAATAAGTGCTTTAGATGTGCTAAGCCCGGACACCAGGCTGGCACCTGCTCAGCCCCAGCACACTGCCCAGCGTGTGCAGATCTAGGGAAGCCGCCCAATCACCTGCCCGGCAGTAAGGACTGCGTGGCTAACAAGGTCACACAGAAAAGAGGCACCCCTCGAAACGTGAAAAAGACGATACGGCCACGGGAAACAGCGCCAGTGGCAGACCAAGAAGGACAGGCTATGGAAACGGAGTGTCAGCTATGAACCTCCAGTTCCTCCAGGCGAATATCAACCACTCTGCCAGAGCACAAGATCTCATGCTGCAAACCCTGGCAGAGTGGTCGATAAACCTTGCAGTAATAGGGGAACCCTACTTCATTCCCCCCAGGGACGACTGGATAGGGGACCTAGACGGCACAGTGGCAATAATATCGCCGCCCTCCTCCGGGTCACCATCCCTCGAGAACATCACGAGGGAGAGGGGATGCGTGGGAGTCCAAATAGCCCACATGACAGTGATCGGCATCTACTTCTCGCCAAACCGACCGCTGTCTGATTTTGAAGCATTCCTCACGACGCTAGAAGCGCTCGTCCTCCGCGCTCGACCCCGCCCAGTGATTTTGTTGGGCGATTTTAACGCAAAGTCCTCTGCGTGGGGTTCGACGGTAACGGACGTGAGAGGACAACTCTTGGAGGAGTGGGTCATAGAAATGGGCCTGAGCATCCTTAATCGCGGATCGGTGCTCACGTGTGTGCGACAGAACGGAGGCTCGATTGTCGACCTCTCCTTCTCGAGCCCAGCACTGGCGCGTAGAATTTTGGACTGGCGGGTAGTTGAGGAGGTAGAGACGTTGTCCGACCATCGGTACATCCGATTCAGCGTCTCAGCCCAAACCTCGGACCGGCCGGCCCAAACCAATACGGGAGGATCAGGCCCACGATGGGCTCTCTGCAAAATGGACCGCGAACTCTTGAAAGAGGCTTCGATCGTCCAAGCCTGGCAACCAACTCCCGAACAACTGGAGAACGTAAACGAGGAGGCAGAATGGCTTAAAACCGCACTCACGACCATCTGTGATGCGGCAATGCCGAGGGTTCGCGGTCGACGGGCCAAGAAACAAGTGTACTGGTGGTCGCCGGAAATCGCAAGTCTGCGACGAACGTGCACCGTCAGGCGCCGCCAGTACACAAGACACCGGAGGAGACGGAGAGGCACGCAGTACTCTGCAGCCCGCGAGCAGGAGCTCTACGAGACTTACAGAGCAGCCAAAAAGGCGCTACAGACTGCCATCAAGACTGCCAAATCGCGGGCTCTAGAGGAGCTGCTACAAACACTAGAGCGAGACCCATGGGGGCGGCCTTATCTGATGGTTAGAGGAAAGCTCCGACCGATGGCCCCCCCCCTGACACAGAACCTAAGACCGCAATTAGTCGAGGAGATCGTCTGCGCCTTGTTCCCCGACAGAGAGGACAACAACTTCCGTCCTCCCTACATGGGTCAAGATACGCAGAGCGACAGCAACGCCCACGAAGAAGCTCCAGAGGTCACCGAGGACGAGCTTCAGGTGGCAATAAGACGATTGCAGGGCAAAAACACTGCCCCTGGACCGGACGGCGTTCCAGGCCGAGCTCTGGCTCTGGCCCTTAAGGAGCTAGAGCCAAGATACCGAAGACTCCTGAGCGCCAGTCTAAGGAGTGGTGTTTTCCCCAAAAAATGGAAGACTGGGAAGCTGGTCCTAATAAAGAAGGAGGGACGGCCCGCAGAGTCTCCCTCAGCGTACCGGCCTATAGTTTTGCTCGACGAGGTGGGCAAAGTCTTTGAAAAAATAATTGCAGACCGCCTCGTCGAACACCTAAACAACGTGGGACCAAACCTGGCCGAAAATCAATTTGGCTTCAGACGGGGTCGATCCACAATCGACGCCATCCAAAACGTGAGGAACCTGACTGAGGAAGCGGTGTCCCGGGGTGAGGTGGTATTGGTAGTGTCACTAGACATTGCCAATGCTTTCAACACCTTGCCCTGGATATGCATTAGAGAGGCACTCGACTACCATAGAGTGCCACCATATCTCCGCCGCATAGTTTCCAACTACCTCAGCGACCGGGCAGTCGAATACCCTACCCAAGACGGTTGGAGCAGACGAATAATGTCGTGCGGTGTCCCACAGGGGTCGGTCCTCGGGCCGCTCCTGTGGAACATCGGGTTCGACTGGATCCTGCGTGGGGCGCTGCTGCGGGGAGTCTCGGTGTACTGCTACGCCGATGACACCCTCGTAGCGGCACGAGCCAAATCATACCGCCAAGCGACCATACTAGCCACGGCCGGGGTTGCACAGGTGGTAGATAAGATCCGAAGGCTCGGACTAAAGGTGGCACTCAATAAATCCGAGGCCCTATGCTTCCACGGGCCCCGGAACAAGCCACCGGCGAATGGTGCAATCGTGGTTGGCGGTGTCAGCATTGCCGTCGGGCCGTCGCTCAAATACCTCGGCCTGCACCTTGACGGTCGATGGGACTTTGGGCGCCACTTCGATCTTCTGGCGCCCAAACTCATACGGACGGCGGCTGCGCTTTCGCGATTGCTGCCCAACCTTGACGGACCTAACACAAGCTGCCGAAGACTATACCATGGGGTCGTGCGGTCAATGGCCCTCTATGGCTCCCCAATATGGGGGGAAAACCTGACGGCCCACAACATCGCTGCGCTGCGGAGACCGCAGCGCGCTATGGCCATCAGAGTGAGCCGAGGCTACCGCACGGTCTCATGCGAGGCGGCCTGTCTAATGGCGGGAACAACGCCATGGAACTTGGAGGCGAAAGCTCTGGCCCGCACGTACCACTGGTACAAATCCCAACCGCGGGCCATCGAGCTCGAAGAGCTCGCCCGGAAAAAGAAGGAGTTCAGCGACGCAGCAACCGCAGAATGGAGCGAGCTGCTCAGCCATCCCACAGCTGGAGTGCACACCATATCGGCCATACTCCCCGTAATGGATGAATGGCTTACAAGACGACACGGTGCCCTCACGTACCGGATGACTCAGGTACTGACCGGACATGGCTGTTTCGGTCGGTACCTCTGTCGGATCGGTCGTGAACTCAACGAGGGCTGCCACCATTGCGGGGAACCCTCAGACACGGCGACACACACACTCCAGCTGTGTCCTGCGTGGTCGAACGAGCGACAGGACCTCGTTACGAAGATGAATGTACAGGACCTGGCGCTTACAACTATCGTTCGTGCCATAGTACGAAATGACGACGCCTGGCAAGCCTTCGCCACATATTGCGAGGTAGTCATGGCAGCCAAGGAAGAGGCGGAAAGGGCCAGAGAGGCAACCAGCCAGCTCTTGTCCCGCCAAAGACGCGCCGGCCGACGCCGGCGAGATGATCAAAGACCTCCATAAGGTCGGGCCTGCGGGTGATAGGGAGGGCACCCTGTCACCCGACCAGCTACAAGCCCAAGAAGGAAACGGACACGTAATGTCCGTACAAAGAAGCCAGGGGCCAGGCCCCACACTAAGAAGCGGTTCCGAGTGTGCGAACCGAGGGCTTGCTGACGCTAGCGAAGTTGAATGCGCAAGCGTACCCGCAACGTCAACAGGCCATCAAGACGGGCCAACACAGGGGTTTTAGTGGGTATACCTCCCGGGCCCCTCCCCATTGGGACTTTTGTCCTAGTGGGGGGGGGGCCCGGGAGGGAGTCCCACATAACCACCGCGCCTGCCCTGACGCGGTGGTATGCGTAACGCATTTCCCCTGTCAAAAAAAAAAAAAAAAAAAAAAAAAAAGGTTAGGTTAGGTTAGGTTGGGGTGCAGGTTGAGAGCCTCCTCGTGGCGCACCCTGGGCAACGTCGGTTTCGAGTGCCACCACACTTGGGCCGGCGGCTGATCTCAACACCGGGAGGGGCGGCCGCTAAGCCGCGACGTAACCCGTAAGGACTACCGGCTCTGCAGGCGGGTCAATGAGGGATCCGCCATATGCATCCGGAGTCCTGCTTCCGTGCGGGGGTCGAAGCGGTCGAAGCGGCTCGCGCCACTCGGGAGGGGGGGCGGCTGCGAAGCCGCGACGTAACCCGCAAGGCGGGGTAGGCCAGGGCAACCGGATACCCCGAAAGGGGGAGCTCGCGGCTCTGCACCTGGGTACCTGCTGCCGGTGGGGGATCGAAGCGGCTCGCGCCGTTCGGGAGGGGGCGGCTGCGAAGCCGCACCGTAACCCGCAAGGCGGGGTAGGCCAGGGCAACCGGATACCCCGAAAGGGGGAGCTCGCGGCTCTGCACCTGGGTACCTGCTGCCGGTGGGGATCGGAGCGGCTCGCGCCGCGTGGGGAGGGGCGCAATAGCGCCACCGCACCTATGGTGGTAGGTGTCGGAGCGGCTGAGGCCCGCCGCGGAGGCGACTGATGCCCGCGCTGCGTCTGTCCGATATTCGGCGGCAGCGCGGCGGCACAGCGCGAATGAGGGGTGGCTATAGCCACCGGAGAGGGGGACTCGTGCCCGGGCTGCGTCTGTCCGGAGTCCGGCGGCAGTGGGCACGTAGTCGGTGGTGAGGAGGGGCGCTTCGCGCCGGAGATGGGGGGGACTCGTGCCCGCTGCGTCTGTCCGGAGTCCGGCGGCAGCGTGGGCACGTAGTCGGGGGAGAGGGGCGGCTGGCGCCGCGGAGGAGGGCGTCCCACCTGCGCTGCGTCTGTCCGGTATCCGGCGGCAGCGTGGGGGGACGGGAGGGCGGCGGCTGGTTTTTATGCCCAGCCGTCTGCCAACCCGTAATCCTGAGCAATCGGGACCGGGGGCCCGGGTCACGTATGGCCTGGGCTGCGAGGAGAAAACCTCTATAAAAAACGCCAGAGGGGCGGCAGGCGGCGTCTGGCAATGAGGGCCGGATGCCGCCGTACGCCGTGGGCCCCCGGTGCACCGGGGGTCCCACAGAGGAGGGGGGTCTTAAGGGGCGGCTGAGGCCCGCTGCCCTGACCCCCCGGTGACTGCGGGCGGGGGATGGGAGTCCCCCGCTCGCCTTTCAACGAGTCACCAAGAGGATAGGGGATGGCCGTGCGTATTCGGCCTCCCCATCGGAGAGGGCGCCCCTAGCTTCGGCTGGGGCGAGGACCGGTGGGCACCCGCGGGTAATGCTTAGGCGGGTACCGTGGGTGTCCAACGAACCGGTAGGCGGAAATACGCCGTGGTGGGTTTTGGTGGGTATACCCTCGGGCCCCTGCTCATTTTTGATATGAGGAGGGGAGTTTGCGAGCGGGAGCCCCACATATCCCCCCGTCTCTCCCAGGGCGGGGGTCGAACTCATAATGGGTTTCCCACCACGTCAACAAAAAAAAAAAAAAAAAAAAGGTTAGGTTAGGTTAGGTTAGGTTAGGTTAGGTTAGGTTAGGTTAGGTTAGGTTAGGTTAGGTTAGGTTGCGGACAGATTGTCCGCCCGGAACAGGGCGTTGCTGCGGGGGCCACAGCGGACTGTGGCCCAGAGGATGATAAGGGCCTACGTCTCTGTGGCCCACGCAGCGGCCTGCCTCCTCGCCTGCACCCCTCCGTGGGAGCTGGACGCGGAGGTGCAGGCGGAAACCTACCTAGTTAGGTCCAGGGCCCGGGCAAGAGGGGAACGCCCGGACCCTGAGGAGGTAGAGGCCACCCGCCGGATGACGGCGCGCCGGCTGCGGGAGAGGTGGAAGTCCATCCTGGAGGATTCCCCCTACGGTACTCGTACCTTGGGGGCGATCCTTCCGGTGATGGACCAATGGTGTGAGAGGGCAGTCGGCGCGACGACTTATCGTCTAGTACAGGTGTTGACCGGACACGGCTGTTTCGGTCATCACCTGTACAATATAAAGAGGGAACCGAGCCCGCGGTGCCATGAGTGCGGAGGTCCCGACGACACGGCCGAGCACACCCTTCAGGTGTGCAGTCGTTGGGACACGGAGCGTAGCCTCATGGCACACACAATTCAGCGGGCGGACCTCTCGCTGCATAGCGTCGTGTCTGCGATGCTGAGCAGCGAGAGGTCCTGGGAGGCAGTGGTCTCCTTCTGCGAAACAGTAATCTCGCAGAAGGAGACCGCGGAGCGGGAGCGCGAGGACGATCCTCTCGCGCATCCCCTCCGTCGTAGGCGGCCGGGGTTGAGGCGGCGACATTTCAACGCTCGCCTCAACCCTTAGTGACTGCGGGCGGAGGGTGGGAGTCCTCCGTCCGCCTTGCAAGTCACTGGGCGGCCGGGAGATGGTTCGCGTACGACCATCTCCCCATCAAAAGAGGGGCCCCGATGTGTGGGGCTGAACCGGTGGGGGAGTCGTCTTGGAGAATGCCTAGCGCGGGTTCCACGGCTCCCCCGAACCAAAACCGGACAGAGGAAGTACGCCTGGGTGGTTTTTTAGTGGGTACCCCTCTCGGGCCCCTTCTCACTAGGAGAAGGGGAGTTTGCGAGAGGGAACCCCACATATCCCCCCGCCGCTCCCAAGGCGGGGGGAACGTGCTGCACGTTTTTCCACCCAGCAACAAAAAAAAAAAAAAAAAAAAAAAAAAAAAAAAAAAAAAAAAAAAAAGGTTAGGTTAGGTTAGGTTGGGGTGCAGGTTGAGAGCCTCCTCGTGGCGCACCCTGGGCAACGTCGGTTTCGAGTGCCACCACACTTGGGCCGGCGGCTGATCTCAACACCGGGAGGGGCGGCCGCTAAGCCGCGACGTAACCCGTAAGGACTACCGGCTCTGCAGGCGGGTCAATGAGGGATCCGCCATATGCATCCGGAGTCCTGCTTCCGTGCGGGGGTCGAAGCGGTCGAAGCGGCTCGCGCCACTCGGGAGGGGGGGCGGCTGCGAAGCCGCGACGTAACCCGCAAGGCGGGGTAGGCCAGGGCAACCGGATACCCCGAAAGGGGGAGCTCGCGGCTCTGCACCTGGGTACCTGCTGCCGGTGGGGGATCGAAGCGGCTCGCGCCGTTCGGGAGGGGGCGGCTGCGAAGCCGCACCGTAACCCGCAAGGCGGGGTAGGCCAGGGCAACCGGATACCCCGAAAGGGGGAGCTCGCGGCTCTGCACCTGGGTACCTGCTGCCGGTGGGGATCGGAGCGGCTCGCGCCGCGTGGGGAGGGGCGCAATAGCGCCACCGCACCTATGGTGGTAGGTGTCGGAGCGGCTGAGGCCCGCCGCGGAGGCGACTGATGCCCGCGCTGCGTCTGTCCGATATTCGGCGGCAGCGCGGCGGCACAGCGCGAATGAGGGGTGGCTATAGCCACCGGAGAGGGGGACTCGTGCCCGGGCTGCGTCTGTCCGGAGTCCGGCGGCAGTGGGCACGTAGTCGGTGGTGAGGAGGGGCGCTTCGCGCCGGAGATGGGGGGGACTCGTGCCCGCTGCGTCTGTCCGGAGTCCGGCGGCAGCGTGGGCACGTAGTCGGGGGAGAGGGGCGGCTGGCGCCGCGGAGGAGGGCGTCCCACCTGCGCTGCGTCTGTCCGGTATCCGGCGGCAGCGTGGGGGGACGGGAGGGCGGCGGCTGGTTTTTATGCCCAGCCGTCTGCCAACCCGTAATCCTGAGCAATCGGGACCGGGGGCCCGGGTCACGTATGGCCTGGGCTGCGAGGAGAAAACCTCTATAAAAAACGCCAGAGGGGCGGCAGGCGGCGTCTGGCAATGAGGGCCGGATGCCGCCGTACGCCGTGGGCCCCCGGTGCACCGGGGGTCCCACAGAGGAGGGGGGTCTTAAGGGGCGGCTGAGGCCCGCTGCCCTGACCCCCCGGTGACTGCGGGCGGGGGATGGGAGTCCCCCGCTCGCCTTTCAACGAGTCACCAAGAGGATAGGGGATGGCCGTGCGTATTCGGCCTCCCCATCGGAGAGGGCGCCCCTAGCTTCGGCTGGGGCGAGGACCGGTGGGCACCCGCGGGTAATGCTTAGGCGGGTACCGTGGGTGTCCAACGAACCGGTAGGCGGAAATACGCCGTGGTGGGTTTTGGTGGGTATACCCTCGGGCCCCTGCTCATTTTTGATATGAGGAGGGGAGTTTGCGAGCGGGAGCCCCACATATCCCCCCGTCTCTCCCAGGGCGGGGGTCGAACTCATAATGGGTTTCCCACCACGTCAACAAAAAAAAAAAAAAAAAAAAAAAAAAAAAAAAAAAAAAAGGTTAGGTTAGGTTAGGTTAGGTTAGGTTAGGTTAGGTTAGGTTAGGTTAGGTTAGGTTAGGTTGGGGTGCAGGTGAGAGGCCTCCTCGTGGCGCACCCTGGGCAACGTCAGCTCCAAGTGCCCACCAGCTTTTGGTGGACACTTGGCGCTGGCGGCTGACTCTCACATCCTTCCCTTCGGTCCTCTTCCTATCCTTCCATTCCCATCCTTTTTAAGGGAAAACCCTTATCCTTCCCCCCTTCCTTCCCACCCCCCCTCCCTCTTTCCCAGGCGGGCCTGGCGGCAGGTAACACTGTCGTCGGGAATAACCGCCCAAACCGGAGGAGGCACGCCGCTCCTCTGCGATCCGTAGCCCGGGCATCCCGCAACGACCTCCACCAAATGGCGTTGTGGAGTAGTGGGACCCGGAGCGGAGGGCTTGCCTTGATTGGCCGGCCCGCGAGAAAGGAAAACTCTCTAAAAACCCGTCAGGAAAAGACGTAAAAACACTGCACATACCTGGCGACCTGTGCAGCAGCCTCTAGTAGGTATAGCCTTGCCCCCGGAAGGCGTCACCCGGGGGTCGACATTTAAATCGACCAATACTCGTGGGATTTATTATGAAAAAGAATAGAACCAAAAAAACCAACAACAATGGCAATCGGAAGGTGGGGAAGGACGTGGAAGTCGAAGAGGGAACAGTGATGGAGACGAAGATGGAGACGATGGTGCCTGTCGTGGAAAAAATGCAAACACGGGCAGGCACAAAAGAGAAAGAGGCGGAGACTGGGATGAAGATCCTTTTTAGAAAAGAGGCGGGCGGGGCCGCAACGGCCGCGCCTACAAGCGTGCCGAAAAGTCCTCGGAGGAGAGCCGGCTTTGTTGTCGACTCCTCCGAGTCCGAGATGGACCTTCCCGAGGTCGAGACCCGCCAGCCCCCCCAAAAGAGGGGGCACACAGATGAAGATGACGACCCAAGGCCGGAGAGTGGGCCCAAGGTCAGCACGGCCCGAAGGGGAAAACCCATAGGGCCGTACGCGCGATCGGCGGCGGCGAGGGCCAGATTCCAGACCTTCGAGCCGTGGCGGGGCGAGACCTCGTATGACGATTCATACGAGGACTCGGACTGCCGGTACGGGGACTACGAGACGCACGAGGACGTAATCAGCCGAGTTCTGGGGCCGATCCGCACTGGGATTGCGGACCTGAACATGTGTCCCAGCGCCCGGGTGCGGATGCACCACCGCTGCAACTCCCTCACCGACATTGTGAGTGGTCGTATAGACGACTCGGGGCTCGAAAGGGCCCACAAGTCGGTGAGGGGGCTCCTGGAGGAAGCCACTAACGAGGGCATAGGCGGAGTAGTCAGGGCCCGAATTGAGCGGGCATGCCAGTCCGCCACTAAAATAATCATCGGGGCCCGGGCCGCCCAAGCCGCCGAAGCCGAGCCGCGGACGGAGCGCGGCGGTCTCCCGTCCGGCCGGGACGTTGATGACGCTGCCCCCGCCCACGGGGGGGAGTCCTCGGGGCTCCCTCATGGGGGGATGGAGAGGGCAACGGAGCGGGACGCGGTGGTCGACCCGGTTGGGGCGTCCCGCAGAGCGGCGGGCCAGATCATGGATGGGGCCCGCAAGTCTGGCCACCTGAAAGGTGCGATTTGGGGCCAAATCAATCAGGCCTGCCGCACCATTCTGGCCTCGATGGACGAAGTGGAGGCTGGCAGGTCGGAGAGCGAGGAGGTCCGCGCCCTCAAGGCCGACAATTGGAGGCTGCGAGAGCGGGTCCTCCTCCGCGAAGAGGAGTTGAAGAAGCTCCGCACCGCCTCTTCAAGACACGAGACCCCGGCCCCCCCGTCCCTGCAGCTCAGCGCATCGGACCTGGCGGAGGCACTGGGGGAGCTGAGGAGGGACCTGTTCGTCTCCCTGGGTGACATGTTGAATGTCCGCCTGGAGGAGATGAACAGGCGCCTGCCCGCTGAGCCCGTCGTCCGCCCTCCGCTGGCGGCCGATAGGAGCTCTGCGATCGTGGCGGCGGATCCTGAGGCGGGGAGGGCGAGACTGGGAGACGGCCGGCCTAAAAAGGCCAAAAAGACAAAGGCCAAGTCGACCAGGGCGCCCGCCCCGGCGTCGGGAGACGCCCCGGTTGCCCCCCGGGCAACCTCGGCCGAGAGACCGGGCCCCTCGGGCCGGCAGCCGACGGAGGAGAGCTGGGCCACGGTGGCCCGGAAGGGCACGGGAAGGGGGAAGGGCAAGGCCAAGGCCACGCCCACTCCTCTCGCCCCGGCGCCCCCCGTCAGGAAGGCAGCGCCCAAGCCTAGGGCGCTGAAAGTCCCGAGAACGGCGGCGGTGTTGATAACCCTCAGAAAGGACGTCACCACCGCCACCACGCTGCAGGCCACCATGGCAAGAGCCGTCGAAGGCGTAAGGCTCGAGGAGGTTGGCCTGCAGCACGTGAGGGTGCGGGCCTCCATGACGGGGGGCCGGGTGATAGAGGTCCCCGGGGAGGACAACGTCCGGGCGGCGGACGCGCTCGCGGAGAGGCTGCAGGCCATCGTGGGCGACGTCGCCATCGTGAGCCGCCCGCAGAAGATGGCCGCCGTCCAAATCGCCGGACTCGACGAGTCGGCGACCGCGGAGTCGGTGACGGCGGCCGTCGTCAAAGCCGGGGGCTGCGACGTGGCCCACGTGAAGGTGGGGGGCATCCGCAGCCTCAATGACGGCACCGGGTCAGTTCTGATCCGGTGCCCGATAAGGGCGGCGAAAGCCCTCCTTGACCATGGTCGGATCCTGGTAGGCTGGTCGTCTGCCAGGGTCAACTCGTTGGGCCCGGCACCCATGCGCTGCTTTAGGTGCATGGGTATCGGGCACACTAGGGAGCTGTGCCCCTCAACTTTCGACCGGAGCAAGCTTTGCTTCCGGTGCGGTAAGGAGGGGCACCCCGCGAGGGAATGCTGGGAGGAAAAGGTGTGGTGTGCAGTCTGCCGCCACGCCAACCTCCCGGCAGACCATGTGATGGGAGGGACCAGGTGCTCTCCACCCGGGACGAGGGGCAGGGAGACGAGGCCGAGACCGGCCCGCCCCCCCAGACCCCAACCTGCAGCCGAAGACGCTCGCCGGCCGGAAGTGGAAGACGGCCGCATGGACGTCTAAATGCCAACATACGGCATTTTTACGTCCTGCGGCTGGGTGCCACTTGCGGCGCAGACGGCAGGGATCGGGGCCGCGTGCCCCGACCCGGAGTGACTGCGGGCGGAGGATGGGAGTCCTCCGCCCGCCGCGACGAGTCACTGGGCGTCAGGGAGATGGCCACGCGTGCTCGGCCATCTCCCCCCTCCGGAGAGGAAGGCCCCGGCACTAGCTGGGGCGAGACCGGTGGACACCGTGGGCAATGCTACAGCGGTACCACGGTGTCCAACAAACCGGTATGCGGTAGCACGCCATGGTGGGTTTTGGTGGGTATACCTCATCTTCCCTTCTCACTAGGAGAAGGGCAGATGCAGGGAGGCCCACATATCCTCCCGCCTCTCCCAGGGCGGGGGTCGAACTCGTAATGGGTTTCCCACCATGTAAATAAAAAAAAAAAAAAAAAAAAAAAAAAAAAAGGTTAGGTTAGGTTAGGTTAGGTTAGGTTGGGGTGCAGGTTGAGAGCCTCCACGTGGCGCACCCTGGGCAACGGCGGTCTCAAGTGCCACAATACACTTGCGGCCGACGGCTGATCTCAACACACGGGGAAGGGTCCAGTTCTAGTCACCGATCATCTTTTGATGGTCGGTGAAGGGAACTGGGCTATATTAGGGGGTGGTAAGCGGTGCGTCCGGCCCCGTCGGGCCGAGACCCGCAGAAAGGTGAGGTGGGCCCCAGTGAGGGGGCGAGGTGGGCCCCAGTGAGGGGGCGACGCTGCTCCCGGTACCCCTCTTTGTGTGAGAGGGGACAGGGGATGCAGCAGGTGCGGTGCGTTTGCCAAGTGCACTCGGCTTTTGCCGACACCGGACAAGAGGATGGAAACCTCTCTAAAAAACAAGATCATTTCGTGCGACGATGTGCCAGGTGCACTCGGCTTTTGCCGACGTCGGACAATCCGCAATCCCAGTCGGGATCGGAGGCCGCAAGGCCGCGAGGAAGAAAACCTCTATAATAAATAACCCCAATCCCAAGGTCTAGCGTGCCGAGGGGATGAGTGGCCGGGGGGGAACCCGGTCGTTAGCGCAGCGGAGGGGACCTCACCCCTAAAAAGGAACAAAATGGACTCAAAGGCATTTGTAAAACTACCCCAGGCGGGTACCCTCCTACCCAAGGAGGGAGAATCCCGCCCTTCCACGGAAGGCTGCCCCACCGTATCTGGGGGGGGCAACAACTGTCTCGTGGGTCGGCAGAATACTGCCGACCCCCGTCAACCGCGCGCGTTACAAGAAAAGGAGCTCCGGGTCAGCCTGGAGCAACTGTGCGACGCGCGCCAACCGCTTGCCGTTGTCAACAACGACGGCAACAAGAGCCGGGGAGGCTCAAGCCCCGAGAAGGACAGGAGGTCCGATCGGGAGACGCGTAGTGGCTCCAAATTTTGGAGGAAGCGTCGAAGAAGTGGAGAGTTGGGGCCGTCAGGGGTCTCCTCTAGCGAGGAGGACCTGTCGGCCGCCAAAGTGGGAACGGCACAAAGGGGGCGAGGCCGGCCGACTCGCGACCTGCGGGGTCGCTTCTTACGGCCTCCTACACCCGTGCCGATGCCAGTGGATTGCGCTGCAACGGACTCCGAGCGACGAGGGGGACTGAGCGACGACTCCGCTGCATCTGCGTCTGCCTCTCCGCTAATGTTGCAGAGCAACAAGGCGGAGGCAAGTGCTGCCAAAAGGGCGCAGCGGAAGGCGGTTGCGGAGGACGAGGTGAGTGAGATGGCCCGCCTGGCCCGAGAGCGACGCTCTGCTCTTGCGGCCACCGGAGAGGGCCTGTCGGCGGTAGCGCTCAGCCGCCAAGTGTTGGACGGCGTGGACGTCGTCCTGAAGGTTGCCACGAAATCTGGCAGCCTGAAGGGCACGTTCACGCGCGCCCTGAAGGAGGCGGCCGACGACATAAAGGAGGCGGCCGGGGTCCTCCTAAATCGCACGAGCTCGGAGGAGACGGCGAAGCTGTGGGAGGAGAACAGCCGTCTCCGATCCGAGCTGGAGGACCTGCGGCGGGAGCTTGCCGCCCAGAGGGCGGAATGGCAGCAGAGGCGTCCTGCTGCCTCCGGTTCCGCCCCTGTCGCTGCTCGGAAGCCGTCGGCCGCCTCGTCGGCCACATCATCGGGCGCGCCGTCGCGTCCTGCCCCCACACAGACCGACGCGGACATCGAGAAGATCGTCCGCGTCTGCATGTTGCAGTGTGGGGGCATGGTGAATGCCCGTCTGCAGGGCCTGGAGTCGAGGCTCCTCCCCGCGCAGACCCTCCGTCCGCCGCTTGCTGCGGACAGGAGGAGAATGGAGGAGACCGCGAGGCCAGGCCCTGCGGCCACAGCCGGCGCACCAGCCAAGAAGAAGGCGGGCAAAAAGGGCAAGAAGCCCTCGCCCGCCTCACAGACGGCCGTGCCCCCGACAACCGCACCCCCGGCGAACACGCCCCCAGCGGCCACATCCGGGTCTCCCGCAGAGACCTGGACAACGGTCGTAAAAAGGGGCCGCCGGAAAAAGAAGACGGCGCCACCGCCCCCGGTACCCGCTAAAGCACCGGCACCAAAGAAAAAAAAGAAGGCCAAAGGACCGCCTAGGGCCCCACGCTCCGCGGCTGTAGTCATCACGCTACAGCCCGGAGCCGTCGAAAGGGGCATCACCTACGGCTCGGTCCTTAAAGAGGCCAAAGAGAAGGTCGCGCTCCCCGACATTGGAATATCGTCGGGCCTCAAAGTGAGGCCGGCGATCACGGGAGCGCGACTCTTTGAGGTGTCCGGTGACGCCAGCGGGGAGAAGGCGGACGTTTTGGCCGCCAAACTGAGGGAGGTCCTCAACCCGGAGGACGTTCGGGTGTCCAGGCCCATGAAGACCGCTGAGTTGCGTGTCGATGGCCTGGACGACTCGACGACCCCGGGTGAGGTCGTGGCGGCCGTCGCCCGCTGCGGCGGGTGTTCGCCGGAGGACGTCCGGACGGGAGAGATTCGCGTCGAGCGTTCCGGGCTCGGCGCGATCTGGGTGCGGTGCCCGGTGGCGGCGGCGAACAAAGTCGCCGACGCCGGGCGTCTGTTGGTGGGGTGGGCTGCAGCCCGGGTGAAGCGGCTGCAGCCCAGGGCCTTGCGGTGCTTCCGCTGCCTGGACATGGGGCATGTCCGGGCACGGTGCACCGCCGAGGTCGACCGCAGCGACCAGTGTTATCGCTGCGGTCAGACCGGCCACAAAGCGGCGGAGTGCTCGGCGGCGCCGAACTGCAGCCTCTGTACAGCTGCAGGGAGGCCCGCGGGGCACAGGGCGGGCGGGAAGGCATGCGATGCGCCCGCCCCGAAGAGGAGGAGAGGGGCTGCCAAAGCTGCCGGGGGCTCTTTACCCCCCCCGCAGTCTGGCGGCCCCCCGGCCGACCCCCGGCCTAGAGATGGTGCGGAGGGAATGGATTGCGCATAACGGCGCAATACCATTTCCTCCAGGGCAACATCAACCACTCTGCCAGAGCTCAGGACCTCTTGCTCCAGAGCATGGCAGAGTGGTCGATTCGTGCGGCGGTGGTCGCCGAGCCGTATTTCGTCCCCCCCAGGGATAACTGGGTGGGAGACCTTGACGGCTCGGTGGCCATCATCGGTGGGGCTCTGGTCGGTCCGTCCCGAGGTCACGGCTGGGTGGCCGCCCTCGTGGATGGGATCGGCACAGTTGGGGCGTATTTCTCGCCCAACAAGAGCCTCGCCGACTTCGAGGTGTTCCTTGTCGAGCTGGGTGCCGTCGTGGGCCGGCTCCACCCTCGCCCCGTGCTGTTGCTGGGTGACCTCAACGCCAAATCTTCGGCGTGGGGATCCCCAGCGACCGATGCTAGGGGTGAGGCGCTGGAGGAGTGGGCGGTCACGACTGGCTTGATCGTCCTCAACCGGGGTTCGGTACACACGTGCGTGAGACAGCGGGGCGGGTCTATAGTGGACGTTTCGTTCGCTAGCCCCGCTGTCGCGAGCCGTGTCTCGGGCTGGCGTGTCGCCGTGGAGGTGGAGACGTTGTCGGATCACAGATATATCCGCTTCGACGTCTCCGCCCAGACCGCGGGCGACCGCCGTCCGCCGACCCGGTTATCGGACGGTCCGCGCTGGTCGCGCAAGCGAATCGACAAGGAACTACTCGAGGAGGCCGCCATTGTCCAGGCCTGGGTCCGGGGGTCGAACGGACCCGTCGACGTCGAGCGGGAGGCGCTGTGGTTTCGCGGGGCGATGACGCAAATCAGCGACGCGTCCATGCCCCGCGTCCACGCTCAGTCCGCAAAGCGCCAGGTGTACTGGTGGACCGCCGAGATCGCGCAGCTGCGCGTCGAGTGCGTGGCGGTCAGGCGCCAGTACACCCGATACCGGAGGAGACGTCGACGGGTCCCGGAGGAGGAGGCCGCGCTGTATGAGGTGTACAGCGCGGCGAAGGGGACTCTGTGGCTGGCCATCTGCGAGTCGAAGACGCGTGCCAGGGAGGAGATGTTGGAGACTCTAGACGGAGATCCGTGGGGGCGGCCCTATCGCACGGTCCGAAATCAACTTCGGGCCGCGGCGCCCCCGCTCACCGAGAGTCTCCAACCCGAGCTGCTGGAGGAGGTGGTAGCAGCCCTCTTCCCGGCACGAAGCGAGCATACTCCGCCGCAGATGGCATTGCCCACGGCCGCAGAGTCCACGGAGGAGAGCGCCATCAGCGTCCCTGAGGTGACACACCCAGAGTTGGGGGCTGCCGTGATCCGGCTCCGGGCCAAGAATGTGGCTCCGGGGCCCGATGGGATCCACGGCTGCGTGTTAGCCCTCGCTCTGAAGGAGCTAGAGCCCCAACTGAGAGGGCTCTTCACAGCGTGCCTCGAGCGGGGCCAGTTTCCCAGTTTGTGGAAGTCTGGTCGACTGGTCCTGCTCGGAAAGGCGGGGCGCCCTGCGGACTCACCGTCCGCGTACCGGCCCATAGTGCTGCTGGACGAGGTGGGCAAGTTGTTCGAGAGAGTTCTCTCAGCCCGCCTCGTCAGCCACTTGTGCCGAGAAGGGCCGGACCTGGACGGGAGTCAGTTCGGGTTTCGGCAAGGGCGCTCCACCGTGCACGCTGTGTCGCGGGTAAGAGCCCTGGCGGAGGAAGCGGTGTCCCGGGGCGGGGTGATGTTGGCGGTGTCTTTAGACATCGCCAACGCGTTTAACACCCTGCCCTGGAGTTGTATCCGGGAGGCACTGCGATATCATAGAGTGCCTCCTTACCTCCGCCGCATAGTTGGGGCTTATCTGTCCGAGAGGTGTGTCACCTACGTGGGACGTGATGGCGTTCACCAGCGCCCGATGTCGTGCGGTGTTCCACAGGGTTCGGTTCTTGGGCCGCTCCTGTGGAACATCGGCTACGACTGGGTGCTTAGGGGCGAGCTCGGCCCGGGGGTGGACCTGACGTGTTACGCGGACGACACGCTGGTCACCGCCCGGGGGAGCTCGCACAGGGAAGCAGCGTTGCTGGCGACGGCTGCGGTGTCACAGGTGGTGAGCCGCATCCGTCGCCTGGGCCTGGAGGTGGCCCTCAGCAAGTCGGAGGCCATGACGTTCCATGGCCCCCGGCGGGCGCCGCCGCCCGACTCACACATCGTGGTCGGGGGGGTCCGAATCGCTGTCGAGTCCACCATGAAGTATCTGGGATTGGTGCTCGACAGCCGGTGGACATTCGGACCCCACTTTCGACGGCTGGCGCCCAAGCTGTTGGGCGCGGCGGGAGCGCTCGCAACGCTGCTTCCCAATCTGGGGGGCCCGAGCTCCGTCTGTAGACGGCTCTATACGGGTATCGTGCGATCCATGGCCCTGTACGGGGCCCCGATCTGGGCCCACGACCTGACGGCCGGTTCGATCGCTCTGCTGCGGAGGCCGCAGAGAGCGATGGCCGTCAGAGTCATACGGGGGTATCGCACGATCTCGTATGAGGGGGCTTGTGCACTGGCCGGATCCCCGCCCTGGGACCTGGAGGCCAAAGTACTCGCGTCGCTGTATCAGTGGCGCGAGGAAGAGGCGGAGCGGGGCGAACGACCGATGCAGCGTCAAGTCGAGCTGCGTCGGTCTCAGCTCCGCGAGGTCCTAGTGGCGGAATGGCGGGACAGGCTTTCGCGCCCTACCGCCGGCCTCGACATAGTCGGGGCGATCCGGCCGGTGCTCGAGCGCTGGCTCGGGAGGAGGCACGGCTCCCTGTCGTTTCGGGCGACGCAGGTGCTCTCGGGGCACGGTTGCTTCGGGAAGTACCTGTGTCGCATAAACAGGGAGCCGGACGCCCGGTGTCACCACTGCGTCCATTGCCGGGAGGACACGGCGCGGCACACGCTGGCAGAGTGTGCCGCTTGGGAGGAGCCGCGCCGTGCCCTCATCGCCGGAGTAGGCCCGGACCTCTCGCTGCCGGCCGTGATCGAGTCTATGGTCGGCGGCGAAGAGGCCTGGGACGCAGTGGTAACCTTCTGCGAGACGGTTATCTCGCAGAAGGAGGCTGCGGAAAGGGAGAGGGAGATTTCAACCCCTCACCCGATCCGCAGCAGACGCACCGGGCGTCGGCGGAGGGCTGATAACGCCCTCCTCCAGCCCCCCTAAATGGGTCCAGGGGCGACAGACACGGGGATCCGTCTGTCGCCCCCCATCATCATCAGGACCCGAGGTGGCGGCGCGCGTGCGGTGTTCCACGCGCGCCCCTCAGAGATGTCGGGGGGGGAGGAGTTAACACCTCACTCCCCCCCCTCGACCAGATGGGGCCCGCGATGGCGGGCCAGCACCAGCCGGGGGTTGCGGAAGCTGAATTCGTGCCCGCGACCCCCGGCGCTTAGGTGTGTGAAGGAACACCGGAGGGGTTTTAGTGGGTATACCCTCGGGCCCCTTCTCATTTTTGATATGGGAAGGGGAGTTTGCGAGTGGGAGTCCCACATAACCACCGCGTCTCTCCCCGGGCGCGGTGGTATGCGTAATGCATTTCCCCTCCGAGAAAAAAAAAAAAAAAAAAAAAAAAAAAAAAAAAAAAAAAAAAAAAAAAAAAAAAAAAAAAAAAAAAAAAAAAAAAAAAAAAAAAAAAAAAAAAAAAAAAGGTTAGGTTAGGTTAGGTTGGGGGACCCCCCACAGTGCTTGCGTCCACGTCGCGTCCCCTGGAAACGTCCCAGTTTTGACCACCGTAACGGAGTGGCAGAACTGGGTACGGCTAAAGAGCACTGTACCTTGACGAGCGATCACATGCGAAGAATGCCGAAGTCGAGAAAGAATAGCGAGGAGAAGAGGAAGGAGGAGGAAGTTGAGAGGAGTAAGGAGCCTGCCGTGGCAAAAAGGCAAACACGGGCAGGCAGAAAAAGGGAGGAAGAGGCCATTTTGGCCAAATCCACGAAGGTGGAGGGTAGCCCTCGGAGGAAGGACGGCTTTGTTGTTGCCGTCTCCTCGGATTCTGAGGACGATGGCCTCCCAGGGGCCGCCCTGCCTCAAAAAAGGGGCCATGAGGACCGGGAGGACGACCCGAGGCCCGAGAACGAGGCCAAGATTAACACCGCCCGCAGAGGCAACTCTAAGGGTCGGTACTCCGGCATGGCGGCCTCAAAGTCCAGGCCCAGGAAGACGGAGGACGATTCTGCCTCGGAGTGGGAATCAGAGCCGGACCCGCGCATAGAGGAGGCCCGCGCGTTCCTGGGGATAACCCTGGAAAAGGCTAACGCGCCGGGCGCCTCTGCGGCAACAAAAAAGAGTTGCCTTAACAAGGCACGATGCGTAAGGGAGGAGATAAGGCTGTACAAGACTGAGTACAGGTCCAAGGCGTGGAAGACCGGCAGTGCCTCGTCCGATGACGAGGACGAGGCGGACGTCGCCCCCGCCCGCAAGGAGGACCTCTCGGCCCCCCGTCCTGCGGAGCAGAAGGGAGGGACAATGGAGCCGGAGCCCATCGTGGACCCGGTTCAGGTGACCCGTGGCCCGGCGGCCGCGATTGAGGAGGGAGCCGTCCCGAAAATCGGCAAAAAGCAGGCTCCGCGGGAGCCTGTGGTCGACCCGGTCGGGGCGGCCCGCAGAGCCACGGGTGCTATAATAGAGGGGGCCCGCAAGTCGGGCCATCTGAAGGGGGTAGTGTGGGGGCAGATCAATGAGGCCTGCCGCACTATCCTGGCGGCAATGGATGCGGTCGAGGCCGGCAGGCCCGAGAGTGAGGAGGTCCTAGCTCTCAAAGCGGACAACTGGAGGCTGCGAGAGAAGGTCCTCCTCCGTGACGAGGAGTTGAGGAGGCTCCAAAAAGCGGCCCCCCCGGCCCCCGCACCGGGACACGAGCCCCCGGCCCCCCCGTCGACGCAGTTTGACGCGACGGACCTGGTGGAGGCCATCGGTGACCTCGGGAGGGACCTGTTCACCTCCCTAGGTGATATGATCAACACCCGACTGGAGGAGGTGAGCAGGCGCCTGCCTGCGGAGCCGATCGTCCGCCCACCGCTGGCGGCCGATAGAAGGAGGACTGCGGGGCCGGTCGTGCCGACCCCGCCACAGAAGGAGCCTGAAAGGGCCAGGCTGGGTGACGGCCGGCCCAAAAAGATTAAGGCCCCCAAGAGGCCCGCCTTGGCAGCTCCGGCAGCCTCGGCAGCCCTGGAGGCCCCTGAAACGGGCCCGGGCACCTCGGGCCAGCAACCCGAGGAAAACTGGGCCACCGTGACCCGGAGGGGCAGGGGCAAGGGAAAGGGTAAGGGGAAGGGCAAGGGTGCCCCCCCCGCCCAAGTACCCCCCCCAAAAAAGAAGGCAACGCCGAGGCCGAAGGCGCTGAAAGTGCCAACAACGGCGGCGGTGGCGATCACCCTAAAAAAGGACATCGCCACCGACACGACACTGCAGGCCATCATGGCTAAAGCCATCAACGGCTTTAGCCTCGATGAGGTTGGCCTGCAACACGTGAGGGTGCGGGCCTCAATGACCGGGGGCAGGGTCATTGAGGTCCCGGGGGCGGATAGAGAGCGGGCGGCTGATGCGCTTGCAGCGAAGCTGCAGGCCATCGTGGGCGATGTAGCCCACATAAGCCGCCCGCAGAAGACGGCCGCCGTCCGGGTCGCGGGCCTGGACGAGTCGACGACCAAGGAGTCGCTGACGGCGGCCGTCGCCAAAGCCGGGGACATCGGGGAGGCCCAAATAAGGGTGGGGGGCATCCGTCCCCTGTCTAACGGCACTGGATCAGCGCTGATCTGGTGTCCGGTGGGGACGGCGAAAGCCCTCTTAGAGCGTGGTCAGATCCTGGTGGGCTGGTCGTCCGCCAGGATCAGTCTGATCGGGCCGACACCCATGCGTTGTTTCGGATGCATGGGCGTCGGACACACGAGGGAGTTGTGCCCCTCTACCGTTGACCGGAGCAACCTATGCTTCCGGTGCGGCAAAGAGGGGCACAAATCGAGGGACTGTTGGGAGGAGAAGGCGTGGTGTGCAGTGTGCCACCACGTCGGACTCCCAGCTGACCACGTGATGGGGGGGCAAAAATGTTCCCCACCCACAGTGAGAGGCAGGGAGACGAGGCCGAAACCCGCCCGTCCTCCTTGCCCCACCCCCGCGACAGAGACCGCTCGCCGGCCGGATGAGGAAGACACCCGCATGGACGCCTAGATGTCGGCATACTGGCATTCTTGCGTCCTGCGGGTGGGTGCCGTCTCCGGCACAGACGGCGAGGGCCGGGGCAGCGGCGGTGTGCCGCCTGCCCCGTCCCTTTGTGGCTGCAGGTGGAGGATGGGAGTCCTCCACCTGCCGTAACAAGCCACAGAGCGGATGGGAGATGGCCACGCGTGCTCGGCCATCTCCCATGGAGAGGAAGGCCCCGGCAGTGGCTGGGGCGAGACCGGTGGACACCGTGGGCAATGCTACAGCGGTACCACGGTGTCCAACAAACCGGTATGCGGAGCACGCCAAGGTGGGTTTTGGTGGGTAAACCTCATCTTCCCTTCTCACTAGGAGAAGGGAGATGCAGGGAGCCCCACATAAAAAAAAAAAAAAAAAAAAAAAAAAAAAAAAAAAAAAAAAAAAAAAAAAAAAAAAAAATAAAAAGGTTAGGTTAGGTTAGGTTGGGGTGGGGTGCAGGTGAGAGGCCTCCTCGTGGCGCACCCTGGGCAACGTCAGCTCCAGGTACCCACCAGCTTTTGGTGGACACCTGGCGCTGGCGGCTAACTCTCACATCCTTCCCTTCGGTCCTCTTCCCATCCTTCCACTCCCATCCTTCTTAAGGGAAAACCCTTATCCTTCCCCCTTTCCTTCCCACCCCCCCCCTCCCCCTTTCCCGGGCGGGCCTGGTGGCAGGTAACACTGCCGTCGGGAATAACCGCCCAAGATAGAGTGAGGCACGCCGCTCCTCTGAAATCCGTAGCCCGGACATCCTGCAACGACCTCCACCAAATGGCGTTGTGGAGTAGTGGGACCCGGAGCGGAGGGCTTGCCTTGATTGGCCGGCCCGCGAGAAAGGAAAACTCTCTAAAAACCCGTCAGGACAAGACGTAAAAACCCTGTACACACCAGGCGACCTGTACAGTAGCCCGCAAGGGCACTAGCCTTGCCCCCGGAAAGGGCGTCACCCGGGGGTCGACCTTTTTATCGTCCCATACTCGTGGGAATCAAAATGGAAAATTGCAAGCATAACAAAAACCGAAGCCAAACGATGATGGTGAGCAGCGAGGAGGAGGGGGACACTGACTCGATAGTCAGTGTCGAGTCGAGGTCGGGTGGTCGTAAGACCAATAAACGTTCGAGAGCGAACAGTGGAGGCTCGGACACGGACTCCAATCTGGAGGGGGTCGCGAGCACGTCGAGTAGAAGGAAGCGCGGACGGCCGCCAACTACAGGCCAATACGTCGGCCTAGCGAAGGCTAAGCTGGCGCTTATCGCAGCAGAAAGAGAGGAAGAGAAAAGGAGGGCTGAGGCGGAGGTGACGGCAACCTCCCGAGAGATTCGGGCGCGCCAAAGGGATCTCTCCCTGTCGGAGGCGTCCTCGGGTGGCGACGATTTTATGACGGCGACCGCGTTGAGCCGCGCGATCGATGACAACGTCGCCCTCATAAAGAGGATCGCCGCCACGTCGGGGAACCTCAAGGGTACCTTCATGAAGGCCCTGAAGGACGCCGCCGACGACATCGGCAAGGTCGCTTCCGTCTTGCAGAGCCGCTGCACCTCGGAAGAGACGAGAGGACTGCAGGCGGACAACGCCCGCCTGCAGTCGGAGGTCGCGCAGCTCCGCAAGGAAATGGCGGAGATGAGAGAGCGCCTTGACCGACAACACCCACAGCCGGAAACAGCGCCGTCGAGTCAGCCCAGACAAACGCCTATCGACGCCGACGACCTGGTACGCACCATCCTCTGCCAGGTAGGTACGATGGTGAACGCCAGGTTCGCGGCGTTCGAAGAAAGGTTGCTGCCAGAGAAGAGAGTGCGGCCACCACTAGCGGCGGACGGGCGGGCTCACGAGAACCGTGAGCTCTCCCCTGGGCCATCTTCTGCCCCAATCGAGGCTGCTCCGGTCCAGGCCAGCACTGGCGGACCGAAGGCCACAAAGCCAAAAGGGGCAAAGGAGCCCAAGAAGAAAGCGGCGAAGAAGGGGCAGACCCCGATGGGCGCCCCCCGCGAGAGGGCAGCAAAGCCCTGGTCCACTCCGACCGCGCCGCAGCCCGTGAGCCAGGCGAGCCCGCCCCAGGCCGAGGAGCAGACTTGGAGCGTGGTGGCAAAGAAGGGCCATAAGAAGAAAACCCAGGCGAAGCAGGGTCCCCCCCGCAAGCCGGCCAAAGAAGGTCCGGCAAGGCTTACCCCGCCAAAATCATCCGCGGTGGTGGTCACCCTCACGTCGGAGGCCGTAGAAAAGGGGGTAACCTACGAGGCGGTGATCGCCGAGGCAAAGGCCAAGATAAGGCTAGCGGACCTCGGGATCGCCGCCGTGAGGTTCCGCGTGAGCGCCACGGGAGCCCGTATGTTTGAGGTTGCGGGCTCGGACAGCGGCCCGCAGGCGGACGCGCTCGCCACAAAATTGGAGGAGGTCCTCGGCCGGGACACAGTCCGCGTCTCCAGGCCGGTCAAAACGACCGAGATCAAAATCTCCGGCCTGGATGACTCCATCTCGGCTGAGGAGGTGTTGGGCGCGGTCGCCGAGGCGGGAGGCTGTCCGAGGGGCAGCCTCAAGAACAGCGGCGGGGTGGTGAGGGACCCCTTCGGCGTGGGGCACATGTGGGTCGAGTGCCCTGTGGCAGCCGCCTATTGCATAGCCGCAGCGGGCCGCCTCAAACTCTCGTGGGTGTCGGCCTCCGTCAAGCTCCTTGAGCCTAGACCTCTGCGGTGCTACAGATGCCTGCAGAGGGGGCACATAAGGGCTCAATGTAAGGCGGAGGTCGACAGGAGCCAGGAGTGCTTCCGCTGCGGGGTGGCTGGCCACAAATCGAAGGGGTGCTCGGCGAAGCCACGGTGCTCACTGTGCGCCGCCGCACACAAACCGGCAGACCATCTGCTGGGGGGCAAGGCGTGCCACGCACCAGCCCCCAAAGCCGGCAGAGGAAGGGCCCCACAGCCCCTGCCTGTGGAGGTGGCGATGGAGACGGGTCCCGCCACCACCGAGGTGTGAGGGGGGCGCTTTCGCGCCGACGATGGGGTCGACTGGTGCCCGCGCTGCGTCTGTCCGACATTCGGCGGCAGCGCGGGCACTCAGTGAAAGGTGAGTGGCGGCTCGCGCCGCGGAGGGGGGCGTCCTACCCGCGCTGCGTCTGTCCGGCATCCGGCGGCAGCGTGGGGGGGGACGAAAGGGCGGCGGCTGGTTTCTTTGTGTCCAGCCGTCGGCCAACCCGTAATCCCGAGCAATCGGGCCCGGGGGCCCGGGCCATACATGGCCTGGGCCGCGAGGAGAAAACCTCTATAAAAAACCACAGTGACTCGAGTGGCGGGCTAGGGGAAGCCCGCCACTCCTAGAGAGTCGGCGAGGTCGCGCTTCTGCGCGAATGGCGACGTAGCCGCGGGTGTTTTTCACCCGCGGCAGCTAGACGTGGCGCCAGGCCGGTCACCGCCGGGCGAGTGACGAGTGCTCAAAAGAGTGTACCCTCGCCTCGGCGGAGAATGACAACGACGGCAAAACAGGGGTTTTAGTGGGTAAACCTCCCGGGCCCCCTCTCATTTTTGATATGAGGGGGGGAGTTTGCGGGAAGGGAGTCCCACATAACCACCGCGTCTTTCCCCAAGGCGCGGTGGTATGCGTAAAGCATTTCCCCTGTATAAAAAAAAAAAAAAAAAAAAAAAAAAAAAAAAAAAAAGGTTAGGTTGGGGTGCAGGTGAGAGGCCTCCTCGTGGCGCACCCTGGGCAACGTCAGCTCCAAGTGCCCACCAGCTTTTGGTGGACACTTGGCGCTGGCGGCTGACTCTCACATCCTTCCCTTCGGTCCTCTTCCCATCCTTCCAGTCCCATCCTTTTTAAGGGAAAACCCTTATCCTTCCCTCCTTCCTTCCCACCCCCCTCTCCCCCCTTTCCCGGGCGGGCCTGGCGGCAGGTAATACTGTCGTCGGGAATAACCGCCCAAGATAGAGTGAGGCACGCCGCTCCTCTGAAATCCGTAGCCCGGGCATCCTGCAACGACCTCCACCAAATGGCGTTGTGGAGTAGTGGGACCCGGAGCGGAGGGCTTGCCTTGATTGGCCGGCCCGCGAGAAAGGAAAACTCTATAAAAACCCGTCAGGACAAGACGTAAAAACCCTGTACACACCAGGCGACCTGTACAGTAGCCCGCAAGGGCACTAGCCTTGCCCCCGGAACGGCGTCACCCGGGGGTCGACCTTTATTTCGTCCGATTTACGTGGGAACCAAAATGGAAAATTGCAAGCAAAACAAAAACCGAAGCCAAACGATGATGGTGAGCAGCGAGGAGGAGGGGGACACTGACTCGATAGTCAGTGTCGAGTCGAGGTCGGGTGGTCGCAAGACCAATAAACGTTCGAGAGCGAACAGTGGAGGCTCGGACACGGACTCCAATCTGGAGGGGGTCGCGAGCACGTCGAGTAGAAGGAAGCGCGGACGGCCGCCAACTACAGGCCAATACGTCGGCCTAGCGAAGGCTAAGCTGGCGCTTATCGCAGCGGAACGAGAGGAAGAGAAAAGGAGGGCTGAGGCAGAGGTGACGGCAACCTCCCGAGAGATTCGGGCGCGCCAAAGGGATCTCTCCCTGTCGGAGGCGTCCTCGGGTGGCGACGATTTTATGACGGCGACCGCGTTGAGCCGCGCGATCGATGACAACGTCGCCCTAATAAAGAGGATCGCCGCCACGTCGGGGAACCTAAAGGGTACCTTCATGAAGGCCCTGAAGGACGCCGCCGACGACATCGGCAAGGTCGCTTCCGTCTTGCAGAGCCGCTGCACCTCGGAAGAGACGAGAGGACTGCAGGCGGACAACGCCCGCCTGCAGTCAGAGGTCGCGCAGCTCCGCAAGGAAATGGCGGAGATGAGAGAGCGCCTTGACCGACAACACCCACAGCCGGAAACAGCGCCGCCGAGTCAGCCCAGACAAACGCCTATCGACGCCGACGACCTGGTACGCACCATCCTCTGCCAGGTAGGTACGATGGTGAACGCCAGGTTCGCGGCGTTCGAAGAAAGGTTGCTGCCTGAGAAGAGAGTGCGGCCACCACTAGCGGCGGACGGGCGGGCTCACGAGAACCGTGAGCTCTCCCCTGGGCCATCTTCTGCCCCAATCGAGGCTGCTCCGGTCCAGGCCAGCACTGGCGGTCCGAAGGCCACAAAGCCAAAAGGGGCAAAGGAGCCCAAGAAGAAAGCGGCGAAGAAGGGGCAGACCCCGATGGGCGCCCCCCGCGAGAGGGCAGCAAAGCCCTGGTCCACTCCGACCGCGCCGCAGCCCGTAAGCCAGGCGAGCCCGCCGCAGGCCGAGGAGCAGACCTGGAGCGTGGTGGTAAAGAAGGGCCATAAGAGGAAAACCCAGGCGAAGCAGGGTCCCCCCCGCAAGCCGGCCAAAGAAGGTCCGGCAAGGCTTACCCCGCCAAAATCATCCGCGGTGGTGGTCACCCTCACGTCGGAGGCCGTAGAAAAGGGGGTAACCTACGAGGCGGTGATCGCCGAGGCAAAGGCCAAGATAAGGCTAGCGGACCTCGGGATCGCCGCCGTGAGGTTCCGCGTGAGCGCCACGGGAGCCCGTATGTTTGAGGTTGCGGGCTCGGACAGCGGCCCGCAGGCGGACGCGCTCGCCACAAAATTGGAGGAGGTCCTCGGCCGGGACACAGTCCGCGTCTCCAGGCCGGTCAAAACGACCGAGATCAAGATCTCCGGCCTGGATGACTCCATCTCGGCTGAGGAGGTGTTGGGCGCGGTTGCCGAGGCGGGAGGCTGTCCGAGGGGCAGCCTCAAGAACAGCGGCGGGGTGGTGAGGGACCCCTTCGGCGTGGGGCACATGTGGGTCGAGTGCCCTGTGGCAGCCGCCTATTGCATAGCCGCAGCGGGCCGCCTCAAACTCTCGTGGGTGTCGGCCTCCGTCAAGCTCCTTGAGCCTAGACCTCTGCGGTGCTACAGATGCCTGCAGAGGGGGCACATAAGGGCTCAATGTAAGGCGGAGGTCGACAGGAGCCAGGAGTGCTTCCGCTGCGGGGTGGCTGGCCACAAATCGAAGGGGTGCTCGGCGAAGCCACGGTGCTCACTGTGCGCCGCCGCACACAAACCGGCAGACCATCTGCTGGGGGGCAAGGCGTGCCACGCACCAGCCCCCAAAGCCGGCAGAGGAAGGGCCCCACAGCCCCTGCCTGTGGAGGTGGCGATGGAGACGGGTCCCGCCACCACCGAGGTGTGAGGGGGGCGCTTTCGCGCCGACGATGGGGGCTACTGGTGCCCGCGCTGCGTCTGTCCGACATTCGGCGGCAGCGCGGGCACTCAGTGAAAGGTGAGTGGCGGCTCGCGCCGCGGAGGGGGGCGTCCTACCCGCGCTGCGTCTGTCCGGCATCCGGCGGCAGCGTGGGGGGGGACGAAAGGGCGGCGGCTGGTTTCTTTGTGTCCAGCCGTCGGCCAACCCGTAATCCCGAGCAATCGGGCCCGGGGGCCCGGGCCATACATGGCCTGGGCCGCGAGGAGAAAACCTCTATAAAAAACCACAGTGACTCGAGTGGCGGGCTAGGGGAAGCCCGCCACTCCTAGAGAGTCGGTGAGGTCGCGCTTCTGCGCGAATGGCGACGTAGCCGCGGGTGTTTTTCACCCGCGGCAGCTAGACGTGGCGCCAGGCCGGTCACCGCCGGGCGAGTGACGAGTGCTCAAAAGAGTGTACCCTCGCCCCGGCGGAGAATGACAACGACGGCAAAACAGGGGTTTTAGTGGGTAAACCTCCCGGGCCCCCTCTCATTTTTGATATGAGGGGGGGAGTTTGCGGGAAGGGAGTCCCACATAACCACCGCGTCTTTCCCCAAGGCGCGGTGGTATGCGTAAAGCATTTCCCCTGTATAAAAAAAAAAAAAAAAAAAAAAAAAAAAAAAAAAAAAAAAAAAAAAAAAAAAAAAAAAAAAAAAAAAAAAAAAAAGGTTAGGTTAGGTTAGGTTGGGGTGCAGGTGAGAGGCCTCCTCGTGGCGCACCCTGGGCAACGTCGGCTCCGAGTGCCCACCAGCTTTTGGTGGACACTCGGCGCTGGCGGCTGACTCTCACATCCTTCCCTTCGGTCCTCTTCCCATCCTTCCACTCCCATCCTCTTTAAGGGAAAACCCTTATCCTTCCCCCCTTCCTTCCCACCCCCCCTTCCCCCTTCCCCGGCGGGCCCGGCGGCAGGTAACACTGTCGTCGGGAATAACCGCCCAAAACCGGAGGAGGTACGCCGCTCCTCTGCGATCCGTAGCCCGGGCATCCTGCAACGACCTCCACCAAATGGCGTTGTGGAGTAGTGGGACCCGGAGCGGAGGGCTTGCCTTCATTGGCCGGCCCGCGAGAAAGGAAAACTCTATAAAAACCCGTCAGGACAAGACGTAAAAACCCTGTACACACCAGGCGACCTGTACAGTAGCCCGCAAGGGTACTAGCCTTGCCCCCGGAACGGCGTCACCCGGGGGTCGACCTTTTAGATCGTCCTTACTCGTGGGAACTACAATGACTTTGGCAAAACTTACTGATTTTACGATGGACAGTGGCGAGGAGGGAGACAGCGACTCGGCGTTCAGCGTCGACTCGATGTCTGCAAGTAGGAGGACCAAGAAACGGTCAAGAAACAGCGGTGGCTCGGACCCGGAAACAGAAATGGATGGGGTCGCGAGCCCAAAGGTGCAGAGGAAGCGAGGTCGGCCGCCGACTACAGGCCACTACGTAGGCCTGGCGAAGGCAAAGCTGGCCCTCGCTGCAGCAGAAAAGGAGGCGGAGGAGATGAGGGCTGAGGCCGAAGTAACGGCGGCCTCCCGGGAGGTTCGGGCTCGAACACGAGAGCTCTCGTTGTCGGAGGCGTCTTCGAACGAAGAAGAGTTCCGGACGGCCACCTCTCTTAGCAGGGCAATAGAAGACAACATTGCCATTATAAAGAAGGTGGCCAGGACCTCCGGACACTTGAAGGGAGGATTCGTGCGCTCCCTGAAGGAGGCGGCGGATGAGATCGGCAAGGTTGCGCTGATCCTCCAAAGCCGCTGCACTTCGGAGGAGACGCGAGGACTGCAGGCCGACAATGCCCGCCTTCACTCCGAGGTCGCGCAACTCCGAAAAGAAATGGCGGAGATGAGGGAGCGAATGGACAGGCCACGCCCTCAGGCCGAAGCGGCTGCGGCAAGTCAGCCCAACGCAGCACCTTTAGACGCCGATAACCTGGTGCGCACCATCCTCTGCCAAGTGGGCACGATGGTCAGCGCCCGGTTTGAGGCTCTCGAGGAAAGACTGCTGCCCGAAAGGCGACTCCGCCCACCGCTGGCGGCTGACAGACGGGCTAGTGAGGTCCACGAGATCTCCCCAGGGCCATCTTCTGCCCCGATTGAGGCTGCTCCGGTCCAGGCCAACACTGGTGGACCGGAGGTTCCAAAGCCACAGAGGGCGAAGAAGCCGAAGAAGATGGCGGCCAAGAAAGGGCAACCCACAGTGGGCACCCCTCGGGAGAGGGCAGCAGAGCCCCAGCCCACCCCAACCGCATCGCAGTCCGGAAACCAGGCGAGCCCGCCCCAGCCGGAGGAGCAAACCTGGAGTGTAGTGGTGAAGAAGGGGGGCAAAAACAAAAAGAAGGCCCAGACAAAGCAGGCCCCCCCCCGCAAACCAACTAAAGAAAGACCGGCAAGGCTCACCCCGCCCAAATCATCCGCGGTGGTGGTTACCCTCACTCCAGAGGCCACCGAGAAGGGCGTTACGTACGAGGCGGTGATTGCCGAGGCAAAGGCCAAAATTAGGCTGGCGGACCTCGGGATCGCCGCCGTACGCTTCCGCGTATCCGCCACAGGTGCCCGCATATTTGAGGTTGCTGGCACGGACAGCGGCCCGCGGGCGGACGCGCTCGCCACCAAGTTGGAGGAGGTCCTCAGCCGGGACACAGTTCGTGTCTCCAGGCCGGTCAAGACGACCGAGATTAAAATCTCCGGCCTGGATGACTCGGTCTCGGTTGAGGAAGTACTGAGCGCGGTCGCCGAAGCGGGGGGCTGTCCGAAAGGCAGCCTTAAAAATAACGGCGGGGTCGTGAAGGACCCATTCGGGGTGGGGCAGGTGTGGGTGGAGTGCCCGGTGGCAGCCGCCAAACGGATCGCCGCAGCGGGCCGCCTCCAGCTGGCGTGGGTGTCGGCCTCCGTAAAGCTACTCGAGCCAAAGCCCCTGCGCTGTTATAGGTGCCTGCAAAAGGGGCACATTAAGGCGCAGTGCAGTGCGGAGGTCGACCGAAGTCAAGAGTGCTTCCGTTGCGGGGTCACCGGGCACAAATCCAAGGAATGCACGGCAAAGCCGCACTGCAATATATGTGCGGCAGCCAAAAAACCGGCCGACCACCTGCTGGGGGGCAAGGCTTGCCCCGCACCAGCTCCCAAAGTCGCCAGGAGAAAGGCTGCGCCGCAGCCCCTCCTAAAACGCCAGCCACCTGTGGAGGTGGCGATGGAGACGGACCCCGCAACCACCGAATAATGGACCTACAAATCCTACAGGCCAATATCAACCACTGCGCTCGAGCCCAAGACCTGCTCCTTCAGAGCATGGTCGAGTGGTCGACGCACGTGGCGGTGGTTGCGGAGCCCTACTTTGTCCCTCCAAACAGGGACGACTGGGCAGGTGACGAGGACGGTCAGGTCGCCCTAATCATGCCGAGGTCCGCTAACTCCCCGATCATAGAGGGCGTGCGTAAGGGTCGTGGTTGCGTCGCAGCCGTCGTGGGAGGGGTCGCGACCGTCGGTGTTTACTGCCCCCCGAGCAAAACCCTCGCGGAGTTCGAGGGCCTCCTTGGCCAAGTCGAAGCCCTCATCGGCAGGAGTCGCCCACATCCAGCTCTGGTATTGGGTGACTTCAATGCCAAAAACTCCGCGTGGGGCTGTTCGGCCACGGATGCAAGGGGGGCGGTGCTCGAAGAGTGGGCACTGACGACGGGACTCACCCTACTAAACCGCGGCTCGCGTCCGACCTGCGTTCGGCCTCAGGGTAGCTCCATCGTGGACCTGTCATTCGCCAGCCCTACGGTGGCGCGCCGAGTCCACGGGTGGGGGGTCGTGGAGGACGTGGAGACACTGTCGGATCACTTATACATCCGCTTCGGGGTGTCTGCGTCCTCCGCAGCCCCGGTCCGGCCGGGGCGCGGCGCGCTGCCGGGGGATGGCCCGCGATGGGTGCTGAAGCGCCTCGACAGGGATGTCCTCACCGAGGCTTCCCTCGTCGAGACGTGGACGCCCCCGGACAGCTCCCTGAGCGTAGACGAGGAGGCGGTAGCGCTGCGCCAGTCTATAACCCGCGTATGCGACGCGTCGATGCCGCGTCAGGGTCTCCTTCCGCCTAAACGCCAAGTATACTGGTGGTCTGCCGAAATCGCAGAACTACGCATTCAATGCGTAACGGCAAGACGCCAGTACCAACGGCAACGGCGGAGGAGGCCCCAAAACGAGTCTGCGGAGTCGTCGCTGCGCGCAGCCTACAAGACGGCGAAGCGCACCCTCCGTATCGCCATCAGTGAGTCGAGAGACGGGGCCAGAGAAGAAATGGTGGAGACTCTGAACCAGGATCCGTGGGGTCGCCCCTACCGGATGGTGCAGGGAAGATTCCGGCAGTGGGCGCCTCCCCTGACGCAGAGTCTCCAGCCCCAGTTGGTGGAAGCGGTGGTGACGGCCCTCTTTCCCCGTAGGGGCGAGCACACCCCTCCATCCATGGCACCGCCTGCAAGGCGAGAGCCCATCGCCGGGCCCGAGGACATACCGCCGGTATCTGCCGGGGAATTCGGAGCCGCGATTCTTCGGCTTCGCGCCAAGAACACGGCACCGGGTCCGGACGGTGTTCCCGGCCGGGCGTGGGTGCTAGCGGCGGATGCTTACGAGGAGAGGGTGTGCAGCCTAATGGACGCATGCCTCGTCCAAGGACGCTTCCCGCAGGCGTGGAAGAGCGGCACGCTGGTCCTGCTGAAGAAGGAAGGCCGTGCGGTCGACTCGCCGTCCGGGTATCGGCCGATCGTGCTCCTCGACGAGGTGGCGAAGCTCTTCGAGCGTATAATAGCCAACCGCCTCGTCGAGCACCTGGAGAGGGTCGGTCCGAACCTGGACGACAACCAGTTCGGCTTCAGGGTGGGCAGGTCCACCGTGCACGCGATTCTGCGGGTGAAGGCGATGGCGGAGGAAGCAGTCGCACAGGGCGAGGTCGTCTTGGCGGTGTCTCTTGACATCGCCAACGCCTTCAACACCTTGCCCTGGAGTTGCATTAGGGAGGCACTCCGGTATCACCGGGTGCCGAACTACCTCCGCCGCGTCATCGCCGACTACCTGTCGGGGAGGTCCGTGGCGTACAGGAGCCGAGAGGCGTGGTGCCGCCATGTTGTGTCGTGCGGTGTTCCGCAGGGGTCGGTCCTCGGGCCGCTCCTGTGGAACATCGGGTACGACTGGGCGTTGCGGGGTGTCCTCCTCCGCGGGGTGAGCGTCACTTGCTACGCGGACGACACCCTCGTGACGGCCCGGGGCGGCACACACCGAGAGTGCGCCATGTTGGCGACGGCGGGAGTGGCCCAGGTTGTGGGTCGCATTCGGGCGTTGGGTCTCGAGGTGGCCTTAAATAAGTCCGAGGCTCTGTGTTTTCACGGACCTCGGAACGGGCCACCTTCGGGATCCCACATCGTCGTGGGCGGTGTGCGTATTAACATCGAGCCCCAAATGAAATATTTGGGGCTCACGCTCGACAGCCGGTGGACCTTTGAGGGCCACTTCCGTCGGTTGGCGCCCAAGCTGTTGCGCGCGGCGGCCGCACTCGGTAGTCTTCTGCCGAACCTAAACGGCCCGAAGTCGGCCTGCCGGCGCCTGTACTTGGGCGTCGTTCGCTCTATGGCACTGTACGGGGCACCCGTGTGGGACGGGGCTCTGAACGGCCGGACAATCGCCCTCCTGCACCGACCGCAGAGGGCGATGGCCATCAGAGCCATCCGTGGATACCGCACGGTGTCCTTTGAGGCGGCGTGCGTTTTGGCCGGCTCCCTGCCGTGGGAACTGGAGGCGGGGGTTCTCGCGTCCGTGTTTTCTTGGCGCGAGAACCAGATCACCACACACCGGCTCCCGCCCGCAGCGGAGGCGGTCGAAAGGGTGAGAGAGGAGCGGCGAGGGTCCGCCATACTCCAGTGGCGGCGCAACCTGCGCCACCCGAGTGCTGGTGTTCGGACGGTAGAGGCAGTCCGTCCAGTCCTGGTGCAGTGGCTGGAGCGGAGGCACGGTGCGCTCACCTTCCGGTTGTCGCAGGTGCTGTCGGGGCATGGTTGCTTCGGCAAGTACCTGCACCGGATCGGAAGGGAGCCATCGGCGGTGTGCCACCACTGCGACGGCTGCCTCGAAGACACCGCCCAGCACACGCTGGAGGAGTGTCCGGCGTGGGTGGATCAGCGTCGGGAGCTCATGGCCGTCGTGGGCGGCAATCTCTCATTGCCGGTCATTGTGACCTCCATGGTGGAGACTGACCGTGCATGGGAGGCCGCCCAGAAGTTCGCTGAGACGGTCATGGGGCTCAAGGAAGAGGCGGAAAGGGTGCGGGAGGCGAACGCCCCCGACCCGATCCGTAGCCGCCGATTGGGAAGGAGAAGGCGTGCGTACGCGCGCAATGTTCCTCCACCCTAACCGAGACTCGAGTGGCGGGCTAGGGGAAGCCCGCCACTCCTAGAGAGTCAGCGAAGGCGCGCAAACGCGCGAATGGCGTCGTAGCCGCGGGAGGAAACACCCGCGGCAGCAAGTCGTGGCGTCATGCCGGTCACCGCCGGGCGAGTAGACGAGTGCTCACAAGAGTGTACCCTCGTCCCGGCGGAGAATGACACAGACGGCAAAAGATGGGTTTTAGTGGGTATACCTCTCGGGCCCCTTCTCATTTTTGATATGAGAAGGGGAGTTTGCGAGAGGGAGTCCCACATAACCACCGCGTCTCCCCTGGCGCGGTGGTATGCGTAATGCATTTCCCATCTATAAAAAAAAAAAAAAAAAAAAAAAAAAAAAAAAAGGTTAGGTTAGGTTAGGTTAGGTTAGGTTAGGTTAGGTTAGGTTAGGTTAGGTTAGGTTAGGTTAGGTTAGGTTAGGTTGGGGTGCAGGTGAGAGGCCTCCTCGTGGCGCACCCTGGGCAACGTCAGCTCCAGGTGCCCACCAGCTTTTGGTGGACACTTGGCGCTGGCGGCTGACTCTCACATCCTTCCCTTCGGTCCTCCTCCCATCCTTCCACTCCCATCCTTTTTAAGGGAAAACCCTTATCCTTCCCCCCTTCCTTCCCACCCCCCCCTCCCCCTTTCCGAGGCGGGCCTAGTCGGCAGGTAACACTGTCGTCGGGAATAACCGCCCAAACCGGAGGAGGCACGCCGCTCCTCTGCGATCCGTAGCCCGGGCATCCTGCAACGACCTCCACCACAACGGCGTTGTGGAGTAGTGGGAGCCCGGAGCGGAGGGCTTGCCTTTATTGGCCGGCCCGCGAGAAAGGAAAACTCTTTAAAAACCCGTCAGGACAAGACGTTAAAACACTGCACATACCTGGCGACCTGTGCAGCAGCCTCTAGTAGGTATAGCCTTGCCCCCGGAAGGCGTCACCCGGGGGTCGACATTTAAATCGTCCATTATTCGTGGGATTAATATGAAAAAGATTAACAAACAAAAAAAAACCAACAACAAGTCTGGCAACGAAAAGGTGAGGAAGAACGTGGAAGTTGAAGTGGGAACAGTGGAGAGGAAGATGGAGACGATGGTGCCTGTCGTGGAAAGAGTGCAAACACGGGCAGGCACAAAAGAGGCGGAGGGGATGCGAATCCTCTTCCGAAAAGAGGAGGGCGGGTCCGCAACGGCCGCGCCCACATGCGTACCGAAGAGTCCTCGGAGGAGGGCGGGCTTCGTTGTCGACTCCTCCGAGTCCGAGATGGACCTCCCCGAGGTCGAAACCCGCCAGCCCCCCCAAAAGAGGGGGCACACCGATGAGGAGGACGACCCAAGGCCGGAGAGCGGGCCCAAGGTCAGCACGGCCCGAAGGGGAAAACCCTTCGGGCCGCACGCGCGTTCAGCGGCGGCGAGGGCTAAGCTTCGGACTTCCGTGCCATGGCGGGGCGAGACCTCGTATGACGATTCATACGAGGACTCGGACTGCCGGTACGAGGAGTTCGACAGACCCGACGACGTGGTCCGTCGGGCTATAATGCCGGTCACGAAGGGGTTGAGTGACCGGAACATGTGCCCGACCGCTCGGGTCCGGATGATCTTCCGGTGCAACTCCCTCACCGATGTTGCGAGCGGTCACATCGACGACGCGGGGCTCGAGAGGGCCCACAAGTCGGTGGAGGCGCTCCGGGAGGAGGCCGCCAATGAGGGCATAGGCGGAGTTCTCGGGGCCCGGATCGAGCGGGCCTGCCAGGTCGCCCTGAAGATCATCACCGGGGCCTGGGCCGCCCAGACCGGAGAGCAGACGGAGCGCGGCGGTCTCCCGTCCGGTCAGGATCAGGACCGGGTCGATACTGGCACCGCCACCGCCCACGGGGGGGACTCCTCGGAGCTCCTTCCTGAGGGGGGGGACGACACGGTGGCGCAGGAGTCCGAGCTTGACCCGGTCGGGGCGACCCGCAGGGCGGCGGGCCAGATTTTGGAGGGGGCCCGCAAGTCAGGACACCTACAGGGGTCGGTGTGGGGCCAGATCAATCGGGCCTGCCGCACCATACTGGCGTCAATGGACGCAGTAGAGGTCGGCAGGTCCGAAAGCGAGGAGGTCCGCGCTCTCAAGGCGGACAATTGGAAGCTGCGAGAGCGGGCCCTCCTGCGCGACGAGGAATTGAAGAGGCTCCACACCGCCTCCTCGAGGCAAGAGACCCCGGCCCCCCCGGCCCCCCCGTCCCTGCAGCTCAGTGCCGCAGACTTGGCGGAGGCCTTGGGGGAGTTGAGGAGGGACCTGTTCGTCTCCCTAGGTGACATGTTGAACGTCCGCCTGGAGGAGATGAGCAGGCGCCTACCCGCTGAGCCCGTTGTCCGCCCTCCGCTGGCGGGCGATAAGAGGACGGCGGCGGATCCTGAGGCGGGGAGGGCGAGACTGGGAGACGGCCGGCCTAAAAAGGCCAAAAAGAAAAAGGCCAAGTCGACCAGGACGCCCGCCCCGGCATCAGGAGACGCCCCGGTTGCCCCCCCGGCGGCCCCGGACGAGAGACCGGGCCCCTCGGGCCGGCAGCCGACAGTGGAGAGCTGGGCCACGGTGGCCCGGAAGGGCACGGGAAGGGGGAAGGGCAAGGCCAAGGCCACGCCGACTCCTCTCGCCCCGGTGCCCCCCGTCAGGAAGGCAGCGCCCAAGCCTAGGGCGCTCAAAGTCCCGAAAACGGCGGCGGTGATGATAACCCTCAGAAAGGACGTCACCGCCGCCACCACGCTGCAGGCCACCATGGCAAGAGCCATCGAAGGCGTTAAGCTCGATGAGGTCGGCCTGCAGCACGTGAGGGTGCGGGCCTCCATGACGGGGGGCCGGGTGATAGAGGTCCCCGGGGAGGACAACGTGCGGGCAGCGGACGCGCTCGCAGAGAGGCTGCAGGCCATCGTGGGCGACGTCGCCATCGTGAGCCGCCCGCAGAAGATGGCCGCCGTCCAAATCGCCGGGCTCGACGAGTCGGCGACCGCGGAGTCGGTGGCGGCGGCCGTCGTCAAAGCCGGGGGCTGCGACGTGGCCCACGTGAAAGTGGGGGGCATCCGCACCCTCTATGACGGCGCCGGGTCGGTTCTGATCCGGTGCCCGATTGGGGTGGCGAAGGCCCTCCTTGACCGTGGTCGGATCCTGGTGGGCTGGTCGTCCGCCAGGGTCAACTCGATTGGCCCGGCACCCATGCGCTGCTTTAGGTGCATGGGGATCGGGCACACGAGGGAGCTGTGCCCCTCGACTACCGACCGGAGCAAATCTTGCTTCCGGTGCGGTAAAGAGGGGCACCTGGCGAGAGAGTGCTGGGAGGAAAAGGTGTGGTGTGCAGTCTGCCACCACGCCAACCTCCCGGCAGACCACGTGATGGGAGGGACCAGATGTTCCCCACCCTGGACGAGGGGCAGGGAGACGAGGCCGAGACCGGCCCGCCCCCCTAGACCCAAACCTGCAGCCGACGACGACGCTCGCCGGCCGGAAGAGGAAGACGGCCGCATGGACGTCTGAATGCCAACATACGGCATTTTTACGTCCTGCGGCTGGGTGCCACTTCCGGCGCAGACGGCAGGGCTCGGGGCCGCGTGCCCCGACCCGTAGTGACTGCGGGCGGAGGATGGGAGTCCTCCGCTCGCCGCGACGAGTCACTGGGCGTCAGGGAGATGACCACGCGTGCTCGGCCATCTCCCCCTCCGGAGAGGAAGGCCCCGGCACTAGCTGGGGCGAGACCGGTGGACACCGTGGGCAATGCTACAGCGGTACCACGGTGTCCAACTAACCGGTATGCGGTAGCACGCCATGGTGGGTTTTGGTGGGTATACCTCATCTTCCCTTCTCACTAGGAGAAGGGCAGATGCAGGGAGGCCCACATATCCTCCCGCCTCTCCCAGGGCGGGGGTCGAACTCGTAATGGGTTTCCCACCATGTAAAAAAAAAAAAAAAAAAAAAAAAAAAAAAGGTTAGGTTAGGTTAGGTTAGGTTAGGTTGGGGTGCAGGTGAGAGGCCTCCTCGTGGCGCACCCTGGGCAACGTCAGCTCCAAGTGCCCACCAGCTTTTGGTGGACACTTGGCGCTGGCGGCTGACTCTCACATCCTTCCCTTCGGTCCTCTTCCCATCCTTCCAGTCCCATCCTTTTTAAGGGAAAACCCTTATCCTTCCCTCCTTCCTTCCCACCCCCCTCTCCCCCCTTTCCCGGGCGGGCCTGGCGGCAGGTAATACTGTCGTCGGGAATAACCGCCCAAGATAGAGTGAGGCACGCCGCTCCTCTGAAATCCGTAGCCCGGGCATCCTGCAACGACCTCCACCAAATGGCGTTGTGGAGTAGTGGGACCCGGAGCGGAGGGCTTGCCTTGATTGGCCGGCCCGCGAGAAAGGAAAACTCTATAAAAACCCGTCAGGACAAGACGTAAAAACCCTGTACACACCAGGCGACCTGTACAGTAGCCCGCAAGGGCACTAGCCTTGCCCCCGGAACGGCGTCACCCGGGGGTCGACCTTTATTTCGTCCGATTTACGTGGGAACCAAAATGGAAAATTGCAAGCAAAACAAAAACCGAAGCCAAACGATGATGGTGAGCAGCGAGGAGGAGGGGGACACTGACTCGATAGTCAGTGTCGAGTCGAGGTCGGGTGGTCGCAAGACCAATAAACGTTCGAGAGCGAACAGTGGAGGCTCGGACACGGACTCCAATCTGGAGGGGGTCGCGAGCACGTCGAGTAGAAGGAAGCGCGGACGGCCGCCAACTACAGGCCAATACGTCGGCCTAGCGAAGGCTAAGCTGGCGCTTATCGCAGCGGAACGAGAGGAAGAGAAAAGGAGGGCTGAGGCAGAGGTGACGGCAACCTCCCGAGAGATTCGGGCGCGCCAAAGGGATCTCTCCCTGTCGGAGGCGTCCTCGGGTGGCGACGATTTTATGACGGCGACCGCGTTGAGCCGCGCGATCGATGACAACGTCGCCCTAATAAAGAGGATCGCCGCCACGTCGGGGAACCTAAAGGGTACCTTCATGAAGGCCCTGAAGGACGCCGCCGACGACATCGGCAAGGTCGCTTCCGTCTTGCAGAGCCGCTGCACCTCGGAAGAGACGAGAGGACTGCAGGCGGACAACGCCCGCCTGCAGTCAGAGGTCGCGCAGCTCCGCAAGGAAATGGCGGAGATGAGAGAGCGCCTTGACCGACAACACCCACAGCCGGAAACAGCGCCGCCGAGTCAGCCCAGACAAACGCCTATCGACGCCGACGACCTGGTACGCACCATCCTCTGCCAGGTAGGTACGATGGTGAACGCCAGGTTCGCGGCGTTCGAAGAAAGGTTGCTGCCTGAGAAGAGAGTGCGGCCACCACTAGCGGCGGACGGGCGGGCTCACGAGAACCGTGAGCTCTCCCCTGGGCCATCTTCTGCCCCAATCGAGGCTGCTCCGGTCCAGGCCAGCACTGGCGGTCCGAAGGCCACAAAGCCAAAAGGGGCAAAGGAGCCCAAGAAGAAAGCGGCGAAGAAGGGGCAGACCCCGATGGGCGCCCCCCGCGAGAGGGCAGCAAAGCCCTGGTCCACTCCGACCGCGCCGCAGCCCGTAAGCCAGGCGAGCCCGCCGCAGGCCGAGGAGCAGACCTGGAGCGTGGTGGTAAAGAAGGGCCATAAGAGGAAAACCCAGGCGAAGCAGGGTCCCCCCCGCAAGCCGGCCAAAGAAGGTCCGGCAAGGCTTACCCCGCCAAAATCATCCGCGGTGGTGGTCACCCTCACGTCGGAGGCCGTAGAAAAGGGGGTAACCTACGAGGCGGTGATCGCCGAGGCAAAGGCCAAGATAAGGCTAGCGGACCTCGGGATCGCCGCCGTGAGGTTCCGCGTGAGCGCCACGGGAGCCCGTATGTTTGAGGTTGCGGGCTCGGACAGCGGCCCGCAGGCGGACGCGCTCGCCACAAAATTGGAGGAGGTCCTTGGCCGGGACACAGTCCGCGTCTCCAGGCCGGTCAAAACGACCGAGATCAAGATCTCCGGCCTGGATGACTCCATCTCGGCTGAGGAGGTGTTGGGCGCGGTTGCCGAGGCGGGAGGCTGTCCGAGGGGCAGCCTCAAGAACAGCGGCGGGGTGGTGAGGGACCCCTTCGGCGTGGGGCACATGTGGGTCGAGTGCCCTGTGGCAGCCGCCTATTGCATAGCCGCAGCGGGCCGCCTCAAACTCTCGTGGGTGTCGGCCTCCGTCAAGCTCCTTGAGCCTAGACCTCTGCGGTGCTACAGATGCCTGCAGAGGGGGCACATAAGGGCTCAATGTAAGGCGGAGGTCGACAGGAGCCAGGAGTGCTTCCGCTGCGGGGTGGCTGGCCACAAATCGAAGGGGTGCTCGGCGAAGCCACGGTGCTCACTGTGCGCCGCCGCACACAAACCGGCAGACCATCTGCTGGGGGGCAAGGCGTGCCACGCACCAGCCCCCAAAGCCGGCAGAGGAAGGGCCCCACAGCCCCTGCCTGTGGAGGTGGCGATGGAGACGGGTCCCGCCACCACCGAGGTGTGAGGGGGGCGCTTTCGCGCCGACGATGGGGGCTACTGGTGCCCGCGCTGCGTCTGTCCGACATTCGGCGGCAGCGCGGGCACTCAGTGAAAGGTGAGTGGCGGCTCGCGCCGCGGAGGGGGGCGTCCTACCCGCGCTGCGTCTGTCCGGCATCCGGCGGCAGCGTGGGGGGGGACGAAAGGGCGGCGGCTGGTTTCTTTGTGTCCAGCCGTCGGCCAACCCGTAATCCCGAGCAATCGGGCCCGGGGGCCCGGGCCATACATGGCCTGGGCCGCGAGGAGAAAACCTCTATAAAAAACCACAGTGACTCGAGTGGCGGGCTAGGGGAAGCCCGCCACTCCTAGAGAGTCGGTGAGGTCGCGCTTCTGCGCGAATGGCGACGTAGCCGCGGGTGTTTTTCACCCGCGGCAGCTAGACGTGGCGCCAGGCCGGTCACCGCCGGGCGAGTGACGAGTGCTCAAAAGAGTGTACCCTCGCCCCGGCGGAGAATGACAACGACGGCAAAACAGGGGTTTTAGTGGGTAAACCTCCCGGGCCCCCTCTCATTTTTGATATGAGGGGGGGAGTTTGCGGGAAGGGAGTCCCACATAACCACCGCGTCTTTCCCCAAGGCGCGGTGGTATGCGTAAAGCATTTCCCCTGTATAAAAAAAAAAAAAAAAAAAAAAAAAAAAAAAAAAAAAAAAAAAGGTTAGGTTAGGTTAGGTTAGGTTAGGTTAGGTTAGGTTAGGTTAGGTTAGGTTAGGTTAGGTTAGGTTAGGTTAGGTTGGGGTGCAGGTGAGAGGCCTCCTCGTGGCGCACCCTGGGCAACGTCAGCTCCAAGTGCCCACCAGCTTTTGGTGGACACTTGGCGCTGGCGGCTGACTCTCACATCCCTTCGGTCCTCTTCCCATCCTTCCACTCCCATCCTTTTTTAAGGGAAAACCCTTATCCTTCCCCCTTTCCTTCCCACCCCCCCCCTCCCCCTTTCCCGGGCGGGCCTGGCGGCAGGTAACACTGTCGTCGGGAATAACCGCCCAAAACCGGAGGAGGTACGCCGCTCCTCTGCGATCCGTAGCCCGGGCATCCCGCAACGACCTCCACCAAATGGCGTTGTGGAGTAGTGGGACCCGGAGCGGAGGGCTTGCCTTGATTGGCCGGCCCGCGAGAAAGGAAAACTCTATAAAAACCCGTCAGGACAAGACGTAAAAACCCTGTGCACACCGGGCGAAATGCGCAGTAGCCCTCACGGGCACTAGCCTTGCCCCCGGAACGGCGTCACCCGGGGGTCGACCACCCTTTCGTCCACTACTCGTGGGATTCATAATGACAATGGCAACCAAAAAAGGAACGATGATGGTGAGCAGCGAGGAGGATGGGGACACTGACTCGATGGTCAGTGTCGCATCAACAACGAACAGGCATACGTATAAAAGGACACGGAACAGCGACTCGGACCCAGACTTGGATGGGGTCGCGAGCCCTACGACGCGGAAGAGGCGAGGTCGGCCGCCAACCACGGGCCACTACGTGGGCCTGGCAAAGGCCAAGCTGGCGCTCGCTAAGGCTGAGAGATTGGCCGAGCAGCAGAGGGCCGAGGCGGAGGTGACGGCGGCCTCCCGAGAGATTCGGGCTCGCCACAGGGATCTCTCCCTGTCGGAGGTGTCCTCAGATGGGGACGAATTTATGACGGCGACCGCGCTGAGCCGCGCGATAGAGGATAATGTCGCCATAATAAAGAGGGTCGCAGTCACGTCAGGGAACCTGAAAGGTGGCTTCATCAAGACCTTGAAGGACGCGGCGGACGAGATTGGGAAAGTCGCCCTAATCCTCCAGAGCCGATGCACCTCCGAGGAGACGCGTGGCCTGCAGGCGGACAATGCCCGCCTCCAGTCTGAGGTCGCGCAGCTCCGGAAGGAGGTTGCGGAAATGCGGGAGCGCATGGAGAGGCCGCGCCCGCAGGCCGAAGCGGCTGTGCCTAGCCGGCCTGAGCCCGACGCCGAGGACCTGGTGCGCACCATTCTGTGCCAGGTGGGCGCGATGGTGAGCGCCAGGTTTGAGGCACTTGAGGAGAGGCTGCTGCCCGAGAGGCGACATCGCCCTCCCCTGGCAGCGGACAAGAGGACGGAGGAACCCCCCGAGATCACTCCCGGGCCATCATCTGCCCCAACCGAGGCTGGCTCCGGTGGCCTGGAGGCTCCAAAGCCAAAAGGGGCGAAGATGCCGAAGAAGAAGCCGGCAAAGAAAGGCCAAACCCCTCGCGAGAGGGCAGCCGAGTCCCAGCCCACCCCACCTGAGGAGCAGAGCTGGAGCGTGGTGGTCAAGAAGGGCCGTAAAAAGAAGACCCAGGCGAAGCAGGGTCCTCCCCGCAAGCCGACCAAAGAAGGTCCGGCGAGGCTCACCCCGCCCAAATCATCTGCGGTGGTGGTCGCCCTCACGCCGGAGGCAGTCGAAAAGGGTGTGACGTACGAGGCGGTGATCGCCGAGGCAAAGGCCAAAATCAGGCTAGCGGACCTCGGGATCACCGCCGTACGTTTCCGAGTGTGTGCGACCGGGGCCCGCATGTTCGAGGTTGCGGACCCGGACAGCGGCCCACTCGCCGACGCGCTCGCCACCAAATTGGGGGAGGTCCTCGGCCGGGACATAATCCGCGTCTCCAGGCCGGTTAAGACGACGGAGATCAAGATCTCCGGCCTGGACGACTCGATCTCGGCCGGGGAGGTTTTGAGCGCGGTCGCCGAGGCGGGCGGCTGCCCCGTGACCAGCCTCAGGAACAGCGGCGGGGTGGTGAGGGACCCTTTCGGCGTGGGGCACATATGGGTCGAGTGCCCGGTGGCAGCCGCTAATTGCATCGCCGCAGCGGGCCGCCTCAATCTGTCGTGGGTGTCGGCCTCCGTCAAGCTCCTTGAGCCTAGACCTCTGCGGTGCTACAGATGCCTGCAGAGGGGGCACATAAGAGCTCAGTGCAAGGCGGAGGTCGACAGAAGCCAGGAGTGCTTCCGCTGCGGGGTGGCTGGCCACCAATCAAAGGGGTGCTCGGCGAAGCCACGGTGCTCCTTGTGCGCCGCCGCAAACAAACCGGCAGACCACCTGCTGGGGGGCAAGGCGTGCCACGCGCCAGCCCCCAAAGCCGGCAGAGGAAGGGCCCCACAGCCCCTGCCTGTGGAGGTGGCGATGGAGACGGGCCCCGCCACCACCGAGGTGTGAGAGGGGCGCTTTTTGCCCCGACGATGGGGGGCGACTGGTGCCCGCGCTGCGTCTGTCCGACATTCGGCGGCAGCGCGGACACTCAGTGAAAGGTGAGTGGCGGCTCGCGCCGCGGAGGGGGGCGTCCTACCCGCGCTGCGTCTGTCCGGCATCCGGCGGCAGCGTGGGGGGGGACGAAAGGGCGGCGGCTGGTTTTTGTGTCCAGCCGTCGGCCAACCCGTAATCCCGAGCAATCGGGTCCGGGGGCCCGGGCCATACATGGCCTGGGCCGCGAGGAGAAAACCTCTATAAAAAACCACAGTGACTCGAGTGGCGGGCTAGGGGAAGCCCGCCACTCCTAGAGAGTCGGCGAGGTCGCGCTTCTGCGCAAATGGCGACGTAGCCGCGGGTGTTTCTCACCCGCGGCAGCTAGACGTGGCGCCAGGCCGGTCACCGCCGGGCGAGTGACGAGTGCTCAAAAGAGTGTACCCTCGCCCCGGCGGAGAATGACAACGACGGCAAAACAGGGGTTTTAGTGGGTAAACCTCCCGGGCCCCCTCTCATTTTTGATATGAGGGGGGGAGTTTGCGGGAAGGGAGTCCCACATAACCACCGCGTCTTTCCCCAAGGCGCGGTGGTATGCGTAAAGCATTTCCCCTGTATAAAAAAAAAAAAAAAAAAAAAAAAAAAAAAAAAAAAAAAAAAAAAAAAAAAAAAAAAAAAAGGTTAGGTTAGGTTGGGGTGCAGGTGAGAGGCCTCCTCGTGGCGCACCCTGGGCAACGTCAGCTCCGAGTACCCACCAGCTTTTGGTGGACACTCGGCGCTGGCGGCTGACTCTCACATCCTTCCCTTCGGTCCTCTTCCCATCCTTCCACTCCCATCCTTTTTAAGGGAAAACCCTTATCCTTCCCCCCTTCCTTCCCACCCCCCCTCCCCCTTTCCCGGGCGGGCCTGGCGGCAGGTAACACTGTCGTCGGGAATAACCGCCCAAGATAGAGTGAGGCACGCCGCTCCTCTGAAATCCGTAGCCCGGGCATCCCGCAACGACCTCCACCAAATGGCGTTGTGGAGTAGTGGGACCCGGAGCGGAGGGCTTGCCTTGATTGGCCGGCCCGCGAGAAAGGAAAACTCTTTAAAAACCCGTCAGGACAAGACGTTAAAACACTGCACATACCTGGCGACCTGTGCAGCAGCCTCTAGTAGGTATAGCCTTGCCCCCGGAAGGCGTCACCCGGGGGTTGACATTTAAATCGTCCATTTCTCGTGGGTTTAAGAATATGAAGAAGACAACCAAACAAAACAAAAAAAACAACAACAATACTGGCAATGGAAAGGTGAGGAAGAACGTGGAAGTTGAAGTGGGAACAGTGGAGAGGAAGATGGAGACGATGGTGCCTGTCGTGGAAAGAGTGCAAACACGGGCAGGCACAAAAGAGGCGGAGGGGATGCGAATCCTCTTCCGAAAAGAGGAGGGCGGGTCCGCAACGGCCGCGCCCACATGCGTACCGAAGAGTCCTCGGAGGAGGGCGGGCTTCGTTGTCGACTCCTCCGAGTCCGAGATGGACCTCCCCGAGGTCGAAACCCGCCAGCCCCCCCAAAAGAGGGGGCACACCGATGAGGAGGACGACCCAAGGCCGGAGAGCGGGCCCAAGGTCAGCACGGCCCGAAGGGGAAAACCCTTCGGGCCGCACGCGCGTTCAGCGGCGGCGAGGGCTAAGCTTCGGACTTCCGTGCCATGGCGGGGCGAGACCTCGTATGACGATTCATACGAGGACTCGGACTGCCGGTACGAGGAGTTCGACAGACCCGACGACGTGGTCCGTCGGGCTATAATGCCGGTCACGAAGGGGTTGAGTGACCGGAACATGTGCCCGACCGCTCGGGTCCGGATGATCTTCCGGTGCAACTCCCTCACCGATGTTGCGAGCGGTCACATCGACGACGCGGGGCTCGAGAGGGCCCACAAGTCGGTGGAGGCGCTCCGGGAGGAGGCCGCCAATGAGGGCATAGGCGGAGTTCTCGGGGCCCGGATCGAGCGGGCCTGCCAGGTCGCCCTGAAGATCATCACCGGGGCCTGGGCCGCCCAGACCGGAGAGCAGACGGAGCGCGGCGGTCTCCCGTCCGGTCAGGATCAGGACCGGGTCGATACTGGCACCGCCACCGCCCACGGGGGGGACTCCTCGGAGCTCCTTCCTGAGGGGGGGGACGACACGGTGGCGCAGGAGTCCGAGCTTGACCCGGTCGGGGCGACCCGCAGGGCGGCGGGCCAGATATTGGAGGGGGCCCGCAAGTCAGGACACCTACAGGGGTCGGTGTGGGGCCAGATCAATCGGGCCTGCCGCACCATACTGGCGTCAATGGACGCAGTAGAGGTCGGCAGGTCCGAAAGCGAGGAGGTCCGCGCTCTCAAGGCGGACAATTGGAAGCTGCGAGAGCGGGCCCTCCTGCGCGACGAGGAATTGAAGAGGCTCCACACCGCCTCCTCGAGGCAAGAGACCCCGGCCCCCCCGGCCCCCCCGTCCCTGCAGCTCAGTGCCGCAGACTTGGCGGAGGCCTTGGGGGAGTTGAGGAGGGACCTGTTCGTCTCCCTAGGTGACATGTTGAACGTCCGCCTGGAGGAGATGAGCAGGCGCCTACCCGCTGAGCCCGTTGTCCGCCCTCCGCTGGCGGGCGATAAGAGGACGGCGGCGGATCCTGAGGCGGAGAGGGCGAGACTGGGAGACGGCCGGCCTAAAAAGGCCAAAAAGAAAAAGGCCAAGTCGACCAGGACGCCCGCCCCGGCATCAGGAGACGCCCCGGTTGCCCCCCCGGCAGCCCCGGACGAGAGACCGGGCCCCTCGGGCCGGCAGCCGACAGTGGAGAGCTGGGCCACGGTGGCCCGGAAGGGCACGGGAAGGGGGAAGGGCAAGGCCAAGGCCACGCCGACTCCTCTCGCCCCGGTGCCCCCCGTCAGGAAGGCAGCGCCCAAGCCTAGGGCGCTCAAAGTCCCGAAAACGGCGGCGGTGATGATAACCCTCAGAAAGGACATCACCGCCGCCACCACGCTGCAGGCCACCATGGCAAGAGCCATCGAAGGCGTTAAGCTCGATGAGGTCGGCCTGCAGCACGTGAGGGTGCGGGCCTCCATGACGGGGGGCCGGGTGATAGAGGTCCCCGGGGAGGACAACGTGCGGGCAGCGGACGCGCTCGCAGAGAGGCTGCAGGCCATCGTGGGCGACGTCGCCATCGTGAGCCGCCCGCAGAAGATGGCCGCCGTCCAAATCGCCGGGCTCGACGAGTCGGCGACCGCGGAGTCGGTGGCGGCGGCCGTCGTCAAAGCCGGGGGCTGCGACGTGGCCCACGTGAAAGTGGGGGGCATCCGCACCCTCTATGACGGCGCCGGGTCGGTTCTGATCCGGTGCCCGATTGGGGTGGCGAAGGCCCTCCTTGACCGTGGTCGGATCCTGGTGGGCTGGTCGTCCGCCAGGGTCAACTCGATTGGCCCGGCACCCATGCGCTGCTTTAGGTGCATGGGAATCGGGCACACGAGAGAGCTGTGCCCCTCGACTACCGACCGGAGTAAATCTTGCTTCCGGTGCGGTAAAGAGGGGCACCTGGCGAGAGAATGCTGGGAGGAAAAGGTGTGGTGTGCAGTCTGCCACCACGCCAACCTCCCGGCAGACCACGTGATGGGAGGGACCAGATGCTCCCCACCCTGGACGAGGGGCAGGGAGACGAGGCCGAGACCGGCCCGCCCCCCTAGACCCAAACCTGCAGCCGACGACGCTCGCCGGCCGGAAGAGGAAGACGGCCGCATGGACGTCTGAATGCCAACATTCGGCATTTTTACGTCCTGCGGCTGGGTGCCACTTCCGGCGCAGACGGCAGGGATCGGGGCCGCGTGCCCCGACCCGGAGTGACTGCGGGCGGAGGATGGGAGTCCTCCGCCTGCCGCGACGAGTCACTGGGCGTCAGGGAGATGGCCACGCGTGCTCGGCCATCTCCCCCTCCGGAGAGGAAGGCCCCGGCACTAGCTGGGGCGAGACCGGTGGACACCGTGGGCAATGCTACAGCGGTACCACGGTGTCCAACAAACCGGTATGCGGTAGCACGCCATGGTGGGTTTTGGTGGGTATACCTCATCTTCCCTTCTCACTAGGAGAAGGGCAGATGCAGGGAGGCCCACATATCCTCCCGCCTCTCCCAGGGCGGGAGTCGAACTCGTAATGGGTTTCCCACCATGTAAAAAAAAAAAAAAAAAAAAAAAAAAAAGGTTAGGTTAGGTTAGGTTAGGTTGGGGGGGGTCGGGGTGCAGGTGAGAGGCCTCCTCGTGGCGCACCCTGGGCAACGTCAGCTCCGAGTGCCCACCAGCTTTTGGTGGACACTCGGCGCTGGCGGCTGACTCTCACATCCTTCCCTTCGGTCCTCTTCCCATCCTTCCACTCCCATCCTTTTAAGGGAAAACCCTTATCCTTCCCCCCTTCCTTCCCACCCCCCCTTCCCCCTTCCCCGGCGGGCCCGGCGGCAGGTAACACTGTCGTCGGGAACAACCGCCCAAAACCGGAGGAGGTACGCCGCTCCTCTGCGATCCGTAGCCCGGGCATCCCGCAACGACCTCCACCAAATGGCGTTGTGGAGTAGTGGGACCCGGAGCGGAGGGCTTGCCTTAATTGGCCGGCCCGCGAGATGGAGACTCTATAAAACCCGACAGGATAAGTCGTTAAAACCCTGTACATACCTGGCGACCTGTACAGTATATAGCCTTGCCCCCGGAAAGGCGTCACCCGGGGGTCGACCTTTAGTTCGTCCACACTCGTGGGAATAACAATGACATTGGCAAAACAAACTGACTTTACGATGGACAGTGGCGAGGAGGGAGACAGCGACTCGGCGTTCAGCGTCGACTCGATGTCTCGAGGCAGTAGGAGGACCAAGAAACGGTCAAGAAACAGCGGTGGCTCGGACCCGGAAACAGAAATGGATGGGGTCGCGAGCCCAAAGGTGCAGAGGAAGCGAGGTCGGCCGCCGACTACAGGCCACTACGTAGGCCTGGCGAAGGCAAAGCTGGCCCTCGCTGCAGCAGAAAAGGAGGCGGAGGAGATGAGGGCTGAGGCCGAAGTAACGGCGGCCTCCCGGGAGGTTCGGGCTCGAACACGAGAGCTCTCGTTGTCGGAGGCGTCTTCGAACGAAGAAGAGTTCCGGACGGCCACCTCTCTTAACAGGGCAATAGAAGACAACATTGCCATTATAAAGAAGGTGGCCAGGACCTCCGGACACTTGAAGGGAGGATTCGTGCGCTCCCTGAAGGAGGCGGCGGATGAGATCGGCAAGGTTGCGCTGATCCTCCAAAGCCGCTGCACTTCGGAGGAGACGCGAGGACTACAGGCCGACAATGCCCGCCTTCACTCCGAGGTCGCGCAGCTCCGTAAGGAAATGGCGGAGATGAGGGAGCGTATGGACAGGCCGCGCCCTCAGGCCGAAGCGGCTGCGGCAGGTCAGCCCAGCGCAGCACCTATAGACGCCGATAGCCTGGTGCGCACCATCCTCTGCCAAGTGGGCACGATGGTCAGCGCCAGGTTTGAGGCTCTCGAGGAAAGGTTGCTGCCTGAAAGGCGACTTCGCCCTCCGCTGGCGGCTGACAGGCGGGCTAGTGAGGTCCGCGAGATCTCCCCGGGGCCATCTTCTGCCCCGACCGAGGCTGCTCCGGTCCAGGCCAACTCTGGCGGACCGGAGGTTCCAAAGCCACAGAGGCCGACAAAGCCCAAAAAGCAGGCGGCCAAAAAAGGGCAAACCCCAGTGGGCACTCCTCGTGAGAGGGCAGCAGAGTCCCGGCCCACACCAACCGCACCACAACCCGTGGTCCAGGCGAGCTCACTCCAACCCGAGGAGCAAACCTGGAGCTTGGTGGTGAAGAAGGGGGGCAAAAGCAAAAAGAAGGCCCAGGCAAAGCAGGGCCCCCCCCGCAAGCCTGCCAAGGAAGGTCCGGCGAGGATAACCCCGCCAAAATCATCCGCGGTGGTGGTTACCCTCACTCCGGAGGCCACCGAGAAGGGCGTCACGTATGAGGCGGTGATCGCCGAGGCAAAGGCCAAAATAAGGCTAGCGGACCTCGGGATCACCGCCGTACGTTTCCGGGTGAGCGCTACTGGGGCCCGAATGTTCGAGGTCGCGGGCGCGGACAGTGGCCCGCAGGCGGACGCGCTCGCCGCTAAGTTAGAGGAGGTCCTCAGCCGAGACACAGTTCGTGTCTCCAGGCCGGTCAAGACGACCGAGATTAAAATCTCCGGCCTGGATGACTCGGTCTCGGTTGAGGAAGTACTGAGCGCGGTCGCCGAAGCGGGGGGTTGTCCGAAAGGCAGCCTTAAAAATAACGGCGGGGTCGTGAAGGACCCATTCGGGGTGGGGCAGGTGTGGGTGGAGTGCCCGGTGGCAGCCGCCAAACGGATCGCCGCAGCGGGCCGCCTCCAGCTGGCGTGGGTGTCGGCCTCCGTAAAGCTACTCGAGCCAAAGCCCCTGCGCTGTTATAGGTGCCTGCAAAAGGGGCACATTAAGGCGCAGTGCAGTGCGGAGGTCGACCGAAGCCAAGAGTGCTTCCGTTGCGGGGTCACCGGGCACAAATCCAAGGAATGCACGGCAAAGCCGCACTGCAATATATGTGCGGCAGCCAAAAAACCGGCCGACCACCTGCTGGGGGGCAAGGCTTGCCCCGCACCAGCCCCCAAAGTCGCCAGGAGAAAGGCTGCGCCGCAGCCCCTCCTAAAACGCCAGCCACCTGTGGAGGTGGCGATGGAGACGGACCCCGCAACCACCGAATAATGGACCTACAAATCCTACAGGCCAATATCAACCACTGCGCTCGAGCCCAAGACCTGCTTCTTCAGAGCATGGTCGAGTGGTCGACGCACGTGGCGGTGGTTGCGGAGCCCTACTTTGTCCCTCCAAACAGGGACGACTGGGCAGGTGACGAGGACGGTCAGGTCGCCCTAATCATGCCGAGGTCCGCTAACTCCCCGATCATAGAGGGCGTGCGTAAGGGTCGTGGTTGCGTCGCGGCCGTCGTGGGAGGGGTCGCGACCGTCGGTGTTTACTGCCCCCCGAGCAAAACCCTCGCGGAGTTCGAGGGCCTCCTTGGCCAAGTCGAGGCCCTCATCGGCAGGAGTCACCCACATCCAGCTCTGGTATTGGGTGACTTCAATGCCAAAAACTCCGCGTGGGGCTGTTCGGCCACGGATGCAAGGGGGGCGGTGCTCGAAGAGTGGGCACTGACGACGGGACTCACCCTACTAAACCGCGGCTCGCGTCCGACCTGCGTTCGGCCTCAGGGTAGCTCCATCGTGGACCTGTCATTCGCCAGCCCTACGGTGGCGCGCCGAGTCCACGGGTGGGGGGTCGTGGAGGACGTGGAGACACTGTCGGATCACTTATACATCCGCTTCGGGGTGTCTGCGTCCTCCGCAGCCCCGGTCCGGCCGGGGCGCGGCGCGCTGCCGGGGGATGGCCCGCGATGGGTGCTGAAGCGCCTCGACAGGGATGTCCTCACCGAGGCTTCCCTCGTCGAGACGTGGACGCCCCCGGACAGCTCCCTGAGCGTAGACGAGGAGGCGGTAGCGCTGCGCCAGTCTATAACCCGCGTATGCGACGCGTCAATGCCGCGTCAGGGTCTCCTTCCGCCTAAACGCCAAGCATACTGGTGGTCTGCCGAAATCGCAGAACTACGCATTCAATGCGTAACGGCAAGACGCCAGTACCAACGGCAACGGCGGAGGAGGCCCCAAAACGAGTCTGCGGAGTCGTCGCTGCGCGCAGCCTACAAGACAGCGAAGCGCACCCTCCGTATCGCCATCAGTGAGTCGAGGGACGGGGCTAGAGAAGAAATGGTGGAGACTCTGAACCAGGATCCGTGGGGTCGCCCCTACCGGATGGTGCAGGGAAGATTCCGGCAGTGGGCGCCTCCCCTGACGCAGAGTCTCCAGCCCCAGTTGGTGGAAGCGGTGGTGACGGCCCTCTTTCCCCGTAGGGGCGAGCACACCCCTCCATCCATGGCACCGCCTGCAAGGCGAGAGCCCATCGCCGGGCCCGAGGACATACCGCCGGTATCTGCCGGGGAATTCGGGGCCGCGATCCTTCGGCTTCGCGCCAAGAACGCGGCCCCGGGTCCGGACGGTGTTCCCGGCCGGGCGTGGGTGCTAGCGGCGGATGCTTACGAGGAGAGGGTGTGCAGCCTAATGGACGCATGCCTCGTCCAAGGACGCTTCCCGCAGGCGTGGAAGAGCGGCACGCTGGTCCTGCTGAAGAAGGAAGGCCGTGCGGTCGACTCGCCGTCCGGGTATCGGCCGATCGTGCTCCTCGACGAGGTGGCGAAGCTCTTCGAGCGTATAATAGCCAACCGCCTCGTCGAGCACCTGGAGAGGGTCGGTCCGAACCTGGACGACAACCAGTTCGGCTTCAGGGTGGGCAGGTCCACCGTGCACGCGATTCTGCGGGTGAAGGCGATGGCGGAGGAAGCAGTCGCACAGGGCGAGGTCGTCTTGGCGGTGTCTCTTGACATCGCCAACGCCTTCAACACCTTGCCCTGGAGTTGCATTAGGGAGGCACTCCGGTATCACCGGGTGCCGAACTACCTCCGCCGCGTCATCGCCGACTACCTGTCGGGGAGGTCCGTGGCGTACAGGAGCCGAGAGGCGTGGTGCCGCCATGTTGTGTCGTGCGGTGTTCCGCAGGGGTCGGTCCTCGGGCCGCTCCTGTGGAACATCGGGTACGACTGGGCGTTGCGGGGTGTCCTCCTCCGCGGGGTGAGCGTCACTTGCTACGCGGACGACACCCTCGTGACGGCCCGGGGCGGCACACACCGAGAGTGCGCCATGTTGGCGACGGCGGGAGTGGCCCAGGTTGTGGGTCGCATTCGGGCGTTGGGTCTCGAGGTGGCCTTAAATAAGTCCGAGGCTCTGTGTTTTCACGGACCTCGGAACGGGCCACCTTCGGGATCCCACATCGTCGTGGGCGGTGTGCGTATTAACATCGAGCCCCAAATGAAATATTTGGGGCTCACGCTCGACAGCCGGTGGACCTTTGAGGGCCACTTCCGTCGGTTGGCGCCCAAGCTGTTGCGCGCGGCGGCCGCACTCGGTAGTCTTCTGCCGAACCTAAACGGCCCGAAGTCGGCCTGCCGGCGCCTGTACTTGGGCGTCGTTCGCTCTATGGCACTGTACGGGGCACCCGTGTGGGACGGGGCTCTGAACGGCCGGACAATCGCCCTCCTGCACCGACCGCAGAGGGCGATGGCCATCAGAGCCATCCGTGGATACCGCACGGTGTCCTTTGAGGCGGCGTGCGTTTTGGCCGGCTCCCTGCCGTGGGAACTGGAGGCGGGGGTTCTCGCGTCCGTGTTTTCTTGGCGCGAGAACCAGATCGCCACACACCGGCTCCCGCCCGCAGTGGAGGCGGTCGAAAGGGTGAGAGAGGAGCGGCGAGGGTCCGCCATACTCCAGTGGCGGCGCAACCTGCGCCACCCGAGTGCTGGTGTTCGGACGGTAGAGGCAGTCCGTCCAGTCCTGGTGCAGTGGCTGGAGCGGAGGCACGGTGCGCTCACCTTCCGGTTGTCGCAGGTGCTGTCGGGGCATGGTTGCTTCGGCAAGTACCTGCACCGGATCGGAAGGGAGCCATCGGCGGTGTGCCACCACTGCGACGGCTGCCTCGAAGACACCGCCCAGCACACGCTGGAGGAGTGTCCGGCGTGGGTGGATCAGCGTCGGGAGCTCATGGCCGTCGTGGGCGGCAATCTCTCATTGCCGGTCATTGTGACCTCCATGGTGGAGACTGACCGTGCATGGGAGGCCGCCCAGAAGTTCGCTGAGACGGTCATGGGGCTCAAGGAAGAGGCGGAAAGGGTGCGGGAGGCGAACGCCCCCGACCCGATCCGTAGCCGCCGATTGGGAAGGAGAAGGCGTGCGTACGCGCGCAATGTTCCTCCACCCTAACCGAGACTCGAGTGGCGGGCTAGGGGAAGCCCGCCACTCCTAGAGAGTCAGCGAAGGCGCGCAAACGCGCGAATGGCGTCGTAGCCGCGGGAGGAAACACCCGCGGCAGCAAGTCGTGGCGTCATGCCGGTCACCGCCGGGCGAGTAGACGAGTGCTCACAAGAGTGTACCCTCGTCCCGGCGGAGAATGACACAGACGGCAAAAAGATGGGTTTTAGTGGGTATACCTCTCGGGCCCCTTCTCATTTTTGATATGAGAAGGGGAGTTTGCGAGAGGGAGTCCCACATAACCACCGCGTCTCCCCTGGCGCGGTGGTATGCGTAATGCATTTCCCATCTATAAAAAAAAAAAAAAAAAAAAAAAAAAGGTTAGGTTGGGGTGCAGGTGAGAGGCCTCCTCGTGGCGCACCCTGGGCAACGTCAGCTCCAGGTGCCCACCAGCTTTTGGTGGACACCTGGCGCTGGCGGCTGACTCTCACACCTTTCCCTTCGGTCCTCTTCCTATCCTTCCATTCCCATCCTTTCTAAGGGAAAACCCTTATCCTTCCCCCCTTCCTTCCCACCCCCCCCTCCCCCTTTCCCGGGCGGGCCTGGCGGCAGGTAACACTGTCGTCGGGAATAACCGCCCAAGATAGAGTGAGGCACGCCGCTCCTCTGAAATCCGTAGCCCGGGCATCCCGCAACGACCTCCACCAAATGGCGTTGTGGAGTAGTGGGACCCGGAGCGGAGGGCTTGCCTTAATTGGCCGGCCCGCGAGATGGAGACTCTATAAAACCCGACAGGATAAGTCGTTAAAACCCTGTACATACCTGGCGACCTGTACAGTATATAGCCTTGCCCCCGGAAAGGCGTCACCCGGGGGTCGACCAATATATCGACCATACTCGTGGGATCAATAATGGAACTGGCTAACAAAAAAGGAACGATGATGGAGAGTAGCGAGGAGGAAGGGGACACTGACTCGATGGTCAGTGTCGCTTCAAAGACGACCCGGCTTACGCACAAACGGACTAGGAACGCTAGTGATGGCTCGGACCCAGACTCCAGTCTGGATGGGGTTGCGAGCCCAACAATGAGGAAGAAGCGAGGGCGACCGCCAACCACGGGCCATTACGTTGGCCTGGCGAGGGCGAAGCTGGCCCTGGTAGAGGCGGAAAGACTGGCCGAGCAGCAGAGGGCTGAGGCTGAGATCGCCGCAACCTCTCGAGAGGTAAGGGCGCGCACGAGGGAGCTCGCCCTGTCGGAGGCGTCCTCGGGTGGCGACGACGACTTCCAAACGGCGACCGCGCTAAGCCGCGCGATCTACGATAATGTCGCCTTAATAAGGAGGGTCGCCACCACGTCGGGGAACCTAAAGGGGACCTTTATGAAGGCCCTGAAGGACGCCGCCGACGACATCGGCAAGGCTGCGCTGATCCTCCAGGGCCGCTGCACCTCGGAGGAGACGCGGGGCCTGCAGGAGGACAATGCCCGTCTCAAGTCGGAGGTCGCGCAGCTCCGCAAGGAGGTGGCCGAGATGCGGGAGCGCCTGGACGGGCCGCGCCCGCAAGCTGAAGTTGTGGCGAGTCAGCCTAAACCGGCACCCTTCGACGCCGATGACCTGGTGCGCACCATCCTTTGCCAGGTGGGCACAATGGTGAGCGCCAGGTTTGAGGCCTTCGAGGACAGGTTGCTGCCGGAGAAACGACTTCGCCCTCCCTTGGCAGCGGACAGGCGGGCCCAAAAGACTCGCGAGACCTCTCCTGAGCCATCTTCTGCCCCAATAGAGATCGAGGCTGCCCCGGTCCACGCCAGCAATGGCGGACCGGAGGCTCAAAAGCCAAAAGGGGCAAAGAAGCCGAAGGAAAAGAAGCCGGCGAAGAAGGGGCAGGGCTCTGTTGGAACTCCTCGCGAGAGAGCAGCAGAGTCCCGGCCCACACCAACCGCACCACAACCCGCGGACCAGGCGAGCTCGCTCCAACCCGAGGAGCAAACCTGGAGCTTGGTGGTGAAGAAGGGGGGCAAAAATAAAAAGAAGGCCCAGGCAAAGCAGGGCCCCCCCCGCAAGCCTGCCAAGGAAGGTCCGGCGAGGATAACCCCGCCAAAATCATCCGCGGTGGTGGTTACCCTCACTCCGGAGGCCACCGAGAAGGGCGTTACGTACGAGGCGGTGATCGCCGAGGCAAAGGCCAAAATTAGGCTAGCGGACCTCGGGATCGCCGCCGTACGCTTCCGCGTATCCGCCACAGGTGCCCGCATGTTCGAGGTTGCGGGCGCGGACAGCGGCCCGCGGGCGGACGCGCTCGCTACCAAGTTGGAAGAGGTCCTCAGCCGGGACACAGTCCGCGTCTCCAGGCCGGTCAAAACGACCGAAATCAAGATCTCCGGCCTGGACGACTCGATCTCGGTTGAGGAGGTATTGGGCGCGGTCGCCGAGGCGGGGGGCTGCCCGCGAAGCAGCCTCAAAAATAATGGCGGAGTTGTTAAAAACCCATTCGGGGTGGGGCAGGTGTGGATCGAGTGCCCGGTGGCAGTCGCCAAGCGCATCGCCGCAGCGGGCCGCCTCACACTCTCCTGGGTGTCGGCCTCCGTGAAGCTCCTTGAGCCCAGACCTCTGCGGTGTTATAGATGCCTGCAGAGGGGGCATATCAAGGCTCAATGCGGCGCGGAGACCGACCGAAGCCAGGAGTGCTTCAGATGCGGGGTGACTGGCCACAAGGCTAAGGGGTGCTTGGCAAAGCCGCACTGCTCAATCTGTGCGGCTGCCAAAAAACCAGCTGACCATCTGCTGGGGGGCAAGGCTTGCCCCGCACCAGCCCCTAAAGTTGCACGTAGAAAGGCTGCATCGAAGCCTCAAACAACACGCCAGCCACCTGTGGAGGTGGCGATGGAGACGGACCCCGCAGCCACCGAATAATGGACCTACACCTCCTACAGGCCAATATTAACCACTGTGCTCGAGCCCAAGACCTGCTCCTACAGAGCATGGTCGAGTGGTCGACACACGTGGCGGTGGTTGCGGAGCCCTACTTCATCCCTCCTAACAGGGATGACTGGGCAGGTGATTTGGACGGCGTGGTGGCCCTGATTGTGTCTAGGTCCAATGGCTCGCCGATCGTGGAAGGTGTCCACAAGGGTCATGGTTGCGTCGCGGCTGTTGTGGGAGGGGTCACGACCGTCGGTGTGTACTGCCCCCCGAGCAGAACCCTCGCAGAGTTCGAGGGCCTCCTTGGCCAAGTCGAGGCCCTCATCGGCAGGAGTCACCCACTTCCCGCCTTGGTAATGGGTGACTTCAACGCCAAAAACTCTGCGTGGGGTTGTTCGGCCACAGATGCGAGGGGTGCAGTACTAGAGGAGTGGGCACTGACGGCGGGACTCACACTCCTGAACCGCGGCTCGCGTCCGACCTGTGTTCGGCCGCAGGGCAGCTCCGTCATCGACCTGTCGTTCGCCAGCCGTCCGATAGCGCGCCGAGTGTACGGGTGGGAAGTAGTGGAGGACGTAGAAACGCTCTCCGACCACCTATACATTCGCTTTAAGGTGTCTGCGTCCTCCGCGGCTCCGTTTCACTCGGAGCGCGGCGCGCTGCCTGGCGACGGCCCACGGTGGGTGCTGAAGCGTCTAGACAGGGAGGTCCTCATAGAGGCCTCCCTCGTCGAAACGTGGACGCCCCCCGACAACACTCGAAGTGTCGACGACGAGGCTGCAGCGCTGCGCCAATCGATGGCTCGCGCCTGCGACGCGTCGATGCCGCGTCAGGGTCTCCTCCCGCCAAGACGCCAAGTGTACTGGTGGTCTGCCGACATCGCCGAACTACGCGTACAATGCGTAGCGGCAAGACGCCAGTACCAGAGGCAACGGCGGAGGAGACACCAAGACGAGTCGGCCGAGTCGTCGTTGCGCGCGGCATACACGGCGGCCAAACGCGCCCTCCGCATCGCTATAGGCGAATCAAGGGACGGGGCGAGGGAAGAGATGGTGGAGTCTCTGAACCAGGACCCATGGGGCCGCCCGTACCGGATGGTGCAGGGGAAGTTCCGGCAGTGGGCGCCCCCCCTGACGCAGAGTCTCCACCCTCAGCTGTTGGACGCGGTAGTGGCAGCGCTCTTCCCCCGCCGGGGCGAGCACACCCCTCCTTCGATGGCGCCACCCGCGAGAAGTGAGCCCTTCGCCGGGCCCGAGGAAGTGCCGCCGGTATCTGCCGGGGAATTCGGGGCCGCGATCCTTCGGCTTCGTGCCAAAAACACGGCCCCGGGTCCGGACGGCATTCCCGGCCGGGCGTGGGTGATAGCCGCGGACGCCTATGAGGAGAGGGTGTGCGGCCTCATGGACGCTTGCTTGGCCCAGGGACGGTTCCCGGAGCCGTGGAAGACCGGCACGCTCGTCCTCCTGCGCAAGGCGGGTCGCCCAACTGACTCGCCGTCTGGGTACCGGCCGATCGTGCTCCTTGACGAGGTGGCGAAGCTCTTCGAGCGGGTTATAGCGAACCGCCTCGTCGAGCACCTGGAGAGGGTCGGTCCGGGCCTGGACGACAGGCAGTACGGCTTCCGAGTAGGCAGGTCGACGGTGCACGCCATCCTGCGGGTAAAGGCGATGGCGGAGGAAGCAGTCGCACAGGGCGAGGTCGTCTTGGCGGTGTCTCTTGACATCGCCAACGCCTTCAACACCTTGCCCTGGAGTTGCATTAGGGAGGCACTCCGGTATCACCGGGTGCCGAACTACCTCCGCCGCATCATCGCCGACTACCTGTCGGGCAGGCGTGTCGCCTATAGAGGGCGAGAGGCGTGGTGTCGGCACGAAGTGTCGTGCGGTGTTCCACAGGGGTCGGTCCTCGGGCCGCTCCTGTGGAACATCGGATACGACTGGGCGTTGCGGGGTGTCCTCCTCCGCGGGGTGAGCGTCACCTGTTACGCGGACGACACCCTCGTGACGGCCCGGGGCGGTACGCACCGCGAGTGCGCCATTTTGGCGACGGCGGGTGTGGCCCAAGTCGTCGGTCGCATCAGAGCGTTGGGTCTCGAGGTGGCCCTGAACAAATCCGAGGCGCTGTGTTTTCACGGCCCCCGGAACGGGCCACCTCCGGGATTCCATATCGTGGTCGGCGGCGTGCGGATCGACGTGGCGCCCCAAATGAAATATTTGGGGCTCACGCTCGATAGCCGCTGGACGTTCGAGGGCCACTTCCGCCAGTTGGTGCCCAAGTTGTTGCGCGCGGCGGCCGCACTCGGCGGCCTGCTGCCGAACCTGAACGGCCCGAGGGCGGCCTGCCGGCGCCTGTACTTGGGCGTCATACGCTCAATGGCGCTTTATGGGGCACCGGTGTGGGACGGCGCTCTGAACGGCCGGACAATCGCCCTGCTGCACCGTCCGCAGAGGGCGATGGCCATCAGAGTGGCCCGTGCATACCGCACGGTGTCCTTCGACGCGGCGTGCGTCTTGGCCGGCTCCCTGCCGTGGGAGCTGGAGGCGGAGGTTCTCGCGTCCGTTTTCTCTTGGCGCGAGAACCAGATCGCCACACACCGGCTCCCGCCGGCGGTGGAGGCGGTCGAGAGGGTGAGGGTGGAAAGGCGAGCGTGCGCCGTCCTCAAGTGGCGGCGAAATCTCCGGCACCCGAGCGCTGGTGCTCGAACAGTCGAGGCAGTCCGTCCGGTCCTGGTGGAGTGGCTGGAGCGGAGGCACGGTGCGCTCACCTTCCGGTTGTCGCAGGTGCTGTCGGGGCATGGATGCTTCGGCAAGTACCTGCACCGGATCGGGAGGGAGCCATCGGCGGCGTGCCATCACTGTGACGGCTGCCTCGAAGACACCGCCCAGCATACGCTGGAAGAGTGTCCGGCGTGGGCAGACCAGCGCCGGGAGCTCGTGGCCGCCGTGGGCGGTAACCTTTCATTGCCGGTCATTGTGAACTCCATGGTGGAGACTGGCCGTGCGTGGGGTGCCGCCCAGCAGTTCGCTGAGGCGGTCATGGGCCGGAAGGAGGAGGCGGAAAGGGTGCGGGAGGCGAATGCTCCCGACCCGATCCGAAGCCGCCGCCTGGGGAGGCGAAGGCGCGCGTACGCGCGCAACGCCCCTCCACCCTAACAGTGACTCGAGTGGCGGGCTAGGGGAAGCCCGCCACTCCTAGAGAGTCGGAGATGGCGCGCACACGCGCGAATGGCGTCGTAGCCGCGGGTGGAAACACCCGCGGTAGCAAGTCGTGGCGTCATGCCGGTCACCGCCGGGCGAGTAGACGAGTGCTCGTAAGAGTGTACCCTCGTCCCGGCGGAGAATGACACAGACGGCAAAAAGATGGGTTTTAGTGGGTATACCTCTCGGGCCCCTTCTCATTTTTGATATGAGAAGGGGAGTTTGCGAGAGGGAGTCCCACATAACCACCGCGTCTCCCCTGGCGCGGTGGTATGCGTAATGCATTTCCCATCTATAAAAAAAAAAAAAAAAAAAAAAAAAGGTTAGGTTAGGTTAGGTTAGGTTAGGTTGGGGTGCAAGTTGAGAGCCTCCTCGTGGCGCACCCTGGGCAACGTCGGTTTCAAGTGCCACCACACTTGGGCCGGCGGCTAATCTCAACACCGGGAGGGGCGGCTGCAAAGCCGCGACGACTGCTCCTCACCCGCAATGGCGGGGACGTCCGGCTCTGCGGGCAGAACCAGCCCTGGGGGGGGCAGGATCAGCCTTACGCATCCGGAGTCCCGCTGCCAGCGGGGGTCGAAGCGGCGAAGTGGCTCGCGCCACTCGGGGCGGGGCGGTGCGAAGCCGCAACGTAACCCACAAGGCGGGGAAGCCCCAGCTCTGCAACCGGATACCCCGAAAGGGGGAGCTCCGTGCCCTGCAACTGGGTACCTGCGGCCGGTGGGGGTCGAAGCGGTTAGCGCCGCCTGGGAGGGGCGGCTACGAAGTCGCACCGTAACCCACAAGGCGGGGTAGGCCAGCTCTGCAACCGGATACCCCGAAAGGGGGAGCTCCGTGCCCTGCACCTGGAAACCTGCTGCCGGTGGGGATCGGAGCGACGGAGTGGCTGCGCCACTCGGGAGGGGCGGCTGCGAAGCCGCACCGTAACCCACAAGGCGGGGTAGGCCAGCTCTGCAACCGGATACCCCGAAAGGGGGAGCTCCGTGCCCTGCACCTGGAAACCTGCTGCCGGTGGGGATCGGAGCGGCGGAGTGGCTGCGCCACTCGGGAGAGGCGGCTGCGAGGCCGCGACGTAACCCGCAAGGCGGGGTAGGCCAGCTCTGCAACCGGATACCCCGAAAGGGGGAGCTCCGTGCCCTGCACCTGGAAACCTGCTGCCGGCGGGGGTCGTAGCGGCTCGCGCCGCGGGGGGAGGGGGCGCAATTGCGCCACCGCACCTATGGTGGTAGGTGTCGGAGCGGCTGAGGCCCGCCGCTAGGGGGCGACTAGTGTCCGCGCTGCGTCTGTCCGATATTCGGCGGCAGCGCGGCACAGCGCGATGGAGGGTGGCTTTAGCCACCGGAGAGGGGGACTCGTGCCCGTGCTGCGTCTGTCCGGAGTCCGGCGGCAGTGGGCACGTAGTCGGGGGTGAGGAGGGGCGCTTCGCGCCGGAGATGAGGGCGACTGGTGCCCGCGCTGCGTCTGTCCGACATTCGGCGGCGACGCGGGCACGCAGTGAAAGGTGAGGAGGAGGGCGCTTTGCGCCGGTGATGGGGGGTGACTGGTGCCCGCGCCGCGTCTGTCCGACATTCGGCGGCAGCGCGGGCACGCAGTGAGGGGAGGTGGGCGGCTCGCGCCGCGGAGGGGGGCGTCTTACCCGCGCTGCGTCTGTCCGGCATCCGGCGGCAGCGTGGGGGGACGGAAGGGCGGCGGTTGGTTTTTGTGTCCAGCCGTCTGCCAACCCGTAATCCCGAGCAATCGGGGCCGGGGGCCCGGGTCATGCATGGCCTGGGCTGCGAGGAGAAAACCTCTATAAAAAATCACAGTGACTCGAGTGGCGGGCTCGGGGACGCCCGCCACTCTTAGAGAGTCAGCGAGGGCGCGCTTCAGCGCGAATGACGGCGTAGCCGCGGGTGGAAACACCCGCGGTAAGTAGACGTGGCGTCATGCCGGTCACCGCCGGGCGAGTGACGAGTGCTCGAAAGAGCGTACCCTTGTCTCGGCGGAGAATGACACAGACGGCAAACAGGGGTTTTAGTGGGTAAACCTCCCGGGCCCCCTCTCATTTTTGATATGAGGGGGGGAGTTTGCGGGAAGGGAGTCCCACATAACCACCGCGTCTTTCCCCAAGGCGTGGTGGTATGCGCAAAGCATTTCCCCTGTATAAAAAAAAAAAAAAAAAAAAAAGGTTAGGTTAGGTTAGGTTAGGTTAGGTTAGGTTAGGTTAGGTTAGGTTGGGGTGCAGGTGAGAGGCCTCCTCGTGGCGCACCCTGGGCAACGTCAGCTCCAAGTGCCCACCAGCTTTTGGTGGACACTTGGCGCTGGCGGCTGACTCTCACATCCTTCCCTTCGGTCCTCTTCCCATCCTCTCATTCCCATCCTTTTTAAGGGAAAACCCTTATCCTTCCCCCTTCCTTCCCACCCCCCCCTCCCTCTTTCCCAGGCGGGCCTGGCGGCAGGTAACACTGCCGTCGGGAATAACCGCCCAAACCGGAGGAGGCACGCCGCTCCTCTGCGATCCGTAGCCCGGGCATCCTGCAACGACCTCCACCACAACGGCGTTGTGGAGTAGTGGGACCCGGAGCGGAGGGCTTGCCTTAATTGGCCGGCCCGCGAGATGGAGACTCTATAAAACCCGACAGGACAAGTCGTTAAAACCCTGTACATACCTGGCGACCTGTACAGTATATAGCCTTGCCCCCGGAAAGGCGTCACCCGGGGGTCGACATTTAAATCGACCAATACTCGTGGGATTTATAATGAAGAAAAATAAAACCAAAAAAACCAACAACAATGGCAATCGGAAAGTGGGGAAGAACGTGGAAGTTGAAGCGGAAACAGAGAAGAGAAAGTTGGAGACGATGGTGCCTGTCGTGGAAAGAATACAAACACGGGCAGGCACAAAAGAAGCGGAGACCGGGATGAGAATCCTGTTTAGAAAAGAGGAGGGCGGGGCCGCAACGGCCGCGTCTACAAGCGTGCCGAAAAGTCCTCGGAGGAGAGCCGGCTTTGTTGTCGACTCCTCCGAGTCCGAGATGGACCTTCCCGAGGTCGAGACCCGCCAGCCCCCCCAAAAGAGGGGGCACACAGATGAAGAGGACGACCCAAGGCCGGAGAGTGGGCCCAAGGTCAGCACGGCCCGAAGGGGAAAACCCTTAGGGCCGCACGCGCGATCGGCGGCAGCGAGAGCTAGGCTCCGAACTTCCGTGCCGTGGCGGGGCGAGACCTCGTACGACGATTCGTACGAGGACTCGGACTGCCGGTACGAGGAGTTTGACAGACCCGACGACGTGGTCCGTCGAGTCATAATGCCGATCACGAGGGGGCTTAATGACCTGACCATGTGTCCGACCGCTCGCGTCAGGATGGTCTTCCGTTGCAACTCCCTCACCGATGTCGCGAGCGGTCACATCGACGACTCGGGGCTCGAGAGGGCCCGCAAGTCGGTAGAGGCGCTCCGGGAAGAGGCCGCCAATGAGGGCATAGGCGGAGCGCTCGGGGCCCGGATCGAGCGGGCTTGTCAGTCCGCCATGAAAATTATCACCGAGGCCTGGGCCTCCCAGCCCGGTGTGCAGACGGAGCGCGGCGGTCTCCCGTCCGGTCAGGACCGGGTCGATACTGGCGCCGCCACCGCCCACGGGGGGGACTCCTCGGAGCTCCTTCCTGAGGGGGGGGACGACACGGTGGCGCAGGAGTCCGAGCTCGACCCGGTCGGGGCGACCCGCAGGGCGGCGGGCCAGATCTTGGAGGGGGCCCGCAAGTCAGGACACCTACAGGGGTCGGTGTGGGGCCAGATCAATCGGGCCTGCCGCACCATACTGGCGTCAATGGACGCAGTAGAGGTCGGCAGGTCCGAAAGCGAGGAGGTCCGCGCTCTCAAGGCTGACAATTGGAAGCTGCGAGAGCGGGCCCTCCTGCGCGACGAGGAATTGAAGAGGCTCCACGCCGCCTCCTCGAGGCAAGAGACCCCGGCCCCCCCGGCCCCCCCGTCCCTGCAGCTCAGTGCCGCAGACTTGGCGGAGGCCTTGGAGGAGTTGAGGAGGGACCTGTTCGTCTCCCTAGGTGACATGTTGAACGTCCGCCTGGAGGAGATGAGCAGGCGCCTACCCGCTGAGCCCGTTGTCCGCCCTCCGCTGGCGGGCGATAAGAGGACGGCGACGGATCCTGAGGCGGGGAGGGCGAGACTGGGAGACGGCCGGCCTAAAAAGGCCAAAAAGAAAAAGGCCAAGTCGACCAGGACGCCCGCCCCGGCATCAGGAGACGCCCCGGTTGCCCCCCCGGCGGCCCCGGACGAGAGACCGGGCCCCTCGGGCCGGCAGCCGACAGTGGAGAGCTGGGCCACGGTGGCCCGGAAGGGCACGGGAAGGGGGAAGGGCAAGGCCAAGGCCACGCCGACTCCTCTCGCCCCGGTGCCCCCCGTCAGGAAGGCAGCGCCCAAGCCTAGGGCGCTCAAAGTCCCGAAAACGGCGGCGGTGATGATAACCCTCAGAAAGGACGTCACCGCCGCCACCACGCTGCAGGCCACCATGGCAAGAGCCATCGAAGGCGTTAAGCTCGATGAGGTCGGCCTGCAGCACGTGAGGGTGCGGGCCTCCATGACGGGGGGCCGGGTGATAGAGGTCCCCGGGGAGGACAACGTGCGGGCAGCGGACGCGCTCGCGGAGAGGCTGCAGGCCATCGTGGGCGACGTCGCCATCGTGAGCCGCCCGCAGAAGATGGCCGCCGTCCAAATCGCCGGACTCGACGAGTCGGCGACCGCGGAGTCGGTGACGGCGGCCGTCGTCAAAGCCGGGGGCTGCGACGTGGCCCACGTGAAGGTGGGGGGCATCCGCAGCCTTAATGACGGCACCGGGTCAGTTCTGATCCGGTGCCCGATAAGGGCGGCGAAAGCCCTCCTTGACCATGGTCGGATCCTGGTAGGCTGGTCGTCTGCCAGGGTCAACTCGTTGGGCCCGGCACCCATGCGCTGCTTTAGGTGCATGGGTATCGGGCACACTAGGGAGCTGTGCCCCTCAACTTTCGACCGGAGCAAGCTTTGCTTCCGGTGCGGTAAGGAGGGGCACCCCGCGAGGGAATGCTGGGAGGAAAAGGTGTGGTGTGCAGTCTGCCACCACGCCAACCTCCCGGCAGACCATGTGATGGGAGGGACCAGGTGCTCTCCACCCGGGACGAGGGGCAGGGAGACGAGGCCGAGACCGGCCCGCCCCCCCAGACCCCAACCTGCAGCCGAAGACGCTCGCCGGCCGGAAGTGGAAGACGGCCGCATGGACGTCTAAATGCCAACATACGGCATTTTTACGTCCTGCGGCTGGGTGCCACTTGCGGCGCAGACGGCAGGGATCGGGGCCGCGTGCCCCGACCCGGAGTGACTGCGGGCGGAGGATGGGAGTCCTCCGCCCGCCGCGACGAGTCACTGGGCGTCAGGGAGATGGCCACGCGTGCTCGGCCATCTCCCCCTCCGGAGAGGAAGGCCCCGGCACTAGCTGGGGCGAGACCGGTGGACACCGTGGGCAATGCTACAGCGGTACCACGGTGTCCAACAAACCGGTATGCGGTAGCACGCCATGGTGGGTTTTGGTGGGTATACCTCATCTTCCCTTCTCACTAGGAGAAGGGCAGATGCAGGGAGGCCCACATATCCTCCCGCCTCTCCCAGGGCGGGGGTCGAACTCGTAATGGGTTTCCCACCATGTAAAAAAAAAAAAAAAAAAAAAAAAAAAAAAAAAAAAAAAAGGTTAGGTTAGGTTAGGTTAGGTTAGGTTAGGTTAGGTTAGGTTAGGTTAGGTTAGGTTGGGGTGCAGGTGAGAGGCCTCCTCGTGGCGCACCCTGGGCAACGTCAGCTCCAGGTGCCCACCAGCTTTTGGTGGACACTTGGCGCTGGCGGCTGACTCTCACATCCTTCCCTTCGGTCCTCTTCCCATCCTTCCACTCCCATCCTTCTAAGGGAAAACCCTTATCCATCCCCCCTTCCTTCCCACCCCCCCTTCCCCCCTTCCCCGGCGGGCCCGGCGGCAGGTAACACTGTCGTCGGGAATAACCGCCCAAAACCGGAGGAGGTACGCCGCTCCTCTGCGATCCGTAGCCCGGGCATCCCGCAACGACCTCCACCAAATGGCGTTGTGGAGTAGTGGGACCCGGAGCGGAGGGCTTGCCTTGATTGGCCGGCCCGCGAGAAAGGAAAACTCTATAAAAACCCGTCAGGACAAGACGTAAAAACCCTGTGCACACCGGGCGAAATGCACAGTAGCCCGCAAGGGCACTAGCCTTGCCCCCGGAACGGCGTCACCCGGGGGTCGACCACCCTTTCGTCCACTACTCGTGGGATTCAAAATGACTATGGCTAAACACTCAAAGGTGATGATGGAGAGCAGCGAGGAGGATGGGGACACTGACTCGATGGTCAGTGTCGCATCAACGACAACCCGGCGATCTCACAAACGGACTCGAAATAGCGACTCGGACCCGGAGATAAGTTTGGATGGGGGCTCAAGCCCAACGGTGCGAAGGAAGAGAGGTCGGCCGCCAACAACGGGCCACTACGTGGGCCTGGCGAAGGCGAAGCTGGCGCTCGTAGAGGCGGAAAGGCAGGCGGAGCAACAAAGGGCTGAGGCGGAGGTGATGGCGGCCTCCCGAGAGCTCCGGGCGCGGAATAGGGATCTCTCCCTGTCGGAGGCGTCCTCGGGTGGCGATGACTTTCAAACGGCGACCGCGCTAAGCCGCGCGATCGACGACAATATCGCCATCATAAAGAGGGTCGCCGCCACCTCGGGGAACCTCAAGGGCACCTTCATGCGGGCCCTGAGAGACGCCGCCGACGAGATCGGCAAGGTCGCCTCCGTTTTGCAGAGTCGCTGCACCTCGGAGGAGACGCGTGGGCTGCAGGCGGACAACGCCCGCCTACAATCGGAGATCGCGCAACTCCGGAAAGAGGTGGCAGAAATGCGGGAGCGCATAGACAGGCCGCGCCCGCAAGCGGAAGTGGTTGAGGCGAGTCAGCCTAAACCGGCACCCCTCGACGCCGAAGACCTGGTGCGCACCGTCCTGCGCCAGGTGGGCGCAATGGTGAGCGCCAGATTCGAGGCTCTTGAGGACAGGCTGCTGCCGGAAAGGCGACTTCGGCCTCCATTAGCGGCGGACAGGCGGGTCCTCGAGACCCCCGACATCTCCCCGGGGCCATCTTCTGCCCCGATCGAGGCTGCTCCGGTTCAGGCCAACACTGGTGGACCGGAGGCTCCAAAGCCGCAAGGGGCGAAGATGCCCAAGGGGAAAAAGTCAGCCGGTGCAAAAACAGTCGGCACCCGTCGCGAGAGGGCAGTAGAACCCCTCCCAGCAGGCCCGGAGCCCGCAGAACAGACCAGCCCAACCCAGCCAAAGGAACTGGCCTGGAACCTGGTTGTCAAGAAAGGGGGCAACAAAAAGAAGGGCCAGCCGAAGCAGGGTCCACCCCGCAAACCTGCCAAGGGGAGGTCGGTCAAACTGACCCCTCCCAAAACGGCTGCGGTGGTGGTTGCCCTCATGCCGGAGGCCGTTGAGAGAGGCGTGACGTACGAGGCGGTGATCGCCGAGGCAAAGGCCAAAATCAGGCTAGCGGACCTCGGGATCACCGCCGTACGTTTCCGAGTGTGTGCGACCGGGGCCCGCATGTTCGAGGTTGCGGACCCGGACAGCGGCCCACTCGCCGACGCGCTCGCCACCAAATTGGGGGAGGTCCTCGGCCGGGACACAATCCGCGTCTCCAGGCCGGTAAAGACGACGGAGATCAAGATCTCCGGCCTGGACGACTCGATCTCGGCCGGGGAGGTTTTGAGCGCGGTCGCCGAGGCGGGCGGCTGCTCCGTGACCAGCCTCAGGAACAGCGGCGGGGTGGTGAAGGACCCTTTCGGCGTGGGGCACATGTGGGTCGAGTGCCCGGTGGCAGCCGCTAACTGCATCGCCGCAGCGGGCCGCCTCAATCTGTCGTGGGTGTCGGCCTCCGTCAAGCTCCTTGAGCCCAGACCTCTGCGGTGCTACAGATGCCTGCAGAGGGGGCACATTAGAGCCCAGTGCAAGGCGGAGGTCGACAGGAGCGAGGAGTGCTTCCGCTGCGGGGTGGCTGGCCACAAAGCGAAGGGGTGCTCGGCGAAGCCGCGGTGCTCGTTATGCGCCGCCGCCAACAAACCGGCAGACCATCTGCTGGGGGGCAAGGCGTGCCACGCACCAGCACCCAAAGCCGGCAGAGGAAGGGCCCCACAGCCCCTGCCTGTGGAGGTGGCGATGGAGACGGGCCCCGCCACCACCGAGGTGTGAGGGGGGCGCTTTTGCGCCGACGATGGGGGCTACTGGTGCCCGCGCTGCGTCTGTCCGACATTCGGCGGCAGCGCGGACACTCAGTGAAAGGTGAGTGGCGGCTCGCGCCGCGGAAGGGGGCGTCCTACCCGCGCTGCGTCTGTCCGGCATCCGGCGGCAGCGTGGGGGGGGACGAAAGGGCGGCGGCTGTGCTTTTTGTGTCCAGCCGTCGGCCAACCCGTAATCCCGAGCAATCGGGTCCGGGGGCCCGGGCCATACATGGCCTGGGCCGCGAGGAGAAAACCTCTATAAAAAACCACAGCGACTCGAGTGGCGGGCTAGGGGAAGCCCGCCACTCCTAGAGAGTCGGCGAGGTCGCGCTTCTGCGCGAATGGCGACGTAGCCGCGGGTGTTTTCACCCGCGGCAGCTAGACGTGGCGCCAGGCCGGTCACCGCCGGGCGAGTGACGAGTGCTCAAAAGAGTGTACCCTCGCCCCGGCGGAGAATGACAACGACGGCAAAACAGGGGTTTTAGTGGGTAAACCTCCCGGGCCCCCTCTCATTTCTGATATGAGGGGGGGAGTTTGCGGGAAGGGAGTCCCACATAACCACCGCGTCTTTCCCCAAGGCGCGGTGGTATGCGTAAAGCATTTCCCCTGTATAAAAAAAAAAAAAAAAAAAAAAAAAAAAGGTTAGGTTAGGTTAAGCAGGGGTGCAAGTTGAGAGCCTCCTCGTGGCGCACCCTGGGCAACGTCGGTTTCAAGTGCCACCACACTTGGGCCGGCGGCTAATCTCAACACCGGGAGGGGCGGCTGCAAAGCCGCGACGACTGCTCCTCACCCGCAATGGCGGGGACGTCCGGCTCTGCGGGCAGAACCAGCCCTGGGGGGGGCAGGATCAGCCTTACGCATCCGGAGTCCCGCTGCCAGCGGGGGTCGAAGCGGCGAAGTGGCTCGCGCCACTCGGGGCGGGGCGGTGCGAAGCCGCAACGTAACCCACAAGGCGGGGAAGCCCCAGCTCTGCAACCGGATACCCCGAAAGGGGGAGCTCCGTGCCCTGCAACTGGGTACCTGCGGCCGGTGGGGGTCGAAGCGGTTAGCGCCGCCTGGGAGGGGCGGCTACGAAGTCGCACCGTAACCCACAAGGCGGGGTAGGCCAGCTCTGCAACCGGATACCCCGAAAGGGGGAGCTCCGTGCCCTGCACCTGGAAACCTGCTGCCGGTGGGGATCGGAGCGACGGAGTGGCTGCGCCACTCGGGAGGGGCGGCTGCGAAGCCGCACCGTAACCCACAAGGCGGGGTAGGCCAGCTCTGCAACCGGATACCCCGAAAGGGGGAGCTCCGTGCCCTGCACCTGGAAACCTGCTGCCGGTGGGGATCGGAGCGGCGGAGTGGCTGCGCCACTCGGGAGAGGCGGCTGCGAGGCCGCGACGTAACCCGCAAGGCGGGGTAGGCCAGCTCTGCAACCGGATACCCCGAAAGGGGGAGCTCCGTGCCCTGCACCTGGAAACCTGCTGCCGGCGGGGGTCGTAGCGGCTCGCGCCGCGGGGGGAGGGGGCGCAATTGCGCCACCGCACCTATGGTGGTAGGTGTCGGAGCGGCTGAGGCCCGCCGCTAGGGGGCGACTAGTGTCCGCGCTGCGTCTGTCCGATATTCGGCGGCAGCGCGGCACAGCGCGATGGAGGGTGGCTTTAGCCACCGGAGAGGGGGACTCGTGCCCGTGCTGCGTCTGTCCGGAGTCCGGCGGCAGTGGGCACGTAGTCGGGGGTGAGGAGGGGCGCTTCGCGCCGGAGATGAGGGCGACTGGTGCCCGCGCTGCGTCTGTCCGACATTCGGCGGCGACGCGGGCACGCAGTGAAAGGTGAGGAGGAGGGCGCTTTGCGCCGGTGATGGGGGGTGACTGGTGCCCGCGCCGCGTCTGTCCGACATTCGGCGGCAGCGCGGGCACGCAGTGAGGGGAGGTGGGCGGCTCGCGCCGCGGAGGGGGGCGTCTTACCCGCGCTGCGTCTGTCCGGCATCCGGCGGCAGCGTGGGGGGACGGAAGGGCGGCGGTTGGTTTTTGTGTCCAGCCGTCTGCCAACCCGTAATCCCGAGCAATCGGGGCCGGGGGCCCGGGTCATGCATGGCCTGGGCTGCGAGGAGAAAACCTCTATAAAAAATCACAGTGACTCGAGTGGCGGGCTCGGGGACGCCCGCCACTCTTAGAGAGTCAGCGAGGGCGCGCTTCAGCGCGAATGACGGCGTAGCCGCGGGTGGAAACACCCGCGGTAAGTAGACGTGGCGTCATGCCGGTCACCGCCGGGCGAGTGACGAGTGCTCGAAAGAGCGTACCCTTGTCTCGGCGGAGAATGACACAGACGGCAAACAGGGGTTTTAGTGGGTAAACCTCCCGGGCCCCCTCTCATTTTTGATATGAGGGGGGGAGTTTGCGGGAAGGGAGTCCCACATAACCACCGCGTCTTTCCCCAAGGCGTGGTGGTATGCGCAAAGCATTTCCCCTGTATAAAAAAAAAAAAAAAAAAAAAAAAAAAAAAAGGTTAGGTTAAGCAGGCCCCCCCTTCCCGCAAGCCTGCCAAAGGTCCGGCAAGACTCGCCCCCCCGAAATCGGCCGCGGTGATGGTCACCCTTACACCGGAGGCCATCGAAAGGGGGGTGACATACGAGGCCGTAATCACAGAGGCCAAGGCCAAGATCAAGCTGTCGGAGCTGGGCATCACCACCGGGGTTCGCTTCCGCGTGAGTGCCACGGGAGCCCGGATGTTCGAGGTTGCCGGATCGAACAGCGGCCCCCAGGCCGACGCGCTCGCCACGAAGTTAGAGGAAGTCCTCAGTCGGGAGACAGCACGCGTCTCCAGGCCGGTCAAATCGACAGAGATCAAAATCTCCGGCCTGGATGACTCCATCTCGGCTGAGGAAGTGCTGAGCGCGGTCGCCGAGGCGGGGGGCTGCCCCAAAAGCAGCCTCAGGAACAGCGGCGGGGTGGTAAAGGACCCATACGGTGTGGGACAGATGTGGGTCGAGTGCCCTGTGGCAGCCGCCCAGCGCATCGCCGCAGCGGGTCGCCTCACATTGTCCTGGGTGTCGGCCTCCGTGAAGCTCCTGGAGCCCAAACCTCTGCGGTGCTTTAGATGCCTGCAGAGGGGGCACATCAGGGCACAATGCAGCGCGGAGGTCGACCGCAGCCAGGAGTGCTTCCGCTGCGGAGTGGCTGGCCACAAGGCAAAGGGGTGCTCGACAAAGCCGCACTGCTCGATATGTGCGGCTGCGAAGAGACCAGCCGACCACCTGCTGGGGGGCAAGGCCTGCACTGCACCAGCCCCCAAAGTCACAAGAAGGAAGGCTTCGTCGCAGCCTCTATTAAAACGCCAGCTACCTGTAGAGGTAGCGATGGAGACGGATCCGCAGCCACCGAATAATGGCCCTACAACTTCTACAGGCCAACATTAACCACTGCGCTCGAGCCCAAGACCTGCTCCTTCAGAGCATGGTCGAGTGGTCGACGCACGTGGCGGTGGTTGCGGAACCCTACTTCGTCCTCCCCAATAGGGACGATTGGTTGGGCGATGAGGACGGTTTGGTGGCACTCATTGTGCCGAAGTCCGCCGGCTCCCCGGTGGTCGAATGCGTCCAGAAGGGCCGCGGATGCGTTGCGGCGGTCGTGGGAGGAGTCACCGTCGTCGGCGTGTACTGCCCCCCGAGCAGAACCCTCGCGGAGTTCGAGGGCCTCCTCAGCCAAGTCGAGGCCCTCATCGGCAGGAGTCACCCACATCCAGCTCTGGTAATGGGTGACTTCAACGCCAAAAACTCCGCGTGGGGATGTCTGGCCACCGATGCAAGGGGTGCAGTACTCGAGGAGTGGGCACTGGCGGCGGGGCTCAGCCTGCTGAACCGCGGCACGCGACCGACCTGCGTTCGGCCACAGGGTAGCTCGATCGTGGACTTGTCCTTCGCCAGCCCTGCAATAGCGCGCCGAGTACACGGGTGGGGGGTCGTTGAGGACGTGGAGACACTGTCTGACCATCTCTACATCCGCTTCGAGGTCTCTGCGTCCTCCGCGGCTCCGTTCCATTCGGAACGCGGCGCGCTGCCCGGCGACGGGCCTCGGTGGGTGCTGAAGCGTCTAGACAGGGAAGTCCTCATCGAGGCTTCCCTCGTCGAAACGTGGACGCCCCCCGACAGCTCGAGGAGCGTCGACGAAGAGGCGGTGGCGCTGCGCCAGTCGGTGACTCGGGTGTGTGACGCATCGATGCCGCGTCAGGGTCTCCTTCCGCCGAGACGCCAAGTGTACTGGTGGTCTGCCGACATCGCTGTACTACGCATACAGTGCGTAGCGGCAAGACGCCAGTACCAGCGACAACGGCGGAGGAGACGGCAAGACGAGTCGGCGGAGTCATCGCTGCGCGCGGCCTACGGGGCGGCCAAACGCGCCCTTCGTATCGCCATCGGCGAGTCACGGGACGGGGCGAGGGAGGAGATGGTGGAGTCCCTAAACCAAGATCCGTGGGGTCGCCCCTACCGGATGGTGCAGGGGAGATTCCGGCAGTGGGCGCCCCCCCTGACACAGAGTCTCCACCCACAGCTGCTGGAAGCGGTGGTGGCGGCACTCTTCCCTCGAAGGGGCGAGCACACCCCTCCATCAATGGCGCCGCCCGCAAGGCGTGAGCCTATCGTCGGGCCCGAGGAGATACCGCCGGTATCTGCCGGGGAATTCGGGGCCGCAATTCTTCGGCTCCGCGCCAAGAACACGGCCCCGGGTCCGGACGGTGTTCCCGGCCGGGCGTGGGTGCTGGCGGCGGACGCGTATGAGGAGAGGGTGTGCAGCCTGATGGACGCATGCCTCGTCCAAGGACGCTTCCCGCAGGCGTGGAAGAGCGGCACGTTGGTCCTGTTGAGGAAGGAAGGCCGTGCGGTCGACTCGCCGTCCGGGTATCGGCCGATCGTGCTCCTCGACGAGGTGGCGAAGCTCTTTGAGCGTATAATAGCCAACCGCCTCGTCGAGCATCTGGAGAGGGTCGGTCCGAACCTGGACGACAAACAGTTCGGCTTCAGAGTGGGCAGGTCCACCGTGCACGCGATTCTGCGGGTGAAGGCGATGGCGGAGGAAGCGGTCGCACAGGGCGAGGTCGTCTTGGCGGTGTCTCTTGACATCGCCAACGCCTTTAACACCTTGCCCTGGAGTTGCATTAGGGAGGCACTCCGGTATCACCGGGTGCCGAACTACCTCCGCCGCGTCATCGCCGACTACCTGTCGGGGAGGTCCGTGGCGTATCGGGGCCGCGAGGCGTGGTGCCGCCACGAGGTGTCGTGCGGTGTTCCACAGGGGTCAGTCCTCGGACCGCTCCTGTGGAACATCGGTTACGACTGGGCGTTGCGGGGTGTCCTCCTCCGCGGGGTGAGCGTCACCTGTTACGCGGACGACACCCTCGTGACGGCCCGGGGCGGCACGCACCGTGAGTGCGCCATTCGGGCGACGGCGGGAGTGGCTCAAGTCGTGGGCCGCATTCGTGCGTTGGGTCTCGAGGTGGCCTTAAACAAGTCCGAGGCTCTGTGTTTTCACGGACCTCGGAACGGGCCACCTTCGGGATCCCATATCGTGGTCGGCGGCGTGCGGATCGACGTGGCGCCCCAGATGAAATATTTGGGGCTCACGCTCGATAGTCGCTGGACGTGGGAGAGCCACTTCCGTCGGTTGGTGCCCAGGCTGTTGCGCGCGGCGGCCGCACTCGGTAGCCTTCTGCCGAATCTGAACGGCCCGAAGGCGGCCTGCCGGCGCCTGTACCTGGGCGTCATCCGCTCGATGGCGTTGTATGGGGCACCCGTGTGGGACGGCGCCCTGAATAGCCGGACAATCGCCCTCCTACACAGACCGCAGAGGGCGATGGCCATCAGGGTGGCCCGTGGATACCGCACGGTGTCCTTCGACGCGGCGTGCGTCCTGGCCGGCTCCCTGCCGTGGGAACTGGAGGCGGGGGTTCTCGCGTCCGTTTTCTCTTGGCGCGAGAACCAGATCGCCACACACCGGCTCCCGCCGGCAGTGGAGGCGGTCGAAAGGGTGAGGGAGGAGCGGCGAGCGTCCGCCGTACTCAGGTGGCGGCGGAATCTCCGAAACCCGAGCGCAGGTGTTTGGACGGTGGAGGCAGTCCGTCCGGTCCTGGTGCAGTGGCTGGAACGGAGGCACGGTGCGCTCACCTTCCGGTTGTCGCAGGTGCTGTCGGGGCATGGATGCTTCGGCAAGTACCTGCACCGGATCGGGAGGGAGCCATCGGCGGTGTGCCACCACTGTGACGGCTGCCTGGAGGACACCGCCCAGCACACGCTGGAGGAGTGTCCGGCGTGGGCAGACCAGCGCCGGGAGCTCGTGGCCGTCGTGGGCGGCAACCCCACATTGCCGGTCATTGTGACCTCCATGGTGGAGACTGACCGTGCATGGGGTGCCGCCCAGAAGTTCGCTGAGGCGGTCATGGGGCTGAAGGAGGAGGCGGAAAGGGTGCGGGAGGCGAATGCCCCCGACCCGATCCGAAGCCGCCGCTTGGGCAGGAGGAGGCGCGCGTATGCGCGCAACGCTCCCCCGCCCTAACAGTGACTCGAGTGGCGGGCTAGGGGAAGCCCGCCACTCCTAGAGAGTCGGCGAAGGCGCGCATACGCGCGAATGGCGTCGTAGCCGCGGGTGGAAACACCCGCGGCAGCAAGTCGGGGCGTCATGCCGGTCACCGCCGGGCGAGTAGACGAGTGCTCGTAAGAGTGTACCCTCGTCCCGGCGGAGAATGACACTGACGGCAAAAAGATGGGTTTTAGTGGGTATACCTCTCGGGCCCCTTCTCATTTTTGATATGAGAAGGGGAGTTTGCGAGAGGGAGTCCCACATAACCACCGCGTCTCCCCTGGCGCGGTGGTATGCGTAATGCATTTCCCATCTATAAAAAAAAAAAAAAAAAAAAAAAAAAAAAAAAAAGGTTAGGTTAGGTTAGGTTAGGTTAGGTTAGGTTAGGTTAGGTTAGGTTAGGTTAGGTTAGGTTAGGTTAGGTTAGGTTAGGTTAGGTTAGGTTAGGTTGGGGTGCAGGTGAGAGGCCTCCTCGTGGCGCACCCTGGGCAACGTCAGCTCCAGGTGCCCACCAGCTTTTGGTGGACACTTGGCGCTGGCGGCTGACTCTCACATCCCTTCGGTCCTCTTCCCATCCTTCCACTCCCATCCTTTTTTAAGGGAAAACCCTTATCCTTCCCCCTTTCCTTCCCACCCCCCCCTCCCCCTTTCCCGGGCGGGCCTGGCGGCAGGTAACACTGTCGTCGGGAATAACCGCCCAAAACCGGAGGAGGTACGCCGCTCCTCTGCGATCCGTAGCCCGGGCATCCTGCAACGACCTCCACCAAATGGCGTTGTGGAGTAGTGGGACCCGGAGCGGAGGGCTTGCCTTGATTGGCCGGCCCGCGAGAAAGGAAAACTCTATAAAAACCCGTCAGGACAAGACGTAAAAACCCTGTGCACACCGGGCGAAATGCACAGTAGCCCTCACGGGCACTAGCCTTGCCCCCGGAACGGCGTCACCCGGGGGTCGACCTTTTAATTCGTCCGCTAATCGTGGGAACAACAATGACTATGGCAAAACAAACAAAGGTGATGATGGAGAGCAGCGAGGAGGATGGGGACACTGACTCGATGGTCAGTGTCGCATCAACGACAACCCGGCGATCTCATAAACGGACTCGGAATAGCGACTCGGACCCGGACATAAGTTTGGATGGGGTTTCGAGCCCTACGGTGCGGAAAAGGCGAGGTCGGCCGCCAACTACGGGCCACTATGTTGGCCTGGCTAAAGCGAAGTTGGCGCTTATCGCAGCCGAAAGGGAGGCGGAAAAACAAAGAGCGGAGGCGGAGGTGATGGCGTCCTCCCGAGAGCTTAGGGCGCGGACCAGGGATCTCTCCCTGTCAGAGGCGTCCTCCAATGGTGATGAGTTCATGACGGCGACGGCACTCAACCACGCGATAGAGGACAACATCGCGATAATAAAGAAGGTCGCCAAGACCTCGGGGAACCTGAAAGGAGGGTTCATAAAAACCCTGAAGGATGCGGCGGAGGAGATTGGCAAGGTAGCGTCAATCCTCCAAAACCGCTGCACCTCAGAGGAGACGCGGGGCCTGCAGAAGGACAATGCCCGCCTCAAGTCGGAGATCGCACAGCTCCGCAATGAGGTGGCCGAGATGCGGAAGCGCCTGGACGGGCCGCGCCCGCAGGTCGAGGCGGCTGTGACAAGCCAGCCCAACCCAGCAGCCATCGACGCCGATGGCCTGGTGCGCACCATCCTCTGCCAGGTGGGCACGATGGTCAGCGCCAGGTTTGAGGCACTCGAAGAGAGGCTGCTGCCGGAGAGACGACTTCGGCCACCACTAGCAGCGGACAGGCGGGCCCTTGAGACCCCTGACATCTCCCCCGGTCCATCTTCTGCCCCGATTGAGGCTAGCCCGGTCCAGGCCAACAGTGGCGGACCGGAGGCCCCAAAGCCGAAAAGGGCAAAGAAGCCAAAGGGGAGAAAAGAAGAGAAGAAGGGGCCAAGCACAATTGGCACTCCCCGCGAGAGGGCAGCAGAGCCTCTTCCAAAAGAGTCGGAGTCTACGGACAAAGAAATGGCCTGGAACGTGGTGGTGAAGAAGGGGGGAAAAAAGAAGAGGCCGGCGAAACAGAATCCCCCCCGCAAGCCGGCCAAGGAGAGACCGGCAAGGCCCAGCCTTCCAAAATCCTCCGCGGTAGTGGTTACCCTCACGCCGGAGGCTGTCGGCAAAGGAATCACATACGAGGCGGTGATCGCCGAGGCAAAGGCCAAGATAAGGCTAGCGGACCTCGGGATCGCCGCCGTACGTTTTCGGGTGAGCGCTACGGGGGCCCGCATGTTTGAGGTTGCGGGGTCGGACAGCGGCCCGCAGGCGGACGCGCTCGCCAATAAGTTGGAGGAGGTCCTCAGCCGGGACACAGTCCGCGTCTCCAGGCCGGTCAAAACGACCGAGATCAAAATCTCCGGCCTGGACGACTCGATCTCGGCGGAGGAGGTGTTGGGCGCGGTCGCCAAGGCGGGAGGCTGTCCGAAAACCAGCCTCAAGAACAGCGGCGGGGTGGTTAGGGACCCCTTCGGCGTGGGGCACATGTGGGTTGAGTGCCCGGTGGCAGCCGCCTACTGCATTGCCGCAGCGGGTAGCCTCAAACTTTCGTGGGTGTCGGCCTCCGTCAAGCTCCTTGAGCCTAGACCTCTGCGGTGCTTCAGGTGCCTGCAGAGGGGGCACATAAGGGCACAATGCAAGGCGGAGGTCGACAGGAGCCAGGAGTGCTTCCGCTGCGGGGTGGCTGGCCACAAAGCGAAGGGGTGCTCGGCGAAGCCGCGGTGCTCGTTATGCGCCGCCGCCAACAAACCGGCAGACCATCTGCTGGGGGGCAAAGCGTGTCACGCGCCAGCCCCCAAAGCCGGCAGAGGAAGGGCCCCACAGCCCCTGACAACACGCCAGCTGTCTGTGGAGGTGGTGGAGGCGGTGGTGATGGAGACGGACCCCGCAACCACCGAGGTGTGAGGGGGGCGCTTTGCGCCGACGATGGGGGGCGACTGGTGCCCGCGCTGCGTCTGTCCGACATTCGGCGGCAGCGCGGGCACTCAGTGAAAGGTGAGTGGCGGCTCGCGCCGCGGAGGGGGGCGTCCTACCCGCGCTGCGTCTGTCCGGCATCCGGCGGCAGCGTGGGGGGGGACGAAAGGGCGGCGGCTGGTGTTTGTGTCCAGCCGTCGGCCAACCCGTAATCCCGAGCAATCGGGTCCGGGGGCCCGGGCCATACATGGCCTGGGCCGCGAGGAGAAAACCTCTATAAAAAACCACAGCGACTCGAGTGGCGGGCTAGGGGAAGCCCGCCACTCCTAGAGAGTCGGAGAGGTCGCGCTTATGCGCGAATGGCGACGTAGTCGCGGGTGTTTTTCACCCGCGGCAGCTAGACGTGGCGCCAGGCCGGTCACCGCCGGGCGAGTGACGAGTGCTCAAAAGAGTGTACCCTCGCCCCGGCGGAGAATGACAACGACGGCAAAACAGGGGTTTTAGTGGGTAAACCTCCCGGGCCCCCTCTCATTTTTGATATGAGGGGGGGAGTTTGCGGGAGGGAGTCCCACATAACCACCGCGTCTTTCCCCAAGGCGCGGTGGTATGCGCAAAGCATTTCCCCTGTATAAAAAAAAAAAAAAAAAAAAAAAAAAAAAAAAAAGGTTAGGTTAGGTTAGGTTAGGTTAGGTTAGGTTAGGTTAGGTTAGGTTAGGTTAGGTTAGGTTAGGTTAGGTTAGGTTGGGGTGCAAGTTGAGAGCCTCCTCGTGGCGCACCCTGGGCAACGTCGGTTTCAAGTGCCACCACACTTGGGCCGGCGGCTAATCTCAACACCGGGAGGGGCGGCTGCAAAGCCGCGACGACTGCTCCTCACCCGCAATGGCGGGGACGTCCGGCTCTGCGGGCAGAACCAGCCCTGGGGGGGGCAGGATCAGCCTTACGCATCCGGAGTCCCGCTGCCAGCGGGGGTCGAAGCGGCGAAGTGGCTCGCGCCACTCGGGGCGGGGCGGTGCGAAGCCGCAACGTAACCCACAAGGCGGGGAAGCCCCAGCTCTGCAACCGGATACCCCGAAAGGGGGAGCTCCGTGCCCTGCAACTGGGTACCTGCGGCCGGTGGGGGTCGAAGCGGTTAGCGCCGCCTGGGAGGGGCGGCTACGAAGTCGCACCGTAACCCACAAGGCGGGGTAGGCCAGCTCTGCAACCGGATACCCCGAAAGGGGGAGCTCCGTGCCCTGCACCTGGAAACCTGCTGCCGGTGGGGGTCGAAGCGGTTAGCGCCGCCTGGGAGGGGCGGCTACGAAGTCGCACCGTAACCCACAAGGCGGGGTAGGCCAGCTCTGCAACCGGATACCCCGAAAGGGGGAGCTCCGTGCCCTGCACCTGGAAACCTGCTGCCGGTGGGGATCGGAGCGACGGAGTGGCTGCGCCACTCGGGAGGGGCGGCTGCGAAGCCGCACCGTAACCCACAAGGCGGGGTAGGCCAGCTCTGCAACCGGATACCCCGAAAGGGGGAGCTCCGTGCCCTGCACCTGGAAACCTGCTGCCGGCGGGGGTCGGAGCGGCGGAGTGGCTGCGCCTCTCGGGAGTGGCGGCTGCGAGGCCGCGACGTAACCCGCAAGGCGGGGTAGGCCAGCTCTGCAACCGGATACCCCGAAAGGGGGAGCTCCGTGCCCTGCACCTGGAAACCTGCTGCCGGCGGGGGTCGTAGCGGCTCGCGCCGCGGGGGGAGGGGGCGCAATTGCGCCACCGCACCTATGGTGGTAGGTGTCGGAGCGGCTGAGGCCCGCCGCTAGGGGGCGACTAGTGTCCGCGCTGCGTCTGTCCGATATTCGGCGGCAGCGCGGCACAGCGCGATGGAGGGTGGCTTTAGCCACCGGAGAGGGGGACTCGTGCCCGTGCTGCGTCTGTCCGGAGTCCGGCGGCAGTGGGCACGTAGTCGGGGGTGAGGAGGGGCGCTTCGCGCCGGAGATGAGGGCGACTGGTGCCCGCGCTGCGTCTGTCCGACATTCGGCGGCGACGCGGGCACGCAGTGAAAGGTGAGGAGGAGGGCGCTTTGCGCCGGTGATGGGGGGTGACTGGTGCCCGCGCCGCGTCTGTCCGACATTCGGCGGCAGCGCGGGCACGCAGTGAGGGGAGGGGGGCGGCTCGCGCCGCGGAGGGGGGCGTCTTACCCGCGCTGCGTCTGTCCGGCATCCGGCGGCAGCGTGGGGGGACGGAAGGGCGGCGGTTGGTTTTTGTGTCCAGCCGTCTGCCAACCCGTAATCCCGAGCAATCGGGGCCGGGGGCCCGGGTCATGCATGGCCTGGGCTGCGAGGAGAAAACCTCTATAAAAAATCACAGTGACTCGAGTGGCGGGCTCGGGGACGCCCGCCACTCTTAGAGAGTCAGCGAGGGCGCGCTTCAGCGCGAATGACGGCGTAGCCGCGGGTGGAAACACCCGCGGTAAGTAGACGTGGCGTCATGCCGGTCACCGCCGGGCGAGTGACGAGTGCTCGAAAGAGCGTACCCTTGTCTCGGCGGAGAATGACACAGACGGCAAACAGGGGTTTTAGTGGGTAAACCTCCCGGGCCCCCTCTCATTTTTGATATGAGGGGGGGAGTTTGCGGGAAGGGAGTCCCACATAACCACCGCGTCTTTCCCCAAGGCGTGGTGGTATGCGCAAAGCATTTCCCCTGTATAAAAAAAAAAAAAAAAAAAAAAAAAAAAAAAAAAAAAAAAAAAAAAAAGGTTAGGTTAGGTTAGGTTAGGTTAGGTTAGGTTAGGTTAGGTTAGGTTAGGTTAGGTTAGGTTAGGTTAGGTTAGGTTAGGTTAGGTTAGGTTAGGTTAGGTTAGGTTAGGTTAGGTTAGGTTAGGTTAGGTTAGGTTAGGTTAGGTTAGGTTAGGTTAGGTTAGGTTAGGTTAGGTTAGGTTAGGTTAGGTTAGGTTAGGTTAGGTTAGGTTAGGTTAGGTTAGGTTAGGTTAGGTTAGGTTAGGTTAGGTTAGGTTAGGTTAGGTTAGGTTAGGTTAGGTTAGGTTAGGTTAGGTTAGGTTAGGTTAGGTTAGGTTAGGTTAGGTTAGGTTAGGTTAGGTTAGGTTAGGTTAGGTTAGGTTAGGTTAGGTTAGGTTAGGTTAGGTTAGGTTAGGTTAGGTTAGGTTAGGTTAGGTTAGGTTAGGTTAGGTTAGGTTAGGTTAGGTTAGGTTAGGTTAGGTTAGGTTAGGTTAGGTTAGGTTAGGTTAGGTTAGGTTAGGTTAGGTTAGGTTAGGTTAGGTTAGGTTAGGTTAGGTTAGGTTAGGTTAGGTTAGGTTAGGTTAGGTTAGGTTAGGTTAGGTTAGGTTAGGTTAGGTTAGGTTAGGTTAGGTTAGGTTAGGTTAGGTTAGGTTAGGTTAGGTTAGGTTAGGTTAGGTTAGGTTAGGTTAGGTTAGGTTAGGTTAGGTTAGGTTAGGTTAGGTTAGGTTAGGTTAGGTTAGGTTAGGTTAGGTTAGGTTAGGTTAGGTTAGGTTAGGTTAGGTTAGGTTAGGTTAGGTTAGGTTAGGTTAGGTTAGGTTAGGTTAGGTTAGGTTAGGTTAGGTTAGGTTAGGTTAGGTTAGGTTAGGTTAGGTTAGGTTAGGTTAGGTTAGGTTAGGTTAGGTTAGGTTAGGTTAGGTTAGGTTAGGTTAGGTTAGGTTAGGTTAGGTTAGGTTAGGTTAGGTTAGGTTAGGTTAGGTTAGGTTAGGTTAGGTTAGGTTAGGTTAGGTTAGGTTAGGTTAGGTTAGGTTAGGTTAGGTTAGGTTAGGTTAGGTTAGGTTAGGTTAGGTTAGGTTAGGTTAGGTTAGGTTAGGTTAGGTTAGGTTAGGTTAGGTTAGGTTAGGTTAGGTTAGGTTAGGTTAGGTTAGGTTAGGTTAGGTTAGGTTAGGTTAGGTTAGGTTAGGTTAGGTTAGGTTAGGTTAGGTTAGGTTAGGTTAGGTTAGGTTAGGTTAGGTTAGGTTAGGTTAGGTTAGGTTAGGTTAGGTTAGGTTAGGTTAGGTTAGGTTAGGTTAGGTTAGGTTAGGTTAGGTTAGGTTAGGTTAGGTTAGGTTAGGTTAGGTTAGGTTAGGTTAGGTTAGGTTAGGTTAGGTTAGGTTAGGTTAGGTTAGGTTAGGTTAGGTTAGGTTAGGTTAGGTTAGGTTAGGTTAGGTTAGGTTAGGTTAGGTTAGGTTAGGTTAGGTTAGGTTAGGTTAGGTTAGGTTAGGTTAGGTTAGGTTAGGTTAGGTTAGGTTAGGTTAGGTTAGGTTAGGTTAGGTTAGGTTAGGTTAGGTTAGGTTAGGTTAGGTTAGGTTAGGTTAGGTTAGGTTAGGTTAGGTTAGGTTAGGTTAGGTTAGGTTAGGTTAGGTTAGGTTAGGTTAGGTTAGGTTAGGTTAGGTTAGGTTAGGTTAGGTTAGGTTAGGTTAGGTTAGGTTAGGTTAGGTTAGGTTAGGTTAGGTTAGGTTAGGTTAGGTTAGGTTAGGTTAGATTAGGTTAGGTTAGGTTAGGTTAGGTTAGGTTAGGTTAGGTTAGGTTAGGTTAGGTTAGGTTAGGTTAGGTTAGGTTAGGTTAGGTTAGGTTAGGTTAGGTTAGGTTAGGTTAGGTTAGGTTAGGTTAGGTTAGGTTAGGTTAGGTTAGGTTAGGTTAGGTTAGGTTAGGTTAGGTTAGGTTAGGTTAGGTTAGGTTAGGTTAGGTTAGGTTAGGTTAGGTTAGGTTAGGTTAGGTTAGGTTAGGTTAGGTTAGGTTAGGTTAGGTTAGGTTAGGTTAGGTTAGGTTAGGTTAGGTTAGGTTAGGTTAGGTTAGGTTAGGTTAGGTTAGGTTAGGTTAGGTTAGGTTAGGTTAGGTTAGGTTAGGTTAGGTTAGGTTAGGTTAGGTTAGGTTAGGTTAGGTTAGGTTAGGTTAGGTTAGGTTAGGTTAGGTTAGGTTAGGTTAGGTTAGGTTAGGTTAGGTTAGGTTAGGTTAGGTTAGGTTAGGTTAGGTTAGGTTAGGTTAGGTTAGGTTAGGTTAGGTTAGGTTAGGTTAGGTTAGGTTAGGTTAGGTTAGGTTAGGTTAGGTTAGGTTAGGTTAGGTTAGGTTAGGTTAGGTTAGGTTAGGTTAGGTTAGGTTAGGTTAGGTTAGGTTAGGTTAGGTTAGGTTAGGTTAGGTTAGGTTAGGTTAGGTTAGGTTAGGTTAGGTTAGGTTAGGTTAGGTTAGGTTAGGTTAGGTTAGGTTAGGTTAGGTTAGGTTAGGTTAGGTTAGGTTAGGTTAGGTTAGGTTAGGTTAGGTTAGGTTAGGTTAGGTTAGGTTAGGTTAGGTTAGGTTAGGTTAGGTTAGGTTAGGTTAGGTTAGGTTAGGTTAGGTTAGGTTAGGTTAGGTTAGGTTAGGTTAGGTTAGGTTAGGTTAGGTTAGGTTAGGTTAGGTTAGGTTAGGTTAGGTTAGGTTAGGTTAGGTTAGGTTAGGTTAGGTTAGGTTAGGTTAGGTTAGGTTAGGTTAGGTTAGGTTAGGTTAGGTTAGGTTAGGTTAGGTTAGGTTAGGTTAGGTTAGGTTAGGTTAGGTTAGGTTAGGTTAGGTTAGGTTAGGTTAGGTTAGGTTAGGTTAGGTTAGGTTAGGTTAGGTTAGGTTAGGTTAGGTTAGGTTAGGTTAGGTTAGGTTAGGTTAGGTTAGGTTAGGTTAGGTTAGGTTAGGTTAGGTTAGGTTAGGTTAGGTTAGGTTAGGTTAGGTTAGGTTAGGTTAGGTTAGGTTAGGTTAGGTTAGGTTAGGTTAGGTTAGGTTAGGTTAGGTTAGGTTAGGTTAGGTTAGGTTAGGTTAGGTTAGGTTAGGTTAG